>HG996558.1:32795405-34189358 GCA_905340355.1 Rhagonycha fulva
TAACATAAGTTTCTATAACGTTCTTATTAATTTTATTATTTTCATTTAATCATTTTAGTAAAACCCTTTTGAAACGCAACTTAATTATGATCGTGGTAAACACTGGTTATTACGAAAATCAATGAAATAATCATTTGTCATTCTAAGCATTAAATATAGAAGCCAATCAAAAATTCTTACATTAATTGTCCTTTAACAAGCCACTATACTTAAAAATAGATGTTACATGGTTATGCCTAAATTATTGTATAATGGTTCCATGTAGTAAATAATGACCGCAAAAATTTGTACCTAATTGAGGTGACGCTCGAGTAAATGAAAATATAATCAATTAATTCGACGAAAATCACTTTTATACATAACATTATAATTCACTAGATCTTTTTCGCGATATATCAGAAGTAGGAAGCACCAATAAATAATAGCCAATAGACATCAGCATTCTTGCCTGAAACAAAAGGTGATTTAAATAGAAGGGATATAAATAAAAGTAATATTAACTAAATTCAAAAATTATATATTACTACGAAAATTGTAAATTTAAAAATAAGAAACTTTACCCTAATGTTTTGCATTCGACCATTGTTTTCGTTAATCACTTCCTCTTTGAAATCTTTCTTTCTCTATGAAATAATTTGAAGTTGTCACGAAATATTTCGTTTCAGTTGGAGAACGTTTAGGAAAACTTAGACGACATGCTCCATCACACTTCATTCATAAAATCAACACAATTCTTTTTCTTATTATTAAATATTTTCTTTAAGGTAATTAAAGTGTTAAAAATACACTAAGCGAGAGAATTTTAGTCTGTTCTTGTTAAAATGTGGTTATCTAAAAATTATTCATTAAATAGTAGTTTAGTTGTGTAATCACACCTAGTTAGAACGATGTAATTTTGCAATAGAGCTTTGATTAATGCCGTTTTCGTGTATTTTAAACCCCTAGAGAATTTTCGGCGCGTCGAAATGTGTACCAATAAACTAATGATGCAGCAAAAATACAAATTTCTATTAACTATTAGATAAATTGCGCAAATTACTTTTAAAACAAATATAAGCTTAATTTAAAATCCACCTGAAATTCCAATAAATTCCGAAGCATAGCTTCAACTTAATAAGTTTGCATTAGAGTAAGATTACTACCGTGGTAAATTTATGCACTTCTGGATTGTTTGTCGAGTTATTATGGTTCAACGCAATCGTAAAGCTAAAGGTTTTAATAGAATCCAATAGAATTTCTAGTAGATGACGACGAATGCACGAATTCGGATGGATCTAATTAAAATAAAAGCTCATAAATTAAGCTCTCCAAGGATGAGAATTTTTCCATTTACCTAAAACATTTCAAAAGCCTCTTCTAATTCTTGTGGTTTCCACGCTTAAGGGCGACTTCACAATAATGGCACGAAACACAAAAATTGACGAATTATTCGTTCCATCTGACCTATATTATAAACCTGGACGAGTAACAGTTCAATGTTTTGCTTTTATAACGAAGCAAATTAAAAAAGAACCAATTAGCCCAAAAAAATTTTACGATGATTGAATTTTACCAATTCCTACAAAATTTACAATAACATTTTCATTCTTCTGTAAAAATTCAATATTTAAAGATTTTTAATGTTTCTAGATTATGTGCAATAATTTCCTAATTAAGCAACGTTTCCTGCAGCTTTTAAACTTCCTTTATTTATTAATATTTTTCCATAAACGATGTTTCAGCTCAACTTTACAAGTAAATGGTACTAAGACTCGTGGAGTTTAAAATTTAATTTAAAAATGCTTTCTTGCTCGACAGAGAAGTTGAATTTAAACGAGATCCATCGTTGACCGTAAACGTTAGGAAAACCTACAGCCAACACTCTGCAGGGTTACAATTTCAAATTTAATTTTCACGTTTACAAAACATCAAAAGTGCCAACTTCACCAATTTTTTTTCAAAATAATCATATTGGAAAAGTAACTTCCTGTTATATGTTACACATACATTATAAGGAGGGTTGAGAATGAATGTAAAATATTTTTATTTGGAAAATAAATTCAATTTTATTGCTACATACTATGCTACTCAGGGGTGGACTGGCCTTCACTTGTAAAGATTTTTATTTAATTATTATTATAATAGCCACTAGTGGACCACTAGAACTATCTCTGAGATTTTTCTTTAACTTTTTAAACATCACAACCGTAATAATTTAGATTGTCTACGTGTTCCCTTCTTTCCCCTAGGTACCAAATGACAAACGTAAAGAATAGAGATAAAGTTGAACAACGAATTTCGTAATATTTAATAAGAAAGTTATAATTAATACTAAATCCACATACCTACATAAGTTTTTCCAATAACTGAAATATATTAGGTCTTAATTTTATAAAAGTTTTTTACTAAAAAAATATTGACTTTTGTTTCAAATACTTAGGTATAATAAATTAATCATTATTGGGTAAATGATAAAATTGATGTTTTATTCCATTCCGATCCTTTTATAATTTATACAATAACAAATGTACTTTCATGAACTAAAAAAAACTTTAGTATTTTTAAAAATCTCACTTTCCTTTATGAATTTTCAAACCCTTTTTGTATCTTCTTTCAGAGCAGTGTACTCAACCTCTACAGGCGCACGATACTCCTGCCAACCGTGGGCTTAGTTTTCCCACTGATTTGGTTTCTTCTCTTTTGATTTTTCTTTTCTTCTGGACAGACAATTCGGTGTCTGGTACTATCGGTATTTTATTTTTGGTAATTAAATTATGTATTTTTCTGAAAATTATTCTTTGAGCCAGTCCACCTCTAATCCAGAATGTACACTTATATTCCCAACAAATAGGACCGTGCCACATCAGCTGAAGTACATAATAAGCAAATTTTTAAAAAAAGACTTGGAATTGTTGTAATTTTATGTGAAAAAAGTCAACTTTGTGTAATTACCGTTAATTGTGTATGTTCAAACATGGTAAGTTTTGAACAAACAATGTCGACCGTTTTCAAAGTGCCTTTGTATACTGCTAACATGAACAAGCATAAAATAAACAAACAGCAACATAATGAGTTGGGTTTAGTACTACAATTAGAGAATATAAAAAACAATTTTGAAAAAAAATACAAAACCGTCACCGGAGTCTCCTGCAGAGAGCTTTAATCATGGCGGCGTAAAATTGTAAATTTGATAGTTGCAGGACTTAAGATTAGAAGGGACAAAGTAATTATAAGTTGGTGAAACTAAGACAAGCGACAAAATTAATATATTCATCGTGTCTAGTTGAACCGCAAACAAGTTAAGATAGTAAGAACATCGCGGGGTCACGCTTAAGCTCCAGGAATCCGGTCGACCTTAGTAGATAAGGGCAGAGGTGTGTGGTGCGTGCTTTGCTTTAGATTATCCTCGGACATATGAGGGTCCGGGTTTGTTATCCCGAGCGGCACGCGTACTCCCCTGAGATCCCCCAAAGACCAAGATTGCTAAAGTTAGCGGGCTACTCCACCGTCCAATATATACGACCAGAAACATTCAACTTTTCTTCAGTACACTCCGATTAAAATCTCAACTAAATTAATTGACTTTTGTGGTTCGGTTCCCACTTGTCAAATACTTTATGCGTGCCAAAATCATTTCACTTCCGCAGTGAAATATCTGCAATGTTATTAAACAAGAGCGGGCTATAACCGCAAGATGTTGTATAAGCTGAAAACATGTCCGATTTCAGACTGTACTGCCAATGATCTACTGAGCAAAACCAACTAGTTTCTCTGCGCTGTCAAACTTTGTTTACGTTGTTTGCAGGCCAGATTTCCACTCCGGAGGTATCTCACCGGAAACGGACCCGGGAATATTGAGAAGACCAAAAAATATTGAATTACTTTCGTCCGTTTTATTTTACTCTTTCTCTATGTTTGTTTCCCTTTTCATACCAAAAGCTTATTTATGAACACCGCCTGTCATTAATTTAATAACTTTTCCAACCTTCACTTTGTTATTATGTTTCGAAACATTAATTACTGTTTAATTTTTTATAAAGAATTTAACGCTTTTCCGATGTGTAAACACAAGTAATTTTAAATAAACACGAATAATTTTTGTATCCAGCTTCCGGATGCCGGCTGTGCCAGAATAAATTTATAATTTCAAAATTTTCCTAGACGAAACCGCATAACATCCGCGTCTCATTAACAAAACCTTCACTTTTCTATGTTTATCTTCCTTGTGGGGTCGTTCCAACCCCACTGGTTATCTATTAAACGAGGACATGTGACGTTTCCAAATCACTGTATCAGCTGATTTCTCCATTACTTGTTTCCTTCCTGTCCTCAATTTACTGCAATATCAATTGCAACAAAACTTATCGTTTCGCATTCGAGATATTTCAAGCTACTTCATTACAAAAGCGGTTCATGTTGAGATGGGTTTGTTTTTTTGGAGTGACAGATCGACAAAAAAAATAAAGTCATCCGTATTATTTTTAACCCTGCGGTAGCACTTTGGGTCGAGTTAGGAGCGACCACCTGCATTCCTTTTTAATTGTTGAAAATTAATTAAAACATTTACGACCATAGTCTCATTGTACCTTACCTTTCCGACGTTTTCCTAGTGTTATTTTACAAAATTCAAAAACATTTTCAAAACAGACTTGTTTAAAAAAATTTTTAATGTCTCTAGAGTTTCTACAAAATTAAGTGTACTGCGCAAGGATGACACGCAAAATCGTAAAGCGTTCCACATTTTTTTGACCAATTTTTGTTGAAATTAGCAAAATAGTAACTACACTAATTGATAACTTCATTTAATTTCATAAATTGTAGTTAAGCTTGAGTGTAGTTGTTTGATTTTATTTTGTGGTTTGGAAACGGTTAACGATAAATAGAAATGGTAATAGAAGGATTACATAAGTAGCGAAGATATTAATTCGGGGCAAACATATCCTCGCAGCAATAACAATTTCACCTAAGTTTCCTAATATAGATTAGTTCTTGCTACTCCTTCCTTTATCGAGTTGAGCCTCTATAAAGAATGCTTGAGGGAAATTACGTTGGTGAATCCTTTTAACTAAATATAAGCACTTTGCGGGAACGAATTCAAATTACGTTTGGTTTTATGAGACTTCTCGATTTTCTTCAAACTTCACTAGTAGCGAAGGTTTTCTAAATTTTGTTATTTAAATATTGAAATGTAATTTATTTAATTAAAATTGAATTTTATTCGAAAACGAAGCAATTTTATCTGACAATCGTCGGTAGAAGCTCTTGTAAACACAAGTCGGATGTGATCCCGGATTCACCCCCGTAGTTTTGCGTGGTTCCAATGTTGAAAGTGTACGCCGGAAATGTTTAGTTTGCCGGCTTAGAAAAGCAAGAAACGCTACGAACTCCAAACTAAGAGACAACATGTACTGTGTTTAAATTGTGTTTATTTTGTAATTTGTAGGGGGATCTCGAATTTGCGCAATTACACTGTTTTTCTATGCAAAATTGATGAAATCGGAAAAGTATCCATGTTACGCAAACTCGAGTGGAAGGTAAATAGACGAGTTTGTCTTAACATTGAGAAATCCCCGGTGCAACTGCATTCAAAAGCTGGGTTGGTTGCTCTTAGCAAATATTGAAACTAAAATAGCCTGAAATGTTGTTTGCAAAACCAGTTTCCGAATGTTGACTAAAACCATGACAGTTATAGGTAGCATGTACTACATCAAATAAAGTGAATTAAGAAAATTATTATTTAATTAGATAGAATTAAAAAAAACAGCTTATATTTGTTATAAACAAGCGTCTCGTGTAATTTGGTGGTCATCAATTGAATATAATCTTAACCATTCCGTCGGCGGACAATCTAATAAACAAAAGTTTAGTTTTAACGGTTTTCAGCTTGTTGACGAATCTAAATTATGCGTGGTATTTTGTAAAAACACAGTAAATGTATGGCAGTAATGAAAGCTAATAAGGACCTGATAACAAAAGTCACCAACAATTCTATTAAAAAAAAATATTAAAAAACTTTTATTTCTTACAAAATTGACTAAACATAATTTTTTTTGTATTTCTTACAGTGCTAACAGTGCTTTTATTAATATAAGGTCGCTTCGTGTCCTTTTTATTTTTCAAAATTTTTAAATACAAAATTAACATGTGAAAATGCTCCAGGAGTAGAAGCTGTGTACCAAATTTTATCTCTCTAGATTCCAGTATATAGAGATTAAGGTTCTCAGATGAGAACAAGAGAGGAGGTGGTAGAAATTTGGAGGATTAACCCAAGTAACATTTCAATTCTGTAAATTACATGTCACGCCTGGGCTAGGCCTGCCAAGCCTGAGCCAGACTTGACTTAGGCCTAAACTGTTTTCAAAAATCTACATCTGCTAGGTAGAGGCAGTTAATTGACATTGGAACAACCAGGTGAAGATTTCTTCCATTTGCATTGCCTAAAACAGCGTTTTCCAAACTGGGAGAAGCGAATATTAGTCAGGATTGACTTTTTTGACTTTTTAGTACTAAAATTTTTGTGTTTGTAATATTTTATAAAATAGAAGAGAGGCGCCATATGATCAAATATTTCTAAGGGAGCCGTGGTAAAATAAAGTTTGGAAGCCATTGGCCTAAAGATTAACTATAATGCCTGCTTTCACCAGTGGCCTACTAGATTTTCAAAACTCTAATAAATCCAACTACGATTATTACAAAGACGAAAGTTCAGATGAAAGTTATCCTGATGGTTCTATTTTGATTGGAACTGTAAACGGTGGCCTCCGTCGACTGGAAAATACATATTAGAGAAACTGAAAGTTTCTTAAACGACTTTCTCTTACATAATCCCTGAACAGAGCCTAGTCTCAATTTTTTCGAATAATAATAAGTGAAGTGGCATCATTATCCTGGCAAGTCTTGTCAAATGCGATGCTTAGGTGCTAAGTGTATAGATAGTTCAATAGAGTCCAATTTTTGCTGACTCATGGTGCTCTAGACATGTAGCCAGCGCAGGGCACTAGGAACATTTGCCACTCACAAAATCAATCACAAGCTTAAAGATAAAAATTTTAAATTACAAAAAAAATACGATTTTAACCTCTTTCATACCAAAATAAATCTTTTATTACATCTTGAAAATATAATCTTAAAAGAACATGAATAATGACTTGCCTATGGGTCTGTGGTACCTACCCAAATCCTGCAAAACAAATGTTAAATTATATAACAGCTCGGTTCAAGGTATACTCACGGGTCCCTAAAATACAAATTTTACGATTGAAATCTCGATGAATTCTGAAAGAGTATATTTTAAATAAGAGAATTAGCTATGACGCAATGCCCTAAGTGCACCTGTTTTTTCAAAAATCGAATTTAAAAACTTCGATTTTTGCAGTAAATTTTAAAGCAAAGTCGCTCGGGATTGGTTAATTCTGTCGGTACGTGCACCCAGATATAGTCTTAGCTTTGCGCAGAGTGGGAGCGACACTTGCATTGCGATGCAGTAACAGTGCACTTCGAACGAAAATCATGATTTTCAACCCTAAATGTGCCGGAAAAATGGCTTTAAAGTCGATTTTTCCTTGCACAACCACCTTTCCGAATAGTACATGTGCTGGAAAAATGGCTTAAAGCGCCCGAGCGTAGTGAGCGCAGCGAGCGTAGCGAGAGGTGCTTTAAGTCGATTTTTCTTCGCACAAGTTCCGTGCGTTAAAAATCCACTGTCACGAGTTTCACATCTCAAAGATCCACCTTTTCATTGATCTGTCGGCCTAGGGATATTTTTAAATTAGTTGTCATTTTGATGAAAATGGCTCGAAGCGCCCGAAGGGTGCTGAGAGTCAATTTTCATCAAAATCACCATGGCAAGAGCCGGATCTACCGGCAAAAGTAACTACCGTTCGTTAAATTTAAGTAACCCTTTTCTGAAGTAATTTTTAAATAATTTTAAATTTTTAAATTAAATAAAAAAGGAGAACGCATTCCTACCATTGCGCTAGAGTTACTGTCTAATTGTAGAAGTGCGACACTCTTATGTATAGCAGTACACGGACCTCCCACGAACGAACTTGATTAACCAATCACGAGCGTTTAAACTTCGAAAATCAAGCTTTTTTAAATTCGATTTTTGAAAAAACAGGGGCATTTAAGGCATTCCGTCATAGCTAATTCTCTTATTTAATATATACTCTTTCAGAAAAGTTCGAGGTTTCAATCGTAAAATTTGTATTTTAGGGACCCGTGAGTATACCTTTCCCCAACAGCTCTTGCCCCGGAACTTAGTGATACGTCATCCTAACATAAATAACTAAGATTCTTACATAACAAGTCTTTAGCAAGAAACTATCGTTAGTATTGAGACAATAGGAACCATTCAAATCGTAAATTTGGTAAAAAATTTCCTTTAAATCGAAAGCTACAATATTATTCAATGAGATCATATAAATTTATTGTCAGGCCTGCCGCGCAATGTTTACTTGCAGCCTGGGTAATATTTCATTTAGGTCTCCTAAATTTTGAATGGTAGTAATATTGAAAATTATGTTAAAACGCATTGATAAGTTGCATTGAAAATAGGAAGGGATCGGTGCCTAGCAACAAACAAAAGCAAGTCATAATATGCCAAAATAGACAGCTTGTTTGAGTGCAATTGTTTAATGCAACGATGCCTAGGGTAAAATTTGCAATACAACTTAATTATAATAATTAATAATATGCAGAAATGATGAGACCATTGTATATTTTCTGTAATAATTTCATAAACAAATAATATTTAAATCTACCTATCAAATTTAAGTGCACCAAAATTATATAAACAATAAGATCTGACGATTTTTTCACGTTTTTTGAGCGCATTTCTCTATGTAATTATTGTTATAAGTCAAAAAAAAAGCAAATTAATAGATCGATAAATTTTTGCTAGAAATTTTTTCTATTGTAATATAGAAATCTCTGTGAGAATTTTTCAATTTAATGGAAATATCAAAATTGAATGTAAGGTAGGTATGTCGGGTATGTTCAGATCGGAATGTAAAAAGAGAATATAATATTATAGAAAATCGTGCATTTTTGAACGTACTATAATTTCTGCAAGGCATTCGATATTATAAGCTAATTGTTATGTTATACAAAAAATGTTGTTATTACTCATACTTTTTATTTCTTTTGTTATTTTAGCGCCCTTTTAGTATCCCTTGCACCGATTCTGCTTATTGTGTCAAAATAGCATATTATATCAGATTTAATTTGTAATTTAAGCATACGATGCAGGTGCGTACTGGCACTGGGTCCAAGGTCCCAAAGATCATAAACCTATAAAAACAAAAAAAGCATTAAAAATTTTGTGAAAAATAGAAAAAAGATGATAGAAGGGACCATAAGGATTAACAAAATATTTCAAGTGAGTGGACTTATTGCTTTTTTTTTAATTTCGTAATTAATTGAAGTGCATGAAGAGTTGAACTTCATAGATTCGATCCCCAGTTAAAAGCTAAGAAAAACTCAAATTTTTGACCTAAAATGAAATTATAAAAAAAAACTGACTGCAAGAGAAACATGGACTATCTTCCAATTCTTTTTAAATTTAATAAAGGCACCGCTCGCCTGTGTCTTTTTTATTTTTTTCTGCGATACTGTTACACTATTCCAATAAAAACAAGTTAACTTGGTGTAAGTATTAGTAGTAAAAGCGAAGATAAAAAAATTATTAGAAATTTGTTGCAAAAATTAAGTGTTAGGTAAGGTAGTAAGTATGAAAAGAAATAAGGAGTGGACGGTGCATAAATCAAAAGAATAATTTTTTATGTGGGTTGTAGGAATAAAAGTAGTAACTTGTGTTGTTAACATGACAAGAATTTACAATCCATAAAAGCAAAGAAAAACAATATCGAGAAATAGCCAAGTCACCAACTCCGTAGTTATTAAGGTTAATCTAAAACTTGAAAAACCGAACGTCGTGAATGCGGTAGAAGTCCGAAAGTCGAGTACGCCTAGAGGGCTCAAAATTCTCTAGAGGGTAGTTCGAGCTCGAAGCACGTGGACTTGCGAACATCTTATTTTAGTACACACTAACTCAAAGAATGATCCGAATTGCAATGGCTAGGCCAAGTCAGTCGCTCAATATTGATCAAAGCTTTCCAACATTTCATGTACTACACGACTTTTCTTATTTTTAAATTTGTTTCATTTTTCACAAGAAAGTTGCAACAATTAAAATTTAAATTTGGCGCTAACAAGGGAGTCGTTAATATGCAAAAAAGGATTTGAACCGTTGTACTTGGATGTTTCTCAAGTTTCAAGTACCTTCGTACCTATTTTTGTTAGAAATAGAACAAAATGTGAATAATTTACAAAGTGGTAGCTTTAGATGTGGTGGTAATGAAATATATGAACACAGTGTGACCGGGTGCACTGTATAATTTCGAAGCCATCATCTTGTAAAATGGGCATCGGGCCAGCAAACTCAGCACTATTGTCAAGCAGCCAACAATAATTATAAAGGGATTACAAACAATATGTAATTAGTTTTTGTTCCTTCTCGCTTCTCCAAGTCCCATATCATCAGGAATGCTCTATGCATTCCCGTTTCGTTATCAAATCTCATTCGAAGTAATGGAGATCCGCACGCTTTTCCAACAACTACTAACCCACCAATACGAGACAATATCGTTTACAAAATTGAATAAACATTTCCTACAATTGCTACGCTACCGTTAAGCCGTCTTTAAATCCAATTTAGTAAATGTGATGCCATCATCGACTTGCACAATAAAAATTTTAATAACATAAATTTCCAACCAAATTGTTCCAATGAAAGTTTTTCCGAGAATGGTTATGTGAAACAAACTTTTCTAAATTATAATTGCTTAATGATTCAGTAGCCATCGCAGCTCAAATTGGGTCCCTTTCGGTTTCCGGGCGGCAACGTGACCAGCTTCCTGACCACCTAATGAAGTCTCATCAATTCATAAGCTCCGCATTACCGGTTTAGCCCTTTCTAGTAAACTGCATCTGAAAGATGTTAACGAAGATGATCTCGAAGTAAATTCCGGTGTGAAGTTAATTAACTTGGTCGAGGCAACAGCCTGCAGGATACTAAACAGGTCTACCAAGGCGGTTTCCTCTCAAAGGCGCATTAATAACGAAAAGTTCAACGCCGCCGCTAAAAGTGCATTTTGTTTTAGTTAAGTAACACTTGAATGATATTACGAGCCACGTTAAATTTTCCACTGAAAACACTAAGTACACTTACGCTACATGTTTTCATTGTTTTATCGTACATGGATGCCTAGAGCCATGTGCACTTGATGAAATTTGCAATGCAAAACTCTTCAAAAGTTAATATCAACTTTTACGTGTTCTTAGGCTAAACGAAAGTATATTTACCTTTCCTATTAAAATAATAATTATTTATACAGAATTAGCTATTCGTGTTATAACGATAACATATGCAAACAAACACACTCTTCGAAGAAAAATATTTATTTTCTTACTTACAGGTAATATTACCTGTAGTTGAAACATAAAATATTATTCGTGTTATGTTTAAAAACCTTGCAAGTTACGTAGTATGTAACGTGTATGCTCACTTTCATAATAGAAAAACCTACAATTACTGTCTTAACAGCAAAATCATTCAAGAACCATTTTACCTTTATTAATGGAAAACTTTCAATTAATCATCATAACAACAACTAGAAGACAAGCATAATTTAAAGAATTGAAATTAAGTGCTAGAATATTGGATTAGCTCTATCTGAAATATTGAAGAAAGAGTCACGGTTCCCCAGGTAATTCTTCTTCTTCTTCAACTTTTTTGGAGACCTTTCGATCTGTTCTACCAATATTGTAACCCTGGCTTTTATGTTAATGATGGCAACTCATTCATCCAGGGGACCGCCGACTTAACGTGCCTTCAGAAGCACGAAGACTTGTCATAAAAAAGTTTGACTCTTTTTCGGATTTGAACACGTTAGCTGCAACAGGTAATGACCGTCTTCTTCAGACAATTAATCGGGTTAATATGGACATAGTTATGTAGATGAAACCATACATCGACAGGCTACAGGCTATAAATGCTGACTACAGTGGCGGATTTCCCATTAGGCGCAGGAAGCGCGCGCTTCGGGCCTCCGAAATCCAAAGGGCCTCAAAATTTAGTTCTCAAAATAAAATTATTTTATTTAATTACTTTTTTGTATGAAAAGCTGTTAATAAGTACATACATTGTAGTGATTCTTATTCTATGGTACCTACAGTATTATTGAAAGTTAGTGGTGGAATTCAAAAATTGTTTTAATTTCCTGTCAGTGGCGGATTTCCAAATAGGCGCTTCGGGCCTTATAAATCAAGGAGGCCTCAAAATGCAGCTCTCAAAATAAAAAAAAAAATTTTTTATTTAATTATTAAAAAAGTGAGGCATCATAAACATAAAAGACCAGCACGCTGCTGCTGCTGCTCCAGCGTGTCATTTTTTTAGGACACACAATACACTCTGATTGGTTGTTGTCGTTGGTCGTACCAACTTAAAATCACCTTAGTACTCTATTCAGAAAAGGTTATATCTTAGGGTTTTATATATATTTCCTTAGACCATTTAAACTTATAGACAGACACGCCTTGATTTTCAAGCAGTGAAGCAAACATAAGTGACGTCACTGGTGGGGTAAATGCTAAGATATACCTGTAAATATGAACTATATAAATGAAGAAAATAGTATATTTTAGTATACCGTTAATATAAATCTCGATGCAACCCCACCAGTGACGTCACACATGTTTGCTTCAATTTCTATTCAAGTACTTAGAGATAGGAAAGGGCGTGTCTATAAGTTTAAATGGTCTAAGTATATTTCTATATGGAGTGGTAAAGTAATTTTAAGTTAGTACGACCGACGACAACAACTAATCAAAGTGCGTTGTGTGTTCTAAAAAAATGACACGCTGGAGAAGTAGCAGCATGTTATTATTTAAAAGACACAATCCGCTCTGATTGGTCGTTGTCGTTAATCATACCAACTTAAAATCACCTTCCCTGGAATCGAGTTGCGCACCAATCATATTTTCAACCTTGATGGGACGCCCGTCCGTCGTTGAGCCAGTTATATTAATTAAATGATCTAATTTTTTACCAATTTAAAATCACCTCTCCTGGGATCGAGAACTAAGTAAGTTACCAAGTAAAAAATGTAATCTTCGACTTTTACATTTTCAATAAATGTATTTCACAATAATAAACACCTCTACCTCTCCTTCAGCGTGTCATTTTTGTAAGACAAATAATGCACTCTGATTGGTTGTCGTCGTGGGTTTTTAGCAACTTCAAATCAACTCCCCTGGGATCGAGTTGCACACCAAACGAGTTTCCAACGCTGGTGGGACGCCCCGTCCGCGATTGAATCAGCTATATAATTCTTATTATTATTAAACTTAAAGACGTTTGAACGTGAACAATTGAAATTGTCAGTATTAGGGATTTATTTTTTTAATGAAGATTGTAAGAAGAGAAATCCATCGATTTGTTGTGTTGGTGTTTGAAAACGATTTTTTTTTTTTATTAATACCGCTAAAATAGAGATCCACCGGCTAGCTACCCGTCCGTAGACGAGCTTTCTACCTAGTCAGGAAATAACATTGAAAATTAATCAATATAAAATATAACAACTGCTTGGATATACGTCGTATTTTAAGGTTTGCTGATGTTTAGGTTGTATTAATTATGAAAATTGAAAATTATTGGTACAAGAATTATCAATGTTAATTTGATAATATATTTAAAAAACAACTTTTAAAAGTTCATCAGAAATTTTTAGTTAAATAAGTGAGTGAAAATTTGATGAACCCAATTTTATGAAAAGTTCCGTAATGTAGTTTGGGTATTAAAAAAGATCTTAGATGAAATATTCCCATATAAATTAGGTAGTATTTTCAAAAAAAAAATCGCCTGCGGCGCTAACGGATCCTTTCTGTGTTGGGAAGCTGGAAGTTGAAAACCATTACTGTAAATGTAATGTAATGTTATGTAAATGAGTAATGCAAATATTGAAAAGGGGGGCCTCAAAATTGAATTGCGCCTGGGGCCTCATAAGTGCTAAATCCGCCACTGGCTGACTACTATAATGCACTGCTGACAGAACAGAAAATGATTGTAGGGTGGAGGAATAATCCCCCTCATAAAATTAGTTTGGTTTGAATATAGAGATGATTTGATTTTGTAGATTTATTTAACGATAGCGACCTAATGCAGTAGTTTAAAATTTGGGGATTTCTTTGACAAAGGAAATCATCAATTTTCTATTGAAATTGTTTGACTAGAAGATTGACGGATTTAGAGAAATGGGTTGGTAAATGATGGAACTCTTCTCGGTGGCTTTGGTTCTTTGCTTCTTATTTAAAAAAAAATGAAAGAAAATCAGTGAATTTCACCCTCCAAACTTGAAGTGTCGATAAGTCCAAAGCAATTTAATCGTAGATAGTGCAAAAACAAAATCATCAGTTTGAAGAAAAAAAGAAAATGTTGGTTTTGTTAGAATAACAAAGAAATCGTGTGCTGCAGGCTTCCACTAACAAAGCATGAAACCAGGACGTGTGAGATAATCTCTGAATAATTTAAAAACGCAGAACTTACACTGCAAAAACAAGCAAACGACTTGACGATTAAAGCATCCAGTTTACGTACATAATTAACGACGCAAGTGGAAAAGAAGTTTTATATTAACGATTTAAAAACAAGAAAAACTATAAATACAAAGCACTCGAAAAATCCTGAAAAATTTCCTTTTCTCCCCACGCCACTCGAGTTTTCGTTGCTTAGACCAAAGTAACATAACTCGAAACTTAAAATGTCATTACTGTAAATCCCTTCCTGGGTATCAGCTTAGCATGATAGGCACGAACGCGCACGTGTTCTCCGTCATCTCTTTTTTAATTTTTTCTTTCAAAAAATTGTTCAATCCATATTAAAACACATTTTTCATTAATTTAAATTAAAAACGCATCGAGAAGAATTTTTGACCAACTAACTTTGCGGACCTTTTGCAACAAATTCTAACGCTTCGCGTTAATCTTGCTTTACGACCACCTTTTCTTTTGTCTATTTTTTCAAATTAGGTTTTATGGTCGTCTGCAAGTCACACGTGCTTGTGTAACTAAGAATATTACGTTATTAATTAGCGCTACAAAGTTTTTATTCTCTCTGGAATAAAATTTTAATCTCGTCTCTCGTTGTGCCCTGTTAACTTAATCACAACAGAATATGTTGTTACTTTTATTTTTATCAAAATTTACTGCGGCATAACCTTTATAAAACAAGTCTCTGCTTTTACTTTTGGCACGAAGCGAAATTTAATGATCAAATCAAATTTCTAAAACGCTTTAATGGTTATGAATATTGATAATAACCAAAACTTAATTAAAATCTACACCTACCAAGAATATTTCGTAAGTGTGCGGGTTGTGGTGCCAAAGATTACGGTCTACTGCGATACTTTTATTCAAATATTAGTATGAAAAAGATTTAAAAAATTTATTTAGGAGAGATGTAAAGTTAGCTTATCACATTCGTGTCTGTCCAATTAGTGCCATCAAAAAGGAAATAAAAAGAAAACCACGCTACCATGGATGATATGCTCAGGACAAAATAAATTTTATTTAATGAAATAAATAATAAATTTTCTAAAACTAGTTTTAGATAGACGGAGTAGAATTTTAAATGAAATAAAATTCTTATACCGTGTCTATGGTGATAGAAATCACGTAGCATGTGTCTAAACTGTCTGGCAGAGAAAACTAACGCAATAAAAAATTAATTTCCCTGTGTAAAATGGAACTGCAAAAGATAAATTAAAATATCGACTATAATTTATAACGCTTTGGTATTACAGCTGCAACAGTGCAGTTTAGTTTTTCTTTTCCCTATATTCTTAATCAACATTTATTTAACAAATGTGAAGAAAACGTGATTCATTTTCCATAAACTGAAAAATTAAGTTTCTAGCAAGTAATTAATGTTAAGGTAAGGTATCTAGAGTAACAAGCTAATTTAATTTATTAATCTCGAGTTACTGGTAAATTATTTAGTTTTTCTTGGCTTTTCTTGAATAAATTATTATAGTGGATGCTAATTTACTAAAAAATTTTAAATTATTCCAAAAGACTTGCAAAACACTTCGGTTTTTTCTTAAAAAAATCTCTTTTTTCCTTTTTCCAGTTATTGCAGGTTAAGGTGGAAAACTAGAGGTGACTTTACTCCACCACGGATGGAAATCTTCCGGTGTTGCTGAGGGGTAAGCTGAAGATTCCATGACCAAAATCGCAGAAAAAATCTTAGTAGAACAAATCTTTTCAGAACCTGTTGATTTTAACATGAGTTTCTGTTTGAAATAGCTACTTTTGGCGCTGGTTATAAAAACTACTCGTCCTTAAGATCAAAGCAGTAGTTATATGGGTAAGCTTCATGTTTCGCTTTAATCTAATCTTGATATTCTAAGATTAGAGAGTTTAAACCACTCAAGCCAAGCAGGGCTTATCTTGAAGATTCTTGTATATTTATGTGGGAAATCTGAGAAAATATGAGAAGCTTTGTTGGAATGTTTTGAGATTCGTCTACAATGTTATGTTTTTGAAGGGTCACTTTTTAGCGTATCTCGTTTGCTTTAATTTTTTAAAATTCTCCATCTCGTTCCAATATTTATGAGCCGACCAAGCACCGCATTGACAGTTACCCAATTAAATCCATTCCTCATCAAGAATTAACACACTGATTTTTTCCGGCAACTCACAAAATAATTTAAATATTAGCTTTTCATATTACTCGTCCTACCTATTCATCATTTTCAAAAAAATTTGTTGATCCAACTTGCACTTTTTATAGAGCTTTTTCCGACTATTTCATGCGGAAGTAGGAGTTGCTTCCGGAAAATTTATTTACGGCCCAGACCATTTTGTAAAGAAACGTATTTATTACACGGATCACTTAACACGAGATGCTATAAAAACCTCCTAATTTTTTTATGATTATGTTAAATGACAATCGAACTGAATTTAAAATAGCCAAACAGATCAATCAAATTCGAAGAAGTATACCGGAAAGGATCAAGTGAAAATTTCTTTTGGAATGATATTAGAGCCAAAATAATAATGCACAAGCTCCTCGAACACGAAATCATTAAGCGATTAAAATATAAATCGAGTAGATAATAAAGAAGAATATAAATAACAATTAAAATGTTCATAACTTGAAAAGTTCGACCCTTAAATATAAATATCTCAATATCAAAACGGAACACGTCGTCACTGCTTGAGCTTGGTACAGAATAATAATGTTCGGTAATTTGTAAGTAAATGTTAAATTTTTAAAATCTTAAGCAATAAAGTATAAAGTTATCGTTACCCTACATTTTAAGGCCGTTTTAGTGGTTTTTTTACGGAAGAACACGCATTTCATTTGCATATTCGTTATATTAATTGGCCAAAATTTTTGGGGAAGAATTTTGAATGTTAAATTGAAACTTTTTATCTCAACTGAAAAACGTGAAAAGATAATAGAGACTTTGGGGATTATTTCAATAATCCAGTCAAAATGGATAGCGGATTTTGCATAAACTTTTGTTTCAAAGTTTCCTTCACATTTTGATGCGCAAGAATGTAGTAAGCCCTCTCTCCCCGTGAGGGCCACCGAACGTTTTTCCTTTTTAAGTTTGTTATAGGAATTAAATACGAATAGAATAATTTATAAAATAAATTGAAAATGCAATTCTTTGAAGTGCAGGCAAAGCTTTGCTTTTAAGTAGTTTTTTTCTAGTATAGAATTTCGCTGAAATTTTTTAAAATCGCCTGCGAAACTAAAACTTCGATGTGACTAATTTTTTGAGGATATAAGAACATTTTTAATATGGAAGACCACGTGCCTTTTAACATCGCAAAATTAACCAAATTCTTAAAGAAACAAATTTAATCGTATAAGAATATTTTCAAGCAATCGCCTCCAGAGCTTTTTTATCATCTTCATTTCCCTCTTTTCGGATTTGGATTCCACCATTCCACGTTAGATTGTATTATTATTGCTCTTGATCGCAAGAGAGCACCAGGATATGCTAAGACGGTGTCATGAACAAAAAAAGAAAATAGGTGAAGTGCAGTCGTTTTTATAAGTAATTCAATCATAATTTTAAAATCTGGTTCCATCATTCAAATTAAATTAAGACCTTTTAAACTGAGATGTTATCATACAAGTCACCCTAAATGAAGAAATCTGTGCACAAAATTAATTAAATATAAAATTTAACTACTGAAGATGAAAACATCCCAAAGGGAATCAAATCCATTTTCATTTGGTCACCTTTCAAATTAACTGGTTCTTCCAAAGATAAACTAGGAACGACTAACGTGAGAAGCAAAAGACATAACATAACTGTCCTTCTTTTTCAAAAACTTAATCATAAATACTACATAAGTAAAATTTAAATGTGTAAGCCATGAACCTGATTTAATGCACAGGGATAAACATCCAAACAAAAGCCACTTTTAAGATTTTTCAAAATGGCAGGAAGTGATAAATTTATTTAAACTATCGAAATATATAGACATATACAAAAAATTATTGAATTACCAACTTTTAGTTCAATTTGGGAGCAAACCCACCATAATCCATAGTTGGTCCATTTTTTCTCATGGTTATCTCAGTTCCTTGGTGAATACATCTACATGTTTAACTTGCTCTAAGGTGATTTATATAATATGGTCAACAAAAAGTGCTAGCCTATTATCAGTAGTTGACAGTGGCAGCCTAAGTAAAGATGCCACATGTGGATTTTGTTCTTCTGCGGAGGCCAAAAAGGATATCGCTACAATTGTACAATAAAACCACCTAATCGTTCAAATAAAACTCAAAAAAACCTCTTAAATTTTATTTCCTGCAACATGATAGATAAAGTACCATCGATTTTCAATTATAACGAAAAATAACGAGCTGATATTGCTATATTTGAATTTATACATCCAAAATTTCATTTTAAACAAACTAAAACGACAAAGATGATGATTTTAGGCACCTTGCATATATCATTATTGTTGTTTTGGCTTTCTATATCATTGCTTCAAACATACAAATCATGATGAAGTGATATGACGATTAACGTAACCAAAATTTAAAACACAATAAATCAGTGTTTCCCAAAATCCGACAGTAAGCAAAGCACAAACCTACTTTAGAACAAAACAACAACTGTTAGGTTCGACTTATTTACAAAAATTTGTATGCCAAAAGATACGGGCAATTTTCTAGTGACGTCGGTTGAGAAACACTGCAACAAATTACCAACCAAATTATTGCCATACCTCTCTCCATCCAATAAATACTTTATTATTTACAATTAATTTAACTATTCACAATGTTTTTGCAGCTTAGGAAACTTTTGGTGTGATATATGACTGATTATAATTTCATACTTTAAAATTCAAAAAATATTAAGTTACAAACGTTTACAAAATATTGTCTCACAATTATCTATACAAAACATTAAAGATGGCGCCTTAATTTTCCTAACTCTAAAAGTTATGTACATCCATTAATATGTTTCAAAAATATAAGATTTTTCCGTCAACAAACAACAAAATTGTTTGTTGCTTTTACTATTGCAGATTTTCTTACAGGAAATCGTCGGTGCTGTGCACGTCCTTCATCCAAGGAATGCACGAATTGAGTAAGCAAGTGTCGTTACCATAAATGAAAGGCAAGGAATACCTGCCGCTTCGCCGTCACTGAGGTCTTGGTGGAGGTGGCGGGATAGATGGAGATCTGATTGATAAACTCCTGACGGGAACCGGGGGAGGACGTGCGGGTCGTGCAATAGTTGGGGGTGGTGCAGGTGGTTGGACGTTTGGAGGTAACGCTGGAGGAGGATACGCGGGAGGACCCCCGGTAGGTGTGACCGATCCAATGACTTCTTCCTGTTTTGAAGGTTCTTGTAAATTTTGAACTTGCGTGGTAACCGGCACGGGTTCAAGCTTGAGCGGAGTACTAGAAGAAGGTGGAGGATGAGGAAATGATGCTTGATTAATTTGCTGATTGTGATGTGGTGATGATGAAGGAGGACGTACCGCTGGCGCTGTAGTTACATCGTTACTTTTAGCCACGTTTTGAGTAACTTGCAAATGCTTCGAATCTGCTCGTTCCGTTCCAGCCGCCAAGTAAGAAAAGAGACACAAAACTGCGTAGCAAATTTCATCGGCCTATTAAAAAATCCAGCATTAAGAAAATGTAAAGTGACGTCGCTTGACAAAAATAAAAAAAAAACCTTACACAAAACTACAATCATGAAGAAAAGTTGCCAGGAAATTCGGAAATTCTGTTAGCCATACATATCGAAAATATTCGGTTAAAGGATAGGAAAATATCCTGTGCCTACAAACATCAAAGGAAAGAATGCAAATCAAAAAATAAAGAAATAAAAGCAAATTGACTCGATAAAATAAAACCAAGGTAAAATAAAAAAATTCGGTTTTGTTTCAGTTATCAGACTTACCATGGAGGATTTAAATTTGCGTTGGATTGATTGTCTCGTTTTAGGATCTGAAAAATAATAAATTCGTTAAAAGAAATTCGGAGCTGCGGTTTTGGTTGATTCCATTTGGAAAGATTTAGTTTAGTTGTTCCTTCGTTCTTTTAAAGTTAAACTTGTTGAAAATAATTGAAAGCGAAAACTTTGATTTCTGATGATAAAAAGAAAGATTTGTGCACTTTGGTGCATATATTTGAATAGCTTTTGCTTAAATCAATGTCATCCAATGGGCTATCACTCTTTATTTAGTTCTTATCTTTCATATGCACTTCTCTTGAAATAAGCACCGATGAAAATTGAATAAGCTAGAAAGAACCTGAAGGATTAAAGTGGTGATTTGGAACGATTTGCAGTTGTGTGGGGGTAAATCGAATTGTAATAATTATTTATGATTACATTGTTGACTCTCGTCGTTGTCGATCCATTAGATTGACTGTGTTCTTTGCACATGCGTTAGGATATCACAAGATCCCAGCTCTCGACGTTGGAAATGAAGGCTAGCGTCTTTATCCACATAATATGCTTATTGCATGACAAGAATCGTTTACGAGTTTTTTTATGGTTAGGTAATAAATTTATTGTTTACTTACTAAATTCCTCGAGTACAAAGATGCCTCCCTTTTGAGTAAAGCATTTTCTGATATGGACGAGTCTGACAAACAACTGCAACGTAACAAAATATACATGTGTATTACATAACGAAAAATGGTGTATAAAATATATAAAGAGAAAACAATGCAAGCACATAAAAATCATGCAGCGCGTGTCATGCGTGAAGCAATAGGCAACTTCAGAGATGGTTTGCTTTATGTAAGATGGGCCTATTCTATGTGTAAAATGTGTGTGTTAAAATTGTGCAGTTTTTGCGATTGATTTTGCCATGCGGTGTTCTGCACGAAGCAGGAGTCTACACTACGACTATGCGAACACCTGGCAGCAGCATAATTGATGAAATTTGTTAGTATGCATCGAAAACGTAAAAAAAATGCTACTAATTTGTGTAAGTACATAAGGAAGGAATTTTGGTACAGAATGCAGCAAAAACAAAACAAACTACAGGAAAAAGCGCTAAACTAAACAGTGACTATGCTAAACTAACGACCAGATTAGACCAGATCTTTTATATACCTCAAAGTCCTGCCAAGCAGCCAGCGATCGACGTAGACGGGAATAGAAACAACAAAAAACACAACATTAGTGACGATATCAGTGCCCGAACAAGGACCATCTCAAAAGTTCCTAAGCTTCGCTGCAGAGCTCTTTTGAAAAAAGTTTCTCAAAAATTTGACATCAAAAAGCTCAAAAAAGCTCTGCGATTGCCAAACATGACCACTCATCGACATCGATAAAAAAAGAGAAGAAAAGAGCATTCAACATTCAAATGAAAAATATTTGAACAATTAGCGATTAGTTTTTTGCACACTGAGCTGCATGCAGATCAATAAAAAATACATCGACAATATTAGGTTTACACGAAGATTAATAGAAAAAAATAAAAGAAAAGTTATTTACAATACAAAATAAAAAATAAACATTACTACCTGACTTTACGACATCCATTAAATATGATGAGACTTCGGCAAATCATAACCTAAGCTTGGTCGAGAAAATAAAGATTGAGAAAATAAACCGAGCGAGTGGCAAATCGGTAGGAAGTTTGAGTGGTCCTTGCAATACAAATGCATACATCATAGCGTACCCCACAACACTTAACAATTAGAAAAATTTCTTTTACGAAGAACTAACAACTCTTGGTGAACCGTCCAAAACGATTTTTCTTGCCGTTCTTCGTAAAATTTTCATTTTTTAACTTTTTGACAATTTTTTTCTTACTACCTGTCTTACTCTACTATAAATAATTATTTAAAAATTTGAATAAAATTCTAAAAAGATAACAGCATGTCATAATAAATGGAAAATTGAAAGCGTGTGTACCTTACTGTTTGCGAAAAGTAATCCAACACCTTCCATACAAACTTGCAGTAGCCCTCCTTCTCCGGTACTCATATCTTGTACTGGAAATTCTCCACCCAGTTCCGCCGCTTTCTCGTTTCTTGTCCTCTTCGACTCCAATAGTTCCTTCACACAAATGTACATTGCTCTGGAGTTCTAAAAATTAAACCACGTTCGGCAAACTTGCAAATTTTAGTCGAAAATGTTACCTTTTTCGAGAAGTACCGATGGTACCGGATCTCTTGACCGCTCCGCTTACCAAAACATACCACCTTAGTTTTTGGGCAAAAAGTTATGTTTATGATTCTCTCAAACCACCATCGTTCCACGATCACTCCATTTACCGAACGAAAAATCAAACCATCATCTCGTACTTCTAAAAACCTCAAGTCGCCGGTTCCGTCCACGCCTTCGTGAACCGTAAAAGTCTGCCTGTTCAGCAATCGTGAGCCCAGCGGTTTCAAATCGATATCGTTTCCTTGCTAAAACATTAAAATGTGAAACTCTCTCCCTCCAAATTAAAGACGGAAGACTACTCACCAAATGATCTACTTGATCCAACAATAAATTAACCTCTTGACTATACACGAGTCCGATATGGCACTTTCCTAGAAGCCTACGAACTTTTTTCTTCAGTTCAATTTTATTTACATTTAGCATCACTAAAACCGCAGTCAAATTGTATAGCATCGTTGATAACAAACGATCTTCGTCGTGTTCCAGTCTTTTCCTCTCAGTATCACTCAACTTCTTATACCTTTCCATCATTTCTCGTGGTCCCTGTAAGAATTGTAATCTCAAGAACAATTTAAAATAAAAAAATCCAACTCTTACTTGATCTAATCCGATCATATCCCTTTCTTGAGAAACCGCATCCAAAAACGCATCCTCCCAGAACTGCATTTGGTCCCATAGTCCCGACCTCTCTTTACCCAAAAGACCCTCAAAAATATACGTTCTGATCGCTTCCGGAGAAGGAGAAGCCGTCGTGTTAACTATCTGACCCCCGTGATACCGAAAACCTGTACTCAGAGAAGACTTGCTTGACCAAACACTCGAAGTTCTTTGCTTATTCGGTTTTGGAAACTAAAACAAAAAGTGAAATGTTTTGGCAAAAATGATAAAATCATTTAAGTGAACTCGGAAGTCTTGGTCTCTGGTGTAAAATATTTCAATTCCACCCCAAATTCCTTACTTCGTAAAAACCTGACAACTAATCTATTTAGGTACAGCATGAAGGTTACCTGAAGATTATCAACCTCCGTATCCGAAACCGCCGAACGGAACGACGATTGCAGACTGCCACGATTTAGATTAAACGCTGGTCCAGTCGTCATCGAACCACCTGGTGATAACGATTCTCCAGAACCATGCATTGTACTTTCAGCCTGTCGGATAACACATAAATCAGGCATATTCCATGTTTTAAAAGAATGTTGAAATAATTTCATGTATATGCCTGATGATACACTTTCACGAAACTGATTAAAACGCATGCATTAAGAAAAATATTTCACTTACATCAGAGTCAAAAGACGTCAATTTATTAAACAATAAATTCTTCTTTTGGGTCAGCATATCTTTAAACATGTCGGCCGTCGATTGTTGGTTATCCGATTCAGAATCTTCGCCTTGGATTAACCGCACTTGTGGAGGTTCTACCATTAAAAGAGAAATCGGTCGTCTTAAATCTTTTCCTAACAAAAACTTACCTGTTTGTGACGATTTTCTCGAACTATCCCAGTCTGGTGAAGGAATCATCCTAGGGCTTTGAGGTGATGATAAATTTTCCCTACTTCCTGTTGGACTCGAACTCTGAGAAGAGAGCAAATGACTTGCGTGATCGCTTAAGGTTGACTCGGTCGATTCTTTACACCAATAATGGGTGTGAGCAATTTCGTGTAATTGAAACGCGGAAGCCATTCCTCCTAATCCATAATTGCTGTAAGTGACTTCCAAGCCATGGACGACAGCAACTAAAGCTTTTAAGGTGCCTTTCCAAACAGCTTTGGATAAGCACTGGGACAAAACTTCAAATTACTTCAATTTTAGTGCAAAAATTGAAAACTTACCACATCGTCGATGTGATCATCTGGGCCAACTTTTCTATCTAACGATTTATTTAATTTACTAAGAACTAACGTACGATATGATTCATCTTCCATTAACTTTTTTAATCTATTCAACTTTAGCCATCCAACTCCTTCTCCTTCTATTACTTGGGTGGTTACGTCTTTCAAAAATTGTGTGTTTTCAAGATTGGTGATCGATTTCTCAATCGTAGCATTTCTAATTACTTGTTCTTGTTTTTTGGGTGTATGTTTTATAAGAGAACTCTTCTCTACGAGTCCTTTCGGTCCTCGTGGGAAAGGTCCAAACACGCCACTCTTAGATTCGACTTGTTTGGGCTGTGGTTGCCTTTGTACGTTCTGCTGATGTTTTACCGCTTTTGGTGCTGGACCACCTTTTTGGTGTCCTTTATTACCAACCCCAAACAAATCAGAAAACATACTTGTCGTCGATGCCGCTATGCCGTTCAAATCTGAACTGATGTTAGAGAAGAAATCTCGGCTGGTTCCTGCAATTAAACTAGACCCAGCTGTTTGCACGAGAGACGTGCTGGTTGAACCTCGTCGTCCTTCTTTATCACTTGTAATGGAATCGTTCTGAAATGTTAAGAAAGTTTAGATAGTGTTGTTGGAAATATTAGAGACGTACCCTAAGAAGTCCCTTCTTTGCGACTGCTTCTTTAGCACCTTTTGTTAGATCCCCTAGGGTTGATTTACCCACATAGGTGAGATCATCCAACGTCGTTTTGCTTGCACCCGCGGCACTTCTGCTAGCCTCCATTGCTGTTTTACCAGCTTCCTGCACACTTTTTGTTGCTTCCTCCGCTGCTTTCTTTGCGTGACTAGCAAACTGTAATTTAAGATTGTTAATAATTTTCAAAAACGACCCAACTGAATTTTACTTTATCGAACGGAGCAAAAATATTGCTGTCTTCGGCTTCGTTCAATTTTTCTTTTGCTTGCAATTTTAACTGAAAAAAATTTAGATGTGAACAAGAAAATGTGTACAAATTTTGTTGTGAGCAATAAGCACCTTATCCATTTGGGCGAGCAAACCATCCTGACTACTTTGCCGTGTAGTTTCTCGTACTAACTCCTTTGCTTGAGACGCAAACTGTTCAAAAATTGACCCTTGAGAACCCTGTCTTTGTACCCCACTTCCACTTCCCGCCGAAGAAGGAGCCGGACTCGGCGACCCCGAAGATCCAAAGCTGGATGTTCTAGCTAATACGTTTCCTACGCTTGGTTGTTTTTGCAAGCAAGGAGTAATTGGGGGAACCTATATAATATGCAAGATAAGCCATTCTAGTGCTAAACTAACATTCAAAGAGACTTACAGGTGTTACTGAACGATTAAATCTGTTTTTCTTGGAAGCCGATGGTTCACTGGTTGTGCTGGTAGGAGATCCTTGCCTTACGGAACCACTGACTACGGTTTTTGGTGTCGTCGTTGAATTCGAATCCGATTCATTTTCAAAACTTCCACCTTCTTCCTTATCCACTTTTGTGGGAACCGAAGGTTCGCTCTTGGATTTTGTTGCAAATTCCAATTCAGAGTCGCGATTAAACGAAGGTGAGCTTAAGTCGGAATCGCTGTTAGACGAAGATTCCGTAGTGTCTTGCTTATCGTTGCTGATCACTTCGGGGGGTTCGGCATATTGTAAAGTTGAAGGTGGATGATATACGGATTGTGGATCTAAATTTGATGATAAAGACATATTTTGAGCCGACTGGCGAGCTTCTTGGTGTGATAACCCTAAAAAAAACTTAACTGTCGTAATTGTGACTTTTATGTTTGATTACACACCAGGTGATAAGTCAGAGGACGCCATTTCGGATACGAAATCGCTAAGAGAAGAGTAACTTGAACTGGTGCTTTCAGCTCCTTCGGAATCCGACCCACTTTCATCTGTCGGTTGGCTTTCTTGATTTTGGACGCTTCTCAGCGCACTGTTCAAAGAACTTCCGTCGTCCCAAACGACAAATTTGATAGGATCTAAAGTGTGAATGTACCACTTGAATTTATCTCCAATTTGAGAAGGATCCGAAATTCCGGTGTGAATTCTTTGAAAGGCAACGTTAGTAGGAGTCAAAGACCATTCTGCTAAAAATTCTACTGCTTGAGTTCGGGCAAACCGATTCAAAAAATTGGACGTTCTGGGTCTAGATCTAAGAAAACTGTTGATTTGGAATGCCACTACCGGCCGAGGGTACAAACGTAAAGTTCGTGCGTGTTCCGTAAAATTTGCTAACAAATTCTGAGAATTAAAAAAGCGAACCATTGCGACCCTCGTAGCTACGTCGACGGAATCCACGTCGTTTCCATAAATAGTTGGAGTGAGAGGCGAAGGAGGTGAAATGGATGGGCGTTGTGAACCGGGTTGAGAAGATAGCGAAGATCTTTGACTTGAGCTTGGTCCTACAGGTGATTGCGATGGAGTCAAATCGGGCGATTTTTGGTTTTGTTGTTTTCCTGGAGAAACACTAAAAAGAAAGAAGGTAAAATATGTTGATGTTTATTTTTACAAAACCCACGTGAGAGTATTGGGAGTTTGGAAACTTTCTCTTCTAGACGGCAGGACTTGAGTGTTCACTGCAGAAGGTGCGGTTAAGCTTCCAAGTGCCTAAAATTTCAATTAAAAATTAGAATTTAATAGTTTGCTTCCTGAAAGGCAATCTAATTTGCTCTACCTTAATGCTTCCTTTATACATTACTGCTGAGCTGCTACGTTATTGATCTATTAGCTGGTCTATTGTAATGGAGTAACAAAAGAAATCGAAAAATGAAAACTAGAAAAGCAAAGGTCTAACATGCTAGTCATGCAATTTATTAAGAAAATATTTACTCCTGAGCCGGCTTGATCCATGAGTTGCATAGCCTGGAGGCGAAGTTAGAGTGAGTGGTAAAGGGCGGAAAATTAAAAAGTGTTTTTTAAATTTGATAAAATAGAAAATGTACCTGCTTTAAGTGGTTCTTTAGCATCGTAACTTCTGGTTCTGGAAGTGAAGGAATATCGGAACTTCCGCTTGAATGAAGTTTATTGGAGTCCAAATCCACTAACCAAATATCGTCTGGAAGTCTAAAATTTTTTTTGTACATTAAAAAGCTTGCGGGAAGGCCAATTACAAAAGGGGTCGGTGCCAACAATAACTGAAACGAGTAATATTTAGTATCAATCTGGAAATGAATGTAGGATTTAGTACCTGTTCGGCACAACTCATACACGTGGGTAAAAGGGGTATAACTGGGAACATATATTCCAATGGATAAATCATCATAACGAACGCCATCACAGACATAGATAAAGCATTGTAATCTCTCGATTGCAAAATTACTTTATTTTCTAACAAAATTAGAGTTATCACTTTTAAACAAGTGTCCACTCCTGAAATCAAAAATATTAGCTGGGTGGCTTCCAATAATTGTTTTTAGCTCACCTAACAATTCCAAAGGCAAATGCAAAGGAAAATCTACTAGACTAAACCTGGTATGGTCTGGCAGAGCAAATGTGAGAGGATCGTGCACCGATGACGATAAAATCTCAAGTTCCAATCTGAAATGAAAGAGTTATACAAGTTTCTACGATTTGGAATCAGAACGCTTACCTAGTTTTACCTGGTATAGGAACCGGAGCCGAAAGTAATCGCAAAATCCACGTTTCTATTTCTCTGATATCGTATAACACTATCGAAGGAGTTTGTTCGGTTGCTTGTCCAGTAATAACACCCCATACAGTATCCCGTCCAACTTGCTTGGAAGCTCCAACACGTTTTGAACTTGACGATTCGTTGCAAGCATCGATCAACTTCCTCAGTATAAACAAACATTCACGAAAACTTGTAAAAAATGGATGATGAGACAGCAAACAAAGGGACGTCAAGGAATGGTTTCGAATTTTCTGCCGTTTTCTGCTCGCTCTGGGTGAAGGTGAGTGGCTACCACCGCTCTCAGAATCGTTACTTGGAGCGGTAATTCCTAACCTGGGTGGATGGGTCACAATTCCTTCCGAATCCCTACGACTCGGACAATCTTTTTCCGAGTCACTGGGCCCCACGTTACTACTTCTGTAATCACTAAAAGCACCGTTAATACTAAAATTTTACAAACTTTCTTAATAATTTTTACCTCGAAAATGCAGAATCGGAACTTTTCTCCATGCTCTTTCTCCACGAGTCGCGTCTAAACGTCGTAGTGTTTCTTCCGGTTCCCGTACAAGAACTCGAAACTTTCTCGATCGGTCGATAAAAATTCACACATATTCCGAACCTGGTTTTTCCAGAATCCTTATCGGTGAGCGTAAATACAAAAGATGAAGCTTCCCGAAGAGCACTTCGCCTTGGACCAACCGTCGAACATCCTTCTGGTTGGCAAAAGTAAACCATGTCCAAAGGCATAGGAAAGTCTTTGTGATCTTGAGTTGGATACCTTCGTAACAACTCAGGAACCTGAAATATGTTAATGAAGAAAAGTTGCGCAATAATAAAGAAATTACCTGAATCGGAGAATTTGAACTAGTTCTGGTGTTATTAGATCTTGCCCCAACGATTGCGAGGTAATCGATCAATCTGGGGCAAAGAAATTGCCTCTCCACTTCCGTCGACATTTTTTATTTCGCTAATTGGGTCACCTCTTCATCACATGAAATTTGTGTTGTTCTGATGCATACAATTTTGTATAATTTAGAAACGAAATGTGTGCGTTCATTTTCCAATCATGAGCAACCTACAATGATTATTTTAACATAAAATAATGTTCACTTTTTTATTACCACACGAATTGTTATCGTATGCGGGTTTTATCAGTTACATCCGCTTGTATTTTTATTTGCGAATCAGAAAGTGGCATGCAATTGCTTTTCATTTTTACCTCAACCAAATTCATTTAACATAAAATTGTGGCGTAAAACTGAACATAAAATAAGGAGCGTCGGTACATGGATCAATAACGGCGCCCTCGAAGGACGCCATAACAACCTCTACGTGGACGAGTTCATAAAAAAAGTTTTTAGTTTTTAAATTAACACATTTCATTTTTTTTTGTTTTTAATAAATTGAACAAAATAAATTGATTTCGAGATAATTTTTTTTTGTTAATTAGACAGGTAGAAAAATTTTATTTTGAGGGCTCTAAAAGCGAAGAATAAGAAAATTTTAAAAATTAAGACTTACCTCGTGTGTGTAATAAAAAAATATAATATCGAATTGGAAGAAACCACAGGAAGTTGTGGCCTACGAACTAAATCCTGCAGGAATATCCTGGAACTTTCAAGGCATGCGCCGGAATGTTTCCATTACGCAAACCCTTCGTTGACGCAATTGTAGGGAGGAATGCGTACGTAGCACGGTTTCAATTTTTCATTTAAAATTTTACGCTGAACTATTTTATATTTTATAAATTAGAACCTGAAAGTAGGGCGCGTCCCGTGGCGGAGTAAGTAATTTTTTATTCGATAAAATTTTTTTAGATCTTGGTAACTAATTTATTTAACCATCTTAAATTGAAATGAACAGAAACACTTGTTGACTGCCTCTATATATGCAAATGTAGCGAATTTAGAAAATGCGGGCTTTAATGTAACTGGAGAGTGCGGTGACTCAGGGAAAACTATTTTTACAAACTAAAGTTAAAACTAAGTTTTTCTTTTTTATTTTACAAAAAAAAATGTTTAACTTTTCTTGAAAATGGAAGAAAAAATACCTTGAAAAAATTTAGCTATTGGTGAACGAAAACTGCAATCAGATGGCGTTGTCGTTGTGCCCCTTCGCAATAATAATCCTATAATTTTTGGTATTGTATCCTTGATGTGGATATTTTGTTTGTGTTTGCTGGTATAAACCAACACATTATTCGTGGATTTAATTACCTTGTTGAATTTGGATTTTCCAATTTGAACCCATCCATTGATTTAAGTGCAGCTGGAAGACCTTGCTTATCCGTTAGTATTTGGAACATCATCTTGGTAGTGAACTCTCTAAGTTTAATTTGCAAAGCTTTGGAACCGAGCCCGGAGCCAGAACCCAAAAAATTGTACTGCTCCAAATCATTTTTGTTATTATTTCTGTAAACTCTTACAAATACAATACAATAAAATTAATTTGAAAATGAATTTAAGAAAAAGTTTACAATTATTTTTGATTTTGAATGAATTTTAATCCTTTCAAATCGTTTCTGAAGATTTTAGAATATCTTTGGGTTTGTAATTATTTTAAGTTGGGGACGTATAGTGCTATAAACGCTATTTGAACTAAAGGAAATTCTGGCTAACAATTCAAAATTGTTTACAAACGTTATAATAATATAGAAAACCGAATTTACTGACCTTAAAAATATTTTACTTAAAGCTGAAATTAACTGCGCCAGGACTGTTTTTTCATCTAAAAACATAAGAATTTATCGAAAAGTAATTTTGTTTTCCGACATTTCATTTTTAGAAACGAGAAACACCAAATTCGATCAACATTTATAGGGCCTTTTTAATTTTCTGAAATATTACTCATGGCCTTATAGAGGTATAAACTAGGGTGGGTATGGAATACCCCCCAGCCATAAGTAAGTAAATGGATGTTTTCTCAAGAATGGAATTTAAGGCTTTATCAGTATTTTAATGCTTTTAAAAAGCATCTCGTTACTTCCTTGTACTGGGGGGTATTCCATACCCCCATATTCCATACTGGGGGGTATTCCATACCCCCCAGACCCCCCGGTTTTACTGCCACTTCTTCACGTTTTAAGGAGTCTAGCGGATTTGGCCACTCTAGACTAGTTTAAAATATATAAGTATTGCGCAGTTTATGTTCCTACCAAACTCTTCCCCTGATCTAAAGAATACCTTTAAAGTAAATAATCGGAAAACCAGAAGGTTTGGGGTTACGGGAAGTCATTAATTGTTGAGCAAGAAGAAAAAATTATTTTATTATAGGGGAGAATAATCCCCAGCCGTAAATAAGCAAAAATTTGTTTTCTCAAAAATTAAATTTGCGTCTTTACCAATTTTAAAAAGTCATCTCATTACTTCCTTATGCGGGGACAGACCCCCGGTTTCACGCCCATTTATTTATGGAATACCCCCAGTCGTAAGTTTGATACAATTTTCGAGTTTCAAATTAACGTCGCTTTTAATTATGAAAAGTCGTCTTGATGCTTCTTCACAACTGTGAGTCTTATAACTTATGTAAAAATATAAGTTTTACATACGGAACTGTACTGATGAATAGAATGCAAGTAGGTGAACCAGTGATTCTCAAAGGAGGTATGCAAAGAAAAAAAGTAATTCGTTGTTAGGCAAGGAGAAAATTAGAACGATTTCTGTAACAAAAAAATAATATTTAAATTTAAATATCTTCGTGTCGCGTGGATGAGGTTTAAAAGCAAAAGATCAAAGTTTACACTTCTTACAATAGAATATTTTTGCTTCTTATTTGATTTTGCCGAATAAAAAATGTGTTTTTATTAGTTGAACGATGTTTTTAATTGTATTTTTGGCATTTATTAGCAATAGCCAATATTTATTAAATATTTAGTATTTAAAAAAATCTTTGGTTTGAGCGGGGGGTACCTCAAATTAAACCGCCTGCCATGGAGCATGGGCGTTTTCTATACTCTCAAAATATAGAAACCATAGCATGATTAAAAAAGACATGAGAAGTCACCATGCGACTGAAATTCAAAGGCCAAAGGATAAGAAAGACGCAATTTGTAAACACATCGATTTTTTTTCGGTAATTCGTTTCTATGACAGTAGAAAAGAGACAAATAAAAAATACCTAAATTCCTAATTTGAACAGTAAAAAGATATAATAATATTTTATATTATCAAAAAAGGTATAGGTATGTGTTTACAAAAATGTAATAAAAAAAAATGATTTACCCGAAATCAAATAAGAGCTGAAGTCAAAAATTAGAAAAACTTTTTTATTATTTATTTATTAACTTAAAACCTTGAGAGTTACAAATAAAATTTTGGAATTCAGCGCTTATATTGATTTGAGAAAATTCTCCTTGAAATTAATTTTAATTTCAAAATTTTAAGCCCATGTGGTCTTAAAACCCGTCCTTGATTGAAAACCAGATTTTCCGCTCCTGCTGCCCTTCTACCTACCGTTACAATACTTAATTAATTTAAAATTTCCCTTCTATCAAGGATATCATCCCCACTATGCAAAACTAACAAATCTGCAATTTCATGATTATTGTTCAGGAAAAGACCACATTTATCATCATGTTTGAAGATAAATTTGAGTTTTGTCTGTTTACTTACTTTATTTAAAGGCAGTAACTTCACTTTTGTTACTTTGGCAGAGTGAAATTCGGTCTTTTTTGGATTCTCCAAGAGTAGAAACTTCCCCAGCTGAAATTCGTATCTTATGCCGTTCTTTGCACATTGCAACTAGGTTATATTGGATCCAATGATCAATTTTAGATTGTGTATTACTTGAAGGACGTAAAGGAAGTAAAGACGACGACGAAGGAAGTAAAACTTGAGAAGTATTTGACCCTTCTATTCGTATTTTAATTTGGGAAACCCAAAAACCTTGATCTTGAAAAAAAGTGATAAAAAAAACTACAATTTAAACGACTATCGAGTAAACTGATTTATTGAAATATTCATGTAATACAGGCGACACAACATAAGTATAGTTGAACCAGGCAACATTTTAATCGGTACTGGGGTGCATCAAATGCTCTGAACAAATGAAACATTTCAAAGAGAGGAAGCACAAGTTTACGTCGAGTTGGTTATTGTGAAAATTCAAAACTAAAAATTTAGTTTTTGTATTTAAAAAACCAACTGTACATTCGCATCAGATGTGCTTGACAAGTTTACAATTTTGTTACATTCACATTAAAATTGGTAAATTAAATTAAGCAAATTAAAATTATTTCAAGTAGTGGTAATAAATAATGGCGATGGTGGAAGAAAGGAAGTTGTTGTAACTTGAAACGAATTTCTTTCTTACACCATCGGACTAAAATGCAATCTTTGTTTAATTTCTCCTGATCTGTTTGTTCTACAATAATTAGATTATCTATAGTAAAATGCAAAATCTAAGTTACCAGTATAATTAGTTTTATTATTTTAAATTTTTTATATAAATACAATCACAGTAACAAACGGGAACCGATTAATATTTTTTTAATAATAAGCGAATTTACATAAAATAATTGTGAAAACGATCGAATTGAACCTATGTTTGGCGGAGTCTAGGACTTTTTGCCTTTAATTTACTTATAAAATAGAAAACATTTAGTTCACAGCAGAAAGTTACTAGCTCGCACCGAGTGTCTAGCAAAAAAAGTTCATATCAAAATTGCCACTTTTATCACTAACAGAAAACGGTGCCCTATTTGTTCCCGAATATTCGAGATGAAAATTTGCAAACTAACGTGCCGAGCTCGAATTTCTTAACTTATGCTAATTTTACTATCACGACGTGATTTTGCCGTGCTGTTCATAAAAATACTTACACAGTGTCACAATTATCAGTTCTGTCCCAACGAGAATGTTGGAACCGAGCGCATCACATTCATGCCTTTTGTATAACCTAACCTAAAACTTTCACAGATTTCAATTAATACACACGAGAAGTGGTGAGCGAAATGTTTTTTTACATTCACGAATCTAAAAAGCATTCGGCAGATTATATAAACTTCTACATTATTTTTTATTATTTAAAGTGTGGTGGCTCACCAAGTGAGCCCTGCTCACATAACCATCATCCAAAATGATCTCAAAATCAAATCTGTTCACTCGATTATCTTACAGCCCTTTTACTTATTTAACAACAAATTTTCTTAACACCTTTGAATCTACCAAATTCCGATTCAATTTTGAGATAAATTTGTACATAACCAAACCTTAAAGTCTACTCTCTTATTTATACGAGGTCAACAAATTTCCTTCTTTTTGCAGGCCAATTCCGATATTATTGTTCAATAGCCACGCTTTTCAATCTGCCAAGTCTCGCTTTTTCTTATCAAGTTATGCGCCAACTTGCAAATTTTTTAAATGTGAATTAAATTTCACTCCCTCCACAGCAAGAAAAACAATGTCCTTTTGCAATTTTCAAAAATTAATGTAAGACTTTAATTGGGGTGACCAGACGTCCCGGATTTTATGGGATTGTTCCTCATTTTCTAGAGTTCTAATTACCGAAAATGCTGTGTTTGCAAAAATTGCTTTCGTGGTCTACGATCTATTCAGGAAAGAAAATTGATAACAAACTGTTGAATTGCTTAGCAAGCGATTAAGGTTAAATCTTGAATGAAATGATCTGTTTTACACATTTAGCAGTTAAATAAAAAAAATTTCAATTAAAAAAGTGTAAGTACAATAAATTAGATTAGGCCTTAAAGGCTTTTGAGTTTATTTAAAAAAAAATTCTGTCTTCCCAGGAAACACAAAAAGTATTAAAAAGACCTATTTTTAAATTTTCTAACTTTTAACCCAAGCGCTTTTGACCATGAAAAATTTAAATTTTCGCCGGTGGTGCACTTTTGTGGTGTTCTTGGATTTTAGCCTTCAGATGCCAATTTATTGTACCATCATTTTTTAATTATATTATTTGAAAAGGTACCTTTTTTTTTAAATTTGATTTTTCCTGTAAATTTTGCAAATAAGAAAAATTTATAATGGTGAATAACGTGATAAGAAAAATTGAGCAAGTAAATTTATCTTTTGCAAGTTCAATAATAATCGAAATAGCGTGGAAAAACAACAAAATTTACCCACCCCATACATAACAAAAACAATAATAATTCTCAAAACGCAATCGATCGTACATATAATAAAAAAAAATGATTGTAGATAATATTTAAAAAAAAACCAATATGCTTACATAGTAAAAAACAACGAACAAATAATGAAAAAAGAAAATAACACACCCAAGTTTGACCTCGAAAAGTGCCTATAAAGTACAACTACTCCATAAAATGACAACTACTCCTAAATTATAGTATATTATATTATGTATAATATATTATAAGGTATATACTTTCTTTATACCATACTATGTACAAAAAGGAACGAAACGTTGCGCATCTAACACCATCTAAATTTTATCCTTACAATAAATATCATTTTTTGGCGCTTCAATTAAAAACAAAACTCTCTCTCTCATTTATTTACCTTTTTAAGTAACAAAAACGTCATGATTTCGAAATCTTAAATCCTAATACTTAAAAGAGACACACAGAAATTTGTGCAGTTTTTCAACCATTTCTACAACAAAATTCGTCTTTTCAAAATTTTTTTAACTTTCTCAATAACAACATGGGCCTATGATCGCTTTGCTGCTCCAAACAGGGTCACAAAAAACCAACCAAATTTCTCATCTTCAAATAAACTGAAAAAACCTGTAGTATTTGTTCTTCAAATATCAGAAAGTTTCAATTTAATTCAAACTAAAATTTTGTCCCCCTCCCCCCCTGTTATGAATAGTTGCTGGAGCCCGTTTTGTTTTAGTGTTTGACCCAACCCCTGGATAAGTTGACATTTTTGAAAAAAAAATCTTGCTAGAGCCAACAGTTTGCTACGTCACAGAGCGCCTTTAATAACATAACAAATCAATAAAAAATCACAAACATAATAAACTCCAAAACAACTCCTAATTTGTTTACAAATTTAAACAAAATTGCCTAATCAATCGTATACTCCTTTTATCACTTCGTTCCCGCTATACGCCAGTAATGTTACAAAATTTTCCTAATTTTCTTTTCTAATAAAAGTGCAGGTACAGTGAAATTGTGTCTGAAATTTACCGTATTTTTACTAGAGTAACATTTTTGCCTCGATCCGCCTCTTTACTTTTTTCTACTAGTACTTGAGCCGTTTTCGCCGTGGTATCCGAATAAACCACAAATTTACCGTGTTACTTCCAAAATTAATTTTACAAACCGATTAACGTGTTTTTTTAATAAGTCTTTCATCAAGCTCTCTCCATTTACATCTTCGTCGATGGGGTTCCCAAATTAAATTTTGTTACGTTTAAAAAAAATCATTTCTGTGTGTTTCTTTTACTTGAAATGTAATAGTAACGGCCAGCAGAGTTCTGTTTTAGAACTAATATAATAATATGCATTATGAGATTCATACCTACGAGATAGGAATGCAGTCAGATCTCCACCAGACGCAATTTCAAGTATTTTACATCTGCAACACCTAAAGTTGCTACTGCGGAACATAAGACCGGAAACTAAACCATTTAAATTTGGTGTCAAAATTAAAGGTGCGATCACGATGCAGATTTTACTACTATTACGCCTGGTCGAGACTGCTGCTGTAGTTGTATAGATGGCGTTGTGTGAAATTCTAAAAATTGGTTCATTTCAACTTTTAGGACGCGTTCCGGCGTTCGCGTGGTAGTAAGTGCAAGAGGCACGTCTTGAGTTTGTTGGGGTTCTTCTGCAAACATGTGATCGCCTTCTAGATGGCGAATGGCTTCCACTATTGTTTCCAGATTTTGGCGCGATGTCGTATTCGGGGGTGGGTACATGCGATTCGGTGTGGTGGTTTCTTCGTGCGGTGCCGTCGGCGACGGTAAACGTTCCACTTCCACCTTTGGTTCCGCCTTTATTGCAGCCTCTAAAACTGAGGGTAGCCTCTGCTCCACAGAAGGTTCGGGACTCGGCGAACGAGAAGGGGGCGGCGAGCACACCACGGTTTGCGTGTGCCCTACAGGGGGAAGACTTTCAGCTGCTACAACCTGAAACAAAAACTTATAGTCTTTCCGTCTTTTCGTACCTCTCGAACTTCACAAACCTGAAAGGTAGCAATTTCCTCGTTTTCCTCTGCCGAAGATATATGGTAGATTTGATGTTGATAGAGTTGAGTGTTGAGCTGTCTAATTTTCTCTTCCAAAACGACGCGTAACCCTCGCTCCTTATCCAGCTTTCGTCGTAAGTCGTTGGGTGTTTCCGGTGGTTCCACAACAGTAACCGACATAATTTTGAGGGGGTCTGGAGACAGAGAATCCATACACTCATCCGAATCCGTAAGGGAGGGTATAATCATATCCGCTTTGCGCTTTTTGAGTGGAAGTTCGCCCACTTCGTGTTGTTGCTGGTTAACCAATCGCTTCAATTGGCAATTTTGCGAGAGCAACCTCGTCTTCTCTTGCTCCAAAGAGTAAATATACTCGGCAGTTTGTTGCAGAATTGCAGCCTGAAACAAAAAATAAATTAGTAGATATTGTAAAAAGTTTAAAGGTCTCGAGGCAACAACAACTCAATCGCTGCTCATAAATTTGCAGAATTTACTACTTGGTAATTTATTTATTTAAAAACTAGTTTGGCAAGTTAATTCTATTAATAGATTTTAATAATCGTCTGACCGTAACGTAAGCCTGATACGTTCCGTTCATTGCTGGAAGGTATGCAGTACAACGACGCCACAAAAACCATTGGTCTTTCGAGCCGGATTTCTGTGCCCCTACGAATTTCACACAATTTAAAGAGGTAAAAACTCCATTTAAATGTGAAGAGAAAGTCGGTTGAATTTAAATGGCCATTATAATGAACCATCAATGAAACAAACAACGTGGTTTAGCGAAAGATGGGATCAGATTGTGGTCGGGCTAGCGTGGATAATGGCATGTTGTGTCTACAACAGAGCAGCGGTTGTTACATAAACACGTACACGGTCGTGCATTTCTATTTTAAGAATGCTTTTCACACAATCACGTGATTAACCTTGGCCGCGAACGGCGCCATCGACTTTGTTTTGTTGTTCGTGTCAGCTGTTTTGCCTTTTATTTTTGTTTTGATTATCATCGTTGCGTAACTACTACGATAAACACAAAATTTAAGCTACGGTCGTCATTTTTCCTGACCCGACAAGTTGCGACCTCCCGTGTTCCATCTGGAAGTCCAGAGCGTTATGCAAAATCGCAACGGAATGTCGTTTTTCCAAGGCCGTTTTAAAAATCTTCTGGATGAAAAGTATGCAGATCGCATGGTGTGGCGATTGCTCTCGAAGATGAGCCCACATGCATATTTTCGAAACGTAAAAATGAAAACCTGTTTAGACGCGATATGACGACGATTAGTTGAATAACTGACCTGGGGCGTTCATTTTATTGCTCGTAGCACTCGACTATGCGTGGCACGCCATGCGATGTTAATTACACCGTTGGGTCTTTTTAATTTTTATTTCGAAAAATGAATCCACAATAAAACGCAACGCTTTCATATTTCAAATCTGCAACTGCCTTGGAACTGGAAGAGATCGAGGACGCTCGTCAAAGTTGGAAAAATTGGGAATGCCAGAAATGTCGTTTATCAAAACTAAAATCGAGGTCGGATGTACCTACCTACGTGCCAAGCCACATACTCTGTCCATCCTTGACCCATTTTCATGACAACAAACTTTTTCGAACCGATTTCTATATACCAACGGAAACCCTGAACGTTAACCAAGGACACTCTTCTTGACTCTTATTGCCCAATTTTTATTACAATTAATTTTCATTTCAATGACAGGAAATGGTAGAGACTTGGACTAGACTGCAAAGTTGTGTGAAAAGAAAATGCCTCTTCACACACGGAAATATTTAACCGATAGTTTTATCGACCATGGTCCTGTCCAAATATCGCATCGTCTTTCATAATAATCGCATATTATTTGCATAAAATATTATTTTGCTAGCAGCTCAACAATAAATAAAGTACTACACGAAAGTTGTTGACCTAAGACAAGTTTCTTTGTTCACGAGGCTGCTTTTCTTAAAGGTCTTCTCACTTGATGATGTACCCAACACAAAAGATAAATTTGTGTTAAAAACCAAATGAATGTTTCTTTATGGTGCCAGGCGAACGAGAAATCGTGCTAGGTATACCGTGACAGACTCTATAAGCAGCTGCTGGGTAGCAGGTGAAAGACCTAGGTAGGCTAGGTGCATCCGCCATATGCGCGATGTGGAGGCGTTTAAATCCCAGTTAAATTCAGCCTAGCAACAACGAGGTTGCTTCTACTACTTGCAATAATTGCAAGCAGCCATGCACGAACAACAATTTTATTAGCTAGGTCGGAATTTTGTACAAGAAACAATTTTGGAGAAGAATAAAAAGATCCAATTGTTGTCGATTTAATACTAATAATGAAAAGGGAAATTATTATTGGAAAAGTACGCATCGTGCTAGTGTCCAAGTAGGGTATTCACCCCATGACGTCAACAGTGCGGGTTTATGTATCGAGCGTCCCGGCGCCGGGTGACGTCAGTGCGACATCAGCTGGGCGTGGCGCCGATCCGAGCTTTTCTGATCCGCGACCAGATGTTGCTGATTCACCGGCGTTTAAATATCTCCCAAAATATTAGATCCAATTATAAAATTAACTTATACGAATTGCGCCAAAAAAATTGAAACGAAAAAAATATAAACTGAAATTTTTACGTGGTTATAAAACCGCGTTTTATTTTCTTTTACAAAGAGATAAGTGCGTGCTCTCACCCCACCGCTTTTATCAAAATGATAAATGGATGTTTAATGATGTTTCTTGCATGCACGTATAAGGGAGGATCATTAAAAGCCATTACAAACTTTCCGAAGCAGTGCGTTGAAAGTTTTCTCTTTTGGAAACTAAAAAACAACATTTTTGGCCAAGAATCGAAAATCCCTCTCTCATGACGCTACAATTAAATATCTCTAGAGGTTTCGATTTTGGAAGACGAAATAAACAATTTAAATTAAAACATTTTGCAAGTAGCGGATGTAATTTACAGTTGGTAACTCGTAAGAACGGATGCAATGTTTATTTCAATACTGTCGTGAGAAACACTTTAAGATGAGAACCAACGTCCGTCTTTAACTCAAACAATAGATGGATAATCTTCAATAGACGTAACAATCGACAAAAAGCAACAAACAGCTCGTTATGCACGCTGCATTCTTAATTTTCATCAGTCCACTTCCAGTTCTGCCAATCAAAATCACTTTTGCGGATTACATAAGAAACGATTTTTGGATTTAGAATTACCTTCCAGGAATTAACATCCATTTATGGTATGCATAACAGGGGCCATAAAAATCGTGTAAATTTGGCACAGTATTTTTCATAAATGATGTCAACAAAGCACGAGTGCAGACATCAGCTGATATCTGTCGAGGGGCCTTCGCAAGGTTTAGTTATTAGTCATCGAAAACTCTTATTTTCAATAATAAAATTTTAATTAACTTCTGGCAGTCCACGACAGAACTTTCTACTTAAAATTCAATGATCGTTGTAAATTATTCCAATTTTTGTACTTTATACGTTTTTTAAGTTGACATTTACAAATCGACTCGAATTTCTCATGACTTTTTATTTACATACTAATTTTCGGTTAGAGAAGCCTTGACTCGTAAAATTTCTCGTTTTATTGAATGAGATTTTTCTGCACGAGTGGAAATTGTCAAAGAATGAAACTTTCTTCGTCTGGTTTGAATAGTTCCGATTTCTGGGGCCACCCATCACAATTTTGATTGATATAAATTGATCTACTACACGAAAAAGCTTTTTATGGATGTTTGGCTGTGTGTTTTGTATTGCCGATCTGTTCTCTAACCTCAAGTAAATCCTGGAACTAAAGAGACCGACCCATAGAGATATCATTTTGCTTTTAAGTCATGTGACTCGGTTTCTAATTAACCACGATGAGCTTGGTCTTCCACCTTTATAGGCCGTTTAAATCGGTAGGTGGCCTTTACAAAGGTTGTAATAAATGTGGCACGACCCGATCTCAGAATGTAAGATTGTCTTCCAACCTTCCTCATGGAGGACACCGATAGAGTTCCAGCAGCTCATCTCAACCGTTTCTAATCCCTCAACACTAAGAAACTGGATATTTCTAGTGAGTGAATGACGTTTTAATTTCTTATGGTGTACTATCCACATCAGGATTTTTTACTCTCCAAATTGTCTACCTGCTGTCATTACTGGGCAGTAACGTTACCGGAATATTATTATAAACGACCTAAATGTTTCACTGATCCGGAATTTACGGCGCAAGGTATTCATAAACCAATTTTTCGTCCACGAATAAAAGCCTGGACCCAATACACCTCGAAATAGATATTCCAGGAACTCTGAATATTAACGTTACCTCCAGCAAATACGTACCACCACCATACCAAACTTCCCCATTCCATGATGTTCGTGAGATCGAGACTTGACTGAAAAGGTTCTCTCTTGTGTTCGGTAATGAAACGTCTGGTTTATAGAGCAGTTTCTCGAATCTCCAATTTACAGTATGTCGGGAAACTCGTGATCCTGCAGCGGGATAACTCACAAGATAACTGACCTAGACCTTCATCAAATAACTGCTTCTATGAATTTGTTATCCCTGCATACTCCTCGCATCTTCCCGTCTTCTCTCTTATAATTATAGCATTTTCAGCTGAAAAACAGCAAATAGTTATTTGAGTTCCGGCCAACCTTACCATAGAAATCTGATGGGAGTTTCCAAAAATATATTCAATATTCAGGTGCGAAGAAGCACAGGTGCAGGAAAAGAGCTCGTGACTGAGTGGCTCGCGATATGTAAATTGCTTGTTTTAGGGAACGAGCGTCCTTTGATGCATGACGAAAAATCCTCCACCAGATTATTGATGCCACTATTCTATTGATTTCGAGATGAAGAAAGCAATTTATACTACTATTCTGGTATCCCACAAATTTTTAACTTTCATTTATCTCAAATCACCAGGTGCCTTAAAATCCACGAAAAATCGCGTTCTCTGTCCCTAAGCTAAAACCACCTCCAATCCCAAGTTTTTCTAACTTAGATGCTTGCTTATTAGACAAATCCGCACACCACCCTCGATTTAAAAACGAGTCGCACATTTCACAACTTTAATTTCTGAAAGCAATTCTCGAGAAAATAAAGTGATGTAATAATTAATAATTCAAACAGTGTTCTCAAGGGGAGTAGTAAATAGCTCCAAGAAGTCAAAATTAATCGATACCTCCGACAAACTGGATTTTGTCAACCACGTCTCTGTCTTTCTCATTAAAATGACTTTCAAAAGGTGGAAGAAGCTGTGAGATTATTTGTTTCGTGCAGGTTTTCTTCGGCATCATCATTTGTCGAGTCTTCGTTTCGCGATTTTTCCCAATTAAAATTGAAACACCCTAGGTGAGCCATAAAAACGCACCTCCACGGAAATAAAACGTTTATTGCAAATTAAATCGTAACTTTGTACCGACTGCAGAAATTTTTGTATTTTAAATTAGTTTAGCTTGGAGCAACGCATATGGTTGACTCCAGTTTTAAAAGTTTGTTCCACTTTTAAAAATACCTACACATGTTTCAAAAATCTCGAAATAATTTCTAAATTGCACGTCGGGTTCAATTTTAATTATCGATTTGGCATTTAACAAATAATTTTCAAGCTTTCATGGAACCAAATGCATAATGCATAACTTTCCAAGCAAATGTTTTATTATATTTGCATCGTAAAAAGCTAATAAGTTACGGTTATGGTATCTCCTTTGTTTTACCAAATTAAATCGATTATTCTTCTTTTCCAGAGATTCTCAAACTGTGGGACGACTTCGACCTCACACGTAGTTTTTTTAGTATTCCAATCAAAATTTAATCTACCGATGATGGTAAACAGACGGAAAAAATTTGAACGCCGGAAACTTTGAATAATAAAAAATAAAAATGAGTTGTGGTGGTAATGAGACTCGAGAGTTGGAAAATTCTATATAGCGTTAAAAATTATGCAGAAACGCAACTTTGTTATCATTTGGCTTGTTAAGCGAAATCTCTTGAGACTTGACACTGATAATGGGGAAGAGCATCGTTAACAATATTATCGCAATGATACTTCCTTTATTACACAAACCATATCCTTCAATTCATTCTTTGTGCTTAACTGATTACATTAGGAAATGGCTAACATCTTCTGTCACATTTTAAGTGGCAGTTAAACTACTACAATAACGGTAATGTCTAAAGACCGCACACATTTGATTCCTTCTCGAGTGCACGGTTTAATTTGCTAAACCCCAAAACGATCGTTTCGAAACTGGCAGGCAGCTCCATCATCAGTTTCGTCTGTTTTCATTCATCTGTTGAAATTTAAAAAACTTTCAACAGATGCGGGTTTGTATTATAAATAAAATGGATAAATTAGAATAGTAAATTCCATCAGTTGAATTCCTGATGATGATGTAAAAGGGAAAATGTCTGCCGGCTCAAATACTAGTAACATCGACGAATAGGTCAATAGCTTCGGTTAAATCAAGGACAACCGACATTAATATTATTGAAAAGTTTCGTGTATGTGTATGATGATGGCACGTGCATCGAACTATTTATAAGACACACTAAACGACATCGATTATCTGATGGCGTTAAATTGTGCATGTACAATGATTTTGTGTCACAGGATGTAGACGAGTTTGGAATGTGTTACGTCAACTCGGGCATCCAGTGACCGAGTGCAATTTTAATTGTCATTTCTTGGTAAATATTATGGTTTGTGACTCACGAAGTATTTTCGAAAACTGTACTGGGTGTGCTTTCCACAAGAATGCAGAAAATTTCCTGTTGATCGTCAAACGGTTAAGTGGTGTTGGTTTGTTTTCTATTCTTGGCTCTTTACAAGTTGAACGCTCGAATTCCAACCACATCAAATTAATAATTTCGGGCTTGGACAGGCAGGCAGGCATTGAAGAAAAAATGGCATTGCAAGTTGTGACAAACAAGGTTGCAGAGAAGAATGCAAGGTTGAAAACTTGTTGCAAAAAAGAAGCAATTTGATTCGATGACCAAAATTCCAACATTCTAATAGACCTTCGTAAAATCCGGTAACTTATTTACTTTAGACCACAAAATTAGCACATCAAAGAGCGTTCGCTATTGTTTCGACGGAATCTAAAATTCTAAATTGGCGAGAAGTGGCAGCAGCAGCAACAAGAGAACGCGGTCGCATCAGGAATTTCGCAGCGGATAGTTACCATGGCAACCGCTATCAGCAATCGTCAGATGTGACCTTGGCCGTTGGAAGGGTGAGTGCATCGGATAAAGAATGCTGCTTTCGCATACCGGTTAGACAGCGTTTCTTGACCGGATCATTTTTATTATTGCAAATATTCTCTAGGATGGATATTCCATTAAAAACTACGACCACCGCCATATTGCGAGAAGCGAGAACTAGGAAATGACAATTTGCGGATGTGAACTCCCGAGATAAGCCGTTTTGCGTGTAGGCGACCCAATACACGTAGGACGGATAATTTTATGCGCTAATATAAAAAATAATACACAGTAGGCGAAGAGTTTCGATAACCGACTCGGTGTTGAGAAAAAATCGATAAAATGTTTTAGATTTAAAATGAAATGCAGTCAAATTTCAGGGGTAAATGTACATATTTACTGTTTGTACCTTCTGAAATGGAAACGCTGTTTTTCAAATGCTAATTTTCGATATTTCTTCAATCACCGAATAAATGAGATACTTCAACATGCAAAATCGAGAGGATTAGGCCGAAAGTAATACTGGGCGTTTACTCTTATTTGAATTACAAATTTTAAATAATTTTAGAACCACTTGCAGACATCACATCAATTTTTCCATCAAGTGCCAAGTTACGCATGGAACTTCATGCATCGTCAAGATTTTAAAAAACAATTTATTGAAACTCTTGGAATTGTTAGTAAGAATAATTTCTATAATTGCACACCGATATTAATTTTTAATTAAATTTTATAATTGGAATTCTGCTATCAATTTACAGTACAACTTATTATTATTGAATTTTTGGATTAGTGTTAATTCATTCAAAAAAGAATGAAGGAAAATCCATACATAAGATCTTAGAAATTAGAAGATAAATTAGATAAACAAACTTGAAAAGTGGAAACCGAATCATAAACAAAAGCCCAGACCTGTAGTACGTAACGCATGAAGTTGGATGTAGATCAGGATTGATTGAAAATGAAAATCGACGAGCTTCAATCAACTCTGTGGTTGATTTGGATGCCAAATTGGCAGTTAACAGAACAGTGGCATATCACCATTAATTGTTTTAGGACAGTGACGGAACAGGTTTCAGATTTGCATTAAGGAATTACAGTGGATGCGTTTCTGTCGAACTTAAAATCTGACGAATGCGACGAGGTGTAATTAAATGATAGAAATGTTTCTTGCGCGTTCATTAAAATCCAAGTTCGTGCATTCAGTAGAACCATAGCCCGTAGCCTAATTAATTAAGGCTAATTAAGAAGCGGAAAAATAACATAAAAACTGAAAAATTAAACTTTTTATTTTAACAAGTAATAACTTAAAAACTGAACGTTTTAAAACAAAAGTATTTAGATAACATTTTTAGTTTTATCAATTATTTATCGAAAGGATGCAGAAAAATTGAAATTGAGTTACTTTTCCAGAAGTTATAGATCTGAGACTGATTGAAAATGTAACGTTAAAAAAACGTAGATTTTTTATTTGCCCACGGTCTGCTTATTTGCTCCATTTATAAACATAATTGAACCACTTTTCGTTAAATCGACATTTATTTTCTATAAGTACTTAGGTTTTTCTATAATTTAACCCAAAAGAACAGGATTGTGACTTAACCGGTTGTTGCAGAAAACCATGCAAGTATCATGAAGTCAGTATGCGATTTAGAACTCTTCTAAGGAATTAGTAGCGACAATTCGAACCAATATAATTTTATATTATAACAATAAGTTTGCCCAGAATAGGAAAAGATATTTTGCCTAACCTATTATAATAGGTGTGATAAATTTAATTGTGTTTTAATGATGCGATTAGTTAATATAATAATGTAAACACAAGACTGAAGTGTTTTAATCCCTCGCGTGATAACTTGCCCTCGACTTCGCGTCGTGCAAATAAGCTTCAAAGTCGGGATCAAAATTGCACTTAAGTTCCTTACTGTAATACAATATGGGTACTATTCAAAACAATTGGTGAATACATTCAAGTGGAACCTTCTCCAAAAATTCTAATCAAATTATTCGATAATCTTGACCAATTAATCAGTCATGCATGGAAATTTTTTGGCAGCATTTTCAAGTTTTACTAGCATTATTCTTTAATCCACCACTTCCTCGAATATATTAAGGTTAAGAAAGCGGAAGTGAAAACTAAAGGAAAATGGGAAGATTATATAAACGTCGAAACTCGAGTTCACGGCTGGTCAAAATGAACTCGATCGATCGACCTCCTTACATAAGGAAGGTAAAGTTTTCACGACGTTATTTTGTTCAGAATTTTTGGAAACTAATTTTCAAGTGCTCCGAGAAAAGTTCATTACTTTTAATTCTATATTATTTTGGAACACAAAATTCAGTTTTTCAACTCTAATGTTTTCGGCCGAACAATTTTCACGTGGTTTCCAAACTTTCATTAAAATTAAAGTATGGAAGTCAAACTTGAGTAATTTGAAATGAAAAACTAGGGCGTCGATCGAAACTCCAATTACGCTGTAGCATTAATGAACGAATCTCGTACAAAGTGAAGTAGGTAAAAGTATTTATGCAATGGTATCAAAAAGAATGCCTTTTGAAAAAATGAAAGAACGTAGTACATAATAGTAGAGTACTATTTACTACAAGCTTTTGATAGTGTAAAAATAATTGAAGTCGACGTTCCGGATAGAAACTCGCGGTTTTCAGTCGAAAGTGTATTCTCGAATTTGATAATTTCGTTTCTTAAAATTGAATAGACATCGTAAAAGTTAGAATAGCTCTCAGCTGATTTACAGAATGTCTCACGAGCGTATAGTAAGCTAGGTCGCGACTTCAAATCTGGCGGGTAATTCTTAACAAATTGTTCCGAATGTTTATTCGTACTTGCACTAAGCATTTCGGAAAAAAAACAAAAACCTACAGGCTAAAATGAAAATTTTTCAAAAAAAACCTACTTGACGTAGGTGGCGATCATCCATCTGTTCGATAAAAACGGAACCGATATGTTGGTTGGTGGTGATCAACTTTTTTGTATACCGAAATATTACAATTACACCTTCAGGGATTTATGAGTACAAGAGTACCGTACGACCTTTAGAGCGTCAGATCGATACAGGCCGTCGGGGTGGCGACCAAGGCCGCCCGCGCAGTACCGCCTAAATCCAAGCAACCCCGCCGTTCAAGGACACCGCCGCGCCGAGACGCCACCTTCATAAATCCCCTACATCGAACCGTTTGTTGTCTATAGAATGACTTGTCTACCACATATCATTTTAAAATTTACGTTCCCTCCAACGACAAACAGGAATCGCTTTACTGTCAATAACGAAATGTGTGTCATAAAATCCTCCAAACGCTTTAATGAAATTTCGTCTCAGGAGTGTACCACTTAAAAAATCTTTCATAAGCAAGTTTTAAATACTACTCTGTCAAAAAAGACAAAAGCTGGAATTTTACTCCGTTTTCAAATAGATACGTGCAAACGTAGTAGTAGGGCCGTGGTATTTCCATGACAACCGGAGTGGCGGGAACAGCAGACGTACCGGGGCCACTCTACCACGCCCTGCTAGACATGTAATTCCGGGGACCCGGAATCGTGAAAAATGAACGTCGCTTTACTATAATTGTGTTCATTTCGAATAACCATGCCACGTAAGACTCTAGAGGCGCCGATTAAATGTGCAGTTCTTTACTCCCCATTAAAAATAATGAATCTATCCGTCATACATAATGGCAAATTCCTCAGAGGGTGTTAAAGAATTTAAAACTCAAAAAAAGGAAAGCAGAGAAGCGTATCATCCAAGAAGATTTATTTGAACAGAGAAGCACCGAAATGAATAAAACGTGGATGATGAACGACGAAAACTGAAAAATTCTACTGAAATATTAATTCAAGATTAATTATTGTTAAACAAATCGATAGTTGGTTATTTCGAAAATGGTGTTTCCCCAAATAAAGGGCGTGGGGGTAACTACCCTCTTACGACCTCTGACCTTTTATAACTGCAACGCTACCCGGCAGACTTCACTGATCTTTTTGTACATCTGGAAAATGTACAGGGTAAAATCCAGTTTATTTTTTCCTTTCATTTCATAATCCGTTTCTCGATGAGGGTTTAGAATTTTAAATCGTAAACGTTGAGGAAGTCTCATCTCCAATATATTTTTTACGAGTTTTCATGCAAATCATTTTAAAACGAAGCTTTCTCGCTATTTCTCAATGCTTTTGCACGATAGTGCAGTAGATTTTTAAATCGTACCGAAATCAAAATCATTTCGTCGATCGGCAGATTAGAATATCAGGTGAATCGACCATGCCCTACGAGACTACGTAGGGTTGGCTCGACGTATACCCCGTGTGGCGGGAAATTATACAACACCAACTTTTTAGACCAAATAAATTTTGCAGATGTTGGATACCGAGAGAGGTTCGAACAAGCTAACAGGTCCACATCCCCCCAAACGGTACACTAGATCAATGCAGCATCGTTGCTAGGGTAACCGTTGGAGAGCTGACGTCAACAGATCGAAGAACTATACTGGGGTTGGAATACACCTAGTACACTAAAAATCAAACTCGAACACAAATCGAGGATTTGGTATTGCAGTCGAACAATTTAATAACATCTACGTGATGCATTCATCTATTTAGAGGGAGCAGCTGACACCATTCAAATCGATTTGCACAAAATTGCACACATGATGCACAAATTTTCAGACGAAAGTGGAAGAAGGAAAAGCATTTTCTGGTCGGAAGAGTGCCCCGATGTTCTAGTAATTTTATTGCTTCTCTCGCCCTAAGCTTTTACCTTAAGTCTCGTGAGAGATAAAAATCAAGGAGTTTCAGAAACATAATATTTCTCTTATATTTGCATTAATTCCACAAAACGTGAACATGCTCATAAAGGCTTAACTAATTACATTACAATATACAATTCACTTATTTCGTTAATAATTTACAGGTGAATGTACGAATTTGCTAGACTTCCAAGTAGATTGAACTCTTGCGCCAAAAATTACGTCATAACCTAATTCTCATTCAAGGTAACGAAAATTGCGAATATTTATGGACAATTACAAATGAACAAAGCTGGGTTTGTGTGGAAGAACAAAAATATACATAAGAATATTATTTTGTTCGGGATACAATTTAAATGGTTTAGTCTGCGGAATCTCGAGTTTTGGCGGGAGTCCAGCCAGACATGACGTCACTAGTTAAAAGGGCAATGGGCGCGGTTAAGAGCTTCTCTCCTGTTAAGGAAGGTAGATATAGCGTAAAATGCAACGTACTACTGCATACTCAAATGCACCACCAAGTCAATAATTGATGTAACGCGCAACTTGCAACGCGCAACTATAATCGCTAAATGCACAATTTAGAGCGGCGATGAATTGTGGACCAGTTTACTAGATTTACAACATTGCGAACCTACCCAATAAGACACGCTGACACACATGCAATTTCAATATCAATTGACCCAAAATTTTTATATCCGATTGATATGGCCTTCCATTTTGTTCGACGAGATTTCTTTCACCTTCTCCGAGGATTTTAAACTTTGCATTGAGTAACAAAGAAGCATTTCAATTTTTGAACGACACGATATTAGGGTAACGAACTCTAACCTTGATGCCATTCTACCATGTGAGCACTCAAGAACAGTAGCTTTTGAATTAGACAGACCAGAACGATTTTGTTACCTGGAGAAACTTAAAATTACTCAATCCAAAACAGGTGCTTCTGAATTCCCCAATCTTGATTGAGCAATTCCAAAGAATGCCTTCTTTTTTGGGCGAAATCCAAAAGAAAAGCAAGAAGAGCTCGTCCAATGGAAGGTTCGATTTATGAATATTAAAGCCAAGTAAAATATATGTACATGTCATAAATAACCAAGCGAAGGTCGCGGTTTTTTTAATTTTTGACAAGAATCGTCGTCGTCTGTCGGTAAAATGAAAACCAATAAGAATATGCTAATAAACAGACGGATGCCGTTCAAGGCTAAACCAATGGGCGTGAGACGAGAAAAAACTTGAAGCATGTGAACTCGATGCTAGTAACCTTGAAAATGCTTGGCGGGAAAATGTACTCTTCCATCGAGAATATAAATTATGGAATATCGAGAATATTTTATGATGATAAGCAGGTTACTTGAGGGAATGATAGGATCCGCAACTGGCGCTTCCCAAGACAAACGAAATATTCAATTAACGCACATACAACCACCAATTTTAAAACCTGACCCTATTATTACCCAATAAAAAGTTGGTAGTCACGCACTATCGTAAATAATTCAAATTTTTTAACTATATTTAGCAATCATATTTGTTGAAATAGAAGAGTGTTTTTCAAATTGTTAATGATTGACCTTGATTGTTATCGTTCTAAAACTTGAATGAGTTGAAAAAAGTTAAAGATCCTGATAACCTTCGCTGGCACTTCAGCTGTTTCAAACCAGAACGTGAACCGATGATTGGAATCGTTGTAAATAAAAAGTTTAGATAGTGTTTTCTCAATATTTACTATCAATAATTTAAACATTTTATCTTTCTACACTTGGGTTTTGAAATACATTATGAATATACAATTACAGAATTTCTATTTTAGAAGAGAAAAAAACATGTCACGACAATGGAACCACTGAAACCATGAAATGCTTCAGGTTATGGGTCCAGGTGGTTGAAGAAGAAATAGAAATTTCTTGACCACGATTCGAAAAACTTGGTAGAAGAATATAATTGGGATCCAAAATTTTTGCAAATATAACTGAAAATAATTTATGCAAAAAATTCGAATGTTGGTCGAAAAGTGCATTTGAGAAAGTCAACGAATGCTGTGGGAGTTCGATCTAAACATGGTAATGTCTGGAGTAAAAGGCCTAGCGAAGGCTGTCTGCTTCGGTGAGTCATGTTCAACCAAGATCTTGAGTAAAAATACAATGGCTATTTAAAGCTATGACTGTACAGTTACGACCTAATAAAGAATTTATCTAAAATATAATAAATCGTGTAGCTAGGACGAGGTCTCCTATTTAGGACGGCAAAAAACGCCATCGAGATGTGTTGTCAGAGAGTAATAACATTTTAATTGCCAAAATTTTTTCTCTTGCTTACTCTTCTTTTCATTCGAGACACTTCTTGAAGTCTATTCAACATAATTTTAAATTCATGGATTAAATTGTGGTCATTATTGAATGCAAATTTAGACAAATACTATTTGATCAAGTTATCAGACACTTCATTTCCGTGTGCTAATTAAAACAAAAAAACAGGAAATATTTCGTACAATAAACCTCAATGGGAAATCCGGGCCAAAATGTAATCTAGGAGAGGAAGGATCTGCTGTGAAGTCACAGAAAATCTAGCAGACGGAGAGATCCATAGTTAGAACTATTGCATTGGAAAACTTTCACAACTGCCTCATAATATTTTTTTGTTAAGAAAAATCTTAATCATTCGTCCATGTATATTACTTATAAATTCGTATTTTGTATTATGATGTACTGTGTTTATACGCCCAGTAAGGGAACGGTAGCATGTAGATATGTAAAGAAGGTGGGTGAAATTTCAACAAAATGGCTTTATCGATCGACCTATAAAAACATTTGTACATTAAAACAAAAAGCATGTAATTGATAAGAGGAACACACCTTAACATTTACAACTCTGCTCATAAACGGACCTACCACAATATAACTCATTCAACCATCCACAACCCAACTGTATTATTATCCTAAAGCACCAAGCCGTAAACAAATGCAGTTATTATCGATCAAGCCATACATAAGCAAGAGATTCGTGTCTTCCAGTCTTGGTCACTTTGATTTTCTAATTAATTAAAATGTTATGGGAGACGAGAGAAATTCACCTTATAAAACTTTATTAGGACAAAAATTTACACTTACTCTAAAATTACCCAATTGGAGAGAAGATTATGCTTCGTGCTGTAAAGAATAATTTCTTTCAACGGTAATTACTTGTTGCAAAATTGTACATCGAAGCTTGCCAAAAGGAAACCTGTACACATGTCAAATAATGCGCAAAACAATAAAAACAATTTATTTTTATGTTGTAATTACCTTTTTATTGGTAGAAACTGTACGGTATAATCATACACTTTCTTTATAAATTAGCATCCAAGAAGGGACACCGCGTCGATGTTCAAGTTTTTTATTTTCATTTATACTACTGAAACGGTCGTTAATTTATTTATAGCTTAATTGGTTAACTTTGGTCTCAAAGTATGTAATTACGCGGTATTATAACCTTAGAGGTAAGATAAATCGTAAATAAAAAAACGGATGATTTTTTACTTTAAACAACGTGGACCCCATTTTGTTCCTGTGGAGCGCCCTTAAAATATACCCATAACGAACGACCTCTTATCATAGGTCAGGAATTGCAGAAGTATCAAATTATACCGTAAAGTCTAAATGAGATATAGGAACCTAATTTCCATTTCAAGGCTACTTTGAGAGATAATTATGATGAACAAAAGGTCAACAAAGTATCCATTAGTTTTATGATATTATAACTTGTCTTATGAAATTCCAATTATCTAATCTATAAATAATGGACTCGGCTGTGACAAGGTTCGAATGTGTTTGACTCTTGAGAACGCCGAAAAGTAGAACAAGATACATTAGAAAAAATTGTCACTCGAATCGATAAAATAAAATTAGTTGAAGGGTAAAAAATCTTAAATGGCCTCGGACCATTTAGAATATTCAGACAAATTCTGATCATCATCCAAGCAGACTATACAAAAATAACCTGACCTACTTTATCCGTCTGGCTACAGTTATGCCTACGGAATTACGGATAGAGTCACGGACTCAACCGCCAATAATCAGCTGTATTTTGGTGCTTACAAACAACCTATCTAAATTAAGATAGTTAATTTAGGGCAAATGCCATTGTACTACAAAATTTGCACCACACAATTTGGAGTAGACTAAAGCGTACCTACGCTTCTTGCTAATAGCCAGGTTATATTATATTGTGCGATTGCCAAAATGCTAAATGATCCTTGTGGGCTACGCCCGCTTAAATTGATTTACTTTATCGAGACTAGGTCAAGCAATAAGGAACAAAGAAATTAAGAGGCAGGCGTCCGTCCTCGCGTTCTGTTCCAAGTTTCTTAGCTTCCTCTTTTATGCACGCAAAACTGACATAATTCAGCACTTTCTCCTGTCTCATCAATCTAGTTAGTTTGTCTGAAAATCTCTGCTTTAGTGCGGACAAACAAACGAAACTGCGCTATAATAACTCAGCAATCATACTTGATGGTGTATAATCACATCAGCTGTAGAAAAACAGTTTCATTTGTGGCTCTTTAAACTGGATGGGTGGTCTCAAGCAGTCAGTGGCCTTCGTTTTGCCTCGAGCACTTACAAATGCGTCATATCCGCAGAAAAAAATTAAAGGTATAATTAAATATTTTGACTATGCAAAAGGTTGGCAATAAATTTCGATTTTAAAGAGGCAAATAACCTCGTCGCGTTACTTCCAAACTATTCGATCGATCCCAGCCAAGACGAAAATCGGCGAAAAGCGATGATTACACGTCAACAACATATGATTACTATTTTTATTTGTCGAATCAGCTGGAATATGTTGAACCCACTACGATAGCGAAGTAATGAGTCACAAAATTAATTAATCGTATTATCACATTTTCCCCGCCAGATAAATTATAGCGGGTGTCGCAGTTTCGAGTTAAGAAGGGCAAGGTTGTACCGAATGGTCGGTTGGTCTATAATTGCGCGAAAAAAACAAATTTCAACTAACCTTGCTCAATTTTTCGCCTTCGTGGTGTGGTAGCAGCGACCTCAGAGACTGAAATCCGGCGTTTATGCTCTGCATTCTCCGTCTCTCGTTGCTATTGGCAATCTCTCTGCGGATTCGTTTTTCTGCTTCCATTGTTGTTGGCGGTTCACCGTCTTGCTTAACTCGACTGGAACAAAAAAATTTCAGTAGTACTACATCATAAAAAAAACAGCCCAAGAAGTGTGACGTTGAAGACTGCTAAGAGGCCGGCGTTGGGGAAGACCCCAAATCGTAAAAATACTCTTGGTCTTATTATTTAATTTTCATCTGAACACAAAAACATTTCCCCTTCCCTTCCAATGCATTATTTTTATTTCGGTGCAAAGTACAAAAAAAAGAATACGTTTTACAGAGTTCAAATGTCAAAAGCTCAGCTGACAAGCAAAAACATTTTATTCAGTTGCATTTATTATAAAAAAAAAAAAACAAAAATCGTTCAATCATAAATAACCCAGTCAAAATATTAACGTGATGAAAATATGAACGGAATAATTTAGGGAGCGAAGTGAACGAACTCGAATATCGACGATATCAAACACTCAAAAAATAGTGTAGGAGTAACAAACGAGAACAATAAAATTTGGAACAACTCCACAAAATATGTCACCGACTTAAACACGCACGCCATATTGAAATATATTTTCGATTAATAACTGTCAGGTCTGCGATTGCGACGTACAAATTGCGTCGTAATAAATATGAAAAATTAGGAAATAGAAATCGAACCCATAAGAATGCCAAAATGTTTGACGCTACACGTGACGTTCTAATTGGGAAAAAATGGGATGGGCTGCCGGGAGAAGTTCTTCAGGAAAACTCCAAATCTTATTTCGCAAACCAGGAAATTAATGATATTCGAATAGAAATCGAATGGGTTCGATTGTCATTGATTTATCGACTACCACATATTCTGATGTATTCATAATCGATCATTTCAAAAATGCCAACTCCTCTGTAGTACAATCCCAACTAATCACTTGAAAATGAGTTAACAATAGCACAATTAGAATGATGAATGAAGTTATATCGTGAAAGCGTTTTTGCAAAAAGTTTTGACATTTCTTTACAAAGAAATGCGGCGCCACGCAATTATATGCAATTTAATAATAAGAAAAAAATCTTGGGAAAGCGGTCTGTTTTGTTTCCAAAACCGAATGACATGCGATGGCGTTGCTTACATGTTACATGCCCATAAATATATAGTAATATTGAGAAAAAATCGTGGCTTAGCTTTTAAAAATGGTTCTCAGAGTAACAAGTTTCTTGCATGGCAAAATTAGCGATTTTAGTAATTTATTATCCGTAAATGGAATGAGTTGCATAATTTGCATCAATTACAGGTGTATAATTGTCGGATTATTAAACAATTCTCACCTCGTTAATGGTGATATATTATTTAGTATATTTTTTTCTCTTTTTCTAATTTAAATGTAGAAAAATGAGCTTTTCGTTCGTTTTTTCCTCCAAAAGACGAAAATTTTCCACCCTTTGTTTTTTTATTAGACAAAATCGTTGTTAACAAAACCGAAGTCCTTTGTGTGGAATTTTGTAATCGTCATAACAAAGAAAATTGAACCTTGCCCAGGGATGTTCCATTAAAATACAATTTTTTTTAAATTAAGAAACAAGAAACACGCGATGATCCAAAATATTAACCTTATGTAAATTGACTAGTAGGTACTAAAAAAAATTTTATACCACTTGAAAACTCGGAACGTATCACAAACTTGACCCAATAAAAAAGCTGAAGTTAATTCTTACGGACTTCACAACACAACCCTCGTGTTATAAAATAACACCCACGAGCTACAGAGGCGAAGCTGCCCCCCATTTTAGGAAACACAAATTTCAATCAAGAACCTAAAAACAAAAGTATGTAGGTAGGCAAGGAAGCCAGACGAGCACCTATAATAAAAAAACTATGCGATCAGATGTTTTAAAGGGCGTCGTTCTGGCGACGTTAGATCGTATTACGGCGTCGGGACGGATAAATTTAACTCAAGGTCCGACCGCCTACACCCGCTAGCGCCAAGTTGCGAATATTTTGCCATCAAAAAGGAATATAAAAAAAAACTAATTAAATTTAATGAATTACCTAGTATAATGTAAGTCATGTGTTTACCTAAACCAGGTGAAAAATTACACAATAATAAACTAAACGTTCAAGGTTCTTATAACTATAAATATCGTAAAATTTAAATTGCTGTTAGTATTTCTTATAAATCGATATTTCAATATGTTTCTAGAGCAGTGCTCCAAAATTACACCCACATGGAATATTGTAATTATTATTATATTTTCCTACTACTACAACAGCCGAGTATAATTTTTCTTGTTGTGTGGGGTCACCATTTTAGTCAATTCAAAATATATCTACATAACATCCAGTTGTCTCATTCTCACTTTAATTAATTTCATTTCGGCAGGTTTGAGAACCTCGGAATTAAATATTAAATTGTTGAACTAGTAGAAATAAAAACATCAATTATATTATAGTGAAACATATCAGCAAAACATATAATTTGACCCAATTGACTTTTATAAGATAAAAAATCGCAAATAGAATCAGCTGGTTGGAAACTACACAGAGTCGAGTTAATAACCTCGCAAATATTTTCTCCTTTCACGTACCCACTGCACTGGTTTACAATTTTTATATCTCCTTGATGAATCGCAGCAGCCTAAATGTAATTTTAAATTATCGTTAAGAAATAAAAATAAAATTTTAAGGAACAAGGGGTTGAAAACGAACAGGTGTGTCGAGTGGAACAAAGAGGCGAGGTGGTAAATGGCGTCCGCCGATGGCGTCGTGACCTGTTTTCGACGCCACCGATAACACACCACATTGTATTTTATCCATGACCGAGACTGGCTATTGTGTTACTGATAAGTATATTGTGATAAATAGTGTACTATACAATTCCTACGCTCCATTTTGAGTATATTGAAAACAAATCACGATTCTACCAATAAATAACGAAATACAGTTTTAATCGAATCCCAAATAAATTACGTCTAATAGAATGCCTTCAATTTCTAAATTATTTATTAGCTCAAACGACGGCTTCTAAATATAAAATTCCATTATTTTTTATTAGCTACGTGGCGTTTCGGAAATAACTCCACTTCTAAAATTTCCAACCCTTTCTCTTGTGGCTTGGAATTTAGGAACCCAAGGGCCAATCCACCCGCATTTGTTTACAATAGTTCAATTTATCGGAAGTATCGTAATCGTAGGTCATCATTCACAAATCCTTCAATGCTCTCCACGTGAATGGAGGTCTTTATTTTCGTCAGGTTGTGAAAACCCCATGTGGTCAAATTTTTTACATTAGGGACGGGTTTCAATCACCATGGTAAAAAATGTAATTTAAATTCTCTAGTGAATTTGCTATAAATAAATCGACATTCTTGTGCACGATCAGGTGTAAATAATAATTCTGACATAAAAATTACCTTCAATGGCCTTGTAAAAAAACCGATTGACACGACAGGTACTACTTCTATTTGCATAAATGAAATATATACGTACGTCTGTTTACCCTAAACAAATTGATATATTATGTACATTTTTTCTTCCGTATAGTTTTCGGAGACTTTCAAACCTAAACGGGGTTTTCCAAGTGGAAAATGTTTTGAAAAAGTGTCTTGTTGAATTTAAAATTGTAAAAACGCGATTGGATAATTATAAACGGTTTGTCGATCATTAGCCAGCTTACCTGACGATCCATTTGGAAGAAACGAACGTGTTTTGGTTTTTTTATAAGTAGTTTTCTAATAATAAAATGATCTAAAAATAAAGAGACTAAAAATAAACTGACAACAATAATTTGTTCCGCCTATTAATCATGTAAATTTCACAAAGGATATGAATAATTTATTCCATGTTATGGAAAAAGTGACTCCAAGAAGTTACCTGATTGATCTGGAAGCTTACAACTAAACGCGTTCTATTATTGCCTCAAAGACCATTGACATCCTAATATGAAAGATGTGGTGAGTATTTTTCAGAAAACTTCGATTTTGTGGCTGGCGTGCGACGTTTGAGAACCTCTGAGTGCAGTCGAAAACAACCAATTACCTCTACCTACTACGATGTTGCAGTTTTTTACAATACCAAAGTACGACAATATGATAATTCTCATTATGTAATTTTATAAAATTTCCCTAGTCATGCAAGGTGGCGCCTACAAAAGTAATCACACTGATACACCTGACATTCTCTCGTGATATTTCATATTACCTAAAATTATTATTTAATGAATAATGACTAATATCAATTATTATTGCCAGTCGGCGCCAACTCCAAATATTTATAATTAAGTAAACTGTAAGCGTAATTAGTAAAACCAAACAAGTTAATGTGTTTATAAGACGGTATTATTACGTTCCTAAAAAATTAAGCAATATTGATTTTCAATATGGCATTGTGTCGGTTCGAAATGTTGTTTATGTAAAAAATGGAATGCTATCACGTGTGAACGACTCCCGAAGGGTGATTTCAAATTCTAAAGCGAAAACCTACAAATGGAGAAATCCCAGAGATAAAAGTTGCACTGCGTCTGAAAATCTCAACCATCCTTCAATTTAGTTAAATTTAGATTCGGGACGCCTACTGTAATAAAAATATTGTCGGGGGTCGTCGCACTATAGCAAATGTAAAGATATTAAAGTACGAAAAAAAGTAGTTCTATTTATAAAGGGCAACTCAGATTTGATCAAATTTCAAGGTGAAGTGCGACTTGAAAGCACATAATTTGGTACCCAAACGCCCAGGGACTACAGTTTGGTATACGTTTCAACAATTTTGATATAAATGAAAGCAAAATACTCCGCATTACACGTATCACAATTGATCAACCTAGAGGACAGTCTTCGGTTCTAGGCATTTTTAAACAGTGCTAAATCATTTTATTTACTCAAGTTCTGAATATTTTATTATTTTTTTAAATTTCAAGCCTTGAAAATAAATAAAGTAGGTACTCGAAACGTCGGATAAATTCAATATTATTTTTACGGACCAAATCATTATCTAATACTATAATAACAATAACCAATCAAAATTGATCTAGATGATAACTTTCTACATTTACATTGCATTTTTAATCACGTGGGTTATATTGACTAATCTGAACGAACTTTAAGCATAATAATTGAAGAGAAAAGAAGTGTTGGATCATTTAGTCAAAATTATCAAAGTCCTTGATATATTGTAGCTGAAAATACACTTCAATGCCGATTGGGAGCCTCATAAAATTATGCGGTGGGCAGTAATTGATTCGAGGGCCTCGAATCTTTAGGTAAATCAAAAAAACCTCTGAGAACCTAACTTAGCAGTTTTTCAAAAGAAAAAAATTATTCTTCATCATTTTCAATTGAAAACTTCCACCAACTATTTTGTATTAGCAACAATTTAAAAATATAACTTTTCATCAAGGAACTCGACGAAATTCATTATGTGGTTACAGCTAGAAGCAAATCTCGTTTATATAATAATATGGATGTAGGTATAAGAAGAGATAACAAGCTCAGAGCTTGTTAATTTGCAAGTTTACTCTCATTGTCTATATTATTTCAAACGAATGTTACATGGAGCTTTGCAAATGTTTCCTATAACTTCAGATTCGATTTCTTACCTGAAGCGTATCCCCACCACAACATTTTATAACTCGATGAAATGCATTATGTGGTTATAACCAGAAGCATACTTTGTTTCTGCAAGGAAGTAATAACAGAATTAACAAGCTCAAATCTTGTTAATTTGTAAATTTACTCTCATTATCTACCTTGTCTCCCACAAAAGTTTTCTATAACTTCAATTCAATTTCTTACCGTAGATATTATCATCTTCATCACCATCTTCCTTACGAATATTGCTCGGAGTGTTTCAGCTCATGTTTGCTTGTTTTCCACCCTCTACAGGGTTTTGAAATATCAAGTCATATTAATTTTCTATGATTCATTTACATATATCTAAGTTAAAGCTACGTTCAGATTGTATCTTAAATGTATCAATTCGTTACTTCTGTTAGACTTGAACTATAGAGACCAAACATCCTCCTCAAGAGGAATCAGGTCCTCAATAAAACAAGGCTCATAATATGCAGATCTACAGAACTCCGGACATCATTTTGATTTTATTGATGATAACTTGCTTATTTTTTTTATAGATTTATAATTTCCATCTGAAGAGCTTCAACAAAAGCGAAACGTGCCACGTGTACCATACAAGCAATTAGTACATCTTTGCTTTTAATAGTTTATTTAACTTTGATAATATTGTATGTTCGTATTTTCAAAATAAATACGAAGTTGAGAGAATCTTGAATAGTATTTCGATCATTTGAAGTAACCCGTGGGCGTCTTTTCACAAGTAGGAGGACAATGTGTATGGGTAGTTCAAACAACCAACACTCGAAATACAATAGAATCATGCATTTATGCATTCAAACGAACTTGAACTTTTAATAAAATATTACCTAAAATAAAAAATTAAGTCGCTCGTCGCCTGGCAACCACGTTTAAAAATATAATAAAAAGAAAAATTACCTGCTCGATAATTTCGTGCAATGAGGACAAAATTGAAATAAGTTATAAATTTTGACACCAAGACATATGGACGGCCAAGACCCTTTTCATTTGAATAGACTCAAGGGCAAGGGTCCCGGACCCTCTTTTTACCTGTAACACAAAGAAAGCAGCACCAACGCACCTGGCGCTATTCTTTAGGTCGTAGCTCGAAAACAACCAGATGGAACTTACAAAACTCAAGACTCCATTCGTAGGGTTCTATATTTTGTAAAATTAGAACTGACGCAACGTGTAATTTTCTAACGCAAAATTTTAAACTATCAGGTTCAGGTGAGATTATAATCCGAAGAAACAGGAAGTCGCTTGTGGTATGGGGTGAAATTTTGCATAAATAAATATTACATCGTGCTCGAGGTTAGGGGAAACCTTTGAAAAGCTTTCACACCTGCTGGTGCTCGATGAATTTGTTCTTCATTTGCAAGAAAACATTAGATCCTGATGTTTGCATCAGCAAGCAAGTCTATAAAATTTGTATTCTTATTATGCTTTTCGTTCCTCGAGCTGTAAATCAAATTTATTGTAAAAGAGAAGTTTACGTGACGGACAAATAATACAACATAATTATTACGTTTTAAGCGTTTTTAATTTATTTTACTTAATGTTCGTTTCTTCTTATCGGAATTACTATTAGGTCGTTGCTCGTTGGCCATTCTTGCAAGATGATAGAATTCTGCATCGACTTATTACGTCAGTGACGGATCCAGATAATTGCTATAAGGACTATAGCGGCTTTCAACAGAGCTCAGGATTCTTTATGGACAAAGTTATTGACAATAATTGTCTTTAGTTTACAGAATGTTCCGCATAAAACGTGTCACAATTGATTTTACTAGAATTTTTAGTTCCAAGTAAGCATAAATATGATTTCCGTAAACTATTTTTTATATTACAGGTTGAAATATACTAACTTTATTTATGCAACGTATAATTGACGTCTATGTAACGATATTCTAACGTTACAAGTTGAAAACCTGTTGATTCGAACCATAATGAGAAAAAATCCAAAAATTGGTATATTAGAGTCCAAAAAGGACAATTTAGACGGAAACAGTCTCATATTTTGCTTCTCAGCTGTAAGAGCGGAGGATTCCAATGTGGATTCGCCAGTGCAATAAGCATGCCGTGGAAAATTGGCAATGTGTACGTTTTAAGCTAGAATTCCTGTACTGGCTCCTACGTGCACTCCTGCAGTTGGTCGATGAACAATAAAGTAAATCGAGTTAACTAATAGAATAAACTGGATGAAGCGAATTGGGACAAATCGCTTTAGTACCTAAAGATTCAAGTTAGATAAACGAAAAAAGTAGAAGAATCGTCCCAATTTTACTGTGCATCGTAAAATAAATGTTCCTCTTCCTATCGTACAAGATCTTAACGGTCACAAGGAATAATACGTCGTAATAAAATCGGAAGTGGTTATTCGAAACAGAAACAATTTGCGATATCAACGATTCCGGTTTTGCATTTATTTCAATTAAAAATAGCAAAACGCTGACGTCATAAATTTTGATATTATGAATGACTTCCTCTTCACATGGACAAGCAAAAAAATTGTAAAAACTTTTTCATTCATTCCATCATTACCATTGATTGCGTATCCTTGAACACGCATCGTTGTAATAGCACACCGTGTAATTATTATCAATGTGCATAACCGATACAAGTAAACAATTCCCGTGCTGTTATCATCATTATCAATTTTACGTAACCTGTTTGTGAAAAGATAAGCGAATCCTGTTTCGGTTTCTGTATCACAGGACAAATATGCCGAGAGCGAAAGGAGGAAGTAGGCCGAGTACAATACTCTTTTCGAATTTTGTACGAATCAATAATTATATAATTGGCGTGAAACAATAGCAAAACAAATTCAGTCCCCCCCTCCAAGAAAAGCCGATTGGACTAATCGATAGATCCACGTAAAATTTCTGGCGCTTACATAAGAAAGAGGAAGTTGGGGAATAAAAAATCGAGACCACAAATATGTAGGTCGTCGAATTGGTAAAAAGAGTTACGTTTCGTGATATTTATGGATGTTACAGTCAACTGCACTCAGCTGATAGGTTAAAAATAAAGTCAGTTAGCTGGTGGGTTGCAACGCTTCGTAAATTATCCTGAAAACAAAGTGAACAGTCGGTCATTGGTCAGTCGATCATCATCATTTTTTTTAAGAAATCGAATTATGTTATTAATAAATATGGAAGTTTAAATCCTACACAAATTTTAGAGTGAATGAATGAATGAAACGCGACGTCCTTGCTTGTATCATATTTCTGTATATTTTTGGTGTCACTGCACCTAATTTCGTAAGCAAAGTTTTAAATTTAATACGTCGTCTGAAATTCGACAACTGCGAACTGGTGCAGAGTTGCTAAACATAAAAATTGAAAAGCCGAGGTGGGTTTGTGAAAATAATTGAATGGTGAGAAGAAATCGTGAGACGCCACGTTGCTTGCAGTTTGCATGGGCATTCCGATCTAGAAAGCTACGAGGGCGTGAAAACAGCAGGGCGTCGGCAGGGTGTGGTGCATTCAAATTCACCCACGTGACAGCAATGCAGTAATAACCCCTATTTCGTGATTCATAGGCAATCTGCATTTTATTCGATACACAATGATGACATGTAATCGTATCAGCTGTTTATTGTTACATCACCAGCAGTCTGTCAGACGGTCATATGACCGGGGACCCCATTCTTTTAAAATATTAAATAATTCGCTTCGCGTTTACGAAGCAAATTTCTGTTTGAAAATTGCGGAGCGACGTGATAAAAAAAAATTTTACGATCGGATTGATGGAACAAATCGATAAGGTTTAAATAACAAAAGAATTGATCGAGTCTTGGTTGGCTAGGCCAGTAAACAAGTGAACAGCGAGCTCCGAATCCCAACGTACGCCAGACTTAAACATGGCGCGACAACAGCTGAGCAAAGCCGGTAGTTTTAAAGTACTGGCTCATTCAAGTTCGTTCGACGTCTCCAACAACTTCCCGCGCTCAAAGTATAAATTAAAATATTGTGCATTACAAAACAGCATAAACTGTAACCTAGTGACGCACAATTTTAAAAATCGCAAACGTCAAAAACATGTGCGGTAAAAAAAGAATTGCAACAACTTACCACTGTACTTTTCCCAAAATATCGGCGTTTTCTTTCTGATTTGAGTCGTATACAATTCTATCGCCGTTAATTAAAGCTGACATAATATTCCAAAAACAACAATATTAACACTGGCTATTTTAAAATCCGTAATTAAATCACTTGAATTCACTATTTTGTACGCCGCAGCGCGGGACACCTAACATACGCTACGCCTCACAGCGGTTTTCTGGTAGAAGGCTTTGGCGGGAAACAGCTGAGGCCCGGTGACGCCACTCGAATGTATTCACACGCTCCGGCATTTTTATTTTGTATCAAATTTCGCCATTTTTTTTGCTCAAGATAAGTAAAGCCTATATCGGTCTTTTAAGTGAGACTTATCGCGACGACAAAAGTTCACACAATAATAGATAAAATTGATTTCCAAGTTGGTACTATTTGTGGCGCGGAGGAAATTCATGCTAAAGTGCGCTCATCGTCTGCCAGCTGGCGACATAACCCCGCCTTGTACATTCCAAACCAACATACCGCGCTCACCCTTCCCGCCATACAATGTACCACCACGACCAATAAGAAGTGTTCCCGTGCCCTCACTTACAAATTATCTTTATACGCCATACAGAGGAATAAAATAAAACTCCAAAACGGGAACATAGTTTTAGAACAAATTACGATCGATAACAATAAAAAATAAAACGCCACAACGGTCACCACGACCAATAATTTTTCCAACTTTAATTTTTTCTTTTTACAAAATTGAAGACGTAATTTTGATATTACGAAAATATAATTTTTTCCTGAAAAACAAAAGTTATTGCCGTTTATGTTCCGTTGAACCCGTCAAAAAATTTGTCAATAACTTGTGCGGCCAAAATTTTGGTTATTTATTTTGGATAATAACATCGCAATCCGTCACGTTTCTTTCCAAATTTTGTTGCGTTTTTTTAAACATTTCTGATGTGGATGTGTATTCAGAATTTTATCAGGAAGGTTATCCACCTATTTTCTCTAAACAGTAATTTTTCAAAAAAAAAAACTTGTGCTACACAGAACTTTCCGCTTCACAAAATTTAAGGAATTCTGATTTTTCTATCTGTTAATATAAAAAATTCAGAAACCGGGCGGTAAAGAACCCAGCAATACTTTTTTAATTTTCCTTTCCTTCTCGTCCGGATTCGTTATCAATTTATTCATGATATGCAGAGATAGGGCATTGGACTGCAGATCTGATAGCCGCGAGTTCAATTTTCGGATTACTTTGCGCTACGCGCTTTAGTTTCCACGTCTGTTTCTCGCTCCGATCGTGGCATTGAAATGTTTGTCCGGTTGAAAGCTTCGTTTGTCCTCAGTTACATTAATTAGTATTGGAGGGAGACGAGTTGGTAAGCCGGCGCCGGTAAAAATAAAATTTAAGGTTTGGGAATCCCCGAATCGTAGTTTTCGTTAACCAAATTTCTTCTTCCTATTTACATGGAAGCGGTCCTAGAATTCATTACAATTATAGAAGTTACACGTAATTTGTAATTGATCGCTTCTGTAGAGCAGTGGTTGGCGCTCGTATTTACAGCTCAACGTTTGCATTTATTCCTTTATCTGCCGTTCTGTTAATTCATTCGTTTTGCTTCTTCTTGTACTTCCATCAAGTTTACCTAGTTCAAATGTAGCCTGTATTTGCATAGGGTCAAATCAGTTCAAATGATAAAGAATGTAGGTATAGAGAACACACCCCGCTCCTCAAGTAAGGAATTTTGATAAAAAATTGTAGAAGGATTTTTACAGAAAATATTCCGTCAAACCGTCACTTGCTTACGATTATTTTTTTCAAATGGTAACCCTTATTTCTTTCAAGGATTTGAATAAAGCGATAGAGCACACCTTTCTAACAATTGAGTAGGAAAATGTGATGAAAATTTATGGGTTTTGGAGAGAAAAATTTCGTTTTTATTTATTCAATATTATTTGTGCAGAAATCTTAAAGGCGGCCTCTCCCGTATAATAATTTTTAATATACATTTTTGAAAAATTGAGTGACTATTTCGAATTTTCTTTTTTAATGTACGCAAAATAAATCGGCGAGGCTCCCCTAAAGTGTCGGACACGCGATCGGTCTATGAACGGGTCCAGGAAATATATCCTCGAAATCTGTTTGAAAATTTGTTGCAAAATGATGATTTTTAGGGTAGGAGTAGAAAACTCTTTATTATGTATAACTTTACAAGTCTCAAAATCAAGCGCAAGGCCGTACGCGGTTGCGTACGCCGCCACTGTTTCTGAGACGTGCTCTATTCAAGTCCATCGAGTAAATTAAGGGTTGTAATTTAAAAATAATAAGTTGACGTAAAACCTTGATTTAAAGAAAAAGGTAATCAAAGAAAAATAGTTGACATTTTCCAAGGATTTTCAGTACAAACTCGTGAAATTTCAAATTTTAGGGTCTTGCCTTGCGACATGTTTATATTTTTTTGGCGAAACTGATGCTATTAAATAAAAAAAAAGACATCCCAAAATTCCAATGTATATAAAAAGTGGTCCTAAAATTAATTATTTATAGAAGTCTTGCGCAAATTACAACCAATCGCCTCGGTAGCGCAGTGGTTAGCTCGCGTATGATGTGAGCAATTTTTCTGAAGAGCGACTATAATTTACCGAATCGAAAACAAATCTCCCCCCCCCCCAATTTTATGATGTTTGAGAGTAATTCAAGTATTGATTTTTTCATTTAAATCAGGAGCCATCGTAAATTTTTTCACTTTCCACATAAAGTAGTTGACACACCAGAGCGGTGGCGAACTCGTGGGCGATCATGATGATGATTTTATGAATGATCGCCCACGAGTTAGCCACCGCCACCGCTCTGGTGTGTCAACTACTTAATGGTGTACTGATGACAGCTAATGAAACAGAAACATGTGTCAGCTGTTCCATCATTTTTCTAATCAAAGCAAATTCCTGATTTCCTTTCCAGTTTTTTAACCATTTCTTGATTTCAACTTCATCCTCTTCAAATTAGCATCTAAGTTTTGACTTCCCCATTGCAACTTTATCAACCACATTGGTGTGCTACTGTGTATTCAGGTTGCCTTTAAATATTGTAAATTAAAAGGGGGGGGAGGTAAACATATCAAAATGCCAACTATCATTCTTATTTAGATCCCCCTTGTCCGTTTTGATATATCAAAAAAAACTTAAATTTTGTCCTTTTTCAGAATCAAAGTTCTATTGAAATTGCCACACCCAATAAAACAGGCATATTATGTTAGTCTTTTCAGATTCTTCAAGAAACTTGTATGCAAAGAAAAAATATATGAAAATGGAAACTAAAGTATATTTCGTTAACCATATTATACGGCTCCTCCTTGTAGGAGGTATTGTGTATTTCAAAAGGTAAATATAATTGAATATAAACATTTTAGATTTTGTCACATGATGGTGAAAAAACTAAAAGCATTTTTTATGATTTTGCCCCTCCACTTCTAAATCTTTACAAGCATGATGTAATTAAAGATTCCAGAAGAATGGCCAATCATTCGACAGGCATATGAAGTTATTTATCTGGATTCTTCTTCAAGAATCATTTTTAAAAAATATAAACTGTTTGAAATTTGTAAAATTTAAAAACCAAAACTAAAAATATCCTTTATGCATAAAAATGTATCAAGAGGGGATTTTTGGCATTCACTTTCCATGAGGATTCAATTTCATAAAATATTTCGAGATATCTTCATCCTATCTCAAATGAAAAAATTCATCCTAACTTGATTTCATTGCATATTTTTAGTGTGTGGTGTAAATCAGGAACTTACCAAGTAGTAATAGGTCCAATTTAAAATCGAAAACTGTATGGAAGAGTTCTCTAAAACCTCAATAAAGAAGGTAAAATGTCATTTTAATGTTAAAATAATTATTTTTGCTAATTATCGCACGTAAATGCGACATCAATGGCTAACTATGCAGAATTAGTCACCGATTTTTTCAGCAGAACACATCAAAAACATTAAAAAAAGTTGTTTAAAAATAATTTTCTTGATCTACCTCATGTGAAAGTTTTCATTCCAAAATTTGGACCTTTGATATTGTTGACTGCAGATACTTAATTCCTCCTGAAAACTGATGTACCTCAATATTTTTCTAAACCCTTTCAATAATAATCATGAAAAATTATGTTAAAATTCCAATTGAATTTTTCCTTTGCTTCTGAAAACGAACTTTCTTTCCAAGTGGGAAAAATTTAGTCGTGAAGAATTTATTATCCCATTTCTGATGTGAGCAAGATACCAGGATAGGTAGGATGTAAAATGGATTTTTGGTTCAAAAACTCCGTAATTTGTCCAAAATTTGTACACTTCTTCTGTCGTTTAATTTTTAAATCTTTGTTTAAAAAAATTAATTTTTAATGTTTCTTCAAATCTGACGAAAATTGTCTCCACGATTCATTTTTAATTGTAAATGTTGTTTCCTAAAAAAGTTAAAGTTTCTCTTTATTTTTTAAATGTTGCACGTTGTTAGTTTGTCAAAATAGGATTAGAAAGTGAAAATATGGATGTTAAAGGGGCTTACCCAGCAAAATCTTTCCATTCATGCCACTCAAATTTAAAATAAATAAAATTGCGTTGCTTATATAAATATATTTATATACTTTAAAACAAAGTGATACGATTAACGCAATTTGTATTATCTCGTAAAACTAATCTTGTAAGGGAACCTATTAATGTGAATCCACATATCGAAAATATAAATTAAAATTAAGCACTATAAAAAGTTTCTTTTGTTGGTTTTCATATGGCGCATTTGAGCAGCATTAGCTTTCACTTTCAGCTGCTGTATGAGGTCATAAATTTTAAGCGATGGACCCACTTTACCGCCCATCACCTTGACTATTTCGTCTTTACTTAAACCTAGCAAAGATTTTCCATCAATTTTCTGTAACAAAACAAATGTTAAAATGACCGAAATTTTCTCTACTTGCTCAAATTTACCTGTTTACTAAATATATCGCAATAGTTTACCCAATCATTTACTCTAAGAAATTGAGCTACGTCGAAAACATTCCACTCTTCAGGACAAATATTACCATTCTCACAAAATCCTCCAGAATTGTCAATTAACCGTGGTATTACCTTTGCATTGACCATTTCGTGAGTCTGAAATAGATTGATAATATTATTTAATATAATTTGTTTATTTTATTTTAAATCAGTGCAACTCGCGAATTGAGTTCATATTAATCAAAACAAAATTGTGTTAAAAGAAACTTACATTAATGTAGGAAGTTGCCTTTCGTTCCGATGGAGGTTGAGGATCTGAAGAGATCGGCATACTCTGTTCAGGTCCTAAAGGCTCCTGTGCAGTTTCAGGTTCCTGGACATCATTTTCAGGCAATCTTAATTCAAAATCATCATCACCCAAATCCTGAGTCTCCGTTTTAACAGACTCTGTTTTGACAGGCTGCATATTTGAAAGTTTCACTGGAGGAGCATCTCGTATTTTTTTCTTCCTTCCCCGTTTTTTCGGTATTTTTGGTGATTTAATAACTGGCGCTGCATATTTATATGCAGCTCTAGGACCTTCGAGCTTGTATCCGACACTATGACACCAACCAACAGGGTAAATATCTGAACTTTCACAATCCAACCACTGGTCGTACTCCTCCTCCCAACCATCAAAACGCACTTTCAGCAATCGTCCCACTACTCTTGCGACAGTCGCGACGCAAACCAACCTAGGATCCATCAAATCAGTAGCTTCCATTTTCATCCCTTCTTTGAAAATGTGAGTCGAAGCGTGCTGATTAAATAAACTAGAATTTACAGCCACCGAACTAGTTGCTCTGAGGTAGGTCTCCCATTTAAATGTAGCAGCGGAGTATCCGCTTGGTGGCACCAATGGAATATTATTCTGTTCGCAAAATCCCACAGGAAATATGCACGGAGATGTTACATGGTAACAGAACCAATCTCCACCTTCAAATTTGAAATTTACTAAATTATTTTTGAATAAATTGATATCTGCGAAAATAAGCAATTTAGAATGCGAAATTATATGAAAAATTAATTAAGAGGAACGCATAAATTATCACAAACATGGAAATTATTTACTGTACAAAATAATAGAAATCCTAAAAAAAACAAAATATATGAACTTAAATTAAATGTTGATGATGAATGAATAAAGGAAAAAATGTAATTGCAACTTTGAAATAATAAAAGCGTCAGAATAAACGAATAAATACCTGTGGATTCAGATTCGTACATGTCAATTCGAATCATGATGTAGCCATACAGCAAAACTTCCATAACCGTAGCCACACAAATGGACGATAAATTTAAGGGATCGATAGCTTCCAACTTCATACCAACACCAAATCCGTTACTGGAACTGTTGTTGCTCATTCCCACTTGAATAGGATTGAACAAATCTTCTAGAGCGTCCTCGTCATCCCACATTCCCTCGTTAACGCGTTCTAAATAATATACAGGAGCTACCAAACTATGACCAACCTTCTTGGCCCAACCGACAGGATGTAACAACGGGGAATCTTCGTGACACCAAAAACCAGCATCGTCAGGTAAATCGTAATATCGAACATTTAAACGTTTTCCTATTATGTTATGTACCACAGCAACTTTGACCTTAAAAAAAAATATCAATAAAGTGAACAAAAAGTGAGGGAAGATATGGTTTACTTGTGATATGCGATTTTTGTCGACGACTTCAAGATTAAGGCCACATTGAAAACGAGACTTCATACTATCGGTAACTTTGGCACTAAAACTCGAAGGCAAAGTGCGCGCACCGGTTAAACGTTTACACAAGAAGTCTTTCCAATCGCTATATTTATCTTCGATTGTCTTGGGTGGTATAAGAGGTTTCCCTCTCGTCGCGCACCACCCAACCGGATGAACTTGATTTGAACACAAGGAAACCCAGAAATCTTTAGCTTCATTCGAACCAAACCCTTCGTACCTTAGCAGTGCTTTATACCCGGTAATTTTTAAAACCGTTGCAACCCAAAACGAATCTGGAAAAGCCTCCGACATATTATCACAGTCGGTGTTTTCGACTTCCACCTTCATGCCCACCAAAATGTTACACCAAATATCCGAAATTGGAGCATGTTTAAAACACATCACAGGCGCTGCGTTGAACTTTGGATTAGATAACTGAGAGTCCCAATCATAAGAATTTGCTATTTCAGTCATGTTTCGACGACTTAACAGAATGCCGTCGTCTGTAGAAGTGGTTTGAGGTGGGGGAGGTAGCTGTGGAAACGGTTGATCCGCCAACAGACCCGTATAATCTTCCTCCACTTCCATTTTAAATTTGTGATCCATAAAATGTTTCATGTACGGCGATGGCTGTAAAGAATTTTGAGGCACAGTTTGCATTCCAGCATCTACCGGTTGCATTAAGGGTTCAGGCATTAAACCGCTGTAGCCGCGCGCACATGCCATGCTACAAAATCGTCTCTCCCTTGTATAAAAAGCGTGCTTGACTCCAATCGCTCCACATTTCTCGCATATCGCTGAAAATATTTCAAGTTATATTCTGATGGTTAAATGAAAAATTTTTTTGTACACTAATTTTTGTAAGATAATTTTACAAATTCGACCCAAAGGTTTAAATGGCAAAACATTTATAGCGAGTAAACTTAGTGCGCACCTGACATCAAAATGTGGACATTAGTAAAATAAAAATTAGATATTGAAGTGTCGGTGAAGTAGAACTAACAAAAAACGCATGAAATTATCAGTAAAAATGTTCAGTGCATACTAAATTTATCAAGCATTATTATAATTTCTTACACTAACTAAACATGCACTAAAACATTTTTAGAACTAAAAATATAGTTATCACTAGAGCTAAGAAATTTTTAGATCGTATAAATTAAAAAGAAAGTACTAAAACAAGCTATGTAAGGTTGATATTTTATAGTTTTATGTAACTAAACCCATCAATTAGGTATTAAAATTTTAATGACCTGAAATTTTTTGATAAAAATTAAATTTTGTTCAAATATTCTGAAACTTCTTGAAAATACTGATGCTGGTCTAATTGAGGCAGAAAAAGTAACTAAAAAATTCTAAGCCATAAATATTTAGATAATTTTACTTTAATTATTAAAAAATTTTCATTTAACAATTTCCCAACCACTATCGGTTGTTTCATCTATGCAAATCCAAGTATTTCCTGGACGTTTTGAATACTTTCGATTGTCTCAAAAACCTACATTAAAATCCAACATATTTTACAGATTAATGTTCTCTTACGTCATTGTAACATTTAGGTAAATAATTTTTACTTGAAATGTTACAATGAACAACAACTCTTTTGAAATATTTATCTAAAAAAATTTTAAATTCGGAACAAACTAATTTAGCCAAAGGAATATCAAATAAATAGAAAAAGTATCATTTCTAGGAAACCCAAAGATTTGCGTTTGCCTTTCAGATTTTGCTGAATTTTTCTTATGCTTTTCGGCGGCTTTATGTTGTAAAATGTGAAATTATTGCCACAAATTGACTAAAATTTAAAAAAGGGGTGAAAACGTATCTTTTACTGGATTATTGGAAAGGAGCGCGAGCTTTTTCTGGCTTTTTCCAAAAGATTCCAAAATGCTAAAATGGGTATAAAATAAATTAAAAATTCAAAAAAGGTAAAAACAAATAAGACCTATATGACATAGTTTTCCATAAAACGAATTTTGGTAGTACTAATCCGTGACGGTTGAGGCTCACACAAAAATATTGGAATCTCATTGATTCTCAAACGTTTGACATTCAAATTTCACCGAAAAATTCGATTTTGGGGGAAGGAGAGAAGCAGTAACTGGACCTAAATATTATACTATGTTAATACTACAATCTCGACTTGCTCAAGACCCTACATTTTTATACCAATACCTCGACTATTAATCATTTATTATTTTCAATTTAACAAGAAAAAATGGTAAAGCAATATTTACTTAGAAATTTTCGTCGCCAGGTCATATTTAATAGCGTATTTTTTTGATAAAGCAGATTTCAATTTTTTAAAGTGCATATTTGAATGTTTTTAGCGCATCAAGTCCCGAGCTCTGGATTACAGTAAAATATTACACTGAAAGAATAATTTATTCACAGTAAATTTGTGTTAATTTTAGTTATTATTATTAATTTAGTGCATTTATAGTTGGTCTAAAAAGTTATGATAGGTTTACTATCAAGTTACACTACATCGACCACGGTACAATTGATTACATAAATTTATCAAATAAAAACCCTAATGTTCATATAGAACAGCCATTAAAGAGGTCCCTAAACTCAATCTTAGTATATAGCACAGGAGGGATTCAGACAACTGTTCTGTGGAGAGCAATTTAGCATGTTAGATGCTAATAAACAAACATGAATTTTATCAGAATTGGGATCTAATTGATTGCAACGATTGATTGATTGCCGGATAATGACTTTAATAATGACATAGGAAACAGTAAATTAAGTCACACTGAACAACACCCACATTATATAATTCAAGAAATTTTTTGTTGAATAAAATTTATAAGAGCTTTTATTAACAGGAGAACATCACATTAGCTACCTTTAACTTGTGAACAACAAGGCTTTTCCAAAGGTAGATCTACATACCTCTAATTTATTCATATTTATTGTGAATGCAATGGAATCAGGTGATAGTGTTGATTGCACCTTCACTGATTTTGCTAAAGCGTTTGATAGATTATTATTATATTGAAGATCATGGGTCTAGCACATAGAGAATCAGTTTGCTATTTTAAAATGTAAACTTTCTATAGAGATTTTTGTTAAAATCTGGAGCTCCACAAAAGTTTCATATTAGACAACCAAGTATTTTAAGTATTGCCTATTTTTATTGTACGTGAATAATCTTAAGATTTTTAGAAGTATTGACTCAATTGAGGATTGTGAACTAACCAATAGATCTAAAAAATCACTAAAAAATTTTCTTATCAGCTTTCTGAGACAGTCTTAAAGAGTTGCCTGCTTTAGAGACCTGGGACTCAAAATTAACTTTCTCAAGTCATTTTCAGGGATTCTCAACTTGAATTATTTTCTTTAATTACCTTTTAAAGTGTCCCTTAAGTCCTTAAACTTAAAAAATAAAGTAGAAGGTTAAATTTGAAACTTACCTATGCCATCCTTTTGTATGGGTATCACGGAAGGATCCGTATTGCTTTGATAAGCAATTGGAGTTTTGAGTACCAATCCTGGATGTTTGATCGGCTTAATTTTTCTGGTAGGACTTGAGGTTTGTGTTGAGGTAGTTATATACGTAGGGGGGGAACTATCATCTTCTAAATAACTACCGTCACTGCTTTCTTGTTTAAAATCTGAATAAGGCAACAAATCCATTCCTTCCATTCCCTAAACAAAGAAACCTGTAATGCATGACAAACTAACTGAATCGTTTTTACCATTGGTGAATCGTGAACTGCTCCAATATCCTCCAACGACTGATTCGATGCGCTGTTATGTGAAGGCGTAAAATAGGGATTGTCATGGTCCAGCATTAAATCGCCACTGTCGTTGGCCACCAGCCCCATGGATAGATCTTGGCTAGTAGAACTCGCCCCCATCCAAACCATGCCCATATCGGCTACACCAGGCATCGTATAAACTGCATGCAAATGATCACCAATTAATTAACGTCGTAAATACAAAAGATTACGTGTCGCCTTCACAAGTTAAAAAACCCCACCAAGTAAAGAACAGAAAGAATTTGGTTAAGAACGTGCAAAACACAAAAAAAATACTTTTTTTAAACAAAAACTCGTGCTATTAAAATGGTCACCGTACCGTTCATTTTCGTTCGAGGCCTATAAATTCAGCCAAGCAATATCGAATTTCAACTAAATTTCATCTTGATAAATTAATTATTTATTTTATAAAAGTGTATCCAGCACACCAAGCCTCATAAAATACTCCAATTTCGTGAAAACAATCGAAACTCCAGAATCGGTTTTGTTATTTTGTTACCAACCGAACGCAAATAAAAACAAAATGTTCGACATTTCAAGAATATAACCGTAATCCTATACAGGGTGCTTCGAAAGTTGTCGATAAAATTTTTATGTTTGTTCTAAATGGCAAATTTTGAACCACTTTTCATTTTTGAAAGCTGTCACAAAAAAAATAAAATTAATTTAGCTGTTTCTTTGTAATTAAAAAAAAGAAATTTCAGTTTTTTATAAACAAAAAAGTTTGGGAGTCACTGTCGAAAATTTTCTGATAAACTTATTATTATTATTAGTGAAAAATTATTTGAAATGAAAGTTTATTATTGCAAAGATAAGTGACTATGCAAGTACATGTATGGAAATAACATTAACAACTTTAATTTCATTAAGGGTGACTTGTATAGATCTAGTTTAAAATTTTAAACTGTAGATTAACCAATCACAATAGTCAAAATCCGAGTTTAAACCATAGTTACCGGTTAAACTTGGACTATACAAGTCACCCTTAAACAGGTTAAAGCTAGTCGTATAACCTTGGATACTTCATCATATTGAACGTTTATTGCCTTATTACAATATTTTGTATCAGTATCATATAGTGGAATACTTATATAACATTCAACTGTATACAAGTGGCTATGAACGTAAAAGAAATTAAAATACCTGTTCCATGGGGCCATATTGCAGGTAAAAAAAGTTAAATTTACTTTCATCAGCACTTTTGGTTATCGTTTGCAAAAATAAAGCGGGATATTTAAATCTAATTATAAAAATTGACAAGTATCAAATGAGTCGTCCAGATGCAAACCCAGACATAGACAAAAAAGTTTTTTTTTGAGTTTTTGGTATCTAGGGACTCATAATAATTATGAGATTAATTAGATACCAAACACTAAAAAAAAACTTTTTGTCTGTCTGGGTTTGCATCTGGACGACTTAAATATAATACTTTTTCTAGTTTTAAATCATAAAGCATTCATTTTATTATAACAAACACAAATTTATTGATTTATAAAAGTTTACCATGGGCTGATTAAAGAATGAGATTAGGGTAATTTGGGAGGATTGATACATAGGGAGGCTTAATACATACTCATATTTGAGTATTATGAGTTTATTTTATCATAGAGAGGGTTTATATAATCAAAGGTGTGTTTATAAGTTCCAATTTAAACAATCTCAAAAGTAATTTTCATCAATTAAAATATTTCTATAGTTATAGAACCTGATAAATAAAAATTTTAACTGTTCATTTTTCAAATAGTTTATTAGTTGGGGTTAGTGATTGTCATATATGAATTAGTTTAGCCAAAAAACGATTTTAAAGTTAACATTTTTTTCCTGTTTTCTGCTAGCACAGATTTGCAAAATAAAACCTAAAAATATTTGTTTTTAGGAAAAGCCTGGGGAAACGAAGAAGATGATGCCATACTAGCGTTGCATGGTTTATCTGACAATGCTGGAACATTTGATCGAATTTTACCGCTATTGTTACCTAATTATTACTACATATGCGTAGACTTGCCAAGTCACGGATGTTCCAGTCCATATCCACCCCATTTATTTATATCAGCTTTGGATAACATTTTTGCTTTAAAATTAATCGTCGAACACATAAACAGACCAAATTTAATAATCATGGGACACAGTTGGGGTGGTCAAACTGCGATGATATACTGTCAGTTGTATCCACAACGTATAAGCAAATTAATAGTAATTGATGCAATTTACTTGTATCCTCTAGAAGTGCAAAATTTTAAGGACATTATGGTGGCAAATTATGAAGGTCTTACAAAAGTTAGTAAAAATAATACTGGGAGACTTTCGTATACAAAAGAAGAAGCAATAAATAAACTGATGAATGGGAGAAGGGTTGGTTCTATATTACGAGAATCAGCCGAATCGTTGTTTAAACGTTCGGTGGTTCCAGTCGAAAACAATAAATTTCAGTTCACCGCCGATCCGAGGTTAAAATATTTTGTAAATGCCATTTTTGATATGAGGTTTGTCGTCGATTTGATGGATAAGTTTCCTGTAACTTGTCCAATTTTGTTCATTGTCTCTTCTTTGACAAAGGATATCCAATATATTTACTTTAAGGAACTTGTAGAAAAATTAAAGTTACACAACAAACATGTTACGACCAAGCACGTGAATGGTGGTCATGACGTACATTCCGATAAACCTGAAGTAGTGGCTCCTTTGATAAATGAATTTTTATTGCATATAAAAAACAAATTGTAAATTAACTTTTTGGGAAATTTAAGGAAATGTTATTTTATTACGAATTTTTATGAATAAAAACAAATTAAGTAATTGTGCATCTATTTTTGCTCCAGTAATCATTTTTTGAACATTTTAATGTAGCAACAAGCAGTAAAAGCTGGTGACTTTTTTCAATGGGAGGGCACAAATTAAAAATACAAATTAATATCAATGAAACGAATTTTTTATACGATTATTGACTTTCATAATAAACTGTAGATGTTTTTCAAGTTTTTTCACTATTTTGACACATAAAACAAACTTAAAAAATAATTTTAGATTCATTTTTTAATATGATTGCAGGAACGTGGAAGAGTTTATGAAAATAAATTAAATTATGTGGTCAATAACTGCTGTTTATTGTTAGAACAGTCTTCTTAGAATATAAAAAATACAATAACAAATCCAATCCTTTTAAGTTTCAATCATCAACAAGAACTTTTAAATGGCCATTTTCTTGTAGAAAATTAATATTACACAAGCCATCTCGGAAAACATCCTTCTCTTTGTCAAAAATAAAGCAACAGCTTTTGTAATGTGAACTGTCGTATGTGTTAAGTTGTAAAGAATCAGAAAAAATTAAATTATACCAACAAAGAATTCCATTTGCACGTCCATGGGTTGAAATTTCAATCGCGACTGTATTTGAAATCAACTGGGAGTTTGTACTAAAATTTGTGAATCTGCAGACTGCACTCCCCAATGTTTTTCGTTCGTAAAGATGAGCTTGAACTTGCCATTCTTCCAAAATCTGTAAAAGAAAATAATGATGAAGAAATGGAAACTTGAGGTTCAATGCTTTACTGCTAAAATGAGAGATTTCAAAATAGAAAATTTTAAGGCAAAAATAAACGCAAAAACTATTTTAATTTTAGTTAGAAGTTGGAAAATGCCGGCATTTTATTCAAAATAAATAATATGACGGCCGGATTCATAGACGATGAGTTACTTATACTTAAAACGCTACTTACGAAAGTGTCCCTTGAGTAGTGAGTAACCGATTTTTATCAGTGCATTTCATAGTCGCTACTTCGTGAATACTCGGGAAAGTAATACTTAGACCACTTTGGACAGGGATATTTGCGAGATATTTGGTAACTTTTACTAATTTATGTCAGTTTCGTTTGCATTCACATATAACCTAAGTGTTTTTGTTACACAGGGTAGTTTAAAATTAATTTTTTATCGAAATGGATGATTTTTATGAATACGTAGAAATGGTAGAAGAAGTAGAATTACGACCATATCGCCTACCAAAGCGATATATACGTGATCGAAGTAATCCCATCGAATATTTTTCCGTTGTTGATTTTCGTGCGCGCTATAGGTTTTCGAAAGGAATTGTGACTTCAGTTATTTTACCCCCGATGGAACAGGATTTAAGATCAGATAGTAATCGTAGTACCCAATAAGTCAAAAACACACACAAAAACACTCAATAATTTCAAAATACGCAATTTAAAAATTAGCTGTCAATATCAGTTACTCAAGTCCTTACTCAAGTAAGCTCGCTTCCTTACTTGAGTATTTCAGAATGTTCCCGCCCCCTAAGTATCGAATATGTGTCTATGAAATACAAATTCGATACTTACTACTTAATACTTGGTACTTGTTACTTATTACTTGTCTATGAATTCGGCCGTACTCACTTGAAAACAGATCAAGAAATGGATATAAGTGCAAAAGGGGGTGAGGGTAAAGAAAATAGTAAAATATACCCCCTCGCCCATTTTTTAATATCTTTTAAAGTAATATTAATAATCTTCAAGTAATTTAGTTGTTTGTTAGTATACCTATATGAAGCATTCCACACCAAATCGACCACTTTTGAACCCGACCCCTTTTGATTTTCCTGAAATTTTTACATATTATACTATCCCACCAAAAACAGTTTTGTGAATTTTTTCAAAATTTTTTACTCAACCCATAAAAAAATTACGAATTTTTAGAAAAACTGATGTTTTTTGACTAATCGGAATTTTTGAAATAGTTATGATCGTTTGAAGAAAAAAACATCAGTTTTTCTAAAAATTCGTAACTTTTTTTGGGTTGAGTAAAAAATTTTGAAAAAATTCACAAAACTGTTTTTAGTTGGATAGTACAATATGTAAAAATTTCAGGAAAATCAAAAGGGGTCGGGTTCAAAAGTGGTCGATTTGGTGTGGAATGCCCCATATTTTTTAATTCTTATATACTTTTTATAGACAATTATAATTTTATAATACACTGCTTTTAAATAAGTTTGTAAATACTTTTAATGGATAAGACCATAAAAGCAAATACAAATAAACATAAAAAAATATTTGATTACTGTAAATGTAAATAGATAAGAGGTAATAATTACTATGTTTTTCCATATAATTTTGCAAAAAGTATGTGTTTTTATTGTTAAAGCAAAAGGGGGCCCTTGCAGTTATTTTAAATACAGAAAAAACGACATCCTTATTGGCCTTTAAGTTTCTAACAGTTTAGATGAAATTAAACCAAAATATTGTATTTCACTTACAGTTAAAATTCAAGTATCTTAACGTTTAGCAAATTTTTTGTTAAAATTAACAACACATTCACGTTGAGAATTTCTGAAAATTAAATAAACAAAAACATAAATTCTCTTACTGCATATTTGTTGATCTCTTCAGCTACTTTGAAGTTCAATAAATTGTTATCATCCACTCGATTGCAAAATTTCAAATATTCCGATTCTACCAACTCAAACACCATTTCCACTTTTATAGGAAACATCACACCATCACTGTTCAACATTTGATTTAGACTCGTCAAATTATTAAAAGTTTCTTCGTTGAAATTTCCATTTAAGGATAAAGGGTCTATAACAACAACGTCCAGGGAGTTTTCCTGTACATTTTTCAAAAGTTCCTCGAATGTCCTAAATATTGTTAAAACAATACCATCAGAACAAAATTCTTGTGCATTCCACAAAAAAGTCACAAATTTAAAATCGTTCTCACTCTTAGCCACATAAAAATATTCTCCTTGTTGTCCAAATTTTGCCCAACGTAAAGCAAATAATGGAAATGGATTTAAATCTAAAATTCTACACCAACGATTTTTAAACTTAAGAGGAAGATTAAAATTTTCTACAATTTCGTTCACCCTGCGATCGTTCAAAAACGTCACCATTTCTTGGGACACCCGAAAACACTGTGCACAATTCGTAACGTTCAAATTTTGTAACTCGATGCATAACTTTCCATTCCTACACGACATCTGCAAGTCAATTTTCTCGCCTTGTACCTGTTGGAATACAACACAGATTTAAGAAAAGAAGAAAATTTAAGTTTTTCAAAAAACAATCAATTAAAATGGAATTGTAAAATTTTTTACAGGTTTAAATAAATTTAATAGCATACCATAGTTAAAGGATGATCCAAATAAATCACTGCTTGCTCCCAGCATGTTACGTTCTTTTCACGCGGATCAGTAGTAATCCTTACACTTTTGTCCAAATACAAGTCGTACCAAACAGCAAACGCGTGTACGAGACCATCCTCAGAAGCAGTTAAAGAAAATTCAACCTTGTTTTCATCGTTAAGACTTTTCAGTTGCTGCAAGTCACTGAAGGAAACGTTGACGACTTTCCTAGTGTCCGTCACAATCTTGTAATCAATCTTTTCAAGATTTTCGGCATCATACGGTTCGTCTGTGTCTTGAGTGACACACAAACCGTCCACAAAGAGATTTTTAAAATGGTGCAGTTTGTGTTGGTTGGTGACGAAGTGGCTGTTGATTCCGGAGACAAACAAATCGGCACAGGAAGGCACAATAACTGCCGAAGGCGTTAACAAATTTTCCCAAGCGTGTATTAAAGTCGCTAACGCGTGTTCCCCAAACAAGCCTGCATCAAAAATTTCGGTCACCACAAAGTTCGATAATCCAATATCACAATCACTCAATTCGGTCGAACTTTTACAAACCACTCGAATTTTATCCGAGTCTCCTAAAGCTTTCTGTGCTATGGCGGCTAAAAGCTTGCAACTTTCAATTGATACAATTTTTTCAACAACTTGGCATTCGGAAGCGTAAAAACTGAGCAGTCCACAACCTGCACCGATATCTAAAACTAGGTCACGTTCTTGAGATGCAACGTTACGAATCGCCGTACGATACGCTTGGTTTCTTAAAGAATCATTTAGCATCCGAAAGTGCCACCGTGGTAACAAATTTAATTTGCAGGTTTGTAGATTTTTCTCGATTGAAATGGACGGTCCATTTATTAACGCCTTCTCAAAATACGGTAACGCGGCTTCGCTACATTCTAATCTGTAAAAAAAATTAACAGAAATAAAGATTAACCGATAGCAAACTTACTTAATACGTACCTCAGCAAGTGCAAACCTAAATCATTCAAAATTCTAGAATTGGATGGAAAATAATGAAGACCTTGTACATAGCACTCAAATAAATATTCGTACTTGCCATCGCTTTCAAGTTGGTTACTTAGTAAAGTTAAAACGTAAGAAAACTCTTCCTCGTAGACATCTATGTTAGAAAATTTTTTGAGACAAACTAAATAATGTTGGAACGCTCTCTTCCAGTCGTTGCTTCTAGAATAATTTCTAGCTTTGGTTAAGTAACGTCTTCCTACTTGTAAACGCCTTTCCATATTCCTTTTTATATTACAGGAAATTGTTAAACTTATAAAAACTTTTTGAAAGTAAGTGAGGTTATGTGAACTGTCATATTTTTGAATAAAATTAAAATCAGTGGTGTAGGTGAACGTCGGTAACACGGGGAATTAAAAAGTTCGTTTCAAACTTAAAATTTCCATTTTATAATACTTATAAATCTTAAGATTTCATCATTTTATGGACACAATTTAATTGCTTTAAAAATGTAAAGAAGAAGATTTGCAATGCAAATATTTATTAAATGTAAATAATTACCCAAACAATAAATTACGCGTAATTTTACTGACTTCACAATTTAAATCCCTATTATTACAGTTTTGCTTAAACTGAAAGTAAGTACATTTCTTATTTAAAATTATTTTAATAAATTCGTTTTTTAGATGGAAGCACTTATACAAATTAAAGAAGCCAGAAAGCTTCTGGAACCTCTTTTAGATAAAAATCAAAAAATTGTTAACATAGAAATAAAGTCATTAGTGGCCCCCGGGGAAAATTACGGAAGTTATTTATTGGATCTCACGGTTACATTATGTAACAACCAAATATTAAAATTGGTTGCCAAAATGTGCCCACCCAACATTTTCCTGAAAAAACTGTTTTCCGTTTTTGTAACTGCAAAGAAAGAAATCGAAGCATACAAGAGCCTTTTTCCCACTTTAACAAGTTTTTCGAAAGAATTGGACGGGAAAACTAGAATTACATTTTTGCCTAAATACTACACCAGCAGACTAAACTTAAAAACTGATTCGGAAGAAATCGACGACAATGCGGTTTTGCTTCTTGAAAACTTAAAAGTTTCTGGTTATAAAGTTTTGGATCGAATAGAGGGTTTAAATTTTAAAACATCAAATTTGTTGATGCACAATTTAGCAGTTTTTCATGCCCTTCCGATAGCTTTTAAATTATTAAGACCAACGGAGTTTTCCTCAAAAATTTTCCCACACTTGGAAGAAATACTTGCAGTCGAAAATCTTTCTAAAAAAACTTTTAATGGTATAATTGATAAGATTGCTAAAGCGGCACGAAGCTTAGAAAAATGTGAACCATTCATGAAAAGATTGCAGAATGCGATAAGAAATTCTGGCGAAGAGAAAAGAAATTTAAACGAAAACTTTGCAACGTTTACCCACAACGACTTATGGGTGAACAACACAATGGTGAAACTTCAAAACGGGGACCCGGTCGATTGTAAAATTTTAGATTACCAATTTTTAAGTTACGGCTCGCCGGGAAAAGATATCGTCTTTTTTTTATTGACGAGCGTGCAAACGAAAGTGTTTTACGAACGGTTTGATGATTTGATGCAAACGTATTATGATAGTTTTATCAATACACTGAAAAGTTTTAAGTGCGACTTGGCGGATTTTACGTTTGAGAATTTGAAAAACGAGATGGAAATTTCTGCAAAAACTTCGGAATTTTTTCACGTGATGTACATGTTGAATGTAATCTTTGCTCCAAAAGACACAGGAAAAAACATGAACGAAGTGACAGAAAACGATTTGTTAAAGGGAGACACACCATTTTCGGAAACTTATCTTAGAAAATTTGAGGAGAAGGCGCTCCAGTGTGCTCATATGAACTGGATTTAATTCAAAGTTTAATAATTTAGAATTTTAGATGTTTAGATGATAATGTAGATTTTAAAAATTTAAAATTAAAATTAAAAAAACGGAATACTCAACAAAAAAGTTACATTCAAACATAAAAAGCAATTATTCTCAGCAACTTTGCATCTCCCTAAAGCTCAAAAAGTCCGTCTATTTGCAGCACACTGCAACCAACAGGAGATACCTACTCAGAATTCCCCCTGCAACTATCCCAACAAACTATCTCATTTTAATTTTCCATCATGAGAAAGAGATTTTAAGTGACTCATCGGCATTTCCAATCCATATCAGTTGCTTTTGGAAGAAAGAAATTATATTGCGGCATTGGGGGACACGTGGGGTCTCTGGAGGCGTCGCAATGGTTGTGATCTATTTCTCATCTCTCATCCATGATGGGCTCCATTTTTCAGCTTTTCTCATCAGTCTGATTTTGTGTGCTAATTTTGCGAGTGGTGGGGTAAATCGTATGTTCCCGTTACCGAATTTTTATACTTAAATTAACACCCACAAATTTAAAAATTCAACTCCGCCTATGATTTTTAAATTAAATTTTTAAAATCTAAGATTTTTCTTCTCGAAAGCCTTAGAATGAAATTGGATTTTATTACATCTTTGTAATTAACCAAAACCAAAAGTTCATAGATGTTTTCATAGATAAAAATTTATTTGAAATGTGTGCTTCACCTTGTACAATTAATTAAAAACTGTCATCAGCGCCTCGCGTGGTTACCTGTCGGATTAAAATTTAAAATTCAAGTCGTAACGGCTGAAACTGCCATTTTTTAAGTTATAGTTTTAAACAGTTAAAAAGTTGTGTAAAAAGGTTATAAAATTAAGTAAATCGTGCAATGCGGTTACCAAAGTGATATTTTGACATTTTTGTATATTATTGACTTGGTGTTAAATTGTAATTTTTAAAATTGTGTAAGTGACAGATAAATTGTGTATAGTGTCAACAAAATCACTTGCCATAAAATGGTGAAAACTAAGCCTGCGATGAAATCTCCACGAAAACCAGCGGCGTGTACTAGTCGTACCCCTAGCATGGTAAAATCAGCATCTACAGCTGCAGGGAATATTAGGGTTGTTGTGAGGGTTCGCCCACCTAATAATCGAGAATCTGGCGATAATTTTAGGTAACATTTTTGGGTCTTTTAGAAAACATCTTATCGTTTTCTTTCCAAGTTTTTAACTGTCAAATAATTTAATTAAATGTTGTGTAGGTGGTGTCAGAGGTTACAGTGTAACGACCGTTTCAGTCATCACCGATTTGATCGAGTGATTAGTCTCTTTAATTTAAATGTTAGTGCTGTCTTAAAAATTAATTTCTATGTGGAATTTGGTATACGGTTACATCATTTATTTAGTAGCCCAAAATAATCTATGAAAGAGAGACGGCCTGAGCATAATGGTCAAGCAAATTGACTATGATCTCTAAATCAGAGTAGTAAGAACTAGTAAGTGAAGTAAGAACTTAATTCTGGTCATCTTTCTGGTCCTCCAGGTTTTTTTTTGTAAATGTACCTAGCTAACGAAATTTTACATAAAAAAGAGTTGATACATTTTTTATTTGCATAAAATGCTCTATTTCTTCTTGTAATTTTTCTTTTATTTCTTTTCTGTCGTTTCTATTGTTTATTTTCACTTCTGAATATTTAAAACTATTAACCTTTTCAACGACAAATTTTTCTATCTTTAAATTTCTTTCTGAACCTCTTATATTTTTTCCACATTACGTTGTATTTCGTCTTTTCCATTCACAGAAAATTAAATTAAAATAATTTATTATTTTTTATTATTTATAGACATTTCTGGGTATATAAGATTATTTTTCTTTATTATTTCAGTAACTCTTGACCCGACTACCAAACAAAAGTTTTTTTGTATCTCTCTAGAGCCTAAAATACTGAACTGAATTTTCACTGATTGATAGCTTTTTATCCGTGAACAGCCCTTGATTTATGGGGGGTGGGAGCAAATCGGGGCACCTGCCCGCCCCGGGCGACAATTCTAGGGAGCACCAAATTCATATATTTGAACTTGAACTTATTTGATTTTTAAACTCAAGTCAAGTTCTTGATCCGAGGCTGTCTTTGAATAACAGGATATATAAACATTACACTATCATTGAAATGACGTCCAATAATGGACTAGCGAGATTATTACTGAAATGTTAAACCGATTTTGTAGTAAATTTCACCGATTCATTTCTTAAGTGGATCACTCCTATTTTTTCTCTTTAATATTTTTCCAACCCTTGTGCGATTTTTTTCCTGTTCCCACAGTCTTCCCTCCAATTGACGATACTCATCGCTTTGCGATCTTGCATCACCTTATCCAACCATCAAATTTTGAGGCTGCCACATCAATGCGATTTAACATTTTTTACTATTTAAAAAGGTGTATGAATTATTTTATGAAATTAAAGACAGGAAGCGCCTAAGGGGCCGTCCATTAATCACGTGATGTTGTTTTTGGCATTTTTTACCTACAAAAAATCTTAATTTTTTTTAAATATTTATAAAATGCAGGTATAAGAATCATCAAAAAATAAATACACGTGATATATTACTAGACCCCCCTTGTGATATTTCGTGATTTTTTTTGGACCCTTCCCCCCCGAGCCTCACGTGATTAATGGACAGCCCCTAAGATATTTTTATTATTAACATTTGGAAGTAAAGTTTGGAAACCACTGATGTACACGTTTACTATGCATTTTTTAATTTCTCCTATTCCTCTTGTGTTCCATCATTGCTGTGAATCTTTTTTCTTTTCTACTAGTTTTTTAATGGTACATCGAGGATCTCTGTTTTCTTCTCTACTAGCGATTTGCGTCTCTGGTCCCACTATTATTTTTCCTGTCGTTCTGATTTTCAAATATCCCACCTTTGGCCTGTTTTCCTTACCTTTTTATTAAAAGCTTTTATTTAATTTTGTGTGAGCATTGTCCGTCGTTCGTGTGGGTGGACTTCTTTGATGCCATTTTTAACCAATTTTCCTAGAAAACTGAAATTTGGTACACATCTTTGATTTACAACAAATTGTTATATTTTAATTTGGTTTTACGCGTTAAACACGGCTTTACCTCTATCTTGGTCATTCTTCTTTCTTATTTATCACAAGCAGCATAGGCTAGATAGGCTACCGTGAGGCGCATGAATGGGCTCTCGTGATTACTACTGAAATACTGAATCGATTTTCATTAAACTTTTAATTTAAAAGAAATAACTATAAAAAATTCGACTACAAAAAAGTACACAAATTCAAATGCCAATTACATAATACTAGAATCATCACATAAACATTAAAAATTTGTTAGTCCGGGTTTTTTTAGAAGTAAAATAACAAAACCACTATATTTGTAAATCATGCAATTTAATAAATCCCAATTTTTTTTACAGAAACGTGATTAAAATTGTCGATCTACACACCATAATATTTGATCCTAAAGAAGATGACGAACCATTTTTTTTTCACGGCGTTCAGCAGCGCAACTGGGACGTCACAAAACGCGCCAATAAACACCTTAATTTTACTTTTGATAAAGTTTTCGGATACGATGCCACAAATTACGACATTTTCGAGGACAGTACAAAGAGCCTCATTGACAACATCATGAAAGGTTACAATTGTTCCGCTTTTGTGTATGGAGCCACAGGAGCCGGGAAAACGCATACGATGACTGGGTCACAAGATGATCCCGGTATTACGTTTCAAACCGTAACCAAATTGTTCGAACAAATGGAAGAATTGTCAACGGACCGCGACTTTGAAATTGGCATGTCCTACTTGGAGGTTTACAACGAAAACGTACAAGATTTGTTAAATCCAGGACCGGCGTTACAATTACGTGAAAACGGAAAGTACGGCGTATTTGTTTCGGGACTCGAAGTTCATCGCATTGATAATTCAGACAAATTGTTCGAATTATTGAACAAAGGGAACCGAAATAGGACTCAACATCCGACGGATGCAAATGCGGAAAGTTCGCGTTCGCACGCCGTTTTTCAGGTTTATTTAAAAATGAAAATGAAGCTGTCTGGTGAAGTGAGGGGTGCTAAGTTGAGTATGATAGATTTAGCAGGAAGTGAAAGGGGTGCAGCTACCGGGTATACGGGGGCGCGTTTTACGGAAGGAGCGAACATCAACAAATCTTTGCTTGCCTTGGGCAACTGCATCAATAGTTTAGCAGATGGTCAAAAGCACGTCCCGTATCGCGACTCCAAACTCACACGTTTATTGAAAGACAGCTTAGGTGGTAATTGCAGGACTGTTATGATTACAAATGTGTCTCCTAGTTCGTCAAGTTACGAAGATACATACAACACGCTAAAGTATGCGCTCAGGGCGAAGAAAATTAAATCTAATATTATGAAAAATGTGGTTAATAGTGAGGGAAATTTGGCGCACTACATCAAAGAAAATGATGAATTAAAGAAAGAAATTGAAGAATTAAAACTACAGTTAGCGGTGAGTTTTTTTTTACTTTTATGTTTAAGATTGCTTGGAAGAACAGAAAGGTGTATGTCCTCCTCGTGTCAAATTTTGAATCCAAAATAGTGTAAATCGTTTGTGCCTGTTTTACCTAAATAGTTTTCGAGAAATTTCAAAAATTAACTGGGGTGGGGGGGCTTGAGATATGTCTAGATCATTTTAAAATAAAAATTTTTTGTCCGACGTTTCGGACCATTTATTGGTCCATTTTCAAGGTTGTGACTAAAAACAGTTGTGCGGTAAAGAAACCATTAGTATAGGTTGATTTTTATAAAGACACTTTTAAAGACCGAGGGGATCTTGTTAATTAATTAAAATAGAAGAGTTTCTAGGGAGAGATTTCGACCAAATTCTATATATGGAAGAAAATATGGGAAGAAATGAATTTTATTTATTTTTTTTCACTATGTTGCACCAACTGGACCAAATTGAAAATTTTACCGTGTTCAGAGAGCAAAAAGGAAGTTTTCTGTAAAACATTTGTGATTGATATATTTGTTTTATTTAAAAAAATGAGAGGGATGGTTTTCATTAAAAAAACACTCAGTACAACAGTCACAATAAAATAAAAACAAAAAAAAGTTTTTCTTGTTATAAATTGATCATCAGTGGCATTTTGGGATCCAATTAGGGCTTTTTATTTACTGCAAGTTTCAAAAAACATTTTTACATTTCTGGCATTTCCAAGGGTGAGGTGGCGGCAAAAGAGGGAATATTAATTTTTTTATTTTGTCTTGTTAATTTAAAAAAAAAGTTACTTTTACCTGCCGGGAAAACGGGGAGAAGCCCTAGTTCCAATGCAAGTTATGCATTCCTTCTGATAAACTTTTTTATTTCTCAGTTAGCCACAACTCAAACACCAAGTCAAACAGGAGCCGTTTGTGGGACACAACTTCCTAATCTTGTAGATGAAAATGTTAGAAAAGAATTTGAAGCTTACTATCTGGAAAAACTTCAAAATGAAGAACAAATTATGCAATATGAAAGCTTAGATAACATAGTCTTACTTAGAAAGCATCTAAAAGAAGATTGTAACTCGAGAGTAAGTGTAATTTCTACAAATAGCGCCGAAAAACGAAACGGTCACCAGCGATTTGAAAATACCGTAAAAAATTTGAATCGTCAAGCAACAAATTTCAAAAAAGAATCTGTACGTCTAAGGCAAACAAATAGCAAAATTAATGATAAAATTACGGAGATTTTGGAAAAAAATCCTAGTTTGAAAGCAATTGCCGACATGGAGGATGCGCGACTGGACGTAATGATAAGTAGGAAGAAGGTGCGTGCGCTGGTTAAAAATATCTCTGAGATCGATTTTTAAAAAACTTTTTTGTTTGTTTTAGGCTGAACATTTGGAAAAAGTTTGTGATATTCAGAAAAAAGAGTTGCGTTTAAATGGACAAGTGCTCGAACAGTGTTGTAATATGTTGAGGCCCTGCTTCATGCAGTTAAGAGGTTTCGGTCACGCGACAGATGAATTAATTGCCGACTATCAGTCGCTTATGGGTAAATTGCATGGAATTAGGTCGGTGACTTGGGATGAAGGAAATGGAGATTCGAATACAAGCAAGGCGAACGTAGTGGAGAGTGATGTGGCCATGACGCCCACGCGTTCGGATTTGAGTTGTACCGTAGTGATGGAAAATAAAGCGGAAGATACGGAAGATGTAAATGCGATGGAGACGACGTTTGTTGTACCCCAAAGTAAGCCTGAAGTCACCGAAACCGTTTTATCTACAGGTGGGATTTTTTTACCCTACTTAAACGTACTTTTTGGTGAAGTAGTGCATACTTTGGTTCTAAGTTATGGCATAATAAGAGGAAGTGATTTCAATGTACACCATGGACATTAAAACAAATTGACACTTTCACGTTTGTTTTATTGTGTTTCTCTTGGTTTTATACCAAAACTTGTAACTGGGTCTGAGAATTTTCTTTGATATATCGAATAATGATATTGATATTTATTCAATATATCAAATATAATTTTGATTTTTGAAATATCAGTTTCTATATTTGATAATATTTATCAACATATTAATATCTATTGGATATTTATTTTAATATCTCCTATCTCTACTTGTAACAACTTTAATTCTATCATTTATTTTTCTGTAAATTAATTGTTGTTTTGCTTAAATTGTAGTATGCACAACCACAACGAAGAAGGAAGTTTTGACCACATTGAATTCCACTCGTAAATTAGGTTTACAAAAAGGGCAACCAGTTTCGGCTAAAAATCTCATGGTTAAATGTATGAATTATTTTTTTTAAAAAAGACAAGTTTTATATTAGTCTTGCTTACTTTATTTACTCAATTTTTTCTAATGTTTTCTGTTGTCACTTAATTGTTTTCAAAATTTCAGTGTACAAAGCGTCGCCACCCAAGAAGCGACTCCTGAAACACTCACCAAAAAATAAGGAAAACAAGCGTTTTATTCGTCCTTTCCAGACGACAATAATACGTTCAAATACTAACCAACAGACAAGTAAAACCATTCGTTCAACGTCCGCAACGCGACCACCGGCTCCGATACGAAAGTGAAAGGTTAATTAATTTATATGCAATATTTTATTTTTAGAAAGTAAATCTTACAAAGAAATTTTACTATTTATAGCCTTTTATATTATTGTAAGCTTTATTAAGACAAATTTTATATACTTGATTTATAAACTGTAGTGTAGTTTTTAAAAAACAGTAAATTTTATTTCTTTCTGTACAGATTTTTCGTGACAAGTAATTCATTTGTAATATAATAGCTCCCATTAGTGTACCATACTTTGAACAGCTTAATTAAATAAATTTATTTTCTGGTTTCCGGATTTTATTGTAAAGGGCAAGATAAACTCACTTGGGCTTTGATGACAAATTTACTTTTAGTGTGACCACACTTAAAAGGTTAAATAAAGATTATTTTAATTTTATTATTGTTAACTCGATATATTAGGCTTCTATACAATGTATAAAAGAAGCCTTATGTAATGCTAAAACGTAGAACATCGTCACTAAAAGCCAGAGTTTATCCTTTATATAAAGTTTGTGATATTCCTTTACATTTAAACTAGAAAGATAGCTGTATAAAAGCCTTAGAACTGCGGTCATCCGAGTTCCACCTTGTTTTAATTTATCAATATTCGAGTTTATCTAATATTTGATAAAATAATGAAGTAGGCGATAAAAGCAATTTCAGTAGTTCATTTGAAATTTAAATCTCGCAGTAGATCAAATGAGCAACTGTCTTCAGTGACATTTCAAGGTTAAAATAATAAAAACAATGGCAAGATGGCTACGAAATTAATACAAAAGGAAAAGTAAATAGAGCATAAAGAAATGCATTATACTTGTTTAATTAGTTCAATAATTTAAGATGCTTGTAACAATGTGGCTCGATAACAACGCAAATTAAACGAAACTCAATTTTCACTACTTTAGGGTTAAATTTATATTTTTAAAAATCTGTTCAAAATGAGTAGATTTGCTGATTATTTTGTGATTGCTGGACTAGATTTTAATTCTGGATTAGAGCCGGATAGACTTTCAGGTGAGTTGATTTTTGTTTTAAGTCAGGATTGGAAGTAAAACTTGTGTTGTCTTTTAGGTGATAATTTACATGCGTCTCCTTTGGAACGTTCGTATAAGGGGAAGGTTTTGGCTCATTATCCGAATAATGTGGCGACAAATCCGTTTGATGCTTCAGCTGTCTGCATGGTTAGTTATTTAATTATTATATCCTAGTTTTGTAAATTTTTAATCAAAAAAGGAGACGACAATATGGTCTAACGTAGTTATGGGGAGTCCCTCACCAGGGTTTCTTTGACTTGAAAATTTAAAAATTAATTTAAAGAAATTATCTTGTGATTATGTGCCATTTGTTATTCACATCGTGTTGCTTATCAAAAAAAAAATATATAAAATTGACAGTGATTACAATAATTCAGATAACCTTGTGTATCATAAAGTAAACAAACAAACAAATTTGTAACCTCTGTAATAATAATCTAAAATTGTGAAAATTAAATAATTTTTACAGTAAATTGCGGTAAAAATATTGGGAACGGTTCTTGATTTTTTTATGATAATTTTTTGTGTATTGTTTGTGTTAAAATTTGAACTTCCTAAATTATGTTTATCGTAAATCTTTATTTATATTATGCAGTTCCTACTTTGGAAAATTTTTCTTTAATTTGTGTTTTGATGCAACCACTCAGAATACTCCACATCCAGGGCCTAATCCCTACGGATTAGGTGAACGATCATCGTTGATCATCGGCAATCCCTAAGAATCACCTCTGATCAGTCTCACGCTCAGGACATGGAGTTACAACTCCTCATCATGGTTACTACTACTCAATAATTGAATACTGAGTATGTGAAGATATACTACAGAAATGATCCTGTGAAGTATGATCTTGCCTGAAATTTTCCATTTTTTGTTTTAACACAAGTCATGAACAAATGTTCATTTGTAACGATTAACAAGGACGCCATCTTTTGTTTCTTCTTTATGTTATATTTGATTTTATTAACTTTTTGTTATTTTTTTTCCTAAATATTGATAAGATTGTCAAAATGTTGGGTCAAACACAACCGATATTTACATTTTTATTACGCTATTTACTTAGCAAGATCATTAAAATTAGATGACAATTTTGTGTTTTCATTATTTTTGAACAGGGGTGTACTGGCCACTTGGAAAATGTAAAAAATCTCACATAGATTGGCGTTCTTAGGGTCACATTTAAATTAGTCTCAAAATAAGGGTGGAGCTCGAAACTTTCAAAAATCATCTGCATAAGTAATGGTGTCCTCTGGCTTATTTATACATTGTCAGGAACGTGCCCAACCAACTGTTTTCAGGGGGGAGCAATCCCAAATTTGCCAACTGAATTAATTAAAAATTGCTAACTTTTTGTAAATTTAGACATAAAAAAATGCCAACTTGACCAACTTTTTAAGTGTTTTTGCCAAATTTCTAAAACGTTGCCTCTCCCCCCACCCCAGTACAACTATTTTTTTCATTTTGGTAATGGATTAATTATGATTAAGAACTTTCCATTTTCTTGTAGTCATACAGAAAACTCTGTGATCATATCAAAATTAAGAATATTTTTTCGAGAAATCTTTAAAATATTAATTTTTGAGGGCTTTTTTTTTTAGTTGTGTCTACCCAGTGGTTTAAAATTTCGTACACAAAAGCACTCAGTTACTCAAGCACCTGTTTTTCATTCCTTTCTAATAACTAGAGAAGATGGCAAGCGCTGCTACGGTTTCAGCTTGGTCATGTACGAGGAAGTACGCAACCGAGATATATGCAACGCCATGCAGACGCTACAGGTAATTTTTTCACCTTATTCTACCTTTCATAGTTTTTAACACGCTCAAATTTTACCCAGGCTATGTTCGTGACAGAATTATCCAGCTGCTTAAAGGTGAAAGCAGTTCAAGGCATCCAACAAGGACCACAAACGCGTTCCTTACCAAAACATTTTAAATTAACCACACCTAACTCCGGCGGCCCTTCACTAACCTATTATGATATTACAAAAGATAAACTGTTTGTGTCCAAAAGTATAGCGTTCATAACACAAACGCCTTACGTACACTCGGCGAAGCTATTTTTAGAAAATTTGTATAGGTTTGTGAAGGTTGATGAAATTATTTTCGTGGTGGTTCATTTGATTTTTTACAGGTGCATTCCCAAACGTTCAAGTACTTCAAAGAGTCTCAGCCTCGACAGTTACGTCTTTAATATTTTGTATGAGGTGCAACTTCCTGCACCTGGAAAAAGCATTTTGGTGCATTTACCTCCTTCAGATCCACTACTACCGCCGGCAAGTGTCGTTTTACAATGCCCTGTATTTCCACTTGAATTACCTCACTTTGATTATCCACTACGATTTATGTTTTTGTGGCTTGGAGTCGACATTGTGGTACAGTTATTTACGTGCCTGCTTTTGGAAAATCAGGTCTTGCTGAGAAGTTCAGGTAGGTAAATAAAGATTCTTTAAAATGAGAGATAATGTAAGAAACTCTAGATTGTCAACGTCTGATGATTGTGGCCGAAGGAATTACGTCCTTGTTATTCCCTTTCACTTGGCCTCACGTTTATGTGCCAATTTTACCTGCATCATTGGAACACTTTCTGGACGCTCCCGTTCCTTTTGTTATGGGTAAGTCGTTTCTTATTAGTCTTGTCTCTTCCTAATTTTGAATTTTAGGATTGCATGCAAGTTCTGATAATATAAAGATGGCGTCAGAAGCAAGTCTATGCTCCGTGGATATCGACAAGTGTAGGGTGCAACTACCTGAAGAAATGGCTGCTTTTCCGCATTTAGACGCGTTCAACGCGGAAATTTGGGCTGCTTTAGACAAGCATGCGGTACACGTTCCAAATGCAGAGAATAACCGTTCTTGGCAGGTATTTTTTTAAATAATACATTTTGAACGAATGAAACTTTAAATTTGCACCAATATTATTGTTTTGGTAGGAATTGATGTCTAGGAGCTGTACTTTACCTGGACGGCCCCAAAACAGACGAAAGTTGTCGATTCACGACACTTTAGAATGCGACCGACCCCCCTCGCCTCCCGGTTCAGCTCGATCTGAAGCATTACAGCGCATTGCCGACATTGTCAGGCGAACTGGGGTCACACTGGACCAAAACGAATCTGTTCAGCCTTCTGATTTATACGTCGAAGACTTAAGATTCAATAACAGCATTAGGGAAATTTTTTTAAATCGTTTTGTCCACATTTTTCATTCATACGAAAATTTTATCATCATTCCTAGTCAGGTGAGTTTCAAAAATTGTATTTTTATTGTTTGTTGCACAAATACATTTAAAGAATTAAACACATTATAACCGATGACTTTCCTGTTTACTGGGAGGTCAGACTTTTAAGGCTGTCTTTCTGCCAGGTGCATGTACCCAGTTCCCCCCTTCTATTTGGGTACAAACAAACAAAATTTTTGCACAAACAAAGATTATTAATTTTGAAATTAAAATTCGAAATGGGGGGAGGCGGAGGACATGCACCTCTTACTGCCTATAAATTGGGCGATCTGCAAATATTAAATATTATTACATGATAATAACAATGAATATATTATTTGATATTGCAGCAAGATAAAGACGACTGGTTCAACAATCGCGATTCCGTTCAAAATTTTGACAAAGCTTCGTTTTTATCTGATCAACCTGAACAACACAGGCAATTTTTGTGGCGGTTTTTAGAGACTCAAATGTTTGCCACTTTAATTGACAACAAAATTTTGAGTATTTGGGGCGAAGTGGATAATAATTTGGTTATTTTTGACACGAGAATAAAATATTTGAAGCAGCGGTACGGGGGCGAAAATTTGATGAGGTCGTTGACGTACGAACCGTGCACCAGTGCACATGAAACGCAGAAATTGATAGATTATCGGATGGCTAACCCCGATTTTGAGTCACCCACGCCGAGAGAAATGTTGCATGTAAAACCTAATGTGGCGAGACATTTTCCGTTGTTAGATAAGGAATTGTTGAATAAAACGCCGGTTGTAAATAAGGGGAGTATTCCCAGGGCTAGTGTTGTGAATAAGAGGACCGCAAATGTGAGTAGTTTAAGTAACGAGAGGAGTAATGGAACGAAAACCAGCAACAATCAAGATGTTTCGCCAGCGTTGCTAGCTCAAGCAAATTGGACTTTTGTGGAAAAATTACTCAAGGATTGCAAAGCAAAAACAAAAAGAATGTTGCTTGCAAAGTTAGGTGCCGAAGGGGTAACTTTGTCGAGCAATAATGGGGGTGATAGTTCAGGGGCCGTTGAAGAAAGCACTTTGGTTGCTTCGTTGTGCGACTTTTTGGAACGCGTATGGTCTCATGGCTTGCAGAGGAAGAGGGGCAAGTCTGCGTTTTGGTCGTACTTGTTGGCATATCAGGAGCAACATCAGCACACAAATAAAATAGATAATCAGTGCTTTTCTCCAGGTAAAACAAAGTCCTTTGACTTCGTAAGGCTTAATTTCTCTTTTTTTAGAAATGTCCAGGTTGGCGCTACGTTTGGAAAGTTGGAGTACGCCCAGTAGTGGGGAAAATAAAAATTTCAAGTTGGATTTACCGTCATTGCCCGATTCACTCCTGTTTGATATGGTGTAAGTAATTTTTGGGTCAAGTTTTAAATGACTTAAAAACATTTCAAAAACTTAAAATATTTTAGGAACGTCCAAGCCATGTCGGACGTGAAAACGGGAGTCGGAATGGCTCGTGCGTGGATTCGTTTGGCTCTGGAGAAGAAACAACTATCGAAACATTTAAGTACCTTACTATCGGATCAAGGCCTATTGCGTAGCCAATACAAGAGGGCTGCTTTCTTACGATGCGAGGAAGAGAGGGAGCAATTTCTCTACCACTTGCTTTCATTAAACGCTGTTGATTATTTTTGTTTTACTAGCACCTACCCAACTACTGGTAGGTCGTCTCGGCGTTGTTTTGTTACGTTTTTACTCTAAATTGCTTTGTTTTTTCAGTGATATCTTATCGATTAGTTATAGTTCCTAGTAGGAAAGGAACGACCACGTCGGCGAACGTTTGGGTCGTACTTTCAGGGACTTTGTCCGAAACGAAAAGGGTACCTGTGCCAAAATCAACCTTAAATTTTGATTTTAGGGTAAGCAATTCTATAAATTATAGAGTCTAGACATCATTTTATATCTTTATAGCATCAAAATTTAGGAGTCCTAACCACTTTAAGGATCGGACACGACAATTCAGGACTTTCGGCTAAGTGGATGATCGATTACATTCTTGTCCGTAACGAAATCACAGGGCACACTTACAAGTACGTCGGTTTTGATGTAATAGACTTGTTTTTAACACTTTTTATGTCAAGGTTTCCTTGTTGTCGATGGTTAGGAAAGGGCGTCGATGATGGGTCGACGGAAAGGCTACTCGTAGGCAATATATTACCTAAACAGACGGAAGGAGAAGATCCGACTTCGACTACAAGAGCTAAGAATTCGGGAGTGCACACTTTGCCTCGTTGTCGATCGCCTGGTCCGCCCCGACCGATTGAATTAAAACCGTCACAAATTCAACACATGCTGGGCGATTGCGTAAATCGGATAGTCAAGTGGCATTATAGAAGAGGTTCAGAGAGGCACACCACCTTGACCGCGCTACTGTGCGGCGATTCGGGCCTCGTTCACTGCTTGGAACTTGTGTTCTTGTTGGGCTTCAAATCGGCACGACTTTTTGGTCGTAACCACTACCTATGGGATTATCTCGGTAAGTTTTTTTTTAAATTAACTTGCAGGTTAAAAAATAGTGGGGTTTTAGTGCGAGTGAAGGAGCAATTTGAAATCGATTTGCTAGAACAAGGCTCGGGGGGTAGAAGTTCCAGTTTGGATCGTAACCGTCAGGAAACCGTTGCTGTTTGGCGGTGCTACTGTCATTTAATCGACGAAATTCATTCAGCTAGTCAAGCTTTAGGCAAAGATGGAAAGTTTCAGTTGTTTATTTGCTTGAGTGTGAGGTAAATGCGAAATGTTTCCGAGAGAGGAAGTTTTTAACTTTTTGTTCTGACAGGGAACACCTACTGCATAGAATGCTTTTACCGATGGCGACGTGTAGAGCAACGTTAGATATGTATGAAGACAATTCGTTTTTGCGCAACCGAGGTTTGTTAACTTTTTTACGACAAATTTTATTACCTCTCGACGAACTGGACGTTGTGCTTGAAAGTTCTGTTACGCATGGAATATCGTCGCCGTTGACGCACACATCATAAACTAGTCTTTTTATTTAGGGTAACTACCGCCTGATATTAATTTTAAGGTGATATTTTTTCTATCGTTTTCTATTCATAGGAAAATTTGATGGATTGGATCTGATTTTTTAGGTACAAATTTTTGTTGTTGTTGTTGAGATAAAAATTATTTAATTTTTTATAGATCTAAGTTTGACGTGCTAATTTGTAGGCTGCTGGGCAGTGATTCTCAACTTTTTTCATCAAAAATATGAGATTTTTACGTACGAAAGGGGATTATGATATGCCTTTTTGACATATCATAATTTTGATTTTAGTGATTAGGAAAAGTAAGCAATTATCCTAGTGATTGTAGGGTAGGAAAATGTCTGATTGTATGAGTGCAGAATTCCACTTTTCCATTCCACTTAACTGTTGCCAATCATTTAATTCAAAAGTCTGTCATTTTGACGATTTTTCTTCCTTCTCCTTTGCTGTAAATGTTTTTGTCTTTCAAGATGATCTCTGGGCCTCAAACTCCCCTCCAAAATATCATGTATCATTTTTTTGTTTACATAAGACAAAATTTTAACTCACTTTCCAAAAGTAATAATAAATTTTTATGCAAATTTTTTCCGTCCTTTTACTGATCTACTCTATTGGTGCTGTCTGTTTTAGTTGAAAATCACCGCCACAGGTTTTTTGAGATATTTTTAAAATTATTTAGGCAGATTTAGGTGGGCAGATTTCTTGTCAGTTGTTACCTTTTTTAAACGGAGTAATAAAATTGTGTGATCCAATTTTGTAAATATGCATAGGTAGAGGCTGCACGCAATTTAAGTTATTATGTTTTGTTAAAAAGTTGTGCGCCTTATTCGTCGTTTTAAATGCACTAGCGTAACTATGGTGAGGGGAGGCTTAGCTTACCCTAGAAAATGAAACAACCACTTAAAATTATGTGATTAATTAAGTAAGAAAATAGTTCAGTTATTTTTATGAAAAAAAATTTCTCTATCTAGAGGGGTTTTACCCCTACTTCTTCATATTTCACAAAATTATTTTATTTTTTAATAAAAATTTTTAAATTTTTAAATTATTTTATTATTAAAAACGCGAAACAACAAAGAAATAACATTGAAAATTAACCAATGTAAAATCATTTAATTTATTAGTTTCAAATATTTTACACAAAATTTTTAGTTTTACTATTTTTGGTGTGTTTACAAATTTAACACTAATTATAGTGTTAAGAGGGGCATTTTTTTCAGGGCCCTTTTAATTTAATCAACAGATGGCGCCTACTTAAATATTTTTATAAAATAAGAGGAATTTGCTATATTTAAAATATAGCAAATTCGTTGATATAATACTATTCTATAAACAATATTCTTGATCTTAAGCTATTTTGAGTTCGTAATATTTATATATAAAAACTCAATTCATAATTAAAGTTTAATTATCTTTTTTTGTAAGTGAGTGTGTTTTGACATACTTAATACGAACTCAAAATAGCTTAAGACCAAGAATATTGTTTATAGAATAGTATTATCTCAACGAACTTGCTATATTTTAAATATAGCAAATTCCTCTTATTTTATAAAAATATTTAAGTAGGCGCCATCTGTTGATTAAATTAAAAGGGCCTTGAAAAAAATGCCCCTCTTAATTCAATTAAAATTGAAGCAAAAATTCTTAGGCCCGGCTTTGACCTTTAATTCAAGCCGTAACGCAAAATCTATGATTTTAACAAATAGAAAGGTTTTAATTTAACCAATAATGGCACACAACTTGTTAAAAAATATGATATCCCAAATTTATTTCTACAGCCAACTTGGGACTCAAAAAGTTAGTCTACCAAGCAGTGCCGGATTAAGTCAGCGGGGGCCCCCAGCAAATGTTATCAAGAGGTCCTTTTATTTTTTCTGATTGACTCTTTTTGACCTTTCTTTGCTAAATAAAAAACTTTCCCACAGACAGATACAGGAATATCTTTTCACTTTTTTGCTGTGGGGCCCTTTAGCATTTGTAACTTTTGCTATATGGCTAATCTAGCACTGCTGGCAGGTGTTCAAAAACAACCATATACTATCCTGTAAAAATAAGGAAATTTGCCCACCTTGTACTCTTTCCATGATATTGTAGAACTGAAAAGTTGTATCGCCCCTTTCCTCTTCCCTTCACCTCATATAATTGTTAGACGTAATCCATAAGTAAGTGTATAGTATGACCTGTTATTTTTGTAATTGCTAGAGTTGTCTTTGTTCCTGTTAATTGTCAAGTTTTTGTGATAAGTGTGAAACTTGTAAGGTTTAGAAAAAAACTCTTTATTTTTAGTCTTGCCAATTCTTGCTTGCCATTTATTTGTTATTTAAAGTGACCTCTTTATTATTGTGATTCTTTATATTTTAACACTGAAAACCTGTAAATTTCTCTATCCAAGTGGTCTGATGTAAACCAAAGATTTTATACATCACTCGAGAATTGTACGACGATTTTTGTGAAAAGAAAGTTATATTTATGTAAAAAAGAATTTTATTTTGCAATTTAAGTGATTGTACCTTTTGATTGCGCTAACTTACTCTATAAGTCGGCCAGTGATGGTTTTTCGGGGTGATTCAAAAAATAAATTTCTATAAATACGAAAATTTGCTTTATTTATACCCCATTTTTCCCTTTAACATTTAATTTTCAAGCAACGGTGTTTAATTACGCAACATTTGTTTATTCTTTGATAAAGCCTCGTGATAAGAATTTGTCACGTCATAATTTTTATTATCAAAAGCGACCGTAAAAATACGCATTTGAAAGTTGAGCCGATAGGAAACGCTAATTTTAATTTATGCGGAAGCGCGGTGATCGCATTTGCATTTTTAACCTTGAATTTGTTTTGCCACCAAAAATGTGATTGAGCGAAATCGGTGAAAGATGGCGCGGTTATTGTTGACGATATTTTAACATGGCTGATCAAAGTTTGGTGTAGTGTGTGATAAATGATGTATTGTTTTATATATTTGGACAAAAATAACGAATATAATTTAATTAAATCAACGTTAAAGTTACTGTAAAGTTTGAAATGTATGCGGTGCCTTTTGCGTAACTCGGAGATCAACGTCGCGGTGCGATGTCCTTGTGTAATTTTTCGAGTGTTTGTGCATAAAAAGAAATTACATGTTGGTGATATGGAGCCATATTTACGGAATAATTGCAATCGAATAGACATTAATAAGAGGGATTAAATTTTATACGAAGGCGTAAGTGGACTTGCACGTTATTTTCAGTTTGTACAGGCTTATTTTGCTGGGTCGTTAATATCGTTAAATAGATTACTATTGGTGTGGTCAGCATCTTTCCCAGATCATAGGTCAAATTCATCCCGTGTTTGATTGGTTCCTCATCAACAAATTTTTATTTTCGATATGAATACATCGACTCATCGGGTTTTATTAATCTCTTTTTGAAAGCAAAGTATAAAATCGCGACAGGAAAGAATCATCATTTGACATTTCGGTTAACCCCACCAACGAAAATTATTTATTCCAAAAAATTTAAAATATTTTATTTAAAAATCGTCGATTTTTGATGAAAAGTCAAAGATTGACGATGTGATTTTAATCTTTTCTCGTCCTCGAATTTGACCGGAAACGGAAAATTTTAAGTGAACCTTAACGAATTTTTCGAAAATCAAACTTTTATTTGTTTATTTCGCAGACTGCTACGATATTTTTATTTATTGAAGCGTTTTAAGGTTACTATGACTTTCGACCTTCGTGTTTTTTAATCCAAAATGTGTCATAAATTTGAAAAATTGAAGGTTCTTCTAATTCCATTGTGAGTATCATCTCCCCTTCGCACCCTTTGTACTTATTTCATTTTGAAACTTGTCAAATTTTCCTCACAGAACCTTTCATGTGCAAATGGGGTGCACAACAAAACCATTTTAATCTTCTCTTTTTGATCTTATCATTTCTTTTCATCCTAATCTGTAATTGCATAATTTTCATCAAAGTTGCTAAATATATTTCTGAGATTTTTTAAACACCTATTCGAATTAACCCAAAACTTTTTTCCTATCATTTCCAAGTTAATTTACAAAGCATTGTATTCAGAGAACTCCACAGAACCATAATGAATTTTTGGACCTAAATTTAATTAACCATTAATTTAATTAACGTCCGTTAGCATTAACCAATAGAAATCATTCGTTAATCTTAACGGCTCGTTTTAAGACTTTGCAGTTGGGAATTTAATACATTACAATGAATATTTATTTGATATTCTGTAAAAAGTTTGTAATGTAATAGCCATAAATTTTAAATTAATGAATAGCTTTCGTCAAGTTCAATGTTAGAAAAATAGGGGAGTTTTTAATTTGCGATCATCAGATGTTCCTGAGGGGAAGGGGGGAGGCAAAAATTGTGACCGACTATGACAAAGGGGCTTGGTCAACAAGTCGGAAGAAATTGCGGAGTTTTTTGTGGACGCTTCCTTGGAATCGCACCTCATTCTGTTGATGGTACGTGCACTTGACGTAAATACTTAGAGCAACGTTTATTAAGAGGCGGGGTCTACCTCAGTTGTCTCAAAGTTCGACACATCCATGACGATTATAAATTAATACCATAATTTCAACACTGCAAAAACCATAACAAAAAGTGTTAAACATGAAAGTTATGACGTTACCAACTTCCGGGCTATTTCGATTTTAATGCCGTTTTTAACATAAATATAGGCATGTTTAGTATAAAAAAAAACTTGCTATGATACTGATACGATAACACATCATATACTTCTAAAAATAATGAATAATCATTCCCGAAAAAAAAAATTTAATTTAATTTTTATCAAATATACATAATATTTCTATTAAAAAAAGAAATAATCAAAGCACAAAATGATTTTAATGCTTCCAGCAATAAAACGAGATAAAAAAAATAATTCTTATTTATAAAAAAATCAGATAATAACTTAACGTGTAATTTTATTTATTTACGGAAATATCCTATTAACCTTTTTATAACTAATTATACATTACAAGATTACTATAACATTACAAGCATACATTACAAGATTATAAATTCAAATCCTTGATCATTTTCCGACCTAAACCCGACATCTAACGACGACTCTTCGATAAATCCGCTGAAACCATTAAGAGTAGTTCACACTACATGATTTATCGGGGAACGGCAGAAAACGTAGACGCTCCAATAAAAATTTTACGATGAAAACCTCGATTTATTGTGATAAAGCACACTTTAAATAAGAGAATTAGGTGAGGAAAATGGCCCAAAAACCAACAGTTTTTTCAAAAATCGAATTTAAAAAAGCTTGATTTTCGAAGAATAAATCGCTTGTGATTGGTTAATCACGGTGGCATTCTGCGAGCGAGGCATTCTGTTGTCGGTACGCGTGGAGTAATGCATAGTAGTGTTGCACTTGACAAATTAGTCAGTAACTCTTGCACTATGGTAGGAATGCGTTCTCCTTTTTTATTTAATTTAAAAATTTAAAATAATTAAAAAATTACTTCAGAAAAGGGTTACTTAAATTTAAGGAACGGTAGTTACTTTTGCCGGTAGATCCGGCTCTTGCCATGGTGATTTTGATGAAAATTGACTCTCAGCACCCTTCGGGCGCTTCGAGCCATTTTCATCAAAATGACAACTAATTTAAAAATATCCCTAGGCGCGACAGATCAATGAAAAGGTGGATCTTTGAGATGTGAAACTCGTGACAGTGGATTTTTAACGCACGGTACTTGTGCAAAGAAAAATCGACTTTAAGCACCTCTCGCTACGCTCGAGGGCTTAAAGCCATTTTTCCAGCACATGTACTATTCGGAAAGGTGGTTGTGCAAGGAAAAATCGACTTTAAGCACCTCTCGCTACGCTCGAGGGCTTAAAGCCATTTTTCCGGCACATTTAGGGTTGAAAATCATGATTTTCGTTCGAAGTGCACTGTTACTGCATCGCAATGCAAGTGTCGCTCCCACTCTGCGCAAAGCTAAGACTATATCTGGGTGCACGTACCGACAGAATTAACCAATCCCGAGCGACTTTGCTTTAAAATTTACTGCAAAAATCGAAGTTTTTAAATTCGATTTTTGAAAAAACTGTTGGACTTAAGGCCATTTTCCTCACCTAATTCTCTTATTTAAAATATGCTCTTTCAGAATTCATCGAGGTTTCAATCGTAAAATTTTTATTGGGGCGTCTACGTTTCTTACCTTTCACCGATTTATCATATGATTTGTCACATGACTTCTTATATGAGGGATTTTTTTATGTTCACACTATATGATTTTTGATATTATATCAAATGATTGGCTGTTGTGATGGTATGATTTTAGCCATGACTTTTCTTAAGGGTAGTTCACACTACATGATTTATCATATGACTTGTCACATGACTTCTCATATGAGGGATTTTTTTACGTTTACACTATATGATTTTTGCTATTATAGAAGTTATGGCTTTTATGATTGGCTGTTGTGATGGTATGATTTTAGCTATGACTTTTCTTATGACTAGAGTACGGATTTCTAGAAAATTTGCTATACAGAAATATTGATAGCAGAAGTGTAATTGATACAAATGTCCATGAATCTGATAAAAATAAGTCACTTGGCGCTATTTTTTTTATGCTTATATGCATATTTTGATACTTTTATGCTTAGATTTTGTTTTAATCTTTTTTAGTGCTTATTTTAGCACATTTTGAATAAATTCAAAAAAAAATTGCAGTAGATAAATAAAAACCTACATTTATTTCAATTTCCAATGGTAAACGAACTTGTCAAATATGGAAAAAAAGTTTTTGTAAAGGCCAGAGACGTGCACATGGCGGGGTAGGGGGGAGCTCCCCCAATGTTTTAGAAATTTGGCTAAAAGTTGGCAAACACATTCAAAAGTTGGTCGATTTAGCATTTTTTGTCTAAATTTACAAAAAGTTGGCAATTTTGAATTAATTCAGTATTGGAAGCTCAAACGATGCTCAAAGATTTGACGCAAATTTTACCCAAAAATTCGATTTGGGGGAGGCCACGACGACATGTACCTTTTTATTACTACTTTTTTACTTTTGTTGCTTTATTTTTGTGTTACTTTTCAAATAAATTTTATTTCAAAAAGATTTCTTTATGCTTATTAATTATTACGTTATCTATTTATATTTATATTTATTTATCCTGTTATCTATTTAAAAAATCAGTCTTTATAGACCCAGATAGACCCCAAGACAATTTTTTAAATTTTATTTTGTTAATATAAGTAAACATACCTTGTTTAAGCCACAGCCGTGGAGTGATGTGACCGCTGGTTGAGTACAGAGCGGAAATTCTGGGTTCAAATCGCGGACTATACAGAATTTCTTAGCTCGGCCTTTCAGTGGACATCCACACGGTGTGGTGAGATAGATATTGATTTATCGGAAATAAGTAATATGGGGACTAATCCACCCCGCTAATCGGATTTGTAATTCCCAAAAAGGGAAAAGCAATGTTCTACTTAGAACGTAAAAAACTTAATGAATGAATTATTACGTTAAAGTTTAATGCATATTTTTATGCATATAATGGCAATTGTTTGTGCTATTTTAAGCGCTATTTTCACGATTTTTTAAGCTTAAAAGTCCGTACTCTACTTATGACTAAGTCATATGATAAATCATGTAGTGTGAACTACCCTTTATGACTAAGTCATATGATAAATCATGTAGTGTGAACTACCCTTTATGATTGCAGAATTACAAGTCGGCAGTTTTTTTTTGCTGATTAGACGACATAGAGTGATAGCTGTAGGAGTAATTTTAAACACAGTACAGATAAATTTGGGAGCGATCAGGACCTGAACCTATGACTTTTAGATTCACAGCCCTATTCTCTAACCAATCGTCAGTCTCATCATCGGAAAAAAGCTGCATATTCTGCAAAATAAACCACTTATTTACAAGGCGGTCAACATTTTTTTAACGTTAATTCCAGTGGTTTATTTGGTACACAAATCAATGAACACGTAATGGGAATAAAGGTTTTACTATCGAGTTTTTCGTCATATTTTACGGATTTTTTTCCAAGGCTGATTTCGTAGATGGAAGGTCGTCTTGCCGAGGTTGACTGTTTTTGAACAAATTTCATCTAACGTCCTCAATATCAGATGATTTTGATGAACAAACGATTTTAACCACTTTTTCACTTACTTCATCATTGTTTCCCAATTGATGATAAACCTGCAAGATGCGTTTTCAAATATTTTCTAGAATAATATTTTGGTTCTCTTTGAGAAATTCCCTATAATAATTTGATGTTTTATCAATCATCTCTTCTGTTTCTGCACAATTTTGAATCGGATATAGTAATGCTAAAAAAGAAAGGGCTTTGTGCACCCTCCTTCTAGGTTACATCTGATATTCCAGAACTATCATTTTTGATGTTCAAGACCTCAAGAGCATTCAATGTACAAAAACGAATAGCTGGGCGATCGACTACTCAATTGCCATTTCTAGACTTTTGGAGAATATCGGCACTAATAATCTCAAGGGATTTTATTTCATGTCAGATGAAATTAAATTAAAATAGTAGGTAGGTACATAAAATATTTTGAATTTTAAAGATTATGAATTATTTTAAGTAAATTTATTGCAAATTAATGTTAATATAAGGCGGGTTATAGTAATACAAGCATTAATTTATTACATTAACATGTAATTTATTTTAAATAATTCATAATGTAATGCAATTCATTATATTGTGTACCTATTAGTAATCTTATCTAATAAAAGAAAATAGTATTACGGAAAACCATCTAAAGTCGTTAAATATTGCACTGATTTATAGTAGTTTTTAACAAAACGTTAACTCTATTTGTAAAATTGTTTGAATTACAATTCTATTCAAAGTCTTTTCATTATAACGTGGCTTCTTCAATTTTATCTCTTTCTCCAACAGCACCTCTCACATGACGACATTCTAGAATTTGTCGAATTGTAGCTGATGGTTCGCACATATCGCTTCCATTCGTATTGTGGTAATCCTGAGTTTTCAAATTATGTATGAACTTTAATTGTCATAATAATTTTTAACTTGCCGGGACGCAATATCTACGTATTTTTACACTGATTCATGGGTTTATACTCGTATATCCCTACATCAAACGTAATAACAATTTTGTTGTGAGAACCTTGAATATGAGAGAGATTCAAAATATCTAATGAAATTTATCTGGGTGGTTCTTTCAGTTGGCAAAGAAGAAATGAAAATGAGAGGCAGAGTAATATAACTGCTCAAATTATGCTTCAAAACTATAGCATGATGATCACGTTGCTCAAAAAGGGATATTTTACTTTGCTCGACAGATTACGGAACTCATCTTCGGCTCTTTCAGTAAACTGTCTTTCTAGATCCTTCCATAAATCCCTTTTCGTTACCGTTCGTTATGTTAAGAACCGTAAAGTTCGGTTTTCACTGCATTGCATTACTATTTAATGCAATTCTGAGTGTAAACCAAACTTTAAGGTTCTTAACGATTTGATAACGAAAAGTTACAGAATAAGGGGGTTAACTATTTAACAGTTGAAAAGAAATGTTAGTTTTGTTTTTTTACGAACGTAGAAATCAAAATCACGGTCGTCAAGGAAACGATTAGACGGGCACCTCCAGTAAAAAATTTCCTGTACTTTCTCGATTTTTATGTGTCCTTTTTTTTATAATTTCTTACGTTATTACTGTTTTTTTCAGATGGGATGGCAACATCGCATATAACATTAGCTTTTTCTATCAGAAATGGATCCAGTAGGGCCATGGTCAGCTTATGCATCATACAATCGCTTAGCGGGTGTTCAAGCAGGCGCTAGTGGTGCCGATTTGCATCATCACCTTGCATCAACTGGAACGCCCGTAACCACGACAGCCCAAATTTTGTCGAGTGGTTTTCTCTCACCACCACACGTCGGTTATGACACCGTTTTTAGTCCACTGTTTCATCCTGGAAGTGCCAAACCGTCCGCACATTACGTTACCCAAGTTCAACAACATAGACAAGCTCTGGCACAAGCAGCTAACGCCAAACAGACAAACGAAGGCGACTACCATCAAGCGCAGGTATGTATCCAGATTTTTTTCTTATTTTACTTATTACCCCCGGGATTTTATTGGTCAAATCCGCCAGTTACAGCGCCAAAACTAGAAACTTGCGGGTTTCCATCGCTTTAGTAAAATTTTACGTTAGGTAACTCAAATGTGTATATCACCAAACCGTTAAGCCATCATTTAAACTCTTGTGAGCAAGGAGAAAACACTTTGGTTCTATCCAAATTACATATTTTGTAAATATGTTTTATATCAGCCTTCTCTCTCTTTTCCACATTAAAAGATTATCATTATTATAATTTAGTTATAATATGGTCTTATACAAAAGTTTTCAAGCCTAAATTAAAATTTAGTGTGGTTTAAACGCTTTTGTTAGTTTTGAAGTAAAACTAATCTGTAATTTGAGTAATAATAATAACGGGACTTGGAATTTAATCATAATTAATCCGCAACTTTTTCTAAAGGACAATTATCAGTTTGTGATTACTCAACAAAAATGATAAACTTTTGAAAAATGAATATTATCTTCTTATTTGAAAGTACAGCTTTAAAAAACTACTTTTACAAAAAGTCATTAAAATGCAGTTGGTATTTTCAAATTTATGTACAAGTAAAACTAAAGTAAAACCTCTTAGAAAAACTGTGAAGTTCATTTCTTCTAATAAAATGTCTTCTTATGGACAACATTCGGAAATTTCGGTAAAGTATTTTGATGTTTTTATTACTATTTTAATGATGGTGGTTTCACTACCAAGATATTTTGAAGCATTTTTTAAATTGCACCCTTAAATTCAAAATTCAAAATTTAGAAGCTCTTCAAGTGTCTTTCTCATTTCAGAACGATTTTTTTTAAATAAGAAGTAGTACTTATAAATAAACTTGAAACTTTCTAGCCAGTCGATAATTTCAATGTTTATTTAAAAATTCTAACCTAGTAAAACTTAATTATTGTAAATAACACTGGCTAACGAAACAAAATCTTTTTTCTGCAGCCTCAGTTTTTATAGTGAATTTAAAACACTAATGTAATAAGGTACTCAGAGCATATTTATTTTGTTTGAATTGACTCTAGTTTTCATGATAAATTTAAAATTTTTAAAACTTGACTTTATGAAAATTGGTTCTTTGATTTCGGAAACGAAAAAACGGTTTCACCAGAATATCAAGATAATGGAGGAAAGATATGAAGGCTAGTGGGATTACCATTGACACTCCCAACGAAGAAGAACGTAACTCGACTTATATCAAATTTGAGTTAAGACTACCATTGTAATCCTGACAAAAATAACAAAAGAATTTTCTTTTTGACACATAATTCCAGAGATAATCAGTAGGAAAGAGTTGTATCTCAAAGTTTTATTCTAATTGAAAAAATTAAATTTTTTTACAACTTAGCGTTTCTGATCATGTTAGGAGGTAAAATAGTCGTAATATCAGTTACGTCGTTGTTTTTTTTCTTGATTTTATGTTTTTCCATAATACTTTCAAATCGATATAATGGAGGACTACTGCTGGACCTTACTAAAGGCCTAAACAGAATGAACGCGAAACCAACGCGACATAACGTAATTAAATCATCAAATTTTAGTTGGTAGTGGTCGTTTCGCGTTAAGTTTGCCAACGTTTGACGTTGGGATCGCGTTGCGAGCGTTCATTCTGTTCGAACGTATTGCAACTACATACATTTAACTTTACGTTACGTCGCGTTGGTTTGGCGTTCATTCTGTTTAGGCCATTAGGGATTATCCTGGCTAAAAATATCATAGACAATGAGGGTTATGAATAAAAGTGAGCATAAAGTATGTACTCAAAATTTTGAAATTTTTCTCGGAATTGTATGAATAAAAATCAAAAATAATTAAGTATATGAGTAGATACTCTTATAATAAGCGTACCTAGTACCTACTCATGCTAAGCATCAATTATCATTTATAACGTGGCTGTCATTTGAAAATAATGGTTTTTGAGTATATTATTGAATATTTTTATTTCATTTTATTTTCAATATAAGAGGGTTGCCTTTATCTGAAAAACTAGAGTCAAAAACAATTCTGATATATTTTCGTATTCGGGAGACCATAATTACCCAAAATCGACTCCTAAATCCTACGCCACAGAATCACTATTGTTCTGTGTAATTAGTAAATTTAGGCGCAAAGAGCGGATATTTTAAATTTGTGGCTTAGGTATCTTTTCTACTGAGCCCTTCAATTATAAATTGCGATAAAAAAGAAATTGAGGGTGGTCAATACAATTTTTTCAGTTTTTTTTAAATTTTTAAATGGTAAATAATTTTATGTATTTCAGGCGGCGTTTTTTGAACAAAACGCAAGTGCTTGGCCGCAAAACAGTCCATTTGGAATATTACCTCACGAAAGTGTTGTTCCAAGTACTACATCAGGGAAATCTACGACAGCTTCCTACGAAAATTTCAATGCTCACTTCGTCGCAGCTCAAGGTATAAACCATTTGAATTCTCCATTGGCGGTGGTTAATTCGAAAAATTCCTCAAGAGCCCAAAGTCCCCACATTTCGAATACGGTTGCCGCCAAATCACCTGCAACTCAACCTAACTCTGCGAATTTCTTCCAATCGGCTTCGTCTTATGCGAGCGGTAATAGCAGCGATGCTTCAAACAACAACAAACCATTTGCTTCTTCAAACTCTTCCAATCTTCAACAATCATGCATAGTCTCTTCTTCACCAAATTCTTCCGCCGCTTCCAAAGATTATCATCGCGTGGCGCAAAGTCGCACGATATATCTGGGTTCTCCAAATCCGTCAAGACCAACCGACAAACAATCTTTCACCGCCCCCCAAACAAAACAACTTCCGCAAATTCAAACCAAGGCTCAAACAAAAATTTACCCTGAATTATCAAACCACGTCGAAAGACAACGACAAGCACAACAAAATGAAGATAATTCGAGTCAATCATCTCCAATTAGCTTTTCTTTAATTGATGCCGCAGGTCGAATCAATTACGCCGGTAGTAATTCGTCGGCGAAGAGGCCCCAGTTTCAACATTCCTCAAGTTACCGTCACTATCAATCGGGAAATAATTCGGACTCGGATTTCCAAAGACCTAAAAGCGGCTCGGATTACTCAAACGGTCCCGATTGTAACGTCGTCGTTCCGCGACGTCCTAGTCCTTTACAAGCTCACTCCCAAGCATCTCCTTTAGGTCACGTTCCGAGCCCAGCATATCCTATGTACAATAGCCCCTTAAATTCTATTTCATCTCCTCAAAATTCTAACATTGTTACTCCACCTTCTCCTTTGGATGTGACTGTCACACGAACTAACGCGCCTCAAACGACCGGGAACGTCGCGTACCCTTCCGTTATTACCCGTGCTTTAAATAACAACCACAATACAAATCAAAGTTGTTGGGACGAACAGCGCCAACAGCAACAGAGGAAGTTTATCGGTCAATCAAATAACGCAAATAATTATAATAATAATTCAGAAGTGGCTTCGAGGCAGGTGGCGAACGAGCGACAGCAACAAGCTTACTTTGATTCGGGCCAACACCAGGTTCCTTTGCAAGATTTGTCTAGTTGCAGGGGCGATCCTATGAGCATCGTCAAAACTTTGCAACAGCAAAGTTGTCAAGTGCAGCAGTCTGAAATTAAACAAGAAATTAAGTCGACTGCAAAACGAAGAAAGAGCAACGAGAATAAAATTAATAACGCGTCGGTTAACGACGTTGTTGCGGGACCTAATTTAGCCGAATATTTTTCTGGCCGAATACCCCCTCCCGCTCATGCTGCAACGACAAATCAACCACAACAAAATGGAGCTTACTTCGATTACGAGAACAGGTGGGTGTCGCCTACCACGTCGAAAATATTTGGAACGCAAGCAATTCATCAACAACATCAAGGACTCATGGTACCCCACCCACATTCCCACCATCCCGCATCTCTTCCCTATTTTCCTCCCTTCCATTTAGCACCTCATCCAAATGAATTTGCCTCCGCCGAACTTGCTCCCATAGCTTCCTACTCAGAACAACCTTCACAAGCCGCATCTTCTTCCCAATTTGCACAGCAACAGGAAAGTTCACCCAAAGTCATAGTTCCTAACATCGAAGAAGAACTTAATTTTCTTTCAGGAAGTAATCACGCATCTTCTACCGCCGTGGTACCTGCTTCCACTGGAGTGAGACGTACTAGTACCACAAATCAAATTATCCAGCCAAACAAACCTTCCGACAAAGGTCCAAACACGGGAAGTTCTGACGGTTTTATGAACAGTTACTTAAAGTTTTTAAATGGTGAACGCAACAATTCGCCGCCACCACCCTCTCGCGGTAGTAGAAAACAAACTTGGTCTCGCGCTAAACCGATGCAACAGCAGCAGCAACAACAGCCGCAGCAACCGCAGTCTGGTCCAAATTTGCCTAAACTAGAAAGTTTGGGTAGCAGCAACAACAGCGTACCTCTAACGCCTCCACCTTCGTTACAAATTGTGACGACGACGCCATCCGTACGCTCGACGATCGGCGACCCCCAAGACGACCCGCGGTACTTTCCATTACCTAAAGAACGCAAGCAGAACTACTTTGACAGTTCTGATGACGGTTTCACTTCTGACGAAGATTTATTTTCGCGAAAGGTTCTGCCCATCACGAAGGCCGAACCGCCGCCTAAAGAGAAGACCAAGAAGAAGGGACGACCGACGAAGAGGGGCGGGTCTGTCGAAAGAAGGCGCCCACGCGAAATATCAGCTTTTGCCAAAACGCAAGAAGAGAATGGAAACCGAGACTCTCCCAAGTTACCGCCTAGACGCGAGAGCAGCAAACGGGCAGCAAAGGAAAAGACTAGTATGCAGCAACTAATGAAGCAAACCGTCGACGACGATTTGGACGAACCGATCGAGTTCATGGATTCTGATTCGGATCCTGCTTGGACGCCTCAAGCGAGAGAAGACTTGGAAGAAGAAATTCCTGTGAAGAAGACGAAGAAGTTGGGGTTCAGCAGAGGACGCAAGAGGAAGACTTTTAGCACGAATTATGGCTCTGAATTTGACGAGTACTCCAACGATTCTCTGTCTGGAAAGAAGCAAAAACTTCCTAGTGGTAACTTTTGAATTTATATAAACATTCGTTACAGTATTACTACACAACTTGATCAAAGTAGAATAAAAAGTTATGATTGCACAAAAGTGGTGAAAAAGTTAAATTCTGTTAATTTTTCAATGGCATACTTCTATTTGGTTCGTTTGTGTAGGTCTGTAATGGACGTTTACATGTTTGCTAGATAAACGGTTTATTTGGTATTTTATTAGGTAACAAGCAAGTCCAGAAGCAAAATAGTGCTCCAACTTTGGAAGACAACATTGCGGCGGCAGTTGCACAACAAAATAACGGACCAAATAACGTAAATGAAGACAACTTTTTCAAGGATGGAGAATTTGTTGCATTGAAGTCTGAACTCAGCCAGGAATGGCCTGTGATATGGAGGGTGGACAATGTGAATCTTTTACAGAAGTTTGAGTCGTTTGAACAAAATGGCCAAACTTTATATCGCAACGTATCGTCCGTAAGTGTTTCTGATGTTTTTGTAAGTTGTAATTAATTTTTTTTTCAAGTTTAAGGCGTGGGCTCCCGAAAATAAAAAATACTACGTAAACGTACCAATAAAATTTATAATGCAGGGTCAATCGGAAGTTATAGTGGAATTGTTGCGGAATGAAATGATTTTTATTCACCACGAGTTTTTCAAACAGGCTATGAAGGAGAGCGAAGGTTATCAAGATAATTTTGAAGTTTACATTCAAACGCTGATATCGCAGGCATTGGATAGCAATTTTCTCACTGAAATTTTCCAAGAGCAAGGTGGGTAGCTTTAAACTCACTTAAGAACACCAAAATAATTTTATAAATAAATTATTTTTAGACGAATATTTTCTTACTAATGTTAAAACTATTGACGATATCACGGATACCAAAAAGTATAAAATGATCAACTTGTTGCGTTGGCCTAGCCCTGTCGAAATTGCGGTGACGACCTGGCCGTGTCTCAATGTGATCCGTGAGTTGGGCGCAACGGACACTCATTTTCATCCTTGTGCCGCGTGCATGAAACCTGGCGTCGCCGTGAGAGTGCTGATGTATGGTCAACCGTATAACTCTACCACTTTGGAAGGTTGTCAACCCAGCACGCAATTGATAGAAAAAGTATGCACGTCTGAGGTTTTTTCTAACCCGGAGATTGGTAACCTATTTTTCTTTTTTAGGATTTCTTAATGTGTAGAATATGTGCGAGTCAGGTTGAATTGTTCAATAAAATTACTCACCAGAAGTACTTGATGTACATCGAATGTGCCAAGAGAGTGGCGGAGAAGCGCACGACGGATCCCAACAAAGATACGACTTGTATTTTAAACGAATTATTGGCTGATGAACAGTGGCTTAATCAGGTAGTGTAACTTTGTAAAGAGATGATGAAAAAAGAGGTTAAAAATGTTTGTTTTAGTTGTTTTACGACGTCCGAGGTTCTTGGGCGGAAGTGGATAATTTCGAACACAGTTTTAAATTTAAAAGTGTTATACAACAGTGAGTGAGATTTGAAATGATAAAATTACTATTTTATTTTGTGTTGTGGGTCTGTTGGCCTTTATTTTGTTGTTTTTACGAAAATATCAGAGTTATTGAAAATTGTAATATATTATGGTAACAAGAGTTTTTATTACCTATTAAAAAGTATGAAAGATATAACATTGTAACATTAACTGCATAAAATCATCACTTATTAATATTAATTAGATATTTTTGATTATTATTTTGTTTTTAAGTTTTGTTAAATTGCCATTTCATATCGTGTGCATAGTTTTCAAATGTGCGGGATACAAAAGTGATATTGATTAATAAAAAAAATAATTGTACTACATTTGTTTATTGTACAGTTTAGAATAGTTGTATACATTCATTATTCAAATAAAAACGTTTAAATATTTTATCCTTTCATATTTTCTTTATGTAAAAATTCCTGAAAAGATAACATCCATTCCTATTACATTTTATTGTTTTATAATGTTCAACTTTGTATATTAACCTTTGATAAATACTGCAACAAGACCGGTAGTCTACCGTAAATTTAACACGGATGGACTAGAAAGCGGGACTGAAAAGATCAAAATCGATTGTGAACTATGGGGAAGGCAAAAGAAAATCACCTCATTAACATTTCCTTATTAAAGTTTTCTTGGCTTAGCCAGGAGGATTTCCAATATTTGGAATTAGATGGGCACCTGAAGAAGAAGCAACAAGTTTACTGTTCTGTTGCTTCAGTGGGTGAGAGATGAGATGGAGCCATCACATAATTTTACCATACATTAAGGTGCCTCCCTTGGGTTAAAATGCAAGTCAAGACTGCTATTAATAAATATTTTTTAATGATAAAAGAAATTAATTTGGTAAAACATAAAACTATTTTGGTACATGGTCATTCCATGTCAAATTAACACACTAATTTGAATGACCATCTCAGATTTTGATAAAATTTGGTCGAGTTAAGATAGGGTTCAATATTTTCCTGGCAGTAGAAAATGTATCTAAAACCAATTTTACCTTCTCAACACAAGAAGAGTATGTGAAACATTTTTGAATTATCGTTTTTATTTACCATTATTTTTGTATCCAAGAAAACCAGATACTGTGGATATCTTTGACAGATGTGCTGTGCAAAGAAGTTGATCTTTCAACTCTTACCGGAAGGACTTATGTAATATTAGGAGTTATAACAGGATCTTCAAAACCCTAAATCTAAACTTTAAAATGATAAAAATAATGGTAATCTTAATACGGGACGTCTAGTCACCCTCTTTTAGCGTAAAACTTGTTCAAGATTTCATTCAATATTTGGTGTAGTCTAAAACGAGCTTTAGATAAGTTTTTGTTAAAATTTCAAGGTGATAGTTGCCAACATCTCGTTAGATGGCAGCACGTGAAGAAATTCTTTATACAAGAATTTTACGTAAAATCTATGTACATAACTTGCGTTAATGCAATCATCAATATCTATTGCGTTAATCATCTCTTAGTACATAAATAATCAATGATCATTACAAAGAAATGAATGTTGAAGGAAGTTTTTCGGAGCGCAAATTTGAAACTCCCTCCCTAGCCGTGCGCGTTCGAAGCTTCCGGCAACAAACGTCGTTTCATTTCGTGCAACTTTTATGTGAATCGGCCGTTTTTAATGGCAGGTCGTGTGTACGGGTCTAAGAAGTTATAAGTGTGGTTTTTTGAATCATATCGGTTCCGTTAGAAACTTACTTGTAGTAATAAATCTGTAAATTTATTCGCAGTGTCTTATTTAGTGATAAAAACCTAAAATGCCTTCAGCGGCTAATGTCAAAATTGACAAACAAATTAATTCAGATACGGCTTTAGCTGATAGTTCCACTTCAGCGACACCCATGAGACAAGCAATTACTATAATAGAACATAAAATTAGGAACTTGGAAAAGCGTAAGGTTAGTTTTTAAATCCATGTGCTGAAACGCCGATTTTGAGGTGTTCACACGTTTGCAACGCCGCCATAATAATTTCGTTGCGGTAAGTTTTTTTTGTTCTTTCTTTGCAGGCGAAATTGGAATCTTATCGCGATCTTCAAACCTCGGGTAAGGAGTTGAATCACGACCAAAAGACTGCAGTGGCTAAATACGAGGAAGTAGTAGGAACTCTCGAATTTGCTCGCGATTTGTGTAGACAGTTGCTAACTCTTGCTACATCTTCCGAAAAAGATGCGAAAAAACAGGCACGAAAAGAGGCGGTAGCCAAAAGTCAAGCTGAATTGGCCAAGGTAATTATTATCTATTTTTTTTCTTTTTCATTTTTTGATTTCTTAACTCCCTGACTTGCTCTTGCAGATTAGGGAAGTTTTACTTGTACAAGATGCGCTCAATCAAATGGGTCACGAGAATGTTAGGGAAGATTTTCTTTTAAATCGAAATGGAGCTGTCAGTCTTAGTGAAACGGATCTCAAGTAAGTAACAATTAAAATTATCTGAGCTGAGTGGGTAGCTATTAAATCGTGAAATTATGTAAAACTGATTACAAAACTTCAAGTTTCATTACACCCATTGTATTATTTTTGTAAACATTTTCTTGTTTGTTGTTTTTTGTTTGCATGTACTTCAACTTTTTAGAAGAATCAGTGAACCTAAAAATGTCATCTCATGTAATCTGTCATGTGGTTAACATGGCTGCCAAAACCGTTCTTATTTGATTGGTGGGCGGAAATTTTGACAAAACAGTTATCTAAAATGAAATGAATATCTGCCTGGGGGTGGGCTCCTGATGAATCCACCATTTTATTCACCTAATTTTTGATTTGTGAATTTTAAAATTGTGATGGAATTATCTCCGATTCTAAACTTAAGTACTTATACTTGACTCAGTTTTCTCTCCATCCCTCTCGATTGTTTTACGATGGAGTTTTAACTGTAGACAAGAGCAATAGCCTTTTAGAGTTATCTGGGTCAGGAGGGCGAATTATTATAAACAAATATGCACATTGTTCACCAAATTATAGGCAAACAATCAAGTAGTCTGACTTTAGTCTGCAAAATAAGAGCAATCATTACGATAATAATGTAGCCCAGAAACATTACAAATTTCTTCTATATAAAATCATTAGTTTGTAATTTACAAAAAGTTTTGGACAAAGAATACTCTCTAATTATCAAAATTTAAAAAAGTGGGTCAAATGTTTTTTAGTTTTTAATTAATCTGTGGATTCCACAAATTTGACATTTTTGTTCAATATAATAATTATATAGTCTGTTTTAAACGTCTTGCGACTTTGTCCGATACCCAACTACAAACTTTGTCAAATTGGCGTTTGGTTTGTTAGTATTTTACATTTTTTACCTACGACGAAGACCCAGTCCGACGGTAGAATCCTCAACCTTGAGGACTAGCAAGACGGTCAGAATGAAGTTGTTACTTCACCCGAATTTGAACAGGGTGTTGTTCAATGTCAATTTTAATTTATTCAAATGTGGACTTATTCAAGTGTGGAATTGTAATTACTTATGGTGGGTTTCACAAATGCTATGATAAGTTAATCACTATATTAATTAACCATATCATTTCTTTTGTGAAGCCCATCATTAATCTTAATATGATTCTTGTGATAATAACCTTTAATATTTGTTTATGATATTAAAATTCTTGTGCTGCAGTACAAGCGTTATTATCCCCCCCCCCCCCTCTAAGTGCGTCTTCTGCTGTTTAACAATACAACAGAAAATTTTTGAAACAATTTTGTAGAGAATTTTGTGCTCTTGAATTTTGAAAAGTGAAATTCAAAGTGGTACCTGTAGATACCTTATTGGGGGGTGGGGGGTGATATCTCCAATTGGAGGAAAGGCAGACAATTAATTTAAGGGTACTTTTGTAAGTTTAATTCGGACACACTACCAAATTTCAACTTGTCCCGATTTTTTGCAAACTAAAAATGGTCCTCACTTGACTAGAAATTCGTCAACTGAGTATTGGTTTGTTCCAAGTCCATTTTGTAAAAATATAAAGTTCTTACACTATAAGGGTTCCTGAGTAACTAAGTGTACCATATTCGTTTGTATAAAAATATAAAATTCAACTATGAAGTTCATATTTTTATTTATATAAACCGATATGGTACAGTTAGCTGCTCGTCAACCTTTCTTCGACGAAGTACATAGATCCTTCATCTATTATTTTAGTAAAAGCTTAAAATTTTGAAATTAAAATTGATTTTGAATCAGTAATGTCTTCAAGTATGACCAACTCGCAGTGCTTGTATTGATGGTCATATCCAAAGACATTATTGGTTTGAAATTTTAAGTTTACCAAAATAGTTTTATGTGTTCTCAATTAAATTTTTTTTTTGAATTATTTAAAAATACAAAAATTATAAAATGATGTGATAATTGTGGAAAAAATCACGAATCAAATTCATACTTAAATTTACTGGATTGGTTTCAAGGAGTGGAAGTTGCACTAACTGATAAAAATTCTGAAACAAAAGAAAAATAGTAAACAAGATTATTGTTAATAAATTGAAATGGGTTAACAAATTATTTAAATTAATTCAATATCAATTAGTTCTAAATTAGTAATTTGGCAATTACTTGGATAAATTCAGTAGGACACAAATTAGTAATTAAATGTTATAATTTTACTTTTGAAATCTCTATGGGCACCGTTGTCAGATTTTAGAAACCTGTAGCTACGTAACTGAAAAAAGCGCAAATATATCCTTTCTTGGTTTAACATTTTTGCAGGATAGATTGCTGGTATTAAAATGCGCTCTTACAAGCATTATTGACATTGGTGATGGGGAGGTTTATGTGGGAACCCAATAATAATTATATTTTTAATATTAATAATAATTGTTTAGCATTACTTATGCCATGGGGGGGAATACTTAGATCTTTTGATCAGCTGTTAAGTTGGTGATTGTCGATCAAAATTCTCATTATGGAAGAACTTCTTTTAACTGTTTTGTTTAACCTATCAATGGGTGCAAAACATTGGTTTTGATGATATCATCACGTGGCTAGTCTATAACCTTTTGCCAATTTATTGTGTAAACTATTTTTTAATAATATATTTCGATACAATATTTAATAATTGTCTACATTGAATTTCTATGTCACTCAATTTTTCTTAAACTTTAACCGCAACTTAATTTCTCAGAAATAGCCCAAATTGCGGTTTTTGAAAAGAATTAAGCGTAAATTATCTACAAAAGTCGTCCAATTTGACAGCACTTCTTATGAGATCATTCCATGGTAACTCGCGTTATATTCATAGATTTTCTATGAAGAGATTACATAGGCTAATTTTAGGACATAACATTATCCTTCAAGTTTCTTTTATAAACTTCTGGGCTTAACAAAATAAACTAATTGAAAAAATCAAATGTTCATACATGAAAATCAATTATTTTTGGGAAATTTTAGATTTAGAAGTATCATAATTTTTGTCATTGCAACACAATGGAACATTAACAGAGTAACTATTAATTTTTCTATTTGCATTTTATGATGATCTTAAAGTTAACACATATTGCAAACAATTATTATAATTTATTTACAATTGTGATCTACATTTGGCATAAACTATGCTGGGAAAAAATGAGTGGAAAAACCCAGAGGTCTGGTTGTATAAAAAAAAAGAAAAGGGAATGATAGGATTGATTTTAATGTATTTAAATTAAATTAATTACAGTAGAACACATGGAATGATCCCATGGTATCGATTCTCAACCTTTTTTGTGTCGCGACCCCCTAAAAAGTTAAACAACAAAAATTTCACGACCTTTAGGAATTTTTTTTAAATTCTTAAATATTAAAAGGCCAATAAAATGGCATGTTTATTCTTGGGGTTGAAAAACGATGTCCTATGTGAACCAGTTGTACGCCCTGTATAATTGTAACCAAAGAAGTTAAACGCATTTTTGTCATTTCTTAAAGCATCAGTATCCATCTTTTGGTCTTTTAATAATTAGGATGCGTTTTGTAGATGTTAAAAGAAGCTCTCACACAGCATCACAGAAGCTAAACTAATTTTTTTTAGATTATTGGACGACCTCTACCCTGCTGTGACACCCAAACATGAATTAGGCAACCCGACTGCATTTACTAATCAGGTTCAAGCCGCAGCCGAACATCTGCATGCTGTAGTGGATGGAAAACCAAAGGACGTTTTCGGCGGTTCCTACAGCCAGATTAAGGAAGTGATTGGAAAAATTCACGAAAGCGGATATTTGGATCAACCATCGGTACCTATTCTTAAGTGATTTTTTTGTTGGTGTATATTAAGACCTTTGTTACTTTTAGAGTGAAGAGTTCGAAGAGGCGGTGGTAACTGTGGAGCCAGAAGAACAAAATTGTAATATTGTCCCTGAATTAATTCAACCTATTGTGGAAGTACTTCAACCTTTGGAACAGCCCATCCTTGTTGAAGCACCGATACCGTTAGTGGTACCGCAACAAATTGAACCTCCATTGGAGCAACTACCTGTTGAAGCACAAACATTTGTGCATTTTCAACAACCGCCAAGACCAATTACTGAAGTATTAGGAACTCCAAGTTTTTTCTTCTTGCAGGTATGCTTAGTTTAAGTTGTCCTGTTGGCCATATTAAATGTTGGTATATTTACAGGACTCTGAATTAGACACTCCCGACACATTACCAACTCAAACCTATACGAACACCAGTTACGTTCAAGGACCACCCCCGCCAATCCCTTTACCACCAAACTTTCAGACATACCAACCACCCGGCAATCAGATTGTGCCTCCGACTAACGGAAATGGCATCGAAGAAGTTGCTGTGCAACCGCCATTACAGCAAGCCCCTAAGACAGAGGAACCTCAAAAACATCGAGCGCAACAACCACGACCTAACAATAACCAAACTTATTATCAAAATAACAATAATCATAACAATTACAACAATCGACCCCGTCAACACAGAAACGGACCTAGAGCAGGAAATAACAGACAACAACAACAACAATAATATCTAAACGGTTTATGTTGTTGTTAATTAACTAAACGGCCCATGCAAAATATCTACCACTTTTTTTTTTGTTTCACACCTTAAGTATTTATGCATAACATATTTAACAATTTTAATGCGGCAAAGTAAGATTTAAGAGAAACTGAAAAGGGATTTTTGTTGGAAACTGTTACAATAAGCAATATTATAAACAATTAATTACTCACCCAAATTGTAGTTTCTTATTCTTGCATTTTATTTTGCTGCTGCTTTAGTTGAATTTAAAAGAAAACAGAAGAATTGGTAGCTTTTTATGAAAGTAACAGTTTACTTTTACTAGAAAAAAATTTAAATATGACGTGTAAATTATTTTTTGGTTTCAACTTATTTTTTTTTTTGAGAGAAACATGTACAATTGTGGTATATAAAGTAACATCGACTTTAAACATTTTTTACCTCTTTTATTTGGCATTTATTTAGAGCGCAAATCGGTTCCTGGTTGCAAATGTAACTTATCATATTTTTAGCTTAGTCGCTTCTGGATCGAATTGTTGCAAAAAGTTCGATCCCGAAGTGGTTTTGTAAAAATTAGTAGTAATATTATTGGAAATTTCCCCCTTTTGATTTTTCACTAATGCAATGTAACACTCTTTAAATTGTATATGTGTTAAGTTTATGTGTGCCGAAAGGTATCTAAAATTTAACTTTTGAATTTCTTTTTATATTTAAATAAGAAAACCAGTATTTTAATGTTTCTAATAAATCTATTTAGAAGCGATGCTAATGTTTTCTTAAGAGAACGTTTTTGTTTGATAACTACCCCGATTTTTTTATCCTAAAACTTCCTTATCCATCCAGGATTGATTTATAAATTTACATTTGGGAACAAGTGCTGAAAATGTGATTTTGTTAGTTTTGATAAGAATTTAAAAAATAGGTAGGTATCTACTTGGCCAAACAAGTTGTTGATGAAGAAATATGTTTGATAAACTTTTCAATGCAAGGTTTTCTTTTTATTTTAAGTCTTTCTCACTTAAATTTTTTTGTAATTTAGACAGAAAATTTTATCTGTTCAGTATAAGATGGGAAGAAAAAAGCAAATGATCTAAAATATATAATTTAATTATTACAAAAAACCTTTTACAATGCGCTTTTTTGGAACAAATTTTCTAAACTGAATTTTTTTGAATGTATGTAATTCGCGTTTTACATTAACAAAACGCCACCATGCGGAAGAATTTCAAACTCGTTTGTAACGTATAGTAAGTACCAAAATAAACACCACAAATAAACATTTTCTTTTGTTTACATTAACAAAACGCCACCACACGGAATAATTGAAACTGCTGAAAGACGTAATGTTGTTATTGACAGTGGCGCCACCAACGGTAATGTAAAACGCGAATTAAATTCCTTTAGGGATTTGTAGCAAAAACTAAATAATTGGTCTGATTGTCGACTTTTAAATTCAAATATTTAACACTTCTTATAGAGAACGCATGGTAAGTCACTACCTGCCATTCGTAATCTGGATATTTTTCTAACATAATCTGTCTCACCAGATTACATTTATCAAAATCGCTGCTGAAATATATGTACGCTCTTTTAATCGCCTCAATTGCATCATTTTTGATGGAAGAATTTACATTTCTTGATGTTTCCACTATCACCTTAAACAAAAAGTTTTTGATCTCTTTGTTTTTGAATTATTTGCAACTTACCGACGTTTGTGTACACAATTTAAAGAAACAAATGAACACGAAAATGAAAAAATATACTGTTGAATTCATTTCAAGGAATCACAATGTTGTAATCGGTATACCAGACCAACTACTGATTTGTAATTCAATCTGGCAGGTTCAAAAATGATTTATCCGTCAAATACAAATTCGAGTACATTTTACGTAATATTGGTGGAAATACCAGAAATTATTTTGTTATTTTTTGCGTGAAGAGATACCTAAATTGAAATAAGTATTGGTTGTGTAAGTATTGATTGATAAATAAGCAAAATTATCAAAAGGAAGGGTCAAATGTCGAGAAATAAAGTTGAGAAATACTGTGAATTTTTAATTGGGTTAAAATGATAATAAATTATCGTTGTAAAGTAATAGCACTTGATTTTAGAATAAAATTTTATGTTAAATGATGTGAGATTCTTTTTTGTTTTGAAAACTATAAAAGATTTATAGCTTCCTCCCCAATGTTGCAGAAAGTTGGATATACCAAAAACACCCAAAAGTTGGTCAATTTGACATTTTTTTATGTCTAAATTTACAAAAAGCTGCAAAACCTACAAAAAGTTGGCAATTTTGAATTAATTCAGTAGGCAAATTTGAAATTTCTCCCTCCTGAAAAAAGTTGGTTGGGCACGTCCCTGCTTGAAGAGGTGTATATCCAAAAATGGATGTGAACAAAAAAGTCAATAAAGAAGAAGAAAAGAATACTTATACAAACGACTATCCAATAAAACTTCCATGTGTCAGTATTTAATTTAACATTGGACGTGGCCAAAAACGAGTGAAAATCAAGTCAATTTTTGTAATTTTTAGAGTTATGGGTCCTAAGTGCATAACTTACTTCAGTCCTAAAGTTGATCAAGTAACATTTTCTTCATTTTGCTATAGTATTCTGTTGGCTGCCAATAATATCATATGTTTCAGTGTTGTACTGAATCAAACTTTAATATCTCATAGAAATCATTTATGGACTTGTTCCACTTCTATTCTGACCACCCTATATCACAACTTGAAAATCGATTAAATAGCGTAGTTAAAAGATTTGAAGACTTGAGAGATCACTCTGATGCAGATTTGATACTCATATTTTAGTTTTATTTCAACGATTTATTGGATTTGCTCTCGAAAAAAAAAATTTAACAAAGATCAGATCAATGCAGACATTTCAATTAATGACTTGTAAAAATTAGTTATTTATTGCTATCAAATGATCTCGAGTTCATTCAAAGAAAACTGTGCTTTTATCCATTTTCACTTTGGAGCTACCTACCTAAAACGTTCTAATGCAAAAATGACACTTTAAGTTTGAGTCCATAATTCTTTTTTAAAGTAAGAAAATAAGTAGGTAATCGAAATAATCAATTGATCTGAAATTATTTAAAATATTTTTTAATAAAATTAAATTTTGTACAGTTGTCTTTTTTTACATAGTATGGTATTATACAATAATAAAAATTTATTAATATGTACATTGAGTATTTCGTTAACGAATTAATAATTTACAACGAATTCTTAAGTCTTCATATTTTGGAGTTTATACATATACACATTACACAGTTAAATATTTTTACAATTTCTTTTGTGCATGTTGCATTTTACAGTCTTAAGGCTAAGAATGGCAACAGAATTAACTACTTACATCTAATGAGCAATTGTTGTACATTTATTTACAAAATTATTAAACAGTTTCGTTTATTACGTACCTAGTAGTAATTTAAATACAGTTTTTTTTACACAGCCAGATCACCTTGTCTATTAGATTCACTTTAATTGTTATAATCTGAGTTCGGCATCAACTACAGTTTTACTTCGACTTTGAGGAGGTTGCCTCGATACGACGTGGTGAGAAGTCGGCAAACCAGGCGTTACTAAAGGCGATATCGACGGCGATTTTGTGGCCAACGGGGAGAGGGATGGCGAAAAACTAGGCGACATCGCCGTCGATGTGGTAAAGGTACTGCCAGATGCGTCGTGACTAATCGGCGATCTTGGGAGCTTATGAACCTGATTATGATTACTAACGATATGATGACTAGAACCTCCTCTAGCATTTAAAACAGGCATTGCTATGGATCTCGGTGCAACGCTTGTAATTAATGGAGGCGGCACATTTTTGATTGGCGCAACTGAAGATTTACTTTTCACGCTCGAATTTCCACTTGCGACGCTTTGTATTGATGCCGTATCATCTTTCAGTCTTGCTATCTCAGAAAAAACATGAGCCAATGGTTGATATTGTGGTCCCCAATCTAATAAATAATCCCAGTTATAACTACCCGCCAGCTCTTCCTCGCTATGCACTATGGAACTAAGGGAACCGTTCATGGACGGCTGATGGGTAACGGTGGACATATCACCGTAACCTCCAATAGCCATAACGTGTTCCATGGTGGTACTTAAATTAGTAGAATTAACGACGCCACCCTCGCCGTTTGAACTTGCGCGATCGCTACCCGCTACGTCGTTTAATTTTGCGTAAATTAAATTTGTAATGTCGTTATCGGTGCTTCCGTGCTCCTCGAACATGTGAAGTCCGTCCAAAGGCACATTTTGGTGAAGATGCATCGTATCTTTACTACTTCCCGCTCGAGGATCGGCGCACATTCGCGGAGCAGCTTGAGGAACACCCGTACTGTTGTTGTTCACGATGCCAAGTCTTGCCAAATATTCCTGAGTGTTGCGAACAGAAACGTCCGATAAATTGTCATCGTCGTCGTTCTGCCGATGGATACCAGAGTCCCTTTGCAAAGGACCTTCATTAATCATTCTTATTTCTTCATCCTCTCCGTCTTCGCCGTCCTCGGCTGAGCCTCGTCCGCTCGAACCCGACTGCTCGGAACCCGATAGTTCCGAAGTAGTCGCCGCACCTGAATTTGAACTAGCGGCATGTCCTGCTCCGTAAGGCGGAATTTCGTCGTATTTTGGAGGAGCAAACTGATTATTATTACTTCCAGAAACGACACCTCCCCTGATCGGAATTGTGTCAAACGCGCTAGGATCGACGTAATTATTCGAGGCGGACACACTATCGTTTCCTAAATTGGGTTTATTTACTTTCTTGTTGCGCTTATTCCTCATGTGCATAAAAACGAGCACCGCACCAAACGAAGTGAGCAATAAAATAAACGCAATTAACAATCCAAGTGCCCAATCTGCTAAACCTCCATTTGCAGCTGCAACAGTTTTATTGTCGTCTTTATTGATCGCCAAATTGGTTCCCAAATCTGCTAACGGATCCAGTGTGATTTCAACAAACGTCATATTTGTTAACGATCCTTGGCGGCCAGAACTAGCGGTAACCACTAACCCGACATCTTTTACGTTTTCCAAAGCATCGGAATTGCTGAATTTCTTTTTAATCTGAATCGCTCCGGAAGTACGATTAATTTTAAAGTACTGATGTTGCGTGGACAATTGATAAACTATCCTTCCATCCAAACCTTTATCTCTATCGGTGGCCATTACATGACCAACAATGTAACCAACTGGTAAACTTCCTGATGGGGAAGTCGTCAAAACAAATCTGTAAGTGCGCTCCGTAAATTGGGGATGGAACTCGTCTCTACTTTCAATTTCAATTCTCACTTTCACAACCGCCGATTTGCCACCGATGTCGTTGGCTTTTAAATTAAATAAATAACGATTTCGTTGTTCATAATCGAAGACGGAGTTAGTGGTGACTAAACCGGTGGTGGAATCTACACGAAATAGTTTCCAGGTTTCATCCGTTCCTTGATAACTGTTACTGGACGACAAGCTGCCGATGGAGTAGTTAAGAGAACCAAAAACTCCTTTATCTAAGTCGGTAGCGTGAGCCGTAAAAATTGCAGTTCCTATCGACTCATTTTCGCCGATAATTTCCAAGTATTCAGAAACTGGAAAACGTGGAGCGTTATCGTTCTGATCTTCTAACAAAATACGAAAGTTATTCAAAGTGCAAATCGAAGGTTTTCCAAGATCGCATGCCTTGATAACCAGATTGTGCTCTACTAATCCGCGATCGTAATCCAATGTTTGGTTAATCCTCAAAATTCCAGTTTGTTCTTCCAATTTAAATAAGAGAAAATCGTTTCCAGAAGTAATGCCGTAAACGATTTTCGAGTTATCTGATCCTTTTTGATCTGCATCGCTGGCATGAAACTGCATAATGCTGGATCCGATCGGTAATCCTTCGCTGATGCTTATTTCGTAATCTGATTGTTGGAAAACGGGAGCGTTATCGTTCACGTCTTCCACCGTTATGAAAACTTCAACGGCGGTCGAATTTTCCATTAAACGATCTTCACTTTTCAATTTTAGAGTGTAGGACGCTTGAGTTTCTCTATCCAAAGATTTGATTAAAACTATAACTGCAGAAGGACTCAAAATTTCGAAAACTCCCTCGGAGTTTCCTTCCGTGATGTATAGTTTGTGATTGGAATTTGGTAATCGCAAAATGACCGAACCTTTTGAGGTGTTTTCCGATATTTGGAGTCTGAAAATTAAAAAACAAGAAGTGAGTAGCTTAAACTTAAAAAAGAGTAACTTAAAGTAAGTGAAAACGAGATTACTGAAAATGAAAAGTATACCTGTAGTTGTGTTTTGATGGCTGTGGTTCAAATCCTGAGTTGCTGTTTACTTTGATGTAAACCGAAGAGGCCGAACTCAAAGGAGGGTTTCCAAAATCGGCAGCTAAGAGTGTAATTTGGAGATCTTGTTTTAAAGTTGAAGAAACGTTACTTAGATTGACTTTCAATATTCCATCGTATTCTCCAATCGAAAAACCAGGAATTGGCTTAAAAAGAGAGTATCGTATTTTTGCGTTGTCTTCTGAATCCGCGTCGGTCGCATTAACGGTTAAAATTTCGTACAAAGCGTTGGAATTACCATCTAAAATTAAATTAAATTTATCTTCTACATTCGTACGCCCTTAAAAATTTATTTAAATGCGACAAATTATTACCTGGTAGCGTTGTATGATAAAAGTTTTGAGAAAATTCTGGAGGGTTATCGTTGACATCGGTAATTTTGATAGTTAAAATAGTTTGGGCAGTGTGCGCTGTGTCGGAAGCCGAAATTTTCAAATTGTACTGCTGCTTTGTTTCGTAATCTAACGGCATTTTCAAGATAACTTTTCCACTAAACCGATCGATGCTGAACATTTCCAAAACGTCGGCGTTATTATTCGAAGAAAAACTGTACGTTAGTGGTGGATTTGTGTCGACGTCGTTAGCTGTTACGGCGGTCAAGACGGTCCCAACTTCTGTAGCTAAAAGCAAAAAAGTTTAGTACCGGAAATCTGAACTTTGGAGCCACTTACTTTCGCTCACTGTTATGATACTGTGAGGAGGAAACGTCGGTTGATTATCGTTGACGTCTACGATATTTATGCGAACTCTCGTGGTTCCCGTCATTTGAGGAACGCCTTCGTCGGTGGCTATAACCGTAAGTCTGTAAGTGTCTCGAATTTCGCGATCAAGAACAATATTTGTCTTCAAAATACCACTGAAAGCCGGCTCTATCATGAAAGCGTTATCGTGATTTCCGTCCACAATGTGGTACAACACACGGGAATTTCCATCTTCATCTGCATCAAAAGCAAACACTTGCAGCACGAAAGCTCCTTTACTGTTTCCTTCCCAAACCGTCGCGCTGTATTCTTGTTGCGTAAAAGTGGGAGCATTGTCGTTTTGATCCATCAACTTCACTATAACTTGACAAAAACCGTGCAAACTTACAGATCCTTCCGTTCTTGCTTCCACAACCAAACGGATTTCTTTCCTTAGCTCGTAATCCAAATACTTAGAATTACGCACTTGAATCACTCCACTTTCCGAATTAATGACGAAAATATTTGCTTCGTTTCCACTCCCAAGAAAATAATGAATCTTTTGTCTACGACTATCCGTTCGCACGGCGGAAACCTTGACGACGTCTTTGAACTCTTCAGTGTTTTCAGAAAGAGTAACAACATAGGTCGAGTTTTGAAATCGAAGTTGTGGATAGTTTTCCGGCATATCCCCAACACTAATTTCGATCAATCCCGTAGAACTCTGAGGTGGATTTCCTTTATCTGTCGCTATAACGTTTAAATAAATCGTTTTTCCATTTTCACTGGCCAAACTTTGGGTTGAACTCAACACTCCAGTATTCGGATTGATACGAAATTTGTTCGACACGTCATCGTTGACCAAGTTGTAGACGATTTCAGAATTCGTACCTTGATCGGCGTCGGAAGCGGAAACCTTCAGAATTGTATTCCCCGGCTGAATGTAGGCGGCGACCTTTTCTTTGAACGGATAGTTGGAGAAAATTGGTTTATTGTCGTTAATATCGCCGATTTGAACTGTCACGGGAACCTTTTGAAAACGCGCTTCATATTTTCCACTGTCTGATGCAACCACCAGAAAGTTGTAAACGCTTTGCTTTTCTCTGTCGAATTGTCTAAAAATTTAAAACGTAAATCTCGAGGAGTCGGTCGAAATTAACTTTTACTTACCCGGTTGTTGTGATGACGCCGGTTTTATTATCAATCCGAAATAACCACTGGCTTTCGTTTGCTAGAGAATAAATTATTCTAGCGTTTAATCCGACGTCCGCATCGAATGCCCGAACCTTCAGGACCGAGGTGTCGATGGGAATGTCTTCCAAAATTGTTGCAGAATATTGCTGATTGTCAAATTTTGGATCGTTGTCGTTTTGGTCTTCAACGCGAATCGTAATATTGCAGGATCCTTGTAGAGGTCGGTTACCATGATCCTGGGCGGTGATGGTTAAATGATAACGAGAATGACTTTCGCGATCCAGAGATTTAGCCGTCAGAGCACCCGTATGCGTGTCGATAGTAAATTTATTTCCAACGTTTCCACCTGTGATGCTGTAAGTTATTTCCCCATTTTTACCAGAATCCATGTCCATAGCCACGATAGTGTGAACAACCGCTAATTCGTTATTTTCGGGGATGAATAGCGGAGTGCAGGAACTCAAGCGGAATTCGGGAGAGTGGTCGTTTACGTCGATCACTACTACGGATAAAATAGTAACATCAAACTGCGTCTTAGCAACGCTGTCGCTTCTGATAGAATCCGTTACGTAAATCGGTAGGACGTAACGATTTTTGAATTCGTAATCTAAAATCTTTTTGGTGGTTACGACGCCCGTTAATTCGTCGATAGAAAAAGTGTCGTCGGCAATTCCAGGTGGAATAAGATACGTCAAGTTTCCTGCCATACCGTTTTCTCCAAATCCAGATTTTGCACCTACTCTCGTAACGTAAGTACCCAAACCGGAATCTTCCGGTAATTTTGCTTTGTACTCGGAGTTGATAAACCTGGGTGGGTTTTCGGTGGATCCTTGTATCGACAATCTCAATTCCAAATGTGCTTGTTTTGTAGGTGTTCCATGATCGCTAGCTGTTATATTTATATTGAAGGTTTTCGACGAATCGATAAACGTGATCGGTTTCGCCAGAGTAACGATTCCGGTATCGTATCCGAGAGAAAAGCGGTTTTCTTCGTTTCCGCTAGCTATGATGTAGGTAATCCGCCCGTTATCGCCGCTATCCATATCGACCGCAACCACACGAGTGACCACCTCGCCCAGCGTAATGGAATCCTTAATAAACACATTCGGAGTCGATGGAATTATAAATTTTGGTGCATTGTCGTTAGCGTCTATAACGATCACTCGGACCGTTACTGTTGTGCTCAGTCTCTCGCTTACGTTCAAGCACTGATCGGTTGCTTTAACTACTAACGTGTATTCGGACAAAGCTTCAAAGTCCAAAGAGGAAGATAAAACCAAAGTTCCGGTCAAATTATCGATGATAAAAACGTTCGAATTATTACTTTTAATCAAATTGTAACGAATATCGCCGTTAAATTTAGAATCCAAGTCTTTAGCGGTAAAATTGTACACGGAAGTGCCAATTTGGGTGTCTTCGGAAACCAAAATGGTTACAGGATCTTGAGGCCATTGTGGCGCGTTATCGTTAACGTCAATTACATCGATGCGGACAGTTACGGCACTACTTTGCGGATTGTTAATGGTACTCGTGTCTAAAGCGCGGACTTCCAGTCGGTATTCCGATTGAACCTCCCTGTCCAATTCTCGTGCGACTATTAGGGATCCAATGCTTCGGTCGATTTCAAACGCATCCACAATTTGATCGGCGTTTAAAGAAGTTAGGGTGTAAGTTACGTGTTCTCCACTACCGTTGGGAATGGAATTTATGTGATCCAAAGAATCAGATGTGGCAACCGTTCCAACAATGTGGCCGACTCCTACATCCTCGCGTACCTATATAATCGAAAGAAAACATTAATCGTATTATAAAGTCCAAAATAAACAATTTTACCTTAAACACCAAACTGGAACTCGTAAACGTAGGTCGGTTATCGTTTAAATCTAAAACTTCGACTCGCAACATTCTTACTGTTTGCTTGGAAGGATAGCCGTTATCGGTTGCCGCAACGGCCAGACGGTATATGGTTTTCTCTTCGTGATCGAGTTCGATTTTGGTTCTAATTATGCCGGATATTGGATCGATACTAAAAATTCCATAACCGTCCGAATCTCTACTTTTAAGAATAGAATACGTTATCGAAGAATTATTGCCTTCATCTGGATCGACCGCTCGAACACGTACAACTTCTGTATTTGGGAGTTGTTCTTCTCGAACACTAACCACATCTTCCTGAGGATCGACGATTTCAGGTGCATTGTCGTTAATATCGAGAATTTTTATTTTAACCGATACTCTCGAACTTCGTTGAGGACTGCCTTGGTCTCGAGCTTCGGCCACTAAATCGTAATTATCCTTCGTTTCCCTATCCAGCGGATCCTTGGTGATAATCTCACCTAAAAATTTTAAATCGAATAACTAAAATGATTTCATTAGTCTAAATGGCTAATTGGAATAAGCGAAATGTGTTGATTGGACTAAAGTAGTTATGAAAAGTGTCAACGGTTTATTATTTGTTCTCAAGGCGGAATGCTAAAAGCATTCTTTAGCTTCTGTAGCAGATCAGAATTCTGGTAACGTGACCAGCATTTCGCTCTTCGTACGTTTCAATCATCCTTATTTGCAAATCTACGTGTTTTTGTTAACGTATACGATAACAACAATTATGATTTAGGCGGATGGAGCGGAGCGAGAAATTTTCTTGTGCTAATTTAAAATTTTAGTGCGACACGGTTTTATTGATACGTATTTTTTTTTATCTAACATAATCGGTGTGTATGTGTGCGAGTAAATGGTATAGCGGGCCAGGCGAAGTTGGTTTTGGATGGTGGCCGGGAATGTGACCCAACTGCTTCTTCAGCCTCGGCCCCTCAACGTCGCACCCGATGGATTCCACGGACATACTTTACGCGTGGTCTCAACTTCAGCAAATTCTCTTTAACTAAAACAACTGTTCTCTTTAATTGATAAATTATCATTTGTTGGCTTCAATTTTTTTTTAATAAGAATTTTTCCAAGTTGGCGCTGATGAGAGTTTAGCGATAAAGCACGGCTGGCGTATCATTTTCATTTTATTTGAGATACCTTGAAAGGTACTAATTGTAAAAGAACATGAAAACAAATGTGCCCCGGAGCTAACTGCAGCTGCAACTGAAATGTGTGGTAGTTGATCTTCTAAAGACCAATTATGAAATCTCAGACGGTACCAAGTTAATACGTAGGTACCCACTATAGGTACATTACATATTTACAATAATTTTTGCTATTCGTCCCAGTTTAAAGCGTGTGCCCGATAAATATGGAACCTCTTAAAATTAAGCGGTACTCCCGCTGATTGCCAATAATAATAAAGAATTATTTAGACTTTTTTTCGCGCCCTGGCCACTCGAGGTATCCCAAAGAGAGAAAAAGAAGAATGACGTATAATGTAACATAAGTAAGTTAAAAATAAAAATAAACGTTTTTTTAATCTCTTAAGTGTTCATAGTGTATCATAATTTAAAGTCATCATAAGTTAGAGTTTGAACGTAGGTACAATTTTTACAAGTGAGGATCAGTAAAACAAGTTTTGCAATTGCAAGTGCAAGTTCACATAAATATCACTTTCAGCTTCAAGGTTCGAAACCTAAACGGACCCGCAAATATCTTAAATGTCAGTAACACATGATTAATCTCCACACCTTTGATCGTGGTCCACAGTTTCGTTAAGATAGCGTTAAGAGGTTTAGTGCCGATATTGAACCCACCGATTAAATCTACAACTTATTTATAACTTTCATTAATTGAATGATGTATTATTTTTCTTTTCTTTTTTCCTTTAATCTGACAATAGCATTACGTCCCAATTATCGATTTCGAGAGAGCACATTTTCCAATTTCGCAATTGGGAGTTGGGAGGTAAAAATGAAATAGTATACTATTATAACCACGTGCCGTAAACAATGCAAAGGTGTACCACTAAGTTCAAGGACATTTGACAGAGACAGAGACCAAGGAGTAGGAATTTTTCCCAAGAAAAATCAAACTCTGCCGGTACATTTCAATTTAAATATTGCGTGACTTTAAACATCGAGAACAACTAAAATTTTTTTTCTATGAGGAACTGGAACCATGGTGAACCGAGGATGCCTACGTTACCCCCTGGGAAGAGAAGTGTGAAGTCATTCTTGTTCTTTCCATCACTAATCAAATTTCTTGTTGTGCCGTACAAAAATAATCGGTATCCATTAGAGTTCTTTCGTCACGTTCTTTTTATTGCGGCCGATTTACAGATACAATTTAAAAAATAAACCCATTGTGTACAATTTCGCGTTGTACAAAATTAATTTCTCATAATCTGATAAATAAATCATCATTCAAAAGATTAAAATTTAATGCTTAACAAATGATAAATATTTAAATCTTATTATGGCAATGAATCAGTCATCACATGCTGGATGTTCTACTTTGGAAATCAACATTTTATAACTTAATACCACCTATAAATTTAAATTCTTTTGGATTACACACCATAATACAACTTTTTGGTCTTTTATAAATCAATTTACCAAAACACTCTTAGCACTACTTGCTAAGAAGATACACAAAATCTCACGTTAGCCTTATCACGGTTACACCATAATTTATAGTCTCCTACTTTCAAAATTTCAAGATACATACACACGACCAAAATTACAGTAACTAAAAGAAGCAGGGAAAAAGTCGAACCGATATTTTTAAGCAACAATGTAACAACTTCTTTGCATAATTTTAAATACCGGCAGATTGATAAGCGTAAAATTGCATTGACAACTCGAAGAGATTAACTATTAGGGTACAAGTAGTTTGATGTAGCGGATGAGGAATTGGATTACGGTCATTAGATACGATTTCCAGTTGCTTCCTCTACCGTGGTTGGGACTTCACTTTAAATGCGTCTTTTTGGTGTCGATTATTTTACGTTTTGAAAAATGTTGGATGTGTTTTGACCATTTCGCGTTTATTCGTGCTGACGCGACGCTTCGTAAATTAAGTTATTTTTGACGACATCACGGATGAGTGAGGATATGCCGATTACGTTCTAGATGAAAGCAATTACCCGTGTAAAATATGCATTGTAAATTTGTTTTTTTTAATTTAATGTTACATAATAAATTATTGTCGTGTTTATCAAACAAAATTTTTGAAAATGGTTAAAATTTGAAGCAGTTGTTTGAAGACTGCTGATTTTTGTGTGTAGGAGATGTGCAGTTAGCATGATATTTTTAGATTAGAAGCATTTGGTTCCTAGTCATCGTTGGTAAAAGAAAATTTGTAAATTAAAATGATGTTTTTTAACTTTATTAAAGAAATTAAAAGAAATTAAAGTGCTGGGCGATTGGAAAGACCAAGAGAAAATTAATTAAGAATACATTTTAAGAAAATACAGAAGCAATAATGAGACAGAACGAATCAAAGAAATGATAGAGAAAATAAACAAAATTGTTAACATGGATTGAGTTTTCAAGGAACGAGCAGGACGAGTACAGATAATAATTAATGTGACAGAGATCCTATTAGAATTATTAACAAATATAGAAATTCCTAAGAATATATAACAAATCACATAGGTAGTAAATCTAACTTTTAAGAAATAAACGTCCATCTTCCTGTCCTGTCTCTCAACCCCCAAAAACCCTGATGTTAACCCAACTATGCCCATGGCGTCACCTTTTTCTTCAAGTGCCTATCCGAATCCGGATGTTGGCGATCTTCCTGGCTAAGCCAAGAAGACTTTTTTAGGAAAATGTTAATGGGGTGGTTTCTCGTTGCCTTCCCCCATAGTCCACAGATCGACTTTGGACTTTTTAGATTACAGCATATCCGACGCAACCAGGATTAGAACCGCGGTGCCCCGCTCTCTAGTCTATCCGTGATTGATTTACGCCAGACTGCTGGTTTATGGCGTCACCAAGCAATTTATTTAAAATTTGTAACAATAATTAGTATTATTTGATTAAGTTATGATAAAAAACGTAAAAAATTAAGAAAAGATTTAAATAGACCAGTGGATCCCAAACTACGGCCACAAACGCTTTGACGAAAAATAAATTATAATAATTTAGGCGATGATGGACGGTCTGAATATTAAAATGTGAGATGATTTTTTGAATTGTTAATAATTAGAAAGTCAATAACTAAAAAAAATTAGTTTGAGAAGCACGGAGTATCCCCCAGAACCTCAATAACTTACATAGAAAAAAATTCTCTCCAGACCTCCAGGTTTAATACTAACTTCCATAATTTACTAAACTTTTTATGCGTTTGTTATATTTTCTGGGGTGGCCTAAACTCCCATACAATATGGTCTTTTTATAATTTGATAAAGACCTTGGTGAAAATAAATTTTATGGTAAAAATGATGATCCAGCAAAGGCAAGTTGAGGCAAACAAAGATGAGTTCTTTCTTTTATGGGTTAAATAAATTAATTGTGAAAATTACTAAGTGTATAGACATGAAGGGTGATTATATTGCAAAGTGAAAGAAATTCTAAGTAGATAACTTCTTAACTTCATATTCATACCGAGCAAACATTGAACGTATATAATTATCCCTTCTTATGCTGCTTGAAATTAAAATTTCCAGAAAATCGCGTGCGGTACCGTTTCTAAAAAGTAGATAAATGAAAAATGCCTTGATAGTTTTATACTTCATAACAATTTTTGATTTTGTAGAAATGCCACTTCAAAAAATTAACGTAACTTTTATTTTAAAATTTTGAAATGTAGATTATTATTCAAAAAAAGGCCAGCGGTCTTCACTCATCACCAGCAAAGAGGCTGCTTAAAATAGTACCAGTCCAACTCTGAACCACGATCGAGCAAACAAACAACCGTACAAGAGAAACACATTTTAAGAAATTCGCATGAAATTAAAAGGAAAGCTAAATCGTCAACAAAGTCCTAAGTAAAAGTGGCGGTCGCTTTGAGGTTTAAAAGTTTTGTTTGTTCTTCTTGAAAGCTTTGTATTTATTAAATGTTAATATTTGACCAATGGTACACGATTTATCCATCTAAATGTCTATTAAAACGGACAAATGTTTTTACGTGGTCTCAGCGATGTGTATTTAAAATAAAAAGATAAGTAGTTTGTACGTAAATAAACATAAAAAAACAATTTTTGGACTTACCAGTATCGGAATTGATGTGGAAACTCGTGTTGCTTGGGATTAAATAATATTTGATGGCGGCGTTCACACCGACGTCTAAATCTTTAGCTGTTATTGTTCCAACGGAAGTTCCACGTCGCACGTTCTCTTCGATCTTGAATTCGTAAACATCTTTGGTAAATATGGGATCGTTGTCGTTGGAATCCAAAACTTTGACGACTACACGTGCAGTTGCAGTTTGAGATGGAGTTCCGTTATCGGTGGCAATAACGGAGAAGTAATGGCGGTCCTGTTTTTCCCGATCTAAGTTACCGTGAAGGTAAATCCACCCGCTGTTGGGAAAGATTCCAAAAATTTCTGACGTATGAGTGGGTGACGAATTGTTTCCCGATAACAAACGGTAAGTTAATCGAGCATTGTTCCCGGTGTCCAAATCGACAGCCGTTACTTGAACGATCTGAAAGAATGTTTAAGTTAGCCAAAAGAAATTTTTTCGGCGCGAGGCCATCCACCCCATAATATGACGGACCGTTATCGCAAAAAATTGTTAAAGAGGTCCTAGATCACTGACCTACGTACGCTACGTGTGATTATATCCTTTATTTCCAATATAAGTAGCGTGACGGTCTGATCGGTAATAGTTCATTTGAGATAATGAGCCAAGTCTCGCTGACCTCTGCGTGTTCATCCATCATCGTGGGCAAGGCCAGAATCTGACGCGACTGTGGCAGCCCATGCTTCAAGATTGCTACTGATTTGTGACGGTATTTAAATATTTCAATAAAATTTTTGCGAGATTTTATCGCTCAACGAGATTTTTTATTAATTTAAACAAGTGGGTAAGTAAAGCGAAGACATTCAATTTAACTTCTTACCTGAGAATTTATGGGAAGCGACTCCAATGCTTTTACGTTATATTCGGTTTGTTCAAAAACGGGAGCGTTATCGTTGACATCTTGCACTTCAACTAGCACAGTTAAATTGGCAGATAGTGATGGAATGCCGGCATCAGATGCAGTTATTGTTAAACTATGTCGTTGAACTGCTTCATAATCCAAATGACGTACGATCGTTAAGGATCCCAAGTTTGAGTCGATCGCAAATAAACCCGATTTTATCGCGTTGTTCGATAATTTATAATGAACTATTCCGTTAATTCCCGAATCTTTATCCTGTGCGTGTGCGGCATAAATTGGAGTCCCGATCTCCACGCTCTCCGGAACGGATATTCTCACAGTGTTGGACTCGAATTCTGGAGAGTTATCGTTGACATCTTCGATTTCGATATTTACCTAAGAACGCAAGGTGAATTTAGTAAAAAGAACATGAAACATATAATTAACGTGTGAGACTTACTTGCGTGTGTCCATAAGCTGGCGGATTTCCGCTCGTTCCTTGGATATTCAAGAGAATGTTTGCACGATTTTCGTGATCCAAATTTGACGCGGTTCTTATTGAACCCGTTGATGGATCTATGCGGAAGTAGCTGTCAGGATCGCCCGAATGTATGGAATAGCGAATTGCGTGGTGACCTAAAATAAAAAAGAAAAGTGGCTTAGCTTTTGTATTGGATGCAAATATGATTTTCAGGGTGGAGTACCCCCTACGAGCTAATACAACAAATTCAATTTGTACCTTCCTTTACAATAAAAGGAAACACTATTACCGTGCAAAAGAGACATATTGCGTAGTGTTAACCGGCTTTGTGTTTGTAACTATGAATGTCAGGCTTGGTTAAATGTTTTGTTTCATACTAAAAATAAGTAAATAAATTGGTTTTATAGAGAAGAGTGTATGGAATAGTATCGCGTTTCTCACAGATATAAATTTATGTACTCTTGAACCATTCTTTACGTGGTTACTGCAATTCAAGATTTACCACAATATCACCAATCAAATGACGATAACGTCTGTACTAAGGGATGTTCGTAATTTGTAAAATTCATACAAACAATTGAAAATAATTTGTTTCCCACAGTTTACAATAGAAGTATCCGATAGCAATTTTAGTGCTCATATTATTAAAATTGAAATAAAAGTCCCATGCAGAAATTATGGCACTCCCTTCAGGATTTTTAATCAACAATATTGGTTCTTGAAAAATCAAAATGTGAAACTGCTACTAAAGCATTAAAAGTAAGAAAGTAGCAGATCCACATTGGAATAAGGACCAACCGTTCTAATTTTTCGTGAGAAACCTATCCTCTTTTTGTCCTCATTTGTAATCCTTTTGTACTCCTTTGTACTAAGCAACCATCTGGTTTTACCTTCCTGTTAGCAACACCAATAAGTTCCAAAATAAAAAGAGCATCAAATTTGAATTTTTATCGATGGCAACAAATATTGTAATATATTCATTCCCACTTAAAGGTTTTCATAACTTCCAATAAAGAAGTTAACGACAAAAATTACAGAAAAATTGATTGCGTTCAAGAAATCGTTAATTTTAAAAGCTTTTTCCTTAAAACGGTGCAACTAAAATTATTTCTTGAATATTAAAGCGGTAATAAAATTTGAAAAACGTCATTTTCACTACGATCCTATAAAGCTGCATCTTGGATTAAGTAATAAACTCAAAAATCTACATACTCGCATTTAAAATTTCTACTTTATTACCTAAACATCAATTAATTATTTTAATAATATTTGCATTTTTTTGCAATTACAAAAATTTGATTGCATTTAGTAAAATGCGCAATTTGCAAGCATATAGAAATAAATTAAACTGTAATAATTGTCGCCCATTAAATTGCAGTCGCAGAATTAAATAAATTGCACTATAATAAAACACCCCACTATTAATGATTTAAATGATCTTAAGAGAATGTAAGTGCAGCTACAATTTTTTTATTTGAAAATTTTACGATGATGATTTTCAAAACTGGATTTTCTTATTGCACTCGTAAATATTATACCGGGTGCTGAATGAGTTAGGCGAACATAGGATATTAACATGCAAAAACTTATTTTTGCAAATTCCTGCTTCCCTAATTATTTTAGAGAAAAATTGAAAGACACAAATATAATGTAGAAATATAAACTACGAATGATAAAAGCATTAGATTTTATCTAGCTTTTACGTAAATGGTCAAAAAATTCTTTTGAAATTGTTAAAACTTTTATTTATCAGACTTGCCATGGAAGTTTCCGAGGTAATTATTTTTGATAAGTAATAAAAAACAATTGCACGTTGTTGACAGTTTTGCACTTTATTAAATTTTAATTTCATAAAATGGAATATTACCTTGGAAACTTATACATGGCCAGTTTGATAAATAAAAATTTTAACAATTTCAAAAGATTTTTTGATCATTTACGTAAAAGCTAGATAAAATCTAATGCTCTTATCATTCGTAGTTTATATTTCTACATTATATTTGTATCTTTCAATTTTTCTCTAAAATAATTAGGGAAGCAGGAATTTGCAAAAATAAGTTTTTACATGTTAATATCCTATGTTCGCCTAACTCATTCAGCACCCGGTATATGAGCGGATTAATGAAAATTTTATACAAAACCTTCTAACGAGCCACGTACTTTGCTCGTTAGAAAGAATTTGCTAAAATTTATGACCACGGTATTATTATTAGGTATTGACAAATACGCTGAAAACAATAGAATATGGGCGGATTATTTCAAATAGCCCGGACAATGGTTCACTGAATACCATAATAAGCTCTCTCAAGACAACTAGAAATGTTTCGGTACAGAAAAAAAAACCTAAAACAAATTGAAAAGGAAGTGGAAATGTATGGTTTTAAGTTTCTCTAATGGGGAGCAGGCTTTTTCTAAACGGTTTAAAAAAAATAATAAACAAACAAAAAACGTTGTAATTATTACAAAAACCCGTTTTAGTTTACAACAAACTATTGTATTGTCAAAAAATGAAGCAACACATTATCTGAATAAAACCTTATTACCATTTAAGTAAACGAATTCAAAAGTTTAAGAGGGAAAGAGGCAATTATTTTTAAGAGTTGAAGGGCTGCATGTGCATGTCAGACGACATTTCGGTAGTATGCTAAATGAAAAGCGGCCATTGTATTGTATTCGAGATTCGCATTTTGCGAACTTAGTTGGACAGCTTGCATTTGATTGCAGTCTTACTTAAATCAGCGGTACCAAAACAATTTCGAGTTTTTCTAGCCGAAATTGTCTAAAATTTGGGTTTTTAGAAATCCACGTCTTTCGGTTTGTTAGAAAATGTGGAAGGTAGTCAAGAAGAAAACGAAAAGAAAAGTAAATTGTGGTACTCGAAGAGGAAAAATAAAAAAATTAGAAAGTTTCAGGAAACGAAGGGACGATGGTCTTGAAGAAAAGTTGCTTTATTAAGGATCAGTCGTAGGAAATTAAACTTTTTTGAAATAATTGATCCAACAGTTTTGATACCACCGACTATTTGTACAGTGACATTAAATTTATTACTTTGCTGAAAAGTTGGTTTGCTGTTTGAAACCCCCAAAATCTTACCAAACAAGTCATGAAAGCTTCTGTGATTGCTGGAAGGGGAAGAAGAGAAGCGGCACAGCCGCTTTTAAGACTTGAGCGGTAATACATTGCTTGGCATCGGATTTATAGAAACGAGATGAACTTTTGACTAAATAAAATTTTCAGAAAAGCAGAGAATCGACAATTAACGATTTAATTTAAACGTACGAAAGGAAGGCGACGATAAATTTAAACGAAAAGATTGATATAAGTTAAATTTCAATTTATTTTTCATGTAATTTGAACCTATGTAGCCGGATGATGTCTCGAGAAATGTATGCAAGAAAATCGGCGATATTTTTGGGAGGTCCAAGAACTTGGCGTGTTTCGTGTTCGCATAAATTTGTAAAAATGCGAAGACAGCGATACGTAATTCACCGATTTCAGAACGCAATAAAATACGTTAAGAAAAAAATGTTTTCGTACAATTAATTGACTACAAATGTGTTAAATTAAAAAAGCGAATGGCGTAGTGAAAGCTTTATACCTATGTAATATTATGTACTCCGAGGTGAGGTAGGTAGGTATATGTGTTGCTGCATTATTATGTATTAGTGTCGTTATTAGAATATTACATCGAGATAGAAAAGCGTGCATTAATATTATATTGTATAAGTAAAGGAAAAATAAGAATCACGCATTCGTGGTATAATACAATAAGTGCGACGATAGAAATCCACGATCAGTTGGCGCAATATGGAGCTATATAAGTCATAATCGTGAAAGCTAGGGAGCTTTTTCAGCTCACTGTGTTTTCACGACTCACTCTCTGTTTCGTCACGTTAAGCGGTATAGTATTATGTATTTGCTGAAATACCACAGTGTCTGGTTATTCTTAGCATTCTCAATTTATGGCAGTCGTGTTCTTGACTTGAGGGGCATCAAAACGACCTTGACTAGCACAACTCATTTCCAGATCAAATGACATTATTAATGGATATTAACTGGTTAACTTGCATATTGAACTTTTGCAGCGATAAATTGCTTGCAAATTCCATATTATGTAAATTAACAAACAGCAATTTGTAAAATTAAAATTCATTTTATGATGGAAAAACTATCGAGTGAAAATTGCTTAACATTCTTTTTATTCCTTATCACACTTGGCTCTTTTTCACTTCTTCATGTTCCCATTAATTTGTCGTTAATCTTGTTTAGCAAAAACTTAAAATCCAATCAAAGCCTGACGTTTTAATTATTTCATCAGAAAATTCTATACTAAACTAAGGCTGGCAAAATTTTTAATAAAAATATAAAAATTGGAACATTCTAGTCGACCAAGTTTATTACCACTTCAAAGTTGTTCGCGGTATAAAAGCGTGATTTATAATAAATAATAAAACTTTTAACGATTTTTTAATATTATTTTGTAACGTAAAAGTAACTTATAAAAGATGACCGCAGCTTTTCAACTAAACTATTTGCATAACCCATAATAATTTCGGTTAACCAAATATTAAACTTGGCTACTTTTACTCAAATGTGTTGAGACGTTCCATTATGACGTTTTGTTATATCATAAACTTTATTCGTATAAAATTAATTGTGGTACGTTTTATGCGGAAAATTACTCTAGCATTTAATGTCCATTACTCTCCAGGAAATATTTATGAACTCCAAAACACATTTTACTTAAGTTAGAGAAATATACGGTCATTTATTTGTGTTGATTTTCCATTTTAATTTGTTATTAAAATTATTATTAGATTAGTTGACAAGGTAGCCAAAGAGAACAATATAGAATTTGTCTGGCAATTTTGAGTTCAAAGCTTTGGGTGAATTGATTGTGAAATTCAGTAAAGTACTTCCTGCAGATGACGATCGTGTAATTCAGAGAGAATCGTGTATTAGTAAACACCAATTTGTGTCTTGCTTTCTCTCTTGTTTGCACGGTCGTCATTTACAAGAAATGATTTGCTTCGTTTTACAAGAAATTCTCAAAAATTATAAAAATAGGTAAATAAAGTATCTTAAACGTTGTGTTGAACAAATTTAATATTATTTAATTGATCACTTCCTCAACTAACACAATAATCAATTAAAGTAATTAGAAACGAATTTCAAGTTTAATGTTTGCATTTTAAAATTTAAAATATATCACCTAATTTTGTACTAGTTTTTTTTGTGATTTAATAAAGTGTCTTTTTAGTTTTATTGAAATATCTAGTGCTTTTTATTTTTTAAAGTTAGTTTTGAAATAATCAGAATAGTTCAAACGTACTCGACGCTGCACATAAAAGTTAGCCACCTTTCACAGCAAAGGCCTTCGAGGCTGAAATTTGAAAAACTCTAAAATCAGATGTTTTGTGTTTTCTACACTTGGTAAGGTATTTTTGACTTAGAAGTGACATTTTATTCTTTTATAGTTTAAATTTTTTCGTGGAATGGATTGATTTTTCAATAAAGTTCAATAGATTAAATTGAATTTTCCCATTGAATTTGCTATCCGGAAAACCTAAAGTAAAAGCTGAGCTTAGGTGCAGTCTATATACGTCCAATCGTCATCTTTTCAGTATAAGTTTCAAGCGCAGGACATTAGCAAAAACTTAATAAAAACTTTTAAAAATACAGGATTTTCGAAACAAAACAAAAAATTTATCTTCAAATTTTCCAAGTTTCATTTTACTTAAAGAAAATAATCTACTTTTACTAGTAAACCATTAGTTTCGGTGCTACAACTATTTGAAAACGAAATCAATTGCTTTACAGATTATCCTAGTGAACAAGCAGATACTTTCGCAAAAGTTTGACTTGACAAAAAAAATCCGTGGTTCTTTACTCACCAGAATCCATAATTGTTGCCTTGACAGAACCCACGTAGGTGTCCCTTTTGACGCTCTCCTTGATGGAATAAGTGTAGCGGGTTTGTTCAAAAATAGGCGGCCTTTGAGCGGAATTTATTATGCTGATGAAGACTTCGGCGTCGATCTCGGAACGCAGGCCTCCACCGTCCGTAGCGGAAATATTGAGGTGGTGAAAGGGCTTGCTCCTGGTGGATAATAAATTGGGCCGACTGACGAAAATTTCTCCCGTGTTTCGGTCTATTCTGAATAGGCCTGCATCGTTTCCAGATACTATTCGATAAGTCATCGAACCGTAACGTCCCGAATCGGGATCCGTAGCGGCAACAACGACCACCGGAATTGTTGCCGAAGAGGATGCCCCACCTTCACGTAAGGAGACGTTGTATTCGCGTGGATAAAAAATCGGATGGTTATCGTTGACGTCGGTTACTTGAATCTTCACCATTGCAATGGTACTGAGACCACCTGTAAAAATATAGAAAATTAAATAATGATATCGAATTGTTAAACTCGGTTGCATTCGACGTATAAGCGTTGAAACATAGCAATTCACGATCTCGTGAGCATCCACTCTAAAGAATGACATCGTGATTTTCGCATTGTTTTGTTTTGTTTGCACTTCATAAATACTTAATAGGTTATAGATACTTCGCTATGCACCGTTTGCTTCCGCAGTGCTACAAAATTCTTACATTGTTCGAAATACCGAAGGATTTATTTGAATAAAATGGAGTCTAAATGTTAAACCAGCTGCATTGTAATTCCTTGCAGCGTTTAATGTTAAAAAGTGGAAAAGGCTACATTTTCATAGATAACAAAACAAACAAAAGTGGAAAGCAGAAACTCAATATTATTGAGGAGACATGTTAGAATTTTATTACTCTTATGCACATAAACCGAGATTAACTTTTTATGACCAAGGTTTATCGTAAACTAAACATACTAGTAATGGTTGAAGTACAATAATAATGAAAAATAGAAGTAAAAATGAGTTTGGAAAAGCAAAAATTGTAAATGTGGTTTGTTATCCTACGGTTTACTACATTTACGTTTTTTTATTAAATCACCTACCTCTGTCTGTAGCTTTTACTGGAAATTCGTATATGTTTCTATTTTCGTAGTCCAAAATTAAGGAAATGCAAATTTCTCCGGTAGCCGATCGCACTTCGAATTCCTTCTGCTTGCCAAAATCATCTCCCAGGGTGTAATTGACCATGGCGTTTACTCCGCAGTCGGGATCGGTGGCAGAAACCTGAAAGAATTAAAACGTGAAACTTTCAAATTTAAATTCTTTGCATAAATTAGTCAAAAACGAACGCTTTAGATAGTTCATTATAAATTATGAAGAAACATATAGACAGTTTCCGTATACAAACACAAAAGTAATCCATCATTTCGTAACAAAGTCTAAAGGTATCCCAAATGAGTTAAGCTACATGGTTATTTGATGAAAAGTTAAAGGTGTAAAATATCCCAAACATGACATCTTTAAAGAACAAATCTTGACTGTTTTTAATCTCATGTTCCTCACATAAATAATATATCAAAGTCTTGGAGAGGTGAGTTTATAGGTGTTTGCTTGGACATGACTGATTACACCACATATCGTGAGGTGGGAGGTGCACGATTAACCTAACTTGCTTGATGACCAAAAAGGTAAGACAATCAAAATTACCAAAACAAAATAAAGTCGTTAGATGGATTCTGGAGTAGTAACTCTGTGATTAAAAAGAAATTAACCTTCCAAGGGGTATAGGTACATATTTTAACAAGTATAACGAAAAAAGATTAATGAATAAAACTGTGAAGCATCGGTTTACGTATAGTACCTCGGTCACAAAATAACTAATAAGTAGCAACATTTATTAATAATAATTTGAATAACGTAAAACATGCTAAGTTATTAATAAAAGCAATAAGATTCAACTACCGCTTATAAGAAATTTACAAATGATCAAGATGAGTTGGATATCTGAGGTTGGGTTATTAAGAAGTTACACGGCCACATGTAAATTACTTAAGCCATTTGTTTTACTGTCACTTGAAATTATTTTAATTGTCCGTTATGTTTCATAGAGTAACGAAACCGTCGTGGGTTGTCTCGAAATTTGTTAAAAAATTCCAATTTCCGAAGGCAATATCTCCCCGTGCTATTGCTTCATCCTTATCGCTCAAAAATATTCGGTCGACACGATTTTTGTTTTACAGTGTACGAATGTGATATATTTCGAGTATTTAAACGATTCCTTCAAATCCAAAACATGCACTTTTGAATTCCGTAAAATATCAATGTCTCGTAGACAGTGCCGTTAGTTTAATGGACATTCAATGGATAAACGGAGATATATTAGCAGAATGCGACGTCCTATGGCCCACGCTACCGGCCTATCACCACCATCTCTAGGTTCAACGTTCTTGCCAATGCTACTACCATCCCGATGATTTCGTATGCATTTATATCTGGGCCTTGTTAGCAAAAAATGGATGCATCACGCATACGGAAGATATGATCAAAAGAATAATCTAATTAAGAGGTTACAATTACGCCGGCGCCGTTTCCAGCTCGAGCATCCTCCAGCAACGAACGCTGCATTAAGCTCTCAATTTTTCTACCCAAGGAGGAAATGTTTGAAGAAAATTCTCACAATGCTCCATTGTTTTCACACCAAACAAAACATGGTAATGTTGTTGCATTTAAATACAAAACATTTGAAATAAAAGGAAAAAATGTGCAGAAAGTAAAAAATTTGCATGTCGTCCCTACCAAAATAGTATTTAAATTCAGCTTCCAGATCGAGATATTTATAAAATAACAAAAAAATAATTTTTGCACGCCACAGAGCGATCGGTAAACAAGAAAACTACAACTTTGTTATCGAATTTGAATCGTAAATTACCATTTTAATTTCACGATATCTTATAAAAAAATGTAGAAAATGTAAACTACCGAATGATTAATAAAAAACTTTGAGTGTTACCTGTCTATACCATTAAAGTTTTATATAATTTATTGGTCGTGTATTTAGTCGAAGTGGTTGGAATTGATCTGTTATTAGTTTTGGTACGTTTGTGATAGAGCGACTTCAGGTTTATATAATTCGCTTTTGAATTATAATGAGAATCCATCTGTATTCAACACCTAATTAAAGTCTCCACATGTCACTTTCAACTTTATTTCTATTTCTTTAAACAAACATTATTATTTTATTTTATATTCGTTTTTGAAAAGCACTAAGAAAAAGATCGAGATAAGATTTAAATTAGTGATAATTTCTTAATTTCTACTTAAATAGGCTTAATATGCAAATTTTGACTGTACGCTCGTCGAGGATCTCATAGACCTGTTTTCGTCTAAATATCATTGCAAATAATTGCAACTTCGATCCGGTATGTTAAAATTCTTTACAACTTTCACGTCCAAGTCATAAAAAGTAACATCGTCGTTACCTTTTGCTTGATCAACGAGTAAAATTCAGAAAAGATTAAACGAACATTAAATTTCTCAAGTTTTGTGTTTACCTTTAACGACCTATTTGAGATATAATAAAAATTAAGGCTTTATAACAAGTGTATTTTATATCGTATAGGGATGTTTTGATTTTCTTAATGATGACGTTTGTCATAAGGTCTTATCAAAATGTTAATAGCCAATAGCACTCAAGTGTAATAAAGAAGTATCTCTACTGCGAGATATAGTAATTAGTAAGGTCTCACGAATAAAATACCTTGCATCACGACATCACCAGTCCTCGATTATTCAAAAGGATTTTTATAGACACTTTTAAACGATTCAACTTTTCGATACAACTCCGGGCGCCCATATTCTTTTTACAAAAAAATTACACAGGCCACCAAACGTTGGGGTTTTATAAGATAACATATCTTAAAAAAGACAAAAATAATACTTGGGACATTTTCAGGTCAACTAAAAAAATCCATAGATCTATACTGACGTAGAGCTCGAGGAACCCAAAGCATTAGCGCATATTTGTAGCTCCAAAAAATTTTAAATTTTTTTCCAGAAGCAATAATTAGTCCTTGTTGATGAGTCGTAAATTATCCATCGTAAAATCTCAAGTTGATAAATTCCTTTAGTTTCAGCCTGAAAAAGTGGCTATAAAAGTCCTCGCTAATTGACATTACTCAATTATATCTTCTTTCTAAACTTAATTTTCACTTGCTTCACCGCGGTCTCTATTATTTTTACGTTTTGATGAAAGTTCAAAGCTTCTGGTAAAGTAATTCAGCGTTACTACAATTAAAATTTCCTTCTTGTTTGAAAATATAAAAATTGAATGTTTTAATAAACTTAAAGACTAAAATGCTTTCCTCCACTTCGAAGATACAATCATTTGGAACAGTCCAACAACATCTTTAATATCCTGCTTTCTAATATTGCTACGAGCATCCACTTGGTTATTGAAGAAAATTTCCTATAGCCTGGAGGGTACCAACGGACCTCCCTGGGTCAAAACTCATTTCTTTTGACAGATAAGTATTTTTGTTCAGCAAAAAAATATCATTCTCCATTTTGGAAATGAGATCTCCCGATCTTGGGTACCAAAGTAGTTTTTATTTTTCGATATCGATAATTTTGTGATCATGCCTTTAGAGAATTTCTTTGAGTTACTAGGTCAGATTCATCTAGGCTAGAGAACTGGAACCCAATACGCAATTTGAACGATAAACCATGGGTTTTTAAATTTAGTTTGTTAACCTCAGATTGTGAACGATGTTGTAATTAAGCACTTAAATGGCTAAACTTTAATTACATTTTAACATATGATTGTTAATGAAGTTAAGAGTCTCAGGTGATTAACCTTGGTTAAGGTGTAATCAATATTTTAATTCGTTATCTGTAGTACTTTAACATTTTTTGATTTGATGGTAGGGAGTTACATTTTACATTTACAATTTTGGTTGCAAAATCGGAATGTTTGATTCGGATTATTGGTGTGTTATTTGCTTGCAGGGGAAACCCTTAATTCATAGTATAGGGTGTCATCATAGGATCGGTAGAAGCACCACGATGTAATACATTTTCATCCTCTCCTTAACATAATTTTGGATGAATTTCTTAAATATTTAATAGATAGTAATTTATTATAGCTGTACAAAACTTTTAATTACATCTAAAAGGCACCCCATTACAATAAAATAATAAAAAAAAACTATTAACTGCGTTGTAAAACGTCCAATTTACATCAAAGAAATAAGTAATAAATCATGTTTGAAAAATTATAGCTACTCTTAGATAAAAAAATTTACGCAATTTCCTCATAGTAATTAGTTGTAATACATGTTTCTAAATTTAATATGTAAATGAGAACTTAATTAAAATTACTATATTTGGAGTTTTATCTTCTGCCTCCGTCTATTGACATAGACGTAATATATTTTACATAAACGAGGTATTAAAAGGGGCAAGGTAATCAATACAGAACGATTAAAATTGAACGCAAATTTACGATTTGATTCGATAAATTCGACACCGACTCGACTCGGCAAGAATTAAAAAATTTTGGAAGCCTTTCAGATGGAGATAATTGAAGAGGTTTTACTTGACTCGATGATGCAAAACTTGAAAAATATAACGAATTTCCAAGTATTCGTTTTCGTAATTGTTACGTTTTATAAAAAGCTGCACGGACACGTTTGTCTTCTTCTGAAGCTTCGATCAGTAATTGTGTAAAGTAGCTGTGCGAATTCACCGCAAATGGCTTAATCTACACATTTCTTGGAGAGACGCTCTTTCTTGTGGAAAACAGGCAACTCTGAATACTTAACACGCCAATTATAGATTTTATTCACTCGAGAAACTTGCAATTTCCAACTAAAGAATCGAGCAATTAAATCAATCAAAACAACATCGAACAAGCTCGTCACATAAAAAGCATAATTCAATAATAAAAGTTTTACTTCGCATTTCAAACATTTCGATTACCTACTTAAGACGAGCGAATTTATTTGCGGTAGTAGTTTATGCTGAATTGGATTTTACGTATTGTTTGTAAAGACTTTATGCAATATTCAGGCTTGTGATACATCGCCATTACAAGTGTTTACTTCGAGACAGACCTTTTTCTAGCCAGTGAGTTATGGGATCAGTTTTTAAAGTGAAATTACTCGGCTAAGGTACTACTAGATGAAGTTTATACATACAGGATTTGTCGTGGTGGTCTTGCTCTTTGATTGATTTATCGTGTGTGTGTGTAGCGCAATTATATTCTGTAATTAAGTCTTCTACTATGTTTGCAATCGTATATTCCATTAACCGATCACGCAATCATTTATCCGACCCGATCCGTTCATCGGAGAGCTCCATCATCAGAAAGAAAACCAAGTCGGTCCTGGGACTCGGTTATGGCGCGCATTGTCTCTACCGCTAATAAAATGTTAATTTTTATGACGAAGAATAATTACTTTTTATTATTTCTTTTATAGACTAATAAAAGTAACAATAAATTTTGTGCAAACCTTGAGCATTCCCTAAGTGGTGCTGTAAACTAATATATAGGAACTTTTTATGTTACGTTCTGGTTGCAAAACTTTTAAGTAGGCAGTGAAAAAGGAGAGAGAAAAAAGGAAAAGCGTTAATTGTTACAAATTCGAAAATTGTTTCAGCGGAAGAGCAATTAATCAAATATGAAAGTCGTCCTTTTTATGTCCAACGCAACTTTTCTATCGTCCAAATTAGGTAATTGTGGCTGCTAAGAAACGTCTTCCCTGCTGGAATTGTCAATATTGTCAAGTTTAGACGTGATCTCTTTGCAAACAGTTTTTAATAGAAACAATAACTGGTTTTATTTACAGTTAGTAACAAAGTGTATATCACAGTAGAACGTGATAGAAAAAAATTGCAGCAATGTTCGCAATTGGTTTTATAGACTAACAACAACTTTTACAACAATAAAACTTGCTGATATTTGTGCTAATTATGTTGCTCCAATCTAAATCGACAATAATTATACAACCATGCACTGAATTTCACCGAATGCCCTTATTTTGCGCTAAACAATAAATCTCCTCGCGTTAGGATTCCAAACGCTCCAAAATTAATCAATAGGTATAAAATTTGGTCGAGTCAATTTCGCGCTTGCCAATTTTATAAATTAATTTAGTTGTTTGAAGAAGAAGAAAATAATAATTATTTAACTACAAAGTATTTGAGATAGCGTCTGGCGCAAGTACATCCTTAGGCAAATTTAGTAATAATGCTAATAAGTGGTTGATTACAGGGTTCTTGAGTGTTACGTCGGATCACGGTAAACTTCAATTTTCTATCTTTGTTGTTAATATTAAAATATACTTTTATTTGTCTTTATTTTTTAACGAGTGTGTCTGAACAGTAGCGACCCCCGAGCGTTACATGCGGGTGTACTTTTATGCAAATTTTTTTGGATACCTATGCAATTTTTCGACAGCAATGCCAATTACGGTCGACCTTTTCACTGCCACAAAGCAGACGTGTAAAATGTTCAAAATTTTTTGAAATATTTATACGCTGCATCAATATAATCGCGATCGTAAATTTCCTGTCCAAAATTTTAAACGAGGAATATAGAAAAGTCAGCATATACAATGTGTATACATATGCATGCCTTTTGCAACACACACAGACATCCTTTTCATAACTGGTTTCGTTTACAATCAAAAATGCAAGAAAGATCGCTTTTCATTTCAATTCTCAGTCAATAAACAAAAGTCATTTTTACCACATAATATAACATTCAAACATTTTCCAACGTTTCTATCGTCTCTCACGATCTCATCAAAACTCCCAAAAATTGTTCCATATCGGAATATGAATATCAATCAAAGAACTCTTGTGAACTTAGCCTGCACAAATTTAGGTACTTTTAGTACCTATAGAATAAATTCTGGAAAGTCAAAATAGTCCTCTAGGAATCAATCCAGGATTGAAAGCTCTACGCTAAAGGACAAATCGATTAATCTCTCTCCGTAGTTAGAGAAAGATTTTATGAAGAGAATTTAAACAAAGATTATAAAAATCTGAAAAATACAATAAAACTTGAAAATTGTTTTATCACTGTGTAAAAAAAATATTTCTAAAGTACCTACAGAATAATTTATTATTATAGTGATGCATTTTGAATAATTAGCTTTAATAATAACAGCAAGAGAATGTCATTAAAAAAATTGTTTAGATAGAATCTCCACCTTAGAAAATGGGAAATGCATATTATAGGTAAGTTTTCATAAGTAATATCATGTTTATGTGGTTACCCGAGCTTTAGGGGCATCACACAAGTCAGATCGTCTTTAAAAGGTCCTTTTCTCTTCATCTTGAAAATTTATTTTCATTTCGAATTCCAAGAAGAATTCTAGGGAAATATTGGTGGTTTCTCCTATTCCTACCTTAACCGAGGAAGCCAAGAAGAATCTGGTAGATAACTTTCATTTTCCATCAGATAAACAATCAACCCTACCTTACAGTTAAATGCTTTTTATAGATTATCCTAGATAAGTCTTACTGCTTCCGGATTATTTGTTTCATGATTGGATTCCTCATTAAACTGTAGATTTCTTCTTCTATTTTATTAAATTATCTACCACCCAAAAACACTAGCATTTTATTTTTATTTAGTTGCCATGTCAGTACTTGTCTTAGAAAGCACCTCAACACCAGGGAGCTTACAGATGTCGTTGATGATGTGTTTTCCCAACTTAAGAAATAATTGAGCATTACATGAGTGCAATTACGATAATAATGACAAACAAAATTCAAATATTTTCCAGCTAGTTTTAGCTCGGTTCGGGCGTCTCTGACGCTCTCCCAAGAACTCCAAAAAATTGATCAATCTGAAGTTAAAATTTATTCCACACCACAAGTAATTCGTTGTCCTACGTATCATTTACGACACTAATTAATAATATAATACCATGTAAAATTAACTTCAGCATCACAGTGTGTAACACACATAATTAGAACTATTAAATTTTTCATCTATTAAATTATTATTAATCACTCCAACGCATTTCCTCTGTTATTCGAACCGCCTATAAAAATGGTGACACCTCTAATGGTTTCGTGTATGCTAATATTACAACCAACCGGTTAAGATGTTAGTATCAATTCAAATTTAGATAATAAAATTTTGGCCAAAGCATCATCTAAACTGTCGCCGTAACATAACAAGCGATTTGTATTTTATAAAAAAAACCATCTCACTTTTATATGGACGTTTTTATTGTTATGTAATGAAGCGTTTTAAATAAAATGCTGAGTAACATTCAATCCATCAACCCGTACACTAAATCCAATCTTAAAATGCATTTTAAAAACTGTGACTATCGGTTCTTTTGTTTTTATTGATAAAAAAATATTTATTGCTGTTTTGATTATTTTGTTGTCCGTTTATGAAAACCATCTTTAATGAATAACGTAAAATTTGTTTGATAAGCCTAGGATTTCTATAAATGGCTCTGAAAATCTCACTTTTCTCACTTTCATTATGAAATAATCATTTTATGACATATCAATCTCTGCAGTGCGTTACGAATTTGCACAAAATACCCTAAAACGAATTTAAATTTTCTATGGCTTCTTCCATAATTAAATCTAGATTATTCGGATTCAGTGGCTTATTGGTCAATCATATTTTTTGTACGAGACGTTGGAGTTAATCTTATTTCGTTACAAAAGTAAACATCAGTTTATTTTGCTTTATCTCTTCCATTATGTCGAGATAACCAAATTTAACCAAAGACAACATAATCCCAAGTCTCGACAACAATAACACCATAACTTAAAAAAGTATATTTTTACTAACCATTCATTGTTAAACATAAGACGCTATCGATGCAACTTTTTCAAAAAATATGCAACAGAAAATTTCTGTTTCAGTACTTGGCAACTCTAACGGGTAAGTAAAAAAGATGTTAAAATTGAGGTGAATAATTTTGTTTTTAGCTTCCTCATCAGTTTTGACTTCCGGTGTAAACGTGGGATGGACATCCCCTTATTTACCTGCAATTTTGAACGGAACCAACCCCGATATTTTCATGACAAGCGATGAAGGATCGTGGTGTGCCGTAATGCCGTTGGTAGGTGCTCCCGTAGGATCAATTCTGGCAGCAATAATCGTGGATAAAATTGGAAGAAAAACAACTACTCTAAGCATGGCACCTCTAACATTCGTACTTTTCGTTCTTCTAGCGTTTGCAAAATCAACTTTCCTCATCTGCTTTATAAGGTTCATAATAGGGTCAATCGAAGGTGTTTTGTATACCGTTCTTCCAATGTATTTTGGTGAAATATCCCATCCATCCATTAGGGGTCTACTAACCTCCAGCATCTCAATTTCTAGTATCGCGGGAACCTTGTTCATCAACATCATCGGGTTCCAATATTCGATATTCGCTTCAGCCCTAATATGCTCCACCATCCCTGTAATTCACTTCCTAACTTTCATGTGGATGCCCGAATCGCCTTACCACCTGATCAAAAAACAAAACTACGAAAAGGCACGCGAGAGTCTCGCCATTTTTAGAGGCGACAAAAACATAGAAGAAGAACTGACGCTTTTGTGTGAAGCAGTGAAAAGGCAAGAAAGTGACAAAAAAACCAAAATCACCGATCTCTTCACCGTGAGAAGTAACCGTTACGCTGTTATGATATTTGTTATTTTGAATTTAACAAAAAAGTACAGTGGAAAAAATCCCTTGATATTCTACACGACCAGCATTTTCCAATCAGCTGGGGGAACCTTTACCGCTCAATTATCCGTCATTATTTTATTATCCCTCGAAGCTATTGCAGCAACTGTAGGTATTTTTTTAGTGGATCGGGCTGGAAGGAGACCTATCATAATTTTTTCGACAATTGGATGCGTTATTACGTTGGCTTGTACATCGTTATATTTCTACTTCCAGCAGCAAGATCCGCTAAGCGTGGTCGATTTTGGTTGGCTTCCTGTAACGTCTTTGGTTGCTTACAACACTTTTTACAACTTTGGTTTAGAATTAGCACCGACAGTGTTTTTGGGCGAGTTGTTTCCTACAAACATCAAAGCCGTTGCTCTGGGCTTGGCGGATATGTTTTCGGTTTTAAACGGAACTCTTTGCACAAAATTATATCAAATTTTGAATGAAAGTTTTGGGATGTTTGTTCCGTTTGGTTTTTTTGCTGCCTGGTGTGCTGTAGGGGTAATCTTCATTATTAAATACGTTCCCGAGACAAAAAATAAAACGTTGGAAGAAATCCAATTGTATTTTATTAAGAAGACAAATAAATGTTGATTTTCTTTATTTTCTCTTTGACTAGTCGAATAAGATTTGCGAAGAAGTGGCAGTGAGTAAGATACGACTTACCTACTTACAAATTAAAATATACAAAGTAGTCAATTGCCTGGAAAAGAAAATTAGCTATATTTTATGCAACGATGTTCAAAGAAAACGATGCTGGTTAATAATATTTTATAGCTGGGCGTTTGAATGATTATTGATAGTAAACGTCCGGGCATCATATTTTATTAAGTACCTGTACCAGTCGATACTTCATTATTATATAGTCAAATAAATATGGATTCCAATGTTGGGGTATAATTACTAAGATTTGAATTTACAGCTTTCTAGAAAATTAAAACAAAATTGACATGTGTTACCGGGAAGTGCAATAACTCATGAAAGAGCCGTCAAAATTGTAACGATGAGCAATTAATGTATGAAAACAGAAATTTGCTTCCGTGAGTGCACGTGAGAGCTATGGGGTAAAAGAATTTTCTTATTTTCCAAAGGTAAGTTCCTCCATAACTTTGTTTTTAGCTGATGTGTTTGGGATTAAACCAAGAGTTGAACTATGATGACACCAACATTGTCATCGGGTATTATAAATAATATTTATGTAGAAGATGATCTTTAGAAAAGCATGGAATTTATGATTGTCAACTAAGAGAAAAATAGTGGCAGAACAAAAGAGTAACCTTGCTTTTACCACATTGTGGATTCTTCTGGAATCAGGATAGCCTACGACCACGATAAATAAAAAATACTCTTGCTTACTTTCAAGAAGCCTAGTGTTCAAGTAATTTTGTACAATAATTTTTAACAAGGGTGGTTTTTTCTTGCTAGTCTATCCACAGACATCCGTGGATCATCCAAGCAGTGGTGTACAGTTTCAGAAAATTGTGCTTCACAGTTCCAGCACTGACGTATTTGCTATAGATTCGTTACTGCTGAATGTATTTTCAGACCTTGAAGTTTTAATATTTAGAAACAAACTGTTCTTATCTTATCTGTGACAGTATTGTGATATTAAGAATAATAAATTAGCTTGAAAGTAACAATATTAATGAATATATTTAGCTTGTTACACATACGTCATTATTATTTTATAGACAAATATGCATTAAACATGGAGATGTAAGTTTTATATCGACATCTATTGCTGAAATATTTATGATTTTCTTATTATTTGTGTTCGTATAACATGACAGGTTTTATTGTAAACGACTTACAATTTATTATAGTAAACTTGAATTACATAAGTGTCATTACGAGTCGGTAACAAACAATTAATCGTCCTTCTGTATTAAACAATGTTGCAGTTGACTTTCACAAAAATCAAAAAAGAAATTGTGAACCGAATACGCCCTGGTATAGAAGCTGCTGAATCACCGTAATTTTGTTATAAAAAAAAATTATACAGGGTGGTAGTTTTCGATGACACAGCCGGTGGGAAGTAGCATTTAGGAAAGCCTACACGAAAATTTAAAATTGTCATGCAAATTTGTTTAATTTTGTAACCAACAATTACCCAGCGCATTATTTAAATATTTAACAGCAAGTAGGATGTGTAAACAATAAAATTTGTTTTAAAAAACTTGAATAAATGGATTTGCAAATCAGCCTTCAAAATGCGGAAGGTTCGTTATAAATTTTAAATCAACACCCTGTAACGAAGATTAAAATCACCCAAGTGCAAATTCATAATCCTTTAGATTTGCGTTACAATTGAACTGTCGCACGAAGAGATAAGCGTCTCCAGGATATTTTTCCGAAGCGGATCAGATAAAGATCCTTCGAGGGCCGCAATAAGGCCACTCCCGTAGTACCGACGAGGTGTGCCTGTTTCAAAATTAAAACATTCCCACCCGATTAAAAGCCGAGAGTAAATTATAATTTTTGTTATAAAAATTTAGTCTCGAATAAGAAACTAAACACGTTTTTTAAATTTAATTCGTTACTTGTTAAATAAACTATAAATTAGGTGGGTAATTTCAGTAAGTGACTAACCGGCGTTTGATCTCAAAGAAATCTTAAAATTCTTGACGGCTTAAAACAAACGTTTCTTATCTAAACAAGTTAGGGCACTTAGGCCTTTATAAGGCTCGTTCTACTATCACTGCCTGTCCAAATAGATAATGAAACAAGCTCGAAAGAATTGAGATGTGACCCATGTCTTGATAGCAAACATTTGTTAGATGTTCAATATATTATAATTTTTTTACCTTGTCACGAAATAATTAAATTAGTGGTTTTGGAAACGTCTTCTACATACTAATTACCTTTAATTTGGAAGCGTTACCGGTAAGAGGTGCCGGTTTTGGGCTTTGCATACCAACCTGAAACAAAAAAGTAAAATTAAATAATAATTTAAAAAAATACAATTTATTTTTAAATAATTTTGTTTCACAAAACAACTGGTAATAAGAAATTTCATGGTTGAAAACATTTCTATACAACCATTTAATTTATTATTGTTTCCAGCGTGATACAATCTAACGGAGAAATAGCTGTACCAAATGTTTCGTTGACAGTATGGGCATGTATGGGATATGATTAATTCGGAAAGCTTGTCATAATATAAGAAAAGAAAAATTAATTGATGTCTGGATCAGTTACAACGTCAGATTGTATTAGTAGCTTAATGAACCACGAATCCAAATTTGTACACGACTTCATTGCGAACACTTTTTTTGACATTGAAAAAAAATTTGATTTTCGGAAACTTTTTGGGGTTCCTCGTCGCGTCGTCGTAAAAGTAGTGGTCACTATTACCTACCAACATAACGGAAAAAAATTTGAACCAAAAGTAAAAGTTTTTTTAAAAAAGCATTTTTGGTCAGAAGTGGATGATCGATTAAAGGCAACGCTTTGATAATGAGGTTGACAGTTGGGTTCTTCATCCATTATACGAGACAAGAAGACATGTTCACGAAACCAACGCTGTCGCGTTCAAACCAGATCGATTTTTGTAATGATTTTTATTTTGATTTATTTTTATACGAGCCGTATTATAAATAATACAATTTTATAAAAATATTCCAACTATTTCTTAAAAAGATTTCAAACTCGGATGAAGTTAGCAGCTTGTACTGTTATATTAATTAAAAAACTTAATTAATGGTATTGTTAGTCGCTAGAAGCTAATTTACTTGTTCGCTTTGATAATATATGAAAGGTTTTTAGCAAATATTCTTAATTTATTTTATCAAAAAAGTGCTCCTAATGTTTTATTTTTTTCTATCACGATATCAAAAAAGTTGTATCAATTTTCACCTCCTATGGCTTGATTTAATTGAATATATAATTTATAAACATTTAAAATAATAAATCATGCGAGAGCGAGCGAGAGAGAGGCCAAAATTTATTCGTTACAAAGACCCCGCACAATAATATTTGGATCGTCTAAAGGTGGAAAATAAACGAGAAACTTTGGTTTTTATAAGTCATGAAGTTCTACGTCTTTAGTTAGGAATGCGGTTGCAATGCATACCTTCCAATTGACAATACAATGAATGGGATATTAACTGAAACTACCATTTCGAAGCATGTGTTGTTTAGATATTATAGTGAACCCCTGCTATCATACATGAAAAAGGTTGATCGTATTAGTAAAATTAGCAAAACATTAACGATAAATCACGCCTTCGAGTTTCGATTTTGTACCTATGTACGATATATACGAAAGTGGGAAAACGACTCGAAATTTTCAAAATTCGTTCCATTGTTTCGCACAAACGGGATTCTCCCGACGAGGGGAGCGTGTAAACGCACAAATTTTGATAAATATCGACGTCCGACAGCTTTCAAATTCGAACAGACAAAGCGTTACTCGGAGGCATTATCATAAATATCGTGTAAACTGCCAGTGTTAATTGAAACCCTTTAAAATTAATAACTAAATATTGCGAAAGCGTGTTAGAAGTTTTCAAACGAAAAATTATAATTCATAAAAGTTAATTGAAAATTAATAGCGTTATCGAGATTGTCTTAGGTCGAACTTGAAACTGCAAATAACTCACTCGAGTGAACAACGTAGGCGTGCAGTTATTCCAAAATACCAAACAGTACTTAACAGTTAATAGAAAAAGATCAACTTAATTAATTATCCCAACGTTTCTTAACACATCGGTGCCCGATAGTTCCTGCTTAAAATACGACCTAAACTTATCCCATCTATAAATTTTTCCGGCATTTAATTTCATCAATTTATTTGACTACCGCTCCGCTTCAGAGGGAACACCTTACGAAATATCTACCAACAGAAAGAATTAATAATCACGCAATCAAAATAACCATTGTACATTGTAAAAATCGATAGGTAAGTAAGTGTTTTGCTTTATTACCTACTTAACATATAACAATAACGTTTCAAGTTTAAACTAAATTTAATTTTTAATGTTGTCGTTAATGTTGCTTCCAAACAGTGGCGTAGTTACGGGGCTGTAGGAAGTGCGCGAGCAAAATATAAAAATTTACCACCGAAAATCTGATCTGTGTCGGTATGATTCAATTTGCGTCACTTAAATTTTGAAAATCAGCAATTTATCAAGAAAGCATTTATGGTTTTATTTTAACAAGGATTATAAAATCAGCTATAAATCTTTAGTTTAGCTGTAAATTACAGTGCAGTAATTACAAAACAATAACAGATCAAACAGGAATAAGGAGAAGGGACTATAAGTTTTACTATCATTATGTTATTGAATTATTGCTTACTGATACGTCATTTTTGATAATAAAATTTTATCTACGCTACTGCATTTCACTAAATAACTGTACTGCACAATTTGTCGGTAATAGAAAAGTGGATTGCAAAAATTATTCCCGCATAACTTTAAAAAAATTTTGTTTAATGTTTTTTTTTTACTTTAAATTTGCATTTCAAGTCGGCATTCTTGACCTTTTATTACTTGCTTCCATTCCGTTCTTCCGCACGATGGGAAGAGGTAGTAGTACAAACTGAAAAATTTTGATAGAAAAATTCTCTCTAATTGGAGTTAAAAGAAAGAAAGTAATTTTCGTTGATTAAAAAATTATTGCGGTAACAAAAACTTGAAATTAAGACGTATCGCATTCTTTCATTAAAATAACTACAGGAGTAATTAATCTTTATATTTCCTCTAATTTAGCTTAACGAATTTAACTTGCTTGTTGAAAAAAAAAATGAAATTTTTTAGTGTAATTTGAAATTTATTAATTGGTAAAACAATGAAAGTTGTAAAGCAATAACGAAAAAAGTGAAATAAGCCGAATGTAATCTTAAGTCTTCGATGTCGACTATAATGTACAAGGATTGCATGCGAATCTGCATTATCAATAAATTATGGTATTAAAATACCATAGCAGTAATGATCTCTTGCTGTTTGTAATGGTGGCTACACTGGCCCGGCCAGCTCGAATGTGTTCATTCAATAATTGCCTTGAGTGCTTTTGTCAACTATCTACTTTATGATACTCACTGAAATTCATAAACCAATTTGTAAAGCGTCTTATATTAAAACAACAACTTGATATTATTTTCCATTGTATTATTAAGACACTAACATTAATTTTATGATGATAAGTGTGTATTGTTGCTTAACATTAATTATTGTGTAAATAAGTTGTACTATTCCGACAAGTAATTGCATTTTACTTTTCAATATTACTAAACTAATTAACTTTAGTTTTCCAACATTTCCTCAAATCCCACCGACTGCGCCTGAAATTGAAATAACTCCAAAAAAGGGTAAACCAACAAATTATAATCCGCCACTCCGTTACTATGTTAATTTACTTCAAAATTACAAATTAGAGTGAGCCGATAATTTTGTAACTTCAAGTTACAGATGCTCCAACCAACAGGAATTCGCTTAAAAAACTCGAAAAATGTTAAAATTTCGATGATAATAATCAAGTGTTAAAATTATTCGAAAAACATCGACGTTTGACACAATATTTACCTAATAACTAAGTAAATTTTGATGTTCTTCATTAAAAAAAGGAATTAAAATTATTTACAGTTAACGTAGGTAAATAATTAAAATTTTTAGTTTGCCTTATCTAAAGAAGCTTTTCGAAAAATTTTGATCTAGGTAAATTATCCACCGTCAAGTTTCTTATGTTGGGTGTTATAATAAAGAAGAAAATAATTTAAATAGAATTCTTTCAACAATCGCAAGAAATTACATTTCATGACGTACTAAATCATAATCTACATTTTTAAACTCAACCACTAAGCTTGGCTAACACACATGGAGTGAATTACAAGATAGTCGTAACATAAATCCTTTGAAAATTAAGAATTTATCATTTCCGTCATATTTAGTCTTATTATGAAAAACTTGATAACATTAATCTTCAATTGTGGAACTTGAAGGAAAAAGTTTATGATGCGCATCCATAGGTACAGTTCAACTATTTTTTTGATGCGGTTCATTTATAACTACAATTAACTATTTATTATCTGCCTAATAGTTCGTGGTTGAGCAACATTATTACACAAAAAATGCCACGATAATGCATTTTTATACGTGTTGCACGCAAACTTTTATTTTCGTCCTTTCGAAAGATAAATTTGAAAAGTTAAGAAAATTGTTTTCGTTTAAAAGTAACGCTTTTCAGGTAGGTTTGTAGGGTAAAAACTTCTATTTTGAATAACAAATTTTGAAAATATAAAAAAAAAGTTTTAATATCAAAATAACCATTATCCTGCGTAAAGGGTGAAAGCAATTTGCTTCTTTTACAATCCAAATTATGAAATATTAATTAAGAACTTTACTGTTGTTATCCATTAACATGTGAGTTTCCGCTGAAAAGATCCTTAAAAGGACTTAAAATATGACTTAAACTTTTGCCTTTTTTTTCACATTAATTGAATGTTATTTGGCATCCTTGGTGTTTTTATTGTACTGTCACAGTGATCACAAATAAATTGGCATCTATAAATGAAGTTATACAAAAGCGTTTTAATTTTCTCTTCAAAAAGTGATTAAAATAAAACAAGAAAACGCTTGTTTTATTTCGTTCATGAAAAGAACATCCGCAAGCAATTCATGGAAAATTGATTGTTAAGTGAACAAACTTACAAGACTTCTTTCCTTGTGCTCACGGTGAGAAAATTACAAAAAGCCAAAATTAATGAGAAGTAAATAGTATAAAGCTCACTAGTTTGACAATAAAAGAACGATAACACATATCTTAATGTTGCGTATCATTTCAATCTTGCACGAAGTTGGCGTAAAAACATATGGATTTGAAATGCAAAGTGGCAACCGCAAATCCTTGTACCGTAAACATGTATAACTAAAGAAGCAACTGAATAAGTGTTTCTTATCTTGGTAATCGCACATAGTTACATTATCGGTATCGTTACCGATGAAATTCTTCAGCTCTAGTAGTGAAATGAGTTACGTTTGATTAGAGTGAAGGAGTAGCCGATTGATTAGATCCGTCACGAAACTGCGAGAGAAATAATAGGATTTTCGCAGAAAAAATTTTTGGACGACTCCAAAGTAATTTGACAAGTGGTAAAAAATGCAATTATAATTACGGTATTGTTTAAATTAAAGAATCTTGGACAAAAGTCGGACTGCTATTTCAGAAATGCGAGTGCTCGAGAAATAATTGCAAACCGAGTTAGCTATATCTGTTCCATGTAAAGCAAAGGAATGTTCTTGTATGAATTTCTAATTATGGTTATTTGCCTGCGTTAGTATATAATTTCGAGTAAAAACAGAAATACTTAAATTAACCGGCGAAGGAAGCGTATGGTATATTATATCAAAAAAGATCATCGATTAGAATATAATTTGAAATAATTGTCCGGCGACTACTAACCGTCTAAATTTTCTTCAACAAATTATTCATTTTAAATAGTTAAATGGTTTTATAACAACGAATAAGTTTACTGTTAGATGGGAGGGCCATTTAACCTTCCAATACCAAAGTTGACGTTCCTTTGAAGATAATCATTATTCATACTGTTGCGCAATTAAGAAAAAAAATATCCAGAGAAAATTAAAATTTTCTTAATTTATTTTTAACAGTTATAATTGTTTCGATATTTAAAATTTTTCTAGTCGAATATCGGTCCATTCGATGGGCGTTTTTATTATTGAATCTAACAAAGGATTAAAGGGAGCAGAAAAATTATTTGCGTGTAAACCAATAAAATTATGTATGTATGCACATCGAAATAAATAAAAGGCAAAAAATAAAAATAAATTGCATCCTTGGTATAAAATTTATAAAGAGCAATCGACAAAAGCAACCGCAATGTCGAATATAAAATAGTAGCAGTGTAGAACGATTATACATTAACAGTCTTACTTATAAAAATTCACTTATACAGATGTTATACAGTGTATAGTTAAACAATGTATAAGGCGTGTATAAGAGGTGTATATTTCTGTTACCTATAAACGCTGCATTAGAAGTGTTTTACTATACACCAGCTATTTGCAGTTTATACAATAAACAATGATAAACGTCATAATACGTCATAACTTACGTCATTAAAACGCTGTGTCGGTAACTTATTTGTAGGATATCTACATTTTCATTAAGTTAAATTTCTTGAAACCGTTAAAACGTGTGATTAAAAAAATCTTCATCACTTAATTCAAAGGGATCTCTTCTTCTTTTATACATTTTTCGTCTTCGTACATTTTCACCATTATTTAAGTCGTTTATATCCATAGCATCCAATATCAAATCATTATAAAAATCCATTTTTAAAATGCTCTTGTCAAAAAAACTTAAATTTATAGGTTGTCTTGTAACACAAAATTATAACTTCTAACTGCTTATAAAAAAACGATTCCTTAAGTCCGATTGACAAAACTTTTCAAGAGACATAATAAATCTGCTACTACTCTTATATTTTACAATTCTAATTTATGAAATTTTTATGAGATACTGCAAGAATATAGTTTCATGTTTATCATCAAAATATTTTACGGGGATTTCATAATTTCCATATTAGAGAACTGAAAGGTTTTTCATTGAACATAAATTTTTTTTAAAATCGGACTTACAAGGTTTTACAAGTAAGCCGACGATATTATATAAACGTTATACTACCCTCAAGCTGTGTATAAAAATTACCATGAACAGTTATGACAAGTGTATACACACTTTGGTTATACAGCGTTTATAGGTAACATTTTTAATGTATACATCGTTTATAAGTAAGCCTAAGAATAGTTATAACAAATGTATACACAGTTTGGTTATACACCGTTTATAGGTAATACTTTCTAGTTAAGGTTGGTATATGGTTATTATAAAAGTTATACATCGTTTATAAGTAACAGTGTATGCGTATAATAATTTCATATTGATATGCATACAGAAGACAGTGGCGTAGATGTTTCTTTACCTTAACTCCAACCATAAATTACTACAACAATAACAATTAATATTAAATACCTTCCATATATTATGAAGCAAGATGATCAACACAAATTCCTAATACTTGTAACGTTTAGTAAACTATGGCATTTTATTCATTACGTTATATTAAGTACTACTACCAACGTTATAAAACGAGTTCGTTTTAAAATGTTAAATTTTTTCCATTACGCTTGATTAGGTTTGATTTAAAGGTATTAAAATGGTGTTACGTCGAGTAATAACTATGCAAATAAAGATGAAAATAGTGTTACTAAAATTAATAAATACTTTAATACTCGGACAAGTACACGAGTCGAGTCAACATTTAAAACAGGATTACGTTTTGATTTAAATATAAGTAGCAGTTTTCCTATCGGCAATTAACCGAGTGGATGCTGAGGAAAAAATTGCATAGGTTGCTTTTAAAATAAATAAAGTGTGGTTCACAAGGTGGGAAAAATAAATAACAAAAGAGCACAGAAAAAATTCTTGTGACATCCACGTCCGAAGATTCATTCGTAATCGGTGAAATCAATCTGACTGTACTCGAGTCGAGGGTTCGATTACAATAAATTTATTTGCTAGGGTTTCTTCTGGTGATGGCTCTCTAATAACAAAATAATTTAAGAAATAAAAAGTAAACTTGTTGCGACTAAATAAAATTAGTTTCATTGGACTTGTTTAAACTTATTCCTTGAACTCGAGCAAGTCCTGACTGATGCATCAACATCCATATAGCACATTGTCGCATCCATTCATTAACATACAAACTGCGGTCGTGTCTACTGTCAGGATTGCCAACCAATTTATGGAAGCGTTAATAGACGACAACTTTGCACTATCGCAACTTTGCATTACCAGCGGCTGCCTTAATTAACATGTAATTAACCAATTCTTGTTAAAGCATATTTTCGATATTTATTTCAAGTCGTTTGCTAATTAGCAGCAGCAACCGAAACTTTTATCACGAATTTTCTAACGCTGCTTAAAACGCCCCGAGACGGCACTTCCATTGTGTTCGATCGTTGCAAACATCAGGGTTAATCGGCAATAATAAAACAAAATTGAAACCTTCACGGTAAATCAGCTAAATAGAAATGAAATGCAACATTTATATTAAACCAGCTCGCTAATGAAACATCCAACAACAATCCTGACCACCCTGTCTCTCTGTAACATAATACAAAGCGCAGTTAAACTTTATCACCAATTATTTACTATAATTCAATTAATTAATTTTATTGGTTTGTGTTGCGTTTTCGCACCATAAAACTACGTTTCAAGAAATATTTTTAAAAAACGAACCCCAAGTGATGTTTTCATTTCAAACAACTGGCGGTATGAAAAATTACAAGTTGACACACTCTTTAACCATCCGCCCACAAAAGTATCACACGCAATGGTAAGCTAATTATTGAAAATAAAATTTTCGCAAGAGCTTGACGTTCAATTTGCCGAAGCAATACATCAATGATGCAAAGTAGTTCTCTTGTATCTGCATCGTGATAGTTAACAACTTAAAAAGTCAAGTATCTACGAATGTAAAAATACCGGAGAAATGATGACTTCGTTCCTTAGAAGTGTCGATAACATCTCGGAATGCATGTACTATTTCATACGGATGATTTTGCATAGCATTGTCATTGATTAAAGTAGTGCAGAGAAGAAGAGTTTTCAAAGCATTCAATGCAAATCAGTTTTTGCATTTTTGCCATTTTATTTTATTTCAATACTAAATCTTAACTTTTAAAAATATTAAATAATATAGTCTTACTATTACGGTCGACAGCGTCGTCCCGACGCGACCCCTTTTTCATGCAATTTTCTTGTTCGTTTGAACAGGAATGAACCAACGCTTAAATTTTTGCAATTCTTGCCCTACCCATAGAAAAAGCGTCGTATTTCCTGTGCATCCCAGCTCGCTATTTCTAATTGAGACAATTTCAAACATGCAACGCAAGTTTACATATGTTTATGATTGGTGGAAAACGGTATATTGAGGATAAATTAGTACCTACTACTACTTTCCAGTTTCTGCTGTTAACAGTTCATAAATTCACAATAGTAAATCTCTTTTTTTATATCAAAACTTCCATATTAATCTTATTAAATAATTTGATAACATTTGATAATAATTAATTGGCAATATTCTTTTATTAATTATAATTGATTCATTATGGTATTTTAATAACCTCATACTGTGTGCGCATAACTGTTAAATACCGAAATGGTAAAATAAATAATTCTTATCTTGTCGGATTTGCACCCGAAAAAATTTCCTTTCGTTAATCTCTTAAATAATTACCTTTTTTGTGGAATTTATATTTGAATAACAATAAATGGTTCTAGTAAGCGAAATGTAAAAACGGTGGCATCGTGGTCACTGAAGACCGCACGACACCAGTGGTGGCCGCAGGTCACGAACTTGAGCTCATCTGACTTATGATTCTTTACCATCATAACTTGGCATTTAGGAGCTTATAAAAGCATTGCATTTATTTACTTATACTGGCTACTGTAATATCGATACAAAATAAATATTGAATTTATAACTTTTTTATTTATTTTTTTAAGCTAACTAAATATTTTGAATAAATCCGTGATCAGGTTTTGCAGTGGAATGATTTAGCGATTTCTTCGTTGGAACACCACGCGAGTGTTTATAATTTTTAATTAAAATTTTAAATTGCCGTAGTCGACCACCCCTAAAAGTTTATTCTTGCGCACTTGGCTTATACACACACACACAGAAGTCCTCCAAGAAATTTAATTTGTTATACTAATCGACAAAATAAGCATTTGCATATTATCCATGTTTATCAACTGTTACATGCAATCTTACACTGACATTAAATGGCAAGGCAATATACGAACAGCAAAACCACTTTGATGTTTGGTTACCACAGTAGATTGCAGAAACGATTCAACAATCAAGCTCATGTTGGTAATATGTCACCATCGCAGACAGTTTTTACATTGATGAACCACAATTATTTCAACTTATTCCTACTAAAATTGTCTAACACAACTTTGCAAAACACCAGCAACTTAAAATTTCTCTCCGTCTTGCGATTTCAAGGTAAAATAAAGTCTAATCACAAATCGTGTAGTGAAGTGGAACAGGGCGCACGTATTCTTTTGCCACGACCATCCAAGAAATTATAAAAAAGAAATGATTTTAAAAATTAAAAATCCATCATGCTTTGTTCTTTTAATACATTCTTAAATAACGCGCAGTACACGTTTCGTTGTGGTTTTAGAGGTCTCCTAATAAAAAAAAAATAAATTATCTTTGTTTCTTTACTTTTCGAAAATAATTGAGTTTGTCGCACTCGTAATTATTTAATTATAATTTTATATTGTAGATTAAGGTTAGTGTTGCAGTAATTCATTTTATAGCGCTAACGATTTTTTTAATTACCTTAGATGGTATGTGCTGGCAACGAAACTCATACCCAAGCCGAGCATAAACAATATCAATTATCGTTAAACATTACTAATTAAGAATATATTCTTACCATTCGTCATTAGAACTTAAATTGCTTCACTCTTAAAATTCTCTACAAATATTTATGCAAAATTCGAAAAAAAAAAACAATTAATTATTATTAATGGATTACGATATAAAAACTAACACTAAGTTTTGTTTTTCAGACTTGATGTAATTAATTACAAGAACCTTAATTGATTTTCAACTTTTTGTTTATCTGCAAGATAAATAAAATTAATTTGGTTGGAAATTGAATGAGTTAACCTAAAGTTGCACGATTTAAAATTTTCATGAAAACAACCTGGAGGTATCTTCTCTTTTTCTTTTCTTCCAAAAGAACATTGGTCGCAAAACCTGATGAACTTGAGATGCCAGACAAATTCGAATTTAATTCGAAATTAAATTTAAAATTCGAAAAAGTATGCAATACTTGCTAAGTTTTGGGAGTTCTATCTATTAGCACCCGATGCTTGCAAATTTGTACCCAGTGTCTACAGCTGAAGGTAGCCAGCATTCTCAGGATACAATGCAGCTTCGATGTTCTGCCAGATCGACGTGGTGATCAAGAACCGACTAAGAAGTATTTCCAACTCCTATCTGAGCACCGAGCCCCGACTTTGTCCTTATTTTGTTTAATTAGTATGTTAAATTGTTTTCGCACCCTTTACATAATTTAAAAGGTGAAATATACGGTTATCAAATAAAAATTGTTATTAATTTGTGGCTCTCTGTTGGTGGATATCGATTAAATTTATCGTAAGCAATTTAATTTAAAATAAAATTTCAATGCAGATATCACTTATTAATAATAATAATTGATAATTAGGTAATAAAAATCAATAATTTAATGACGATGAAAATTTTATAAACATGCGGAATATTGAGAAAAAGGCAGAAAATGACATATTGTTGTTGAACGAACAATGGATAAGATAAATGATTACAATTAATTATAATTATTATGAATTAATAAAATCAATTTAGCACGAAATATTGTTTGACGATTTGTGGTAAAAGAAAAGCACAAATGGTTATTAAATTAGACATTCACAATTGACTCGCAGAGAAAGATTTAGTATGCGATTTTGAAATAAAAGCTGTAATTAATACTCAAACTGAAAAATTGAACATTTAGATTAAAATTAAAAGATTTAGATTAAACTGATAAAAATTAACTCTTAAATGAGAAAACGAAATTATAAAATTCATATAAAAAATTTTAATTTTCTGGTCAGTTTTCATATTTTTCACATTTCATTCAATTCACATTTGCATACCTACTTAAATTTCAATTAAAATATCACTTTTGAAGGCAAAAAATGTTTAATTTGTCATGTTTGGGCTTTGTCGCTCATTTTGAAATTTAAAATTGCATCATTCCTCATTTAAACTATTTCATTTTGTAAGACAATTATTGTAATTTTTTAATTGAATTTTCTGGTGCTTATCCACGCCAATATATTTCTTATAATTGGTTGCAAGATCGATTGGTTGAAATTTTATCAGGTCTTAGCTCAGGCCCCAAATTTTCCCGTCCTCCCCTACAAACAATAATTGTAATAAAAGTTTTGTGAAATTATAAACGGTAATAGTTCTGTGATGTAACATTTAAAAATTAAAAAAACTTTAACAAAAAATATTTTAGTTCGCCATAGAAACGAAATGAAATTTTTGATGTTTGAGGAAATTCTTAAATAATGAAATCCGGAATTGAGACGATAAAGCTGAAACGCAGCGGGGAGTACACGATTCTGTTTACACGTAGCATTTCTCTAACTCAAATCGAATCTCTTCCTGGTTATTCTAGGCTTTTGTTGAAAACTACATTTGATTTATATTCGCTTTTGATTAACCAATGCTAAGGTCAGCAATTACAACCGATACGCCAGTTAATTATAAACGGAATAACTGTTTCTTATTACAAAATTATTGCAAAATAAAAAAAATGGTCAACAAGCTTCCGTTATAATGTCAAAAATTCAATCACAAAAAGATCGTAAATTACTTAAAATGCGATAGTAGCATAGATCGAAGCACAGATAGTTTAAGCTCCATTCACTACAAAGTGGAAGATCAAATAAGTTCACTTTGGATGAACGGTTAATCGTCTTTGAAATGATAACAATAAAACCATTAAAAATTCCGATTACACTTTTAAAGAGAAAATCACAAACGGGTTCGATTCCCACTGGGTGCGGAAACGACCTCGAGCTTGATTTTGTTGGAAAAAACACGGAATACATTTATGCATGAAGATGGAAAGTATACGATGAAACGCTTAGTTACGAGGCTTCATTTATGCATTTGTATAATAAAACTAAGTTTCAATTAACCATGTTTCTCGAGTTCTCGACATATAATATTAAAAGAACAATCAATTTCTACGGGTTTATAAGGAAACATATTTCCTATTGAAAACAGTTAAGCTTCTTAAGATAGCCATCAAAACATCATTAGTGGTAAACATTTAATCGACATTACAAAAAATTATATGCAACTGACAATATCCCATTTAACTTATTGAATATTTCATTAAATAATAAATTAAATTTTATAATTTGATTAAGTTATAAATTTTAAATTAATTACCCAGATTTAGGACACCAATTAATAGTTCAAAATCGTTGTACTTGAAATTATTAATTCTTAATATATGCCTACCTTTCTAATTATCCATAATTAAAAATTAATTAATATGCCAAATTAAAAATTGAACGATTCGAATTATAATAAAAAATCAATCGACTTGCCTCATTTTTATGTTCGTTCCAGCGAGTATCGAAGTCGTTTACGCTTACCTGAAAAAAAAATAACAAAAATTAGATATTTTCAATCGGTTTTAAATGTTAATTTGTTTATGAGTAAAAAGTTGACAAAATAAATCAAATTTCTGTCGTATTTTGTTCGATTCTTAAATTCATAGAAACATTCCATTACTAAACTAGATCTAACTCTACTGCAGAGGCGGCATATTTTAAGATAAAATATTTTTGGAAAAATTTTGTACTTTGCCGTTCCCGATATTTATGATAAAATTGCGAAAAAGCGTGGTTGAAATAATTTTTGTGGTGGAAGTGTGGAAAAAAAATTGTGGGTCAAAATTATTGGAACAAAAAGTGTATGAAGTAGTAAAGTCTACAACCTGCTTCAGGTAAAATTCTGACCCTGACGGGGCAATTTCACAAGTGAACGCCCACAGAAGAAATCAGCGGCTGAAACCCAAGCCTTCATTACCTTAGTTTCTATAATCAATATAGAGTTGGTAAACTATACAGCATATAAAATATTTAATATACAAAAACAAAAGCACTCGTAAAACAATAATTCCACCAGTCAAATAAAAAGCTCCAAACGATTAAACTATTTTCTACGCTTTTTTATTAAGAGTTAGTAAATAAAAATAAATTATAGTGCAAGAACTGGCCGCGTAAAGGTTTTCGTACTAAAATAAAAAAATCGTGCACTACGGTCGTAAAAATCCAATTTATTTATCTCTAATGAGATACTTACTATTTTCTCTTATACTCAAATTAGCAACACGCTGCATTACAACCACGCTAATAACAAGAAATTATAGGAAATCGGAAACCTTACGGTCGCGTCGGTCGGTGCAAAAAAGAAAATTACAAAATGACTCCCAAAAATTGTTAAAATTTTTCTGTTATTTGGAAAAAAAGAAGAAGACAAGAGAACAAACAGAAACGCATTATTTCGAAATGGGATTAAGTTACAAAAATGAGTGTCGAATGTTTTGGTAAATTGACACTGAAAAAATACAAGTGGACCAATTGAAAGTGGAATTAATATATAACTAAAAGCACACCTTTATTTTAGGCCAAAATAAAAAGGTATTTTATTTATAACTCAATTAAAAACTAAGAGAAAAGATTATAAGGACACTTAAAATAATCGTTTGTGTCATCCAATTAAATTAACTTTAAATATTGTTACAATTAGTCAAAAGATAAGCGAAAGAAAAAATGAAATTAACAATAAAACCTGTTTTCGCCAAAGAAACGAGTCGAAAAAGTTAATAACAAACAATTTGAAAAAATTTTGAAGATGGCATGTTTATTGAACAGGTAAAAGTTGAACATAGCAGGTAAAAATAAAAAGTGATTACTTTTTACCTTTGCAGATGTTCCACACCTACTATTTTATTTGAGCACCCCTTTTACCTCCGAACTCCGATTCCGATTATATTTAGAGAAAAAAGTAGGTTACGTTGCTAACCCACTATTGAAGTCTCCAAGTTCGTAGCTAATAACCCTGCATAGTTGGACGTTTATTTATAGAGTTGTTAATTAATTAATATCGCAATGTAACTGTAGAAGTAAATTTGTATTTATTAATTAATTATAAATTTATAATTACGATGCTTTTTATTAGACTATCGATAATTTACAATGATACAATTTAATGAGTCAATGCGTTATTTTAGTAATTTTAATTGAAGTTTGGTGTTTTATTTTATTGTCTAGTAATAGCGTGCTTAAAGTTTAATTAATATGGCACACGTAGGTTGTAAGTGTAATTAGTGTAATATTAAAGGATAAACAAAGCCAATCGCTTCACTTAAACATTACTTTGTAATAATAATAATTATTGAAATATCGCCGTGCCTAATCATAAATATACGAGCGTAGATAAGCATTTTTCCATTACTTGTGACACTCGGAAAACTTTTTCCGCAGGTGTCCGCCACAAGTGGGTACTCGATACTAATTTCATATTCAAATTAATGCTAATATGGTACGACATACTTGTGCTTGTTTTTCTTTCATTCATAATCTCCTACTTACGCATTATTATAAAAAGATTGTAATAAATTATAACAATACACTTTATTGTGTAATTTACGTTCACTTCTTCATTGTACGCGCGATAATAACGAAATAATTACAAAAAAGCTAATAAACGTAACACATAAAATTGCTATTTTAATTAGTAAATCAAATTGTAATTTATACCTCATTTTTATACAATATTAACCTTGCAAGTCGCTTTTTAATTATCTTCAAGAACAATCAATAAGATCAGGTATCGCATTAAAATATTTTCAAGGCACGCATTTAGATATTTTCGAAGTGTGTTACTCATTCATCAATTTTATTATGACAGCTCCCGATGCCTTCGTTAGCAAAAAAACAAAATACACTACCCATTCGTAAAGAAAGCGCCGCTACAAGTAAATTTTTGATACGTTTTTAGGCTATCCAAAACCATCAAATTACACTCTGATAATGTGGAATTGTATTATCGAAGTATGATTAAATTTTGGATAGTTACATAGGTATTTCAATTTTGACTCTAGATGTAATTCTAATCGTAACTCCTACACTTCCTTTACAGGCCTACACAACCGGATCAAAATAAAAGCATCTCATTGGTTGAACTTGAATTTAAACGTCGATCTTTACGTTCATTTTCTATTGGTTTGCAGATAAAACAATAAAAATAAGCCACGACTTGATTTATGCACTATTTTTTATATTTAGAAATAATATAATGTATTAGGGTTGTGTTTATTCAACCGTAGCTCCGGCTAAGAGATGCAAATATTATGCATGGAGAAACTTGTTATCTCTATTCGCTAACAAAGTGATGGCAATAAAACAATGGATATCTTTTTTAATTTGAATTTATTATTTAAAAATGTGAGCAGTTTCTTCTTTATCATTTTCAATTAAAATCTTTTGTTTACTTGTATTAGAAACTCCATCCAAACAAATGATTTTAGTAATTACCGCGCAGGGTTAGTTCTCAGCCAATGTTGTGTTTCTATTTTGATCCAGATGTGTAGGTCTGTAAATGATGTTTCCATACCTCCGGGTTAATAAAAATCGTAGTTTAAGCTGATTCATTCACCAAATGAAGGAGGCAAACAAGTTACGATTGCAAATATACCGCATTTCAAATGCGTTCGCCGTTGCTTGCAAAACAGTTATGTAGGTGGTGACATCTATAACTCGATCTAAGGTCGATTTCAAGTACCAAAATTTTGGACTCTGAACCGGAAAGAATACCACAAGAAAATATTCGTAATCATAGGAATAATTCGATATCAGAACTGTTAAATACTCGAGAAAAGGGCAAAGCAAATGTCGATCTATAAACCAGCGTGATACAATTTTTCCAAATATCACATTAATATTATCGGAATGCGGAAATTTCGGAAATCTTACATAAAGATCTCCCGCTGCGTAACATAATTACATAAGATTAAAGTTAAAGGGGTCCAATTTATTAAAGACATTTACAATATTCAATTTTTAGTGGCAAATTGCTTGTCCAAAATAAATTGTGACCTAATTTTGACCAATTTATTATCGAATTACTTTCCCATAACCTTCTCCTAACAAAAATCACGTTTACATACAATTTTCTATCGTGTTTTTGCTAGGAGACTAATGAAACTTACCTTGAAAGGTACAAAATTATAAATTGGGGTGTGAATTTCTTAGTAAGTATAAGCATTTGTAATATTCACGCATTTTGCTCTCCTCAGACGGAGGGGCGTCGGTTTCCATTAATTGGAATAAAATTTTATAAATTTGCGTTGAAAAGCGTAAAATGTAAATAAGTGACTATTAAAAAGTCAAAGAGACAACAAGTGTTAATAGCAAAACAATGTCAACCAGGTGATCACCACACCTCTGCAATAAAACAATAACTTTTTAATTGATACTGCAAAAAATGACCAACACCGACTATATCTCAATAAAATTATTATTGCCCGGCTAATTAAAACCCAGTCGCTATAGAAAAAGTAATGGAAATCGCTCAAAAATCGAAATGGATACCAACATTGCGTGGTTGTTTCGCAGAATTTAAAGGTTTAATCAATCAATGATTTGAATTGTGGACTAAATGGTTGCTGAATTTTCAGGGACGACCAAAGGAAAAGTCACAAACAACGCCTCGTTCCGAGCGTGTTCCGCACCTATTCCAGAATTCGAAGGCCAGATTGTGATTGCGTTAGGAATATTGCACTTGCTAAGCAGTCAGCATGTCTCTCAATTTTCATTATCATAATTCAATTTATACAAATATAACTTGTTGGGCATGAAATTTTCTTGGCGTGTAGGTATCGCATCGATAATGAAAATGCACTCACATACACACCCATATTATTCATCTTCATGCTGGGATCTACTATATTATGTGGGCTAAAGTTGATCCGTCCGATGATACCATTTCGATGTGTTACAACATCTCTTTACCAAGCACTGTCGTAAGAAGATGCATTTGTGTCATTTAACAATAATAAATAATTAAAATGATTAATCTATTATTAATAAAGGTATTTAATATATGTTGACATTTGTTGTTTAGCCTCCGGCGTTAGATGTGGTGCGATATTATTCAAAACAAGATCTGTATCTATTTAAAGAATGCGGTTTTTTATTACGGTAGCTAAAAGCTTCTAAGAGATTCATAATATTTTTGTTATGTCATTGTTATTAAACTATTAAATAATCATAAAAAACAGTGCCAAATGAATTAAAAGGTAAAAAGTTGTTAGCATTGTTTGAGACGCGGCGAAAAAATCGGACACTTTTTTAAAATACTGCAAAGGTTATTGATTTTTAATCCAAGGTTAACAAATTGCAATAAAAAATTGTGTTTTTCTGAGGCGATCTCACGAAAATGTTACAGAATATTGGAAGAGTTTTTTTGCTCAAATTGACACGCGAGATTAATGGCTCGGTTTTTAGGTCCAAAGAGACAAAAAATGTACCTAATGGCTACATAAATTTTTCGGGCAATCATTTGTGATATCAGAAATCGTCTCGCGATTTATGACACCATTACATACCAAAATGAAGCAAAAGATTTTATTTAATAACAATATTTTTTGACCTCAGATCGAAGTGAAGTTATAAAAATTTAACATCGCATTTTCGATAAAGTTTAAAGCTTTCACACCTTTGTGACCAATAGTAATTTAGATAACCAAAAATTCCCACAACAAGGAAAAATAATTGTCATGAAAAATTACGACAACGACTTGTCGTCATCTAAAGGGTTGCTTATCTAGAAGATTATCAATATTTTTTGATGCGGTTCAGACGTGGGCTTTGCAATAACAGAAAGCCAAGTACTGAATACAAATTTAGTCATTTCAAAGAAATGCTGACTCGGCTGCACGTTTGTGAACTTGGGAGTTTTATAGGCAAACGCAACATGAAAGTTAAGATTTGTCGTTGCGGTTAAAATTGAAAAGTTAAATTAAATAATTTCAGTTTTTGTAATTTAGCGATCAATTATCAAAGAAAATCCCGCACATGTTAAAATTGGCATGCAACTCGACTTTTACCTTATCCGACAACACGATTAGACTTAATAATCCATGTTACAACACACGTAGTTCTAAAATCATCCCGTTTTATGGCTTTAAAAAAGTTGGACCTCGTTCCGGTGTAACTTCGGCAAGATTAAGTATTGTTGTCTTTATTATTAATTTTTAAATTATGTTTGCGTGTACCCACAAAGAAAAAAATAATCTAGCGTTAGGGATCAAAAACGAAAATTGCCCGGAGTATCGTTTAATGATGATCACTTCAACGAAGGACAGCCAAAAATAAAATAATAACTACTCACAATGAGAGAAAATTATAAAGTACGTTTCTTATTGGACAATTTTCTTTGTCGTTGCACTAGGCGTATAATTTGAAGTTTGAACAAAACCAAAATATTTTTATAATAGAACATTTCCGTCTTGTTTACCTACCAGGAGGTGGTAATATTAGGAAGTGTCGACTACCTTAGATACCTCCGAAAGCGGTGCTTTTAGATCGGGCATAAATTTAGAAACTTCTAAGCGGATATGGCTTGATTTTATGATACCACAAAATTATAAAGTAACCATTCTATTTTATAATGGATGCTTTTCTCACCTTTTTGTGTGATATGGATACTTTTACCTGATATCATCGTCGAAAAGTCACGAATAAACAAACGTAAACAAACAACAATAAAAACACGAAATTAAAAAAATTATTTCACACCCATAAAAACGACTTCTAAAAATTTAAAAGCTCTAATGTAATTGTAGTGTAATTGTTAAATTTTTATGTGCGTTTCGAATGAATAGTTCGTGTGAAAACAAGCGAAGTTGACCTACTCTGTCTGGAAATCAAAGCTTAAGATTGAAAATTGTGGATAACATAAAAAAGCAAACAATCAATGCTATCTAAGCACAACAAAGAAGATGACATCAGCCTATAAAAACGTTAATTTAAAAAATATAATGTGACAATATACAGTATAGACACGCATTGTACGTGAGTATGTGTGACACATGCGACATGTTAAACGCAAAAAAAATGTAAAAGTCGAGATTCTTCGTTTGTTTTCTTTTTCTGTTTGGCATACAAAATATTTTAAATTTCAAGTACGAGTCTAAAAGTCACCAAGGGATTGGCATTAATTGACCACTCGTTAATCTAAAACCTGCAGATCTGCAGACAACAGGACACGTTTCCTTTTAAACGAACAAAATCAATTTGTAAAAATCGAAAGGAAAGAAAGAATCTGTGAAAGGTATAGCGGGAAAAATAGATATAGTGTACTTACGAGTACTAAGAACACTTTTCAAAAGAGCGACCGTGGCAATATCGAAACGGCCTCCTTGGTAGGGAAGTAAGTTAAAAAGGAGAAATTATTTTACAACTTGTTTCATATTACAAATTCCATTGTTCAAGTTAATGGTATATTTTATTGCATTCTACTTTGCAAAAAATACTACAAGCACCGTTAGAATATTTTATACCTTCATAATGCACTTCCCACATTAATAAGTTTGTGTATACCTATTTTCAATTTTATTGTTAACTAAAAAATTTAATTAGTAGAAAACCGCCCCCTCTCATTAATAAACAATTTCTGTTTCAAATTGGTTTTTGGAAGTCAGCATTATTCAATTTTTAACCCTTTTAAAGGCTCTGGTAGAAGAAATACGACTTAAAGAAGCAAATTTTTTTAATTTCTTTATCCGATATCGTCTAGAATCGATGGAAGAGATTAGCTAGCTGATGCATAATTTTTTCAATTTCTATATTAATAATTCTATAAATAATTTATATGTTCTATTATTTAGTATGTGCATCGCAACTTAAGGTAATTCAATTTATTTTTATGGCATGGAGGCAGCATAAATTTAGTGCAAAAAAATAATAATTATTATTAATACAGAAGCATGTGTGTAGAATGAATAAATAAATCACTCTTAATAACATACACTGATCTAATAATAATTCAAAAAAAGTTATTCGTTGCCCCCGCTCACGATTACTACAACTTAATCATACGTTTAAACCATGATTTACCGTTAATGTAAGCTCACATCTTTCAATCACAGTGGTCACATTCTTGTGGGTGAGAAAACCCATCTTTGGTTCTAAATATGGATATTTCACTCAATTACCCATTAAATCTAGAAAATAATTCCATTTATCGTCTACCACCGTAATGGGAATAAGTTTAGTATTATAAACTTAATATCAATTTGTTAATGTTATTGTTGCTACTAACATTTAAAAGAAAATTACTTATACGTATTGGTTTTTATGTTGGTGTCTTGGCAAATATACAATTTTAGCTATAAAATCGTAAAATTAAAAGGTTTTATTACGTCCTCACGTTTAATGGTTTGGTAAGTTAAAAAATGAAAACACGTCTGGCCCAAAAGCGGCTGCAAACAAAAGGCCTCGATTGTAATTTTTAAGAAGATGAAAAATGGAAGAAAAACAAAACGAAATGACAGGCTTTGTAAAGTACCTGGGTGATTCAGCAAAATGTTGTTATGGGACCCTAATTGGTACGAGTGAAAACCACTCATTAGTATTTTTCATAAATTACCACTTTGCTTTAATTTGCTTCATAAAATTTTAATTACAAAACTAATAGTTTTTTTGAAAATCAAATCAAACTGGAAAAGTTGAGCGTTAACGTTATTTACAAATAATTTTTTTATTGAAAGTTCAGGTACTACAGGTTAAATTTCATTACCTCCCTGGGTGGGCTCTCAAAAGTATATTACAAAATTGACTGAAATTTTAATGACTATATTACTCATAAAACACAATAAATGGTTTTTGAAACGTGCGCACTTTTAAAAAAATGTTGTAATTCGGCCGAATTCGACTAACAGGATTTAAAATATGCAAAAAATTATTGCTATGGTATCCCAGCACCTGAACGTAGCAGAGATAAATGTGATAAAATTAGATTCAATATAAGGATATGTTGCTTGTTAGTAACATTGACCGACTAACCTCTAAGAATGAACCGAAGAATAATTAAAGGATAAGAGAAGGATAAAACTACCAATTGTAAGTAATAAAACAAACCCTAGTAAACGTATTGATGCTTAGCAAAGCATGAGACCTTTAGCTCAAGTACTTTTAAATACAAGTAATAACTCAAATGAGCAATAACACAATGAGTGCAGAGAGATGCACTCTTTTTAGTATACGTGTTACTGTACATAATAGAATAATTGTACAAAATTATCTAGTCAATTAAACATAATTAAATCAATTATATTTGTCCTATGATCGTTCAGATTTGTTTGTCGCTCTCATCAAATGTTTAATTAATAAAGAAATAAATATCTGATTAAAGTAATAAATATGGCTAAAAACTAATAAGAATATAATGAATTATTAGATTCTACTCCATTTAATTGCCTAGATAATTTTTAAATTTTATGTTATTATAAATTTTAGATAAGATTCGAAGCTACGGATTTGTGTCGCGTTTCGTTTTTAATTATTAAATAATTAAGTACCCACTATAAATTTAATTTGATAACCCAAGTCTAATTTTACTGAAACATTTAGTTCATAATTAAAATTTGATAGGAATACAATAAAGTCCTGCAAATGAGAACGTGTGAAAAATCGTGAAAAACTGAAAAGACTATAAATTAGTTTTTCATTACCTGCGTTTTCTATGTACGATGTTTTTTAATGGGACAAGCAATTTAATCTGGAATCTGAATCACGCGATAAATCATTTCAGAGTAAAGTTGACAGTCCAAAATTTGTAAGATAAAATGAAAATTTAAGGCACTAAAAGGTAAGAAAACAAGAACTTAGCATATCTTGATGGTTATACGTTAGTAATGCAATCAAAATTTTCTACACAAGATTGTGATCTAATTACTTTCCTTAACGGCTTCAACATTTTGTACTTAAAGTTGACGACTATAATTATTATATTTTCGTTTAGTCCATCAAAATAAATAAATTATAGAAACATTGGATTTACAAGTAAACTTAGCAGTGAAGACCAATATTTAAGAAAAGTATTCATAAATCATAATCATAAGCCACAGCCGTGGAGTGATGTGACCGCTGGTCGAGTACAGAGCGGAAATTCTGGGTTTAAATCGTGGACTATACAGAATTTCTTAGCTCGGCCTTTCAGAGGACATCCACACGGTGTGGTGAAATAGATATTGATTTATCGGAAATAGGTAACATGGGGACTAATCCACCCCGCTAATCGGATTTGTAATTCCCAAAAAAGGAAAAGCAATGTTCTACTTAGAACGTAAAAAGCTTAATGAAATGAAATGAATCGCCGTTCTTGCGAGAGGTTAGAAAGGAACAAATTTTTTGTGCAACAAAGTATAAAAAATTTAAAGGAAATCGAAAGAGATCGAGAAAATGGGCTTATTCTTAGGAGGAGAAAATCGTCACAGTTCGATGCATTTTCAACAAAAATGCATAAAGAAGTTTACAATAAACTGATTTTATTTGGGAAAAAATAATTTCTTTAAAAAGGCATAATTTTGACCACGGTAAAATAAAATGCAAAAAAGTTTGAAACATTTTGGAATAAAATGTTATAATTTCTAAATTATTTACAACCTCTTCTGTCACCGTAAAAGAGCATAATTGTCAATTATATCTCAAAGAGCCGATAAAATACAGCGATAATAAAGGTTACCTTATATTTACCGATCTCAATTGATTTTAAATTTACGAGGAGGTGTTAATATAAAATAGCTTGCCCTAAGTATTACATAACGTCGGCGCAATAATAGCAACGATAATGCAAATTTATTGTAGTACATATGGAGGAAATTAAGTGGTAGGTCTAAAAATGCATCAATGTAGGCCGAAGAAATAAATAAAACTGTTATATAATTTGGATGAAAGTTGCACCTGCTGCACATGCATTTCAACTCGATTCCCCCACATGGGGATGGGTTAAGCACGACTTAAAAATTACTAAACTATTTTTAGTTAATGTTAGAAAAATGTAAAATCATAACGAGCACTTCTTCTACAGGTTTCAGCCCACAGTTCTGATCTTACTTTCTACAAATGAGGTAAACGATTTGATAAATCTTAAAATTCTCTACTTATGCAACGTCCATCTCTAATGGCATGTCATGAAAGTAATTGGTCGATTAAACGCAAGCTTGCTCACTTAGTACGAAATGTGTTGAAATACAAATCGCATGATAACAAAAAAAGCATTACACTCGAGCAGTTGATTGCAAAATAATTAGTAAGCAAAAAATTTATAAGTAAACAGGTAAAACAGAAATAAGTGACATAAATATTTCTTTTTGATTGCTCGATAATAGTTTTACAAATGACACAAACACCACTCAGTAATTTAATCGTTAAAATATCTTCAAGAAGCCCACTTAATAAAAAGTGTTAAGTATTCATAATTTGCCCCCAGAAATGAAAATATGGATGTTCTTCAGCACAGATTCTGAAATGCAGCAATCCAATTAGTGTCAAAACTGTCTTGTAACGAGTTTCCGGTGTCAGTTTTCAGTTTATTTTTGCTCATAGAAATCTCATTATGGATTGCAGATGATCGTCAAGCCTTCAAAAGAAAACCAGTCCAGCTCGATATTCATTCGGTAGTCACTTTGCAACACAAGTCAAAATCGAATCTATTGAGTGTTTTAGACATACACGTTAAAAGTGAAAAGCTCAAAAAGTACAAGAAGTAGTACCTATGCTACGTTCCTCTTCAATGAAATATATAACGTAATGGAAATTGAATTATAATGACGCAGAGCACATAACCAACCCAAAATAATACCTACACTATAAATTTAAAACAATAAACCACCGAAAAACCTCGTCCTTCGTATTATTAATGTATTATTTATTTTTATTTATTAACAAATTGCAATATGTCATGGATTAAATAAAAAAAAAGTTCAACGTTCGGTAAATTCCATATTATCTCAATCATCTTGAACTTTACTTTATAATGAATTTCTTTACGTAGTCTATTAACTTTTTTTTAGAAAATTTTGTTTCTTTGGTTTTGTTCTAAGATATACACATATTTATTTTCTTAACTTGAAGTACCGCCGCTTGTGGTTGATTTAATCTCATTTCGATTCCGTCTTAATTTTCTGCTTCAGTCATGGAGTTATTACTTTTCAAATTACTTTGAGGTACTTTGTCTATTTTTTCCTCAGGTTTCGATTTGATGTGCTACAAGAACTACTGACCCTCGAGTCTGGTCGTCTTCTTTATAAATAAATATTCCATCCGAGTTGAAAAAACCTGAAGGAAAGTGAAACCTCGAATATGATTATTTTAAAATTAACTTTTTAAATTATTATAATTACGATTTACGTTATTAATATCCCTTAAATTTAGGTCTTAACGTAAAATAAAGGAGGCACCCTTAATTTGAGTTTCGCCTTAGGCAAAAGTTATAAAAGCACGAGAGCGGTTTAATTTTCTTATTTCAGCGATGTCGTCGTTGAAGCGCCCAGTAAAATCGTTATGTAAAAAACTGTAAAATTTTTGTAAAATTACTTTCTAATTGCCGGTTGTAAATAAAGAAAAAAGTGATTGTAAAATTTATATTAGCTTTGATTGCTGGTATCAAAAGCCCGAGGTATTACGATTATAATAATCCGCCTTTGATTTTACTTTAACATTTTTATGTTTGCATGAATTATTACTTTATTTACATTTAATGAACCCTTGGAGAAGTCTATTAAGAGAAAAATATTAAAAAATATTGGTAATTGCGCGATTGCAATACAAATTTAAATTGATTTGCGTTATGTAAAGCAGACTTTATTTATACCACTAATTGCGTTATATATGAACAATGGTTACAAGAATAAAGGGGCAAACGAGAACCTCAATTTAAGTGAAAAATTCCTTAATAACATACAATGTTATTTATGAAAAATTCACCCATTAGCTTAACTATACAAGCTGAAAAAATCTCATCAGATGAGCCAGAACAGTATTATTTATTTATGATCTTCATTAAGTACCATCATAAAATATTACTTCTCATACATTGTATATTATGTATCTGAGAATTATCCAAGTTATAATGATTTCGATATAATAATAGTTTCATTAAGTATGTAGGTAGGCACCTAATCAAACGATTTTGTTGAATGTTGGATAGATGCAGTGTGATGGATGGAAGTGAGAGAAATAAAAGTCCACATCCGCTTAGTTTTTCCACCTTGTACGCTATCGAAGTTAGCACAATAAATTTACAAGTAGTAAAGAGGCGTGAATCTTTTTATTAAAATTCCATTAAGGCATTTTTAAAATTGTTTACGTACATTACCGGCAATAATTGTTAATATTTTACATTAAATTATTTACGTTTGCCACACAATAATATTTATATACGAGAGAAAGGACATGTTTGATATATAGCAATTCGAAAACCGTGATCAAATCGTTTATTTATGTATTTATATTACAAAAGCGTGACATAAATTTTTATATTAAAATAATTTAATCTATTTTTGCCCGATTACGATCCTCATTTTTCTAATATTACATGCACGTCTGAACATCTTAGATGAGCGTTCCTGTTTTAGTAAAATTTCAGTTTTAACATCATCTTACAATTAACATTGTTATTTTATTATAGTAGATACAATGGCTCTTATCCAGGCGTCACTTCATCCATTCACCTCAACTTACACTTAAATTATATAATCAAACGCCAAATCAAATGAATACGAGTATATTACGATATAAGAAATCTTACTACATCTCCACATCCAAATTGCCGCTTTGAAAGACATTTATTAGTTTTAAGAAGGCATTCATTTGTTCTGATCATGCTTTACCTATAAAACTCTAGTATTATGGAATGTCAGCGACTTTTCCCTTCATGGTAAAGAATGATTTAAATTTGTCTGTTTAACCGATCTCATGGTGAAAATATAGAATACTGATGAAATTTCCATTACGCAGATATAACAGACAGATTATTAAAAAAAAAATAACAGAAGCTTTACTGTAGGATCATAAATTCTTCATTCATAACTTTTCATTGCTTTAAAACTAACAATTTGTCTACGGGATTTCCACAAAAGCATTGGTAATGTTCCACAGTTTTATTAGAAAATACAGAAAACAACTTTCAGTGTATAATTTTGTAATTAAATTTAATTGCAACTAAAACTGAACTTGGATATTTTGTGCTTAAGAGATAAGGTATGAAAATATTAATTAGAATATTATAAGTTTAAATAAGCTTGTAATTTATGGGTCACAGTAAACCATCTGCTTAAAAGACATCATCGATTGCTGAAATCTTATGAAAAAATTTGATTCTTCATGGGTTTATTTGTTCTTAATTATTTATTACCTCTGTTAATTTGGTAAGCCATATTTTACTGTCAAATCAAACACCACGATAGTCCAGAAAAAAGAGAAAATCACTTGGAAATGCAATTGATTTTGTTTAAATCCTTAAACTTGTAAAAAAGCCCTTAAGTTTTCAACTTCAAACTCAAATATAGCAAGAAGGTTCAATTTGTCGAATTTTCCTATTCGTTTCACACAAAAGTGATCCACAGGAAGGTTAAACTAGATTAGATTCTCTGATGTAAAATTTCGTATAAGATAATTTTTTAACATAAACAAGGTCTTAGTTGTGAGCCTTGTAAGATGGATGATCATTGATCAGAGATGGTCAAAACTTGCGTATCAATATTGACCCACAGGAAAGAAAGACTAGGAAAAATCCCGAAAACGATGGCAATAAGAAATCGATCTTTGAAGTGAAGAAAAAAGCTCAAATGCTGCAAAATTAACATACCTAACTAAAATTATTAAGGATAAAATTCTGAGTTTAATATTTCAAGCAAATAACTTGTAAATTCAATGGTTTTGGAGCTACTGTTTCTTAAAAAAAATTTATTTTTATGAAACTTTTGTTGCAATCCTTTGCAAAATAATTATAACTGATATTTATAACTGATGATTTAATTCTGTGTAAACTAATTAATAAAAAAACTAATGTTAATTTGTTAATCTGTTTGCAAGATGTGACCTCTCAAAGTAGACTCTTCGACTCTTCCTCATGTCTGCAGCAGGCATAGCTGAAAGTTACAAATTAACACTAATTCGACCTGCAAATGTAAGTTATTAACGCTTTGAAACTTTTACATCATTAATGTAATATGATAGATGCTTTTCGATACAAAAGATGGATTTTTTCACATCCTATGCAGCATCCCTTCAAATCAGGAAAATGTTAAATTAAGTATTTTCTCTAAAAGCGTTGTTAGCATCATTTTTTATAAAAAATTTAATTGCCTTCAATTTTATATAGTATGAGATTATTCGTAGTATAAAAAAATAAGTTATCTCACAAAAACAAGATTTTGGTAGTTAATTTACGGTTAGTTTCCTTCATCAAGGTAATCAAATTTTTTATAGGCTTTTCTTGACCTCTGGTCAAGCTTATTAAAAATGAAAAAAACAATGATTAGCACCAATTCGACAAATTTAGTGAAGTTCAGATTATTTATTTCTGTCGGTAGATTGAAAAGTGTAAATAATTTGAACCTCTCAGCTAGGACTCTTAAAGTTATTTGGGAGCGGTCAAATTGGAAAGGTCATATCTTGTGAACTATTTCTCCTAATGAGGTGTTTTTTCTAGTAATTGACGCAAAATTAAGTCCTTTGAAACTTTTTTTTTATATAATATTATTTAATTAGATTACCTGAAACAAAAATATTTTTATTATAGAATTTTAACTACTTTGTCTGTAGAACAATTTTTTCCTATAACTTGCACATTTTTGCCATACGATACATCAAAAACGAGAAAATATCAAACAACCGAGACTCTGAAAAACATTTTTTCTTGAAAGGTAGAAATTACCAACTTGAAGAGCTTACAGCTAGAGCCTCATTTAGGCTTTTCACAGAAATGTAATGATAATTACGCTAGTTTAACTCATCTGTAAATCATTTTTGTGTCAGGTGAATATAAAAATCAAAATAAAAAGTTTATATTTTAGTTTTACCCGAAGTTTTTCATATTTATATGAAAAAGGTAATCCATGATCCAAGCCTGAAGTCTAAAACTTAAGGGTTTTCTTCTGATATCAATCTAATTTGCTGGTTATTTACACTCAAATGTATCTAATGATTAAACTACAAATAATTTAAAAGTAAGAAAGAATTAAAGCCTCAGATAAATAATACGAAAAATAATAACATAAAATCTAAAAACTATGAAGTCAATTAATGCAATAAAAGTCAATTATATTCTCGTGAGCTTTCAGTTATGTTCAGAGCTTTCGTTGGATGTTTAATTCATAAAAAAATTTAAATATATTAAAAATAATAAATTACGTTGGATGTTATCCCCAATTATAATACGACATGTTAAATTTTAAAAGGAAGAAATATTTCCCCGTATTAGTTGCTAATTTTGTGTTTCTAACTATCGGTGATGAAACGTCCTGTCCCAAGGTAACTTCATATTTACATAATCGACTTCTGCTTCAACAGTTTAAACTTTAAAGGGTACCTGCTACCTGTTATTCCCTAAGACTGCCGTAACATTTTTATCAAATGAACTGTGGGTACAAAATTTCTACAGTTTTCCCCCTTAGCCGTAAAGGAAATTAAATTAAAAAATATAAAGTCCAAATATAATCAAGTTGATTTAAAGAAAATAGCATGAAAAACAAGGAGAAAAGCTTTAAAATTTCATATTGAAACAAGAGGAGTGGAAGTAGAAATTGTAAGAAAAGAAAATATAGGTAATCGACAATATAACAAGATCGATTACTAAACATGGTTAAACCTGAGGATTAAGAAACTTCTACTTGTGTAATCCGGATTCAAAAATAAAGAAAAAAGCTCAGATTGAATCAAGATAAATTCTAGCTTGCTGTTCTATAGATTTCAAATACAGAATAACTCCATCGAATTGTGACGAAATTGCAGTTAAAATAATAGCTGGGTCTATGGATAATTTTCAAGCAATATTTTGATAATTTGAAAGTGGTTGGGAAAACTAATGGAAAGTATTCTATTGAAATAAATGATAAACCCCGTAATGAATGAATAACAAGAAATTTTTATTCTTTAAATGAGCAGGTAAGATACATAATAAGCCATTAACCGATGCGATAAAATCTTGTGTACATAAAGAGAATATTAAAGAGAACACAAAAAATATTTTAGAATTCAGTTACACCATTTTAATTATAGATGTCACGTATTCTTTATACAGTCGAGGTATATTATATTTTTCGCCACTACTTTGTCTGATGTCTATCATTGTTTGTTATTACCAAGATAATTGCTCCCGCAATAAACAACTTATATTCTTGGGAACTTGCTTTTCAAAACTCGAAATATGTAATTATCAATTACGTCTCGCGTTCAGTTTGAATTTAATTCGCCTACTTCAAAATTGTCGGTCACTGCAATCTAAATTTGTTTGTTTGTTAGTTCTATCCAAAAAAAGGTTTTCTCCGGTTTGTATCGGTATACACCAATTTTCTTGATATGCGATACGAAGACGGCGAGCCGTGGTGTATAATCAAAATCAAAAGTCTCACTAGCTAATAAAAATCGCAATAATTTAATGAATCTTGTCGAATAACCGTTTTCGAGATAACAACGTCGTGGCGTGTCAATGCTTAAAGAAAAACAATCCGGAAGAGCACTTCCAAAAAAGTTTCCTTGGTGACACGACTCACGTAGCTATATTTAAGCCAATTTACGTATATAATAACGTTTTTGATGGATCCTCGGGATATTTTTGGTGGTCTCATCAACAAGGCGGCTGATGACCGGTCGGCCCCTGCACGCTATTGGACAGAGTAAGGTAAGAGAAAAGCTACTGGTTGGTTGCCACACTTGCTTGGTCACATAATAATGATAATAATAACAGTAGCTATAATGATGAGCCAAGACGATCGTTGATAATTGGTAACGACAGCATGGCTTCTTGTATTCGCCGTTTACTTCCCAAGCCTCTGCGTCCGTTTGAAACCAGACGAACGCTGATGCAGTTCAAACCGGGGTGAAAAAGAAAACATGGAAATTTACCATCAGAGCACTAAAATTTTATCTAAACTCTTGCATTCCTCCCGAGCCTTTTAATAAAAGTTATGGTAATCTCATGGGAATGCTCATTTTAGCATACAAGAGATACTTGAAATTTTATATTTAAACAAAACCGATTTGTTTTTACTAAACATTACTTTTAAAGACCTTTTATCCGCATTGTATTTTAATAAGGCGGTGAAAATTTCTATGACTTTTGCACCATATAGTGCGATCAAATTACCATAGATTGTTGTATATTGTAAATTTAACGATTGCCTTTGTCTATATTATTTTTTTTTGTGACTTTTTATTACTTCTTATTCACTCAGTATTTTATAACCACCATGTAAGGTACACGCTTTTGGTTGTGAAATAAAATTTTCATACTGCATCGAGAACACTTCACGCTTTCAGCTTATACAACAACTTAGTAATGCAGATAAAGTTGGACACTTTGCGTTTTTAAGATATCAATATTTAGTAGTCACGACCTCTAAACACTGGTAAAACAAATTGAATTTATACAAAATTTTAAATCGAAAATCGCTAAATAGACACGTAAGGTTTAAAAAACTGATACGAATCTAAAGTTTAGAATTTGTAAAATTTTAATTGCTTTCTCGTGTAGTCTTATTGTAAATTATTTTTAAAAAACAATTAATCATAAAATACCGAGTTTTACAGCACAAATCCGGTGTAAATTCTCAACTTGTTGATTAAAATGTAAATGATTTGTAAAGTACACGTCATATTTTTATAAATGAATTTTTGTTAATTAACTTTTTACTTAGCCTCCTCGTCTCTCTCGGTAGGTAGGTTATGTATATCTATGTGAAAATGTAAGCAAAACTAGAAACTACAAGAAACGCAAACATTTCCAATTAATGCAAGCGAAAAATCGACAGAAAAGCAAAATAGCTTAGAAGGCAAAACAAAGGACAAGGTTTTGGGTACGGGTTGTTTTGCTTCAGCAATATTCATACCGTAAAAAGCGGCATGTCTTTGACTAAAAACCAAGTCACAACTCACAAAATTGCTATTTTCGCATGAAACACTTGGTTCAGTGGCCTTAATGCGGTTATAAAATAAGGACTCGCATACTATAGGGCACGTACACAGCCACAACAATAATTGGAAATTGAATAAAACACGTTCTTGCAAAATGCATGGTAATGCAATTTGAATTATACCACATAATACGTAAACCCTCTTCAAGCATCAAACCTTCACTTACCGCAATTTGTTTGACGAATCCATTTTATTACTTACCTATTACTACTTGACAATAATTCAAAAGTATCGTTCTTACGCCAAAGGAACTTTAGGTGTTTGTATTGCGGGAAAAATGGCGGAACGTGATTGGAATTATAGAAATAGCGCATGGGCGCCATGGTAAATTAACTCGAGTTCACTCAAGATATTGAGTACGGATACCGCAAGTACTGGTTCTAATTTTTAGTAGATGCTGCCAGTGTATTATTCAGGAATGCTCAGTGACAATGAGTTGGTGGCACGCCTTTTTGATACCAGACTACGATAAAGGCTTTACACAAATGCACATCATTATTTTATTTCGTTTACTTTATTATCAACTTTTAATATATCACGTTGCGAGATTAATTCGTCTAATCTTGGAGGTTTTCTTCAACAACGGGAAGAACCAAGCAGATCAAAAGGTAGGATCGAAAAGAAATTTTCTTTTTATAAAACGACAAGAGTCATGCCACACAAAATGAGGCAGGTCTAATAAAAACTCGATGAAGACGTGCAGAACAATGTAATCATAATAAGCTATCAAAGCATTGAGTAAAACCAACGATTGTCACTGCATGGAGAAACGATAAAACTATTACCGAATAAACTAAAAATTGCAATGTCAACAAGGATTATTTAACACCTCCTTCTGCCGAACAAGGGAAACCGAAAAATTGTACTTTTCAAATTTGTAATAGGTATCGCAAATAAAAATAAACATCAAAACGGAATGGTAGATAATCAAAGCTAATTAATGTTTCGGGGATTTAAAAAAGTATTAAAAGATCAGCTTAATGTGTGGGATTGCGTTTAAGAAAACAAAGAATTCGTTAGTCAGGATCACGAAATGCAAATTTTCTTTTTTCGGTATCTAATCTATTACAGGAGCTGCCGAGGACAAGCGATCGGCGAATTAAAATAACGATAATCGAATGAAGTTTGCACAAAGAGCTTGTTAATTTGTAGTCTTTTTATTTTCAGTTCCACGACCGCACCGATGCAATCTTTGAATTTCATTTAGACCGATATTACTAAAACAATGAGAACTTTTTAGTTTTTTCTTCTCTTTTTGACAACGAATTTAAACAATGTGATGTGCTTGGTTGTTTTAGCTGCTAGAATTTTCAACACTTTGCTTCTGCCAGAAAAATTGTATGCATTATCGCTTTGCCATTATTACAATTCACTGACTAACGAGCTATTTACTATTCATGAGAGCGGGGGTGGCACATGTAACTAGAATGGAAAATAGAATATAATATAGGTACATCGCTGAAGACAATAAAGTTGTGAACCAATTAACGGGGAGAAGAAAATCCAATATAATAAATCCATAATTTGAAAAGCAAATTGTAAAAGTTATAATTATCATCGGCTATATTGGGTAAACGCAAGTAAATTTTATAGTACCTATACTAAGTTTTAATAATTTTTGCAGTAATTGGCTAATTGAGAAAGCTCAAGACTGCGTTATAAAGCACAATTGGAAACCTTGAGCAGTTGAGTGGGATTTGAGTGTTTCCTTGCACTTGATTTTCAAATCGTGGAAGTTGTTGCAAGTAAATGCATAAACTTCAATCAACACTTTTAATAATTACGTAATGTAATCAACTTGATTTATTTATTTAGCAGTATTGAACTGCTACCTACTATTTTAAAATAGGGAAAATAACAAAAATAAAACATTAACGATTGGTACTTTTTTGGGAACACATGCATAATAAATGTAAGATGTACTATGTACCATGTAGACGTATACTACATACCAACATAATATATTAAGTTACTTAAGAAATGGTTAGGAGCTTTGCATTAGTTAGTTAATGTCACAGGGATCGTCATTCTTGACAGTAATGTAACTGATATGGATGATTAAAATGAACGCTTAAATTGATCATTAATTTTATAATTGCAAACATTCTACGTAATCTTGGTAGATCGTAAATTTTACAAATTGAGAATCGTTGGCTTTAGAAACAATTTTGTCTCTTTTTGTGTCATTTTGATAAAATTCGAATTATACGATTTAAATTATAGAAAACTGAATGTCTCTCCCGTTTTATTGACAAGGCTAAACGGCGTATCCGCATTTTAAGCTCATCAAAAACACTTTTTCAAACTGGGTATCATCTTGTGTTTGTGTTAAAAAACGCTAGGTTTTATTATATTTTGCTGATACGCCCATTAGCAGTATAATATTTAGTGACGATTCAAAGCAACGCTCAGTTATAAACTTGGCGATGATTCCAAGTATATACTCGTTCATTTTTATAGCAAAACAAAAGTAAACTTATTTAACGACCAATCAAGCTAAATTATAAATTAATGCTTTGTAATTTAGGTTATAAAAAAGACAAATTAGGTAGGGTAAAAAGACGTGGAGTACGCTATTTTAAATCCGTTAACTCGATGTCAGAACATTAAAAGCATAATATAAAATTATTGCTTTTTTAATTTTTTTCTACGTTTTATTTTCAGAAAATTATCATTTAGTTTATTTTTTCAATTTGTGTTTATGTTATTCGTGTAAATCCAATTTTTCGTGAAAATTTATGAGACTTTGTATGGATATCGCACGAAGAAAGTCGTGATGTTTAAAATTTCTAAATTTGTATTAGGAAAAATTATAAAATATTGTTATATTTGATTGATTTGAATGATATGATAAGAATGATATAATAAATTATTTTTAATCCCAATATAAAATATAAGTAGTAGATACAGAGTTTCCACTAAAATTTCCAAAAGAAAAATTTCCAGACTGTCTTCGCTTTTCCATAGCAAATATTGAAACTTTTCTCTACTTTTTTGTACGGATCTGTGTATAAAGTGTGAAAAAATGGGTATACGAAACCGAGAGGTGCAAGGAATCAAAATGATAATTTCTCAGATTTGGTGAATCAAATTTGATTCGAATAAAATAATCTTGATGCTTACTTGCGACTACCCCTCCTCTCTTTCTTGGAAAATGTTGTGTGAGTAGAATAATGTGTATATTATTAAACTTAATTCTGTGATAGTTTTTAAAAAGTTTTCTTCCGTTTTCTAAAACTTTTCTAGGGTAGGCCAAGCGCTCTCTTTAGCTATAACCCCTGATTGCTACATCATTATTACCATTTGGTATGCCAACGTAGAAAATGTTTTTAGAAAACGTAGAAAATTTTTATGGTCACTAAGTTCGATTTCTGCCAATAAATGCCGTAAATTTATATTATTTGAAGATTTGTCCCTAAGTTGTCCTTCCAAGTTCTCAGACAGCACCGTTTATGTTTAAAATTACTACAATATCATATCATAACATTTTTTGATTATTCCAATTATATTCCAAAGAAATTCATCATGTTTATAGAAATATTCCCAAATCAATTTTTGGAATATTGCCGGAATTATTTTTCAAAATTATATTCTGAATATAATACAAATATTTGTAGTTTTTTAGGTTTCTTTGTCAGCAAACTTACAGTTCACTGCTTGTATACCTCAATACACATCGTGATATATCTATTCGACCAGAATATTAAGCTCTGTGTTGAGTAGAACAGTGCCAGTGACCATTAAGGATAATGATCTCCATGGTTGATAATATCGTGTTAGATTGAACTCCAATGTGATGCATCTAGAAGATGAGCTGGCCGAACAGAAAGACGCATAAAATTGCGTAGAAAAAGTTGAACAAAAAGGAAAGTAGGAAGGAAAATCTGAGATCGATGAAATGGTGCGTATTCTCTGATATTCATCCTCCGAAATATTGATTGATTTAATTCATTTAATGTTGAACAGTTTCTCAAAAAAAAAAATATTTTTCGAGACGTTTAAAAGAAGAAAGAAGATCGTAGGCTTATAATTAAAAAAATAAAATTTTTATAGTAGGTACTAAAAATCAAATAAATTCTTGAAATGTTATTAAATTTGACATAAATACGATTATTTGTTACAAAACATGAAAATATTGCGAACTTTGAATGTTTAGATTAGTGTTTTTCGTATAAAAACAGACATGAAGTAATAAATAATATCGATTCGCAGTAGATTACTTTGTATGAAGGGTGGAAGAGATTACTTTGTACGTGAACATTGCAGGAATGTGCTTCATAGGGGGTAAGCATGAAGTATAACGATGCTAAAAGGAGAATATTTTATTTTCTCATTAAATATATCATAAACTTTTAAAAAAGCTGTTTTATTGCAAAAATGCTGGTCAAACTTATAAAACAATAAAACAAGATCATTATCCGAAAACGTGGGCAGCCTTCAAAATATTTTTTTAAATTTTTTGAAGAAAGAAAGGTTTAAGAATTTTTCGAGTATTTCTATCGTGGTAATATTAAAATCTGCCAAAAGCTCCCATATTATAGAAACGATTTTTTAAAATTTTCTCAAAGACATTTGCATAGCTAATTAGTACTTCCTAATCGCTCGGGGAAGCCTTAAATCTACGAGCTTTCGATTGTAGCGATGTGTATTAACAAGATTTATTTAATGTATTGAATTTCTAGCAAGTAAAAGCCCATACAGGTGCGTTTTCTTAGATGCGAGAAGGTAGATAACAACTGGAAAGCAAATCCATTCGCATCAGTAAAGTACACGTATATTAAATGACATCAATAATTCGTTTTGGCATAACATTCGAACAAGTAAAACACGACGACCATGTAATGAACATTCCAATTTATTTGTTAGCCGGCCACTAACTTACGCTTTTAACTACGAATCAAGACACGTGTCTAAGGCTGCGCTTTTAAAGTCTACAGGCCTGTGTTCTGACAGCAACATGCACAACAAGCTTCAGTCATTAAATATGCAAGTATGCAAAGCAAGCCCACAACCCTGCGTTTGTAACTCGAATGCAATTGATTCGCTGACGAAACTTTTTCAAACATCCACATCAAATTTTGGATTGCCAAAATGGTCGCCATAAAAATGGTTCGTTAATAAAGTATAACAAAATCGATTTTAGAATGCAATCGTCCACTTATCTTTTATTATATCGCGCAAACCTTTTAAAATTAATTGCATGCAAGAGCGCCGTTATTTTATTACAAAATTAAAAATATAATACACTGAACTTGGAAGATGGCAATCTTTAAAAATGTTTTCATAATATCACGTATAGGGTCCGATAAAATTGAACTATAATAACATGTCCGCCGTATATTTTAGACATCACCATTGCCATTCGTACTCAAAGTGCTTCCATTTTATGTTAGCCAAGCTTCCACAATCGGAATTTATGGTAGATACGATTTTATCTGGTAATTAGAAAATATCACAAATTAAGAATAATCGCCTCCTTTTTACGTAATAGCATAACCAAGAAAAAAATAATAATGAAGCAGAGCTGATGAGGCAACAAGTACCTATACTAATTCTTGTGAAAGAGGCATTCGTATAGTTAAGCATGAAATGTTCAACTTATTTTTTTCTGAATTACAGAAGTCCCTGCCTATTTAGCGTGATCGCGAGCGATTTAACTATTTCTTTTTGAATTTTACAGCCTGTCACCTTCCTGATGACTGTATAATCTCGCTGCAATAATAATTAACAACCTTGCAAAAGCAATATCTCAAGACACATTCAAAGGAAGTGCTAATTGCATACCTTCTTTATTTCACTTTGTTTTAAACTCGAATGGTTTTCAAGTTTTTTTAAATACCTACATATAGAAATTTCACAAAAATACAGACTTTTTTCCCTTAACTTCCCAATACCATAAAGGTGACTCACTTAAAAGCTCTATGAGATAAGCCAGTAGAATATGGAAAAGGAAAAGATGAGTATCTCCAAAAGTTGCATCAAGATTGAACGCTTTCAATGTTGGTTTACTCATTGCGGAGTAAATTCGTTTACAATAATGTTAATTAACGTTATTCTCGTTATTAATTATAATTTTAATCTTCATAATGTGTAACAACGATAGTTCTAATATGATAGCTCCAGTTAATAAAAATTACGCCTCTTTCCTAATTATATGATCACGTTTCTGTCATTCCAGTTTTATTGTCCGATTCTGATACTAACGCGCTTTTAATTCCATATGCCTGAGTTATGTCTTAAACATAAAACTGGTAATTAAAGCTTACAAATGGATTGGCTTTTATTATTGGTACCTACAATCAATTAATTTTTAATATTATAATGCAGCACTTTTTAATTTAAAACAAATTATCGGCTGGGTATCGAGATAACTATATCGCGATTTTTTTGTATTGTGCGGAACACCGTCGCGCTTAAATAAATTTGGAACTTCTCGGTGTCCATATCCTTATAGGTAGGTAGTACTGCAAGCAATTGAAATAACGCAAAAATCGTTTTGTTTTAATAGGCACAACATGCACATTGATTCTATCGAGTTTTACCCGCCAAAGAGCATTTAAAACCTAACAATTATTAACACTAAATCACAGGACTGTCATTTTTGTTTAATTAACAGCACGGATGCGTATCAGATGCAGACAGCCCCCCAAAGGGGAGCAGCTCACGTATAGTAATAATGGGCGTCCTTACATCCAGCAATTTGCAATGCGGTCGTTGGGAGGAGTCGCTTTGACAAACATCCTCGCTCATCAGCCAAAGATTGGATATTTCATATACTGTTATTATCGGTTATACTTTTATACCCGGTTAATAACCTGCCAGCTTCTACTATAGTGTCTAATTGTCTTCTTGCTTCGACGCAGGCCTTCTCGTCCTCGAACACAAATAAGCACATTCGGTGTTTTTCAAAACATGACAATCGCATGACCACTCTTTTTCTGGCTTTCAGGCATCACCCATAAATATAAATGATTAGATCCCGTTAATTAATTTCACGATCATTTTTGAAAACCCTTTATTTATGACCACTCATAAAACTAATGACACCTATGCGTTACGACTTTCTGGTGCATATTTCTTCGAGTACGAGAACCTAGGTGGGATATATAGATTTTACGATGCATTTATAAGTGCAAATAAAACTGATAATTATCGCTCTCAAGAAAATCGGTTTAATTAACTTTCTTCTTCCCGATTCCCAGGTGAAAATTCCTTCTTAACCTTCCATTGTCAGCGCCACCGTCTTTTCTCTATCCAGTGCAGCTTTTATCTAAAAAACTGCCCAAGTTCGATGATAAGCGAACCAGAAAGTTGGAAAACGTCTGAATTAAAACAGATTTTTAACCGTACAAATTTCTAGTTGAATGATTCCATTTTGCATTAGCTTCTTTTAGATAATGTCGGCTTCTCAAAGGATGCGATTATTGAAACAAGAAAAGTAATTAAAACGTGCAAAAATTGCAATTTCAATTTTTTGAATTAGTAGGTACTACGTGATTTTTCAAATAACAATTAAGTCCTGCTAATTCAATTAAACTTGGCAGTTTTTAAGCTTATCGTTTTAATTGCAAGCTTATACCTTTTTATTAAATTAACCTATGGAAAAGCTATCATCTCGAGTAATTGCTAGTCTGAATTATTTCAATGTTACATATAAAATTATCTATAATTACAGTAGTGGTACATTTTAACTACAAAACAAATTTTGGTTAAGATTTAAACTAAGTACCGTAAGTAATTGCAACTACATGCAACTGAAATATTCACGCAACTCTGAACATTTTCGAAAAGCTTCGAGATTCTTTTGTGTTTCGTATTTCCGTCTTTTTCGATCGAACGACTTCAAGGGGCACCTAATATTTGAGTTCTACAAATTTCACGGTGGCAACGATTGCTTTTGTAAAAAAAGCGAACAAAACGAAATTAAATATGAAATACAATTGGAATAAAAATAAATCGATTTTTTTTGGCTTGTGATAATTGGTTCTTATTTTGACAGAAACGATTATACGCTTTTGCAAATGAAACTTGAAAAAATATAATAAAAGTAACATAAATTATACAGTGAAACACGAGTGTGTGGATATCATATACAGGTATATGATATATGGAATGCCAAATGCACCAACGTACTGTTTAATTATTTTTAATTTACTACAACTTCTTAATATGTTATTAATGTATAATCGATATCATTTGAGATAAATTTTAATTTTGAATTATTTATGTCGATGTGTTTGTTTGACAGAAGAGCTTTTATCTCGCTCTCTTCGCTGTGTACGCAGACATTGCAGTTATCTCTTTAAAATTTAAAAATTCTTAGCTATAATTATTTTAAATTACAAATATTTCGAAATAAAAAGTGCAAAACTTCCTGTAGATAAGAATTACGTGCAAAAACATTTTGTTGCAATAATTATTATCGTCGGTGCAAGAGATCGACAACTAATAATAATAAAAGAATTGTTAATATATACAATTATGAAGTTAAGCCTAATAAGTAAATACTACTACCATTTGCAATTATTTTACAAAGCAAAACGACTCGATTGGTAATTCATCTAAAGCGATTAAGAAAGCTTTAGGCCCAAATTATGGCAAATTTGTCTAATAGGGAAATGAAAAATTTGGGTACAATGACTACACCAAGCAACAGCAGGAAATCGTTTAATTAACTGCAGTGGTTACGGTGCATGTAACGTATAATTTAGCAAAAATTCGAATATTACAAAAAAATTATAGAATCTCATTTATTTTTTTTTCCTAAATTAAATCTATGTGGTATAAGTGGTTTTAGTTCTGCTATAAAAGTTAAGATTAATTATTTGCAAACGACGTATGGTCGTTTAGTATTTTCCTGAATAATAATTATGTTCAATAATATTTTACCAATCAAAATTTTGCCATCGATAATTTAATCAGATTTTAATTTCTTTTCATCATAATTTCAACGGCTTTCATAATTAAAATTTTATCGAATTATCGGTAACAAACAGGTAGTTAAAATTTATTCCTCATTATTATTATTTTTTGTTTTAATATAAAATTATAGGTAGACGAATTTATTTTTTGTTAACTTATTGGTAATAAATCACCCACGTTTAAATTAAAAAGGAAAGACTGCAAAGAGGAGGACTAATTTTGAAGAAAGACTTTTTTCACATTGCTTTTTGTTGAATTGATTTTTTTTAAATTTCAGAAGGCTTCATTTGTATGCAAATCGGCAATTTGTATGTAGAGCTTGAGGTGTGAAAATTAAAGGGTGCATTTAAAGCACATGCTTAGGAGACTCCGATTCCTTAAGCTAACGAACAAAAATTTTCGTGTAAAATCGATGAAACTCTGGATTAGAATAGAAACATCTGAAATAAATTAAAAACTTGAACTTTATAATACAAAACACATGTTAGTTAAATTAAAAAGTTAACGATGCATGAAAACTTAAAAAGAGGTACCTATAGAAATTCATTTGAAAGCTTCAAGTATGAGAATAAATGCAAAATTAAATTTTCTTTATGTATAAGTAGGTACAATGATTTATTTTACTGAAGTTGAACAATTTTTGGTTTTAACTAACTTAAAAAATTTCAAAAGTTGAACGAAATAAAAATAAAATTTTTATACGAAAAAACCTAAAATTTGGTAGGAAAATCTACAATTACTTTAATACTTTTCAATAAATCAAGAAAATATCATAAAAAATTAATAAGATAATTTATAAGGCATTAAAATACATGGAGACTCCAACGGTAGGTTAGAAGAGGAACCTTGCAATGCTTTTCATAAAACATTGATAAACTGAATACCTTTTTTAACGTTCGAAATTTTTTTCAAAGCAAATTTTAACAGGGTCTATTTAGCAGTATTTGTAAATATTTAATTCAAAAATAGCTTCTTTTTGTTCATTATAAATTAAGAATTATTCGTTAAAATATTTCTTTTATTTTTCAAATATTTTGCTTTAAAATTGAACTGTTAAGGTTTTCTTTTTGATTCCGTGTGTTTAAGATCTCAGTTTATTCTTTATTAATTTTTGGGTTAAGTATTACATTGTAAATTTTGTAAAAATAGCTGAACTGTTAGATTAAAATACATGCACATTTAAATAAAAATCGAATTCACAAATGAAAAATTAAAATTTGAAACTTGAGGTTTAAATTTGAAAGGGAGTGAGGTGGAAATCAATCAACATTTTTAAACACCAATAGTTTATAGTGTACCTAAGCATTGTTAAGCTGCATTTATCACTTCTGGAATATGCAATATAACATGTAGAAAATTCAAATTTCCAGTTAATGCTCCACTTACCTAAGCTATTTTTGGAAATTTTAAAATATGCTTAATTCAAAATCAAAACAGAAAAAAACACCACTTAAGAGCAAATTCTTAATATGTAATGATTTTTAAAAAATAACTAATTAGTAATTACTAATGCGATATATTTATTTAAATCAAACTTAAAGCAGAGATTAAAACCAACTTAAATTAATTGAATACTAAGGAACCGATTTTAGTAAAATTCAATTTTAGGTTCAACTTTTTGTATTATTGACTATTAAACTTGTATGTAAAATAATGTAAAATCAAGAGACTGATGGCCATTAAAAAAATAATGAAAATGCATGGAAACTCCAACACTAGGTTTGAAAGGAAAGGTTTTAATCTAATAACTTGTAAAAATTATTATTACCTGAATATAAATTTTTAAAAAATTCAGAATTAAAATTGTTTTTATAATCGAATTTTTTACAAATTGGTTGAGAAGTTTCTGTTCTGACTCATCATTTGAGTCCCTAATGCAGTTAATGGTCCTGATTTATTTTTTATGTTTTTATTTAGTCATTAAACTTTAAAAATTATGCACTAAAAATTTAAATATTTGAATTTTTAAAGATATTTTGTTCTGTATTATAAGATTTGGCTTGAGAGATGTTTGTTCTCTTCTAGCACCAAAGTGCTTTAATATTTATTTTTCTACATCATAATTTGTTCTACAATTTTTAAAAATCTTCTAGGAATTAAATGTATAAAATTAAATTTTTGTCATTTTTTTAAATATAGTAGTATCTACTACTAGTAATAATCCAATTTTTTACAATTTAACTTAACACGTTTTTGTTCGGATTCACTTTCAAAATATTTCCTTTCCCCATTTTTCAATTTTAGATTAAAAAAGTACTTTCAGGTAAGTAACCAATTTTTTATGAATTATTTATAAGGTTTCTGTTCTACCCTACCGTTGGAGTCTCCATGCATTCCATGCCTTTAAAATGGTTTTTTATATTTCGTATGTGAATCGTCAATTTCACGAGTTTAGTATTAAAAGAATTAAAGCTAAGTTTAATTTTTTAAATCAAAAAATTCAAAAATTTCCAATTCTTAAAATTAAATAATTTTTTTAGTTTAAATTTTAACAATTTATTATGAAAAATTGAAGCGTTTAATGATGATGCACTTAAAAAATTCAAATTCTAACGGTGATGCACAACAAAATTCCCTCATGAGAAATTATACAGCAAAAATTATAAAAAAGTAGTAAAACTTAATTATCTAAAATTTTCATGGTGCTAATTTTTAATACGTAATACTTTTTGAAGATTAAGGAAGCATAAAAAATAAAACGAGAATGTTTAAAGTGGATTAAATGCATGGAGATTCCAACGGTGGGTCAGAACAGCAACCCCTCGGTCGATTAGTGAAGACGCTAAATATGTAAATAACAGAGAAACTTAAATTATATACAGAATAGAAATAAAATTGATTATTTTTTACTGTCTTTGATAAACTTAAAAAACGTTTTAAAAATAGAACTCTATGGCATTTCCCTTAGTTTGAACCTGTTAAATGAAATTTTACACTAAATTTCTATTGTAAAGTTTAACCGAGGGAGTCCTTTAACAAAATATAAAAGCATAGGAGATACCCCACATCCTTGCAGCACACAACAACCTCTTCTAATTTTCTTTACAAAAATATTAAATTATTAATAAGAGTATTATGTAGAAAACTTAAGTTTCCTGACAAGGCTTTTAATTAAGTCTTTACCACTTTGTCAAAAATTACATATTATTAATTAGTGTAATACTCTAAGTTAAACCAAACTTATTATAATAAATAGGTAATTTTTTAATAAGCATTGATTCAGATGGAAAACGATTCTGTTTAGAAAATCGATGATTATGAACATTTAATCGGTTGACATGTCATTGCACGGAAAACTTCAATAGTAAGTCACATTAATTCCAAAGTTTTTAAGTTTAATATATGAGGAATAAGGGTGAAAAAATGTATTAAACAAGAAAATGAAAACTAAGGAGTGTTAATAGGGTTGTTAATTTTTGCGAGATGAAATGATTTAATATTTTTCAGGATTTTTAAATAACAGTATAATAGGTTTTCATACTCAACCTCAGCGTTAAAACGAAGGAAGAGAAGAAAATAGATGTTTCCAACAAAGGATAATTGTTAAAGTTTGCATTGATAGTAATTTCAGTTTGTAATAATCAAACTGAGCCAAGTCACCAAGTGAGTATTAAAAATGATTCAAATTAAGCTCAATTTTTGATATTTAAAATAAAATTAAGAAATCTTGCCAAGTATAATTTTATATATTAAATGTCTGAATGTCTGGGACTGTAGTTGCGTTATTCTCCAGATAACATAAAACGACACAGTGGTACTTTATTTATTAGATCATGGTGTGTGTAAATCGAATAATTTTCTTACAATGTTACACATTTGACAGAAGCATTTTGTAATGACAATGTGAAATGAATTTAATCGTATGTTTGCATGTCTTTTAATTTCTTATTAATTTAAGAAAAAGTAACAGTCGTCAAGGAACAATCGGAAATTAAAAGTTAACAAGTGTGAAATTGATTGTTATAACGAATTGCATAATTGCGGCCAACAAGAAGTGGAAATAAGAGTTACGTTTTTCGTATAAAAATGCCCTGGTCTCTGGCAATAATAATTTTTATTCTAAATTCAAATTTCCTGACTCACGAAACGTGCAGTTGTTTATTCACACGCCTATACATACTAAAGCAATCCATTGTTTTCTTTAGTCTAGGAAAGCATTAATTGAAGTTTTAAAATGTTAATGAATGTTAACTGTGGCATGAAGTTATTGCGAGGAAAAGGCGTAACTCAAAAAGGCGTAACAAAATGGCGAACGTATTTACATTTTAATTGAGAAAAAAAATTAGATTATTTATTATCGATATTATAACACCATTTTCGATAGTGTGTGGCAGTTATTGCGACTGGCAACCTCAAATTATAAGCAAATTAGTCCGATTAAATCTCGCTTGTCTTTACCGATCGATAAAAGTTTGAATTCTGCTTGGATTCCAAAAAAGTTGATGCAAAAACAATTTTATCTTGTTGAGAAAAAAAAAGAAATTAAAAATGATGCATGGTTTATTATATTCCAACTTACTTATCAAAGGCTCCACTTTGAGAAATTTAATTAAAAAAAAGCGCACAGCTCCTCCATCAAATTTTCTAATGGTTTATTATTAATAAAATGTACTGTACCTATAATTAATTATGCAAATTAATAATTTACAACAGTTTGAAATTAATTGATCTACGACATAATTTTTAATTAATTTTTAGTTAATAAAAATAATTAGTGTCGTTTTAGGTTTTCTTTAAATTTAATCCTTCCAAACACATAAAATAAAAATATTAGTGATGATAAAATTTATCCTTTTTTAGTTAAAAAATGTTAGATGCAAGAGATAATAAATAATTAGATTTCGTGATAATTTTAACAACTTTTTTATTGCTTATAAATAAATAAAAGTGTTCATAAATAAAAAATTTTTTAATTGCGTCAGTTTTTCGGACGTAATGAAAAATTCGAGAAAAAAAGCTCCACGCTAAAAACCGCCATGCATTATTCGAGCTTATCGCAAATTAATCTAAAATTCGAGCTTTTAATGATTTTTTCTGTAATACATAACTTCCGTTTTCTTCATTTTTTATTCAATAAATCGTTAACTCAAATAATTAAATAATAAATCTAATGGTTGCTGGGGTACGTACTCGTTAATTTATTTAAATATTTCACACCTTTGAGCGCTTTAAATGCCGGACCGTTTCTTAACGCATAACTTTTTTTGATTTAAATCAAAAGTGTCAATTAAGTGGACCGAAACAATATTTTTTGAAGCCAAATTTTGAAAACGAAGCAATCCCCCCGTGCGATCGTTGCAATTTTTCCTTAGTGATTTGTTTCATTTTTAAACAAATAACCAATTTCACACCAAAACACGACACTTTTAAATTCAACTGATTGATTTATGTATAAAGAATTGCCGTGTTCTACGAGGTGTTTTAGTGAATCTAGAAATAAAATTAATAAACAGGTTTAGGTCAGCAACCTTGTCAAGGTAGCTATAAATTTTCTAAGAGATCACAATATTTGCTGAATTGATTGTAAAATTATAAAACTCCCGCGGTGTTTTTTTGTAAAAGTAAAGTCATTACAATTAAATCCTCTTATGTATGCATAATAATTAATGTTAAAATTTTTAAATTAACTTCCTCGTGCTTTGCTTTTTCCAAACTTCTTTAAACGCTACGAAATAGTAGTAATTTTGGTTTTAAAAGAACTCTTAGCGCTAATTGGCTATCTGGCCCACTTTTTAAAATAAAGCAAACTAATGGTGAATCTATCAAAATATTTAACACTCCCGTAAAATTTATATTTGAAGACAAACAAAGATATAAAGGCAATAAAAGTTTTAATGACTTGCCTACTGTTATATGGAATTCTAAAGAATGTTGGGTGAGAAGAAAAGAGCTTTTATGATGTCTCGTATTTTCTAGTACATTAAAAAACCATAAAATACTTTTTAAATATTAAAAGATAAACATTATCGAAATGAATACAATTTTCACCTGTTTCGCTCAAAATTTGCTATACTTAGTATTATACCGGAGAGCGTTTATCGAAGTAATTAATCAGCCGATGGTACTCGAAAAGTAATTTTCTCTACTTCGATTAGCTCCACTTTTTGGACGGCTAAATCATACTTCCTGTCCTTGCTGCTGCTTAATACACCGTCCGTCCACCTGTCGCCCCCCCAAAATTACCTATCTGGTTAAGAATCACTCGAGAGAGACTGGAAATGAAAAAAAGTTGATTCTCTGTCATTGTGCCTAACGAGGACTGCAAAGTGCAGTCGTAAATCCTATAATTTCGATTTTATCCGCAGCTTGCTCATCGTCCAGGTAAAAATAGTTAACGTATTTACAGCCACCGAGACACAAAATATTCTTCCGAAAACGTTAAGAGAATGTAGTTTGAAATTGATCGATAGACAAACCCAATTCTTAAATTTGCATTGTAATCGCTTCTAATTAATCGCAAAAATATTTGGTAAATCAACCTATTAACCACTTTCTCTGCCGCCCCGGAATCACTCAATTTGGTTGCCTTTGATCGATTGATTATATCGCTTCTTAAGACGGATACAAGTAGACATCTCTATCAACCTACACAACTGATTATAGATCTAACAGTTATTTATTTTGATCTATTGATCACCTTAAAAAATCAAAAGTTAAAAAACCACGAATTAATAAAAAAAAACACGAGAAAAAAATAATAAATAAAGATGATTCATTTCGCCATATTAAATTCAATTAAATTGGAGTTATTTTAATATAAAACCGTCACATATTTTTATATCAACAAGTTTGTAAAACAAGAATCTTAGTGAATTAGATGATTTATTAAAAATTGTAAAAAGACTCGATGTATTCGTTATGACAAAAAAACGTTAATTTACATAATTGTAATAAATAATACATAAGTGTTGATGGTTGTTATAATTTAATATGATAATGGGTAATAAAAAGTAATTACGGAATCATAATTATTGATCTTTCAAGTCTGTACTCGTCTAGCGGTCACAGCAAACCGCAGTTAACAAAAAGACATTGCGTGTTTCCAGTTTTGCGGTACAAATAAAGCGCTACACTTTTTAATAAATACAAAAATTTATTTACAACGTCAAACCTAAGGTTAAGTTAATTTATTTCGATATAAAATATAATCCTTCACATATATACAAGTTACCGTGATGTAATTCAGTTAACATGGAAATGTTCACATACATTTTATACGAAAGTAATCACTTATTGAATGTGCAGGTGCATAGTTATATAAAAGATAATAATATTGAGAAAAATATAAGTTTCACTATTGGTAAAAAAGACTTGTTGCAAAATGATAGGTTTAGTAGGCAAGGCAGATATGCACCAAGAGTGCAATTTTTAACATCTGACATAAATAACTTGGCAGTTTTCTTGACACACATTTGGAATTGCATTTTTATCTCTCTTATCACATTTAGCAACGCACGATTCGACATAAAAGCAATCAATTCAATCGCAAACATTAGACCTAGAAACGTCTTAAACGCCTTATCTTTAATATCTATCAATCCATAAGAGAAACTTGGTAAATGTGAAAAAACTGTAAATGTTAAATTGTATCTACAGAAGTGTAGAAATCTAAAGGGAAATTTAAACTGTAATTATTGTCTAAACAAAAATTTTTGATATCTAACTTTGATGGGAAACTATTTGCAATTTTAATTTGTCGTTAATTACATGGCGTAAACGGTAAATTGGAAAGCTGTAATCAGTAACCATAATTTGCAAATTTATTTCTTTTGATAGATTAATAAGAAGCGAAATTTCAACGCAGACTGCGTTGACATAACCAATGAATAAATAATCATGTTCCATTATTTCCTAGATAACTTATCACATTGCAACGTAATTAATAATAAAGCTGTTCCTTCGAACTTCCTCGCTCTTTAATTATTACGACATTTCTGAGCTTTAAGATAAAATTCTAAAGAAACTGTTGGGTCATAAAAGAGAAACCTAAGCAATCGAAGGATCAAAAAACTAATAGAATATCAGTGCTGATGGGTACGATTATTAATTTAGGGTAAACAGAAGTATTGAAGCGAAAACTCCCAGAATGATCTACAGGTTTACCTGGGACCCGAAGATTTTACTTATAATGCAGTGGAAACGCCACTGAAGAAAGTACAAGGTGTATTTCGAGAAAGTAAAATTGCCGAGGTTAAAAAATACTCCAACTACAGAAAAATGCATTTTCTATTCACTTAACTTACGTTACATGTAACTTCTTACCAATTTACACCAACACAAAGTCGAGTCGAGAAAGTATACGTTCATCAGACACTTTATAGGTACGTACCTGCAAAAAAAACAGAAATAATATATTACTTTAATTAACTTAACAAAAGAATATAAGATACACTCAACAAATTATTTTTCAATGTTCACGCAAAGAATATAATGTTACATTAGACAAGACATCATGAGCTTATAATAAACGGTACATATTACTTTGTTGTGGTAAATGCATTTTAAGAATATTAACTGTGTATGTGGCTTATTTATTAGTTTTAAGAAAATTGTTGCAATTCCAGTTCAGTGTGAGAATCCTAATTATTTCGCTTTTTCTTCGTGCAAGTAATAAATCACAATTGAATTTTAACAACAAAATAAAAAATGTTTAGATTGTTTAAGTCTGTAATCTAATTAAAAATGAACTATTTATATTATATTTTATCTTTGTGTGAATTACAAGTGCGGCTTTGAGCGTGGATAATGAAGAACTAAATACTACGTAGAAAATTCTTTAAACTTTACAGCGTATTTTAACCTGCAGATTATTTAATTATATCCAGCTTAAAAAAATGTTAATCGCCGACAATAATAAAATTGTTTTATGAGCATCAGGAGAAGTAAAGTATTTCTGAAAAATTGCAAATTAAAGTGACATCTATGTTGTAAAATTTTTTTTTCTAATAATAGATGGCGATAAATGAAAAAGCATTGTGTAATAAAAAATAGCAGATCGTTTCCGTCATTATGTGAAATTTAGCCATTTATAAGGACTTAAATCAGTAATATAATATTATGCATCAATATTGTACCAGAAAATTCGATAAAGTTTCTAAAACGGCGTTTACATGCGAAGCAAGTAACAAATTTATTCTGTGCTTAGCAGTCATGCCGAATGACTACTCGTCTTTTAAACAATCATGACATATTATGATTACTTTAATGTTTATTCTATTGCTGGTACACCAAAGACCTCATCGTAAGCGCTTCTAGCGATCGCATGCTAACGTAATTATTTCCGGTTGTTCGCATTCTTTAATCTAATAGAACATATACATAGTAGGTACGAAAATACCCACAACAATAATTAATTCGTTGTATAATTACATGTCCCTCGTTGAAATGCACATGTATTGTGTTTTACTAATTTCTCTATGGTAATTACGAATTACTGCAAATTTTTTATTTATGTGGTGATTGTATAGTATAATAATATAATCGCTCCAAGTGAGCTTAAGAGCTTAAAACCGCTTAAAGAGCAAATTTTGTGCTCCAAATACCACTAAAGGTATAAATTTGAATTCGAAAACCCAACCCAAAAATATAATGAGTGTAGAACAAATTAATAGGGATTTTACTAGACGATTTACGTTGAGATCGCGATTCACGTTTGATTTATAGTTTAAAAAATGTAATTAACATAAAATTACTATCTACGTTGACGAGAATAGCTCTCTAGTTCATTGTGGCGTATTAGGTATATTGTCACATCTATAGACTAACGTTTCCTAACATAGAAACTATTTAATTTATTTTCATTTAATTGTATTTATATTCTTTTAACCGATTGTGCACTTAAAACATTCATAAATTATTCATTCCATGTAAGAAATAAAAGATTCTCTTTATCGATAAAATTAACCTCTTTTTTCTAATCATAAATTTATTTGAGCAATTTTTTTCGTCATCTCTCGCAACACAATTCCCTTGAGTATATTATATTGGCAACATTGCATGCTCATGAGCAATATTTTAATAAGAGATGCATGAATGAACATACAGTAATTGATCCCGACATGCAAATTTGACCCTTGTTTTGCAAACAGGTATAAATAAAAAGCGTTTACTCTTGAACACGTCTGAATAACAATCGTGTTAATAATCCATCTTTGCAAAATTTCAAAAAATGTGTAATCCGGCTCGAAGAACCAATAAAACGGGTCGCGGTAGAACTTGATTATTAGCAGCGACTAATGACGACGCTTAAAAATTTCAAAAATCAGGCAAGACTTTTTTATTATTTTACTTTTTAATATTTTTAAATTGCCGCTTTTATCTAAGCAATAAATTTTATACGTACCTAATGAAATGTTTGTATAACTTAAAATACGTTATAAAGTTAACACCATATAACGGCAAAAAATGTTAAGTTTTATGTAAAAATTTTTTGTTTATCAATAAAATTTACTGCTTACAAGGTTTCGTGATTATAAGTTAACGTCTTGCAATATTAATTGAGTTACAAAATTTTTGTAGAAAATTGTCTTCCTTGCTTGGATAAAGAGGTGACGACGAGGACGACTCTTTCGGTATTATGGGTACTAAATAAGCAGTGCTCGCTCGGAGAAAACAACGACGAAGGAAGTAAGTGATTTGAAAACAAATTGAAATAGTTTATCTGGACATTTAAATACTGCTAACCCACACATATATCAATAAGCCGTCAGTGAAAAAATTACCGTTTCATCATGCATGTAAAAGGAACGTTGACATTGCTTATCTCTTTAAAACCGATAAATTAAAATTGAACTCCGACAAATACCTCGAGATATAATGTATAGGACATGTCGTGGTTAATTTTATTGAAGAAGTCATTACGTATGTGAGTTTCCACAGTAGTCTACTAAGAAAACAATGACAGAACAAGGAGTAAAAGTTGATCATATGCAGAATGCATTTCCACGGTTCTATGCATTGAATGTTCGCATTGCAATTTAACTCTTGCACGCCGCATACACGCACATAATTAATAGGTTTCGCTCTTTATTCAGCAATGCAAGCTTTCAAAGCACTCTGCGACGTACTCGTATGTACATAACAAAGACTTCTTTGACAAACTCGTTCCAATAATAACTATCGATAATATAATAGACTTAATAAATACGTATAATAAAAGTTTCCGTTTAATTCGAATTTGTATCTATCGGGTACATTTACACAGTACTACAGGGTTACAAGACCACCAGACCAAACTTCAGTTCAAGGGATGCGAATAATTAATCAGGTAAAATTTATATTGTCTACTATCTATATAATAAAATAATACCGGTCATTGGGCAAAATTGTTAGAAAAACGGTTCGCATTTTACGTACGTCCGACCGATTTTTGCCGGAGTGGTCGCAAAATGGCGATCTCGTCGGGACGCACACCGTGGTGCAAAAAAAAATTTAGAGGGGAAACTCTGGAGGCGGCGGGAGGCGAAAATGTGACATTTTTTCCGGATTTTTACTTTCCGAACGAGATATCCGAATCCGCCCAACGGATTTTCACCGGACTCGTCTCGATCGACGCGGGAGGTTTCCGGATCGTGCACAACCACATCGGCTTAGCTTAGAAGTTACCGGGGGCGGCGTGGCGAGACCGCAAAGTGGACCTACTTTTTCGACATAATTTGTTAGAAATGTGCTTCGACGACGAGGGGCGGCGAACGAAAATGACGGGGCGGCACGTCAAAATGTTCGCAGTTAAAAGTTCTATCCAACCGTGCCGAAAAAATCGACCCAAGTCTTCGGGGGCGGCAACGGCGAGCGAAAAACTTTTCGCGCGCAAAGAGTCGAAAAATTGAAAAATTGCAACGACAAGCAATTCCTGGGGGAGAACGCCAGAAGAACCCACCGTACCGATTTCGACGGGACAAGCGGCAATCGACGCCGGAGGTATTCCCATCGTGCACAACCGAAACGGCATCCTCCGCATACGTCCGGGGCACCCGTGGCGAAGCCTCAAAGTCGAAGAACTTTTTTCGCAAAAAGTGTTAGAAAACGTCCTCGGGAGCGCGAGCCGACCGTCGAATTTTTACCCGCGACACCGGAAAATATCCGCCAGAAATTTCTCTATTCGACGACGTCAAAAAATTTAAAATTGCTCCACGGGTGCGGCGCTGGCGGTACGAAACGTCTCTCGCCGCGAAGACGCTCTCGACGACGATTTTTAGCTTCGAGACGATTCTTGGGACAGAACGCGGGAAGAACCCACCGTACCGATTTCGATGCGAGACGTCGCAATCGACGCGGGAGGTATTCCCATCGTGCACAACCGAAACGGCAACGTCGGGAAACGTCCGGGGCCTCCCCGGCGGCGCCTTAAAGTCCAAGAACTTTTTGAAGAAAAGTTATGCAAAGACGGCCGTTAAACGGGAACCAAAGGTCGGAAGATTACGGGAAAAGCGTTAAAATGTCGGCTAGGAAAAACTTTATCCAAAACCGGCAAAAAATTTGGGGTAACGGGTCGGGGGCGGCGGAGGCGGCTCGAAAACCTCCCCGGCGCGGCAACTCCGTAGCGGCCAAACCGCAAAAACGTTATCGGCGCGACCGGTGCCGATCGACGACCAAAGGTTCCTACTATCGCGGCGATTACGTGGAGAACCTTAAAAATAACGTAGAGAGCCGCTCCAAGAGCACAAAGACGAAGAATTTTTAATAAAGTCGAAATTTTGTCGAAATTTGGTCGAAATTTTTCGAAATCTTTAAATTTTATTTTCGATTCGGTTAAATCGCATAATTTTAAGTATCAATAGATGAAGCGACGAATTCGTCCGCCGCATATTTGATGTGGTAGAAAGTAAAAGACTTTTTCAAAAAATGTTAAATTTTGGAAAATCAAAAATTTTTTTTTTCAAGTACCTCCGTCTCGTGTATATAAATCGAAAATGCGTAATAAATTTTTTTCGAAAAACCCCTCCTTTACGTTCAAAATTGACATTTAATGGTGACTATTATTTTGCACGAAATCAGCTAGGATTTCGATTCGAAATTTTCAAGACTATCTGATTTTATAAATTGTGACGTTATTTTGCGGTTTAGGAAAAATTTGCACATGTGCAATATCGAAAAGCGTTAAAAGCTCTATAGGAATCTGCTTTTAATTTTTCAAATTTTTGTTTACCAAAGTCGTGGCGCGAAGATTTAGTCAAAATTTGTAAAAAATCTTTGACGGCCCGTAGCGCCCTTATTTATCGGCCGATCTTAAATTTTCAAAATGAAACGGATGCGTCTCGTCGAGCTCTATAAAAACTTTCTTATGGTCGACTTTCGTATCTCCATCGGGAAAGACGTAAAACGCAATTTAAATTTTTTATTTTTTTTTCAAAGGGGGTAGCCTTGAAAAATTTGGGAAATTTTTTTTTCTATTTTATTTGCTCATTACCTCCGCATTGCAATTATAAATCGAAAACCTCGAATAAATTTTATTCGAAAAATGATTCCTTCACTGTTAGAATTATTAGTTTTCCGATATAATATCGCAGTTGTGCACATAAAATGCTCCAATTTTGATTGAGACGGCTTTGGTTTTTGGTATCTAGATAATTTTGATAATTTATGGGAATATTCATACAGTGTAAAGGGCCCGCAGGTCAAACTACGTTTTCTGACAAAAATGTGCAAAGTCCGTATGGTGAGCTATATGCTACAAGAAATAAAAGTATATGGCCGCAGACACGGTCACGTTCAAAGATATTACAAGTGCGAGGCCGAAGGCCGAGTTATGTTTATAAAGAAATAATTAGTGCGAGGCCGAAGGCCTCGCTATGTTTGTAGAGAAATAACAAGTGCGAGGCCGAAGGCCTCGCCATGATTAATAAATCAATAAGTGCAAGGCCGAAGGCCTTGCTATGTTTGCAGAGAAATAACTAGTGCGAGGCCGAAGGCCTCGCCATGATTAATAACTCAATAAGTGCGAGGCCGAAGGCCTCGCTATGTTTTAAGTGAAATAACTGGTGCCAGGCCAAAGGCCGAGGTATGTGCTTGCAGCGTGGGAAAGCAAACAATTGCCATTTTCCCCGAATTTTTACTTTCTGGATGACATTTTCTAATCCGCTCAATGGATTTTCACCGCATTTTTCTCAATCGACGCTGGAAGAGTCCGGATCGTGCATAAACACAACAGTGTTTTTTTTTGCGGCGTGGCAAAGCCGTAAAGTAGAAGTGCCTTTCTCACATAAAATGTTATAAATGTCTTTCGACAACAGGAGGTGGCGATGGATCATGACGGATTTGGCACCCGCTTCTATCCGAAAAATTCTAACCAAAACCGCCAAAAAATTTGAGGTGAGACTTCGGGGGCGGCGGAGACTGTGAAAAAACCTTCCCGGCGCGGCAACGCCGTTGCGGCCCACACAAGTAAACGTTATCGTTCCCACCGATGCCGATCGACGGCCAAAGGTACCTACTACTGCTGACGTTAGGCAATAAAGCTTAAAAATTACGTGGGGTGGCACGCCGAGAGCTCCAAAACAAATAATTTTGAAAATGCTGCAATTTTGACAAAATTCTGTTCAGAGGAAGGAAAATTTTTGGAAAACTTTAAATTGTGTGGTGGAATCGGTTAAATTGCGCGATCGTAAGTTGAAATGAAAAGGACGACCTATTCGATCGGCGCATGTTGGATGTGGTAAAAGGCAAAAGACTTTTTTGAGAAATGTTAAATTATTGAAAATTAAATTTTTTTTTTGCAAAATGTTTCCGCCTCGTGTATGTAAATCGAAAATGTCTATAAACATTTTCCCGAAAACGCCTCCCTTTACGTCCAAAATCGACATTTTATGTTTGTTATGATATTCCAAAAAATCGGCTAGGATTTTGATTCGAAATTTCCCGGATCACATGATCGTGTAAATTGTGACGTTATTTAGCGGTTTAGCAAAAATTTACAAATATACAAAATCGAAAACCATTAAATACTCTATACGAATCTCACTTTAATTTTTCAAATTTTTTCTCAGCCATGTCGTGGCGCGACGATTTACTCAAAAATTGTAAAAAATCTTTGACGGCCCGTAGCGCCCTTATTTATCGGCCGATCTTAAATTTTCTAAAGCGAAACGGATGCGTCTCGTCGAGCTCTATAAAAACTCTTTTATGGTAAACTTTCGTATCTCCATCGGGAAAGACGTTAAACGCAATTTAAACTTTTTATTTTTTTCTCAAAGGGGGTAGCCTTGAAAAATTTGTAAAAAATTTTTTTTTGATTTTATTTGCTCAATACCTCCGCATTGCAAATATAAATCGAAAACGTCGAATTAAATTTTTTCGAAAAACGATTCCTTCACTGTTAAAATTATTAATTTTCCGAGATAATATCGCAGTTATGCAAATAAAATGCTTCAATTTTGATTGAGACGGCTTTGGTTCTCGGTATCTAGATAATACTGAAAATATGAAGCACGTAATGTCTGTAGAGAAATAACTAGTGCAAGGCCGAAGGCTTCGCTATGTTTAAAGTGAAATAACTGGTGCCAGGCCAAAGACCGAGCTAAGTGCTTGCAGCGTGGGAAAGCAAAAAATTGCCATTTCCCCCGAATTTTTACTTTCTGGATGAGATTTTCCAATCCGCTCAATGAATTTTCACCGCATTTTTCTCAATCGATGCTGGAAGAGTCCGGATCGTGCATAAGCACGACAGCGTCGCTTAGATTTGCCCAGGAGCGGCGTGGCAAAGGCGTAAAGTGGAAGTGCCTTTCTCGCATAATTTGTTATGAATGTCTTTCAATAACAGGAGGTGGCGATAGATTATGACTGGTTTGATACCCGTTTCTATCCGAAAAATTCTATCCAAAGGTTCCTGCTACAGCTCACGTTAGGTAATAAAGCTTAAAAATTACGTGGGGTGGCACGCCGATAGCTCAAAAACGAATAATTTTGAAAATTTTGCAATTTTGAAGAAATTCTGTTCAAAAAAGAGAAAATTTTTGGAAAACTTAAAATTTTATCGTGGAATAGGTTGAATTGCGCGATGGTTAGTAGAAATGACAAAAATGACCAATTCGATCGGCACATGTTGGATGTGGTAAAAGGCAAAAGACTTTTTTGAGAAATGTTAAATTAAGGTAAATTAAATTTTTTTTTGCAAAATGTTTCCGCCTCGTGTATGTAAATCGAAAATGTCTATAAACATTTTTCCGAAAACGTCTCGCTTTACGTCCAAAATCGACATTTTATGTTAGTTATTATTTTCCTAAAAATCGGCTAGAATTTTGATTCGAAATTTCCCGTATCACAAGATCGTGTAAATTGTGACGTTATTTAGCGGTTTAGCAAAAATTTTCAAATATACAAAATCGAAAACCATTAAAAACTTTATACGAATTTGCTTTTAATTTTTCAAATATTTTCTCCGCCTTGTCGTGGCGCGACGATTTACTCGAAAATTGTAAAAAATATTTTACGGCCCGTAGCGCCCTTATTTATCGGCCGATCTTAAATTTTCAAAATGAAACGGATGCGTCTCGTCGAGCTCTATAAACACTGTGATATAGTCGACTTTCGTATCTTCGTCGGGAAAGACGTGAAACGCAATTTAAATTTTTTATTTTGTCCTGTAAAGAGGGTAGCCTCGAAAAAATTTGAAAAAAAAATTTCTTATTTTGTTTGCTCAATACCTTCGTATTGTAAATATAAATCGAAAACCTCGAATAAAATTTGTTCTAAAAAGGATTCTTTCACTGTTAAAATTATATATTTTCCGAGATAATTTCATAATGCACATAAACTGCTACCATTTTGAATGGGACGGCTTTGGTTCTCGGTATCTAGATAATGTTGAAAATATATGGCTTTTAATTGGCAATTATTTTACTCAAAAACAGCTAGGATAAAATTTAAAGTTGGTAACCGTGAGAAAAGATGACTAATCATCTGTCAGATGTATGAGCTGTCAGTTTCTTAGGTTAGATCAAATATATATAGAGTGCGGAGTAAGTCAAATTTAGTGAGTTAGGGTTGAGGGGTACATTGGACCACTACTTATTTTTATATCAACTTAATAAAATAAAATGTGTAGTGTAATGTTAATAATTTATCTCGAATTCAACGTAAAGTTTTTTGAAAGTGTTGCTGATGAGTTACTGCATTATTCGAATCTGTTTTGGCTTGCTAAATTTAACTGGACATAATATCTTCTTCGTGTATTTTAGTTTGACGTTTTTATGTTTTATAAATTTTACCAAAAATCAAATATCTAAATTATATAATTAAATAGGTATATTTAAACAAACAAAACATAATTAATTTAAGAAATAATTATATTAGGTGATGGTAAGCAAAAGCCTTTGGCATTCGTTCAATCCCTCGGTATTGTAAATGTGAACAGGAGCTTTTGATTACAATTTTTTAAAAAAAGGCCCTTATCTCGATCAACATTCATGTTTATACGAATATTGTTAATGTTTTCTTCAATTAATTATTTTGATTTGAAAGGTTATATCATTCTGTAAATTATTCGATTAGTTGATCGTAACTATTGTGCAGAGCATGATTAATTCAAATAATGATTAATTTAAATTTTCTGTAAATTATTACTTTATTTAGAAGATTTTCAAAAATGTGATACTGGATAAGTGCGAAAGTTATAAAAAACTGTACCGAATCTGCTTTTGCTTTTCAAATTTTATTAAAATAAATTTCATAGTTTTCTAAACTACAAAGCCAAAATAAATATCTTTTTGAGTCATAATAACTAACTTTCTAAACTAATGTTAGTAACTCATTTTGAGTCGGCGCCAAACAATCAAGCAAGATCATTAAATTAGTTAAAAAAATTAACAAATATTTTACAATAACATTCCAATTTACACACTCACTGACGCCGACTAAAATTACTTGCTAACATTAGTTTAGGAAGTTGGTTATTAAGACTCAACAGGTTAATTACTTTTTGCTTTTTAGTTTCCTTTTTCGTCCGTTTAATATTTATATAATTGAATTGTGGAAATTATTCCAATTTTATTAGGCTCCCCAGTTATTATGCAATTCCTTGTATAGTTGTTGTCATGAAAGATGAAGCTTCGTCATAAACGGCATTTGTATGAAATAAGACGAAAATTGTAAGTCAAATAAGTGTTTGATATAATAAATTTAAATCATAATAATTATTATAATCATTAAAATATTCACAACAATACTTAGTTCTAAAAAGAACTAACAAATTTTAACAAGTTTATAGCAACACAAAACTTCCAATTAACGTAATATAACAGGCCCGTACCCAGGATTTAATTTCGGGGGGGGCACTTAGTAAAAAGTAAAATTTTTAATGGTTTTTCTTTCGAGAATTTTCATTATTATAAACAAATTTTCATTTACTTTAAAAAAAATTTTTTTTTTGAACATTTCGGGGGGGGCACGTGCCCCCAGGTGCCCCCCCCCCTGGGTACGGGCCTGTAATATAAAATAATTAATTTCAACTAAATGGAAATATAACTTAAAAACCAAAGTAACTTGTCAAAATTATAGCATCAGTTAATATGAAAAACTACTTTCATTAAAATTATTATGCAAGCTATGAAATATTGCATCTATCTTTTTCTATCTCATACGTTGCATATCATAACATAATTTTCGACGTATAAGATTTCTAAAATCAGACACTTAAGAATTATTTATGTTAGTGTGTCTTTGTTGCACTTATGACTACAATTAATTTGAAAAAAAAAAGATTGTCGGTTCTTAATTCAGATGGTTGTGACGTAAGCTTCATCTTTCAAAATTACAACTGTATGTTTGCTTTAGTGGTTTGTAGTCAAAGAAAGGTAAAATTTAAAGTTGGTAACCGTGAGAAAAATTGAATGTTAGGTTTATGTCGCTGTCAAAATTTTACATTAATTAATTTTTACTTTTTAGTATAAGAAATCTTTATATAGGGTGCGGCTAAAGTGAAAAAGAGTGTGTTAAGATGTTATGAGGTATATTAAGGTAGTTTTTTTTTTATTTTTTTATATTTTTTATTACTTTTTTAATTTGCTTCATAAACATTTTTTCTTACTCGCTTAAACTTTTGCAAAATTGCAAAAACATCAACAGAAGGTTTCAAAAGGTAAACTTTTCACTTTTTAAAATGTTAAATTATTAACTCGTTGATATTAAATAATATTAAAACTTTAATAAATCGAGTTATTTAAAAAATTAAAAATCAATAAAATCAAAAAATTCAAAAATTATTGAATAACCAAAAAATTAAGGTAACAGTAAGCAAGAGGCTTTGGCATTCGTTCGGCACCATAAATAAAATGACTTCGAAGAAAGTTACCTATGCAGTTTATAGATTTTATATTGTTGATGTTGTCACAAACAAAATTTAAGTTGAGAAATGTAAGTTTGTAAATTATGAATTATACATGAGGTTGACCTGAAAGTACCTAAGCTTACAAAGTAACCAGGTAAAACAAGTGCAGTTCCGAAATGAAGAAATATAAAAATAACTCAAAGTCGTAGGTAGAAAGATTGTTTGCCACTAAAATTAAGTTAATCAACCATGAGATCTGAGTAAAAAGCCAAAAACGATTACGTAAAAGGCATTTTATTTTCAAGTTTAAATGAAATGCTGCAACTACTGTAAACGTTCATGAAGAAAGCGTAAGAGGTCACCAGCTAATCATTGCATTGACAATGTCACATGTAGAAAAGATTAATATTTAATATTAAAATAAACCTAGTAAAAACAACAGTTGGCAATTATTCATCATCATTTCCTTCATGGATTAGGTTGTTGAAATGTAAGTTTGTAAATTATGAATTATACATGAGGTTGACCTGAAAGTACCTAAGCTTTTCCCATCTTTTCCTCAATCGTCCTACATCTCTGCGTCCTTGAAGTTGGTATCTATAGATCCGTAGAGGGACTCTGTAGTTTTCCATTTTCTGGAGATGTTCTTTCCATTTTGTTCGGTTTCTCACTATTTTATTATTCAAGTTAAAGATTTGTAAGTCATCTCTTATTATGATCATTTTTTATGTCATCCGTTCTTTGGGTATTTTATACTGCTCTAACGAACTGCTGTGTTAAAATACACCCTCAAACATGCACATTTTTACAACCATGTTTAACCTCTTTCCGTAAATTTTACGAATCAAGTTCTCTACTCGGTTTAGGTTATATTATGATGATTCAATCTTCAGAGCTTAAAAAAATGTTATATTTGCTATGGTCTGAAACTGTTTACAACTGCACGGTTTTACCACGACACCATCCAAAATACCATTTATTTGGAATTCTAGGTGCCGAATACGGTTCATTCTATTATGTTTTTTTAATTTTTTTATTTTCCGTGACCCTAGAAGTACGTTAACAAAATGGTAAATTAAACTGCAGATTTCCTATTAAATAATAATTAAATTATGTTTAAATGATTACAATTTTATTTGGTGGCTCAATAATTATGCGACTCACTGTATGTTGTCTGTAGTTTGTATTCTAGGAGAAATAAAATTTAAAGTTGGTAGCCGTGAGAAAAGGTGAATGTCACATATGTCAAATATATCATCTCTCAGATTTATATCGCTGTCAGATTTTTAGGTTAAATCGTTATATAGAGTGCGGCGTAAGTGAAATACAGTGAGTTAGAGGGTTAAGGGGTACATTGGACGACGTATTTTTATATCAACAATAAAATAAAATGTGTAGTGTAATAATTTTAATAATTCATTTTGAATTCAACGTAGAGTTTTTTCAAAATTCTGCTGATTAGTTACTTCGTTATTCGAATTTGTTTTGGATAACTAGACATATATGTTCTTCGCCACAGCAGTGGAGTGAAATATTTGCAATATTTTCAGTTATCGCCTTAGCCTTATTAAATTTTTCTATCCGATAATATTTTGTTGGGACAATTAAAATCATCAGTAAAAGTTCCATCTTCAATAATAATATAATCATCGATGTCTATATTTACATCATTTGTATCCATGATTAGTGCATTTTCAACTGAAATAATATATCTTGCATGAAATCAAGTTTTTAAAAATATATCCAAATTATTATATTTTCATATCATAAGAATATGACGACTGGTGTAAATGTTACGGGAAAATTACGTATACCGGTAAAAGTACACATTTTCCGGTAAATGTGCACTTATACCGGCGCTTATGGTAAATGTGAGATTTGCCAATAGAATTAGGGAAATGTGTACATATACCAAGCGATGATGAGAAAAGTACATATATTAAGAATTGAAAACAATTTAGTGTATTAAAGCAGGAGCGGCGGGTTTTGAATTTTCCGTGGGATGTATTATGGGGATTTTAATAATAATAATACAAATTTTAAGTAAACTGAAAAGCTGCAAAAATTGTATTTACTTCCTTTTACACATTTTTTTTATATACCTATAACTCCAACTTCAATCTGATCAAATCTTAGTTTTTAATAACATGTTTTTCAGTACATGTTCACATGTGCACATTTCCCTGTAATTGTAAGGATAACACTGTATTTTAAATTATTCAACTCACTTTTACCAACTCCCGTGGAACATGTACACATTTACTATACTATATATATATACTAAAAGAATTTCAAAATAAACACGAATGCATTTTCTTCAGAAAACGGTAAACAAGAGGCTTTGGCATTCGTTTGGCACCATAAATAAAATGACCCCGAAGGAAGTTACCTCTGCAGTTTATAGATTTCATATTGTTAATATTATATTTCTTAATCTTGTTAATATTATATTGTTATATTTCATATTGTCACATAAATTATGAATCATACATAAAGTTGACCTGAAAGTACTTAAACTTACAAAGTAACCAGGTAAAACAAGTGCAGCTCCAGAATAAAAAAATATAAAAATGACACTAAGTCGTAAGTAGAAAGTAAATAGCCACTAAAAAAATTATCTATGAGATCTGAGTAAAAAGCCAAACACAATTATGTAAAAGGCATTTTATTTTCGAGTCTAAATGAGATGCTGCAACTACAGTAAATATTTATGAAGAAAGCGTAAGAGGACACTAGCTAATCATTGCATTGACAATGTCATGATTGACGGCTGTTCTCTTGCAACCACTTATTTATTTACAATTTTCTGACTTTATTCTTGAAAATAACGAGTTAAAACTTTTACAGTATGTTTGAAATGTTATTTACAATATTATGTTGAAGCGCTTTTATCGCGAATAAAAAAATCGCAAAATAAAAATTTTTTAATGCAATTTTTAAAAAAAATTTGTTTCGACATAATATTAAAAATTACGTTTCAGATATACTGTAAAAATTTTAACGCGTTATTTTCAAAAATAAAGTCAGAAAATTGTAAATAAAATTAACGCTAAAATGCGCGTATCTCTTACATTAGCGATTTTTTTACACATTACTTTATTTTTTATTGTACGTTTTTGGCCAGCTACTCTTATTGTACACCAAATAGTCCATTTTCTATTTAAAATCAAATTTTCATTTTAAGTGAAAACACAGCCTTAAGATAAACCGAATAAAAACAACAGTTGGCATTATTAAATTACTAAATTATCAACCCAAAGACAACCAAACTTCAGTATAGCTCAAATTACTGATAGCAATTCGGTTTAAATCATTGTATTCCTAGTTAGCTATCATTTTTTGCTTAATTTATTCTCCATTTTAACAGAAAATGATTAAATTATTAGCACCATATTAAACAGACAGGGCATTAGTCCCCATATTTTATAGTTCACATAAATCATTATCGATTTCACCACAGCGCAGCGTGTGAATACCCTCTGGAAGGCCGAGCTAAGAAATTCTGTATAGTCCGCAATTTGAACCCAGAATTTCTGCTCTATACTCAACCAGCGATCACATCACTCTACGGCTATAGCTAATTTTCTAATACTAAGACTAATAAAAATAAGGAGGGAGTACACTGCTTGCATACAATAATATGCAATTCAATTCCTGTGTTAAAATGCAAGTTGGCAAGATTTTCTCTATAAAGCTTACTCTAAATGGAGCCGCGCAGAAGAGACCCATGGACGAAAAAATTATTGGTTCAGTTTCAATAGTACAAATGGCCTCTTTTCAGACACTTTCTAATAATGATTGCTACTTTTCACAATCATAGTATAACTATTATAGATTCCACACCGAGTGCAATTCAGTTCCTGCGGTGAAAGACAAAACAGTGGGTTTTTCTTTATAAAATATACCCCAAATGGAGCCGCGAAGCGGCGACTTGTAGAAGTCCTGTAGAAGCATGCCGCGAAGCGGCATGTCAAGCTTAGTGGAGCCGCGAAGCGGCGACTTATTTTGAGCCGCGTAGCGGCCCGCCGCGAAGCGGCTAGAAGCCGCGATAGCGGCTTGCCGCCGGCAGGCCAAGCGCTGGTTGAGATCCGTAGGATCTCCCAGCGCTTGTATTAAATAAAAAAATTTCAAAATCACTTTTCTTAAAATTTGTTCAACAATTTGCACCTGTTGCAGTTGTAATCAATGCCTATACGCATATAATGGATCAAATCGATGGGGTGATATTCAGACCTTCCCCTTGTTGACAGCAGAGATATCTGAAGCGAACAATCTCATACCTTCGATACACTGCCAAGTTAATGATCACATTACCTTTTATTGTGTTATTTATACATCATTCAAATTATTTAATAAATTAAATAATCCAAGAATCATTGATTTGAAAAAAGACAAGATCGTTAATTTTCTGGATTTGTTGCGAATGTTAAATTCGCATGCATTTATTGCAATATTGGTATTGAACTGCGTCAGATTTTCAGAACCATCCCGACCCTGGTCCTGCTCGAGCCATCATAAATTCATAATTTATCGAGTAGTAAGAAATTTATAAAGTTATAATTCCTAAACTGTCCAATTTAAAAATATTATCTAATTGCCTGAAATTTAATTCCTTCATTTTAAATTTAATACTAAGGTTATACTAAAATATATCGAGTTAAAATAAAATAATTAAATTAATTAATATAATTTTATTGAGCTTTCAGATGTGGGTACCTACATACGTCCTTCGTCAGGATAATAAATACCTACTTTAATTATTTTATTTTAAAGTTAATAACTTAACAATTTAAATATTTTAAATCTAAAGTAATTATGTATATTATTAATATTCTCCTTTAAAAAAAAATTTTGTTCAAGTTCGAAAGCAAAAATTTTTTGATCAAAATGTGGTTTTGCAATTTTCTTATTAGAATGCAAGCATCAGTTTTTCAGGAACTATGGGTACTTATGATATACCATAACAAAAAGAAAATTTTGTAAGTAAAAATACTTAAAAGCAAACAAAAATAAAATAACATCCAAGGGTGCTAGCCCCAGTAGCTGATGGATGCTAAACTTTGATGAACAGAATAATACAAATAAATGTGGTTCACTCACTGATTCACTAGCTCACTAGAAAATCGGAATTAAGCTACTATACAGAGTAATCCTTCTTTGTAGTTGGAAATACACAAAAAGAACCTATCAAAAGTGCGTCTATAAAGCCACACAGAAAGATCTGTTTTTGCAAACTACTAAATTAGATTTACTGGTAATAAATAGACGAATCAATCAGATGTACGACAATGAACAGATCGACGGATGTACATCTCAGCAGAATAACATCTCAACTCTCAAATCCCAACGGATTTAACACGGTCATAGAAAGCAACATATTATTCAACATCAGCAAGCTTTTCTTAGCAATTTTCTATTCGCAATTTTTATATTTACTTCTTTTACATTCAAAAATGGATTCCAGCGATTTTAAGCTTCCCATCATTGAATCACCATGTGAAAGATACCAGATTGTAAACTTTTTGGGCATAAATGCTGAAATGTAAAAGACAGCGAACCAAGAAAGACGTGGCCAATAAAAATCTAAAGAAATACTCCGCGGAAGACTGCGAGAACGAAAGAATATTTTTACAAATTTTAGAATAGTATAGCGAAAGTTACAACTTTGTGCGAGTTCGAATGTTTTACATACTGCGATGAAAGTCGGTATATGACATTCGAATTACTCTACCAAAATTTGTTCCAATTTTGCAAAGAAAATTAAATGAGCATAGATGACGTACGCCTTGTGTTGGCAGCTTTAGTGAAACTGAAACAGTTAGGTATAATCCATAGTGATCTAAAGATGGATAACATAATATTGGTTGATCATGTTGCTCAACCTTTCCAGGTGAAAATGATTGACTTTGAGTGTGAAATGTATAAAGGAGATGCTGAAGTTGACGGTAATTCTCCCCAATTCATGCTTGGTTTGCCCATATTTGAGAAAATCGACATTTGGCTATATTGGACTGCGTTCCGGCCAAAATAATGATTAACTCCAATTTATATCACTTGTAAATATGACCAATTAAAAATTATTATAGAAACTCAGGGTTTACCATCTAATCACCTGTTAAACAAAAGCAGTACAGTGCAGTACTTTTTCAGGTATAACTACGTCTGGCGTTTAGAAACGCCAGCGCAGTGCACAATGGAAGAGCCTGAAATGTACAAAGAGGAATATTTTAATCGAATAGTGCTAAAGTGCTTAGATAACGTAGGAAATATTAACACCCTACTAATTTAACAGGGGATCGATTTTGGATCGATAGGTTCTCAAGAAAGTTAGTAGTCGACGTATTTAAGCAACTGCTGGATTGGAATTCGGATAATCGCATCGATCCCAAAAAAGTACTATTTCATAGAGCAACGTACCTCAAAAAATAGTATCCAAAATAGAAAAATTGGAGAAACCTGAGCGAATAATCTATGACTGTTAATTATTAAAATCTTTTTTTAAGTGCCCATATTAATTTTGTTATGGGTTTTTAAAGAATATAATTATTATTATAAAAATAAGTTTTTTGAACCATATTTAATAGTTCCATATAACCAAATTTTCAATCGTTTCTAAAAGAACGTAACTAAATAATTTGCTCATTTACTCTTTGCTGTAGGTGTAGGAACTGCCGATTCTGATGGATTAAGTGATTTTCGTTGTTCCAAATAAGAAGATGGAAAAACCACCAACTGAAGAAAAAGTACGATTCTAATTTTTTCTATAAATTTGGAAAATGCTTAAATAAAGAATAAATTATAGAAATAAATCATAAAATTATTTGTTTTCGTCGATTGAAATTCATTTAGTTAAAGCTTCCGAAATGTCTAGTTCGTTAAATTTGTTAATTTAACAAACAAAAAATAAAAAAGTAAATAATATATTGTTTATCGTTCGGTGGAAAAGTCATCATTGTTACATTTTTTGTTCTGAATTGTACGAATCTTCTTCCTACTGACAAACACCAAACCTGTTCTCTTATCTAATGTACAAAACTTGAAATAAATTAATAAAATTTTCAAAGAACACCTTCGATTGTACTTATCGTAAACCCGTATATTTATTGTAATACTTAACAAAACAAACAGAAAACACTGGCTATTAACACGCCTTCTTAAAACACTAACGCGCTCGTCTTTTTTAATTCTGTAGATAAATTTTATATTGCTTTATTTTAATAGTGGCAAAAATGCGTGTTTAATAGCCAATTCACGTTTCTAATAATATAAATTTTTCGTAACCTAATAGGGTGGAAATCGGGAGTTGAAAACCGGTTCGCAAATTAATTCAAAAATTGTCTATTAGATTAAGAAAAAGAAGTAATTGTAATAATAAAGTCAAAAATAGTTCTTGGTAGGAGCGCTCGTTATAAGCGTCAGATAATCATCAATTTTACATTAGTTTAGCATGCCAGTTATGTGCTAAATAAAGTAAACATAGAAAAATGTTATAATCTAATTATATCGTTTTTATTATTCCTTGTAGAATAACTTTCACTATTAATATACTTATTACTCGGTTATAACACCGTTCATATTTCTACAAATAATTACACATCCATTAAGGTAATATAGGATACTCATTCATTAAAATAATTTCAACTATCTTGGTATGTATTTACAAATCCAACAATTAATTAATTATGTATTAATTTGTTAGCATTACTTGCTAAATTTTAAGACTTTCAATTTTAAATATATACTTTCTAATTTTTGGTCCAGGCGAATGGCAAAATAAAAACAAAAATCTGCAAAGTTAGATTTAATATTTTTAAATTTCCGACTTGCATAAAACAAAACGCTCTTTCACGTTCACATTCGTACATTCCTCTTTATCATTACCCGATTTCTTAAAAAAGAAAAACTAATGTTTCTTTCGATATGTGGGCGGATATACATCGTCGTTGTATAAGGACTATTTTCCTGGTATAATAAATTACTTAACATCGTCCTTCATTCCTACCACTTGATAAGTAACTATTTAACGGTTGTTAAAAACATTCATCAAAAAAACAAAGATTTATTAACTATAGGCAATTTTAATCGTGAACAACAATTTTTGATAAAGTTCCTGTAATAGTAATTAATTCTTGAATTTTTTAAATCGGAAAAAAAATATTGGTAAAAATTGTTTCTTCCGATATGATTTAATAGTTCACATTGACACTGAATATGACAACACTGAATAGATATACATCTATTAAATATCTGTTATGTTTCCTGTACACGAAGCTTTTAATATAATAAACTACACAACAATATCACGTCCACTATTTCATACTTCCTGACGGATGAAAATAATAAAATCTCCTCGATTTGAGAGTAATAAAAAAAATAAATCAGGGGACAAAAAATTATGTTCTTATCGAAAGGTGAGGAAGTCTGCATCCTGACCGTCTGGAAAGCTGTAGACGAATAAATTTTTAAGTGAAAAAACGGAAAGCAATAAAGATTATTTTCCAGCACAACATATTATTATAATATAACTATTTATAAAATACGGAGATTAAACAATTGTAAATGTTTGGTCTTAATTTAAAACAACTCGACCATGTCATTGTTAATTATTAACTTCCGATATTTTTCATTAATTAATTCACCTGCGTGTATATTACATCAATGTAAATTTGAATTTCCACGTTCATTTGCCATGCCGAATCGGTTATCGCTCAACATAATTTTATTTATTGATTTGTAGTTTCAGTGTTTACAATTTTTAATGAAAAATTTCATACTTCGCCCGATTGAATTCGTAAAATATATAGGTAAGTATTTTATTTGCTAGAACCCTTCGCACGCATTCAAATAATTTGTGACAGTTGCAATAAAATGTAAGTCTTTGTTAGAAATTGATTTGACTCGCCTAGATGAAAGCACAATACTAACATAAATTACAGCAATCAATTTTTAAAGTTCCTGAAAATTACATAAAACCCTTCTCCATTGTTTGAAAATTGCAAATTTCACGCTGAATATGTTGTTTTCTTTTATGTAAATTAAATTTAAGCAAACACAATTTAAACCACACTAACTAATTTTTAAACTTTTTTAATTGGTAATCAAATTGTTTGCTCCTTCTAGCGACGATAAAATAATTTAATAAAAAGTAATTCAACAATTATTGTTAGGTAATTAAGAGTGCAAGGTGTGGTAGGATTAATTGTATCGTAAATAAAACCTCAGCTTAATTTGTCTTCTCATTAATTAAGCAAGATAAAATAAAATAACTTAAAAGTAACAAAATTTAAATATTTTTGCATTTATTGGTCGTTTTTATAAGTCCGTCCCTGTAATTGTTAACAAATATCGCTCAAGACGGTTGCCTATAAAACAGCAGGAGTGGATTTAATGTTCGTTTAATAGTTTTCAAATAGACAGGGCCTAACTAATTTATTTTAAAATAGAACTAGAATTTTTAACGATCATATAATTTAACTTATTTAATTATACCATCAAGTTTAAATAATTAGCCTTTAAGCATTTGGCAATATTGTTTTGAAGATCTCGTGTGCAATCTCGTTTACAGTTCGGTTTATACATTGAAAATAATTTAAATAAAATAAATAAAGATAAAGATACTTGCATTTCCAGTTTAATCTAAAATGTTTCGTGTAATTTAAATTTTCAAGGGATATCAATGTAATCCTGCGATTAACGGAGTGAATTAAGAAAGCTTAACTTTTCTAACTACCTCACTGTCACTATAATATTGTTATTTGTGTGTACCAAAATATCATAAAAGAGCGTGGTTTATCCAGTAAAAAATAATGGTAATTTAGAAAATTTTATAAATGTATTTAATATTTCAGGATTTGATCAAGGATCTTACAAAAAAGCGTCATCTCGTAGTCGTAAAATTATTTTTTTTTACTAAATAGTTTCAGTGGGAGGAAATTCAGTGGGAGACACTAAATTTTGTTGTGCAGAATCGAATTCTGGAATCCTTAGACAAATTAAGATAAATCAGAGTATAGTGCTTTCATTTTAAAAGGAAGTTGTGGATAAGCAACAAAAAGCAGTCGCTCATTAAAAAATTTAAACTAAAATTTTGTATGCACTTCGAGGTTAGGCCGATCGCTTAAAAAGTCTGCAGATGTAATAATTTACTTCGTCAAATTGCAGGAAGTCAAAAGATATACTCTGTATTTTTCTTATTAACGATGGAACACAAAAAATTAAAACAAGTTTAAGCAACCCTTCAGTTTTTGGTTTACGGGGTGAGTCCGATCCTGGATTCGAATAGTACAATGAAATACTTTGCAAAACTTTAAAACAATTTTTTTTTTCATTTCGAGTTGCTCTAATGATTGTCGATAGTCCTACAGAATCGATACTTGCAAAAAGTCTGGCCTTGCTCCTCTCCCATGCAGAATGAAGAGAATTGCAAAAAATATTGTTATTTAATGTTAATGTTCCACGATACTCCATATGACTCCGCTTACCTCTCTCTGGAGATTTTGCTAGATGTTCTCCATGAGGATAATTGAATGTTGATCGTTTAAATAAGACGCTATCTAGCACCCCACCTCGAGATCTCCGTGAAGTACACAATTTGAATAGCACTGCTCTATAATAATATTGAGTGTTGTCTTTGATTCTTCTTCATTTTCAATAATCTTTCTCGGAAGGTTTCGTTGCTTCAGACAAAAATTATAGAGACCTGTAGAGGTATTCAAAAGTTTTCCAAGATCTTTTCTTCTTATTTATCCCTTGTATTGCTTGCAGACTATCCAAAGTACTAAGAAACAGTGTTTAAACAGTGGTTCTGATTCCACGTTAACTTGTTTGCTATAGTTGACAAAGTAAACTTCCAATTAAATAAATTGACACCCTTAACCGTTCCTCAGATAATTACAGATTGCTACCACCGTCGTTTGATTATCAAACTTAACTCAAATTCGCACCACTAAGTCTTGGTAGCTGTGCGGCAATCAATCTTCGCGTTAATCCTAATCAATCCAAAGTCAAGAATGTAAAAGGATTGGTGTATATGCTGGAATTTTAAACATTTATTCGCACTGCGAGATCAGATAAGTACAGCACTGGTATTTGTTTTTCACTCAAAACTTGGCGCAAAGTAAATTTGATTGTGCACTGATGCGAAATCTTGATGCAAAACCAAGCGTGACCCTATAAAAATCTCGTCATTGTTATTGCTTCTTTCCCACATTTGGATGAAACTTTATTGTCATTCCTAGCCAAATTTTTACTATCAAATTTCCAGTTCTCAAGAAAAAAATGTTTATTGTTTTTATACTTATTACTTTTTATGAAAGACCTGTAAATAACCGCCAAGCGAATTGCTTTATAAAAAGAGGTAATGTAAATTATTTTCCTAATTTATATAAGTAACGAGTATTCAACAAAAAACAATAAAATTCACAACAAAAAATTTTTAAAGTATATGGTGGATCAAAAACTTAAATCAGAATTGCCTTTACAACATGAAACCGCACCTTTCCTGTGTAAAAACAACAGATACCACGTAGTTGATTTTTTGAAACCTTCGAGCAGGTCTACAGTATTACTTTGCAAGTCACGGCACCTACTATTTTTACAAACTTAATTATAACAGTCATTAATCGAATATGAGAGAGTCCCACAGACAGCAATTACGATCCAACTAACTACTGCTTTAATTGCTAAGTGCAAGTTTTACAAATAAATTGTCATTGTGTCTCAAAAAAATAACCCTTCCAATTTTAATCGTTTCCTTCTACCTGAAACAAAATAAAAAGTTACCATAACCCTGAGAGGAGGGGGAGACGGCATTAGACTAACCCCTGGTTAATTTTTAACGGCTTGTTAAAATTCTATAAAATTGAAGGTAAAGAATAAACAAATTAAAATTCTAACGTTATTATAAATTTTAGGTAATGAACTAAATGATAATCGATTAACGACGATTTATTTTATGTTCTAGTAAAATTATCGATTAACTCGAATGTTTCAAGTTATAAATATTTATTAGCATTACCTACACTGCAATAATAAAATGCTAAAATCACACTAAAGCCATTTTTTGCTCTTCTTCATTCGGTAAGAACATAAAATTCCAAAATGAAATCCAATTATCAAAGAGCTAATAACATGTAATATTAACTTGAAAAGTAATTAAATAAATTACTTTATTATTAAGCATGATAAAAAATTTAACTTTTAATAGCCGTTTTATAATTTATTAATTAAGTTGGAAATTGTTTCAAAACACAAAAATGGATTTGTCAGATGTTGTAACAATATTGTTACAGTTTGTGAGTGCTTAATTGCGAGATAAGCGTCCAATTAAGGCTAACGCATGGAGTTTTTAATTTCCATTTTTAAATTTTCGAAAAAATATAAGTACCTACTAGGCTATATCGTAAAGTGAACGTTAAAATGACCTTAACCATTATAAATTCCATCTAAATTCAACGATTAACAAACATCAGAACGACAAGATGAAGAATGCCGTATACCTATAATTTGCTATGACTATGTGTTTCTCATTTGATTAAGATTCTCAATTGGACTTATAAAATTGGCTTTCAATCAATTTATCACTTGTCCGACACACTATCGACTAATTTCATTTTCAAAACTCCACTTGGAGGTTATACTGCAATAAATTTTGAAAGTGAAATGGTCGTGAAAAAAACCAATAAAAGAATAAACTTTTATTGGCGATTGGAATTTAAACAAAAACCGAAATTTATTAAATTACCACACCCCGACTTGATCGTTAAGGCAAAGTGAAAGCAGATCTCTGATTTAGGATGTTCTCGGGCGCCACCAAACAAATTTTATTTGGTGACGAGTCTTGTTTGATGGATTTCAAACTTTTTTATCGTGACAAATCGTTATAGCATTCCAAATTTAATTTCTTAATGTCAGCTTTCGTTCCGCACTACTGTAATGTCGTTTTTTCTCTTCTCATTATTAGAAAAAAAAGAGATAAGTTCAATTTTTACACACCGCACTGGGCAATTTCAGTCGTTTCACTAAAATTGGGCTACGCCGTATTATTACAAAGTTGTGGTTACCTTTTTACCTGGTTTGTGATGAGGTCTTAGCTTTTCTTAGAATTACAGCTCATCAAAAAAGAAACCAAATAAAACAAAAACCACATCAATTCCAATTCATTCATGTGAAACAATTACGATTTTCATCTGGGACACGTAAATAAAGAAACGTTTTATATAAAATTCGTTTATCTTGGAAGGTTTTGTAATAATAATATAACAAAATAACCTGTCGGAACAGTTGACCGCAGGATTATGTATTACAATTACATCGGAAGATAAAAAAAAAGGAAAAGCTGAGTTTTCTGGAGTGGTGTTATCACAGCTTCAAAATCTTTTAATTTCCAACATTCTGTAATTACAAAATAATCGTGCTAGTAAAAAAATGTAAGTTGGGAGGTAATAAACGCATGTACTGCAATGTTAATCACAGCAAGAAGTATCCAATATTTACAACTGATTGCCTCATAAAACAGTTAATTTAAACTTGAATTCTATAACACGGAATAGTATTTTAAGATTACATATTATAAAACTATGTACTACTTTAGAAAATTATAGGTACCTACGTTTTCTTATGGTGAAGCCATTAAAAAAATTCTTACTTAAATATACATTACGCAATAACGCAAATTTACATCGATTACGCTTTAAGAATCGCAGATGAGCAGATGGAAAATTTTAACCCTCGAAAAACTGCAGTCTCAGTTCGACCCTGCATAAACCCCAGACGAGAAAAATAAAATCATTAGTTTTGTATCATCCATCGGTGGTCTGTTATTACTAACCACGAATTCCTTCACCTTGAACAAAATTTATAAAACTAATCGTACAAAAAATTCAACAGAGACACCAATTTTTCTCTAATTCCGAACCATATAATTGTAGTTTCTTAGTTCTACTATTATATTTTGGAACAATTTTCGAGTCTCCGTCTAGGTATTTATCCCTACGGCTATAAGAATAAAATTACTTTGATTCCATCACGCATGTTTTCTTAGCCACACAATAAAATTTCTAAAAGTTCGTTGTTTGGTCCAAACAAACACTTAAATTTTTAATTTGTTTGCAAGAATTGCAATTATAAAATGTGAAAGAGAGGGGGGGGGTGCAGAGCAATAAGTCGAATGCTTCTGGCAATAACCTTGACTCACAATGACATAGGACTCTACTATATCATTATGTGTACTATAGTCGTCCAAAATTATATACCGCTTTGTATTTTGTCGTAATTATTTTTCTATAAGTAATAAAAATTGGATAGCAATATAAAAAATAACGAGGTGTTCGTCTGCTGGTTCTTTTTCGACTTGGGTAAGTTTTTGTCGCCCATGTTGTAGTGCAGCAGACGTCTGATTGATTCGATAAAAAATTGAGGTTTTCGTTTCCTCGAGAGAGATTCGAAATGGTCTATCCTGGGCGGTACGAAGTTAGATTTCCTCCGTATTCGTTTTAGCAGTTAAAATGTTAATGACCAAACATAAAAAAATTAAGAAAGGATGGTTGGTAGTCGATCTGTTCATTAGTTTTTGTATATACCCGAAGTATTCTCTCGCACCACAAAAATGTTAATAACAAATAAAGACAAACGATTTTGGCCTTTTAAGAAACCAATCAGAATTCGATTAGCAGTTTTCTAACTCACTTGCGAGATAATCAAAACAAAGGCACCCATTAATTACAAAGTTGAAGTATGGGATACGTGCTGTAAATAAATGACCTTATGTACCGAGTAGATAATTAACTAAACCATTAACAATTTTACAATAGAAATTACTATTTTACAAAATATTAATCAAGTGCAGATTACTTTTGAGCGATAGGATGCAAGTAGGTAAAATCTATAGTTTTAGTCGAAAAAGAAGAAAACGAGAAGCGAATAAACGAATAAGAGGAAGCTCCCCCACGGTTTATCTTCATTCGAACCGACAATACTTGAACTACAACACTCGACAATTCGTTTCAATTAGAACAACACTTGACATAATTAATAGGCGTTATTATAAGATTTATTGCCATTATATACTTAATAATTTAAGTTTTAAAAAAACACTCCATACAATTTTTAAACCTATCCAAACATACTTATAAGGAACACAAACATATAAATAGTGATGGCATAAAGTGCTAGTCATAGTGCATAATTGGAGTTGCAAAAGTTATGAAGATCTTAAGACGTATGTATGTATGTTGAAAAGAAATGGGTAATTTGCATTCTCTTCCTCCTCCACTTGCATTAGTTGTGTGTGTGTGGGTAAGTACTACCTAGTTATAAAGGACGTCAAAGAGTCATATAATGCAACGGCCGTATTGTTAATTAAGTGTTAATTTGAAAATATCGATTTGTGAGGATATAACTAACGTTTCGAGACACGCATTTTCTGTAGTCTATTAGGAAGGTAAAGAAAAATGTTAAGAAGTTTATAGCAACATCCAAACCATTTAGTGTTACTCTCACACCATTGATATGTCAATTACTTGGAACCTGTTTAAATGACCTGGCGAAGGTAACGAACCTGGTCCGTATGTTAGAAGTCACGAACTATGAACCATATTACTGTTGCTACGGTTCCATTAAGTTATCACTCTTATTTAACTGCCTTGGCACGACTCCTAACACTTTCCTTCCTTTTGGAAAGAGTCGAAAAGGAATAAAATTGGATAGTGTCGGTCGTATAGGGTGAGCTCGCCTAGAGATTCCTGGTACTTAGTTTTAATAAAAACAAAAATAGCAATTAGTATGCAAATAGAAGACAATAGTGATCATTCCGAGAACGGTACTATGTTAAATTCTTGTGCCGAGCAAGCAAGTTGCGAGTGTGTTCTGTGTGGCATTCCGATAGCAAGAGAAGAGCAAAACGATGCTAAACTCGACGCATGCTATTAGGAATATTCATGTCAATCCATATACGGTCAATGAGTTTTCAGTTTGGAAACTTTTTAAAGTAGGTACAAAAATAATTAATTCATTATTTTAAAATGTCTAGCAACAAATTCTGATGTAAAAATAAAAAGTAAAATAAGTGCAAGTGATTCACGAGCGTTGACCAAAATCGAAAAAGGTATTGAAACAAAACGAATTTAACTTTCGACAGTACATTGGCCATCGGACAAGTGAAGTACCCCTCTCCGCTACTACATTTACTTGTCTCCAAGGTGGATTTACTGCATCCGATAGAAATCTGCGGTCTCGCAAAGACACGCATATCTGCCAAGAGGCCAAAAGCAAGCATGGAACCCCAAACTAGACGAGTCAGCCAGCCACTCCCGACGCCAACACTCGATGACACTTGTGATGCAAGACTCTGCACTGAAAGACGATTTCATCTGTGAAAATTTCGTAGAAGCTCCAAAGTACTAACAATTTGGATAAACCAAAAAAACGACACGAAAGGGGCGTTTCTTCATTTTAGTTTAATGCACCTTTTCAAGGTTCCATTAACCGCAAGTATCCTTAATATTAAAGTAAGAGAAAACGATCAAATTAGCCGCAATTCTGGAGTAGATTAAATTTTTCTCAAAATTGTATTATTTTGCATACCCGCAACATAGTGTAGGCTACAAAGTTTCCCAAATCAATTCGAATAAATTACTCTTAATTACGCATAATGGTGGTAGTGATGCTAGAAGCATCGAGAGAATTTTTAAACGTTTAAATTAAACGACGGCGCGGTGCGCATCTCACCGTCTCAAAATAATTTTCTAAATATTCGTGCAAGGCACAAAGTGGTAAAAAGAAACTAAAACAAATTTTATGTCCCAAAATTATAAATTTATTAAGTTATGAGAAAAGTAATAAATCGGATCGAAAACATGGTGCAAAAATTTTACGCATCCTGCATGAGCTTTTTGGCATGTTCGAATGGAAGAGCGCGGCAACTGGTATTTTAACTAAGTATATCGTTAACTTACGGCATTGTTTAAAGAAGAGTCAAAGGCGCATTGACGTTGGCACTGCAATATTTTTTCTTGTTCGCATTCAAAAGATCAGATAAAGCGCAACCCTTAAATTCGAAAGTCGATGAACTTGCTTGCCATTCTTAACGAATAATAAGATTGCATTTGAGCATGCAAATACAGTATAATAAAAACAGGAATGTCGTGTGTGCTTTAGTTTACTGTCTGGATTGCTTACAGCAATATATGCTCGCATGCAGATCTCAAAGAAGTGTCATTTATCGTCAGTTGACGGCGGCACAGAATTTCCGTATTTAGTGAAGTTGTGTTAACTTAGCTGTGCGACAAGGAAACTGCATGCACAGAACCATTTTAATATTTCAACTTGACGAGGATGCTCACTTTCCGACGCTTGTTTGCAAGTGAGATGGAATTAAATAAAGGATATGTAGAGCTTCTTCGTGTGTGAAGAAGAAGGAAGTCCAAAGATTATTTTAAATATACAATTGCTTATACGAGAAGGATTTAAACGAGTTATGTGTGTAAACTTACGGGACAAGCGGTCGAAGTAGTATATTGAAAACAATATTTAATTAATTAAAATCCTATCCGCATTAAAATGCAGACAAATTAAATGCATCTCATGTAATTTTACACCCACATTTTCCGCATGCACGCAACATTAGGAAATTAACAGGGTGAAATCTACTTATTTTTAAATTGCATCAACAATTTTTTGTACAAATTCTTCCAAATGCAATATAAATTACTTTGCTCTAACCCATTCATTCCCAGCGGTATTCTGGAGTAACCACCAAAAAAAGTTTTATTTTACGCTTTTAGTAAGCGCAAAATCTCTTCCATCTGATTTACACAAATTTGATTTAAGAATTTTTTAAGTTATTCTAATGGCAAAAATATCTTTGCTCGTGTTTGTCCAGTACGTTATTTTAATAATTTTAAAATTATTTTTTTGTATCTTTCAGGCATAATAAAACGTGCTTTTATAAAAAAATAGCTATTTTCGATACTAGTTAGGAAAACTAAGATTTTTCCATTTGAGGCTGAGTTTTGAATTTAAAGCCGAATTTTCCGCTTTTCGAAACAGAATTAGACAAAAATTATTTTTAGTTCTAAGATACTTGAGACTCACGGGGTTAATAAAGATTATTATTAAAATCGAATTTTCTTATTAAAATTTTAAAAGTTCTGTAACGTTCCTTGAATGTTCTATAATATGACCGGCGGGAAGGGGGGGGGGACAACAATGGACATAGTTATAGACACATATAGTTAACTGAATTAACACCCTCAATTTTTTTTTTGATTTATTTTGAAAATATTCTCCCAAAATGGAGTGAATAAGTTTTTAAAGTTTGAAAGGTTTCAAAGTATCTGTGTCCCAATCGCCTTTATATTCCTAGGGTAGAAAATTTCATATCGACTCTTTCTTGGTCACAATTTCATTACTATTAAATGCATATTGTGTGACATATTATATGGCTTGTCCGGAAGAAAATTGACACATCTCAAAAATTGCAATCGTTGAAGAAAAACAGTGGATAATTGGAGGTAGCATAAAAGTATTTATGGTTAAGTACAAATAAGACATCTTCATTATGGAATATTTAGTTATGACATTTTCTATATAAAAGTCAATCACTTTTTAGAGCTTTAAACAATAAGCAATAACTCAACTTTGTTTATTTCCGGACAAGCGGTTATATGTAAATAAATAATAAATATTAGGTACTATTATATTTTTCTAATATTTGAAAAGTTTACATTTTTATGTGCCTTTTTGACATCAGGTATACTTTAAAGTGTCGTTAATCAGTAAATGATATTAATTAATAATAAAAGTCCTGATCTATGTTTATTGAAAAGAAAAACAAGATCTTGAACACAAAGATTTATTTAACATTTAAAGAAATAGTGCACATTATCTTTGAATGTAATTTAGTAATTTTACGGATGGGAATAAGTAAATAAAGAAAAATGGAAAAGTATTTTTGAATTCTGTATTCCGAAAAATATTAAATACTATTATTAAAATTAATTTTTAAGCAGTTAGATGTTAGCATAATAATTTAAATTCTACACTCAAGCAATTTAACAATTGGGCTATGGAGTGGTTCTTTATGATCCCTTCTGAATGCTACAGACGTTTTATAAGTGGAATTACAAATATCACATAATAATTTAAAAATCTGTAAAAATTTAAAAGTTCACTGATGATGGAAAATCATTTACAGATTTTAGTTGATAGATCCCATTGTTAAAATTATTGAAAAAAATTGGCCTATAGAATTTTCATTAAGGACGAAACAATTTTAAAGATAACAACCGCTCTCGCCAAAATCGGGAAATGGTTCGTGATAATTGATTTAATTAACATTAATAACATTGATAACATGTAATCTTAACTTCCTGCATAATAAACAGCATTCCAATAAATGGTGAAATAGAAATTAATCCTCCGTTTGTAATTAATCTTTAACTAAAAATGTTAAAAAAAATTGTATAGTATTAGTTTATTTTATGTACGGTAAAGAAGTTGATTACAATTATTTACGTGTAATAGCTGTGGTCTTAATTACCAATTATAAATTTAATTAAAATCAAATGTTGTTGAGTTCAAAATTATTCATCCCAATAAAGGAGTCGGTAGTTGGTAGGGTAGAAAATTGTTCGATGTTAGTGCGAAGAAAATTCATTTCTTGAGAATTGCGATGGAGTACCAAAAAACTAAGCTTTGGCTGCTCGCTGAGAAATGGTAAATTATTAACATGTAGATAAGTGTCTATAGAATTAAATTACTTGTAGGCATTGTAATTTTTTCGAAGAAAAACTGCCTGAAGAACTAAATAAACGAGCTTTTCTTCTTCTATATGGCACGTAAGATCTTAGCCAAGCTATGTATAGCCACAATATCTTATTACAACGAGCAGCTGTTAATTTCTCCACTTCCACGATATACGACTGAAGATGTTAGGTACCACCAGTTGGACTTTATATATAACGTTGTTGAATCTTCTAACTCTCAACACCAACTTTTTTTTAAATTTATTTTATGTTGACATAATTATCTACATCGCACCAGGTTTACTCGTTTTCCTTCCAACAGGATTGACTGCGATGTAATGTGACTTATTTAATTAGACATTTAATATGATTACAAGCAACGTGGTATACGATTTCTTCGTTTTCCTGCTTGCCCCGAGGCTCCCTGATTGAAAACGTTTGTCAGAGCGAAACGAACGGTGGTAAAAAATTAAATCAAATTAATCACGAATATTTAAATTCAACGATATTTTAAAGCAAGCAGGAGAAAAAAGAAAATACGGTTTATTGGAATTTAAAACTTGTAAATATAATAATGCAAATAAAACATGAGCAAGTTGTTCCAAGTTTATTGAATACACCGCAAATCTTGGCAAAAAACAAGACATAAACTAAGATTCTTGACTTTAAGGCAGGGATGCATCGGTTACATTCCCCCTAATTATCGCCATAAAATAGGGCTGTCGGCAACCTGTACTAACACCTTCACTTTACACCGGAGTTTAAGGCACCAGCTCGAGTAACACATTGGAATTTACAGTAAAAACAAGAAGGTAAAGAGAAAATATTTTGCTATTAATCGTTGGTTGTTACACCACCGTACCATTAAAATATCGTGTGCAAGCACATTGATTATTATAATACTACAAAAACGAATATTATTTGCCAAAAACTCGGTGCCCACATTTTTTTCCAAACAAAATGACCACCAATTCGACCGACAAAGATAAAAATTCTTTAAATGTTCGGTAATTACGATTAATCGCAGATTTATATGTTAATATGGATGGACAGTAATTTTTTTTATTTGCATTTCAATTGTAAAAATATTTAAATGTCTTAATTAAAGAAATTCACAAAAACTTCCATTTTGTTTAATTGCCCAAGAAGATTTCTCTGATGGTGATAAAAAATCCACGTTAATATTTTGAAAGATCCGTTTTGTTCTGGTATGGTCTTGGTCTGTAATAGGAAACTTGCAGATTCTTTACCAACTCAAAAATTGTTAAGGTTTTCAGGGACTTGAATAGAAATTTGGAGGCGCCTCACGATTTTGTTATTCCAAAAATGTAAATGTATTTACCGTTAGGTGCGTGTCTCATTAAAAATTGAAATAAGCTGCAATGCATTCTAGTCGTTGCTATCCGAACACTTTTAAATTTACAAATGAAGGAAGGAAGGTTAAAAGTAGCAATTGCATAACAAGAAGCCCATACTCAATGTTACCATCCACCCACGCTACATCTTACAGCTCATTACCCGCTCAGTACTCTTTGAGACCGTACGTTACCAACCTTCTCGCATAAATATTTATTCGAGCTATTTAGTGGCGCGCTAAACAAAAGACACCATTAAAAGTTGAACCTATAATAAACTGTAATCAGCAGTGCGGTGAATGCGCACGGACACTTGTATTATTTTATCAGCGTAATCGAAGATTCCATACGTGCTAAGGAGAGAAATGAGCTTACTAGAGATGTTATTTTAATTATTTATGATAATAAAGAAATATTTCTCAATCTGCGGAAGACAACTCGCTCGAGAGGGTTTCGAGAATGCAATTAATAATTGTGTGCTTTTGGGTTCGATTAAAGGACTGGGTAATTGGATAATTTTTAATGAAAGAAACATGACTTCTCTGTCAATATCTTTTACAAATATTCACTAACAAGCTCCTGCGCCGAACAAGTTTAGTGCCGCTAACGATAGCCCAAAACATGCTATTGTCAAAGTACAAGCAGCTAATTGTCAGCTGAACATTGGCAATAATTGGTATACATTCGATTTTGCAAAATACAAGCTAAAGAGCGGTTATGCCACTTAGCTCGGCATCTGTAAATGTCATTATTATTATATTCAAATTTTTACTCTCTCATTTAATCGAGTTTTATGCAAACACGATAAGCTCCGAGCAAGTTGCGTCGATAGACAAAACGTAACGACCAATCGATTATTCGTTTCAAAATCTCGCTTATAGTAGTATTGTAATTTTTAAATTCTGTGAAGAGACATAAACTTCAACTAAACGTAATTGCTATGGTGCAAATTAAATTAATTGTTAGACAATGAATTATTTATGCCGAGTTACGCTATGAACTATCAAGATTTTAACCAATAAAATAACATTTTTATATAGCAAATGGAATGCATAACATATTACATAACAAACAACGGCCGTTGCACTCTCCCCGGCGATGAAACGAAATTTGAAACGCTTCATCAGAGTTCGACTGTATATGACAGAAAATACATAATAAAGTGTACCATTAGTGTATTAACATGTTTTGATGACAAACGCGATTAAAAATACCATCCATTTTCGAATCCAACCGACTGTTGGAATAAAATTCATTATATTAAAGGGCCAAACAGCGGGATGCTTGTAAACATAATACACCCCGATGGTACCATACCATTCTCACTCTTGCATTCTGTATTTTACTAAACGGAAAAGAAAGTTGGCTTGTGCACAACGTAAGTTAATTAAGTTTCTTATTTTTAATAAGAACATAATAAATGTGCGGAGGTAAAATAATAAAAACAATAATAAACGGCTGCATAGAAAACTCATTAACTTTAGCATAAACATAGCCAGCAGTTATGTTAGCTTAAGAACGCGTATTAATATTTTAAGTATACACTGTATGATAACAATATTAATGATCATTATATATATTTTTTAATTGTACCTTTCAATTATATTTAATTTTTGAACAATAGCGTAAAAGCATATAAGAAAGTGGGATTTGATTCCTAGAGATGTGGGGGTCTTAAAAGAAATTAATTAATCGCAATAATTTATAGTATTGAATTAATACGAGTCCGTTACATATTGAGATTCGCAAATTGGAGGTCGACTGTAGAATATAATCACTTAAAAGAACTTATAGCATGTGTTTTAAGAAAATTATCTTTAATTAATTCTTTCGAATGATTGTATTATTACACGTTTGTGGGTAATTGATTGACACACTTCATTTTGTAGAATGAGTTAAAAACGCTAGATCTGAAACAGCGTGAACGTAAATAAAACTACAATCGACTTTTAATTAGAACCTATTAAAAATTCGTAATATGTCAAAACTAGTTTTTATTGCTACCAATAATAAAAAATTTTGGCTTAAGAGATAAAAATTTGGAGATAACTTTTTGGGATAAACTTCAACAATAACCCAGTTCGTTACATGATTGATGAAAGGACTACATTATGTATACTGTCAAATACTTCTGGCGTAAGATCGTGTTAGATTAAAAAAAACATATTACGTTATTACATGGGACAGTGAACATAGTGCCCAAAATTAATCAACTTGATATTCTTTTTCCCCTTATCTCTCTCATTAGCCGGTCCCCGTAGGTTTGGCCTAAGGAAATTAAGGCTTTAAAACCGGCTCTTTCTGAATCTCAAATCAAGCTGTTCACCACAATCGCAAAACAACTAAAACGTTAATGAAATCAACTAAATAAAATTGTAAATATTTGGATGGATACTTCGTTTATTGTTGTAGTACAAAAAACTACCTGAAGTTATCAAAACTAAATTCAATTAATTTTTTTATTCGCACTATAAAGATTAGTAATTAAGAAATTTTAAAAGCTCTAAAAGCTACAGTGGATTGTTTACATTTCAAATTATCTACACTTCCCATTTGCACAGCAATAATTGTCAGTTTAACGTTTTCTTAGATCTTCTGACACCTAACTTTCAAAGGAGCAGGACTTAGTACCAAGGAATCAACATAACTAACCGAAGTGATATGTAAAAAAAATTAATTTTATTTGTGTAATGATAAATATTTATCGTTTCGAAAGTAATACAAAAGAAATAAGTATAGATGGCGTACCAAGTTGCATACTTTGTTTTAGGGCTGCGAGAGGAGTTAAAGGCATTTTTAATTTGAGTTTAGATTAATGCAAGATAAACATACGTTTTTTCAAATCACAAAGCAATACAAGGTTTTGGGAGTCTTGACTTATCGATAATTGAGTCACTGGAGCTAATAAGTGCGTATGCGTACGTCCTTGAAAGGACGTACTTTTATGGCAGGATTATACGGTTAAGCTTTATTGTAATAACTTCCGAGTTGAAAACAGTAAAATTGTCTACATATTTAATTACTATAGAAAATTTACAAAACATTAAATTGTATTATTAAATTATCAACTGTATATCTCATACTGTGCGGCCCGAAGGCCGCACTAAAACTGTTCTTACGTATGATAATAAATAATCAAATCAATCCAGATTGTCCAGATCCATACATTTCTTATTATGATGATTATAAACTGCATGCAAGATAAGCTATGCATTATGTCTATAATATTATGTAAATTATGTTGGTATGGATTATATTATGAACTTTTACGACATTAAATTAATGTGTTTACCAAATCAAAATTGTATAAAATTTAACCATTGATTTGTGTGTTTATTTGGGTTACTCTTTATTTCATTTCTTTTATGATTCAATAATTTATTATCTTGTGCTTAAACCGCAGTACATGAAACTTATACAAAGTTGAGTATAAATTTTGTAGAATAGACCGATGTGAGTTTATAGTTACAGTGGAAAATTTGAAAACCAGTTACAATATTTCAACTTTAAGTTTAAACTTAACCAATTGCCAACTTTTAGCAACCTAAGAAGCGGGGAATCTTCTATTGTAATCCTAGTCAAAAGTTGAGAAAAACCTATTAAATTGAAGTATTTTTTAACCATAGAACAAAATCTTCAATGATTGGTTCTCGCCAGCTTTTATTAAGGCAAGACAATAAATCTTGATGTAAACTCCGTTTAAAAGTTTAAGATGTACCTGTGAACTATAGGAGAGATAACAGGAAAACACCCTATCAGCATTTGCCTAGTATTAGTTTTTGTTTTCTTTAATTTTCTTCTTTAGAAAAGTAAATATTAATAAAATAGAAGAGGAAAGAGATACAAATTTATATTTTAAGTTCCTTTTTTCTGATGGCGTTTGAATTGGGTGTAGTGACGCCTTATTTTCATCTGTTTTTTTTTTATTATTTTCCTTTCTTTGTACGATCTTGTGTAAAGCTTTCAACAATTGTAGGAAATTTTGTAACGTTCCAGGTGTATGATGAATTTAAACACCAAATTTAATTTCTTCTTGGAACACTTCATTTCATGAGTGTGGATTCGATTTATTAGTAATATCCGTGAGGAAGAATTGGTTCTCTCCGTCTTAGGAATTGGTTAACCAGTATAGGTATTTTTATTTAGGATTCTTGCAAAGAGATTTTCTACTATTTTCAACTTAAATTGCTGTTATTGGAAGAGTACTTGAGGAATTTTAAAAGGTTTTTATGTTAATTAATTATATCGAACGACGCAGGGACATTAAAGCACTGAAGGTGATTTAAGGACCTTTGTTTATGTGTAGGTAACCAGTTTGTGTATTTTAGAAGCTCTGCTTATATTCAAATAAAGGACGAGGATACATTCATACACTAGAACAAAGAGTCTAAAGGATAAAGTATACACTCTAAAAAATGAAGGGAATTTTACCCTCAAAATGTAAGAAAAATTACCCAATTAATAAGAGTAAATTTAACTTAAAAATGGTGTAATTTTGTTTTTACTCTGATTTTTAAGTTAAATTTACTCTTATTAATTGGGTAATTTTTTACATTTTGAGGGTAAAATTCCCTTCATTTTTTAGAGTGTAAGGTGAATTGATTTATTTTAACATTTCAGCTGCTTGTTTTATAAATATTAGTATCACCAAAAAAAGCTTCCAACCTTAAAGGCTTAAAGCTGACCAATTGAATAATTTTTCAAAATTTTTTACTCTACCAAGTATCAAATTCTCTACATTTTCACAAACAAAATAAAATGTTTAGAACCGTGCAGGTCAAATTTAAATGCTCTCTTTTAAACTGCAGATTAAATGTTGTCATCAGGACAAGATAAATGACTTCCATAAAATTTAGTTTATCAAGAAAGAGATTGTATCATTAATATTGTAAAAGGTAAGCAATTTCAAACATTACAAATCGATTATCCTTTTAATCTTGAGTTTAAAAAAGAAGGAAGACTGCAAATACCTACTCAACTTGCATATTAACCACTTCCATTTTGTCCAAAGCGTGAGGAGACGATAAGGGCTGATTTTTCTCTGTATTCCGAAAGATACTGCTTGCACAAAGACACGGTCAGCGACCCATCTTTTGGCGTCACGCCATTATTCATATTGTTATTATGTGATGAACAATGAATAATAATATATTATGTTGGGTGAATTTCTATTAGGCTAGTTTAAATCACGTAGAAGAACATGCTGATAGTGTATCAATTTTGGTAAAGGTCAAGAAAACTGTAATTTTACTGATAAATAACTAAAACAACCAAGTATTATTTTTCAGAAGTGTGTAATTTTACAAATTATACGATATGGGAACCTTACAAATTTGTTTCGGCTTATTAGGACATTCTCAACTACTGTAATTGGCCGAAGCAAATTTGTAAAGTACAACTGCTATCGTATAATTTATGAAATTGAAGATCTTTGAAAAATATTTTATTGAAATTGAGCAATTCCGCAATTTTGAATATTTTCAAGATATCTATCGTCACTCGGTTGCCCGACAAAACTAAAAACTGAAAAGCAAGTCCGACTAATTAACATGGTCGAGTTGAAAACACCACGGCCGGCGTCTACTAAGTACCCACTTAATGTAATTATCATAATATTATGAAAGTAGAAAAAATTGCCTACAAATAGATAAGCTGTCAAAACTGGTAAAATAATCAAAATAGCTTTACAACATCATCTTAAATTATTAGTTGCGTGTCTTGATTGGTATAACTTTTTAAACGGTTTATCTTGAAAGCGACAAAGTTAAACAATATATCAAACGTCTAACGATTAAGATATCAAAATCAATGCTATGCCAAGCATGGCGAGTTCAAACATAAATGCAACCAAATCGTTTTGAATTTGAACCAACAAAAAATGTTTAAAGAGAACGTAAAAACAGTTACTTGGTTACGTGAAATGCATAAAAAAGAGAAGAACAGAAAGGTGAAACGATACTTTTATGCAAAGCGGTGTTATCCTTATGGTAGCCATATTTTAACTCTCAAAAATTTTTTTATCACTTACCTCACTTTCCTCTATACATAATACGAATGAATATAACTTTCAAAATGCTCACCTGAAAAAAATAATAAAAAAATTAGTTATTTTTGTTCGAACAAAGTCGAAGTGGTATACCTATAATTTTGAAATAATGCATTTCAAAAGTAATAAAAATTTACATGAAGGACATTTTAATAGGTTTTTAAAATGGTTGAAATTGAAACTGAAATAATTATTGATTTATGTTTAATAAATCCAATAAATTGTACGGTACCAAGGTATCCCGAAAATATAAATGTAGTGATTAAGATTGTTTAAAACTTAAAAGTTTATGACAAATATGCACATACTACCGCAATTTTGGTTTGATTTATGGGCATCCCTGGTAGACGAACGCCCATGAGTATGGCTGTAAAACATCGCTCAAATAACGAATAACCAAGAAGCTGCACTTAAGTACTTTATGTCAGTCATTGTTACAAAATATGATACGGTGATGTGTAATAATGATGAATTACCATGTGTAAAAGTTGTTTTACTAAAGTTTTACCATTTATGTTGCAACAAAAATATTGACCAAGTTAAAGTTCAGTCGATAGTAAAATTTTTATTGTTCGTTATACACTCGCGATAATTATAGTGCATGAACTTACATATTATGCCAAAAATATTTTACAATACAGTGAACCTCATGTTTAAGCCTGAAAAGTTGGACTCTTGCGTAATATAAACAGTACGTAAAAAGGTAGCAGTTACCTAAAACTACCGTTTCGATAGAAAAGATTCGTTAGAAAAGATTGATTTTTCATTTTCAGATTTTTCATGCAGGACTAATCTATAGGACAGCGACATCTAGACAATAATCTTAAGCACTCAGACGAATTATCAGCTGAAGGAAAGTTAAACTAATGGTTTAGCGATCGCAGTTCCCTGATGTCAACTAGATTAAGCTCTTATGAGATAAACTGGAAAGAAAGGACAGAAAACTTTGTCTTGTTTTCCTATAAAACACTTATGATATACTACATATTTTTCAGAAACTATAATAAAACTGAACCCAGTTATAATACACAATAATTCCCATATCGATAAATTTTCCTAAAATAGATGAAAATTAAGATCCCCTAAAATTATAAGATTTCGTCCTTCCCTTCTTCAGAATATTTGTTTGTCATTTCAATTCAATTTATATAATTCTATAATTTAATATTTTTGTGAATAAATTACTTTCTCATTTTTTATGCTTGCTCCTATAGGGTTATATCCTCCGGGTTCCAGCACACCTTGCAAGCGCTAGCTTCGAGTGTGTAAAGCTACCAGAAATTAAAAATCCATTGGAGAATAAGAGGGTCAGACAAATCGGAAAATCTATAGGTACTAAAAACTTAAAAGAACTGAAATTTCTTGAGGGACCGCTAGTTGAGCATGCACAGAACGGAAATACCGGACTTCTCTTTAGCTTAGCTATAAATCAAGGACACTCTGTGGTTGCAATAACTTGTATCTGCAATACCATTATGTTATTTTAACCGATTTTAACTCAATTAAAGTTATTTAAAATCAATTTTGGGACGTTAGATTGAAAAGCCATTTATTTTATGTGGCAGGTTCGTATTAAAATTATATATGCAAAGAGGTAAGCAGGTGATAGATAAGAAAATAGTTCAAAACGACAATTTTAAGGGACACACTGTTAATAAAACCGGTGATTATCGAACATAACCCAACTAGAAACCATAATTAAAGCCAATCCTTATACCAAACCAGTCCCTCGTCTAAATCGCGTTATAATAATACCAAATTTTAGAATAATGTTCACAAATAATATATTCTTTTTCGTATCAGGATAATTAAAGCTGTAATATTCACGAAATGGTATTTGTTATTACGTTCCAAACTTACATAAAATTTTCAAACATGCGATTTAAAAGAGTTGAACAAACTTAAATTGATGGTATAAAATTTTACTGCACGGTGAATTATAAGATTCCTTACCAAAATCATACAAATCAATTCAAACTTTTCGATTTTAAATCCAATAAAATATTATTGACGATTGACGAAGACAACTCTCTCATGATTTTGGATTAATTGGATTCTTAACGTTTTTAAACTTAAAAATATTGTTTTGTCTCGTTTGAAAATGTTTAATATTTTCTTTACTCCTTATTTCATTACACGTTCATTTTTCTACTCTTGGACGACGGAGGTGTAACTTTACAACACCTTCGAAGAATTTAAAGCTTTCAGGAATGTCAAAGATTGATGAGATTCTCTTCTTATAACTAACGGCGTGTTATGTAATCCCTGTATGTGATAGCTGTCTAGTTAAAATCAAAAATAAATAAAGTCAAAATGTAGAAATAAATTAGAATTCCGTATATATAAAGTTGCTCGATCGTGAACCCATGATGGAAAAATGTAAAATAACCTACTCGCCGGTTTTCGTTTTAAATATAAACCTCCCAATTAAGGATTCCCCCTAAATAATCTCGCTAGAAAAAGTTAGTACTATTAAATTAGGCGAAAAACTAAATAAACATTTCAAATTAGGACAATGATTAATTGAACAAATTAAAATAATTATATTTTTTTACTTGCAGCAATTTAAAGTAATTCAATTTTAATTGCCCCTTAATTTGAAATTAAACATTTCACATTATCCAAGTTCACTTTCTAAGGTTAAAAAAATTTAGCAAATATCGAAAAATTCGAAATAAAAAAGCGAGTTTGAATTGGTAAGACACGTAATTACAAATCCATTAAAGTGACGCAATTGAAAAAATTGAAATTGGCAAAAAATGAAGCTAAAAGCGGAATGGTTAAAAGCAAAGATTACAAAAAACTTAAAAACTTTTAGCATTTAATTTTAAATGATTAAATTTTTAAAAATTAAAAATATACTTGGAGCAACTTGGTAGTTATTATCTAAAATTTTTTATAACCTTTATTTAATGTTCAAATTTATCATCCGTAATTATGGCATTTTTTGTGTACAAATTCCCAAAATTTAATATTTTGATAAGCTAATGGTCAATAAAGTTAATATAATAAAAAAACTTACAAGGATTCGCAATTATCACCTGTAATTAAGTCATTATGACTTAATAAATTTTTTAATTTAAATTCAAAATTTGACGCTTTTGTCGTTTAAAAATGGCACATCACGGAAGAAATAATCGATAGGAGAGATAATAAAAAAGAGATTCTAACTTACTTAAGAAACGTATAATTAAGTTAATAATTTTACGTACGATAAAATAACGTTGAATGTTATAAAGTTGATTTATGTTTTAATTTTTTAACGTGCTAACAAAATCGGTAGTATTTTTATTAATCGATCAGATATTACATAATAACATATCGCTCTTTTGGCCGCTGATGCACCTCGCACTTTCATTAATCACAAAATTAAAAAGCGACAAGGATTCTAACGCTCTTTGATTTAAATTTAATGAAGTTAAAATTGTTTTTTTTTGAACAAAACAAAAATGGCGTTCGGTAGCATGGAATAAAATAAGTATTATGGCAGATTGGTAGGCAGGTCGATAACCATCTAAAGGTATGTTCTGTCAAATGTTTAATTTGTTCAGAGTATTTATTAATGTTCGATATTTATGAAGTCAGGCCGCCCTTATATCGAAAGCGAGCGCGATAAATTCTATTAAGATCCAACCCAATAGACGTCACAATCTTCGTTATCTTTATTGAATCCACCTTCTATCTAATTGTACATAAATTTGTCCACGTATGTAATACAAAAATCAAATTATAAAATACGTCGGTTCTGCTATGTACAAAATAGTCGTAAAGTTTATCAAATTACACCCACAGTATTCCTTCGTTTGACCTCTCCATATTAATCCTCGAGAAGTTAATGCAAAGCTGAAAGAATTATTTTCCAATAACCAATGGAGAAGGAAATTCACCCAACAGCATTTATATCCATTACGGGTACAATTTTGGGCCTTGGAAAGTTTCGGTCGCTTCGAACACCACACGCTGGATAGATTTAAAAATTTAATTTACAGTTATTTTGATTTCGATTCGCGGTTAGGTTTCAAATGTAGTGAACAACACAAAGACCTGTGATCGCATTTTAACCACAATTTCAAACGAAACGATGTCCTATTTTAAAGGTAAAATTAAAATTCTTATAAAAAATACACCCGAGTTAGAAGATAATGGTGCGTGAAGAATTTTTACCTCTTGAGGCGAGAATTCTCGGTTATCAAAGTAGGAAATACCGTGCTGCAATAGGTCAGGAGATATTGGATGGATATAAACGTGTTCTTCGCTAAACACTATTATAATACCCTGTTTTATTTTTTCTCCTCGTCTTACTCATTTTCTACCTGTTAACCGTTAAAGTTAAAATTTTTCAAACATTTCCGAGGTTAAAAATATTTAGTAATTTTAATTGTGCTAGTTAAGTGACCATTTAGCAAATGTCAACGTTGAAAGGTCTCAACTGGGTGAGGTGGTTTTCGCAAAACCTTCGCCACTTTAAATGAGACGTTATAATAAAAGTAATCTTCTTCAAAACATCTTCAACGCCTCTATTTTTTAGCAAACGAAACGCAACGTGAACTCTTCCGTCATTAAACGAAATTATAGAAAATAATATAATAAGTGGTAACTTCGTGCCGTTTTCTAAATGCTATTTTAAACACGCAAAAATATTGTTTTTTACCGATATGTCCAAAACGCTGTATAATTATAACCGCTAAACCACCACACATGGGCAGATGGTAAGAAAATTGCCAATCCTATCTAACGCCATAATAATTTTCAAATTTAAACTCGATTAATAATCATTAATTTCTTTAATAACTGCAGAGTGGTTGCAAAGGTTATCCTTACAAAAACTTCTGCAGTTTTTTAACAGATCAAGAGTTCGAATCTTGTGATCGTCGTACTCTTTAATTTATGAGTTGCACAACCATTAATTATAAATTTGGAAAAGTAAATCAACCTTGTGTTTCCGTCAGGTCGTGGTTCGAATTCCACGTCAAACTGTTGCAAGTTGCGACGTTTAGATCATCCTGTTGTGTAACAGGAGGTAAAATGCAATAATTTCAACGGACGGAAGAAACTTTAGAATCGAGCTTTTAAGATTATTTAATTTTTCCAAAAAATTAGAAAAAAATTAAAGCTAATTAAGTAACGAAAGGTAGACATTAGATGTTGTTAAAGTGTAAATAATTAGCTTCTCAAAAGAGCAAACGTATCAGGTCGAATCTAAGTTTATAAATAAATTTGTGTTGTAATTTATCTAGATTAGAATGTATGCGGTCCATCGAACTCAATATTGTCATCATGTCTCGCACTTTCATTACTAAATAAATGATTACTATGAAGCGATGGTATATTTGCATATTATCTGTATCTAAACTACGATAGAGAGGAAGAAAGAGAATAATAAAAAGAGAATACACGTGAAGCGAGTTAATATCGTAGAGGAGAATTGATTTAAAAGTATACACGTATGAGAGAGAACAAGATGGAATGCGTTCAAAAGAACAACAAAGGTGGAGAGCAGGAGGAATGGGCTTCCTCGCGGCCATCGCCATATTTCATGTCGTCTACTGCTATGTTGCCATATCCGCAAGAGCTACCGTGAACCAACATCCATGAACTCGACAGAGTACCGGAGTCCGGAGTATGGTTAGGCCTTAATACGATGGAACGTAATAATAACGAGCGTAGCATGTAACCCACGTGTTTAGAACGATAGCAATTTTTTTATAATATCGTAGGTAAGCCAATTTAAATTTTTTAATCCATTTTCCATAACGCTTCTCTCCTATTTGGATTAGTAACGACCAACTCATCGTGGAACAGCATTTTCTAGAATTATCGCTTAATAAACGCACCAAATAATTGGTGATTTGAATGCGCGCACAGACGACGAACCTCATTCATTGCACGATTAAACTTCGACTAGATTCTACAGAGACACTTAGCGATTTCTTTCTATAGAATGTAATCAACAAAGAAGCATTAAAAATATATTTTATGTATTATTAATTTCGATTAGTTACAAATTTCATGGATTAAACAAACGAGTACGTGAATACAGTCTACGTTATCAGTCAAGCGTAGGAAAATCGTAAATGACTTGACATTCTTTACGTACATTAAAAAGTTTTATAGATATAATAAAATAAAAGTGTCTATATATAAAGTACACATTTTTTTTGGAAATTTATATTGCCCTACCCGAAGTAAATTAAATTTCCAACTTGCAAGGAAGCACTTGCATCAAGTCCTGATGATATAGGCACCTCTTCTTATTTTTTTTCCTTGCCCACCTTAATTAAATTGTTTCCTCCAAACTCTTTTTATTATTATTTATAGATAAAATTACAAATTATATGTTTTATATAACAGAAACAATTTTGTACAAGTTGTATACCTGATTAATTTACATACCAACATGACGTGCTTTTAAATATATAAAAGCTCATTTATCATTACTGAATATAATATAAACTAAATTAGACGTACACATACCTAAATATTTTATGATAAAAATAATTAACATAAATGTTTTTCAACTAATTAATAATTAGGAGAAGGAAATTATTCGACTTGCAAAAAAAAATTAATTTTCGATAGCTCAAGAAAGAAGCAAAGACAAAATAGAACAAATGTTTGGAACATAAATAAAAGAATCTAAAAGTTGCGCGAACCTGAGTCGTTAATAAACAAATAAATAAATTATACCTTGTCAATACAAAATTAACTTTGGAGACATTTAAAAGGCTATTTCTATAAGTAAACTTGTATTCGATACCTTTAGATTTGTCCTGCTAATATTGTAATTAAAAGGGCACGTTGACGTCCCGCTGTTGTAATAAACCTGTCACTTGTAGTTTATGAGAACACAAATTTAAATCACTCCATAATATTATATAGGTACCTACGGAACTGTCAATTATGCGTTACGCTCTACCTTGTATTTTGAGTCCGTACAAATTGTGCTATTTTCTATTTTTCAGGGTTTTCCTCTAATTTTGAGACATTGCACGGCGCCACCTGACGTAGTATGAAGTTTGGGTAACAATAACAAATAATAGCTCCTTTTTTTGACTCGTACTCAACGTAAGTACGTTATGGTATTTTTTCTTCGCAGTATGACATATACACCTCTAACGAAGCGTAACAATGATTACTGTAATGAACGGGGTAAGATGAAGCACCCCTCGGCACCAAAAACTTTCAGTAGTTTAATTATTGTTTGTACAACGAAGGTAAAAGTAAGGAGCACATATGTCAAACGTTCCGAAATTTAAATATGTTTCTCTTTAATTGATAACGTCCGAAGGAATACCAAGCAATTGTTTGAAGACATGCAAAGTAAAAGTGCTACCTTAACTAGCAATTACTGTCGGATATCTCAAATTTACACAAGGAGTAGTATAGGTAAGAAAGAATAAGTTAAAAATTTAAAATCGCAAAAAGTAATGAGATTCGAATCTACCAAGAATTGGTAGGTATCTACGGCTACTCTGGCAAGTTTGGTTTTATTTATTTATTTATTTTGTTTCACTAAAATGTAATATTAAAAATGTTCTTTTTAAAGCTAAAAAAAATATAATCAATTAAGCACAATAATGAGTTTCTCCACGACGCAACTCGAAAATAATTTTACGGACACGCGTATTAAAAACGACAATAAAAATTTATGATACCTACTCTTGAATTCCTAATTAAAGATCTTCTTTGTTCTTAAGGGAAGAGAAGAATTGTTATATATTAAGTGCAACAAATTCGATTTTTTATAGTTTATAGGATCTAATTATTATTGTTTCTTATGCTTCTTCTAATGGTATCGCTATCGCAAGCCCATGGATAGATAGCATGAGGCGAAATGAGTAATTTACTTATGTTCGACCTGTGTGGATATGATTATAATATAAACGAAAAGCCATAAAACTCATTAGTGTTGGATAATTGATGAGCGCGAGACTGTCTGCCAAAGACGGGCGGCCCTCCTTCGAGTCAGGGTTGAGTCCGTACATCTCGTGGTGCAGACACCAAAAGATTGCAAAAACTAAGATACGCGTTAATCCATCTTCTAAACAAATAAACAAGAAAAACCGCTAGAAAATCTTAAATTACAAATTACTAGCCTTCGGCTTGCACATGACTCGCAAGTGCGCGCCATACAAAAATTAAAAGTTAATTTTGTTCACGGTTTTCGCGAAATTAAAGTAACGGTTTCGATTTTTGGCGAAGATAGAAAACTGTATTATACTTTTTTTATTCTTGCATTTTACTATTACTTCTTTAACGTTCGATTAACGCCTTTCAATCGAATAAGTGAATAACAAACAAAAAATAGTTTTAACGAAATTTCTAAATAAAAACCACCTGTAACTAATAATTTCATTTTGAAGTGATCATTTTTTTATGTTTAAACTGGAACAAATATGCCATTACAATGGTCCGACTTGAAAAAACAAATTAAAAATTTCGTTTATCTCACAACAACCAACTTAGAACAAAAAGATGTTAATGATAAATTTAAGAATGCTGGTACTGAAACTAATTTCGGATTTGCAAGTTAATGTTTTACTTTTTTCTTTCTCAACACATTTCTTGGTTTCAAAACTGATGGAAAGGTCCTAGTTGGAAACTAAAATTATCTAAGTAATGTTATTTAGCAAAAACTGAACCTCGATTCAAAAATCGATATCGTTATCCTTATGGTTAAAAAAAATTGTACACCGTAAACGTCTCATATTAAATATTTACAACTCTGGCATTCTATTACATGACAATACCGTAATTTTTACAATATCAGAAGCCCTTCTGGGGTGTCAAGTTTGAAATTTTCCAAAAAGTGCTGTTAGGCAATTTTACGGTGTTTTTAGGATATAACCTCGTAATTTGACTTTTAATTTATCATAATCTATCAAAATTTTTCATTTTTGAAGGTCATCTATCTTCCTGCAGACACATTTATTCGCTTCTGAGTGCCACACCAGTAGCGGCACTTTCCTGAAGCCAAACAATCTCCAATCGTGATCGATTTTAAAACAAATTTTTTGATAATATCGTACCAAGTATTTTATCGAGACCCTCGTGATAAACCGATTGCCTAATTTAACTACTTTCGACACGCATTTCTTAAAGTTATTACTTGATTTCTCAGAGTCCGTCATAAATTTTATAAAAGGTGTACCTATACAAAACAAATTAATTTGTTAATAATAACCAACAGTTTACAAAAAAGCTGCATTCCTTAGGAAATATTGTGACGATTACCCAAAATTTTGTTTTGCACTACCTTATATATGCTAATTTAAGACCAGCAATTGGTAGTATTGACATTGGCTCTGTTTGTAAACGTTTGCAACTATCAAACGCATGCGCAGTTTCAAATTCACGTTATAAATTTTAATCTGCGCATGCGTCTGACAGTTCAAAACTTTTAAAACTGACTGAAAGAACGGAACTATTAATATAATAATTATTATAAACACAACTTGAATACGAGAGGACTGACTTTGTTATGATTTATCCATTCAGGACAGCGTAACTATTTATTTTTTAATTTGACTACGTTTCTTGTTTATCTCTTTCAACTATGTTGGTGATTTAATAAATCAATTTTTCATTTCTTCTAAGATTACTTAATTTCCTGATACTCATCGTTTGTCATAACTATTTGGGTACAGATGACAATAAAGATTAGAGGTTCTAAGGACACAAAATTGAACAAGTAAGATAAAGGACATTCTTTAATCCCCTGGTCTTGAGATACATACATAAGTATACGTACAATAATATACCATACATAGACATATTAATTTATAACTTTATGAATCTTAAGGTGTTAGAGAAAGGCGTCATTATTATTATAATTTGAAACATATAAATTATTACCTTGTGAAAATATTAAATTTAATTTTAAAAAATATTACGTTAAGCAAACACAATAAAATTCAAATTATGTCATAAGCTTTCAGCAATCAAACGAATAGAACAGATGAATTCATATGATTAACATAAATTACTTATATTAAATAGATATTTATGCATGTTATTTCTTTAATGCAAGATTATAAATCAAATTACAAAAATTTCACCTTCTTGCAGTTTGCATTTAAACGAATAGTTAACATTGTCGATTGAAGTTAACATTTTATTATATTTGATGCTACAGTTATGTAGGTACAAAACTTCATTATAATATGTCTCAAAAAAATACGCTCAAACATGATATTATAAAGGCATATCACTCCACTTCTCATGTTATAATAATACAGTGGTCTTCAACATGTGCTCGGAGGACTGCAAGCTCCGCAAAATTCTATGCAAATCAATATTTTAAAAAATTCGGAAAAAAATTTTACTTTTCTAAAATAGGGCCCTTAAAATAATACTATCAACAGTTGTTGAAGGTTGAAGACCAGCGATAATAATACAATAAAACCAAAACCGGAACCTACTGATTCATAAAGATGTAATCAGATAATATTTATTGAATATGCTCTTGCGTAGAAAATTTTAATTCTGATCAGTATTTGGGTCAAATTAGGTTAGATTCAAACCATCAAACCTGAACAAATACAGATAAATAAATTGATTTATTAAAATAACAGCCTAAAGTTCATCTAATTAAGGTTAGATTTAATTAAGGATGGCAATTTCACCAAAATTAGTCCAATAATTGCAATATTACAGCTCTTTTAACACATAACGAGAATGTACTCACAAAGTTATTTTATAATAATCAAAATAGGATATTGAAAAATGTAAACAATTCAAAGTCTACCTGCTGGCTCCAGGTAACAAAGTTTAAATATTTCCATCGACACCGAAAGATACGACAAGTTCGATTATTATTTTGCATTTGAATTCCGATGTATGACCGAATGAACCCCATCATGGGGCCGCAACCGGACAAGTGATATTATATTTTAGAAAATTTTTTTTCTAATCAATCTCAAAAACGAACATGGTGATGTTAGCAGTTCGAATGTGTCCCACTCTCTTAACATCTTAAACCGTTAGTAACTTTTGTACTAAAACAAAACTTCCTCATCAAAATATTCCGCATATATATATTTAAATCGCAAGATAACAAGCGAAACGACCGTTTAATTAACAACAAAACTGTCTTAACATCATAAATTAACAATAAGCTTAAAATAGTTGTAATAACCTAAAGGTTATCTTTACTTAAAATCAGGACATTTAAAAATTATTTCCACACACCAAAAAATTTTACACGAAACGTACGAAATTTTTACGTTTGTCAGCGTAGGTTTATAAAATATTGACATAAAATGTAAAATCAAATAGAAAATAATTTATAAATTGTGTTTTATAAAGTCAATAAATAATTAAATTAGGTGCGAATTTGAAAAAATTTGCATCAAAAAACTTACATTACAAGAATATTTTATTCAAATCGAAATAAATTCTGGGGAAATGAAAAGTTACATTTTTATATTTATTCGAGATTAATTAACAACTAAAATTGAATTCTCATGGTTGATTATAACGTTCGGTTTAGAAAATCATCGTAATCATGTGCCGCATTCCTAGAGAATTAATTAACTAAAGAGAAAAACATAAGGCCGGATTTAAATCGCCTCGGGCTACAAATATTGGAATTATACAGCTTTGCGTATCCTTATTTTCATGCTTTGTTGTTCGGTAGCAAACCCACTTCATTATATTTTGTTAATCGATATCGATACTTGAAAATAAAATCAAAATTTTCAAAATTAACTCCTAGGGTGAGACAAAAATTGCCTAATGATGAACAAAACGCAACTCAAATTTACATTAGAAAGGCGGAACATAAGGATTTGCCGCCTAATATTGCTTGTTACATTTTTTTGCAATGTAAAAAATTGAAAATTGAAATTATGTAATAAAGTTTTTAATATTTTAAGTAGGTGGTACATATAAATACAAAGTCGCACGTTTGTATTATGACAATGTATGTCTTTCGCCCACATTTCCTATTGAACTTTATCAAGAAACTCCATCACACCCCAATTTAGTTGCACATTTTGATCTCAATTTGGAAAAGGGCAAAAGATTTTGGAATGGTTTATTTTGCTTTGTGGGCCTCTCGAATATTAATTATCTAAAAATTAACTTTCACGTCACTCAATTTTCAACCTAATTTGAATCTTGGACCAGCAGTGCAAAAAAATTACAAAAGAAGCAATACGAACTTCAACTCCTATATGTACATTTGACCTTACATGTTAAAAATAATTTTAAATTTAATTTAAACAAAATTGCTTTTCATTCAGGAAATGTTTACATTACGAAACTAACTGAAACTGAAAATTGACATCCAAATCATAATTAGTGTTTTGATTAATTGTCAATGCGAGTAAACGAACATTAATTATAAAATTTCTAATCGATTTTTAATTAATCGATTAATTCATTTATCAATCGAAAAAGGTCGTTTTTTAATTTATACTTTTATAATCAATAAGCGATTATTAAAGACAATAACTGTCAATACAAATTTATTCTACTTTTTATTAAGCATTTTTTGGTATGGTTCCCAATAATCACTCAATCATATTGAGTAATGGATTGATTTGTGAGAATGGCTTAGATACTTAACACTAATTATATTTTTACTACTGTTGAACAAATAGAACAGTCTTTTCTAGCAAAGATTGTTAACAATGATAACAATGTGTTGTTATAATCTATGAGGACGTGGTTCTTGTTTACCTCGAGCAATTTTTTATCCTCTCAATTGTATCGATCGAAAAGTTTGGGACAAAAAGTTCTGCCCACCACCACGTGGATCGAATAAAAGAAAATTCGAATGGAAATTGTTTCTTCCTTCTTTCTTTCTTCTTCGCGATGGAGTGGAGTTCATTAATTTAACGTTCGGAAAAAACAAAACTAATTAAAATAATTTCAGGCAAATTTCTTATTATTATAAATTGGATACGACTGTAACCCGAGATTATAAATTAAATTTTTTTAATTATTCTGTAGTATTAATAATTCGCACGGCATTTGATTGCAAGTGGAAGTGATATTTATATTAACTTAATTAAACATTGCTACGTATGAACAAAACACATTTTTATCGATTACCTTATTGGAGATTGCAATTAAAAGTGATCGTGATAATATATCAAAATTGACAAGCACACGTATATGTATGTACTAGTACGAGTTGCAGGAGGACGCAGAAAGTAAACTTTTTTACAAAAGCATCTGCAATTTTTTGACGAACATTTGCAATTTTTTAATAACGGACAAACATCGATTTTTGCGATGCTTTCTCTTTAAATATCCGGCCAAATTGTCTACATGTAGCTAATCACTGCGGGATGTAAATGCCAAGACGTCCAACAGAGAAAGAATGAATAGAAACTGATTGATACAATTAACAATAACATTCAAATTGTCTACACGTGTTAAAACCAAACTTTATGTTAATCCCCCACATAAAACAATTCATTTTGTAATAATATAATAATAATAATTGCTAATCTTCCGAAATTAATTAGGTAAGATTTAATTAATTATTCATAATATTCACAATTTTGTTCCTATAAAACATAACAAGCCTTTTGGACACACCTTCGTAAAGTATACGTTGTAAAATATTTATGATTACCTTAATATTATTATCTAATCATAAATTTACTATTTTGATATTATTATTTTAATTGTTTACGCTTTGCTGCACGTGCCTACGCATTGGAAAGAAAAGCAACAACATTTTAGACGGCACACGATTGGCACAAATAATAAAATTCCAAGTTCCATATTTTTGGTACAAAAGTTACTCGACCATCAAAATAATCTTAATTCGAGCAATAAATTTTAATTAACTTTTTTTGCAATTTAATTCAAAAAAAATAAAGGCTCGAGTGTGTTTGAAAGAAGATCATTAAAGTATATACTTAGTTTGTAAATTTACCAACAGAGACAGTTATTGGATAATAATATTTGCTAAATGTATTCGAGGATGCAACTGGTTCTCGAATTTATCCGTATCCAATTTGGAATTTTTAACTAACGTTATAGCATGACGTTATGACACAGCCAATTTTCGAAACAGAACCTCGAGTGTATCGATCGAAAATTCCAAACTGAGGGAACGATCGTCGCCAAAACATAGTTAGTGGTCCTGATATGATTGCGAGATTCCCTAGTCGGAAAATTATTTAAAGAACTCGATATACCTGACATTAGTAAACCAGTTACAAAATGACCAGAAGCAAAGATATACGCATTTCTTTCTAACATCAGCGCAAAACCGCAAACTTAAGTTTGAATAAACAAGTTTGAAATGAAATAGTGACAAGTTAACTGTATGTAACATTATGTAACTAAAGAACTATTATGTGTTACATATCAGACTATCAGACATTTTAAACGCCGCGAATTGCAATTAAGTGCAAATCGAAGTTATTGTAAAAATTATAAATTTATTTACATTTTATAATTAGCGAATCATTTGATTTTATTATTGCGAGAGCAGACTGTTCCCACTTCTGTGGAATTGCTCCAACAGGTCGCCCACCGTACCTCGGTGAAAAGCACCCTTCGCCCATACAATCAGCTCGCTTGTTGAAATCGTTTTTAAAATTCACCGAAGCATTTATAATTTAGTCCAATTTAACAGGTGAGTGGGGTAAAATTATAAATTATTGTTAAAATTAATGGTTCAGTATCGTGTTCGATCAACGAGCAAAACCAAGTCGGAAAATTTACTACTACCAAACAAACAATAAATTATAATATTAGCAAGTTGCAAAACTGGGAAAAAAATCCATATAGGTAATCAAATGTTTGAAATACCAAACCGTTTATGTAGGTCAGACCGCACGATAATTCCATTAGTGATACTGATAATATAATGAAAAGAAAACAATTTTTGTCCGGTAATTTTAACAAGTGAACGCTTTTCGACGTGTTGCATTTTTAAATTAACAAGTTTAATTGCGGTTTCAAGTAATCACGACATTTGAAAAATTCAACTACGTAGGATCGGTTTCACGTGAGAAAAATTGAATGTAGTCCTTCAAGTGCAGCAATTTAAAATTTTATGAGTGATTAACTCGAGCATGCATTTTTAAACATTGCATCATCGGGTTTGTCCTTAATATTTTATAAATTTTGAAAGTTAGAAAAATTTGTATTTACATATGGTGCGGTTTACGAGATTTATGACAAACTAAAGAACACGAAGAATGCAAATGAGATTACAAAAAGTGATAATGAAATGGAAAATTCTTTTTTAGTTTCTACAAGACAGATTTAAAAATCGTAACCGGTGTTATAATGAAACCATTAAGTTTATTGTGGTTAACGTAACCGATCTTGCAAGATCTCGAAAGGTTTTAGTAGTAGCGCCAGTGGAAAACAATGCAATGTTTAGTTCTACTATGTAGATACACGACTGGTATTAGAAAATGCGACTGTATCGACCGCTACCGTTGTTACCTTCGAGGTTATTGATGCCATTTGCTTCATATTTTATACTTACAGTTAGTTACTGCATACTTTAACATTATCTACTTCTATTTACATAAACGATGCTACATTAACGAGTTAACCACAATACGCACTGGAATAAGGTTTTAATTTTACACTTTTGATATGTGACGAAACACCCTATACATATGCATCTAACGACTCTATTACTATTATTACCCATTCCAAAAGCTGAGAGTCAACAATGGAGCTATCAAAATTTCATATTACCTTATATAATCATAACGACTCAACATTTATCGTTGTTTGTACTTCGGTTTGCATTCTAATTCAAGTATAATTATTAAACGTGCGGTAGTCTATCTCAATCTTAATCGTTTCTATTTTTGTTTGTAAGTACCGCTTTTCTTTTCGTTTGTACTATATTAAGAAAAAGCTCAAGATCGCTCCAACGGTAGCACTCCCACGATTTTAAAAATCCTGAATCCTTCAAGAAGAAAATAATTGGTAAAATTAATTATTTTACGCATTTTATGAGCAGCTATTAATTGATAAATTAAAAATAAAATTAACTGATAATTACATCTCCAATACTGGCAGTTAACTGGTATTACTGGTGATATTATCTTAATATTGCAGTTTCTTGGTGTGAATTCTGAATCGAAAATTACTAATTTGTAATACTTAATAATATAATTTAAGGATAACTGTCCTCAAATTTAGAAGCTCTGAAAAAAAATCAATTTTAGGAATTTATTCCGATGACACGACCAATAATAATAATTTACAAGATGATCATTAGTATTTTTATTAATTTTTTTGCCATACGCTAAATAAATAAATTATATTATAATTCGATTTAAGCCACAGCAGTGGAGTGATGTGATCGCTGGTTGAGTATAGAGCGGAAATTCTGGGTTTAAATCGTGGATTGCACAGAATTTCTTGCAGAAAATCCACACTCTGTGGTGATCCCTGATTCCAGTTTGTGTCGACGTCATTACCGTTGATACGGCTGCGTCACACACGAGAGTTTACAAGACAGGTTAGGTAGGCAGGGAATGAAGCCATGGGCCTTCTAGGCCTGTAGAGCTATAATATAATTATATAATTCGATTTCCAAGGTTTCACGGATTTATAACTGCGATATTACTATAACAAACGAAGCTATAAAAAACAAAAATTATCTCTCGACTATTAGCTTTTCTATACTCAAAAAAAAAAATTTGTAATTTCTACTTGAAAGTCAAAATTGTTTAGTTAAATTTTGGACAAGTTTACTCATCAATTGCTTTTAAAACATTATAATTTTCCAGTAAAATAAAATTAGCTCAGGGTCGTGGTTCATCCTATAAAAATTATGGTTTATTGCACGGAGGTAGAAATCAAAGTCACGGACGTCAAGGCAACGATAAGCCGAATAAAAGAATATAATATTTTTGTAACAGTTTTTACTTAAAATTGAAACCTTTGAGGTTCCAAAAAAAAACAGCCAAATCTATAATTTATCAACTTTAAGATATTGGTTATATTCTCTGCCTTACATCACTAACAAATCAATCCTAATTGCGTCATGGATCTAAACGTTTCGTATTTTAAATATTATGAAATTTCCTTCTAGAATCTTTTTCGCTCTTACCAGTTAACTAGAAAGTTGAAATTCGTCATGGAGTTTCCTGGAAACTCGAAAACAGTACGAAAAATCTGGGTACGAATATTTTTGAATCCACTAACAACAAATGCTAAATAGAACACATCTTTGATTGGTTACGTTTTTAGTCCTTCAAAAAACACAGCAACTGGTCAAGGATAAAATAATAAAATCCATCCAGAAAAACTGAAGAAATTATCAATCTTTTACTGTCTTTATCTGAATCTTCTTGCACAATTAAATTCTAGGCACAACACTTCAGCAGTTGAGTACTTAATTGATGATTTAGTGTGAAAATGAGCAATACATTCTTAGTTTTATTGATGTAATTGATCATTGATTTTGTGTGCTACATCAAGTTTTTCTTCGATAGAGCCGCAACAGTAATATTAATAAATGAAAATAATTCTTTTATTTAAATTCAGACAATGAGGTTCTTCTATTCTGGTCCGGTTATGTAGGTCCTTAAAGGATATTTATGTGCTACCAAGTCACCTGCTACCTTTAGCGTGCCCCAATAATAATAATATGCAATTCGCAAATACTTGTTTTATAATTTGAAGTGATGTGCCGATCACTTAAGCATATATCAAATTTTTTGTGAAAGAAAATTTTAAACAAGCATTTCAATAGATAAAATTTGTAAACCTGCGCAAAGCAAACGTGTTTTGTTAGATAATGCCAACTAATTTCAATTAGTCATTTTGTTAACAATTTTTTTAATTAAAAAACCTCGACAGCTAATCTTAATGAAAAGTGAAAGTTACAATGTTACGAAGATAATCGACAATTAAATTATAATTGTCACACATCGAAATTAATTTAAAATCACGAAGCGTTTTTAATATTGTAAAGATCAACCTTTTTGTAACTTCAAAGAGCTTTCTCTTAAAGAAATAAATTTTAATGACTTCCAAAAAGGCTATCCTATAATACATAAAAAGTATGCTACCTTGCGGGCCCTACAACTTAAATGGTAGTAAAGGAAATTAGCGATTATTATTAAATCAAGTTTACGACAAAAATATGGAAATTTAATACTTGTGGCTAAAAAAATCTCTTACTGTAACGTGATCTGGTGTTACTTTCATTAACACCAAATCTTATTGCTCTCAATTTTTGTAATACGAATTTAATTTAAAAAAAAAGTATCCAGAAGTTGCAGAGCAGGTAATTAATGCTTTACAATGTTGTAGCCAAAAAAACTACTGCATAAGTAGGTATGAGAGAAACTTAAAATTAGTGAATGATTGCCAAAAAGTGTTCTCGTTTGTAATCTCGTTATGAAGCCTTCTACGACCAAATTTTTCGTATTTTCCACCATAATGAAGACAAGCATCCGAGCAATTCGCTGCTGATATTTTTTTCGAGATTAACTACTCACGACATGACCATTTTCTTGCAGGATAATGACCACTTCTATCTTTATCATCATTTCTTTATTATTTTCTTTCTTTCTTTTTTTGTTTGGGTTGTTTTAAATCTTCTCGAAAATTCCGTTTAAATTTGTTTACGAAGGGATATAAATAAAAAATGCAGCTTTAATCCTAATAAACTGCATTTTATACTTACACAAATTCTAAATTATGAAGTCTGGCCATTTAAATTTTAAAAGAATTCTATTCAGCGATTTGCCTCGTGGATGACACATAAATAAACAAAATTACAATTATTATGCCGCATTTTTTTTATTATTAACCCATTCTGGTTTGAGATTTTTAAGAGTGCATTTAGTTATGAATATTATTTACATAAAACTTGTTTGACTAGATTTATCATATTATTTATCTTGTCAGTTACGTTTCTTATTTTTGACGGGTACGTTTTAGTGGCACAGTTTTGCTATCGCAGGAAGCGATTGCCATCTTAATGGATTTTTTCTTTTGTGGTCCAACGGTACTGCAGAGATCTACTTTTTCTTTAAAAGCTAATAAGCTTAATCACAACCTTCCTGACACTTGGTAATTTCGAAAACTAGCACAAACACCAAAATGTAAATCGAATCCACAATCGGTAGGTATCTTTGGAGCATTGTAAGACTTGTTAATAAAAAAAATAATATAAACTAATCCATTCTTAAAGCAACAATCACGATTTCGATCCTTACCTACAAAAATATTTAATTTCGCTTTTTAATGCACGCCCACGATTTAAAAAACTGCAAACAAGGAGGCTATCTACCGATTTATCTCGGCTTAAGTTAAATTAATGGTTTTAAATTTGTGGCTATTGAATTGGCCTAAAAATAAATTTGGCGATGTGAAAGTTTTTCACCTGTTTAAGAATGCAATTGAGAAATTAACTACTTAAAGATTCACAATTTTCCGTCAAGTGGAATCAATTACGTAACTTTTTCTGCTTCTGAATGAATACAAAAAGATTGCGATTCCCACGCCCTTTTAAACCGTTTTGTCCAAATTTAGCCTTTTGCAATTGTATATTATGCATTTCGAAATTTAAAAGTCCAGATATCATTAAACGCTCAGCGGTTGAAAATCTATCATTTGTTCTAATGTAGGTCACCGTTATTATTAAAAATTATTTTAAAATCTTGTGCACAAATCATTCCTTCACTGTATATTAAATCTGACCTTAAATTTATTCTACTCTCACAATAGAAAAACTTTATTGCAGTTGCTATTTGAATAAATAAAATACAATATTATAAATGTCGTTTTTACTGTATCGATTAATTATTTCGGAATTTCAGAACGAATAAATTGATGATGTAGATGTTGATAACCAAGAACATTGTCTAATTGAAAGGATGACGAAGTAATTAGGAATTTGAATGAAAGGGAAAGCAAAAAACCTTTTGTACCGAGACGACAAAGACGATATTGCCTCTGCAATTAAAAACCTGCAATCACGTTTGATTTAATTGCATCTAAACTTACCATTAGTACTTAAATTATAACATTATTAACGCTTTTCTAATAATGACTACTTACATTTATTTATATAAACTATATGTGACAAAACAGTGGCCAAACAACATAAATTATTATGTGTAGTAGGTATGTAAGTATATTTTGTTTTAGCAGTATTTCAGAATCCTTTTGAACTAGAACATATACCGGGTCCATAACCTGTCGTAAAGGATAAATAATATTTCGAATATTTGTGTACTCTACTGAGGCTCTATGCAATGGCCTTAATTGCCTTATGAATAATACGCCTCTGCAAACAGTTTTGATTACATATAGTAACCGATGAAGTAACAACAACAACAACCATTTTTCTTCTGTGTGTATGTATGTTTATAACCACCTTCGACACTTTGCAAAATAATAATTGTAGAAGCAAAGGACCTGTAGGTACAATAAGGCAAAATTTAATGAAATTGTCTAGTCGTAGAACAGGATCATTAAAATAGAACCACATACTTAAAAATTCTTGTAGTTTATGACACATGCAAATGTATCGTGCCCACATAAAATAAATAAGTACCTATGATGCAAAAGTAATAAAAGAAAATGTAGGCAAAAATATTTTAACACGAATTGTGTGCTACAGATTAACATAAATAAATTTTGATGATAAGTACCACAATGTCGTCCACCTCAACAACAACAACAACAATAATAATAAGTGACCGAATAAAAGACAAAGTGGAGATTGAGAAAGTTTAACCTCTTAAAATCGGACGTCAAAAAACTGGGCACATAAAGCCACAAAAGTATGTTCTACAACTGCATTCACTTTTAAATAAGTTTCTGTAATGTTGCTAAAGGTGATACGACAAATAATATTAAGTACAAAAACTTATGTATCACATATTTACCGATTTTTAACGGTTTATTAAAAAAGAAAGTTAATCTCATTAAAATTTACCAATATTTTTACTTTCGTTTACAAAATAAAGCTCCCCCGTAAGATATACATCGAGACACGTTAAATTAAGAAAAAAACTCGTTTTTAAATTAATTTGCACATCGATTGATTGCAATCTCTACATAACTTTAATGTTGTGATCATTTTATTAAAAGTTAGCGATTATTTAGCCAAATTTTAAATTTGTACGTTTCTTAATTAGGCCCTCTTTGGTTACTTTTACTATCATCTCGTTTCGTGAGTGACCTCGAACCTCGACCATGTAACGATTCGAAATTCCAGAGAGGAACAAATTTGGATTGATAAATTGGAAGTTCTCTTCTAACAGATTTTAGATCGTTCGATTAATGTGGTTAATTTACTAAATATTTAAAAAGACTTCATTTTAAAATTTTTCGATCCGAATTTACATATAAATGTGTTTAATTATTTTTTTAACCTCATCTACGAGAAACTTTACGGGATTAAATCTGAAACTGAAGTTTCTGAAATTTTTAATTTTTCAACTCGTTTAGACGACTCTCGAGCTAGGTAGCGACATCTTAAGATTATCTAACACATCTTCGTTATTCAGTTCAATAGTTCAATAATGATGTGGATTAGATAAACGGAATTCCTAAGATAAACTTAATAGGAAAGAACATTAGCACCCACAAAGCTTTCCAAGAAGGTACTTAATAAAAATAAATCTAAAATTAAATCGAAATCTGCATAACTCCATTGGAAATTTATAAGTTCTTTTCGAAAGCTTTCGTTTCCATGTAAGTCAAATCACCTAATTAATTATTTTTATTATAATACCAAAACTGCACCGTAATAGTAAATCAACTGCAAAGTTTTAAAATTGATAATAAAATTATTTATTATTAGAAAGTTTACCTTTAGGTATTATAGTAAAAGTTATAAACAAATATTATTTTAATATGAAGATTCATATACACTTCTACAACATTTAATTAGTGGTCGTATCCCACATCTTTAACAAATTATCACTCAATAAACTTTTCATTTGCGCCCACCACCGTTGCAATAATTCAATTTTCACATAAAAATTGATAATAAATCACAATTTCGTAAAAACTTATTTCCTCGGTAATAAAATTATAATAAAAATAGCGTCCACAATGATATTTAATTAAGAGAAAGGCTCACAATTAATTAGTCACATTAGTAATTAATAAATATCAAATCAAGTTTTATGTTGTAAACCTTATAAACCGATTTTAATAAAACGCTTATCAACGCTCTTTTTTTGATAATAAAATTGTATTTCGATTAATTAATGCGTTAACAGTCGGTTACTTATGATGTAAACTTTCGTTTATGTGCATTCGGATTGAAAATCTAAACAATTTAATTACGTAATTTTTGCTTCAAACCAACAAGCATGAAATTGGATTAAACGCAATGCTAAATTTTTGTTTGATTGACCAAATCAAAACAAACGAAGTAAAATTTTGTGTTTTCACAGAAAATCCCATTTCACAAAAATTAAGGTTACCTCATTCCCATTCAAATAAGACAATTAAACAAGTTATTAGACTTGGGAAAGTCTTTTTATTGAGCTAATAAATTTTATTTATTAAGTTATAAATATTAAAAATGTTGTTGATAATTAAGCAAAATCCGGTAGTAGCAAAGTGACCGTGAAGCTTTGGTTTCGAATCTTACTAAAGTCGGATTAGAATTTGCAAAAAAATAAGTGCGCCGATATCGAATTATAAATTCGTTATGAGGATTGTGAAGAAATTGCAGAAAATTTTTCGTGATCGATAAAAATTAAGATCGCATAAATCATTTTATATTCTAATAACAATAATATGATTGATTTTGTGTAACCTACATTTGAAAAACGTTACATTCGTGCTGCTTATAAATAAAAGGAAATTTTAAATTGGTATTGGAAATGTGTAATAAATAACAATTTTAAAATTATTATAACTGTTAAATTATTACACACCATTGTTACTTACTCTCGTATTACTTTAATTTATAATCCGTTCTGTCAAGCCTATTGAAGTCGAAAGATTGATGCAAATGACGGTGATTATCATCAAGACTCATCTTTATTTGATAAGTGTACAGAACTACTTGCAAAAATTTAATTTTATAATGAAATACCATGAAACAATTGAATTACAATACAATCGCAATTTATCTCACAATTCAAACAAAATTTTATATCTTCCCCCAAAACAGAAACGATCAAAACGGGAAATAGCTGCATTTGTTCATTTTTTTACCAAAAATTCAAATTTTGGTTTTTCCTTTAGACCTCCGGTAAGCCTATCGATCAAGACAACGCCTCACTACTTCACTTGCAAAAGAGGAAAAAATTTGATTCGATAAACAGTTCGGCTTCTTTGCACAAAAAAAAACTTGTAAATGGGAATCAGTATATGATGCGAAAAAACTGTTAATGGTTCGAGGTGGTATCTGGAAGTGTCAAAAGCGTCATCAGCTAGCCGCAGAAGAAAGACGACATTGTAAAGCTCCGCTTCCTACGCTTTCATGTAATCTGCTATACGTATACGAAAAACTGTTACTTTCGGGTTAGTTGAAGAATTTGGAATTCTCCTCGTAATTGGAGAGTTTTCCCTTCAGGTTCTAGGAAATAATGGTGAACAAAAGACAATAGAATAAAAAGAGATTCCAGTGCAACGTTACAAAAACAAAATTTTCCACACAATTTGGTGTCTAATTCAACAATAGGTAGAAATTATGAATGGTTGAGAAGACGAGGATGAAAACAAGTTTATAAAATTTGCAATACGATTCGGTTTTGCTGTGCGGATTGCCGAAGTAAGAACGAAAGAAGTGTAAGAAAAATTATGGCGGCGCTGGAAAAAGGACAATTCCTAGCAATTTAGATGCATAATGATTTAGAAAACAATATAAACAATAACAATAATTTAGCCCAATTGGTATATCTTTAATCTGAACCCGCGGATAATAATTTGAAACTAATTATTCAAAGAGAAATCAAAATTAATTGCAAGATCGATTTATAATTTGTAATGCAAAAAGCAGTTACGCAATGATAATTATAGCAATCGAAACTATAAAATAAATAAATATATTAATTTTAATAGCGTTTCGATCTTGTGCAACATTTAAATAAATTGGAAATGTGCCTTCAGCAAAAATTGAACCTACTTCTTCATTTGATATTTTTAATCGTGCAAAACGTCGCACCTAAAAACAATTATGGCATCTCGCTTCTTAAATTTATTCTTTCGCGAAAAATTATTTTGCGATAATTTAAAATTGAACATAAAAATTAATTTTATGTCGTGGAACAAGTTAATTTGAATTTCAAGAATTACAACTTAAACTTTCTTTTAATGATAGATTAATGTTCCTCGACTGATTAATTGGATTTACACTAAAATGTAGTTTTTTTTACGTTAATTTAAATAAAAATTACGAAATGCGAAGAGATACAACGTTGAATGAATTTGCGACTCGGAGTTGCTTGTAAAGTTACTCTGCAAAAGAACAAGATATATGACATATTTCAAATGCCTCAAGATGTTACGACAGTTATAATAAGGACGTTAGTATAGTCTACTAATTACTTCAGGACTTGAAATATTAATTAGTTTAACGATTTTAAACTTACCGAGAAAATAATATGTTAGTTTACGTTTTGCTCTATTTTACGACCAAAAAAGACGGAATATCTTTGGTTGAAAAATAAAAACTCCAAAAGTGGACCTAACGTACCTACAGCCAAATAAACTAAAGAGTATGCAATTAAGTAATCAAAGTTGCAATGCAATAACAACAAAATTGGCCGATAATTATTTATAGAGAATGTAACAGGTGTTTGAAAAATAATTTATTTTATATCGAATTACATAATAGAATTTAAAAATCTTCATTCAGTAAAAATCGCCAAGTTATTTAACACTCAGTGTGGTTCCGCAAAACGCTCGCTCTATTGCATTTTAAAACTTAATTCCAAAAAATTATCTATTTTTAGTATGGGATTAGCATATTGGAAATTTAAAAATTTTGTCGAGCAAAAAAGATTAAATTGTTATTTCCTAGTTGCATATCCCGGTTTAAGGTTCGAATCTCTCACAATGGGTGGCCACTCTACCTGCCACACGCTGATTCGGTCAACGGACACTTCAACCTCAACAACACAAACATCCAATAAATTTACCATATTTCTAATAGGTACGTTCCACGGCTTAATAATATAATGAAATACTTTTTATGCGCGTAAATACCTTTTTATGTCATCAAGTTCGTTGACCGAAGATGTTTGCCAAACATCTTGCAAAGGTGTTTACACCACTCTCTACAGAATTACCTACAGAAGATAATGAAATACGCAGTTACTTAAATGCACCATTTCAAATGGATCTCCCGATTAAAAATTTTAAAATAAAAGAAGTTAAACAGATTATTCTGCACAATATTAACACTAAAAAGGCACCTGGATACGATCTAATTACGGGGAAAGTGATGAAAGAAGTAACACCAAAATGCTTCAAACTGATTACATTCATTTACAATGCAATATTGAGGTTGGAACACTTTCCTAGTCAGTGGAAGGTTGCGCAAATTATTCTCTTGCTAAAGCCAGGAAAAAAACCAGAAGAACTGACATCATATCGACCGATAAGCCTTCTCCCAATTTTGTCAAAGATTTTTGAGAAACTCTATTTAAAACGACTAATGCAAGTATTGGAAGAAAGGGCTCTTATTCCAAACCACCAGTTTGGTTTCAGAAATCAGCATGGTACGATAGAGCAAGTGCACCGAATTGTGAATCAAATCAGCGACGACTTGGAGCACGGGAGGTACTGTTCTGCGGCGTTTTTAGACATAAGTCAGGCGTTCGATAAGGTGTGGCTTGAGGGCCTACTATTCAAATTAAAACTAAATCTCCCACATCATCACTATCAGATATTAAAATCATACTTGACTGAGCGACACTTTCTGGTAAGACATGGAGAAGAATACACGGAGCTTTATCCAATCTATTCAGGTGTTCCACAGGGCAGTGTACTGGGGCCCATTCTTTATTTATTATACACAGCGGACATGCCAACTACTAGTACAACAACAACAGCAACATTTGCCGATGATATAGGTATTCTTGCGTCACACACTGACTCTGAGGCTGCATCTAGAATCTTACAAAATCACCTCAATAAAGTTGGCGACTGGCTCAAAAAATGGAAAATTAAAGCCAACGAAACAAAGTCTACACATGTCACGTTTACGATGAGGAGAGACACCTGCCCACCTGTGAGCATGAATAACTGTTATCTTCCACAAAAAGACAACGCAAAGTACTTGGGTATGCATCTGGACAGAAGGCTGACCTGGCGTACTCACATATTCAATAAAAGAAAACAACTTGGACTAAAGTTCAGACAGATGTATTGGCTAATTGGCAGAGGATCTGAGCTGTCGATGGAAAACAAGTTATTAATTTATAAAGTTATATTAAAGCCGATTTGGACATACGGCATACAGCTATGGGGAACAGCCAGTGTATCCAATATTGAAATCTTACAAAGGTTTCAAAATAAAATACTCAGAACCATTGTCAATGCTCCGTGGTATGTTCCAAATGACCTCATCCATTCCGACCTTCAAGTCAAGAGGGTAAATAAAGTAATTGAAGATTACTCAAATAAATATCGAATTAGAATCGAATCGCATCCAAATGAACTAGCAAGTGATCTACTAAGTCAATCTCATGAAGTTAGAAGACTGAAGCGCTTCAAGCCCACCGATCTAACCACGCGATTCATTGATCGCGATTAATTGAAATTATTATTTATACATAGGAACTTGTAAGTTAATTTTTTTTTTACAGGAATACTTAATGAAGTATTCCTAACATGTCTATTATTTTTTGTCAAATAATTTACTTAATGTTTCTTCGAGACAGATTGTAAATATTCATTGAAATAAAAAAAAAAAAAAAAAAAAAAAAGTTCGTTGACGTGCGGACAATAAAGACGGCAAAAAAAATGAGCTCACCTTTAAAATACAGCGTCCTTCCAATTCGTTCTCTGCTACCGACACGTTGTAAAAACTTTGATCAAAAATAGGCTCGTTATTGTTCACATCGTGTATCGTCACAAACACAGTAGCCGAAGATGATAACGGTGGAAAACCATTATCTGTCGCAATCACTGTTAACTGAGGCACTGGATCGGTTTCACAATCAACATGAGCTCGAGTTGTCACTAAACCACTACGCGAATCGATTTGAAACCACGAAGAATGCGTTTCCGGCGTATCGACCAAGGAATACGTTATTGCACTGTTATTACCTTCATCCTTATCACTCGCAAACACTTGCACCACGGAGGTACCTGGATCTGACACCTCCATCACGTTAGCGTTATACACTTCCTGCGCAAATTCCGGAGCATTATCATTAATGTCAGTCACCATCAAATTTATCGTTCGGCTTGCATGCAACGGCGGCGTACCGGTATCGGTAGCCACGACACTTAAAGTATAGTTTGGCTGCATTTCGCGATCCAAAGGAAGAGAAACGATAACGAGATATTTTATGCTGTCTCTGGTGGTGAGTCCAAAACGACCGTTGCCTCCGCTCAGCGTTACGTTGATGTTGGAATATTCCGTTTTGGAATCGGGATCGTGGACGGATATTCTGGCGACAAACTCGCCAGGCTGGGCCGATTCCGAAATCTTTGGCGTGGCGTCGTCGCTGAGAAATATAACGTTGATGGTGGGTTGATTGTCATTAACGTCCGTGACTTTTATCGAAACAAAAGCAGTGGTTTCTAAAGGTTGCAAGCCATGATCTCTAGCTACTACAACAAGTTCGTGCATTTCTTTCGATTCGAAATCTAAAGGTTTGTTGACAGCTATTTGACCTGTAACAGGATCAATGCGAAACATATTATCACGATCGCTTTGACGGCGATTAATAGAATATTCTATTTGTCCGTTTTCTCCCGCATCATTGTCGGTAGCGAAAATTTGTAACACGTTCGTTCCAACGGTAGCGTTTTCTGGCACCACTGCAAAGTAACGGCTCTGATTAAAAATTGGTTGGTTATCGTTTACATCTTGAATCGTGATATTAACGGTCATTTCGCCACGTAATGGGGGAGTTCCACCGTCTAACGCTTCTATTACTAAACTGTACACAGACGTGGTTTCTCGATCTAAGAAACCATTTATCTGCAAATCCAAATACAACACGCCGTCGCGTTCTCGATGCGAAGAAAGTCTAAAAGCATTATTCACATTGCCGGATACAATATTATACCTTTGCGTGTTGTAAATATCAAGATCCAAATCCCTAGCGGGATGTAGCGTTCGTTTTACATCTCGCGGCGTGTTTTCAGGAAACTCGATGTTCATCACAGCGGTTGGAAACGTGGGCGAATTATCGTTCTCGTCAAGCACTTTCACTTGAACTCGAATATTATCTCCACTTATAGGAATGGCAACTAAAGAATAACTGGCGCGCGTTTCACGATCTAATGGCACTTTAGTCCGAATTTCTCCTGTTGTAGATTCTACAGTCAAATCCGAATCTCCGGCACTTCCGACGGGTACTATCAAATATGGAGGGCCGCTATCGACCGAAGCACCGTCGCCAATATAACCTATTCTGGTGCCGACTGGAGCACCTTCCGATATTTCTAAATCCCTTACGTGCTCTCCACACGAGTTCGCCACCAATAGCAAAAGCAGCCCACCAAGCTGCCAAAGCTCACCCATCTCGCCTAAACGGCGTATCATCGAGGAGGCTTACACATTCTGAAATTTCCCAATATTAGTAAATTGCACCATGCCAGCAAATGCTTCACGTCGTTTTCGTGCCAACAAAAAAGTATAGGTAATTCCAATAACAAAAAGCGACCTTTTCCACAATACAATCTTTAAAGATAACACGAAACGTACAAAAGTTAAAATCAGGTAGATTTTGAATGTTACTAAACAAAAATGATATTGTTCCGTCTAATATATTAATGTAATAATATTATAGTTTTTTTGTTAAGTTATTAGATTCTTCCAAAGGCACCGTCTAAAAACACTCGATCGAGCTATAATAATTTTAAAATAGCCCGTTGGGCACAAAACGCTTTTACCGGTTATATTTTTAATTAAAAACAATTTGAAAACAACGTACGGCAATTTATGTAGTTTTAATGCTAAAAGTGAGTTATTCGCTGGAAATGCTTTATTATTGTGTCGCATAGCCTAATCGTGGCGATAATGAAAAAGAATTTAGAAGAAAAATGGGCACGCAACTATGAAATCGTCAACAACATCGGACAGCGAGCGACGAGTCAAGTCAGTAAACCAGTAAGCAAAAAACAAGAATTTTAAGAGTTGCAGCTTCCAAATTCAGTCACAAAAGCCTTTTGAGCGAGGCTAAAACACATGGGCCGCTGCAAACATTTCAAATATGTGACGGGTTTCATTTAAATATCTGTCATACTTTTGGTGCAGTGTGAAATTGGTTGGAGAGCAATTATGTTTTTACTGGCGCTCATCGACATGAAAGCATTTGCGTATTGGCCTAGAAATAACACTCTGTAATAACACTTATAACGTGTAAAGAACAGCAACAACTAAGTAGCAGGCCATCCACGATCTCTACACACATACCTGAAGAAACACAACAACCGCGCCGATCTGCGCTACTACTAGCATATAACAACAATAATAAACACTTTTTAAACAAAACCGTTCACCAAGTTCAATGAATTTGAACAAATAACACACTCGAGTGTATTTTTGGACCGACTGAACGAATAAAACGATTCCCGACGTGACTTTATAATCCGAACTTCATGTATAAAACTGAAGATTAAGAAACGAGAGGCAAACTCGCCTCTTTGGTTCTTAAGATGGACTGAACGACCAGCGACTTCCAATGCCCTCCCCGCATTCCAACCTGTCCTCCTTCCTCGCCTCAGCAACCAGCAACCTGTCCTACCTGGTCGGCACAGGTACGGCGGTAAGTTTAAAACGAGCGCCGCTGCACTCGCCCATTGTCTGGCCTACAGATACAAACTATTGTCTTGTCTATTCACGGGCTATTCGGCTGATGAGCACACTCAAATACCCAATAATATATTCATAATCTCAACCGCAATAAATTGATCAACCCAGTTTGCAATTTAACATTGCATCCCAAAAAGACTTCTAGCTTGCGCTCCAACTTCCAGTTTCCAAGCTCTAATAATTTACTGCCTTATAATGCCTATTTTTAAGTTGCCAATCTAAACCCCGATAAATTAAACCTTACCTATACATATAATGATATACAAATTCTCCTAATGGTATGCACCCGACTACCCCCAAATATTGACGACGCGAATTAGTATTATTTCTTCTTTTTTTATTTAAAATAATTACTGCTATTTTTAACGGCGTATCTGTAAATAACATAATGTAAGGAATTTTTTTCCGTGCAGAAAATAAGTGCAAACAAACGAGTAATTTAATTTTCCAATTTAACGAGTTTCTCTAGAATACTAAATCGACACACCGTAATGCTGCTTGATTTATTTTGCTAATTTTCAAAGTCTCTACCTACATCAAAATACAAGAGTGCACAATATAACTTTTTTAATTTGTGAAATTAGGAACATTCAGAGATAGAATTTTAAGGCATTAACATATTGTATTTACATGACTGCATGGAGTTTTTTTTAATTCTGCAAGTTTTTCACACCTATCCTGAGTAGCACAATCTCGAGTTTATCTTGTGTGTGTGAAACCCCAAATGTTTCCTAATATAACAAAGATAATTGTTCAGATATATAAGTCGTAAATAATAATCTATATGGCAATCATGATAGTCCTCAGGATCGACATCCAATGAAAAACTTTTGGGAAACTTCTTGGACAACTGGTACGTAATTTTGTATTTTCATTTCATTCATTTATGGTTCTAATTTTATAATTTTTTTTGTTAGTTTTTCATTAGATGTTGATCCTGATGACGGTCTTGACTGTAGTTGTTGGTTTTTGTTATATTAATTTGTAAAAATATATCTACTAGTAAATTTATTTATGACTTATTTCTCAACTATAACCTTTGCTTTTATTAATTACCTCCTCCCCCACACACACAACCTTAATGTAAAATCTGAAATAGCACCCTGCTTTTTTGAATATGTCAAAATAAAGCTTTAAAAACTATAACATTTGTCACAACAAAATTAAAATCGGTAGATTAGTTCTAGAGTTACAAAAATCATTTTTTAAAAGCAAGTGATTTTTGTTATTGAACTGTCTTTTATTGAACTATTTCAAATAAAAGTTGAAAAGGAAGTCTGGTTTTTAAAAAAAATCAAATTTTTGATACTATATTCAAAATAAATTTTCAGAAATTTATTAGAATGTACTACCATAGAATAAAATTACATACCTATCATTTTTTTGGAGTTTTCGTTTGCCCCAAGCAGAAATTATTTAGTATTAAACTTTTTTGTGCATTTCTTTATTTTTTACAAAATTCTTATAGTGTAATAAATAACTCAAGAATCAATTCACCGATTTAATTTTGACTTATTAAAATATAGCAATAATTTATATCTTTTGTTTCACTTACATATTGAAACGAGGAGAGAGAGATATTTAAGATTTTAATGTTAAAAGTTGTCTAACTGAAGAATTGTGATTTAAAATTTTGAAATTTTATAGATCTTTTTATGTCTTTTGAGAAACTCATTTGCCACATTTTTTTTTAGTTTAAGAAATATGTTAGACAAAAATTTTTGAAAGGAACTTAGTGGTTTGTTGCTTAGGACGTTAGAACTGCTGAATTTGCTTACATATTTTATGAAAGAATAATGTAATACTCTACACTTACTGATAATTAATAAATTATTCTAAGCAAAAAGAGTGTGAATTGCTGTAATGCAATATTAAAGTACAAATAACCTGAAGGAAAATTTGTGATCAGATCAGCATTTAAATCAGTAAAAGCAAAGATACAAATTTTCTATTCGAACTTTATCAATGAATGAGTAAAAAATGTAATTAGTTAAATTAATCATTAAATCGAAAAAAAATTATAACATTGTTTTGCAATCTGTAAAGAAAATTTAAATGAAAATAAAACATGAATTGGAAAAAAAAGTAGGTAGATAATTTTGTGCAAGAATGAAAGAATGACAAATAATTTGAATTTCCATAAGAGGGCGAAGATAGGAAGATGTAAAACGGAAAAAACTTTAGAAAGAAAATTAATCGAGATTAAGGAGACGCATAAATAAAAATAAAATTTCTGGGTCAGTCGGAACTAAGCGCAATTTAAAAGTGGACTTTTAAATAAAATTTGATTTCGACATTAAATTTTAAAGCAAAGCTATGTAATTAAATTAAAAATTTAAATCAAATTAAGAAATGGTGCAGTGTGTAATTTTCTACGTTAGTAGAACTTGTCGCGCCGTTCTCTTGAAAATGTAATATTACAGTGGAGCTTTATTTAACAAAACACGTATCTTCTTCTTCTTCTTCTTCTTCGGTTTCCTCTTGACAGAGGAGTCGTGATCTCAGCTTCACCATCTTCAAGTATTCCGTACCTTTCCGACTCTTCGCACCACATCGCGCCATCTCTCCCTATTGCTGGCTTCTCTTGAAAGATGCTGCAGTGAACTATTCGTGATCTCTTTTACTTGATCCGTCCAACGCTTCGGAGAACGACCCCTTGATCTAGTTCCTTCCACTTTGCCCTGTATTATTAACTTCTCTAAGCCGTCACCACTTGCCCGTGTTATATGTCCGAAGTATCCAAGCACGCGCTGATACACAACCTGAGACAATCTTTGAGGCTCATCAATCTCTCTAGTTATGGACACATTGGTTCTTCTCGCGGTCCATGGTATGCGCAGCATCCTTCTCCAGCACCACATCTCAAGTGCGTCGATTTTTCTCCTATCTTGCATCTTTAGGGTCCATGATTCTGCACCATAAAGAACGATAGGGAAGACCAGTGCTTTTACCAATAGTTTTTTCGTGTTAATAGTGACAGTTCTATCCTTCCATATTCTCAGCAAACTTCTAACAGCATTCCTTGCCATTTCACAGCGCCTCCTGATTTCCCTAGTACTTCCACCCTCATTAGTAATGAGTGTCCCCAAGTATACGTATTGGTCAACAACGGAGTAGCCAGAGATCTGTTGGATCTGTGGGTTATTATTGTTGGCTCGGTCCACAATCATTATCTTGGTCTTGTCAATATTGATAATCAAGCCACAACTGCGGCTTTCGTCGTATATACACGTATATAATAATAATATTTTATATCAGATTACAAAATATTTAATAAATTACATTTAATGTTTCTTTACTATCTGTAAGAAATTTTGTGACAGAATTTTGATACATATTACAATAATTTTTATAGCTTATTTTGCTTAAAACTCCGATCCTTATGTTATAAGTGTTGCAAATATACGTCATGTTATTAAGATAAGTGACCACCTACAGGGTAAATTTTATTTTATTTTAGTACGTAGTCATTGTTTTAGTATGTACCTAACTATGAGTATTGATATATTGATGAAGTGACATAATTATTGCGTTCCTAACTACATTACAATGTACATACATAATTCAAAATATCTTACAAGGAAACTATCAGATGAAATTAAAATCGAGATTGCTTTAAAATTGCCTAGTAACCTAATGTAGAAGGCAAAATAAAAATCCGAATAATATTAAATGACCGATCTTTGCTTATTAAATGTGGGAAGAGGAAAATTAATATCATGTTACACTTTATTTTACGTTTGTTTACCTATATAGGAAATCAAAATTGTTTTCTATGGAAAACCAAGAAAGTGCAACGCAGAGAGGTTGCAAATTTTAAAAAAAGGAAATATTGAAAGAAAATGCTTAGAAATTTCATTGTGTTTAATCTTCTCAGCAAATTTTTAATTATTTATTAATCGATCTAATCTCGTAAGCATTTACTTTGCTTATATTTTTTGAAGAAACTGTCAAGTTTAAAGATGCTACACAATTACAAAAATACACACAACCAGCAGTGTGGTGTTAAGCACATACTGGCAGGCTAGAGAGCATAATTCTGCGGTTCTATTCCTAGTCGCGCCATACACACTGCTGGGAAATAAACTGATTGCGTTGTTATGTGTGAGTTAATCGGCTCAGCCGCCTCTCGTTAATTCATAATAATAATAATAATAATAATAATAATTGGATAAAATTTTCACTCCAACTTATCAAATTTGTGTCAAATGATTGATAATTAATTTTTGACTTTAAAATAAACGCAAATCATTAATAATAATTAAAATTTGCAAAAATTAGTAATCCGATTTAAAGTTTTTCGTATAGAAAGCTCAGAAAGGTTTATTAGTTCACGTTGCATTAAAATCTCTAAAGCAGAAAATGCGTTAGCGCACTAACCTTTTCACATTATGATTATAATAAATCGCGGATTTATGTAGACGCAACCCGTATAATAAATATAGCGGACTAAAATGTAACATGACTTCTTTAAGATGCTATTTATGCATATTTTAAACTCATCTTGCGTACTTGTATAACTACATTTTCACAAAGTATAAAATTTACTTGAACTTCTTTTATTACTGGCGGAGGAATATATTTCAAAATAAAAATTACAAAATTATAGTATTAAAATTCTAATTAAGAAATTTCATACTTTAAATTCCATTTCATACGTTTTTCTCTTAATAACTAATTATAATAAACAAGCGAGCTTTAAAAGTTTAACTTTGTATTTTTATAGACTGAAACAACCCTACAATTTTGCTAGATAATATTAACCGAGACAAAGGTATTATTAACAACGAACATTGAGCTTAGTAACAGAAAGATTAACAATTAAAAAATTAGAAAAATATTACCACATAGTAGCGGAGTACTGCCAGACTACAATGAACAATAAAAATGTGATGGTATATTCAACTATGATAGTGTATTACTAAGATTCGAAGATATATCAATCTTCATAGAAAAATTAATTAAAAACGATCTAAAGAAGACAAAAAAATACCAAATTTCGAAAAATAAGTCATACTTAAACTAATTATTATCAATCCTTAATAATTAGCCCTAATAGCGTTTTATCTCAAGGAATTATGAAGAGCATTTTAATAAAAAATAAATTAAAGGTAAAAGTGGGCGAGATAAACAAGTGAAAAAGAAAATATCACAGAAAAACAAGAATTAATTATATTAATTTTTTTAACAAATTTTATGTGGGTGATTTTCAAACAACCACTCTTAAGGACAACTATCCTTTATATATCCAGCGTCGAAATATTTGTAACTCGTAGATTATTTCACTAAAATACTTATTTAAAATGAGGTCTACTGACGAGAATTACATAGTATTAATTAAATATTTGACCTTTATGCTATTGTTTAATTTAATCATTGATTACCACATTTTTGTTATTATATTAGTATTAAATAAGAAGAATTCTGAAATTGTTTTTAAATTGTAAAATTAATTGAGTGTGCATTCTGAATTTGACTTGATTACTTGATTAAATAATAATTCAGTACACTCAATTTTGCTTCAAAAGAAAAGTTTTAGGAACTCCTTGTTTTCATTTGACATTAAAAGACATAGAAAGTTGTCTCAAAAACTAATCATTATTTTAAAATTAATCATTTTTTACATTAACTTTGTAAATATTTTTAATGTGCATAATTTTTTAATTCAACCGTGTTGTATTGCAAAATAATTGAAATTACATTAAGCAGACCTACTTTTAAAATTAATTATATTTTTGATTTTTAAGTAAACACAGCTTTTAATTTACCGTATCAACAACTTATGATTAGTAATAATATTATTATTAAAAATTGTATAGAAAGCTACTTTTAAATATCATAACGTAATGTTTTTAAGGATTAATACTAGATGAAAAATTCTGAAACTTTCTAATATTCTAAAATACTATAACTTTAAATATTATATAAGTTTATATAATAAGGAAAAATGAATAATAAAAAGCAAATTTTGTTTAAAAATTCTGAAACTTTGTTACCATACAGCAAATGCAGCAAAAAAAATTTTAAATTTTACTTATCAAAGGGATAATTTTTAGAGAATTAAAAAGGACATTTTGGTTTAGTAACAGACAAATCAGCAAATGGTTATTTATTTATCGCACAAAATTTGCAAGTAACATTAAATTTTTTTAAATATATAAGTTATTAACTCGTTGATATTAAATTATATTAAAACTTCAAAATATCGAGTTATTAATAAATTAAAAATTAATTAAAAGATTTATTGAGCTTTCAAACGATTATTTCGTCCGTCATCAGAAAAATATACAGATATTGATAATTTATAATATCTGTATATTGATAATTTATAATATCTGTATATTATTCTGATGACGGACGAAATAATCGTTTGAAAGCTCAATAAATCTTTTAATGAATTTTTAATTTATTAATAACTCGATATTTTGAAGTTTTAATATAATTTAAATTTTTTAAAATTATTTTTCAAAAGACAATTTAAGCTTTCTGAAAAATTTTATTTTAAAACTTTACCTTTCTTAAATTAAAAATAAATTTGATTTACAATTGTTTTTATATAAATTTTTAAATAAAGAACATATAAATATGATCAAACTTATAAACACCTAAAAAATAACAAAAAAATTCTAATTGTTAAGAGAATGCTTTTTCAGGGGGTTAAAAAATAAATTTTTGTAAATTAACAAGACCACAATTTAAACATTCTTAAAAACTACTTGGAATATTAAAATAAATTTATACTGATTATTTGGTCAATGCAGAAACTGAATAAGTCCAATTCGGTAGTTTTGCATGAATCATAAAACCGTTTGTTGTTAATATACTAAACTTTTTGTTTCAACAAATTAAGTTTGTCGTTAGTGTACAAACAATACGTATTATATACTGCATTTCTGCATAAATCACTAGAGCTACCTTAAATTAACGTGATAAATGTCGAAATTAAAGCTGATGGATAATAGACCTATACACTTTCAGCATTGACCGATTCAATTGAACTTCACATAGTGCAATTTGTTTTGATTTAATAATATATTTTGCAAGAAAGCCTTCCTTTATTATTCCAACTAAATAATACTTCATTTGCAATTTTGTAATTCTATTTTAACCTTTTTTTTTAATATAAATAAAAATTAATTAAACTGTATTCGATTTCAAAATGTACTTACTTACAAAACCTACCTACTGCTACTTTATCTACTGATTTCGTTTTGAAATATTTTAATTAAGATTATTTTATTGCTTTAATATTAAATTGAGCAAATCAATTTTTCAAGTAAAATAATTTAGTTTTAATTGAACGTAAAATTACATATTCACTAGGAACTTTATGCGTGTTCTTACATTCCTGTTCTTCTAGTGTGTTACCATTTCCTCAATAGAAAAAAAAAACAACCGACTTGGTCTTTAGTGACCATAATATTTTATTAAAAGCTATGGTGTGCCCAAAGAGGCTCAAACTTTCTCCAACCCCCTGTCCATATCTACCTCCATAGGCATGCAAAACCTTGGGAAAGATTCGACACGCCACTGATTGTAAGATTTGCATTTGCAGTCAAACCAGTCGCATTTTCGTTAAAATTGCCTAATTATGAAACAGACACTACACCAAGTGTTTCCAATTTGCCATTATTTCATGAACATAATTAAATTGTAAGCCATTTTCCATTGCACCTTGTAAAAGAAATATGGCCACACAACAACAAGAAATAAAATTTAAGTAACAGTCAGTTGAAAATCTTAACTACCAATATTTTAAGTCGATAGCACAAAAAAATCAATTTGATAAAATGTTCAAGTAACCATTTAATTATTTTTGGTTTTAGTACTTGAAAAAAGATTAAAATTATGCTATGCTTTGCATGATGAGCACACGGAAAAAAAAAATTACTTGGTTGAAATAAAAACTATTTAAATCAAGAAAATCTCTTACTTGAATAGCCGCACGAAAATATTTTCTTTATTTAAGAAAAAAATATTCTTAATTTAGTTTTCTTAAATCATGTAAGAATATAGTTAAATTAAACATGGCTTTCTTAAATGAAGTAATAAAAAATTTACTTGATTCACATATCTACCATTTTTAAATCAAGAGGTTCTGTTTTTAATAGCCGCAAATGAATATTTTCTTGATTTAAGAAAAATAATTTTTTTAAACCACGTAAGTTTATTGTTGAATTAAAATATGGTTTTCTTCAATGAAGTAACAAAAAATTTATTTGGTTCAAATAGATACCATTTGAATTAAAAAATTCTTTTTTAAATAGCTGCAAATAAATCAAACAAATATTTTAACATGTTTTATTATTATAATTATAATATATAATGTAACTATACTAGTACTATTATAGTACAAGGTTTGTATACAAACAGACTTACAAGTACCTACTATAACTAATATAACATTATTTAATGAAAACAGAATACTTATAAAATTTCTGGAATTACAGTTAAAGATTCTGATGAGGTGGAGTATGGATCGGTTGATAATGAATCCGCTTGGCTATCCTAAAAGAAATAATAATTATAGTTATTAAAGGATGTAAACATAAGGGAGCAGAAAAGCTGACGTTATAGCGTCCTCTAAAGTTAAAAAATTTCATGATAGAAGTTCAATTTTTTAACGCTAGAGCCTCCAACGTAGAGCTTCGAAAAAGCTTAAGGTAGCATCTCGAGCGTTAAAAAAGTGAACTTCTGTCATGAACTTTTTTCATGGGAGAGGGGAGCTTTCTCGCTACCTATGGCGTTAACTTTTGTCTGTTTATATTAGCAATACTCTGTATACACTTACCACCGATTTCATAAAAGCTTTAACTGGCCGTTAAAAATAACGGTGAATTTCTATTGGCTTCTTATAGTTAAAGTTAGTTAAATTTAGCGCTTTTTTTAAAACTTTTATGAAACCGGGTCCAAGAGTAGTTGCAACACACGGAGTAGTTCAGTTGAACGTCAGCCAAGTAACTGAAAGTTAGTAAGTTTTTTAAGTAATAAATTAATTTATAATCGTTGCAAATATTTCTATAAATGCTAATTATTATTTTTAAAATAAGTAGGCAAAAACCGGGGCTGAGACAACTCGCCACAGCCAACTTGCCGCGGTCCAACTCGCCACCGTCAACTGAAAAGAATTTGAATTTTATGATTAAATTTTTGAACGCTTAAATTTGGTCAAGTCCCCGGATATTTTCTACTTTTTGACGATTAAATCGATTTAGTCCATGTTTTTTTTTTTGCAAAAATTTGCATGTTTCAGATCAGATTTTATGTTTTGTATCGAGAGTTCAAAGAATTAATAATTGAGTAACTGGTTGGAAAATCACTTATTAACAAAGACATTTAATAAATAAATTGCATTTTATGGCTGCATGACACTTGTACTGATTTGTTAACAAATTTGGTAACAACTCATTGGTTGGTAAAACAAACCAATGTTAGTACCGATGCTGGTTGTTTAACCAATCAATGGGTCGTTACCAACTTTCTTAACATAGTACAAGGGTCACAAGATCTTTATGATCATTGATGATATGATGATAAGATCAATGGGTTGTTACCAACTTTCTTAACATAGTACAAGGGTCACAAGATCTTTATAGTAATCGTTAACCATTTAACAACCACTTAACGATGATTTTCCAACCAGTTACTCAACTATTAATTCTTTGAACGCTCGATACAAAACATAAAATCGGATCTGAAACATGCAAATTATTGCATCCATGGTTTTTATACGAGAACTTCACCAAATTTAAGCGTTCAAAAAGTTAATCATAAAATTTAAACTATTTTTAGTTGACGGCGGCGAGTTGGGTTAGCGACGAGTTAGTCCGGGGCAAGTTGACCGGCGGCAATTGGTCCGCGGCGAGTTGTCCTAAACCCAAAACCTTACTCACACACTCAAAGATTCAAGAATTGCTTTGAAAAATTTAGTAGTTCTACTTACTTGAAGTTGGAGATAAACTTTGGATCTTGCTGAAAATTTTTTTCGTACACCTTAAATTGGAATCAATTCCTTAATATCCTTTTCCTCCAATTGATTATAAACAATCCCATCAATTTGACTTTCTTAAACAAACCAAACTTAGTTAATATTCGTACATTAATTACCAGTATTAATTCAATCAAAATAATAAATAAATAATTTTCTGTGACTACTACGTTAATTGAAACATTAATTTATAAAACATTACAATCGTGTTATTACTTTACATGATGCACTGTTAAAAATGCACAATTGCAAGATCTTATGTTCGAACTGCGTCATCTTGTCGCACGGGGGGTTCACAAAGAGGAGGTTCATAAAGATGTTCACACGGTCTATAAATAATAGAAATAAAATATACCCAAATAATATTAAAATCATTTTGAATATTAAACAGTAACAAAAAATAAATTAACGTAACGTTTACTTACTTTCAAAAACCTTCTGTAAATTTTCCAAATCCCATTTTAACAGTTTATCACTTACAAATTTATCCATAATAGTATGACACTAAACCATTTATAACTAAACTTATAGTCACAAGCAGAAAGATTACCCAATTTTTCAATAAATTAAAAAGTTGTACAATGACAATACGATACATATAATATGTACTTATGCAAATACGCAACAAGCTGGAATGGGATAATTGGATCGGGTACATCTAACCTGCATGAATATAATAACATGCGCATGGTTCATCTAAGTTTTTCTTCTTTGCTGAGAACTACAAAATGATTTTACAACAATAAGTTACTCCTTTTAAGAATACGTTAACATTTATATCATTAGAAAAATAGTTTTCTTTGTTCAAGCTAAACATTCTTGGATCAAAATTATATTTCTAGTAAATTATATTCTTTCTTGAAGAAATCAGACATTTTTATTACCAGCATATTTTATCGTGTTAAGAAAACATATTTTTAAACGAAATAAATAATTTCAAGAAAATATTTATTCTTCATTTAAGAAAACCTTTTTTTCCGTGCATTCATAAAGAATTTATTAAATTATAACCATAATAAAGATTAATTTAATAGGGCAAGTTACTATATTATTGATTTTTCAAAAGAAGTAGGAAATTTTAAATTTGCTATTTCCTTACTGAGCAGCAGAAAAGTTATTGATTTATAGATGATTAAATTTTTTATTTTCTGAAAGTCAAACAATATGAAGAAATAAAATAATTTATGAACACCCACACAACAAAAAATTTAAAAAATTAAAATGTAGTTGGCTAGGAAAAGTGAATTTTGATCAAATGTAGATTCAACAAATCGTAAATATCTAACTTTTAACGCTCTCTTTAGCGCCGCCACTGATGGTATAATAAAAATTATTGCAGGAAAAATTGAGAATAGAAAATTTACAAAAATAATAAACAATTGCTACCTTATTTTAGTTGTAAAACTCAAACCCATTTTCCATTTCCTTCCGGGACCGCCCTGGATTATTTTCTCAAAACACTAGCACAAAACTTTAAATTATAAAATGTCGATTGCTGCTGAACCAATTTTCCACATTTATAAGAAAAGCAAAATTTAAATCAAAACCTCCACTAACCGTAATATTGGCACAACTTTTTCGTTTGCAAATTCCAAATTTTTCAATGAGAAAAGCACTCGCGTTTCTAATAAAATGAAAACCACTAAATAACTTTGAAAGAGCAAATTTAAAAACCAACCGACACCACTTAAATCAAATGCCAAGTGTAGGTACATGTTGGAACTTGATCAGTTTTTGTTTTGAAAAACTGTGTGACGCACAATGCCTATTAGTCATGCCCCCCATTCTACGTTTATAATTTAAAAACTTTATTAAAAATGTGTAAATAATTACACCAACATTGCTTTTTGGTATGCCATAAAAACAATTACGACGATAAGGCCACCAAGAAAAGCTTGAGGGATGTATAAGTTATTTTTAAAAGCAAAAGTTGGTTATACTTTTATCAAAATTTTAACTTATCGAATGTTGTCTTTTGTACTATGTATTTGGGGATTCAGGTGAAAAAATTGTCTAGGGCTTTTATTAGGTTTTTTATGGTGCATAATTAAATTAATTTCAGCTAGATTAAAAATTTTTTGAAGTACATTCTTAATTTTATAAGCAAATATTATGTAGGTAGGTACATTAAACAAATTGATTTCCATCTGGATACAAAAAAATAACAATTTTTTACTGTAATGTCATTTTATTTAATTCTTTTTAATGCAGAAAATATTTGAACAGTTACGTTTTAATTCTCGTTGCTATGACAACGGTGTGATTTTAAAAATATTACTAGATATTTATTACCCTAACGAATTTATATCACAATTTTTTAGACAAACCAAAAGTGTATCGACACTTTTGGAACTAAAATATTAAAGGTTGACACAATGTAAATTATACTAAATGTATAATTTTATTCACAAACGTTTTCGCTATACTATAGCATCGTCAGGTGACTAAACAGAAAGTGTGAAAAGAATTTTGGTTAAACATACCCGCAAAGGGGCGTGGAAAAATAAGATTTTTGGGGAATTTTGGATTACATTTTTGAAATGTAAGGGGTTATTTAAAGGTTAATGTTGGGTTTAGACGGGAGTAAAGAATTAAGTAAAATATTAGTTAAAGGGGGGGGGTCATTGGATTGGTTTCTGGGGGGGGGGGGGAAATTGAAGATATTTAACAATGGTGAATTGTTCAGATCAAATTGACTATTAAGTAAGGTACATTGGTATTTAAGTCTATTAATTTCCATAGCCTCCAAGAACTCTAATTTTTTACTTTTTGACTCAACGTGTAAAATTTTTTCACCAAGTTGCTTACGATTATTTTCCGTAAGATGTTTCGCGAAGGAGGATTTTCCGTCATTTAAACGATAAGATCTAGAATGTTCTTTGAAACGAGTTTGAAAAGTTCTGCCCGTTTGTCCAATATATTTTTTTGAACATTCACAAGTGAGTTCGTATACATCAAATTCATATGAAATTAGTTCCAAATACCCCGGCACCAAAACAACTGTTGGCCTGTGTTATATACAAGACATAAAATTACAATGCTTTGTAGTATGGTAAAGTAAAAATATGGAGAGGTAACAATCTTTGTTTTTTTTTTAAACTATGGAATCGCCCCCCTTCAAAAAGCTGCTGGATCCAACTATCAGAGCATATTATATTGATGGCCATATTTAAAGTAGATTCATTTAAAGACCTTACTGCTTCAAAATTAATCATAATTTTCAAACTATAAGGCTGTGCCAAAATAGTTTTATCTAAATAATTCTTTTTGAATCATTTAAAAATTTTATTATTAACAGCATAATCTCGACTTGTTCAAGACCCTACATTTTCAGCTGCAGCTTCAAATAATTCATTAGAAATTCAAACCTTAAAATTCAAAAAACCTAATTAATTTTAATAACACTTCAAGTGAACATTTTCAGTTAAAAGTATAAACATTAAGAATTTCAAAAAAATTAAGCCAAGTAACCTCATTCGCTAATTTTTCCTAGAAGTAAAAATTATATGATTTCATCAATATCAATAGCAGGTAGTACTAAAAAAAACGACAAAATCGAATGGAACAAAAAGTTTTAATAATTTTTATATAAAAAAAAACTAATACATCTTGAAATAAAAATGATTGCTGGTATAAAATTAGCGACATGATGCCATAATGGCACCAACATTATCAAACTCAATCTTCTCATTAATGTTTTTCGTTTTAATATTCTCCTCTTGATTTGCAATGAAAATCAAACCACCTTCCTCTTCTTTCCATCCATACTTCTTCACCCAATGTTTCAGGGTAATATCGTCAACATCTCCCAACAGTTGAGCCAAATTAGTCTTGTCGATTCTTTGGAAAGTAATTCCAACGACATGACACACAAACTTACGAATAGAATCCAAAAATCCAACAATACGTTGCGTCAATTCGGGCATAGACAAAACACGCTGCCAGAAAGCCTCAAAATCACACTGCTCCAAAATGTCGGCCAAATACATTATCTGATTTATCGGTTCTTCGGCAATCTAAAAGTGAACTTGATAGAGCACAACAATCAACAACAAAATCATATTTCTTACCTGTCTCTCGTTCAATAAGCACTTGCACAGAATAAAATCAGTGTGTGGGAAGTTGGTCAGGGCCTTAAGTAAAATTTGACTCGTAATGTCGATGTTGAAACTTACAGGATTGACTTGGTACAATTTAAGCACAGCAAGATTGGCTTCCAAGTCGTACGCATTTTCGCGAGATTGGATCTCCACGTAGCGTTCCAAAGTGGGTAAATTTTCGGGATTGTACCTGAAAATTAGAACTTGAAAATATTTCACCAAACGTGACTTAAAAGTTACCTTTCGATTCCTAGAAGCTTGGTAGCAACAGTCTGTTTCATAGCTTCAGCCATGGTTAATTATATTACACAAAATGTGGGCACCAAACTAGTATGTACACGAAAAATAATGTGAGGTTAGTTTTTGACACAAACGGAAAGCTTTTAAGTTGGTACTTGATATAAGATTAGGATATGTTCGGACGCAATTCGCTATTTGAAATTATGGCTTTTAAGTACTTTGTAACTAAATAAACATATATTATGATATAGTGATCTTTCTAATATTTTCAATATTTTTCCTAAACTCAGGATTTATAGATCTAAAATTAATTATAATATGAGTTACTAAAAAGAACCATTTATTTTATATCAAGTTAAGAATTCTATTAATGTGAATATATAATCTATTACAATATTGTTTTGCTGTTTTTTTAGCTCATTAGATAAATATAAGTTATATTATTTCGCAAGTTAATATTCATAATACTCTAAAATTTATTATTATAAAAAAAATTTCCATCGTGAACGCACCCTTACTAGTTACATGGAATTTGGTTATTTTTTCTTTAAGGGGTTATAATTATTAGTCATTGTTAGTTGTCAAAAAATATCACGGTTTTCTCGAGTTTTGTGCCGTGAAATAAAATCCGAAATCATCCTTAATTTTGTGATACAATTATATAAAAATGTCGATGATTCCTGGAAATTTCGCCTTCGATGAATACGGTCGCCCATTTATCATAATCCGCGATCAGGAAAATCAAAAGCGATTGACAGGAATCGATGCGATAAAGGTAGGTTAGAAATTTGGGTTTGTTGTCCTTATATGGAAGAAAATGGACAGCAAACGTGTTTTGATTTTTCTTCTTTTTGGCCGATTTTCAACTCCGTTTGTGTCGAAAATAGTAAAAATTAACGTAGTTTTTCGAAAATGTTTAGACCCACATCCTGGCGGCCCAACAAATTGCCGCTATCTTGAAGACTTCGTTGGGTCCTAAAGGTTTGGATAAGATGTTGGTGTCACCTGATGGCGACGTCATGGTAACCAACGACGGTGCTACAATCTTAAAAAATATGGAAGTTGTCCACGAAATTGGTAAACTGTTGGTTCAACTCTCTCAATCTCAAGATGACGAAATCGGCGATGGAACCACCGGAGTTGTGGTGTTAGCTGGTGCTTTGTTGGAACAAGCCACCGCCCTTCTTGATCACGGAATCCACCCCATCAGAATCGCCGATGGTTACGAATTAGCTTGTCAAAAGGCTGTAGAACATTTGGAAAAAATAGCGGATTTGTTTCCTTATTCAAAAGATAATTTGGAACCTTTAATTAAAGTCGCCATGACCACTTTGGGTTCCAAAATCATCAACAAATGTCACAGACAAATGGCCGAAATTGCTGTAAAGGCAGTTCTTGCCGTTGCAAACTTAGAAACCAAAGACGTTAATTTTGAACTTATCAAAGTTGAAGGAAAGGTAAATTTTTGTCTTAACGTTTGCCTATTGGATGGTAATTTTTTTTTCATAGGTTGGTGGACGTTTAGAAGACACCACACTTGTTAAAGGTGTGATTATCGACAAAACCATGTCACATTCACAGATGCCCAAGGAATTACATGATGTAAAACTTGCAATTCTGACCTGTGCATTTGAACCTCCCAAGCCGAAAACTACCCATAAGTTGGATGTTACCAGTGTTGAGTCCTACAAAGAACTTAGACAATACGAACAGGATAAATTTACAGAAATGGTAAACTTTTTGATTCTCACTTTTAAATTTTTTAAAATGATTAAAAAGTAAAAATGATTACTTTAGAGCATTTTTACATTTAATTTACAATTTTTGATTGAGAAAGCAATAAATTGCATATTAAATCCCCGAAAAAGATTTTATAAAACCGAAACATTCTGGATTATAAATGTTCTATGTAAAACTATATACTCCACTCTTTTCACTTCAATTTTGTTTAATTGTAGGTAGATCGTGTAAAAGCTGCTGGAGCTACATTAGCAATCTGCCAGTGGGGATTTGATGATGAAGCTAATCACTTACTGCTTCAAAAGAATTTACCTGCTGTTAGATGGGTAAGTTTTCAATTTTATTATCCCATTTTACCCTAACGGTAAATTTTAAATGTTAAGGTTGGTGGTCCTGAAATAGAACTGATCGCAATTGCGACTGGAGGTCGTATTGTACCTAGGTTTGAGGAGTTGACTCCTGCAAAGTTAGGAAGTGCTGGTTTAGTACGTGAAATTGCATTTGGCACAACAAAGGACCGCATGTTGGTTATCGAAGATTGCTCCAATTCAAAAGCTGTGACTATTTTGGTTCGTGGTGGAAACGAAATGTTGGTAGCTGAAGCTAAGAGAAGTTTACACGACGCCCTTTGTGTTGTCAGGAGTTTAGTTCAGGTAATTTAAACTTGTTCATGTGAATTGACTCATCACACTTCTATTCCTTTTTTTAGGAGCCTCGTGTTGTATATGGAGGAGGTGCTGCTGAAATTGCTTGCAGTTTGAAGGTGGCTGCTGAAGCAGATCAATTGGCTTCACTTGAACAATACGCATTTAGAGCTTTTGCAGAAGCACTTGAGAGCATTCCTTTAGCTTTAGCCGATAACAGTGGTCTCTCTGCTATCCATGCTTTGGCAGATGTTAAGTCAAAACAAGTCAGCTCTGGTAATTCGGCTCTAGGAATAGATTGCATGCAAACTGGTAATCCCAATATGAAGGAACAGCACGTAATTGAATCTCTAAAATCCAAGCGTCAACAGTTAATTTTGGCAACTCAATTAGTTAAAATGATATTGAAAATTGATGATGTTCGTTCACCTGCGAATAATTAGAGCTTTTTAAAATATTGTATTATGGGGTTGAACCTTGCCAACTAGAAATGAGAGCACGAAGGATTATTATTTTCAAGTATTACGTGGCTTTCTGCATTTCAAAGTTCAACTTCTTTTTTACATTTCACCCAATGATTTGTAGTTATGTTCTTATTACTAATGTATTAATTTATATGCCTTATGAAACTTTTTAATACAGACCAGTTTAAGCGAAAATTTGTTTATATTATTTAATGATTATAATTAGAAATGAGATTTTTTGAGTTCTACATTTTTTTTTCACCCCTTTTTTAAATATTTGTGTAACTTTTTTCAAACAATCTCCCATTTTACAACACGAAGTGGCTGAAAAAAAATGACTGACGCAGATTAACAGTTTTAAATTTCTTATTTTCAAGTTGGTAATAATGTGTATAATGCATTAAAATCTTTTATTATTTAAACGTAAAGTTTGAAGAATAAAATAAGTGTTTATTCGAATCCGAGTTTTAAAATAAAACACTTCTATTTTTTTTAGGGTAAGTTTTATTTATTTTTCCTAAGCTCATGGTGTCAAAAAATAAATTTTAGTTTCGCAGGCGGTGTCCACATCGCTTTAGTTCTAACAAGTGACCTTGTCCGTGTAGTTCTAACATACCACGTGAAAGGCATACTTTAGTTCCAACGTTTTGACAATGAATAAATTGTGAAACGTCATAAATAAATAATAACTTGTGATTATGAAAATCTTATCAAAATATTAGTAATGTTAACTTCTTAATATAGTAGTGACCAGTGAGTTATTTATATGGGGGGCGTATTATCGTATTTCTAATAAATTAACCTAAAGAAATTAACATCTTACAAAAAGTAACAATTATTTTATTTTGTAAGGAGTAGAAAATCTTTGTTCAGTTATGAATAACCAACAAAATTATGGGACGATGTCCTCTGCTCAAGAGGTAGATTTTGAAGGAAGAGATTCACCGGAATTTAATAGTTTATGTGATAGCATAAGTACCAACATTTATACCATTAATGCAAGTTGGAAAACACTGGATAACGCTTTAAAATGCATAGGAACAGGCCGAGATAACCGAGGACTTCGAAATAAAATGTAAGTTTTCCCCGAAATTATATTAACCAGTGACGTATCTAGAATTTCTCTGAAGGGCGACGCCATATTCTTCTAAAATTTTAACTTGAAACCTTATATTACATAGCATCAGATAGGGAAACTTTTTTAAGGATTTTGGAAACATATAAACAGTCTTTACAGACCTACACATAAATAGTAAACAGGGTGCATACGAATCTCCTTTGGTATTTCTGGAGCACATGCAGAGTTTGTTTAGCAAACTTCGTGAGCCACTGCCAGAACATAAGCGAATTCGTCTCATTTTCAACAACTTCGCTCCTAAATTCAGGCTAAAATGGAATCACGTTATTGTCATTGAAACATTGTAAAGTTAAGTTATATTTTTGTTTTATAAGCAAAGTAATTGAAATCGGACAAAAATTAATATAATAAGGTTGATTACAAATAAAACTTAATTCTCAAGTAACTACGGGACATCACTGGTAACTGAACGCTTAAATTCAAATTTAGCTAATGACATGCTTCTATTTTAGTCCGGTTGTGTAGCTCTGTAAAGGATGTTTATATGTTAAAAGGACCCAGGTGTCAAGTTATACATTAAATTATTAGAAAATATACATTGGTATAGTTCAAAATAAAAAAGTTGCAGGCTGAAAGAGCGATCAGCGCTAGCGACTGATTTTTTAGTTTTGAAGTTGAAAATTTTTTTTTCAAATTGGAGCAAAGGGAGTTGCAAAATTATGTTGTTGAAAGAAATTTTTTTTATTGTATTAATGCATTTTTTACCGTTTTAAAAATGTGTGTATTATTGTATAAAATAAAGGGGGGAGGCGCCAAGTTTTGATTTTTTTGAAGAGTGTTTTATACAGAATGATACAAAAAAATTATGACAATTTGTAATTTTTAACGATTTGCTGCTGTATCAAAAATTGGTAACCTACTTAAATAGTTCTCTATTATAATTGAGAATTTTTGATATATTTTTTTGATCTAAGAAGAAATACTAAGAACTCTTGACTCCTTTCAATCCTAAAAGAAAAGGTGTAGTGGTTTTCTTTATTTCTATGTAAGTCTCTTCATCAATTTGAAAGGAAGGAAGGAAACATTCATGGGGAGTCCTGTTTAAGCCATCTAAGTTTTTAATTATTTTAGACACGTAACGCAGCTTAGCACAAATCAAATTATAGCTGTGACTCCACAAGATTTAAACAAACTTAAAGTTCTTGTACGCAAAGGGAAAAAATCAAGAGAACTACAAGTGACAAAACTAACAGAAAATTTTACCGAAGCAATGTCTCGTTATCACTCAATGCAGAAAGTAATAAGACCTTGTTCAATTTGATTTACAATATTTAACGTAAAAAAATTTCAGTTAGTAGCAGATAAAATGAAAGCAAATCTCTTAACCATGACAACCGAAAGCTCTTCTGTTGAAGAGGCCGGTGTACAAGAACAAATACAACTGACAAAAGAGCTCGCATTTGAGCAAGATCTCTTGTTGGATAGGGAAGAACGTATCAGACAAATAGAAGCGGATGTTATCGACGTTAACCAAATTATGAGGGAATTGAGTGCTTTGGTTCAAGAACAAGGCGAGAATATTGGTAAAGAACAAATCCAATTATTGCTTAAATTTTTTATAATTCTTTTATTTTACAGATACAATCGAAAACAGTATTGACAGGGCAGCAACTAATGTAGAGGATGGCGTCTCTGAATTAGTGAAAGCATCTCAGTATCAGAATAAGCGTAGACGAAAGTTATTTATATTAGTAATTATAGCTTTAATTATTATATCAGTACTCATTGCTGTTGTAGTGACGTCATTAAAAAAATAATTTTTACCATTCTCATACAATACCACTTATAATATACCAAGTATTAAATTTTATTAAGAACACTTTTTTGTTACAATTTTGCCATGTAATAAGCTATTATGTATTACTTAAATATTTTTAAACATAATTTTATGTATGTTATTGCTCATTAAAGTTTTTTACTGCATTACCTTTACCTTTTATTATTTGGTACCCTACAACTTGAGAAGGATTTCATAAATTTAGTTTTATCTCTTTTTATAACGTTTATTTTTTGAGTCGCCTTAGTCGTTAACTATTTAATTACAACGTATATTCCTTAAGTGATAATTAGTTCAAAGTTTGCTTTCTGAGATTTGTGAAGGAGATTGGCCAATTAACCAATTAAATCCGTGGACCATAAATCACCGTCTCTTCTGTTGGAACATATTTTGAAAATATTTAAAATGTCATATTATTAATTCGTTGAAATTAAATAAAGATGTAAAATTTTTAAGAATTTTGAGTTATAAAATAGATTAAAAATCAAATTATATTAAATAATTATTTTGATGAAAGGACGAATTAGTCTGGAAAGCTTAATAAAAATATAAAATAATTTGATTTTTAATCTATTTTATAATTCCAAATACTTAATATTTTACAACTTTATTGTGACCCTTAATTTATTTAAATAACTCACCTGCCTTGGAGAATTTTCCAATAAGCCCTTGTACCACAACAAATACTAAAAACGCTATCAGTGAGGCATACCCACATACTCTAAAAGTTATGGAACCGCCATAATCGTCGTATATAAACCCACCAATAAGAGCACCCAACGAGTTTCCAACTCCTTCGTACACTGCACCCACTAAGCCCTAAAAAATATACCATCCTAAGTTATATTACACTGCATGATACGCGATACGCTTACTTGAGTCGTAGTTTTAGTCCCAGGAGGCGCAATAATGCTAGCATACGACGTCATCGTGGAATAATAAATTCCAAACGTAAATCCATTGAGTAATTCCACGGGAATACTCCACCATGGGTTACTTAAAATCGAATACAAGAAAAACCGTATTCCAGTTACAAACAAAATAAAATTCATAATGTAAACATGTTTGACTCGTTTCAACAACCAACTCGAAACGAAAAAGAACGGTAATTCCCCTAACAAACACCTCACACCCATCACGATACCTTGAATCGTTTTAATATTAGCTTCATTTCCATTCTCTTTAGCCAAATCGTCTAGAAGCCAGAATAAATAATTTCGCACCAAAGTCGTGGCGATGCCAAGAAATAAGCACCATAAAATGAAAACTGCGATTCTTATGTTGAATAAAACACGCGTCATATCTTTAAATATATTTTTGGATACTTGGTGTTGGGTATACTAAAAATTAAATTTTACTAGAAAAAACTTTTATTGCATTTTTGGCTTACTTTCAGTTGAGTAGAAACTACTAAGCAGATTATCATCATTACAGCTCCTAATAAAAATGCAGGAGTGTAATTTTTTTCAAAAGTTTTGGTACTGGCAGCGTCTATTATAAATCCACAAACGATTGAAAAAATGCCCCATCCCAAAGCACCATACATTCTTTGATATCCATACTTATGCGGAGCGTTACCTGAAAATTAACGCTTGAAATATCGGAAGCACCGTCTGTTTTCAAGTCGAATAACAAGTTTTTAACGTATAATTATTTGAATTTCAGTAGTGCAGGTTATAGAGAAGTCCCACGAGTTTTATTTAATAATAATCTGATGATCGACATTTAACGTAATTTTTGAATTACTACAACTTGTAATATCGAATTTCCAATTAAGCAAATTAACAAGAAAAAGACTATACCTAAAATATTAAAACAAATTGCATCTCCAAAGATTATCGTGATTCCTCTTCCAAGCGTGTTCATTAGGTAAACGAAAAAAAGCAACCAAAATTGATAGCTTTCGTAAACATCGCTCTGTTTGGATTTGGTCCAATTTGTGCGTTCTTCTTTAATTTGGCAGTTTATATTGCAAGTCGGAAATTCGTTACTTGAGTTTGTGAAAAAATTTCTTGGTGAAGATTCTGAATTTTGTATTTTAGTTTCGAAGCAATTTTCGTATTCAGATTTGTTGAAAAAAGCTTGGCTAACGAAGAGAACGTTGTTTGATGTATTTGTATTCCATCCATTTATAACGTCGATGTTCGAATTTATTGTACAATTGAACTAAAATGAAAAGATTCCATTAGGATGGATTAAAATAACGTCAAGGAAGAACATCTGTAATTACCTGGCATAAATTAAAATTGTTGTTTCCATAACTTGCGGTGATATTTTGATCTGTGCAAACTTCAAACGTAGTAATATTTTCTTCAAAATTAACGTTGTTCACTTGGAGATCTGGAGTATTTTTAGCATAAGAAGGCAAAAAAATCAATCCAATTGTTGATAGTATTATAATTAGTTGGGAAAGTATGAAGAACAAACTTTGACACTTGAATTTATCTGCAATTCCTCCAGTTATAGGTTTTATTAATATTATTGCTAATGGAGAAACTGTGTAAATAAGTCCGACTGCAACACTGCTAAACCCCAACTGTCTTGCAAATACAGTCATGAAGGGTACAACTGGAGCAATTCCTGCGAATTTTTGTTTAATTAATTTAAAGAAAAGATCATTTTGAAAAATTTTGTAATTTAATATGAGTTCGGATTATCGAAGTTACACTGTGTTTTATAAATTATAACAATTGCAACAGCTACGTCACGAATCAAATTTTTTTAAACTCAAGTTGAAATTTTTTCAAAGTTTCAAATTTTTTTTTGTATAATTGCACAAAATATAAGAGAGAAAGATTTTAATGATACAATGTGACGAAGTTATTTTATTATTGTCTAAAGTAATATAATTTTTTATACCTGCATTCCATAAAAAGTAATGGGCTTTGATAGTTATGAACTTTTTATTTACGTTCAATTTAAACATTTCCAAAAATTTAACTCAACTGTTCGGATTTAGTTGCGAGTAATTCTAAAATTATAAGCAGCCTTAATAACGTTTTTCTAAAACAAAGCGTTCTTGAATCTTGAGATAAGGAAATTTATCATTTATCTAGTCGATTCATGAATCGCTTTATTATAGCTGTAATTTTCGCCCTCATGAAATTTACTAAATGTCCAACGAAATTTAACTCGTAAATAAAAATTTTAAAATATTGCCGAGTTAACTAGAACACAATTAGACTAATTGGAATATTATTATATCGTAAAATTTGTAGTTAGGTATTACAACAGATAACAAATTTAAATTGTTTACTTTTGATGTAAAAGGGCTAATCATCATGATTTATGAACAGCTTACAAATGCGGTAATTTGAAGTAATTAATGTAAGTAAGGCTGTATTTGAATTATTGAATTTTTGGACTGCCCACACAGGTTCTATATTATATATGTATATTATGTTTGTATTATATAATATTATTAAAATTGGCGTCGAAATTTGATGATTAGTATAAATAGCAATGAATGGATGAATGATAGATGTGTCGAGTCGAGTATTTTATTCAAATAAACTCGAGCAACTCGAGTAAAGCTTGTGAGTACTCGATGTAACGAGTCGAATACTTTTGTAATTCGAGTTCGTAAGCACTAAAGACTAATTCTAACGAATAGAATAAATTATCTGCGTATTGAAAGAAAAATAATAGATAAGGTAAGATTCACTATGCAACAAATTAAAAAAAAATTTTTTTCACTGAGTTTACAGTATGTAATAATGATACCTCATTTCAAACTCAATGAACTCTCAAACTCTGTACAAATGGGTTGTACAGATCCCGAACAGTATACAAATCTCGTAATACCAAGTCAGGTAAATCGCAGTTCGTACAAAGTAACCTGTAAAATGTAGTGTTAAAAATCACTGTACAGAGCGCGAACTGTACAATTTCCGGCTTGGTACGTAACATATATAAGCATATGAGCACTAACACTGATTCAATTTTGTTTAGTATGGGCCTAAGCGTTTTGACGTCACTCTAATGGAGTGCATTACCTAGCAAAAGCGCTCGCCATATTTATCGCCAACTAAGTCTTATTTTAATATAAAATAAGAATGTAAAAAATTGATTTATGCGGGCACCCTGTATATCAATGCCATGTGAGTGTAGTGTGATAACATCAAAAGGTAACGCGGTATAAGGAGGGAGACGCTAGGACGCTAAGGCACTCGATAGTAAGACGTTGACGAGTTATGTTGTGTTACATTATTGCGTATTAAATATACTATTAACCCCAAATTAGAAGTAGTTGTGATTGATTGTACACCAAGACTACATCAGAAGTGGTAGTAATCATGCCCAAACAGAAAAGCAGACGTTCTAGTTCTTATAGTAGTGTAAGTGATAATGACCACGTTGTTCGAAAATCAAAAATAAAAAAACGTTACAAATCAGACGTAGAAGTGATAGTTATAGTGATAATTCCAACTCAAGTGCAAAGAAAAGACTTACTGCATACAGAACCAAAAGAAAGGAAAGAAAAACAAGAACTCCAACGACAACCTCTCCAAGAGAAACCATGCCAACTGCCATAACTGAGAGTACGAATAAGATTTTGGTAGCGATTGTTCGTTAATTGCAAGGAAATTAGTTAATCGGTTTGCACTAGAAATTAAACAACTTGAAGAAAATGTGGTATTAGCAGGATTTTTAGGCAATACTACAACCGTTAATTCCTATGTTTAGACAACAGTAACTATTGATGACGACATGCTTGACATAATTTTGAATGTTTTAAATGTTGAGTCACTAAAGACGGATTTATTAACACGCAAAAATTTCACGAAAAATAAAAATATAATGTATTACCGTATTGACGACAACTTGATCTCTCAAAACAGATCTGATATTTTTAAGTCACATTAAAACATAGACGTTAAATACAATACAAAAAGAACATTTACAACAAATATTAAAGAAATGGGTAGTACCAAAGAAGTGTAGGTGGCAGGTAGTTAAAAGTAACCATGATGATATAGGTCACTTTGCTTTTGACAAAACGATCGACAGATTAAAACAAAGATATTGATTTCCCAAAATGAGACGCTTTGTTAAAAAGTACATTAATGCAAGTCTTCCATGTCTATATCATAAACAACCGAGTGAAAAAAAAAAAAAACCAGGCTACTTTCAGTCTTTACCAAAATGTGCAAAACCACATCATACGTTATATGTAGATCACTTGGGTCCATTTGTGGAAACAAAGAATGAAAATAAATATTTATTGGTAATAATTGATGGCTTTACCAAATTTGTGTATTTAAAAGCAACACCAGATACATCAAGTAAACACGCCATTCAAGCACTAGATGAAATATTTACAATATTTGGAAACCCAAAGAGATTGATAACAGATGCAGGAAAAGCTTTTATATCTAAAGAATTTAATAATTATACACATAAAGGTGGTATTCGAGTGTTTACTACAGCGGTTGGTATGGCAAGGGGCAATGGACAAGTAGAGAGGGCTAATAAGACAGTATTAGATGCCTTGGCAACAATGGGGGCACCTTTAGATTCTGATTTATGGGATTTGAATCTCAAAAATGTTCAACAAGGAATAAATAGTACCACTCATAGAATTATGAAAACTACACCAAGTGAAGTATTTTTTGGATACAAGATGAGAACTGACAGTGACAAGTGTATAAGTGACGATGATACAAAGGTTATAGATGTAACAAAATTACGAGAGGAAGTAGCAAACAAACTAGAAAATAACAGAGCAGTACAAGATAGCTATTTTAATAAGAAGAGATGTGCACCTAAACAGTTTGCTGTTGGAGATTTGGTGCTGTGTAAAATCAATAGCTTCCCAGCTAATAATAATGAAAGCAAGAAACTTTTACCAAAGTACAGAGGTCCATTTACGATCACAAATGTTTTGCCTAATGACAGGTACAAAGTAAAAGAAGATATTCACTCGTCGAGGACAAACCGCCCCTACGAAGGTGTAGTGGGGGGAGAACATATCAAGCCGTTTACGTTTCAGAAAGTTTAGGTAAGAATATAAAATGTGTATCAAAATTAAATGAGGTGACGTATCTGACGTTCACAGTGTACATTGGTAGCGTGTCCGACGCATACAAATTTAAATGAGGTGACGTATCTGACGTTCACAGTGTAGATTGGTAGCGTGTCTGACGCATACAAATTTAAATGAGGTGACGTATCTGACGTTCACAGTGTAGATTGGTAGCGTGTCCGACGCATACAAATTCAAATAAGGTGACGTATCTGACGTTCACAGTGTAAATTGGTAGCGTGTCTGACGCATACAAATTTTAATGAGGTGACGTATCTGACGTTCACAGTGTAAATTGGTAGCGTGTCTGACGCATACAAATTCAAATGAGGTGACGTATCTGACGTTCACAGTGTAAATTGGTAGCGTGTCTGACGCATACAAATTTTAATGAGGTGACGTATCTGACGTTCACAGTGTAAATTGGTAGCGTGTCTGACGCATACAAATTCAAATGAGGTGACGTATCTGACGTTCACAGTGTAAATTGGTAGCATGTCTGACGCATACAAATGTAAACCAGTAGCGTATTGACTCTGTGTATGAAAAATTGTTCTAATAATTTGGGTTACAGGTAGTACCATCGTTCTTATATTACACTAGATGCAGGACTCCTATCTAAAAAGCATTGGTTGTTGTAAAGCCACTCATAACATGTTTATATTTACATTTTATTTGTTTACTGTTTACGCTACCAGTGGTGCCTCTATTTTTAAAGATTTTTTTTCAAAAACTATCGATTTTGAAATAAAAGAAATCTTGTTAACCTACCTACTTTAAGGATGAGCAACCTTTTACAACGGGCCAGGTAAACATGAGCAATCTTGAAAGCACCAATGAGATCCAAGGACTCGGTAAACAAAGAAAAAGCACGCCACGCTAAAAGAGATCTTATGGTGGGCTTCAATGTTTCTGTCTGTATCCACCATCTGGTGAAATAATAGATCGTTGGGTGTTACAGCATAGAGCCACGTCGATCGAGGACGATCGTTGTTTCAGGATGGCCGAATGCGGGCACCCTGTATATCAATGCCATGTGAGTGTAGTGTGATAACATCAAAAGGTAACGCGGTATAAGGAGGGAGACGCTAGGACGCTAAGGCACTCGATAGTAAGACGTTGACGAGTTATGTTGTGTTACATTATTGCGTATTAAATATACTATTAACCCCAAATTAGAAGTAGTTGTGATTGATTGTACACCAAGACTACATTTATGAGTAGTTTAACTGTTTTGATGACATTTGTACTCAAAAATATGATATTTTTGGATGACTAATCTCAAGCAGGTATTGTGCAGAATACATAAAACAAAACACTGCATATATCTAGTATGTTTTAAGACGTGATATATTAAAGTAAAATTTTGATTTTTACATATTGTGAGTATTCTGCGAAAAAGCACCAAGTCAAAATTTTGGTGTTTTGACTTAATCATGAGGTTGTATTGATTGGTGAATGCTAAATAAACTGCAAAAACCACTAAGTCATATTAACAAAAATAACAAAGATAAAGATAATGTCTGTTATAAGTAGGGAAATTTTTTGGTTGCATTTAAAACGTGTAAACTTGCATTTATTAATGATAAAAAAATATAACCAATCGTTGATTAGTTTTATTTTTTTAACTTGTTATGATATTTTATGAATTACACGGGTCAACACGAAATTTGACCTTTCCAATTAAAGCATGAATTACGATAGGTTTATCGACAGTCATCCAAAAAAAATTTATATTTCAAAAAAAAGTTTGCTTTTGTAGCCAGGAGAACGTTTGGAAGATGTCTTAAAAAATGCATGATTTTAATTTTCTTTATTTTTTAAACCAAATTAAATTTATTTGTATATTACTTTTATTAGATGTAACTATTAAATTACCTTACAAAATAATAAAAAAAATTTTAAAAGTGGACCCTGTTACTCTTTCTTTTATATTAATGAGTAGTTTCTTTTATTAAACCTCAAATATATTCTTTCAGCATATTTTCATCATGTTGGCTTTGATAACGGCGTTTGAAGTTCATAACGTTTTGATGAAAACGTTCTCCTTGTTCTTCTAAATCTTTTAAATACACTCCCATGCAGGGGCGGATTCAGCAACTTTTTCAAGAAGGGGCAATTCTATTGATTAAAAAAGAAAATACAAAAAATACTTTTTTTTCAGTAATTTTAGCTTTTTATATAATAATCCTTAATTTTTCTGAAGGCCCCCCCCCTATCCAAGCCCTCTGGCTCCCATCTTGTTCTTAAATTTATCTAAATGAGCCTGTAGCATACGCACTTTCAGAGACATCCTTCAACCACTGACCTCTTATTTTAAGAAGTCCATGCCTAAAATCCATAGCCTTGAAATTTCTTAAAATATTTTTAACTAATTCTTGGTAATTTTTGGCTTTGTTATTTCCTAAAAATCCAAAGACTACTACTTTGAAAGTAAGCCAACTTTTTTTTTGCATTAGTAAGAAATTTTGAAAATTCTTTACATGTGGGCTCCACATGGCTTATCTAAATTTCAAATAGGGCAGTCAAAGTATGTTTCATGGGCTTCACAGAGCTCCTCACTGTTGTTCAATTACATTTTATATCTCGTACTTTAATAAATTTGCCACATATATAACAAAATGCACCAGCATCATGTTTATACTTTTTCGATGATATTTGCACCTTTTTGAGATCTGTACAAAACACTTTAGGGTTGTTTGCGACTTAAGAGCCATCTGGAGGTACCGTATGAATGTAAAAATCCCTTTCTTTTATTTTCGGTGTGTTTAAATATACCAAAATTAGTTACTGTTTCTATAAAAACTCAAACATTTGCATCATTGGTATTATTAGTATTAAAACTACAAAAGCAAACTTTAGAGGGGATATGGATATTTTTCCTTCCTTTTGGAGCATGATGAATAGAAAAATCATAAAATAAACTCTAGGACAAGAAAAAATCATTTTTTTGTTGAGTAGTGTTATGATCAATAAATGCAAGTTTATACGTTTTAAAATGCAACAAAAAGTCAATCAGCAAAAATTAAAAATTTTCTTTTTTATTTTATTGTTATTTATTACATTATGTATTTTTTTCTGGAATAAAATATTAAAAAAATAAATGTGGTAAATGGGGAAAAACTGTTGCTCATGGAAGAACCCAACTCATACACTTTCTATCACTTTTTTTTTAAATTGACCAATAGGTAAATATTTTTAAATAACAAAAAATGTAATATTGATGTTGATAAAGCAATGTATTGTTTGATACTATTAATTTTCTAACATCTTAATAAATATAATTCTTATTTTAACACAAACTTTCAAATACAATTATATCTCAAAACTATGATTAGGTATTGACTTATTAGTGCTTTTTCACAGAATACCCACGATATACAGGTATACCTAATACGAACCATACCATTCGGATATTGGTGAATTTTTTAGTGTTGCACAGTGATTATTAATGAATAAAAATACTCGACTAGTCACATCGATAGGAAAAGAGTAACATTTATGAAGAACAAAACGTATCAAGTTACGAGTTAGCTTTAATATTAGTACTAGAAATAAATATCATTAAATTTAACGAGTTATCGTAATTAGATATTATATAAAATTTATTGGTAACTTTTTATTTAAACGTTAATCACTGCAAATATAATAACCCGTCGTCTTCAACGTATGCCTCGAATACAACAGAATTCGAACTCATTCGATACTATAGGATGACACTGATAACAGTCGATAGGTTGTAATTGAGAAGTTATAAGTTAATACATAAGTTAATTTTTTTTATAACTTTTTAACTCGTTAAAATAAATAATAATATAATTATAATTTTTAAAAATTTCGATTTAAATTCATTTTTTATTGGCTGTCTGATGTAAGTCTTTTATACTTTGTTCTTTGATTATTGTGTTCATCAAGTGCTTTTAGATAAATATGAATTGTTTTGAAAAAAATATCATAACATAATTTTACTTTTTTCTTTTCTTTTTCGCTTTTCACTTATTCCTCTTCGAGTCGGGAAAATTGCAAAAGCAACAAACGCATTCGTGAGCTCAAAAAAATTGTCGACAATTTGAATGCAATCGGGATATTGAATTATGAAAATTTAGCACAAAATTTGCTGGTAAATTTGCTGTATGCAACGGTGCATAATATTTTTATAAAAATTTATACATCGTGTCATACGGGCTTAACCAGGCCTTTATTATGACTGTAATATGCGTTTGATTCGAAGTATGTTCAGATAAGTAGTACAAAAAGGACCTAATGTTTAAGATAAGTTTCATAATAATTCGTTTCTTTAAAAAGTGAACAACTGAGATACAAGTATATTTGCAATTTTCTTATCGAGAAGGTCAAAGGTCAAACAACTGTAGCCTTCATCCATATACATACATCCACCAAAATAAATAATACAAATTTTTGAAAAATTAAAGTTATTTTATGGGTAGTAGACGTCACTTCTCATTTAAAAATGTTTAGGTTAAAATTTATTTAATTCTTTGACAATTTAAAATTCAAAAATTAAATTAATAAGAAATGAAGCCATACAAACGAATTCATAAACCTATACGCTACTGCGAAAATTACTATATCGGACGATGGTTTGGAAGAACTAGCAAAGCCGTTGGTTCGCTCTGCAAGGATATTCAATCTATTTGGTTTAGAGAACCCCAATTTCCAGCCAGTGTGCGAATTTTGTTTTCCGTCTTACTAATTTGGATCCTCTTGCTGCCACTGCTATATCTGCTGGTAAGATACTTTACGATTTTCTATTTACAGAGTTTTTTATAAAAGGATTTTCTAAAGATTCCTCCATTGATGACCATCGCCAGTATTTACCTATTAAAATGCGAAGAAATTCCAATATTTACAGAACTACCGCCTCTCCCAGTTGCCCAAAAACAAGTGATAGTGAAAGTGGTAAAGGAATTATTTAAGAAAGCAACCTTTAAGGTTTCTATGCTTGTAACGTTGTACGATTACATACAAACGTTTAGGGCTTTAGGTGGGTTTAACAGTCTTAACTTGCACACTTGGTAGTTTCAATTACTGTATCTATACATTATAATGAATTAAAGAACTTTTTGCTACCGTCATTTTTTAATATTTGGGGCTGTTCGCCTTTGTCAGATGAACTTTTGAATTAATCTAAATCAGGAGTTTTTCATTCTGGGTAAGTATTTCTTTGTAACGGATTATCGATGGATGTCGGTCCTGATTTTGTGAAATTTTTCTGATGCTCGTTTCTGAAAACATCACAGTATTTCGTTACACAAAGTAAGGTATTTCCTAACTGGTTACATAAATAGCATTGTTGCTCGCTGCTCCCTTTTTCTTTACTCTCACGACTGCAAATTAATGTTTTCTTTAGGTTTCAATGAAAGTTTATGACGGCTCTGGGCGCGACCCGGATTAGAACTACGGTTTCCCGCTCCTTAATTTGCCTATGCATGCTTTATACAGCACTAATGATTTATTTCTTAAAAACCAGTCTAATTTTAAGTTTTCACCTACAGCTAATCGAATTAGTCGTTAATGGGATTAAGGTGTGAAAATTAAAACTTAGGTACAGTAGAAGTTAACGGTCGACAATGTAAAGATTTATTTAAATAATATCACCTTACCTTTTTTAAACCATGCTAATCGATAAAAAAATGTTAAATGTGTAATTAAAATCAGTGGGCGTACGTTAACTACGCAATTGTAATCTAATCTTTTATTTAATGAAGATAAACATTTATACACGGTTAGTAATCGAAATGACTACACAATACGTAAGGTGCTTGTAGAAAATGAATAACCATCCACCTACATTTCGAGCCTTTACTTGTTATTTTTGCCATAAACTCATCGATAATGATACAGAATTTGTAAGTACTTTTGCGATTTTAAAACTTTTCAAAGAATTTGAAACCATTTTAGGGACACAATTCAAATTGTGGTTCGGTTTTGGAACCGTGCCCCAATAAATGTGGATTATATGTACCCAGAAAAATGAAATCAGCTCATTTGAAGGAATGCAAAAACATAAAATTAGTTCCAAAGTCAAGAGGAAGCTATTCCTCCAGCACCAATGAAACGTACAATTACAATACAAATTCTTTAGGTAAAATTTACCCTTTTGACCAAAAAGTAAATTAAAGTTTTTGTCATCACAGACAGGACGAAAAAGAAACATGGAGCCTTCCAAATTCCGTTAGTTTTACCCCCTAATTTGGATCAAATGTACAAACAATTGTCTCACAATTTTGCAATTTTAAAAGACAAGCAACAAGAACTGGCTTATGTACAAAATAATAGTCAACTGCAAACTAAAATGCTACTGGATAAACTATATTTTCAAAATCAAATTTTAACCGAATGGAGAAAAACGGTGGACATGCAAATGAAAAGTGTAAAAAAAGACATTCACGTACTGCAAACCAATCAATTGGAAAGGCAAAATATAGCTTCGCAATCGAATTTGCTAAAATTGGAATCAAATTTCAGTTCTTTAAACCAACAATTGCATCACAACCAAATAGAAAATCGTGAAATATTCAACGATTTTCAAACCAAGTTAAAGGAATTTAACGATCGTTTTGTGCAAGAAAATGCGGTGGTTGCAGCTCTCTGGAACGATCACAAATTGAACATCAATAATTTGGTTGACAAAACAGAAAGTCTTGGTAAAATTCAAAGTGAGTTTAAAAATAAACAGAGTTCGTTAAATTTCGATCTTATAAGTGTGACTCAAATATCGAGAGAAACGTCCGATAACGTGGAGATACAACAAAGGTTGCTTGGTGAAATGAAGAAAGAGTTGAATCAGTTAAAAATGGATTACAGGAGTTTGGAAGAATCGAGTACAAGCGAATTGTCGAAACACTTTTTGCAATTTCCAGGTACGTGAGGAATATTTTTCGAAAACCACAAGGTTTGAAGTATTTTTTTAGGAAGGTTCTTGTGGAAAATTAACAATTTTCAAACAAAAATGGAAAATGCTAAGGAGAACGACACGTTTTTGAAAAGTCCTATATTTTACACGAACGATTTTGGATACAAAGTTAGGGTGAGTCCGTCTAAATATCCGTTTAAAATTTCTTTTTAATCAAAAATTTTTTTTGTATAGTTGCACCTTTATTTAAATGGGATTAAAAAATGGAAAGGACGACATGCAATTATATGCATGCACGTTTTGAAAGGAGAATACGATTTACTCCTAAAGTGGCCATGTTTCATCGAAGGGACTGTTATCCTGAGAGACTTGTACAACCATTCTAATGTTAGCTTTAAATTTGTCTTACGTAGGGTGGATTTTTACATAATTTTATTTTTAGCCCGTAGATTTTTCCAAATACATTTTGGCAAAACGACATTCTGGAGATGAAGAAGACGAGGAACCTCAGGAATCCTCTACTCAATACATTTTCATACCACATACCACACTTACAAAACAAAATTTTTTACGAGAAAATACAATATTTATTGAAATACAAATAATTTCCACTAATAGAAGCAAAGATGAAACGGAATTATAATAAAAAAGTTTTTGTACGTTTTACTGACTTATCGATTTAAAACTTGAGTTATTTTCTATGTTGTTATTTTTTGGTATTTTAACTTCTTTCTTTGCTGTAAAAAAATATTTATTTTAGCAAATAAAACCAAGCTTTCTATTTTTTTGGTGATATGTATGAATAATTACCTTTGGTGAAAAGCCTTTTCTCTAAAATGGTAACAGGAGATTCAAACGTTAACGTCCAAATAATGGAAAACAGCACACAAAATGTGTAATCTCCCCAAAACGAATGGAACTATGGAAATACATTTTATACGGTTAAAATATCTTAAGTATAAGATTGCTAATAATGGCTTATGAAATTATTTGAATTTTATTATGTTTTACAAAATACCCACACGAATTAAATTATCCACATAAGCTGGTGTTGCACGTTGCCCTTCAACCACCGTCATAATTGCAATATGGGTGATGTACATACTGTAAGTCAAACGTCCTATTACTCCAAAAATGGGCAACGAAAGAAAAATGTTAATGTAACCTGAAAATGAAACTCTTAAAACGAAGTTTTCTGTTACAAATCCAAACCTCCACATCCACGTGCGCACGCAAAAATTATCCAGCTCACACAAATACTCCATCCTACTCTTGATAAACTGAAGAAGGCAGCAATCTGTGCAATTGTAAATTTGTATTTGAGAAAGTGAATATACAAATACATAATGAAGATCATTAATGTTAATGATATAATCCATAAGACAACCACCAAGATCTGGAAAAAATCAATATTAGATTTTGGTCACCTTTTAGAAAAGAAAAATACTTTATTTATTCTAATTGATTTATTTTTGGTCATAAACATGATATATCCCAGCAGAAGACCGACCAGCCAAGGTCCCATGCGGACTTGTGTGGCGTTATAGATGTATTTGTAATATTTGGTTTGTAACCTTCAAGAAAAAAGTTGTAAAGATATAAAAATTGTTTTTTAATACTGTAAGAAATTTTAAACTAAAAGCTCACTCTATAGAAGCCCTGTTGATTTGATGGTAATACGTAGCTTGTACGGTTATTCCAATCGAAACCAGTATTAATAAAAATATTGCAGTAACAGTAGTTTTTGGCCATTTCATTATCGGAATAAATAATAATGGTGAAAGCACGTACAATTGAGTATCAACTGCTAAGTACCAAGACTGCAAAACACACTAAAACAGCCCAATTGAAACCCAAATGAGTTGAGGTTGATTTTTTTACCACTCGAGTTGGATGTAAATAATTTTGAACGTACAACAAGGTGGACCACCAATTATTTTTACAACTTTCAACTAACGTCAGGTCGACGATATTCCAATAAGGACCTGAACCTAGATGGATAAAAACGTACATGTAAATCAATACCATTGCAGCCAACGACGGAGTGATTCTAAAATAGAACAAGATTATCTACAGTTAAAGTACTAATTTAGTTTTCCGGATAAAAATTCTTCTTTTTGTCCAGTATTGAACATAAAACTACCTCTTTTCTTCATTTTTGCAGAACTTTTATAATATAGAAATATAACAAAAAATAATAAACTTAAATAGGTCGGATTTTTTCTATTACCATCTTCAAGATGGATGTTATTGTACCTAATGAAGCGATGAAAGTAGAAAATTGGTAAATTTATTTTTCTTCCTTGTTCTCGAGATAGCATCATTACATAAATTATTAAGCAACCACTGATTACAAAAAAGGTATCCACCGAAGCAAACGAACCCATGATTATCATATTTTCTTCGTGTTTCATCCACTAAAATCGAAAAAAGTTTTGTTGTATAGAGCGGAATAAAATTTGATGATGTAACTTATTGAAATTATTACTTCTAAAGCATACGCCGAATTAATCGACGTCCCAACATAGTTGCTCAAGAAACTATGGGACAAAATAATCCACGCCATGGTAATGGTACGAATCCCTCGTAAACAAGTGATTTTTAAGTCATCTTCTTCAGTTTTTAGCGATAGCAGTCTCATTCCGTTTGTGTAATATGAAAATGACATGAACAAGTTGAAATGTTTTTCTAAAAATTAAAAAAAAGTTACCAGAAGTTGCAATTCAATTTTTCTTACTTGTTTGTTTCTGGAAGACGAAAATATCGTATAGAGTACTGAGAAGGCATAATAATCCAATCGCTCCAAAAACCATCCTGAAAATTTAAAGAATCCTAAACATCTGAGCTGATGAAGCTCATTTTAGTACTTACATGACTATTTTGTTCTCTTTGGGAACTTTCAGTTTCTCTATCGTTGTGCACAATTTATCATAAAATGTTAGATGTACATTACTGTCGTAACGTTTTTCGGCGTAATCCCATAACGATTGTAACTCCAATGCAGAACAATTTGATGGAAAGCATGCATCGTATTTCAAGTCTGTTAGAAGCGACATTTCGTACAATGAAGTTTGCCCAAAGCCACGAATGTTTTTCTCATTCTAAAATAAGAAATTACATTATTTCCTGGGACCCTCATGGAGAGAGATTAATATTTTTACTTACTAGTTTATTTTCGATACATTGCGATATTGCTTCAGTGGGGGTCACCGTGGATGTACAATATTGTCCTTTAATTTGGCTTCCATTTCGTACTACGTTGATATCCAAACATTCATCGTAATTTCCCACCATGTATAAATTTCCTGTTAATAATCCAGGCTGGAATTTAGCAGACGAATCGTACACTGAATTAATCGAAAAAACAAAAAAATGTATCTTTTAATAAAAGTTTATTTGGTGATTTAATACTTTTAGAAGCCCACATTTTGGGAACTTTTAAATCCGAATGATAAAGTTTCAACTGCTTAATGCATTCGGTTTCGTTTTCACTTGAATCCAAAACATCTGTAACGTATTTATCCAACACATACAAAAACGCTCTCGTAATTTCGCTTCCGTTCACTTTAATAATAAAAAAAATTACAAAAAGTAAAAAAATTTTCATTTTCAACGAAAACACTTGTGATTGTTGCACTAAAAAAATGTATTACTTAATGAGAATTTTTACAACGCAAAGGCTTAGTTTGATAAGACAATAATTTTGTACTATGCTATCATATGAAGGTTTCTCTAATTAGGGAGCTTTCGTGTCTTTATTGGTTGGCTAGGTAATTTCAAAATTTAAAATGATAACAAACAAAATAATAATAAATAATTGAATTGTTGCAGTTGACTCGATAATAATTAAAGCAGTTCAATTTTTTCGAAAAACTTGTAAAACATTTTTCTGTTTAATTATTAAAATTTGAGATGATTAACCTTGGGAGAATTTTGTTTACAATATTTAAATTTTGGAATTTAAACACTTCGCCCAACTTTTAAGTTTTTTATTGATAATTTAATAAAATGACTTCTTCATTCTTTTTATTGAGTTTTAATGAAATACTTGGCACCTGAAAAGTCACCTCAGTGCAATTGTCAGGCAACCACTGGATTAAAGAATCCACGAGATCGCGGCTCTTGATACTAAAAATGAAGATTAATCGCTCTAAATATGAAGGGGTGGACTTGAGGAGTCGGAAAGTTGCAAAGCTTATTTTATTATTGTGGATTTTTTTTAAAACTTAATTTTTGAAAATTCCAAAATCTCTGTTGAAACTAGTCAGAAAAAAGTAATATTTTTATTCTGACAATTCAAAGTGAATTCTCCAGCATTCGAAATTTTCCGCATTTCTCTACTTGGCGAGTCCGCCCCTGTCCCCTCATCGATGAACGAAATACTTCGATTTCAAATTTAACAGATGCTAGCATTAAAATTGTAATTATCACAAAATTTTGTATTGTGTGTTCGTATAAATTGAGTGTTTATTTAACATATAAATTTTAAGTAGTCTTTAAATTTCCATTTATTGGGAAAGATCAGTAAAAGTTGCATCAATGGAAAACTTGAACGGCTTAGAAAATGTAGAAAATGAGGAATATTTTGATGAAAATTATTTTGCTAGAAAATTTGAGCTTGGAAAAAGCATCTCAAAAAATCGTTCAGCTGAACTTCAACAGAATAGGCAAGAAAACGTTGACGAAGTACGTCAAAGAGTTTACTTTTTCTCTTCCAGATTGTTAATTTATAATTTTAGTCTAGTGGTAGTAATTTTATAATGAACGATAATATGAGTCAGGAGAAAATGGAGGTAATGACATTATCAAGTTCTGATGAAGTTATAATAGTGGAAGAAAATATTTGTGAGAATGAGAGTGAGATGCATGATGCCGATGAACACAGAGCAGATCTCAAATTTTCTAATGGTAACTTTGTAGATAACATTATTGAATGGTAAGTCGTTTAATTATTTTTTCTTTTGTAATGAAAATCAAGAAAATAATCACCGAATGAAGAGTTATTGGATGAAAATGATAAAAACGGTACTCAAATTACTTTTAAGTGCTGATGATTCTTAAATTTCTAACGTTTTGCAGCAGTTTTAAATCCGGTTGCTTTTTTACAAAATTAAGTAGTGCACCAGACTAAAAAACTTTTTCTCTCCGTTTTTTAGTTAATGTAACTCCAATTTTTTAAAAGTATTCTTTTAGTTCTAGAACCATTAAAGAGTTAGAGGAACGTATTGAACATAAAAATAAGATGCTTTTAGATTCGGAGGCAACGATAAAAGTGTTATTTACTCAGACTGCAATACTACAAAAGCAAGTCCTTCAGAGGTATAAATTTAAATAAATCTCTTTTTTTTAATTCACGTAAATCTCTTTAGTCACGGAGAAAAGTGCGACTACATGATCGAAGATTTAGAAAGCGTTAGTAATTTATTGGAGAGACTGGACAAACTTGTCGGGAAGGCACAGGTCGAAGCAGAAGTTATACTTTGGGAAAAGGAAAAAAGGAAAACAAAAGTGCTTATGGGTAATTTAATAGTGAGTTTGATGTAATGATAATAATCAATAATTGAATTACATATCGAATATTTAGGAATACTTTGATAAAACTATCCAAGAAATTTTTTCGAAAAATTATAGAAACTTAAGTAATGTGCCCATTTTTACAATGCTTATGAGTGATAATGCAAGTATCTTACACAAGCAGTTTTTGGCACATTACACTGAGCTTTATTCTCGTGGACAAATTAATGCTAGTAGTATAGAAAGCTTGTACGACGACTTCTTTCGGTAAGGCCTTTTTTCTTTGCTTTATCTGCTTCTCTTCGATAAAACTGACTTTTCTTGTGATACTAATTATAAAATTATCTAATGTTTTATAATGAAATTATAAAATTTCACATTATGATAATTTGATAAGTAGTAAAAATAAACTTTTTCGAACTTTGGCAGATAAAATTTTATGTGTAACACGGGTAAAAATACATTGTCACATTAGTTACATAAATATGAAATATCAAATTTTTTTAACCACTTCTACATAATATATAATTTTTTAGTATAAAATCAGATGTTCAAAGAGACATTTCACAACTTAGCGAAAGAGCGAGTAAGTATCCTTTAATTTTTCATTAAGGTTTGGAATTAGGGGTGGACTGGAGCTATATAATTAGACTGAAAGGTACATAAAATTAAAACTGTATTATTTTTCGATACAATTTTCAAGCTTTGCCAATAAAATTTAATAGTTTCGTCCATTTTGAACTTTAATTTATTGAAATGTTAGTGCAGTTTTAAGATGTTTTTTCAAGTTTGGCTGATAATGATAACATTCACTGCATTACTAGTCGGCCTCTGATTCGCTAAAACAAGTACCTTGATAAACCAAATCTTAATAAAATCATTTTTAGACATTATTTTCCGTAACTTAATGCAGCTAAATCGTGTCATATGCGAATACAATTCAGACAACGAAGACGAAGCTGAAAATTCCAATCCAAGAGAAGAAATAAATAATAATAACGAAAATCGCCAATGAATAACGCAATAAAAAATGGACTATATGAAATTATCTTGTATTTACAATATGTAAATGTATTATAAATGTAAAATAAAAATTTTTAAAATGCAAATGTTTGTTATTTCTGATAACAATTTTATGCCGATATTCACAAGTGTAATCAATTTTTGCAAATAAAAATCAATCCGCTCGTGAAATTTATGAAATAAAAATATTTCTTTTATAAAGTCAAATATTTACTAGTTAAAAGGTAATTTTTTGTCCAAATAAATAACCATGGAAAATAATAATCTACAGAAAGATTCTGAAAATGATACTGATGGTCAAAATTGTAGTAAAAATGTGAGTATTGTAGTAAAATTACCTATACATAATGCTTTTTAAAGCTTTACTGTTTTGTTTTCTTCCAGTCAAGCAAAAAAAGTCCCATTAATCCAGATATTCATTTCATAAGCGATGAAGAAAGCCGTATAACTTTGACCGTTCAAAAGTAAGTAATTTTGAAATTACAAATTTGGATTTTTTCCATGTTTAATACCCTTTACTTGTAGTGATAAAATAGCAGAGTTAAAAAATGTTGAAAGTTATCTGGACGAAGAACTTTCAGAAGCAGAAAAAGCAATTAAGGCGTTATTCATTCAGTTTACTGCTCTACAACGTCACACTCTCCGAAGGTTCCATTTTGCATTTGAATTATTCGAATTTTAACAAAACTTTCTTTTAGACACCTTAAAATATCCAAAACTATGGTCAAGGATTTGGATGACCTTCTTGAATTTTTAAATGATGAAACGTTCCCTTCTTGTACAAATATTAAAGAAGAACTGAAACTTTGGAAAGACGAACTTGAAAAAACTTACGAACAAATATTAAACTTAAAGGTACGATAGGTATTTAAAAAATTCTGTAATTTTAAAATTGTTTTTCATTTCAGAAATATTTTCTGTACGCTCTAAATCGAGCAGAAGTTTTGGATTATTCCGTAATTATAAAGATGCCTTTATTCATCACGGGCTTAAGAAATACTAGAAGCATTTTACATGGGAATTTTGAACTTGCCTACAAATATCTTTCCGACGTTTATAAAATACAAAAATTAACAATAACATCATTAAAAGATGTAATACAGCAGTAAGTTTAATTTACGAATAATTACACATTTTTGAACATATTTAATTTATTAGGCATAAAGTGACTTCACGTTTAATTTCAAAACTATCAGAAGTTCTACCGGTAACACGTAAGTACCCTCAAAACTTGATTTATTAATCTTTAAAACTTTTCCTCTATCTAGGTCAGTTAATTTTCAATCCTGCAATTCACCACAGTTATCAAGTAATTCCACCTTTGAATAATTTTGCGAATCGGTCCAATAATTTAAATGCTATTCCTGAAGAACATTCTTCTTCACAATCAGACAATGAAGAGCTTTGAAGACAAAATTTCTATGTAATTAACGTATCGACAATTTTTTGTTGATTATGAGTTTTAAAATTAATAAAAATAAATTAATTACGTTTAACAGATCTTAATTTCAAAAGAATATTTAAATTAAATATTGACATTCCATTCTTTTAAAACGATGGCAGAAATAAACTCTTGCCAAATTAACACAATTATTAAAGTTATACTTGATAAGCTGTTCGTCAACTCTGAACAGAGAAGAGGAGGCTTCAATAAAATAAAAGTTTACCGTACTAAAAAGTTTTAAATTAGATTTTATTCACTAATAATTACATAATATAATTAAAAATCCCAAACCCACTCCTATTTTCCTTCCTTCTTTGTGTTATCACCCTCGCCCTTCTCTTCTGTTTTTATTTCCACAACTTTCTCACTTTCTTTTTCATTTTCCTCCAACAAACCTTCGTTTGTAAAGTTTCCATCCTCCCCCGCAATAATTTTTCTTTCAAATTCTTGAAGAGCTTCCTTTTCGGCCAAATCAATTTTGCTCATCATTTCTGAGCGTTTTTGAATTTGGTACTCTTTTCTAACTTCTTCCAGAAGTACGTTGTGTATAAAATTTTTATTCGATGACCTGTCGGGTAACAAAGAAGGGAAAGGGTTGCCTTTAAGTTCCAAGACCGACTTTACGTATCGTCCTGGATATTCTCGAGGAGCAGGTAGAAGGCGGGTAAAAGAACTTGTATAATTTTCGTACCTTGGAACTAACACTTTAAACAATTTATGTACGAGTTGTTTCTCTTCAAGCCAGAAAGTTGCAGCGTCCATCGTTTCTCGATGACAGTCACCGTATCGCATCGCATCTGAGATCAGCTAAAATTTACATTATACGGTAAGAATTGTGGTGTTTGTTAGTTTTCTACTTACTCTTTCAGTGTACATTCGGGCTTCATCAGCTCTAGGATAGTTCAATTCAATTCTTTCGTGTTTAATTAGTGCTGTTACGGTTTTCCTCAACTTCTTCAGTCTACCTAGAGGACCTTCCGGATTACGAAAATTACGCAGTCTGGGGTTCACTGTAATTTTTAACTGCGATATTAACTTAGAAACTTCTGCTTGATTCATTTTGGTTAATTAGTTAAAAACAAATAAATGAGGTTATGTTAACCATGCGACGTTTGGTGTCTCGAGTACCGTACCTTATTTACGATGTACAAATGTACAGGGCGATGTAATAAATATAATTTTCAACTTTTGATTATTTTGTAAATCTGTGTTTTGCTTTGTAAAATCAGTATGGGATAAATTTTAGTTTTAAGTCAGTTCGATTCCGAAGAAAGACGACATTATTTGAATACAGATATTGAAGAATTGTGCGGATTTAGAAATAAATTTAACCGATTGGAAAAAATGTGGTAGATCTATCAAATGTTCATCAAAAATTTTGTTTTTAACTCTTTTACCTAACGATTCTTAAACCAATAATTTTCAAAATTAATTCAACCTGAACATCAGCAAACCTTTAATAATATTGTAAAGCAGTTTTTAATTCATTTTTATATTGGTTAATTTTCAATGATATTTCCTTATCTCTCATTTTTTTTAACCCCAGACCCAAAATGAGGTTTTTTTTTACTTTTGAGAGCTGAATTTTAAAGTTCCAAGCGCTCCTCTTCGGAAATTCGGCACTTAGTGAATGGAGAAAAAATTTCGCAAAAAAATCTGGAAGCTCTTACCAATAGTTAGGATAATTACAACCACAGAAAATGAACGTCTGTATCTCTGTTGATTTTCAATGCAAGTACGAAAATAATTAAATCTTACACTTTTCAGTCATAAGTCATAACCATCTTAAATTAAATGTACACATGTACCCACAAAGCCAAACAATGTTTGAAATAAATTAGATAATATAAAACTTCAAAATATCGAGTTATTATTAAATTAAAAATTGTTAAAAGATTTATTTAGCTTTCAAACGTTATATCGTTCGTCATCAGAATAATATACAAATGTCCAATCTTTTAACAATTTTTAATTTAATAATAACTCGATATTTTGAAGTTTTATATTATCTAATATCAACGAGTTAATAATTTATATATTGAAATAAATTAGACCTCTCAATTATAAAAAAAAATTAAATCAAAAATTTATTCTTTATTATTTCTTAAATATTAAAATATAAATTAAAAAACTATTGATGATTGCTATTATTATTTTTTACTAATTTGCATTTGACGCTTTTTTGTGTGCTTCTTTATTTTAGTTTTGCGTTTTTCTGCTTTTTCAGATTTAACCAGCTGCTTTCTGGCTTTCTTTTCTTCCAGAGTTTCATGTTTTGATCTTGCAGAATTAACAAACTTGGAGGTTTTTGTTCCATCAGAATCTTTATCGTCATTGCCTTCATCTGAATCACTTTCATCTTTATCACTTAAAATTTCTGGTTTCACAGCAGCTCCACTTAAATTTTTTTTTAATCCAATTATGGTTCTGTACATAATGTCGTTATCGTCTCCAATTTCAGTCTTTTTCCTGTCTCTTTCAAAATCCAGGACGTCGTCCAATTTTCTTGGAATATATGCATGTTTGAATACTTCTTCCGACACCTAAACAAAAACAAAGGTAGGTAAATAATGGAATGATTAACTTTAAAACATTGTTTACCTGTTCTGCATTCGTAAGAGGCGCCTTTGACTCGGCAATTTCGGATAATTTATCCAAACATTCTTCCATATTTTCTTCCGTAATCGTTAAATCCGTGACAAAATCAAATAGTTCCTTAACAGTCAAAGTTGCAACACCTTTTTTTAAAAAGAAGTCGGTAACATTGGTGCAATCCGTCCTTAAAAACTCTAGAGCAAATGGGTGATCGTGTTCCACCGATTGAGATACATCGATAATGTAAACTAAACCGTTGAAATACAAAATGTTATATTCCGACAAATCGGAATGTATCAATTTACTAACATTGTACATTCTCCACATCATGATACACAGCTCTCTGTAAATCTTACGAGCACTGGAGATACTTAAATTCGCATCTATAAGTTTTGGTGCTGGCCATCCGTCTTGACCGATAAATTCCATCACTAGAATATGTGAACGTAAAATAATGGGTTGTGGTACTCGAATACCAGCTCTGTGCATTCGAGAGAGATTCCTCATTTCTTTTTCGGCCCACGTTTTTATCTTTTTAAAATTGTTTCCTTGACTGTAAGCGTTTCGAAAACGAAACTCTCCTTCTACATACTTCTTACGATTCCTGAACCTCAGTTGCGATGTCATGAAGATTTTGATGGCAACATCGTAATCGTTCAAACGAGACGCATGATACACGTTAGCCTCCTTACCGGTAGAAACACAGCCGTTGATTTCCTGAATGAAACCCTTGTTCAAAAAACTGAATAAAATGATTTTACCACGACGATCTAAAACTTGCTCGGTCGTTGCACGATCATATTTATCTTTAATTTTAAGACGACTTTCATCATCTTCTCGTTGTTTCTTGAACATCATGTTTGTAACGTGACCAGGTAAGTCGACAGTGCACTTCTCCACACGAACCTTTTTCATCACTTGCATATCGGCTGTCATTTTACCAACCTTTGCCAATACCATTTCAAAGTCCTCGTCATAACAATCGTTTTCTTCTTCTTCCTCTTCCGCTTCGTCGCTGTAATCACCACCGCTATCGTTCTCCTCATTTTGATCTAGTTCTATTTCAGGTTTGATGTCCTCGTCGGCATCACCAAAAAATTCTTCTTCCGGAATATTCACGGGATTGCTCATCTTGAATAATTAAATAAGAAAAATTTAAAATTCCAAAAACTGAAAGAACACATAAGAAACATGTGTGAATTGTGAGGTTATAAAACCAACAAACGTCACTTTAGGCAACCTAAACGTCAAAAAATATTGGTTGAAAATTTCTAATAAGAGAGGGCGCTGCATTAAATTTAGTTCTTTTAAAAGCAGAGCCAGATTTAGGAATAATCCTGACGATGCTTACATTGCATTGGAGTTTTATCAAAATTTTACTTCAAAATGGTTACTTTTCTTCTTCTTCTGTAAAATAAGAAGAGAAAAATGATACTACGTTTAAGGTGAACTAAAACGAATTTAATTAAATTTAGTAAATAAGTAAAAAATAGGATATAATAATATTATATTCTTCTTTAATAATGTTATAATCTGCTATAATAATGTGTATGATTATCTGAATTCAAAAGTTGACGTGAGATTTTCATTAACTAATCCCTTCTTTTAAATGAGACTTGTGAAGATATTTCGCCTCTCCCCCGCATTAATTTTGAGCTCACGTAATTAATAGACGCTCTCTTATGCAAATCTCCAGGTACAACATTTAGTAGGGAAGCGTCTGGTATGAAAATGTCTTTCGTGGTAATCTTAGGGCCGATTTCATAAAAATAAAAATGTATTTCTATTGGCTTGTTAGAGTTAACAGATGTTTTCTATTGGTTAACTAGGACCTTTTAGTTAAGTATTTATAGGACATAAAATCGCTTTTTTTAGAACCTTTTTAACCCTTTCAACGCTGGATACAAAACATAAAATTGGATTTGAAACATGCAAATTTTCTATAATATAAAATAGTGTTCTATAAAATTCCTTTTATTTTGTTATTCTTACTTTAATATAGGTACTTAAAAAAAATGTTGCTAAGTGTTATTTTAATAAATGACAAATAGATAGAAATAAACAGCGTCTGAGAGGCAAGGCGACAAAGGTCTTATTTCCGCGTGCAAAGCTAATGGTTTTTATAAGCCGTGGACTAAAGTCGATTTAAGCGTTCAAAAGGTTAAGTACCTTTTTCTTTGAATTTATACGACCTAAAAATCACACCTCTAATTATAATTTGGTATTTGGTGTGTTACTGTAAAATAAAGTCAAAATTAATTCAAATAAATCTCATTAATTTCTGCACAAACATCACAGATAAAATTTTGTATGCAACTCGTCGAATAATGCATTATTATCATCACGCATACTTATAAATTTTGTTTTACACGATTTATTTTCTTATTTGCGTTGTTTCATAGAAAAAAAGAAATGTCATACACTTAATTGCTATACTTATGTAATTCATATTAATAATTATTTATTATCTATACCAAGTTCAATACCATTCCAATAATCTTTATCTAATAAGATAAACATCTTAAATATTTATGATTCATTTTACCTAACAAGTAGCTGTACCTACTAATAGTAAGAATTTATTAATTATAGTTATTTAATGATTCGATAACATCAATTCACCAATTCATTCAAAATGTTTATTAAGTTAATATTTTTAATTTCGGTATTTTCGCAAATTTATTCCCAAGAAGAGCTAGTCGATTATTATGAAAAAATGATAAAAGCAGAAATAAAGAAATCATCCGAATATCAGTTTCCTAAAGATGCTAGCGAATACAAACCCAAAAATATACACTCTAAAGGTAATCCATTTTTCTAATAAAATTCAAACGATTTAGAACAAATTTTAAATTATTTTAGATTTTGGCCAAGTTGATTTTGTCGTTATAGGCGCTGGTTCAGCAGGTGCTGTAGTTGCCAGTCGACTCTCTGAAATAAGCAAATGGAATGTATTACTATTGGAAGCCGGAAAGGACGAAACAAATTTTACCGAAATACCATCAATGGCTAAATATGTTAAAAATTCAGAATTCAACTGGGGGTTTAATAGTACCCCTCAAAAAACTTGTTGTTTACGTAATATTTTTAACGTGATCATCTTTATATCACAGAAGTAAATTTATTTTTGTTTTCAGTAAACAATGGAGTTTGCTCTTTCCCAAGAGGGAAATCGTTAGGTGGTACTAGCGCTATCAATTGGTTAATATATAGTAGGGGTAATAAGGCCGATTACGATAAATGGGCGGAAGAAGGAAATACTGGATGGGCTTATAAAGATGTTCTTCCTTACTTTATTAAATCTGAACAATCTCACTTCGATGGTGATGTAGAGTACCATGGTTTGAACGGAAGCTTAAACGTCAACTACCCCAATCCGATTAATACGAAAACGTATACTTTTTTGCAAGCAAATGAAGAATTGGGAGTTCGGATCTTAGATTATAACGGAAAATATCAATCGGGTGCGAGTCTCACACAGTACAATACCGTTAAAGGTAAAAGAGACAGCTCTAATCGAGCGTTTCTAAAACCAGCACAAGGAAGAAAAAATTTACAAATATTAACCGAGAGCTATGTAACAAAAGTTTTGATTTGTAACAAAACTAATCGAGCATACGGAGTTATATTCTCACATAAAAATGTTAAATACACTGTAGCAGTCAGAAAAGAAGTTATATTATCGGGAGGAGTTGTAGGTTCACCACATATATTGATGTTATCTGGTATTGGTCCAAAAGAACATTTGATAAAACATGGCATCAATGTGATCAAGGATCTGGCTGTAGGAGAAAATTTGCACAACCAACCAAGTTTTTTTAATAATATATTTTTAACTACTAACGTCAACCCACTTCCTAACTTACGGGAATCTATCAAACAGTACTTAAATGGTACAGGTCCTTTAACATCGGTGAGTGGTATTGAAGCATTGGGATTCTATCAACTACAATTACATAATTCAAGTGCTCCAGATTTTGAGGTTGCAATGTTTCCATCGGTACTTTCGCTCATCTCGGATTTCGAACCATTTTTTATTAACAAGGTTTCTGATCTTGGACTCGTATTATTGCATCCCAAGAGTAGAGGAAAAATTTATTTAAAATCTCATAATCCATTTGAATACCCCATAATAGAATCAGCGTGTTTAGACGATCCAGAAAATGAAGACATTGAAAAACTATATCAAGGTGTGAAAGTTATACTCAAACTTTTGAACACAGATGCGTTCAAGAAATTAAATTCCGTTATGATACCGTTCCCACCATGCGCGAAACAGCATCCGATATCATCCAAAGAATATTGGATCTGCAATATTAGACATACTGCTATGAATATTAACCATGGAGCAGGAACATGCAAAATGGGTTCGGATCCTTCTAACGGAGCAGTTGTTGATCATAGATTACGAGTTCACGGAATAAAGAATTTAAGGATTGCCGATGCAAGTATTATTCCGGCACCTATTTCAGGTCATACAAATGCACCTGCTATGATGATTGGTGAAAGATTGGCTGACTTTATTAAAGATGAAAATAACTATAAATAATAAAATAAAGTAGCAATTTTGTACGAAAATATTGAAAACAATAATAAAAACTTATTATGTTCTCATTAATTTATTTTACTGTTTCATGAGTCTCATCATTAGTTTTATTAGTTCACTTTGGAATCAGAACCACGGCATAATTTGGAAGTAGGTGAGATTACAACTCGTTATTGTTAGGTAACTAATTTTCAGGTACTTTAATTAAATTAAAGCTATGAAATCTCGCCTTACCTAGAAAATAATTGATTAAAGGCTGCAGATGCCAGGGTTTTGACTCGGTTACGCCTCGTTTCTATAAACGCCTTATTGTTTCAGTGCACACAACTTCCTACGTAAGTAGAATTTCCTTTTTTATTCAACTTTTTTTTTTAATTTTTGAATCAACTTAATTATTGTTTTTACTATTTTTTAATGAAAAATTAATATTAATTTACACCGTGACATTTTATTATTGTTACGTAAAACAATGTGGAACGTTTTGAAAATTCGCTTCTGCTCGGATTCCGGTTAACTGCTAAATTAAATAACTGGCTTTAGCGAACATCTGTGTCCTTTTCGCTTTTGCATCCCTAGGGAATGCTTAAAACTAAACTTGAAGAAAAAGGAAAATAGGTAAATCCTTATCGATTAAAAGGTTTCGTTGTATTCGTAACTGTAAAATTGATCCCGTAATACGAACAGGTTTTTCAAAAACTAAAAATTTGAGCAAAAAACGTTGCACTTACTAATTAATTTTGTACAAGCGAAACCCAATTACCAGAACGATTTTCGTTAAATTTTCCCCTAACTTTTACAGGGAGGTGTTGAACCAATTTACCAGAGAGGGTGTGATAATTGAGGATTAAACAATTAAGTTTAAGCTACATGATACTTGTAGTACACACGTGGTTCGAAAATAAAAAAAAATTGATTTAAAGGTTTTTATTTAATTTTATACAAAACGAAAAATAAATAATTATAACAGTGCTTCCTAATATTTAATGTTTTACTGCTGATGAATACCATGAAATGTACATACACATATATTGCTTTTTTAAAGCAAAAAACTACAAGCTAAATCACAAAAAAACTAGGTATCCAGGACATGATTTAAGTAAGCGATATAACAAATAGCTAAGCGTAAAATTTCAATTTTGGATAATTTTTTATCCGGTGGTAAAGTTGGCAAAAGTTTTCTTAATTCTGCAAAAGCGACGTTAAATGCTTCCACTCGAATTCTTTCTCTTGTTGCGTGTGCCGTTCTGTATTTTTGGGTCGCTCGTCGGCGACGTCTTCTTTCTTCCCTGCTTAAGTTCGCCATGTCATTTCTTTCTCTAAAAAGTTAGTTACGTTGCAATTAGTTAACAAGATTATCCATAGGTTCTAAAATGATTTACAGTTCTAGTAAACTAAAATAATAGCCTGTTAGCGCCGTTGTTTAAATTGTGGTTTCTCTAAATGTAAAAAAATAATTTTGATTTGGTCGTAGGAACATCGTATAGAAAGGAATTTAAGGTTTTAGGTTTCCCCGAATGAAATACTTTATTAAAATTTGCTTTTAAGCGTCGTTCCTTTGAGTAAGTCTGGGAAAGTAAGCCACTTATTATTTGATTATCAAGATTTATAATGACTTAATCAAGTTGAAATGTCAAAATACACGAGCTCGAGACAAATTAAAAAAATTAACAGGAGCTACTGCTACCTTATAACAATGTAAGTTTATAAGGAAGCTCAGCTGCATTCAGTGCATGTACCGAAACACAGATGGCATTAGCAGCTGTAATATTTATATTGCTCCCAAAAACATTCAACTGTAATCTGTAACTCACATATGTACGTCTAAATAATGCTTAAACAAGGAATGTATCTTATACAGTTTACTTTTGAATCTAAATAATCTCAGGATTGTTTATTTCGAAATATGGTATTGATCCTGGCCAAGATTTTTTATTTACCAAATGGTATAAAAATTAAAAAGGTTGTGAACCTTTGTTCACATTTGAACATTTGATCAAAATTTGTTGCTGAAGAGTTACTGCTTTATTAAAAATCAACAATAATTAAAAAATTTATATTTTATTATATCACAAGTTTTTAACTTGTGAAAATTATAATATGAACTATTTTAAATAAATTGCCTACAAGTTATCGGACACAAATTAAATTAATGTTTGCATGTAAACTATTACATACGTTTTGCTTTTATATGAAATCATTTACAATTTAATTGTTAGACATTCTTCCTTAAAATCCAATTGTTTGTGAGTTATTCGCATAAAGCAAACCAAATAACACGCATATCCTTTTATGACATTATTTGCGTAGCTTCTAGGCCAAAATTATAGAACAAACTTTTTGCTAAAATTTTATTACTTTTATTTATGCCTATACATTCACATTTTTTTAAATTTTTATGCGCCGTTTGTGAGATAAACGTAAAGTTAGTTCGAAATGTTAATTTTTCAAATATTTTGCTACATTTTACCGTTTGTCTTTCCTTCAAAATTTTCAAGTAAAATTAGGTTGACCTTTGATAAATTTCCATTTTACGTGGGCCTGTTATGAAAATCCACCTAATTTCAATCGGGTTTATTAAAAATTACTTTTATCTTTTCGTCTGATTAAAATTTACTTATTATAATTTGCAAATTGCTTATATATCTCTAAATAAAAAGATGAAATAGTGCACGCAAAAATATAAGTTATCAAATCGATTTCAAAAGATGTATTTTAAATGTGATCGTAACATGCATAACAATTTTATGGACGACATGTGTCACGCTATGCACCAACATCAATATTCAAATAAATGTCTTGGTTGATTCATAAATTTAAATTTGAAGGAAGAATGTCGAGGAAATGATGGAATGATCAATCGCACTTGTATTAAATAAATGCTTAAGACTTAAGACCATACATATTTTTTTATGTAAGTGTCGCTTTAAAATGATCCACGTACCTTCTTCTGTGCACTCCGTTAGTGTTACACGAAGTTATTGTTTGCAGAACTTCCCGACTATCTGACAAGCTCATGGTGACATATTTAAAGGAATTGCAACTGAAAATGTTTTAAATTAGTTCATATTTTTCAAACAGAAACAAAAACAATATTAATCCAAAATAACTCTTTGAGTCGCCCTATTCTTTTCCAAATATTTTTCTTCCAACAATTGGAACATATGCGTATTTATTTTATCGTTTATAAGGTTAATAAGGAAGGGAAAATCCCGAAACTGGCGTAAATTTACTTTATATGATCCCCGAGAGACCAATGCAAACCCCCTGGGTGTTAATGATGCACGTGGTCTAACTTATCGCCCCCGAATTATTCTATTATCAATCATATAAACAACAAAATAATTAAATTATAATCACACGCTTGGTAGAAACAATGACACAAAATTTGATTTTGAAATAATTTTGTTATAAGAACGGAAGACCACATTTTCCTGTGGGTGACGACAACAATTTAAATTGATGGTTTAATTATTTAGAGTGACATAATATCAGTTTCAAATTTGCCATAAAACCGATTGAGTTTTTGGCAATAAAATATGAAACATTGCAGATTGTAAATTTTATTTTTGAAGGGTACGACTTCCTCAATATTTCATAAATATTTTACATCAAATACCCACAAATTTCGATCACATTTATAATTCCATTTGTATTTGCTGCTTTTTGTTATTAAAAAAACTAAAAATTTACATCTTTTTTATTCTTAAAAAAAAACAGTATATTATTCTGGTTTAAAAAAATTAAAGAAAATCGCTATGAAGGTTCAGTAGGTACAATAAAAAATATATATAGGTAAACAAAAAAATGTTAAAATGAAAATTATCTTAAATTTGGATTGAAAATTTTGAAGTAACAAACCCAACTTACTTTGAATTGCAATTTTACTAAACACTCACTTTATCAACTATTAGATAAAATAGATTCTTATCAACTGATGAAAACAGCGGGATAAAATTTGCCAGCATCCCTTTCGGATCCAGAAGGACCTCCCCTGCACCAATCTGGAATCCTCATCTTGTGGCTCCTCCTGAAATCAATATCTACATTGTTAAATTATGAAATTTATATAAATGGAGTTACCTATAAAAAGTTACAGGATAAAAATATAGAAAATTTGTTAAAAAAAAACATAATCTTAAAAAGGATGTTTTCAGTAAATTTTCACATTTTCTTCATGAAAATGAAAGTGTGATAAACCCACGCTTTGTTGTCATGGAAATTTAATGTGAAATTTGTATCCAAGGTACTTGTTGATGTCAATTTTCACTTGACACACCTAATGTGTATCAAGAGATATTTTTATTTTAGTAAAAATTAAGTGTAGATTCAAAATTTTGAAAAAGTTTCAAGCAGAAGGGGGTACTCATATCGAGTTGCAAAATTAAAATTTTGTTGTTCTTTTAGTTGGAAAAGTATGGCTTATCATTTCAGCGCAAATCAGGTATCTAAAGAGTAATAATTTTAAAGTTAAATTAATTGGAAAACTTATAATCATAAGGTAAGCTTTACATTAAGTTAATTTTAAAATTTTATTGGTAATTTTCTTATATCCGTTTAATTTCTTCGAGTTGTTAAATCGATACTATTAAATTTATGCGATCAAATTTTGGAAATACATTTAAGAAATTGTTATATGATTGTAAATTTTGCCTTACATTTTAAAATTTAAATTTGTCGTGTTTTTTTACCCAAAATCAATCATTTATTGTTTTATTATACGAATATTCCAATAATAGCACAAAAAATTACTTTTTGGCAATTTTGCTGAATAATAATGAAAATTCTGATCGTAATCTAAGTTTTTTTAATAAATAAATCTACAAAAACATTCAGGTTCTTTCTTTCAGCCATCATTTGATCAACTTTTAGTTCGAAGTGAATTCATAAGAAGAACAATATTTTTCAATGAATTAAGCTCATGTTTCATGGGTACATGGCACGCATAAGATTTTTTTCAGAGAGGCATTAACATAAAAAATACATAATGTAAAAAAGAATTGAATCCATGAAACCGTAAATTTTCAAATTTTCTTCTTGTTAAACAAAATTTGGAAAATAAAACAATAATTTTATATTTCTTAGAACTACATTATATTAGATTAATTATCTTGATTATCTTTATATTAATTAATTCTTTATGAATACGCATCACGCAAAGAAATGGAAAATTAATGTTTTAGTACATTTTCTAGTATTAAAAGATGTTTTTTGTGTTACACGAGTGGCTAGAAAAAAAACATTACATATGCAATGTTTCATAAATTGCAATAAAATTGAAAAATTATAAATAAAATGAAAGGATTAATTTCATTAATTTTTCCTGATTTTTTAAATTAAAAGGTTAGAATTGCAATTTATTACCGTTATGTCGTGCCGAAGTAAATTAAAAATTGACATGAAATTTTACCTTAATGTCGTGCTTCAAATTCCACGTTGAGCTTATAACGGTAAAGATTCAACAAAATCTTTCCACCATTAAATTAATTTTATCTTTTCGGGGTTACAAACAAACATCTCATAATAATTAATTTAAATCTTCAAATAGTTTATTTTAACATTAATAAAATTTTATTTTAAAGCACTTATTGAACTGTTGACCCGATGAACAAATGCCCAATGATCTGCGAGCTTCTTTCAATAACACCACAAATTCTTCATGTTAAATTTTTTTATTTTATTTAATTCCATGATTTTAGTTTTAATATCCAATCTTTCCCGTGATACAGGCGTAATTTAATTTTAAAGTTTTACCTTGTTAATTATTTTTCATCCGTTTAAAGATTCCAAACTTCAATATCTTTTATTTAACTTTTTCTATGATTATTCTCATCCGCAACTATAGAAACAGTTAGAAGATGATTCATTCATTTCTTCGTCAGACATTCGTTCTTCTTTATTTTGAATTAATAACAGACCAATTCGTTCATTTTGTACTCGAATAAATTAAATACTGTCATCTTCAAATTCTACATTGCAATATGAAATAGAGAATTTTTTAAATACTCCAAATATTTGCTAAAAAACTGAAAGGCAGTGTAAAAATTTATAATCAGTTCAAAAATTCTGAAACATTTCCAACTATACCAAATTCTTCTTCTTCCTTTCAATGTATAAACAGTGTTTGCCTCTTATGACTTCATAGATCACGTCATCGTTTCTGGTTATACTAGAAGATCTTCTTTAAAATTCTGTCGTTCTTCATTCTATCTACGGGTAATTTCCAGTTTTCTCTATATTTCAAGATCTTCTGATTAATGGAAAAGATACGTCAGTCATCGTGTATGTCTTTGTTTTTTATTCGATCCTTTCTTGTGCAGCTTTTAGTTCGTCTCATGAATGCCATTTTAGCTGCTTGTATTTTTGATTTCTTTCTTTGGGATACCACACCAAACTGCACATGCAAATTCTCCAAAAATAGTAAAAACATTTTATGCACTGATCTGTGCTCTGAAGAATTTTAAGATGGAATGGGTGGGGGAAAGAATGAAAAGCACATTTTGTTTATGAATTTTAAAACTTTCTTGGTATACTGATATTACATATTATGTGAGCGCATAAAAAAATATGTAATAATTCTAATCATTAAGCAGATCCTCTTTCAGGCAGGTAAAAAGTTTTTTTATGTAAATCGACAGACAAACCAACAAGCAATTTTCTATTTTTTTCAGGAAGTTTGCAAACGATGGTGATTTTTTCATGATATTATTCAAAAAGTCAGTGACAAAAAAAACCTGAAATCCACCTCATGTACAATTAGAAATTTTCAGTATTTTTGCTGTCTTTCAAGTTCAAATTTCAAGTGTGTAAATTGTTTAACAAATTAATTAGAATATTTTAACAAAATATTGTTTCTCATGAAAAAATTATTTTAGAACCATCATTAACTTCAACTTATCTGAAACTTGGGCAAGATTTAGAATTAAATTTTTACGAAACCTTGGATTGTCTCTTAAATAATATTCAGGGGTATTATGTATCACCAACGTTATCATAAAGGTGACCGTTATAACATATTTCGGTAAATCGTATCGATTTCATTGGTAGGATTTACCAAAAAACTTTATTTTATGTCATAACTGTCACCTTTATGATAACGTTGGTGATACATAATACCCCTGAATAAAAGAAAATTTACTGTCATTCTCAAACTTTTGAAGAAAAATAAATATCCATTTCCTTATAGTTAGTAAAAATTATACTTAAATGTACACTTTAACCCCTTGAAATCTATCCCCTAAATAATTGGAATTTTTTCAGTATTTTTGATGTCTTTGCAATTAAATAATCATCAATTTGCTGCTTTGTTCGTTTTTGAACCAAAATTTACTTTTTAACCCCCTCCCCCTAAAGCCATTTCCTTTACAATTAGAATTTCTTTTTGTTGTTTATGCCGTTTTTGTAAGTATAATGTTGATTAATTTACAAAGTAGAATCTTTAAACAAAATGCGCCGTTCATCCCTCCCCGAAACAACCCTTTTAGAACAGGCAGGAGTGCGTAGACTGATAATAATATTTTTGGTAGATTTATATAGATTTAATATTGATTTAGTATCAATATTAGAAGCCTCACATTTTTTATCAGTAAAAATAACCTCTACTGCTTAGAATTTTTTCACTATTTTTCATTGTTTCTAGCAGATATTTGGTTACAGAATCGATTCCATTGTGCGCAGTCGGTCCGTTCCTATGAAAAAATCTTTTTGCATTTTTTCTTTTTTAAACAATCACGAACTGTTTAACTAATCATAAAAATGTTCAAATATATAATTTCCAAAATTTTCAACCTTCTACCCATATGTCCAATTTTTGACTCGACTTTTGATAAGATATCATATAATTTTATCCACTACATACAGGTACATAAAGGTGTACAGGTTTATCAATCTCGAAACTACGAGAGGACGGGGGGGCAATTACTTTCTTTTCTGTTGATATCAGTTTTTTTTTATTTGTGGCATGTAATTGAAAATAATCCAAATTGGAATGTTATTTATGGTAGGTACCATTTTTATTTTGTATTAAAACCAAAATTATATTTTGATTGATTAAATGTATACTTCATCACCGTATTTGAATTTTTTTGAAAGACCCATATAGATAAAATTTGTTAGCTAAACAAACCCTTTTACCTAAATTAACTTTTGGATTTATTGAAGCAGTGACAACAATGCAGCAATTTTATTTAAAGTTTATTAATGACTTTAAAATTTGTTTTTGATTTGCTTTAACTGCTAGAACGTTGCTTACCATGTAACTTGTAGTAGGTTAGTAAGTCATTTAAAACTAAATATAGATTACACTAAAATTGCATGATTATTTAAATCTCATAATTATGTATTAGTAGTATATAGTAGATAGAAAAGCAGGGGTTGAAGACAAATCGATTATTTTCGAATCAAGTTTTATGTTATGAGAGCTAAACAGTAGTGGAGTTGATATATAAAGACCAAAGGAGTAATAAACACAAAGCCACAAACCCACCGCTACTTGTCAAATGCTTTTTAATCAATCACAAATTTGACTTTTTATAATTATACCTATGTATGTATACAAAGAAAATTACTCCTTTGCCTTCAGAAGATCAACAATGGAAGTTTAAATTTTTATTAAAATTTCGATTTGACAAGACATCTACATATTTACGCATTGTACGGTATGTAATCTTAGACTATTTTATTTTGCACGTTCCCAAAACTTTTCTCTTCTTTTTGCCATTTTGTAGTTGCAATTTTGAATATTGTCCTGCTTCAAAAAATGTAAATTTCGTCAAGTGCGATTGATACTTTTTTTGTCCTAGTGCAAATACACTTTTTGATTAATTGACTTCCAAATAATCCAAATTCAATATGTTATATTCTATTGCAAACAGTACGCTTTTCATCCAGAAAAACACTTGACGAGGGTTGTGAGCACCCTATACTGACACCTGTTTATATGCCAAGGGGTTGCAACTACAAATCATAGCGAGATAATCTCTTAAACGCCACTAGACACATTTAACAATACGGGGATGTCATATGGACAATTAGTAAACCCCCTAACTGGATGAAAAATTTGCATTACAACTTTTTCAGTGTTTATTTGAATTTCTTCAATGAAAAGCTCGCATTTCAAATATTTTGAATTAATATTTTCCAAATTGATTTTCTCAAATTTCCCTATAGTTATTAAAATCACATCTTTGTCATTCAGATTTCAAATATCTTACAAACGAAAATGATCAATTTCAAAAATATTCTCAAATTATTCCAAAAAAATTTTATTTCCTTTAATAGTAATTTGATAATGTCGTGGTCTTATGTTAGTAAAAATTAACCGATTAATTTAATGTCTTTGGAAGTTTTAATTTATTGATATTATGTAAATATTAAGTTCAACGTCGTACAAAGCTCCACGAGAACTTAATAACTTTTCAAATAGAACTTGCATATTTTTAATCTTACAAATTGGATACAAATATTTGCGTGCCTAATTTGCAAATTTAGAAAAAAAAAAATTAGTCAACACGTCGCAAAAGATTGATAAACTTTTAATGTGAACAGTAGGTAATTGTAATTTTACGCAATTGAATCTGGTGCTTGTTATTTCCAACCCCCTTACAAAAGTCCCTTATGGCACTTACATGTATAATCTCTTGTTTTGTATGAAAATGAAGGGCGGGGTGAGTTAACTAAGATTACATGTAATATATCATTCTTTTTCGATTTTTTATTTTGATTTGTTAAGCTTCCTATTTGTTGCAAATTGTATATGTATTTGCATAACTCTGAATTAATGTTTTTATTCTTTACATAAACAGGGTAATATTCCCGTAAGGGTCAGATGGAGCTCACTCCAAATACGAGAAGCATTCAAGTTGATAAAAAATTACAATTCCTTATCGAAATTATTTTTAGTTTGAAGATGAATACAAACCTTCCAAATTGCGTAACTGGGAAATCCCGAAATGGTATCCTGAAGATCCTTGCCGTAACGTAGGTCACACAAAAATCATCTCGAACGATCGCGGTCACATATTACCCGGAATCTACAGACCCAATAGAGGTCCTTGGAGTGGCTTTAAAGGGACTTGGGATTTTCCCAATAAAATTACCAGGCAAGTAGGTAGGTCAGTCTAAGTTTTACTAGCAAAATCTTGTGAAAATACAAAAGCATTAATTTTGCAGCTAATGAACTTACTGCAACGCCTCAACTTAGAAAAGACGCATGGAAGAACCACTGTGCCAAAGTCAACTCTCCGCTTGTGTTAATGCAACATAGAAGAAATCCTCGAGAAAAAATAAACCCAGCAGAAGTTGTACGAGAAGCAGGCGAAGAATCGGACACTTCAGAAGATATAAACGAACCGAAGAAGGTAATAATTTTTTCTTTACCACTTTTTCTAACACTTTTGCGTTTTAGACAATTTTATGCCCAATCCACAATATCTGAACTTAGCAAACAATTATTGAAACTTTTATTATTTTTTTTTATTATTCAATAAAATTTATTTTTTCAAAATCTTTTCCATGTCTGTGCTTTCGAAATAAGGAAAGGCGTGTGGTTCCATATGTTCCTGGTGACATAGTGGAAGACAAATACAAACACGAAGATTACAATCTTTTAAACACTTACAGGTATAAGCAAGACAAGCTTCGAGAAGAAGCTACACAATGTCGGGATCCAGATATTCCCCAAGTGAAAGGATTTCCAAAAATGAGAGAAGATTTTTCAAGAATCGACGTTAAGCCCAAGGACAGTAAAACGTTGACCGAAGAAGTTTACCAAAAACATAAAGACCTGATGGCTCAATCGGGAGAACATCGCTGTAAACACAAAAAATGCAGTGTCAAAAACCTACCATCTCCAATTTTAATGGCCGTTAAAAATTTTGATTTGGCTAGAAAATTACACAAAGAAAATTTACAACACAAGCCGTTACCTGACACCGTAACAGATGCTTGGTATCGTAAGTATCAAATGGATCCATCCAAGGAACCTGGACTTGCGTTAAAAGATGGAAATTATGCATCCGGAGTTGCTTGGAAAGCGTATGCTGGTTTTGGACCAACCAGATGTACCAAGTTGAGAGTTTTTAGACCGAAAACCAGCGTAATAAATAAAATTAAAGATTCTGTTAACGACAGACCTAGTAGTGTTAGCAGCTTCGATAAAAAGTGGAGATTTATTCGGCAACAAAAGGTGACCCCGATGCAATTGGCTGTTTGTTGGGATTTAACACCCATGGATCCCAATGATGAACCTAAAAGAACTCCCCATATTGACGGATCTAACGGTTCTTTAGCACCAGCAGTATTTTCCTTAGTTCACAGCCCTAAGCAAAATCTCATTATCGAAGACGATTTAGAAGAAGAGGTCTTACCGGAACCTGGAAGGCCAAAAACATCCTACAATTCTTGCGAACACAGCAGTACGAGTAGTAGTACATCGAAACGAGCACAAAGTGCTTACGATTATCACAAAAGCCTTGAGTTATCGAACGAAATTGAAAAACCCAAATTATCGCACTCCCATTCTAGCAATACTTCATTTAAAAAATTTTGCAGTGCGGAATGCTCGAAATACAAAAGCAAAAAGCCAGAAATAAACAAGCGTTTATGTGTTGCTTGCGAAATGAAGAACATCCAAATTAAGGAAACAAAGCCAAAATCGGAGTTTAAATTAGCTTTCAAAGCGGGCGTGCCACAAAAAGTAAGTAAAAATACTTTTTTCATCAATTGCAGAATCCCTAGGATGAAAATTCCGTACAGAATAAGGAATTACTCGATTAATAGTTTGGCTCCTCCTTTTTCTTTGCAGAATTACAAGAGGCACGACTACCCAGAACACTGGAGATTAGCCAGCGTTTATCAACATTCTTATAAACCTTTACAATTGAGGAAACGACCTTTGATACAAACAATTTTTAAATGAATTGTCATATTAGAAAATGGGACGAAGGTTCTCGATATTGTAACTTTAAACTTTTAGTGTGGAAGGGAAGAATGTAATGGGACTGTTAAAAATTACGTGAAGTTCATTTTGACCCACAAGTTATTAATTTAATCTTGTTGCCCTGTAGCCTCTCTATCCCTTGATGTTTGGACATCGAGAACTTGATAGACCACTTTGAGAATATAAGGCACTAGTACCATGAGAATAAATCTATTATTAAGCGGTTTTCATAAAACTTGGTTGAGTTTATAAAGTTATAATGAATATCCTAGATAGGGGCAGACTGGTACTTAAATGAGAGGCTGCTCGTTCTTTTTTCCAATCGGAGGGCACAGACAGTCAGATGGTAACACAAAGATAGAAAATGGCAACAGTATCCTGTCTTACCTAATAATCCCATCTTACCCCACTCTCTCTATAACAATTACTGGTGAGGAGAAAATAAATAAAGCCTGAAATAAGTCGTGATACAAGAAAAGTAGAGAGCCAAAGACCAAGGGTAGGTTACTCATCAGTAGATGGCTTGATCAAAATAATCAAACAACCAAAACATAATTAGTGAATTTCTAAAAAATTGCATAAATAATATGTTAAAAAAGTGATATTTTACAGGACCAGTGTTGGTATATCAGTGAGTCGTGTGAAGACACTTCCCTGGTGTGCTAACAAGCTCTATGAAGATGCATAATACTTTTTACTTTTGAAAACAACAAATCAAATAAAAATTTTGAAATATCTAGAGCAGTAAAATATTTATAACATTTGAGAATTTTTTTTGAGTTCTGTGGCTGTTATGCTTATTCAAGTGTTGCACTCGGATAATTATTGCAAACTTCCAAATATTTTTGAGTTCATTTGGTATTCTATTAATTATTTTCACAATTGTCAGCACTGAATACTCGAATAAATTTTGCTTCTTATCCATTCAGGCAATCTATGAACTTTTATCAAAATTAAATATTGTGTTTTTCAATTTTTTTTATCATTTTGTTTTATTTATCATTCAAATTATCAATTATGAAAGAAAAAATTGTCTCTTTCACAGTTTCTGCAACTAAACACAAAATGTATCTAAAAAACTTTTTCTGGCCTTCAAAAAGTAGCATAAGTAACAAGTTAATGTCGACACTAATTAATCAAATTTTACAAAATTAAAGCACTCTCAAGCAAAAACTTTACATCCAAAGATTTTCAATGCTTTGAAAACTAGAATAAAAGATTAAGCACATTTCAAATCCATTTAAGGGATTTTTTATTTATACACTTTTATTTGAGATGGCATTCAAATGGACAATTTTGGTGTAACGCTCCTGATACGGGAAGCATTGCATGGTAAAAATAAAGATTTTGAAGTCTTGTTTGTGTTTAAAAGAAAATGTTTTTAATTTGTCCACCCAAAGGTAAGCATATTTTCAAACAAACAAGATATTTTTAAAATAATTAAACCCAAAGCCGAGCAGTGTAGTCTTAACTAGTCTGTCCCTAGAACCACGTATTTTTTAATGGTCCCAATGTTAAAAATTTAAACTTTAGTTGGTTCACACTTTGACCAAAATCATTTTGGCTACGTTAGTGGAAAACCTCTGTTTTAGATTGTAGAGAAACGAATTGTTTATTAGGAGAAAGTACAATTGCAATTTGTGTAGGTGCAAATAAAAAAGTTATGATTTTCATTGACCATGTTCTAATTTGTCGTGAAAATCTGCATTCATATCAATTTCACTAAATGAGTAGAGTAAAATTTTAAAATATGTAATTCAGTCAGTTCTGGATTGACCCATTTTATTAACGTTTGCTAATAAATTGTTTTGAAAATCACTACAGACTGATATGCTAATTATTATTTTGTAAAAATAGACTTAATTAATTTAATCAATTTTTGTAATTTCTCAAAAGAAATGCAATTTGTTGATCAAATAAAATTTTTATTGTTAATATATTGGAAAATTATTGTTACCTGTTTATAAATAAATCATGAATTGAACAAAATAAAATATAAAATTTAAAAAGTTGTTTTTATAAAACTACAAAAGTTGTGTTCTTCCTTACTTTAATTTAAACTTGATTATTTAAGTGTTAAAAAAAAATCGTCAAATTCACCATTATCACTTTTATAAAAAGTATCATATTATATTCATTTGAACTGAATAACAATCAAGAAAATCATACAAACACAATAAATTAAGGCATCAACTTATTATATTCAATGAAAAAATTACTTTTTTTAACATGATCCCATACTTTGGTACAATACAACAACCAGTGCTTTTCATTCACATTATTCAATGGATATTTAGTTGCTCCTAAGATGTGGGATCGTAAATAACGAATTAATTCTTCCAGCCCTGGATGTCCTTGATATAATTTATCTAAAATCAAAGGCTTTAAAATTTTGATCCACAAGTTACCTTAAATTACCTAAAGCGTCGTCATATGAAGGAATAAGAAATAAATTTATTGGATCACCACAATTTTCAGGACTGAGACTGTTGATAAGTTTTCCACAGCCCAAACCTAGGTTAGATTCCAAATGCAGCTTTGTTTTATTAAATATTGATTTGTAGATCTATAAAAAAAGTATAATATTAAAATGTATAAAACTAAACTTCTCTGTGCCGAAGTTACCTGCTGCATTTTCTTAAAACGGTTTGGGGAAAAGTCATCCATTTTTGCCTTATTATGGACTAAAATTAGGTGAGGAAAATGATCAATGTGTTCGTCCTCTGGATTTGAAATGGTCGGTTTTAACATTTCGGCGGACTGTATAAACCTACAAGATTGTTAAAAATAAATTAATTGTTGACTGTAGCATTCAAATCATGCAATTATTTCAAAGTAAATCGAATATTATAAACCAAAGGTCGTTACTAATTTTTTCAAACTTTCACATTTAATTTTTTGATATAGAGCAAAAGTTTTAAAAATTATTTTAGTTTTGTACTTAAAGATTACATTAAGATTTGTAATTATTTTTTCTAATTGATTACCAATTATTATTTTCAAACTTTCGCATTTGATTCTTTGATAAAAAGTAAAACATAAAGATTTTTCTGATAAAAAATTGAAACAATGCATAAACTCTATCAGATTTAGTGAAATGTCTTAAAGGGAAGCAGAAGATTTTTACAAAATCAGTACATAAACCATAAAACGTCAATTGAAAAGTGGTACACCTAACAATCCTAGTCATCCAAAAGTTTTTATGAGATAACATTTGCTAGTCACTTAGATAAGATTTGTGAATATCTATAATTGCATGAGAAAACTGTGACTGTTTTTAAAAACAATCTTTCTGAAAAAAGCTGGGTTAAATCTTTTTTGAATAGACATCTCCAGATATCAGTACGATTTGCTAGCAATATAAAAAGAGTTGGAACTTCTATTGACGAAAACATCCTTAATTTAAATTTGTTGTAGAGGTTGTAAATATCCAGAGAGAATAATAAATTTCACAAAAATCAACACTTCAGTCATATTGTGGGAATGCTACTGGGAATTCGATTCCTCCTTACATAATTTATAAAGCAGAGCACCTGTGGACGACAAAGATCACTGGGTGCCAAATACAATAAAAGTAAAAATGGCTGGATTGACCTGGGAATATTCGAGGACTGGGTTACATCTCACCTACCGCTCATACTCAAAAAACAAAAAGGCACCAAGCTCATTATTGCCGATAACTTCCCATCTGAGTGTTAATGCTATAAAATTGTGTGAAGACAACATCGAATTTGTGTGTTTGCCTCCAAACTCAAGCCACTAGGTGCAGCCTATGTTGGACCGTTTAAGTCTAAATGAAGGTATGTTCTTTCCAGATAGAAAGAATCTGATGCTGGTAAAAAAAGTACCAGTTTCCACTATTGCTGAAAACTGGAACCTCAATGGCCAGTAATTTACAGGCAGGATATGTTTGCTAGACCAGCAGAAACTACTCAATTGTCTTCCAAAAAGAGAAAGAAATTTTAACCTTAATTTAATAATAAATTCTTTCATTGCAAATCTTGAAAGTAAGCGCCATGATTTTGTAAAGACTCTGCCCACTAAAAGGAGAAAACAGCAACTCCCTGGTGGAAAAAGCACTACAAGAAATATGTACCAATTTCCCTAATGATATTTTAATAACATTTAAAAAATTCATTGTAAGCTAGCTATGCATTCATTATTTTCAAAAACGCCCCCCTATTTTCATTTTCTTAAGTTTACATCTAAAATAATTAAGACCTCTCAGTTAAATTACTATTACAACGTTTATATTTAAAAATGCGTAAGTAAATATCACCCTGTTCAAACATTGTAAAACCTGTAAATCTTACCTCAAGACATTGCTATCAAAAAACCAATCTTGTACAAAAATCACCACATGACACACAGAGAACAAGAAAGCGGTCATCTGAAGACTCAAAATTTCACCCACATTCTCCAAAGGCATAAATTCGTTAGTCATGCTCGACAATTTGTTTTCATTCCTTATTAATTCGTCCAAAACTGATGAAGAATTGATAGGTTGGCAATCAAGAAACATAACCTAAACTTAACAGTGTTTACCAAAAGCTTTACTAATTTGTCCATCTTACTCTGTTATGGGTCACAAAGAAATCGATTCCACTTGTCCTGTACTGATTCCTTCCCAGATCATTCAAACTTTGCGTTTCAAAAATCACATCGTCAATTTTAACCGGACTTTCTTCACTAATCTTAAAAGTTATCTTATCCTCGAGTTTTTCCTCTCCACTGTCATCAAAATTAACACTGCCTTCGGCACCCACCACGTTCTCAATATCACTATCACTGTCGTAGTTATAAGAATCAGAAGAATGAGACGATATGGAACTGTTATCTTCACAGCTGGGTTCCTTGTTAAATATCCTCTTTTTTAGTTTGTCTGTTATATGATGGTGCGCTAGAAGATTTAAAAGAGTCGACTTTCCGACACCTTGTCCACCCACAACACCTACAACAAGGTAATCCTCGTTGTCGTGTTGTAAATAATCTTGAATATTTTCGCTACAAATTAACCCATCGTCTAACAATTTCACACATCTGGTCATACGAGTGTTACTTTTTGGTAAAGCATCTGTTAGGTAAAAAGGTAAATTATAAACCGTTTTTGAATTAAGAGCAAACAAAATACCTTCGGAGGAATTAGTGGATCCACTGATGTTAATAGATTGACTTGAATCGTTGTCCTTGGAAATATTCTTAGGCGAGACCGAGCGATCTTCTGGATGATGTTCCCTTGCTAGGATTGTAGTTTTCTTAACACCTCGTGTTTTATTTTCAAGTTTTTCAGAATCGGGGGTCGGATTTGATGTGTTTTTGAAGAGCCGACTGCCGAAATTACTTGATTCCTAAGATAGTAAAATAACAGGGATTAATAAACCAAAAGGGGTGAAATTTTGTTACCTTTGTTGGAGTTGTAAATTTTTTTTTATTATAAAACTTATTTCTATCACCTTCAGACATTTTAAGCGTATTTTTCCTGATTTTAAGAAGGTACAATTTAAGGTTATGTTTGTTTCATAAAAGATGACAGCAAGAATGAAGTTGGTTTATATATCGAGTGTAACAAAATAAAGCGATAAAATTTATTATTTGTTATTTTCAAATGCAACTTTACGATAGTTTTTGAAACTACAAAATTATTTATGCACTATTAAATTTATTAAATTATAAATGAATGTATAAAAAGCTCTGATGAGCTCAAATGAGAGCAAAATAATTGTCGTAGTTTATACACAATCATTAATAATTCATTTTTTGAAAATGCTATATTTTCAAAAATTGTTTTTGTTTTGTGATACTTTAGTCGTCCGTCTAGTCGGAAATGAAATTTAATAACAAACTGCTTAGCAAGCGATAAGGTTAGCGTCGAGTTTGAATAAAATGTTTTTATTTTTTTATACATTTTGCAGTAAAAAAAGAAAAATTTCAACTAAAAATGTGTAGATAATGTGTCCCCTTGCAAATACAAAAAGTAGTAAAAACCTTTTTAAATTTTCTAACTTTAATTTAAGCGTTATTGAACTGTAAAATCTTAATTATTCACAATTTTTATGTAAATATTTATGGGAGTAACTGGGGGGGGGGGAGGTAAAAAATCTAGTTCACCCAAGAAAATTTCAATCCTACTCTAAAAAAAATAAAAAGTACTGTTTGCCTGACCTGGAAGATACTCCGTACCTTCTGATCTCACACCATCAATTACTTATTTACATTTTACACAAGGCATCCTACAATATTAAACCTTTAAAAATTAATTAAAATTATTAAATTAAATTTAATAATTTTTAAGATTTTAAATTCAGGGTGTACACCAATCTCTGATCAAGAAGGTCAAATTCTAATAAACAATTTAAAAAATCTAATAAATAACAATTCAAATCAATATAATAATAATTACTTCTACAAAAGCAAACTGTTCTCATTTTTCCGTGTTATGAAAAGAGATAATTTTTTAAGCTAAAAAATATTTGTAAACAATTAGTAAAGAAAATTTTATTTTAATTAAATCTGAACAGAGATGGATTTAGCATCAATTTAAGCAGATCTTACCGACATTTTTTGACTTAAAATTTGCACCAAACATTTTTAACTCATATTAAACTATGAGGAAATGTACAAATTCTAAAACGAGTTTTTCATTGTTTTGGGTGTTGTTTGCTGAATTTGGTATTTTTCCATTTTAGAGTGTACACGGTGGAGAATCTTAGAACTATTTTAAGGAGTGGGGTTGAGCTGTTAAGGGGGGGTCAGTTAAAGTTAATTCAAACCACAAATAAAGCGTTCTTGGCTTTTAGTCGCTTTTGTTTATTCGTACGTTGATTTCATACTTTTTTTTGTGTCGTGCATTTATTTAGTGTTGAAATGAAATCGTTGCATGATAGATTTTCGCGATCGCGTCGGTTCGCGGAAATTACTCTTTGATTTACAATAAAAATTTTAGTTTTAATTGTTGTAGCACAAAATGAATTAGTATGAGTGTTATTTCTATAAGTGTTGTGTTTCTACAAGACCTAGTAAAAACAAACATTGAAGGAACATTTCCAAAACGCAAGGCCACAAAAATGTGTTTAAGAAAAATGATGGTAAGTCTTTTTATTATACTATTAATTAATTCTCTTAAGCATTTTGAGCCAGTTTAATTAAAAACTATAATGGCAGTAAAGTTTAAAATGATCTGTTTCTTTTACGAATCAAATTAACATTTTATAATTTCTTCATGTGGGAAGGGCGGTTTTTAGACTTGCAGATTACAAAATATACCTTTCAGGCTCATTCCGTAAGTTTCCGTCTTGTCTAAGAAAAATATTATACAGGGCTGCTTAAAATAAATTCTCCTAATCGCAACTTATCGCGAGTCCGACCCTGGTTTTGTTTTTGTTTCTGTACAATCTTCTGTCAATATTTAAACGTCAACGTTTCATAACCTCCTTACAAAATAAAAAAAGGAATTGTAATGTAGGAGCTATCGTTATTAATTTTATGTTTAATTTATTTGCCCTGATAATATTATCGCGTTCGTATTAAATTCCGATGAATTTTAAGTCACGTTTTTGTCGTTGATATTTGCGTTTAGTTTACAAAATGTATGGGAGCAGGCGAATCGCTTGTTGCATGTCCGAAAAAAAGTTACAGAAACTAAAATGGTCCGAATTCGAAGAGGTTTGTCGAGATTTCGGGTACGAAGTCTTTAAGGTGCGTTTTTCTCATTTCAATTTTGTAAAGTAGGTTAAACTGTAACCCCGTTTTAGTTGGATTTGAATGCAAGTTTGGAGGAACAAGGTGAATTTTCTGTATTTCTACACAAATTAACCGACGTTATTGCGTTGGCAAATCAAGGCGACGAGAAGGCGAGTTGGGAGTTGCATTTTTATATTCTTGTTACTAAATTGTGTTTACGTTGTAGAGCACTAGGGTGATTAATTCGGTACAAGGTTACCTGAAGAAGCATTCCGAGGTGGTGGTTATCGATCCTATTGTAAATGTTGCTCAACTGTTAGATAGGTACAGAACCTATAGTATTATCCACGCCACCGATTTACACAAATACGCGATTTTTACACCAAATTTTTGTGAAATTACGACCAAAAATAAACACAAGACTGTCGAACAGTTAAAGGCTGCTAACGTAAGTTACCCCTTTATTTGTAAACCATCGTTGGGGCACGGTTCGAAGAAGGCCCACGAAATGCTTATAGTTTTTAACGAGGACAGTCTAGAAGACTGTGAGCCACCATGCGTTGCACAGACTTTCATAAACCACAACGCCATTCTCTATAAGATTTTTATAGTTGGTAGCCGGTACTGTTGGGTTGAGAGGCCTTCCTTAAAGAACTTTTATTCTACCAATCAACGGAGCATCTTCTTTGATAGTGCGGATATATCAAAGGCAGATTCCAAGAGTAGCTTATCTGTTTTGGATATCGAAGACGTTAATATACCTCAAGGGAAACCGGACATATTTATTTTAGATAAAATTGCGTACACTTTAAGAAATGCCTTTGGGATGGACCTGATTGGGGTGGATGTTGTTATTGAAAATTACACTAGAAAGTATGCCATCATAGACGTTAATGCTTACCCCGGTTATGATGGTTTTCCCAATTTTTATCAACATTTGTTGAAATGTGTGGACGAGAAAGTTAACTTTAAAACCAAAAAGCATAGTGCGGATACGAACTCTTTAATTAAGATACTTTAGTTAAATTTAGTTTAACATTTTTTAATATTATGGATTTTTGTATAATATATCGAATTTCATTCTCTCGTATAATAATTATTGGTTTACCTAATTAAAGTTTTACATTTTTTAATGATTAGTTTGATTAAGGTCTTTGAGTTACTGATGGAGTGAAACAAATTACTACACTCCAGTTTTTAAAATATACCCCCATAGAGTCCACGGAATCCTTTACTTCAAAAACTGATAAAACCATTGAACTACTTCTTGTTGAAGATGGTAAGGTACCTGGAGGGATGGGCAAACTGCAATGAAATTTTCAAAATTTCTTTTTGAAGCAAATGCTCATTATTAGGGAAGTAAAATTAAATTTTTAATAGTTTTTTTTGGGAATAAAAAATATTCTTGATAGTCGCAATTAAATTTTAAATATAAATATTTTTTTTTATTTAAATCATAAAAACAAATTACTTTGATTTGAAATTATAGTTTTAATCTGTGTTTTCCAGAAGATGCAAATTTATTTATAATCTCTAACGTCCAGATCAATTTTTGAGCGATCATTCAAAAACGGATATTTTCACATCAAGCATTTTTGAGAAAAACTGTTTACTCATAGGGCATCAAAGTTAAAATTATTCAATTTCCATGAAAAGTTGTATATCAATTGACATTTTTAAAATCATTTTGAATATTATATTATTATGAAAATATTCGTTTCTTTTTAAGGAAAAAAGTTGAAAATACAAATTTTGAGTGGGAGGGCACGATTTTTAGGGCCAGTTGTATAAAAGAGGATCATCTTTGACCATGGATCAAGCTCTAATTTAAACCAATCAGTACAGTTAAAATTTTATTTTAAGTTTTTTATTGGTTTAAATTGAAGCTTGAACCATGGTCAAGGATGATCCTCTTTTATACAACTGACCCTTACTGTATAATGTAGGTAATAATGGTAACTGACGAACGTACCATGAATTTAAATAGTATTTAAAAATAAAGAGAAAGATATAATTCGAATAGTACCCCTAATTTATTGTATTTCCTCTTTTTTTTTACAATTTAAACCAATTTAAAATTTGACCCAGGATTTTCCTAGAATAGTGACCATAATTTTTTTAGGAAGAAAGAGAACAAAAGCACTGACGCGTATAAATGACCTATTTTTAACTTCATTTTATAATAAGTAGAATTTATTCGATCCCTCGACTATATTTGCTCCGAGCAACGTGCATCGATAATTTTAAATTTTTTTTTATTGTGGGCCTATCAAAATTCTTCTGATGTTCCGAATTTATCAAAATTGTTGCAATTTAAGCACACAGATTTTTCTGTTTTTGACAAGAATAAATATTGGTTATTCGTTAACTTAGTGAGCAATTCTTGCATTGTACATACAGAAGAAATCGTTGTTACATAACATAATATGTATTGGTTTTTCTCTCAAAGATGTCAGACAATAAGTTTTGCTCTCAAACCATAAATTCTCCTATCTCTACCACTGAATAGTTTCATAAATATTTAATAAACATTATTATTTTCTTCAAAAATCAAATTATTTTTTAACTTTTCTTGATCACAAAGCAGAGCCGTAACCAGGGGGTGGCCAAGGATTAACCTTCTCTGTAAAAGTCCGAATCTTCCCTGGCAAAATTTATGGAATTTTAATGTTTTTGCATAGATCTTCTTGTGAATAATAAATTAGTGCATTACACCCCTTAAATTTAAAGATGAATTTGATAGGATCAATTTTCGCATTTGCAAATTATCCCGTGATAGTTCATCGTAAAGTGGCCCAACTCTACCAAAGGAATGTAATTAAGAAATTATTTACACTTACTTTTTACATTTTTTATATTGTTTTCAATGTACTTACTTAAATAAAAACAAACATTTTTTGTGAATTTTTTATAAAAGAAAACATTACTTGATCCGCTTCACCCATTAGTCGTCTAGACTGGATTTCCGGAAATATGCAAATAAACTGATCAAACAACCAAAGAGCAAAAAATGTTGGAATTTGTTGAAATAGTTTTTTTGAAAGCTAATTCTTTGAGTTTATTGGATAGCTGGAAGGAACATTTTGCCCCGTTTGACCCTACTTTTGCAGATAATTTTATGACCATAGCAAGTATTTTATTCATGTCAAGCTCTACCAACAAATCGGTTACACATTTTTTACAAATCATTATTTATAATGAAGAAATCTATTAAGAGACACCTTGGTTGAGTGCCCATGACAAAATCTTTTATGGTTAAATGGCGTAACACACTCTCCGTTACTTGTGAAGTATCTCCTGGAAATAATTTGTAAATTAATCTTGTACAAACAAGTAATTTCATTATCCTTATTGGAATAGCGGTGGAATTTTTGATTTTATACCTATCGATACTATTAACGACAATTTTTTACAACTTCATATATATTTTCCAAAATTTACTTTGTAGCAACAAGTTCAATTATTTCAAATGTGCAAATCGGTCAAGTAATTAAAACCATAGTAAATCAATTTTAATTTCTCTTCCTCATAAAGAAATAAAAGATATACACAATTTTTTCTTTTCTATTTGGTTTCGTATCTGAATTATTAATAGCTAACTTTGTGCATTTCTAACAGACAGACAGAGTATATAATTTTATTTGTATGGTGTGTAATTTGCATAATAAAATAAAATTATAATACATTATATATTTAATATATATTTCATCTAATAAATTATTATAAGAATAATATAGAGTACTATAATGTAGAGTTCCTGTTTACAATAATTTATAATTTTTAAGCGCTAAATAAATACACACCAGCTTTTTCTATAAATTATGCTGATAAATTGTTTATAAAGTACAATAGATAGGGTACATATAACAATTCTATTTAATTATATTTATAAGTTGTTAATTATATTATTGAAATACCTGTTGTCATCATAAAAGAAATATTAAGTAATTACTATTAATTTTGTAAGTATACTACAAAATACTTAAAAAACTAGCATGAAATTTAATTGTCTGCAATCTACATAATAATATAAAGCATAATATTTATAATTGCATTAAAAATATTTTAATGTTTAGGTATGATTAACTTATATGGTGACTAATTTATTCGTACACATCAGTCATCTTTACAAAAAAATTTTTCAAGGTGAACCAAGTTTAAAATTTGAAATTCAACTGAGAGATGGATTTTTTGATTTTGCGATACTTTCTCGCTGAAACAGAATAGCGGGGCGTCAAATGGGGCGCCTCGGGTGATTTTCTGAAAATATTTGAAAGATCAAAAATAAATTTTATTAAGTCCAGTAAATTTTTTGATCGAATAATTTTTCAACTTGCTAGGTTTTAAAATTTCGAACTCTTTTTTTTTAAAAGAATAAACTTCGAGCTGGCAGAAAATCTGAATGTCTGTCGAACGAATCCAGACCCTTAGGATCCCAGAGCCATTCTCTCACACAAAATGTAGTTAAAACTAAACGATTTTATAATATAATAATTATAGAACAGAATAAATGAACGGTTTGTTCCGCTCGTTAATTAGGAGAAATTCAAACTTAAATTGATGGGATAAATTCTCGAGCTTTTCTAAAATAATATTTTACATCGAAATTGAAAATGGAAACCATCCATCCATGCGGATTCCTCTTCATTCTACACAGCCAGTACGATCCTGTGTCATCTCCTGTGGTTTAAAAGCACAAATTATTTCATCCCTTTTTGTCCCTCTGCATGACCTATTTACCTATAAGTAAACATGGTAGGGAGTTCATAAATCAAAAGAAAATTTTGTTTTCGAGTTCATTTCGAGTTCGTTCAAACCATAATAATAGTGCAATAAGTTTTTTATGTGATAACACAAAATTAATAAATGCAGAAATAAAAAACTTGTTTACGAATTGTAATTGATAAAAGGTAGATATATTTTGGAGTATTGAGTCACACATTGCTGTCAATGAGTAAAAGTTTAACAAGTTCATGCATAATTGATTAACTGCTGTGGGTTTTTAGAACAAAAAGTATAAAATTGTTGTTGTTGCAAAGAAAAGTTTGAATAGTTGTGGTTGTAATAGGTGGGAATCGGAAGAAGAGAATCAAATTAGAAACAGTTTTCAGTCAGTCATACGGCGCACTCGTAACAAGTTTGATTTAAGATTACTTCAAGTCATTACAAAATTTATTGTCGTCGAGAAAAATATTTTTGTACCAACGAAAGCGCAACAAGTTTTACCATGTCGTGCATCAAAATTCAAATTTGATTGAACGCGGTTTCACGTGTTGTGCGTCCTTGTAATTTTACGTCTTACAAAATGTAATCGTAATGAATACGTAGGTAAGATTTGTAGTTTACTCGTGGGTGTTTAATGTTATCGGCTATTTAATCTTTGTTTTTTAAATTTATAATGTTTAAATTGACGTTTGAAAAATTAAGTGCGCCTTATTTTTCTCGCGTGCGCGAGGAAAATTGAGTGAAGTGTTGTGGTGTTACCACCCAGTTGGATTTCCACAACTTTTGGACGCTTTCCATGGAAAGTAAGCACTTTTTATTTAATTCCTTTATTTTGCTTTTTATCAATAACCACTTCTGGTTGGCTTCCATCTAATTTTCATTTTAACGCTAATGGTTCCATCTAATCAAATTCTTCCACACAATGAAATGATTTACATAATCCGATTGACTTATTCGAAACTGCTATCTAAATTTTGACATGATTTGGTATATAAAAAGTTGTTATATCATGGAATATTAATCAATTCGTTGAATAATTGAAATAATAATAAATTTTGAAAAAAATATCTACTTCGGTCTCAGAAGTTAGCCTTTCGATTAAAAATCAAACAGAAAACTTCAAAAATGAATTAATGTGTTAATAATTATTTTAAATATAGGTTCATAAAAATTATTGATCTCTAAAAAACGTTATCGACTCGAAAGGTTTTTCCGGCATTGGATAAATCGTGACAAAATTTAAAAAGGTCGTTTACGAAATAATCATAAGAATTATACTTGAACGAAACTCTAATAAATTTAAAATTCATAAATTCGTGAAAATTAATATAGTGCAATTAAAATGAAAGGTCTCAATAGAGTCATAATGTTAATTAAATTCTTAATTTTGAAATTGGCGTATGGTTTAAATAATTTTATACTATACGATTCGAACTGCCGTACTTGCTGTGAAAATTCTCTCTAGCCAACTACGCTACCGAGGCGATTAGTTGAAGGTTATGCGGAACTTTTTTATTATTTGTTCTAATTCTAAGATAAGCACAATTATGTTTAAACTAAAATAATCTATACAATTTTTGATTATTGCATTATTTCAAATAGCTTCCGAACCTTCTCGTCTTTGTTTGTGGCGCTTTGAAAGGGTGCGATGGACACAGGCAGAAGACCCAAAGTAACACGAATTCGCGTTAAATATTAAAAAATCTAAGTTCTTCATCAGAGAAAATAATGTGTAAAGTTAAGTCTTACAAACTGGTGCATGTAGGGGTACCCAATTGGTAGGTACACATTCTTTGTTCAAGGAAAATGTGTGTAAAGCCAAGCTTTGGAAAACGGGGGGTCTGAGGGTATTAAGGAATACCCTTCAGCGATGGTTCTTTTTTTAAAGTGTTGCATTATTACAATAATTATTGAAATGTAATAATGCAATTATTGCAAATACACTGTCTGATCTCTATGGCTGGGGGGTATTCCATACCCCCCAGACCCCCCGGTTTCTAAGACTTGGTGCTACATGTATTTTTTCTCAGCGAACGTATTGAACCATTCAATGCCAAACGCGGCTTAAATACAAGCTAATGCGGGTAACTAATTGCAGTCTGCTTAACTGGAGGCTGATTCAAAACACAACACACGCACATTGTCGTTACAGGTTTGCATAATTGTTAACATTCCTTATTCGCGTTTTACATTATCGTTGGTGGCGCCACCGTCAATAACAACATTACGTTTTTCAGCAGTTACAATTATTCCGTGTGGTGGCGTTTTGTTAATGTAAAACGCGAATAGACCCACATAACAGAATCAAAATAGAACAATATATTGGTTAAATTTGCATTTAACCGTAGAGCTATTTGTGATATACCGTGGCCATTTCCAAGCACTGCAGATACTTATACAAAATAAATAAAATTTTATGTATAAAAATAATAAATTAGCTGTCAAACAATAACCACAAACAAAAATGTTAGGCAACTAACGCGCAAAGCGAGCGTAGAGCAGGATTTCAACTAATGAAATGCTTTTATATTGGTGGGTTGTGTAGGTCGGGAAAAGATGTTGATATTCGTTCTGTTAATATTTGTAATAAAACAATATTAAAAAAACTAGGTAATATGTCTTATTACAGTCCTGGACTAACAATTACCGACCTTCAGGCGATCTGTAAGTGAGTAGCTCGTATATAAGGCGCTTAACGGGTTCAAGCGCTCCTAATTCAATAGGCTAAAAGCAAATAAGGGAAAATTGAGATCGACCATGTATTTTAAATTAAAATTTGGTTTAATGACAAAACCCTAGAGAAGCAATAACGAAAGTTAGAAGAGCTAAAGGAAACTATAGAGTGAACAAATTCACCCCAATTAACTACTTTAAAATAATATTTTCAAATAATTTCTTATAAAAATAACTGTTAACCCCAACTATCACGTAGTTTATCCAAAGTAAATATCCAATTTACTATGCGTTACTAAACTTTTGGTCTATGACAATCTCACCCCAAAATAAGCAGTAATGAAAGTTCTTGTTTTCTAACGTCGTGTTCTTACTTAATATTCCTACTAAAAATTACTGTTTAAAATTAAAAAATCAAAGTTTATAGTAGGTATTTTTTTCCATTTTGAAATTCAGGAGTTTTTCACGTAATTACCGTAAACGTTAATTATAAACGTCTTGGATGAAATTTGCTCTTACATACCTACACTTTGAACTCATTTCATTTTATTAACAGAAATTTGATACTTCCTTCATGACCATCATACTTTTATCTTCATTGCTTCAAGACCATCCTAACGTTGACGGTGTAAATTCAAGTTTTTTATTTTAGAAACTCGAACAATTCAAATAAAATTTTTATATTCACCAAGAAAAAACTTCGTAAGCAAATTTCAAAGTACATATTAGTTTATGTTAATGAGGTTCAGTGTTGATGTACCTACTACATAAAAATTACAAGTGTTCAAGTTGCAGACTTAATGTCAATATTTGTGTGGCAAATTTCAACGATATGGTAGAAGAAGTGTAAATTAATAGCATTTTCTTTTTTAAACATTAAACAAGTTTTACTTAATATTTTTGTTCTGTGAAATTGTTTTTAACAACTTCATCATGGTATCTATTACGGTCCTGTTGAAAAAATTAATACGTGTTATTTCACAAAATACAAATTAATTGACTATTCGGTGTTAAGTAATCAAAAATAAATTAATAAAATTTCGATAAGATGAATTAATTTATTTAAATTACAGAAACTCGAAATTCGTTCTATTTTTATGTTTTTTGGTTTTATTAGTTACTTTAAAATATTCATACCATAATACATAAAATTAGTGTATTTAAAATATTTTGATAGTTTGAAACTTACTCTTGTTTCCTCTCTAAGCGCTTTTAAAACCTTTATGGTGTTCCACATAATTCAATAATAAAAGGAATTATTGTTACTTATTGTTTGAATAATTATTAGTGGCTAATAAAAATTTTATTATCTTATATTTAAACTTTCAAACAATTACTTTTAGGGGAAAATGTGAGGTCTTAATACTTAAAAAATAATTGTTTGTGCTGTTAAATTAACATTATTGTTCTTAATTATTCATTTTAGAGGTGAAAAAGTACTTTAAGCTGGGTTTTAGGTCGTTGTATAATCGTATAAATATTTCAGAGAATGAATATGAGGATTTGTGCTTTCCATTGTGTTGAGTAAAACACATACAACATTTTGTGTAATTCTCTCACTTGTAGTGAGAAAATTCAAACTTTTCCACCAGAATATTGTAAGTGCACTAGGGTGAAACAGAATTCATTTAAATTGCCCATCGAGAAAGCAAACGTTATTTTGTTAAGTTAAAACTATTTTAATCAGTAAACCACTCTGTTAATAATTTTTACTATTTAAAAAATTTAAATGTTGCTATTATCTGCGGTTACTATTCGCAACCAAACCCTTTGTTTCGAACGACCTTTTTGGATGTTTTTTTTTCAAAGAGAAGCATTCCTTTTTAATTATTTTTAAAAAATTAACAGTTAGCTAAAAGTGGTATTCTCACCAGCAATTACTATTAAATTCTAGCTACTTTTTGCACATCTACATTTAATTAATATAATGGAAAATATAAATAGTAGATAATGGGGTTGGGATAATTGAAGTACTGTTTGAATTACATATGTCTATGTATAAGTTTTCAACTCGTGAAATTAATAATAATTAAAAATTTAAAACAATATGTTTCTTATGACGGGTATAACATACATAACCGAAAGCTCATATATAACATTTTCAATTAACCTTTAGAACTTCTTGTAACAGAAGCAGATAAAATTTTGAATGCAATACGCATGAAAACTGCTTTATTATTATAGCAGCTTTCTTTCAAACTTTTTATTAGATCATGCATATCAAGGAAATACATTATAAGTTTTAATGCAAATTGTTTATCTATTTTCTCTGGAATTTGTCCAATTTGTTATACTCGTAATTTATAAAGAAGAAAAGTTAACACTTTATATAATAATACGATCGTTAATTTATGAAGTGATTTGTATGAGATGTATAATAATAAAAAAAATAATTTAAAAATACCATAACGAGCATGTCTACACTTTTAATTTTTATTTACTGTTCTATTCAGTAAAATGATTAATGGAATACCAACAATTATTTATTTAATCTTGACGATATTAAAATGAAATAATAATTTTCGATCCATTTAAAATTTCGGCATGGCCCTAAATTTCGAAAGCGACTTTCACAAATCGATACGTTACGCAAGTGTCGTAAACGATAATTTTGTAATAAAATATGTACATAAGTATAAAAAATGTTTGCAAATATTTACGCCCACCATATCGAGCGTATAATTATTTGTGGTGTTAAAAATATAATAATTGTTAGTTTGAGGATTCATAATTGATACAATATTTATGAGCTGTCAGTCAACCCGATTGAAATCAAAATATTTCCTTACTGCAGCAACAATGTTTGACTTGTGTTAGATAAAATTGATGGCTTTTATAGTTAATTGATACTTAAAAACCAGTTGGCCAAATTTATGCAAAGAATAAGTTTATGTGAAGATAACAAAAAATTACTATGTACTTGGTCAGGACAAAACTTTCATCAAACAGTGGCTAAATTGAGTAATCAAAATGGATAATTGAATTTGTCAGAGGAGCGTATAACTTAATTTATTCGATCTATTAAATCAACCTTAATTATACCTTATATTGTGTAATACGACTGCCACAAATACATTTTACAATCTAAAAACTAACATTTTTGTGACACAAAATTTTGAGGCGCAAGCTTAATTGCTACACCTAGGCGTACCCACCTAATTAAAAATTAATTTTAACATGACAATGTTTTAATCGTAATTTTTTGTGCTACGCGATAGCGTTTTAATTTTTTGTCGATCCACTTGACTAAATTAGATTAACTCATTTTCTAATTTGCATTTTTGTTATTTCGAAAATTGGAACTCCCAATTTTGGCTTGAGCTGGCTTGATTGCGAGGTGGTTTCACCCCGAGGCCGGGGACCAAAATTTTCTCTTTCTGCCTGTGGCACAACTCCATTTGCGCCTTTAATTCGGCAATCACATTTTTGTTTTATTCGCTCGAGAGGTTTCAATTTTATCGAACTTAAAACAATTCTCGATTGCATTTTACCTCGCGTTCTTGTTAACACTCGACTTAACACAATAAAAATGTCGTTTGAATTGTTAGTAAAACATGTATGAAGCATCTCGAGAATTCTGTTTTGTCCTTAATAAATAATATTAAAAGTTTTATTTTTAATATTACAAAAACTCGTCTTATAAATTTTTTGTTAATCGAGGTCTAACTTAATTATTGCTGTTTTAATACCCTTAATTTCATACTTAAATAAACATAAAACCTTCTTTGCGGTACTCGAGTGGAAATATTTAATACCACGTTTTATAAATTTGTTTATTATTATTATGGTTTTGAGGCCATTTTGTGGTTGGTTCAGTCTCTTTTTCTGATTAGTTAAGCTTCTGTATTAAAAATTATTTTTTACAATGACCCCGTGGAACTAAATTTTTCCCTATTTCAAAAACGTGTTTTTTGCTCTCAAGGAGACAGAACGACCTCTTTATTTTAAATCTTCCTATAAAGCAGCTTCCATTTAAAAACTTCAAAGGGAAGAGAAGTATACGCTTAAGGAACCTTCCGGGGACCTCAGATATGTTAAAATTATAGGCTCGTAACTGTACTAGCAGTGTTTTGAACAGATCTTCCAGAAAATCGTCAAATCCAGGATCATGAAGATAGATCTATTACTCTCCAGGGCAATTCGAGTTTGAAATAAAAAGTAAGCGATCAAAAATGCAACTAATTTCTCTGATGGCAGAAACGTCTGGGTTTAATTATTTGGAGTGTAGTGCACTTAATTTTACAGTCAAACTAAATTAAGCAACATCAGACGATTTTCTTTCATAAAATACAAGGAAAAAGTGACCGTCACAGATTCACACATCAATCTTTGGTTTCAAACTAGGACATTCTAGACAAGCAATAAGATTATATTAAACTTTTATGATGATTCTCATCATATAAAAACTTTTGGTGTTTGGATCTACTTTGCTTGTTTAGAAGTTGAGAAGCAGCTAGGTTTTCCATAGTTTTCGAGTTCAATTAAAGTGTTAACTGAGTATCAAGAAAATACCTCATTTCTCCGACAGTTACAGTAGAAAATAAATATATAAATGGATGATCCGATGCTCTAAAGCAGGGGCTCCCAACCTTTTTGCACCTGCGTACCACCTGGGGAAAATTTTTAAAAACTGGAGCTAGAATAGCGAGTTTTTAACGATTTTTTAAAGATTAAAATTTAAAATATCAACATTAGATGAAAACCATCATTGAAAGAAATTGGAAAGATAAGCATATTATGAGATAAAGTGACTGCAACATATTGTCAAAGTTGTCTGGGAAGTATACAAGAAAAATCTACAACGGCGCGGTTATTCCGATTCTTCTGTATAGGAACGAAGTTTGGATTGACAATAATCGACAGCATTATATTTTTAAGCTTTTCTTATTCTTCTTCCTTTCAGGGCTTAGGTTTTTTGCCTGTTCCGACTTCATAATATTCAGGTGCGCTTTCAAATTTTCTTTATGTTCCAAAATTCTGTCATTTAAAGCTTTAAAGATGGTAAAATGCTATGGAAGAATTTGGATTTACAATTAACTTTATCAATATTTTTCATTTTCCTCTTTGATGATATTATAACCTCTTCAATCACTCCTTGTATGTGTTGTTGTTCTTTGTTTCAATTTTGATATTGGAAAATTGAATGTTTGACATCGGTCCACGACTTCACGGTATCTGCATCTAACATTTTCTCCTTGACAAATTTCCTTGATTTTTTGCAACCAAAGGTCCTTTTTTTGTAGTTAATATTTTTTGTACAATCCTTAATAGATGTATTTTCGTAGATTTTTTGTATCATAATGGTGAATTCAATCAAAATTTATTGATTATTATCTGTATCCGATCGAATGTCAAATTGTCAGCTGTACCATAACGAGAGAAAATCAGTGAATTCATTTTTTGACCAAAATCAACCCATAAACTTGAAAGAGTTACATGGTTTAACTTCTCTAGATCTGCTGTATCCGTTTCTTGAGATGAAAACAGTGAACCTATTATAATGACATAGGCAAAGCGGAAAGCTCCAATACTGACGTTAATATTGGCCATTTTTAAGAAAATGATAATAATAAAAGCAAGAAAGAATTTTTCCCAATTCTTCTCTAACGTTTAGTGTTTGATAACTGACTTTAAATTTTAGATCTTCCATACTCCACCCTAGAATCAAGGGATAGTTTGTGGCAAAAAAACTATAAATATTTTGTTCATGTCTGCGGAATCGAATACGACCAAGACGAATAAGAAAAAGTTGCGAAATGTCAGGTAACAAATTACTGATGGGATGATCCACCCAGCGAAAACCCTGAACAATAAAATTTCAATTAGGAATTTCTGATTCAACTTGATTATTTCATGGTGGCAAAAAGTAACTTTATCTTTTACTAAATAAATAAACCTACTTTTGTGTTTCGGTATGATCCGGATATAACTCAACTCTTTATCTTCTGTTAAATTATTAAAAATTATTTAAATGTTTAAATTTTTTTATTTAAAAAATAAATATTGCAAGGTAATAAAATTGTAAGTGAATCGAGTTTGATAGCAACCTAATTTAAGTGCTCAGTTGAAGTGGATACAATTATCTGCAGAAGGTTTTACGGTTAACGAAGTTAACCACAAACGAATTCATCAGACTTGAAGAAGTGGGATTCCAATTTCAACCGCAAATTTATTGGTTTTACTCGGTAAATTGTGTGGGTTTTTAATTGAAAAGACAGTTGTTAATATAAATTTCTAGTTTTAATTAAATGTTTTGGTTTCTATTGTTGTTCGGTCTGAGGAAAATTAAAATTTGGGCTTTAAGTTTTGATTGTTGGCTGATTTTACATTCAGAACCGAGTGTCTGGTCTCTTCAGCTTGAAGTTAGTATTATTTCAGCAACGAATTTCCAAGTATAAATGTGGTTTCATTTAAGCTTTTAATCCGATTAGTTTTCCCAGCTCTCCATAATGTGCCGGACACTAGTTAAATTGGGGTGAATGAAATTAATTGAATGAGCCTTTACAAAATATTTATACGTACTTAACTCATTACTTCTTTATTGTTACTGTTAATAAAATTTTATTGTAATTTTCTCTATTGTCCAGCTTTAAAAATCGTACAAGTAAAGTCTGGAGTATGTTTCGCAAAGAACAGTGCAAAATTCATGTAAGATCCAAATTCTATTGTTAGTATCGAAAGTAAAAATCTTATCTCAGCATTGTTGCAACATACAAAGACCTGAAAATGATATAAGTCGTCCTAAGATTCCTTATTGAGGCCACTGGCTTAGTGGGTATTTATACCTCTCAAGGCTACCGTAGACAGGTGCATAAGTGTTCGTTAATAAATTTTGCCACCAGCAAAACTTCTTTTTTCCTCTCTTTAATTCACTTCCTGTCTTTATGAACGCTACGTTTCCATATTTCACCATTCCAGTCACAGTCTTCTACTCGCTTCTTCAAGTTGAAATTGCGCTTATCATTTTCATTAATTGAAAATTAAAGTAATTTGAAGTTAAAAGCGTAAATTCAATGATAAAACAGGTTCTTTTTGTACCTCGTACCTTAAAAACGTCCGACTCTTTGAGTGTTGGCAAACGCAATAATAAATTGTTAAATTAGGAAAAAACTGGCGACCTCGACCTTCACATTCTTTTTGGAAGTAAAAATCGTGCAATAATATTTTATTATTTTACATTTTTGAATTTAATGATTATGAGGGTCATTTTCCTCTAATGATGTGACTTAATCACTTTTGTATCATAATAAATCGTTTTCTTTGAGTTGTATTATTACATGTACGAAGAAGACGCAGACGAAGACCAAAAATATTGACGTAATTAATAATGCAATTACTCAATTTGTACCTTGCAATTTATTTTCAAGAGTAAAAAAATGTAGACTATAAAATGGGCAATATTTACAAAAAAAAATGTTTAAAAGTTTTAGTTCATAAAATAAAATGGACATGCACAATCATCAATTACAGTAATTATCGATTATTATCGTGTCTGATTTATAGATTAACAGAAAGCAAGAATACGATGTTCGTGATTATCGTGTAAACGCACTTTCTCCTTTTGGTTTTGTAAATATGGGAGGATGAACTGTAAACAAAAATCTTGGTTTAGTTTTAAGTTTTGCAGGCATTTCTTTTGGCTTCTTCGGCTGCAGCATGAGCTTTTTGAGCAGCGTCTTTCGTTATGGCACAATCTTCTTTTGCTGCTTTCAACTGCCCTATCAGCTGCTCCACTCTATTTTTGGCGGCATCGACTAATTGTTCTTTTTCGTGTAATTCCATTTGAGCTCCTTCAGCGGCTTGGGCCGCATTTGCCGCGTTCGACTGTGCGACCGACAGTGCCTCTTGGAGTAATTTATAAAGACCTTGTGCTTCTTGCGACGCTTCTAACGCCGCATTTACCATAGCTTGAGCTTGCTGCATTGAGTTTTCTTCTTCTTTTGCGACCGTCTCCGCCTCTTTAATTTGTTGATCCAACTGCTGAACTATGGCAGCTTTTCCTATCCACGCTGCTTCCGCTGCTTTAGCAGCTTGTGCAGCTTTTTCTGCTAGTTGCTGTTTTACTTGTTGCGATGCTTGTTGACCTGCAACTTGCTGAGCTTCTTGAGCAGCTTTTGCTTCCATCGCTGCTATCTGTGCTATATTATTACCCTTACCACGGGTTTCCCCTGGTTTACAGCAAGCCCTCCGAACAACGTTTTCTTTAGCGTAAACGTTTTGTAATAGGAAGGCTATTACAATACAGTAACCAACGTTCATAATTTAGATCATCGCATTTGGTGTTTAAAAATCTTAAATGTCTAAATGACGTACGTCGCTTCAAGTGTTAGTTGACATTTGCAATGACATTAAAATTCGTTGTTTGTTGCAAAAAATTACAAGGTTGTAATTTGTAAATCGGTGGGTATATTCAACTTATAATGGATACTAAAAAACTTAATTCGAATAAATTATGCGATTTTACTTTTTTGTATAATATATTATGATATAGTCATTTAGTTCATTTAGCGTACAGGGGCGAACTAGTCCCAAAATTTTGGTTTAAAAATACTATAACGGGTTCTTTACCAATAATTATTGAAATACATAAAAAATTACAGAGCAGTAAAAAATGAAGACAAATAATCAGGTTGAAAAGTTTTGCACGTCGGCTGCCCTTGTCTAGTTCTGATTAAAAAACTCCCGTTGACTTCTGCTACCTATAGAATGTTCTTTTCTTTTGGAATAGATGTCTTTTGGTAACGTTCTTTTGACTCTCACTAAATGCATTTACTATGTTCTGTTTCTGTATACTACATTAATTAATGCTGTTCCGACAATGTTCTGTTATTTAACAAGTTTACATCTAAATCTGTGAGTCCTCAGTAGATTATAATGATTTATTCCACAACTATAATTTATTGCAAATTCATTAATTCGCAAAATTCATTCCAGATGAAATTTTGAACTAACATAATTTTTGTACCGCCACTGCAGCGGTGGAATTCACCACAACAAAAAGCAAATAGCAAATTTAAAAAGAGGATAACAATTTATTGTTAACAATAACTTGAACATTACGTAGATGAATGTTAGTGCATTGTATTTTAAATACCGCAACAATAGAAATTGCATAAATGATAACCAAGCCCTCGTCTCATTCAATTGTAAATATGTTGTGGATAATTATGTTTGGTATTCAGATTAAAGGCGTCGAATTACATTGACAAAATATTTTTCAAGTCCAGGTATTATATTACTCATTGTGAAGTGTATTTCGAGTAGGTAATATTAATTAAAAAATAATTTTCTTATCGCTTACATTACCGTCGAATCAAATTCAATGAATCATATTTTTGATACAGTTACTCGTCATAATTGATTTTAAATTCAATAAGGAAATTGAAACTTGCTTATTTATAATAGAATAACAGTGGCGTATCCACACTTTTGCTATCCCGTATCATTTTGGAAGATTAATTTATATCATATTCGTGGATAAAATTAAAAAAATTAAGTTATTCCAATCTTTTGACTTTCATCATGCGACTAGCTTTTATACCCAGCTTTAAAAGCAGCGATATTCGTGAGTTCTTAAAACTCTAGCAAATACATAAATTTAAACTTCAATTAAAACAAAATATTTTTAAGTACAGAAAAGCGACGATAAAAATTCTATTTCGGGACAACTCTAAACTTAATTGGGAAATATTTATTGTTCTTAAAATAAAAATTAAATTCAAAGAATAAAATAATTATGTTCTTGAAGTTTTTTCATCAAAACTTACAGGTATATTCTTATAAACTAAAAATTCTGACACTTTTTAGCGCTATCAAACCGAGTTGAATCTCTTGGCCATTTCTCTCGACCACCCACTAAATAATTTATGATTCCTTCGGTTTTTCCTGTTGATACATAAAACATTAAAAATATTTATTTTGTTTTATAATATTCATTGGGTAACTGAAAATATGGAAAAATCTTAATTCTCTCTCATTGACGAGTTCCTTTATGAAGCTTTCACTAATACTTTCTCAATAGAACGTAAGATTTAGCCAATAAAGCTGTAACCGTCTCGAAAAACGTAAACATATTTTTTGCAAACAAAATCTCCAGATCTAAAAGAACTGTTTTCCCCATGTGACAAAAATAATAATCGCAGGCAAAAAGAAAGAAATACGAAAGATACAATCGATCGTGGTAAAAAAAGAACATCAAAGCTTTCCGGTTTTAGATTGCATCAGATGTGCAGATAGTTACGCCACTGAGTTTAATTGACACTTTATGATTGAAAATTAAATCTCTTTTAACCTTCTCATTTTTTGGAATTAATTATGCAGCTCAAATTAAAGCATTATTTTATTAATTTTCTGTTTTACTAATTTTTTCTAATAATTCTATCGATTTTTCAATGATATTTTGTGTCATAATGTCGGCTTCTTTTATCTGTTCTCCTAATTCATCAACTAAACGAGGTTTTTCTGTCGATGCAGATTTAACCTGGAAAAAGAGCGTTTAACACTGAAATTTAATTGGATAGATTTTACGGCTTTAATTGGTTCATTTTTCTGAGTTTCCTTAAGCAGCTTTTGAGTAATGGCATCGGCTTCCCTAATCTGTGCTTCCAAATTTTCAACTAAGAGAATTTTTTCTGTCCATATGGACGTAATTGATTGTTCATTAGTCTTGGGTACTGTCTTTTCGATTTTAAATGACGATTGATGATCCACAGATTGTGCAGACTCTTTTGTAACTTTTGCCGTTTCATTTAGTTTTTCTTGCTGCATTTTTGTTAGTTTTTTGTCGAAAGATGAATTTAGTTGATTACGAAAAATTGTGTTATTTAAAATGTGTCATTGCGCCTTTCGTGACACTTTGTCCCACGACACTTAGATTTTTGTGTAATTTTTATGCAACATTACAACTTTTTTCAATTATTAAAATTTGTATCAAATTCATTCCTTAATGCTTTTTTAAGTATAACAAAGTATCCCGATTATTTCAAAGTTGTTTAACATTAATGGTGGTTATTTATTATCGTCTACTTTTTATTATAAAGAAATTGTAATTGATTTTTAACAATGAAGCATTTCTCATGGTAGATCAATTGGACGCAGTTATCTAGAAAGATAACCGATTCGAATAAAATTTAAAATACTAACTACGTAATTAAATTAAGAAAAAAAGGTCTGGGTTAAATTTACCGTAGGGTATCCTGGAATTCAGAAACTTTCAAGGTGTCTTACCTTGCGGATTGGTATCTTTCAGCATAACTGCGTCCAGTTATGATTGAAGTTATTAGTAGTAATAATAATGATAATTATGGAATCTCAATTGCGAATCACCTATAAAAGGTAAAGAATGTTTTCATTTCTTTCATGTTAATGGTTTTTTAAAACTATTTTTTAATGGTCCTACCATATGAAGCTGGATTCAAGTTTCTTTGCATTTTTGATTTCTGCAAAAAATTTCTAATGAATTATCCATTTAATCATTTTGAAATTGTGGAAGTAGGCTATTAATTTTAAACTTTTTCTATTCGTTTTTGTAGTGAGACGATTACTATACTTTTTGAAATAGCCAAGTTGGTTAAATTGCACGATTCCTTTGTATTAGGAATGTCTACCTAATTGTGGTTTAAGTGGCGTTCAGAAGGAAAAAAAGCAAATGCATTTGTAATGGGAATCGATTTTGAATTAAATCGATTTATAGTAAGTACAGTTTCAATTAAATAGTGTTTTGAAAATTGTGTGCAGTAATTTGTTATGATGAGGGGGTGGTTTACGAAACCTGTGGATATTATATTAAGAATACCTGCAGTGGCAGGAACCCAGGATGTCGAAAAGGTTTCCTCGATTATTGTGGGGGAAACTTACCCCTTTTAGAACATCTTGTCGATTTTCTAACAGGAACGCAGGATTTTAAGGGATGCATTTAAGGTTTTTTGGGTAAATAATTCATAAATTTTGATAACAAATTTTATGCCTGCAAAACAACAAATCTAAAATTTTATAGCGCTGCCAGAACGTGTTAATAAATTGGTGACATATAAAATGTTCATAAAATGCTATTGAAATACTCCGGGGAGTCCTTACAAAGCGTCGTTCTAAAAGTTGAAAATATTAAAATTTTCCTACTGTCGTTTCTTGTAATGTACATGTTAAATGACATCGAACTTTTTATATCAGTTGTACTTTCGTGCAGGTGAATTTTAAAAAAATATAGGAAGACTGATGTTCCATCAGACATGTTTACGTCAACCAAGACGTGTTTTACGAATAATTTCGTTCTTGTTCTTGCAGCTTGGTTGAGAAGTTGTTTCGAGCTTCAAGCAAGTCTTTTATACCTTTTTAATATATTTTGGCAACTACCGTTACCAATAGAGCACGGAAATAGTTTGCAAAAAATTAAATTAAATAAGATGGAACGAGATAATTTATTAGGAATTTGTATATTGTAATTAAAATATATGAAATTGTACAAAGTCACATCAATCATGTGAAGCCTTATACACGGATAAAGCCCTATCGTTTTCGTGAAGCGTGTCTTGGAACCCTAGTTGTACATAAAATATTGAATTACGTTGCACTAAATTTGTATATTATTACAACGTAAATCAAGAAGCTTAACGGTGAGAACTTCAAGCATATTAAATACCAACTTCCATATTATAGTTGACTCATTTGTACCTTCGCTTACCTTATTTAATTACCAAAAAAATGGCTCGGTTACGTAGACTTACCTGTACTAAAACAATTATTGGATTTCCATTTCATATTCACCTGACCTTGTTCACCTTCATTTCTGAATAAATTTTGAAATTAATTAAGTCACAACCTTGAAAGTAACCTTTGAATTTGGATATACTTATGAGAATAATTGAAAATATGGATTCCTTTTGTAAAAGATTTTCTCACCGAGATGAAACATTTTAACAATTATCTTTTTGGAATCCTTAGGTTCTCACTTGAGAAAATACACGTCAATAGTCTTTAGAAAACTGCCAACCCATTAGCTCAGCTAATCTTACAGAGGCGTACTCATCCTGTGGTTAATGTAGAATATTCGCAAAAACTTGAAGGAATTATATTAAAAACTCAAAGTAGAATATACAATAATTCGAAAATTCATTAGTATAAATATATAATTTATTGCTGTGAAATTGTTTTCTCGAGTATTTTCTGTTATCTTTCGAGTTAATTCCTAATAATTAAGTTTAATTACTATATTTTAATTCTTTTGAAGAGAAATAGAATATCCTGTAATGTCAACTTTGCTCATACAAACACGTGCCCTATAAGTTCTTCTGTCTAGTATATCCAGTAGCGAAAGCCAAGATTTAGTGAATCATTCCATTCAGGTGGTTGCCTGGCAGTTAACCGTGGAAGTAAAAATATGGTATTGGTAGACGCGTAACGAACACAGAGGAAGTGCCAACTTTAATTTTTAATACGAGCCTTCCAAGAGATGCAAAATAAGAGTACAATAAGAGGTCCTAGAAATTATATATGAACAACTGAAATAAGAAAAATTATAATACCAATGCAGGAGAAACTAAAGGAAAATTAAAAATAAGTAAATTCTTTAATAAAAAATTAAATTTTAAAGACTAATTTGATTATGGCTATAGCTATATTTTAACATTTTAAGTTACTAGACTAAATCAACATATAATTTTTAGTTTATTTTCAAAATTAACCACTAAAGAGGGTTATCGATTTTTTTTAATTTACACGTGATTTTGCAACTTACTCACGCAAAGCACACTAAATTTGTATTTTGATTTTGTTGTGTTGCTACTACAGGGAAAAAAAGAAACAGATGCTCAAGTCTCTATACTAAAATTAAGGAAGAGAAAGGTGGATAGAGGAAGTAAAGGAATCTATTAAAAACCGTAACGATGAAGTGCAATAGATGTGACTAACTAAATATGTTTAAGTTGTTTTACTGAAAAACATTAAATTAGTTTTAGTGAGAAAAGATTATGCTCACCAACAGGTGCCACAATGAGTATTATTTTTATAGGAAAATAAATATTATTTATTTATTAGTCAAAATTTTCGCTTTTTTGTGTAACCAACGCAGTAAGGGACAAGAAAAGCAATTGCTCTACATTTTAAAAAATAATGTTTAAGATTTTAATGGATTCAGTTAAAAATTTAGATTTGTAATTTTTTTCTTTGATCTCTTCTTTTTTGCATTTTGTTTGAATTTAAGTTTATTGGTAGGTATTTGAATGACTACTAACACGTGATTACATGAGATTACTTGTTTGCAATAAAAAATTAGTTCTTTTGCTCAGAAATATAAAGATATGATTAAATTTTAATTATTTTTATTATTTATGTACAGTATATAAAATGAAAGCTTAGTAATTATTTGACAATGTTTCCGTACTAATATTTGTTGGCAGTCCGGATCTGGAATCTTATAAGGAATCACATGAAAAAGTTTATAATTAATTTCTAAACTCTAAAATTTTTTAATGGCGGTTCGTTGGCTTCTAAATTAATTAAGTGTTTGTTTCAGATGAGTGACATTTATTATGGCCTTGGTTGCAGCAAAAAATTTTGAAAACTTAACTCGCAACAAAAGTAACGATGACTTCTACCACTTACCGGTAAGTACTACAGCTTTACACTAATTTAAGAAATTTTCTGCCTCTTAGTTACGAAAAATGTGCAAAGACATTTCGAAACTTTTTTGAGTTACAATAAGAAATGAAAGCACTTTAACTAACGTGAATTTGTGTGTGCTGTAATTATTATTGAAAACGTAATTGGCGTTAAGTCAAACGATTATTAGACGAGTTTTTACAAAAATGATGGAAAGGATAATGAAGTAAGTTATGGATATGAAATTCGTTATCTCCATTATTCTTCTTACAACTTTTATCGTTAAACATATTATGAGATCAAACTTTTTCCATTCCGTTGCGCAAGGATAAGGATCTTTTCGATTTTCCTTTTTGTTAACTTAAGGTATTAAGTAAAGTTCTTGCTGTAAGAAGAAATAGACGATTTTGAAAGTTTTGAATTAAATACCACCAGTTTACGTTCATTCGTTACAAATTTGTCTGAATTGCATTGAGACTAACAAGACGCGCCTTCCGAAGAGATGTGGGTCGAAATATAATCAGATCACATTTCAAAAGCAGACACCATGAATGAGCAAGTGTTGTCAAGTGGAAATTTTGAAGTAAAACAGAATGAGTCAGTGAACTGGATGGATGTCATACTACTAAATGTTAATTATAAAGGATACCTAATATTGTTCCAATCCTTAAAATTTGATTTCTCGAGATTTTATTTCATTTATTTATTATTACTTATATTACGAACCATCCAAAATTACGTGATTATTTTTATTAAAAGAAAAACAGGAACAAATCTTTGAGTTAGCTTTCTCGAGCCAAAAGGCCAAGTATGGGAACTTGATCTTGTGAGTAAATACCAGCTTTGCATAAACCCTTCTCCAAGTTACCCATGTCTGCACAATATGGAAATGGAACAACCTTCTGTTTCATATTTACTGTTCCACTTGGAACATTTTTATCGTTCTCTTTCATTCAAATAATTAACTTCGTGTCAAATCAATATTTGGGAAGTTAAAGTAAGCATAAAATTTTGATAAGACACGCTATAGGAATATGACGTCTTTCTTCACTTACAAATATCTCGACTGACATTAATCATCGTTTTATTTCTAATAATTAATTATAATCCTTTAATTAAATTAATGTCCCTTTGCGAATTTTTATTTGTAAAAGAAGTCATTACAAAAATTAATAGGAGGCAACCTTTATTCGACATTACAAATGACCGTTTCTCGTTGTAAAAAAATTCCTATATTGCATTTTGATGATTCCAGTGTTTTGCTTGGAACGTGAGAATGAGGTAGTGAGGCACAATAAACTTATTCAATTTTGTCATTACACAACGACCAGTTCGAATTTGTAATTTATGTCTATTACGTTGATTGAGTGACGCTTATCATCGATTTATGTTGAATTACAGAATGTGTATTACAATAGGAAAATTGGCACCAAGCGCTATTTCACTTTGTATTGAAAAATTAGTTTTAATTTTCAATTCTGTGCGGTGCTCTTCATAACAGAAATTTCATTCACTCGAATCATAATTATAAAAAAATCGAAAAGCGTATTTTTTCATCCATTATAACGTAAGGTGGTTGAAATAAAACATATATTTAGAATCGTTTAGCATTATGATTTAGGATTCAATAGTTGTTAGACAAGTAAATCGTTTTTTGATGCGACTCGACTAGCATGATATTTTAGTGAAAACGTTTATCCTTAATGACAGTTTCATCTCTCGTAATAAGTTTCCAAATTTCACCTTATTGAAGTCGGATCGATTTTTTCTGTGAATGTTGTTTCATGATTTGCGTCAAATTAATCAAATTTAAATCGTCTTCCGCATTATTCTTCGAACTAGAATCTTAAAAGAAACGGTTTATTTATTTGAAACTCGAGGATAATATTATAATTTGATAATGGAATGTTCAGCTGTATCTATATGCTTCGACCATCTCTCGTGCTTTTTATTGGCGATATTACTAACTTGTTGTAGTTATACAAACGTTGAAATTGTTGCAATGTATTTAAAAAGTGACTTTTATTTCTGCAGCTTGATGTTTTTAACTTGAAATAATTGCAGTATATTTACTACCACTGGCTACTGTCTACACGGCAATGCCGTTTATAACTGTTTTATCTTGTTTTATGATAGCTTTTATGTTGTTTTTCTATTATCAAATGCCTACTGAAAATTTAATGCTCTTTTTTAAATGTAATATTAAAACGCCATCATCTTTTTAAACTTTTCTAATGGAATTTTCTTCGCCATTTTGCAACCAACCCACAATTATCTAATAATAAGTAATAACTTTATTTTTTTAGTTCACATAACGTATTAATCAATAAGAAAGTCAAATTTTTACCATAAAATGAAAATAAGGCTGTTGATTGGTTAATATGTGCTAACCTACTGCCATCTACATCATCAAGTGAGATTTAATTTACCATGTTGCTTCTGCAAAGCTTGCCCACTGCGACTCTCAAATCGCAGGATTAACGCCATATTGTATGATTGGAAACCATCGTTCTGTACCATCAAGTTTAGGATTTAGGTTTTAGTTTAAAAATCAGTTGAGTTCAATTCTCAGTTGCAGTTGAAAAGAAAGAAAAAGTTAAAAACTTCCAAAAAGGCATAGATTTGTGAAAAAAGATAACTGGAGTTATAAACTAATTCGACCATTTATTGAAAGAAACAAATTAGACATAGAAATGGATGTCTTGTTTCGAATCAGCAGATCTTCCCCAAGAGAGTTGGGGTGATTTTTTACATGATCATTTGATACCTACGTTCTTTGATGGTAGGGATTTCAAGATTGCAATGGATAACTTGGTTAGGTAAGAACCACGGAGTATCAGTAATGGTTCTTAGAATTTTTGATTGGAAGAGCTGGATTTCAGCTATGTTGGAGTTATTTGCGGCTCCCCAGAGTTGGATGCCGTACGTTCATATTGGCTATTCAGAGGTCGGCAACCTTTTGTTGTAAAAGAGCCAAATATTTTACGTGAGGATTAGTGCGGACCGCACTTTTTGGAAAATCCACTAAAAAAGAGCTTTTTTAAGCTTTTTTTTAAAAAAAAAAGTCATTTCTGGGGGGTTTTGCGGGCCGCACCAAGACGCGTCGCGGGCCGCAGGTTGCCGACCCCTGGGCTATATGACAATTTTGTATATCAGCACTTTGTTTTCGAGTAAAAATTGAGAGTGTCGATCTAAAAACCAATAGGTAATGCTTTCTAAATGTGTGACCCAGTTGCAGCTTTTATTCCAGATGTGCTTACTACATGTTAATCCTCTGTACATACCTAGATATTTGACTTCTTCTTTCTGAGGTAAAAAATTTCCATTGGGCCTTACAGAGGAACAAGTGGATCTTCTATTTATAAAAGTTTTGTGTAGTGACTTTGATCGTTTGCTTTGATACGCCATTTTTTTAATCATTTTTCGAACTTGGTAAGGTAGATTTGTAATAGTTTGGACTCGGTCGATAGATCGAGATGAAACTCCAAGATTGCGGTATTATCTACAGATCAGCAGTGAAAATCAGATAAAGAATCGGACTAAACACCCTGTTCTGAGGGGTTCCAGATTTCTTTAATAATTGTAGCACTTCAGAATTTGATCCAGGTGTAACAAGATATGAATTCAAATTAATTCAACGTCCGGTATTTCCTCGCATATTACATTATTCTTCCAAATGATTGAAAACTAATATTGGATATGTTTCAAGATTATAAAAGAGAAAAACTTCCTATTTATCAAAATAGAAATTAACCAGATTAAATATAAAGTTTCCCGATACATCAAATTTTACATTACATTTTACATCAAAATTTAAGAAGACGGGCGTTGCATGTCCGTCCAAAATCTTACTAGTTTTCTTTTTTAATTGTTACTTAAAAATTTATTCATAGATAAAATGAACATAAAAGTGAGCAATAAAAATGTCATTAATTAAAAGAACGTAACCGATCACTTAAACCACAGAGAAAGCGCTTAAAAAGATAAATTTTACCAACTAAAATTAGTTTTCTGTATTTTGTAATTAATTTCTATTTTTAATTAACTAAATAATTCCCCAAATGATATTAAAACTTTAATAAATTATGACTTGGTAAGTTTTTGTAAACAAATTTAAATCGATTTTGATTTTGTGTAGAAACCGATAGAATAAATTTATGCTTTATTAAGTCTTATGAATTAATCAAGTGGAAAGATTACGAGTTAATTAAATGTTTAATACTTGAGCTTTAAATATTAATTCGAAAATTTAATTTTGAGTAAGTTGGGTTTTACTTGAATGCCCCCAAAAGTAAAAAGTCGACGTTAAGTTCCTCCTGCTTACTAAAAATTTATGTTTACCTCCTTAGTGCAATTTATTATTTAACTTATTTTTGTTTGTGAGGCTGTTTGTAATAGCACAAAATTAATTTCAGATATTATGAGGCTGGTTTTCAATATTTGTGGCAATTTGTGTGTTATTAAGATAACTCTGTTGCCTACTCAAATTTACTTAGGATAATTTAGCCAATTATTAAGCTGTCAAGCACGATTTGAAAGCTTCTTCACGAAAAATTAAAGAATATTTTCGTTAGGATTCTACTGCTTTTTTAACCGATTGACCCAATTTTGAAAGTTAAATGTTGATTTTCTAAGGTAAAACTAATTTTTTTCAAAGATGTAAATTTATCTAACGTGTTAGTTTATGTACCTAAACAGTCGAACCATAAATCTTGGTTGTATAATTTGAGTAAAATAACGACTTCGTGATATTAAAGTAATTATTAACATTTTCAAACTGGGTACGTTTTCCATATACGGCATGAAATATAATTCTATTATAATGTTGGACCCACATTTACTATTTGAACAACACAAAAGTCCTTTACAAATTATTATATGAAATGCAAATAGAAATTAATAAATTTAAAATATGGTCGTATTATGTAAAATGCACAAATGAAAATTTCATATATTATACTTTCTGCTTGACTTGTCAAGTGTTCTTGCTTAAGGTATCAATTTTAAACTTGTAAAATTAAAAATATTGGAATAATATATTGGGATTCAACATGCAATGAGATTTTATTGCTTAAAATAACGACTGTTCACCTTGTACGAGTGGTGGTAACAAATTTCACTCAACCACATTTCCTTGCATATTTGAAGCTGGTGCAACTCGCTCCTATGTAATTTATCAATATAACAAATTAGCAGAGGTTCCGGAAATTATTTTAGTGTTGTTTTAAAAATAAGTCAAAAAGTTATCTACTATATTACATTTCGGTAGACCTTCTACCGATCTATGTTTTTTTTATCAGTTTATTTTTCTAATTAATTTAATAATTTTCCAGTTTATACCATCCTACAACATTGAACATCCACCCACCCCCGACATGATAGTATGTTATAGGGCTTCAAATGATGGAGTCATAATGAGATCTTGTTTAGCCTAAAGTGAGCCCCATTTTATCATCATACAAAATATTCTAAAAACTGATTTTATTTCTACTTTGTAAACCTTACAAATTAGTTCGAAGATATAAAATTTAAAAAAATCTTAAAATTATTCAAATTTTATTTAACGACTTATTTTATAGTTTTCGATAGTAAAATTTTTTATTACTTTTGTACAATTTTTCAGTTTATTAGTGAATTTGCTTTTATGGTTGTTAAAATTTATGTTTTTCTCTAAAAAATGCGTTGGGCAAGGATTGAAGTGCTTAACTGAAAATGTTCATGTTACTCTTACTTCCTCATTTTTCAGCGTGGATATTCAGGTCGCGTGAAGGGTTCAAAGAAATATGTCGTTATTGTAACTGGACAATTCCATTCTAGCCAAAGCACTAGTGGTCTGGGCTATTAACTTTATGGTTAGTTAAGAAAACAGCTACAAAACCACAGTTTCAACGAGATTCGATAGTTTCCGTGTATGTGACCAGACTGTAGTAAAACTTGTAGGTAATTATACTAATTTCTATGCTCGATTTAGTCACGTTTACGACTCGTTTAGAATTATGGAAAATGTCTGCATAGTTGAGGATTGTTATAAAGACAATTTCAACTTAATTCTTTTTAAAATCAAATTATGCGATCACGAGGTACATTATGACATTGTTAAAATACTTTGCAAGTAAATCGCAATACTGGAAACATTCTCCTCGTTTCAAAGCGATTATTATCAAATTCAAAGACAACTTATGAGTTTGGAATTTCTCATCTGTTGAACTTAAATCCTTTCCCTCCCAAATTCAGCCCCCATGATAGCGTTTACATTATCCATCTGTTTCTTTAATTTGTTTTATCTTTTATTGCTTGTTGCTTTTTTTTCGTGGGAGTTTGTTTACTCAGCTTCCTCCACTTTTCAGTTTATTACTATAAGTAAGTTGAGTAATTAAAACAAAGAAATTAATTAAGGAAGTTAATTATGTCTACACTACGACTGCTTAAACGTTAAACTTTAATTCGAATTCTGCTGCATGATAAATTCCCATTGAAGGGAAGGACAGCAGCTTTCAAAATTTAACGACAGTACACATCCTGATGGTGACTTGAACCCTTTTCCTCGACAGATACGACAACAGGATTTACTGATGAGTATCTCTCATAACTTATCGAACATTTTGATTTGTTAAATAAATTTCACCCTATAGTAGTTTCACTTGCAATGTCTTAATAATTCAAGTTATGCTTATCATGTTTAACATTGTTTCGACAAGAAGTTAAAGCTTTACTACAAACTAATATTAAATTAACAATAACTATTTTGTAGAAAGTTACAACTTTGAAATACAATTATTTTATATGGATTTGCTTGAACAACAGAGAGTAGTCAACTTGATGGAAAATAAATAAATTCTCGAGTTTGCTAGATGCAGTGCTTCTTTTATGTTGTCGAAATTGTGAAGTATTAAAATTTTGCATTGAATCTGTTCTTCGTAAGTCTGTTCGTGCTAGTTTATGATGACTTAATTGTGTAACCAACAGGAAAACTGTGAGCAGCATTTATTGTATTGTTTATGCGTCCCATAATTACCTGTCAACGCTCACAAATAGCCAAGCAATTAAAATTTGAAAAAATTTTCTTTACAATAATTCTACAGTCTATTAAGGCACCATAATAATTTTAATATATTGAAAATTGTTTTTGCTGTAGTACCTAACGTTATTTATTTCACACTCAATTAAATCAAAAATAGAACTCCTGAATAAGTAATTGTTAACGTTCACATAAAATGGCATGCAATTTATTTCATTATGGAAATACATGATTTTCAATTTCAACAAAAGTTACAGCGATTCAAACTATCACATGAAAACTAAGAAAAAACCAAATAGGTAGGTACAATGAAAAGCATTGGGTGAAAATGTCGATCGTCTTAAGCAATAATTTCTCTCTATATACCACCGATGGCTCTACGATAGGCCTCGTGACCCAATGTTGGAGAAAACTCTTATTTTTCATTGTATAAAAATTTGTTGGTATTCAGAACCAGGTCGTACTCTCACGCTATACAAACTTTGTGATGTACTACTGATTAGTGAGTAATCTGATTTTCCTTCAGTTGTAAACTTTATATGTAGTGTTATCCTAGCCACATCATTTCAAAAATCATGCAAGAATTTTCTTGATGAGCATTAAAAAGATCGAAGCACCTGCAATAATTTAAGCGTTTCTATAATTCTATGTATTTAATTTTCAGTATTTAAAATTTTAAAAAAACATTATTTAAATAAGAAACCAACTGGAGCAATTTTGGTGAATGAGGAAAAATCAATGTCAGGTACACCTCAACACTTTAGAAACCGCGTTCTTTCTTTCTTTGAAAAGAGTTCCATTAATTTAAATTATAAAATTTATTATATTTTCCACATAGATTACAAACAAAAGAAGGTAATGAATTGCAAACTTAAAAAGCAGCACAAGAATCAGTGAGCTGAATTATTTTAAAAAGTACACCACTTGCATATTTAACATATTATTAAAGTGTAATTTAAAGTTTTGCCAGGTTTATTATATTCATAACATTTTTTCAACTTATTTGAAAAATGTGTACACCACACAGTTTACCAGTTCAAGTGGGTTCTTTTCATGTGTATCAAACTTTTAGCAAATTTTTATGTTTTAGTTATTTTTCCTTTCAATTAAAATTTTATTTAAATACCATATGAAAAATATAACCACAACTTGCTCATATCCTGCTCAATTAGAAAAAACAATGTATGCAATTATAATGTGGATGTAAATTAATTCCAAATTACATAATATACAATTATTCGCGTTAATTTGTTTTCCATTTCATTTAATTTTAAACATAATTATTTTGTAAACTTGGGTACGTCAACTTCGGCAACTAAAGATACAGATAAGCAAAGTGAACAGTAATTTAAAGGTAGAAGTTTCTTGCTTTTAAATTAAGAAAATTATTTATAACGAGTTAAATTTACTTTAAACTTAGATTTGTTTATTACTAAAAATTTAATTAATTTTGGAAAGTTTATACAGGCTGTTCCTAAATATCTCCCAAACATTTTCGTCGAGCGATTCCTTAGATAATAATAATTTTAAGTTTTATTACTTTGAAAGTTTGCCCTGCTGTCACTAATTTGCCACAATAAAAGTTAAAAGAAAAGAGAATTTGCTGATTTATAATTACAGTATAGGAAAAGAAAAGTTGCGTTTTGCTAACAACGCTCACTTTTATTTTTCTTTGCAAATTTTCACCATCTTATTAATAATTATTTTACGTATTTACTTATTTAATTTTAAATATTAATTTTTTCGAAATTTGAGAAATGTTAATTAGTCGAAAACTTGAAATGAGTCGTCCGGGTTCCAAATATTTTATAACAATTTTTCTTCTTCCTTAAAAATATTTTTCCAATAATTCAAAAAATAAATTCAATCCTTTCTCCCTAGGTTTTCCTCTGGAATGACTAGTCATCGTATCTATAATTTTCTGATATTAAGTTGTATATTGTATACTTTTTTGTAGGAAATTTAATTCCATACGAAATTGTTTATATAATATTTCTTTCACTATCAAAAGATAAAAATTAAATTTCTCACTTTTCAAAACACTTCAATAAGAAATCTTTCACACACAAGAAAAATTATTATATTTACATGTTTAAAATTTGGTTCACTATTATTAAATTTCGTTATTCTTTAAACAAATATAGAATTTTAAAACTCTACTCGAGATTATAATAATCAGGAAAAAAAAATATTAGACCTACAATTATTTTTACATTATTGTTATTGACGATGTAGAAACCAGGATGTTTGTTACCTTTAAATGAAAAATATTGTGTATTTCGTATATAATAGTTATAAAAAATATAATATGGTTTCATACCTATGTAACACATTTATTCGATCAGATGTATAAGAAAATTTTGTTACTGTTGTTCTTTACGAATAATGTTTTATCGGGGGTAAGTTTAAAAATGTTATCAGATGCAATGATTTGCATTTTATTAATTTAGTTTTTTCAAAACAAATACTTGGCTGAATTTACTTGGGGAGAATTAGAATGGATCGATAACAAGATAGTGGTTGAACCCACCAAAATTTCGGTCCAAAAACTTAATCGAACCTACACAGTTTTAAACATTACGATCACTACAACTGTCGATATGGGTCAAAGTATGCAAGTAAGTTTTGAAATAAGAACCAAGTAGGTTTAAGTTTTGAGGAAAAAAATTTTAGATCCTAGTGGAAGGTTTTAAATTCCTCAGTAATGAATATCGTCCTTTTCCTATTAGGTTTGAGTTTAGTTACTGCAAAGCAATTGCAGATGATGATTTTGGGATGGGTTCCCTTACTAAATGTGGAAATTTTAGTGGTTGCCCTATGCATAAGGTAAAATGTCGATTCTCACTTTAGGAAGTTATAATTTTCAATTTTTTAGGGAACATTTCTCATATGCAACGCTGCTCCGGATGGTTCGCGATTTCCACCACTCATACCAGCGGGAAAATATAAGGGGAGACTCACGTTTCTTTACAAGTCGAAGCCAATTTTGACGTACAATTCTTACGGTTCGATTACTTATCCTATTAAGTAATTAACAAATATTGCTATAAATTTTACAGAAATTTTCGTTTGTAACAATTAATTAACCGAGTACCAATTAAATCACGAGTTAGTGTTTTATGCTGTAAAAAAATTACAGTACTTCGCCAAGTTTTCAATACGCAATAAATTATTATGAAGTTCTATTATAACCAGACCTTACTTTTAGATCCAGTAATTATTTGCTTATCTTTTGTTACTGCAATTAACATTTTAAAAACACAATTTAAAAATTAAGAAGTGAAAATAATCCGAATTTTCTGCGAATGCAAGCCGATTTTCTCCATTTATACCACAAGGAAAATATAAAGCCAGATTGACCTTGATTTGCAATTCCTATATTTCAATTAATTATACAATTAAATAAAATAATAATAATTATTTTCGTAACAAAGTATAACAATGAGTTCTTCGAATAAAGAAAATAATTTTTAAACTGAGTTTCATTAAATTTTCATTAGTCAAAATTTTCGTAAAGTTATTATAAGTTTTCATTGTCAGTGCGAATAATTATTTATGCATTTATGATAATAATACGAAGGAAGTGAAAGGGATATCAAAATGCAAAATGAGACTTTCCCAAGTTTTGAATTATTGGATATCGGAAAAACTTTTACAATGGAAAAGCAAACGTTATCTGTAGGAATTATTATCCAAAATTTCCTATAATACACGAGTTAGGACAGAAGATTATACAATTGGAAAGGAGGAAAATTTATTTGATTGTCTTTTATTTTTATTATAAAATTTAAATTAGTAGCATTAAACAATTTAATCCGAATTTATTGCAAGCTTTATGTTACATAAATCATGTAATATTTACTAAAAGGATTAAAATGTTACATTTTATTGATAATGTAACTTTTGCTTTCTTACAGATGATCGTTCGTGTTTTTGGGGATGGAGCTAATACAGACGTTCCAGTAACACCAGAAACTACGTGTTCGGATGTAATTGAATGTTGTCGTGATCCAGGAGAAGAATCTTGCGATCTTGTTGCAGTGTGTCCTCAACACGGAGGTAGGTAATTATTTTCTGAATAGTTGCTTAAAACGTGTTTAAATTAATTTGTAAGTAATCCTACGTGTTAGAAAATTCTCAAGTTTGATAGAAAGCTCATTATCCTTTGACAAAGGTCTACATTACATCAAATAACTTGGCACTTTTGCTCTCAAAATTGCTCCTTTACAAAACCGATATTTACTTTGAATGAAACATAAATTACTTTTCTCGTAAAACTATCCCATTTTTGATGTTATTTATGGCGTTAATTTAACAAAAATGGCGTTTTTATATTTGATAGCTTCGATACAAATGAATATACATAAAATATTATAGCGGTTTCACATTTTTTTTGTGGGGTTGTTGAAATATTTTCAAAAGAGGATCAAACTGTCACAATCCGGTGCTGCATATCTTGAGGCAGTACAAGAAAAAATTATAATTTTTTCTAAAAAAAAAGGAAATGTGTTTTAGACGCAGGAAATATGGGTTTGCATACATCAAAATCATTTTAAAAATTTTGTAGTAGGACACTACAAGGACTTTTTAAATCAAAAACTTTAAAAAGACTAGAAATACGGACAAATATGTATCACGTGTAGTTGTTTCTTGATGAAGGAAAATTTTGGACCAAAAGAAAAAAGGCGAATTAATATTCAGTTAAGTGCTAGGTGACTGACAGCGAGGCCGTTCTGGTTAAGTTAAGAGGCCTTGAGCGAAGTGACTTTGGTCTGGGAGTTATTTTTTTAGGACCGCGAAAGTCCTTGTTGTTGATTCATCAAGTTACATCATTTGTGTGATCCGATGATAAAATTTTGAGAAAATTATATACTCGTAACCGTAACCAAGCTTCTGTTTTTTGGAATCAGCGATTGCCAATCCTAGAAATAAGGGTTGCTGTCCTTTTAGTTCAAAAGCATTCTGTTTGTGTGATATTTTATTTGTGGTTGGGTAATTTATTTATACAAGAAGCAAAACATCTGTTTTTATAAACAATATTAATAATAAAAGTTTCTTATAAAGTATGAGCTACAAAAAATGCGCTAACATTTTCTCTCTATAATCTCATCAGCTTTTCCATTTCTTTGCAGCATTACAATTTTCATTTTGCTATGTATTTTTGAGAATCTTGATTACTCCAATTTCGTGGTTATTATTTTTTAAATATTTTACCACTTTCCCGAAAGAATTTTCTCAAATAACTTTCAATTTTAGGATTTAGTATTTCATTTTATACCAACCAAATTCATTAAGGCCATGTTTGTAATTTGTACCATTAGATTTTTAAATGATTAAATTATGATAATTGGAATATCACCGATTGTGCAAGAAGTTGAATTTAGTAAAATCTTGAGAAAAAGAGACCAATGCTACTTCTGAATAATTTATGCCGTGGTACCAATTTCACGTTATTACTGGCTAATTCGTTCGTGCAGGTTTATTCCGAAATGTAAAGTTGTTAATCCGTAAATATAAACTGCAATTAAGTTAAATCGTTGTTATAATTTATATTATTTTGTCTCTACTTTAATTAACCAATTATTTAAAATGAGTTAGATGATACGCATGGCAAGCAAACCACTTAATTAATTGGTAAAATTAACAATATTAACTTAGCGACTACCCATAATTCATATTATCCATTCATTTTAATGTGTTCACATATTAATTGTTACCCGTAACGCTACTTTACGACCCTTAATAGTGCAACCATTACATGGTAATTGTCTAATATGGAAATATGTACATTCGTTCTTGAGATAAGTACCACACATCTCCTGGAAGTACTTATTTTCTCTATTATTGGCAGTGCAAAGTTACTACAATAATTTCAATAGTTAATCATAATTAACTTACGCTTAATGGCTGCAAAATGCAAATATAAATATATCATACAATTTTTTTTAAAGAAATTACAAGTTAAAATGCGGGGCGTGGTTAAAGAATTTGTCATTTTAATTAAAATCATCAGTTTTCCACATCTGCAATGCAAATGACGGGAATAGACTTACTTTTGTGAAACCGACTATTTTGTCATCAATGGTTTGTTGGTGCTTCTTTCCTTTTTTTTATTCTTAACATAACGTGGATAACATTTAGCTGTAATCGCTCAACCGTTGTACCACAAATTGCTCACTTAATCGTCTCACTGCCTCGAAGGACATAGTACATAAGTGATTATCTAGGGGTTATACATTTCATTTAGTTTATTACAATTATTTTTAATCGTCCGCAGTTCATGATTGATGGTTCTAAATTGTACTCAGGATATAGCTGGCATAGTCAATTCACCTGAAAACGATAACATTCCATTAACCTAGACGGTATTTGGTAATCAAAGCAAGCAAATTTTGTGCCATTTTTACCACATCGTTGAACGTCTCGTCTACCAGGGATGTTAAGATGAGACGAACTAAAATCTTAATTTTAGCAAAAGAGATACTGATGTTTGGGAGGTGTACAATTTCCAAAAAAAGTATAATGAGATTTCAGCAGAAATGCTTACATCTATTTGCAGAAATCTGGAAGAGTAGGACTTCAAACAAAAATTTACAAACATCGCAGTGGCTTACAATAGATCACAGCTGTTGATAGAATTGTGGAATATTAGAAACGATAGAGGTCGAATAGCTGTAACGTAATAAATCCATTTTTGTACATAAAGCAATGCTACTGCATCGGGTGATGAGCTCACCACATCTCAAACAAATGCAAAAATATCATCTATTCAAAGTTTCCGCCCTGCCAACTGCTGATTTTTCTGAAACACAGTTCTTCCTTAGCGTTTGCCAAGCTGAATTTCAGTAATCTATCTTGATGTCGTCTAATAGATTTAGTGTCAAAAGAAAAAGATTTGTTTAGACTTACTGAACTAAAAGAACAAAAATATAATAACTAACCTAGCTGGTGATGACTGATGATAAATAAAAATATACCAAGACGTCATCAACTTCTGTATATTACGAAACGTAAAACCCCACCACGAAGCACATTTTCTCTAAAGCCGCCCTATTATTATTACCTACACTGGAAAAACAACTCTGTACAAACATATAACTCAAAGCCGTTTAATACGTTGTACCGGTAATGGAATCAAACACAAATAAATTGTTATCACTGTAAACCATCAGCTATGTTATTTATTGCCGAACGAAGAGCATAAATCAGAATTATCCAAATGCAACAATTTTCTATTTTGTTTTGGCAAGTATTTTAAAGCTCAACAACTTTGCGACATAAAATGTGATTTGGTTTAATTTAGAGTAATTTGTGTGTGTAGGTTATAGTGCCACTGACTGGCATAGACGTGAAAATCGAATTACAGAGTGGCAAGGGCGGTAATGTGATTTGCCGCAGAGCAGTGTTAATGTGACCTATTGTCCTCCGGAGATTCTCTGATTTTATGTTTGCTTGTACTCCTGCCGACCGTAAATGCTTAAGAATACTAAAACGTCTGCGTTAATCTTACTCAATAAAAGTTCTTTTATATTAACTTGGCACTTTGCGTTTTGGGAGAAGCCATATATTTTAACAGATTTGTTTTCACACTTAAGAAAATTTCGATTTATTACATTTAACTTTTAAAAGTTTGCAGGTAAAACATTGCCTTTACATCTACTTATCTAAATGTGGAAGATGAAAAAGAGGGAAAATTTTAGAGGGCTATTATTTTATTGGTTTTCGTGAAATTTTTTCTACACTTTGAGAGTGTGTCATTCATTATTCCAACTTTAGTGGCCACTATTGGACCCTTCAAAAGGGTATTAGCTTATAAATCACCACGTTGTCGTTTACGTGCTGATGGCTGTACTGTGAAACCGTAATCAAAAGGACCATTTATCTGCAGACCATCATAAGCAGATTTTCGTTCGCTTCAGTCTGTTGGAAAAGGTGCTTTATGTCAGAATTAATCCTCCGGACTTACTAAGACCAATTTGATGTTATTTACTTTTTGAAAAGTTGGAACTCGACAATCTCTTGGTTGCATTGTACCATAATATAATATTCTAGAAAATCTTGTCAGTTATGAATACTTATAAGCTTGTCTTTGTATTACGAAATGAGAATCCTTTTCTGCTCGTTAAGTCACGACATTATTTTGCAAATGAGCGTTATACTGTTTTGATTAAGTTTGCTTTATTTAAGGGTTTCAATTGTTGTATAAACTTTGAAATAATACTCAAAAGTTTTAATAAACATTTGTTGCAAAAGCTCCTACAGCTTATTGTACAGAATAGAGGATAATACACAAATCTGTCACATAGGAGGACTCGCCAACAAAATTCTGGAATAACTTGCGCAATTTGCATCAAAGATATCGTAGACTTCTAAAACAGGCAAAATGAAATATATTTTGTTAGTTTTACATAATTACAACGAAATTAATTTGTATAATATTAAAGATCCGCTACTCGAAGAGCTAATAATTTACGTTATTAAACTTTGAGCACGGTTAGCTTATATTGCAACTAAAAGTTTTACCTACCCTTTGCAATGTAAGTTTTGTAATTACATAAGAAGCATTTTCTTAAAACGTATTAAACAAAGTTAATTTTATTAATGAGTGGTGGAAAATGTTATTGTCATGCTTGTAAAATTTATTCAAGCAAATATTTATGCTTCGTCTCCTTATTTATTTAGTGATGCATGAGTTAGTTTTTCAAGTTTTAACAATTTTATCTAAAAATAAAAAACTGACATTTTGGTTTTGATATCATATAATTACTGCAGTGCTGCGAATAATGAGAGCTAAAGCGGCAGCTGACTACAGGATGGATTTATAGAAAATGAGAATTTTCGTTTCTGAAATTTGAAAACTTTGTTGGTAGGTAGTGTAGAATTTAGTATTGTAGAACAATTCAGATGATAAACAATTTTAGGTGTTTACTTTCCTGTAATTATCTCAAGGTAACTATGGGAAGTGACAAACCAAGAAGCACTATACAATAAACCACATTTGAATTTTTAATCAAAAACCCATCTTTGTTGGTAATTAAACATTTACAATCACAGAAACATTTTGACAGGTGCTAAAGCTACAAATTTATTGAACGTCAACTTACGAGTCAAAGTTCATTATTCACCTCCAAATACAAAATCATTATTGAGTATAAATAATTTCAAATTATTTTATTTACAATACTACAGTAATCAACTTGCTTATAGTTGTCTTTAAGAATGAACTGCAAGGTTTGTTGTTACTAATTTAAGATTGACTGACGTCAAAGAGAAAATCTAACATTTAAAATGTTACATGGCAACCAATTTCTATTGTACCAGGACAAACATTCTTTCTCATATAAACATAGAGGTTGTTATCTAAACACAAATAATTCTTTACTACAATGTAAAGTGTATAAACTGTAAAGAAATGTGTGTAAAATCGGGGGGAGGGGGGAAAGAAAGGTAACTCTCCATTACCAGGTCAGGTGGATCCAGAAGAACTTTTTTTAAGGAAATAACCAAGAGAGTGGTAGGTCTTCCATATTTCATTTCCTATCTTTTACGAACAACTCTTTCTTCACATAATGGCTTTCGTGATTTTTGCAATAGCAGTGAACTGTCATATAAATTTCTGCGACCAAATCAAAACTTTTGTAAGAAAAAGCAAGATTAACTAACAGAAAGATATAATAATTATTCTTCGTTTTTCTTCAAAATTCATTTCTTAAATTTCATTTTGGTAAGCAAATTGAAGTTTTAAATTCGACTTTTCAAATTAAATGAAAAGTTACGAGGCAACAAAGTCATGGTCAAATAACAATATTCATCGTCATATGTACATAAAGTTACAGACACATTATGTTTTTTTTTTAATTTGTTGGTCTGAGAACTTTTTACGATTAACTGAACTTGACAAAATTATTCAGATTCTGTAAACGTTTCTATATTTATGAATTCAATTTGAATAATTATTAATAACAATCATACTGAAGTTTATAGACAGAACCTTGACCTAGACCTCCATTATTCATTTTTCACTAAATATGTAATAAAGGAAGGGCGTACGAACCAGTAGCAATATCTAATTTTCCGATATTGGCTTTTCAGTTGCTCAATTCGACTCTGATACATTTCGTCATACCGAAACTTTTTCCATAATATTTGTAACCTAATACGAACCATTAACGTTGTTGGAATTAATTTTCAACTATGTACCTAATTACTAGTTGGTTATGGGGGTGCTGTTTAATTCATAAACCACAAGTGGTAAATGATAAGACAGGGACCATTATTACTAGGTATTGATTTAATATTTCCCAAGGAATATTAAACTAACGTCGAGTTTATTACTGTAGTTATAATAATAGATTGTGGTTTAATCATGAATAAATAATGCTTTTGAATTAATTATGGAGTTTTCAATCGAATTGCAATTGTTGTGGTTAGAACCGATCGAATTGCTTAGTAGACAACGAACGCACGCAGAGATATGACGTTTCGAACTCAAACACATCGTTTTTTTGCCTTTTTTCTTAATTTAAAAAAATGATTGTTGTTACTTCCACGAAGACTAAATTCGGTGGTTTAAATAAATCCGACTACGATAACAATAATGGTAAAAATATTCTAATTTAAAATATATGTTTTTCATTCTTTCGTAAATTCAAATTTCTTGGATACAATAATCTGTTTTTTTTGCTGTTATTGTAGAATGTGCCCTACAAGAAGGCGACCATCCTTTGGAAATTTTACAACGATGGGGATCGGGACGTTTATTTCTTCGATACACTGTTCTCAGTACAAATGGTAAGTACATTTTTTACTACCCTAATTAAAACTTCAGTTTCATAATGAAATTACAAGTAAAGTGGTAATTTAAAATAATTTAAAGCCTTTGTAATTTACCGAACATGTAGAAAGCGTAGAGGTTAATCTTGAGTTAGTTAGTTCAGTACTTTTAAAATTGAATTAATAATTTAAGTACCGCTGATGTTGCAAGTTTATGTTATAAAGGATATTGTCAGGTGCTTTGAAAATTACCATTCATAAACTTAAAGGTTGAATTATTTGATAATGAAGAACAATTAAAAATTTATATTAAAATTTAGTCACGTAACCGTTTTTATTCTTTCACCGAAGAGGCTTTATTCTTCTCTCCACGGTGATTATTTACAATTATTAGCTGAAGGTAATTATGTGATTGCATAATTTTGCTGGAGTTTCAATAAGCAATGTTAGGTTAGCACGAAACATTGAAGTAATTTGTTTAAGTTTGACGTTAACTTAAAGCAAACATTTGTCAATTATAATCTTATGAACTTTGCTAACGCGAATAATGTATCGAAATTATTGTAAATTTTCAATTTAATCACGAGCTTGGTTGACGTGTAGCGAGAGGGGCTGCAGGGACGCCCTGTACATAGTAAATACGCTAGAATCGTTCAATCGATTCACAACACATTTAAATTTTATTATTTTCTAGAACAATAATTTTATGTTGAATGCACAAAAATAGCATCCTTGAAAAACTCTAAGCTTCCAGCTTTTCCAGAACAGCATTTGTAATTACATTTGTGACAAGCAATTTATCCTGGTGTGCAACTTCTACAGCCCAATTCGGAACTATTCCAGGACAGCTTTATGACCATTCTGAGTTAGCTACATCTTCTGTCATTTGGAATAATAAAACTTTTTAATATTTTCATTTTGAAGTTAACAACAGTAGTAATTTTCCGCTGTAGTTTTTAAAATTTAATTTTGCAAATTTAACACTGTCGTTTATCAAAAAACGTATAAGGAAATCTTAATCACGGCGAGATTAGCAACGCCAAAGTTACTCGTTTCGACTTTCGATTCCTTTTGAAAATTCTAAAGCTATTGAGATCAAATTTTTTGTAACCTTTTTTTAAAAGAATTTCCACTTTCATCATCGTATATTATGGAATAACTGTCATAACTCATATGAGGCTTAGCTCTACTTGGTGAATTTATCCCTCAGACAATAAAATTCTGATGGGGATCTGTGGAAGCTCTGGAATCAAGAACGAGTTTTATTATACGGCGACGTTTGCACTATCCATGAGCGTGGCTTTGTAGTAGCTTTACAATACGCAGGATTAATTATTGTAACGCAGTGCGAATTTAATTTTTTTGTAATTTGAATTTTAAAATTTGCACGACAGTAAACATATTTTAGTGTCGCTTAAAGTGATAAAAAATTACGTCGGCAAATACGAAAATATTCCCGACTTGTTGCGCCTATTGTTGGATCTGTTTTCGAAGCACGAAATACGCACATTTTTTGCAATGGCCAATTCAAATTTATGGAAATAAACTGCTTGAGTCCAAAATGTTCTTAGCATAAAATGGTATCGTCAGGCTTTAACCGTATTATTGAATTTTCGAAAAAAAGAAAAAAACAGTAAAATGTTTTCCACGGTTGACTAATTTTCCAGGTTACACATTCTGTCTTCTTTGGTTTGATGTTAACATTTTAGTAGGTATTAATACATATTTTGGATTAATAAATCTGAAACGCTCTTAGGCGTAGTATGTACATAACAGATAACTAAGCCAATAAGATGAGCGTTTAGAATTATTACGATTGGATTAAATTTTGATAATTTGTCATTTAATGTAACCGATGTTCGTAAATTGTCAAATAGGATCCATAAATCATATCGGTTTGGTGTAACAGGATGCATTATGGATCGTATTTGCATTATTTACGCACGACCAATCTTATCATTAATCAAATTCAGACAACAACGTGCGAAACAAGTAAGAAGAACCTATGTGCAAATGTCAACACTGAACGACATCATCCATATCCGTCGCGACGCCGACGTTACTGGCATTTCAACCTTTTTATAAATATTCAAAATTAAATTGTAATTCTGAAAGCTTTTTCGTTTTTGTTTATGTTAATTTCAACGTATTTTGGCTTTCATGTTATTTTATGATTCGCTGTGAATAATGGAATTTATTTTGTGTTTGAATGCAATTTGTCAACATTGTTTTATAACGCTTTGCTGTGTTGGTTAACTCGAGATATTACATTATCTGCTACAATTTTAATGAAATTGTATTGTTTATTTACATTAATCATATTTTGAGAAAATAACGCTACTTTTTCGGATTTTATCGTAGTTTGAAAAATATTAGTTTGATTTCATTTAATTCTAACTTTTCAAAATTAATCCGAAGGGCTTTCTCCTAATTTCCATTACACAAGGTAATTTGATCTAACGGACTTAAATCACCTACTTAAATTCACGTTGGAACACAAATTACGGAGTAAAAAAATAATTTTGTCGTCTCAGGTTTTAGTCAATGCGCTTTGTAATCACTTGAAATCCTTTAATCTTGGGATTTATGGGATAAATAAAGTAATTTTTAAAGCTTATTTAAAAGCTCTCACAAGACATTTCTTTAACCAAAATTAATTTTATTCATTGGATTTTTTTAATTAATTATTACGAATTTTAGTAATTATGTACTCAAGTACTTGTTGGTTCGAGCAAACATTTGTGTATCGTGTTATTGTATTTTCAAACCGCACTTAATGTTGGAAACTTGCCTATCCCGAACAAATAACAGATATTAATTTCAAAATTCTGTAATATTGCACTGCTGAATGGCCTAATTCACTAAAAATATGGAACTACCAGAAGCGCTCAGCAAGTCTAAAAATTTTAACCCCGAAATACACTTTATTACATGCTGTTTGTTGATAAACAATTTTATATTTTCTAGGTAAATATTACCAAGTTTGTTACTTCCATTTAGTTTATTAAATATACAACTGGTACATTGGTGTGTAGCATAGGGATGCAAAGTAGTGATAATAAGGGAATTGGTTAATGCGTGCTACGTGGAAAACTCCCTAGTGGCGCTCAAGTTGGATTAAATGCGTTCTGTGCTATGTATTACACATTTGGCTTGAAAGCTACCTCACATAATATAAAACATACAAAGCATAAGTTTTCCTTCGAAAAAAAAATTGTTTCCAACGATGAAAGCAACACTTTCGTTTTGAAAAAACTTCATAATTTAATTTTTTTTTAATATTTCTGCTTTGTAAGTGTCTTTGTTGCAAAAACTAGTTCTTTTTATTGTAAAACTTTTTACTACATAGTTAAATGAATAGCTCGGTTGCACGTTTATATTTAATTTTTTGTTCGTTAAAGCAGTAAATTTGTAACGGTTTTAAAATTATTATGTATACAAGCGAATTATTCTGTAGCATATTCAAAAAGGTGCGATTTTCAAAAGCTCCTCTGCCTTCTTGCTCTCTCTAAAGAACCAAAACAGTGAAATATTATTCAGATCTTTTGCTCTTTAACGATTCATTATTATTACCTTCTTGATCACAAAGACCAGATGAAAGATTTAAAGATTCATGAACGTAGAGGCTTCTTCGATAGTTTATATACTCGCACTACACCGAGAAGAAAAGTCCAATAAATTGGATAAATATTACACTTTCAGTTATGAAATCGTAGTACCAATTATCATCTAGTCTTTCAACTTTTCCTTCGGACTACTCGAGACTTATACTTTTTTTTCTTTATATTTTTATGGAAATATACACCATAAACGTTTTTTTCAAAACGCATAATAAAATATAATGGGTAAACGATTTAATCAGCTACTAGGTACCTAGTTCATTTCAAGAATTTGTTTTAACTGAAACAACTAAAAATTCAAATAGATCAGGATGCCATTGGAAGGTCTTGCTTGGATTGAGGTAATAGAGGATGTTTGAAAACAAGGAACAAATCCTAGATGAGTAGACAACAACTGAGAAGGACTTTCAACATAAAACTGCTGTTTTATCAAATGTGTAAGGAAGAGGATAAAACTTTGCGACACATTTCGTGCATTAGTGAAAATGGACGCGTAGCTGTTAGTTGCGTTCTCTATTGTTTATGATCAAAGTCCGTCAACGAATTTGATGGCACTACTGAAAAGCACCTTTAGAATAATGTGTTGAATTAAAATCAATTTCAACGCCCAATTTTATATAATTGAAAATTATGTACCTATTAAGCGACGTTAAGTTTGAAATCTAAGATGATAGATAACGTTACAAGACGAAGTTGAATGATGAACATTGAAGCTATTGAAGTGCACGATAACAATATAGGTAAAATTGTACAATCGAATGTGTTATGTAAACGCAGGTGTAATAAAATTGATCGTGGAATCCAAGGTTGGTTAAACAAACATCTTCTTCACACAAGTAAAATAGTAAAGTAGCTGTTCTTATAATTTCACAGCTGACAACATTGTGATCAAGTTGCACGTGTCGTCACAATAAACGGATCAAAAAAATCATTGGGCGGAAAAGTTGTAAATGAAAACCATTTCAACTCGAACCATCCAAGTGGATTAATACAAATAAGCTACTATACGTTGCACGCATCAGAAAAATACCCTACACCTTGACTTGACGCGATCAATTTGCGTTGTACAAAATTGTCATTTTGTAACCATAGAAATGTTGTAAATTAAAATCAGATGTAACAGAGTTGAAAAAAATTTGAAGGATCGCAATTTATACTTGCAGTGTTATTATACAAAACCAAATTAAAACAGATAGGCGAACTTCTATAATAATAAAGACTATAAAAGTGACCTGTCAACACAAAACTGATGCCAAAATCCCATCCTTCCTTTGGTTTAGAATTTGAGTATGTAAAGGAGAGGTGAAAAATAAACGACATTTACAGATAAGGCGACAACTGCAACATAAAATACTGTAATCCAAAATATTTAATCTTGGAAGCATCGGTAAGGTTACCAAGAAAGAATCAGAGTAAGTAAAATTTTGTATTTCTGGACGAAGTTCTACTCAATCCACTAATTAATTACATACCTGCGAGAAAGGGTTGTAACAGCAGCTTCCAATTAACAAACGAAATACAACAAGTATTTACTAAAATTTTAATTTTTGGAACTCTGCATTATAATTTCGCTATAAAAAATATATCTTTAGACAGGGGGACACTTGGGGAGTGACAGAATAGGGGTGAAACTGAAAAGCGGAGGTAGTACAATGGGTCCGATTTAGAGGCCTTCATCTTACCTTCCACAACAAATCCAGAAGCCAAAATATATGTATCTGTAGATATGGTGCACGAAGTTAAAGCAAAATTTAAAAGTACTACTATATACAGGGTGTGTGAACTGTAACTTTTGTTTAAACTATGTGTTACATCTTTACCGTAAATCTCCATCTGTCTATTTTTGCTATAAAAATATTATTTGTGGTTGGTTTTTCTTTCCACAAATTAATTAAACCGTTTTTAAATTAATTCAAATTACTCCAGAGGTTCTAAATTTATTGTTCTAATCTTACATAATGTTTACAAGGAAATTACCTTTTCGTTTTGTTTTATGGTTTAATTTAACTGAGTGTTTTTAACGTACGGCACTAATTCATTTCAGATTAATTAAATTTGTATCGTAAAACTAAAGTGTTTTAAGAGTCAGGATAATAGCACCAAGTGAATTTTTAAAACTAGGCACGTTTTCAGATTTTTTTTCAGGATTTGCTTTAATTATATTGTTTATCCAGGTGCTAGATATGTTAACCTTAACTTAAATATTTAATTTCCTCCATTTCCAAAATGATACTTTTTGCCGACCCAGCTAATTAAGTCGTAATTTAAAAGTAATTTGAGAAAGTTTTATTTACGTTAGACAAATTAAGTGTTTACTTTATATCAAGAGCCAAATTGGGGTCTATTATTGGTATAAAATAAATGGACTAGATTTTCTTTTTATTTCGTTTTTACACATCGTAAGCTTCATCTAAACAAAGATACTTTTGGGGTTTTAGTTGTAATCCTTTCTGAGTGCTTGATGAATTGTTGTATTAATCTTTAGAACAGCAACTTCATAAATACAAATATTTGAGGAGATATTAAACGCAGTCGGTGCTAATTTATCTCCACAACATCTTCTTCGGTAATTTGGTGTCTAATTTTTGTTTTGTTGTTTTTAATTTCTGATTAATTAACGCTTTATTGACGAACATTCCGTTGTGTATGATACGAAGTGCTAAAGTAATTCCTTATATAAATCATGTATTGGCAAGCACTTGAAGTGTACAAACTTCCTAAACCACATGCGATTTACATATAGATTACTGCTAATCCCATGAGTAAACTGGGAACGCCTAAGGTTGAAAATTAGACTTGATTGAAAAAAGTTTTGTTATGTAATAAAGTCAGTCTCTAACTTTATTTTCTCCAATTATCTACAAAAGTTTTCTTTGATTGCAAATTTTAAAAATTATCTTGATGATTTTCTACTATAATTGACTGGCTTATTGAAACACTTGTCCAATGAGACTATAATATGTATTTTCTGGAACAGTTCGACTCCAAAATTATCCCTTCGGGGTGTTTGTTTAAGCACGAGAGGGACGTAAATCAAAAGGTAATATTAATTTGAATCGATTGCTGATTTCCAATTCATAAAAAAATTTAACTTGGATTTAATTACTCGGTTAATTGGCAACGGGGAGCCTTCGTGCTGGTTTCTAGCGCCTAAGCTCTTCGTGAGATACTAATATGTTCCCTATCCCTATCGTGAAGATATTAAATTCTGTTTTCCTGGTCCTTATTTTGTAAGAGGACCGTCGTCATGCTACAAATATTCAAAGCCATCTGTAATAATTTGGGACGATTCAAAATTGGATTGTAATTTCGTTAATAACAGTCGGAGGGCTTCCACTAGCAGAGCCGGAAGTTTAAAAATTGTAAAGGAACTCAACGGGAAGAAGTAACATGTAATTCGGCTAATGGTTAATTAATTGTTTCTAGCATAGAAGAGATGTTAATGGGAAGTAAATGAGCTGTAATTTTCTGATAAGTTCAGCACGTGTTTAACGAGATTCCTGATTCCATACCAACCAATAGAGAAAGCGACTTGATATTCCCATGTGATATCTCGTTTATTTAATGAAGTTATAAGTAATCTCAGTTAATGTACAGTGTAGGCATGTGTTTAATATCAGCTCAAATTGCTTGTTAGATTTAACCCAAATTTAATAATAACAAAAATAATGGCACACGCAAAAACGCTCCTGCTTGCGGTTAATGATTATTTCAGAAGTGACAGGATGAGATAGCAGAGAAAACCAAAATTAATTAGGATTGTGGATTAGAGAAATTTCAACTATTTCTGATAGTTCGAATGTCGCATATTATTCTGACTACGTTGCATTTATCATGTTACTTGGTAATTAAGTTAGAGAGAGTCGTCGAGGTGTTTCCGGGTTGGGTATTATGCAGGGTTCGAGGGATTTTACATTTTCCAAAGGACGCACATTAAATAGCATTTAATCTACAGCCAAATAAATTTCTATAGAAATAAATTGCAAAATATAGAAGAACCACTGCAATGCAGCTATCATTAACCAAAAATCATTTCTAATTCGATTGTTAATTCGTAACATAAATAAAATTAGTAAATAAATCTTTTTTAATTAACTTAGGGACATAACATTTAATTTGCTTTTGGGTATATTGTTACCCGACATAAAAATTAATTAGGGTGTTAAATTAAATTATCTAATTTTATGCTAATTAAATTTTCAAGATGAGAAATATTACGGTCAGATTAAGGATTTGTCTTGGTTAATTTTATTTAAATTGTAGGTATCTTGCCGCGTCTTCAATTCCATTAGCTTTAATTTGCTTCATTAAGTGATCTCTTTTACGTATTTTTCGTTTTGTTTCAAACTTCTGCTGCACAAAAATTTTACAAGTGCAGTTGCAGAAAGCATTACATAATTTGGTAATAGGTGAAATTTAGAAAGAGCACCACAGGCGATTTTTGTAACAAATGTAGTTACGCTTTCACCTTGCTCAAAAGTGTTCTATTTGGTTTTTGATTTATTATCCTAAAATATAAATTCACTTAAAATCAAGCCACTTCACAATTTTTATGGCCTGTGAGTAGGTACACTAATTGAAAAATAAAGAATTTTTTGATTTTATGAATTTTCTTAATTGAAAATTCTAAATAAAATCTAAGTCGTTCGATGCACTCGCTCAATGGATTATTATTAATTTTCATATTAAGATGGTATTCGCTTCTACAAACAGCAAAAAGATAAGTAAATTTAAAAGATTTAAAAAATGACTAACGAGATTGTTGCTTTTGCGTTATATCAATTAGCATTTTAACATAATAAACTCTTAAAATTTTCAGCACAAAAACGAATTATTTTAGAAGGTAATCCACTTGAATAATTATACTAAAAAAACATTTTTCTACCTCACTTCTCTGAAATCAAAATACTAAAAATATTTATAATCAAGAATGTTGCCGTTATCACCTGAATTTAGGATTATTAAAAAAAGAACCAGGTAAAGTTGTGGTGAGTTGTGCAAATTAAACATTCGATTTTTAATTGTCTCTTTTTTAATTTAAAGGTTAAAATAAATATAAATTTTTAATGGGATTGTTATAATCCTAGTTCATGCGATAGAAAATTTAACTAGGATTCGAACGTATGTACTGACATTGTGAGTATAGGATGAAGTAGTACCTATAAATTCATTGTTGGTTTTTTGTTTAAAAAATGTAGAATTACAAATAGGATGACAGAAGTTAGATTTAGATTTTCGTTAACAATTTTCGTAATAAAATTTTATTAAATGTTTTCTGTATTAAAATCAAAAATGGTTTTATTCTGGTAGTGGCTTACGTACATCATACCAGGGTTGATTGGTAAGAGGGATAATCGACTAAAAATTTTGAATTTAATATTTTGGGATTAGTAAGCAGTACTTTCATAGCAGCTTGCTCTGAAAAGAATTTTAAGTAAATTTTTATGTTATGATTTTTAGATCTTTAGACAAATCAAATAATCCTTGACAGTTCACTATACCCTTTCAATGTGAGCCAACCAACCCCAGGCAACTTTATAGAAATATTTTTTATATTTAGACTTACAGTCGTCATTCTTGTAGGTACTATTAATTTATTGCGACTAATACCGCCATCCTTGTATTACAAACGAAAATTTGATACAATTTAATTATAAATTAAGTAGATGCTCGTAAACGGATAAAAATACGTTGAAAAGAGCAGCTTCTAATCAATAAAATTACTCATGTCAATATACAGCTTGAAATCACACATCAAGGCCTGACATTTTACAAGAATACCATTTTTCACCATCGAAAAATGTCTCGTAGGTAATTAATTCGTGATGTATGTACTATATAATATTAACCATTAAAGGCGATTTGTATAGGTCAAGTTTAACCGTTAACTATAGTTTAAACTCTGATTTTGATCAGGCTGATTGGCTAAACTACAGTTTAAAATTAGGGCCGATTATTAGTAGAAGATGTTGAATAAATCTTGAGGAAATGAATAAAAAACAATTATTTATAACTTTAGAAATTTTCAACTATCGGTCTAAAGTTTTTCGAGATATAAATTTTTAAACCGTGCAAGTATTGAACGTTCTGCAAGAAAAGTATTACCTGATCGGCTTAAAGTAACGTACGTAGAGCAGCACTAAATAGTTTTGTTTTTGTGCACTAAATAAAAATGCTCAAATTGAACAAAAATTGTTTTTGACAATATTATTTAAATCAACGAAACGTTTAGTTTTTTATGTACTTACCCTTATTTTTAAATGGGATGTCAAAGTGATGAATTTGAAAAGCTTATGTTATTAGTTTTACAAGATTTAATCAAACATTGCATGAATTTAAAATACGTTTAAAAAGTAATTTACCCCCCGCAAATATACATTTCATAACCAATTTATTCTTATTAAAGTATTTTTTTGAAATTGTTACTTGTTAAAAAATATTAGACAACAAATCAATCTAAGCGTTAGTAAATTAGTAGTTTATAATGCAAAAGTACACTTTTGAACTTACCACTTAATTCTTTCGTATAGCTTGACGAACTCCTAGTTAATTTATCCCTTTTTCCACGTGATTAGTCCACTCCTGCCTAGATATCTTGCTGTAAGTATCTGTTTTAGGTTTTTAAAATTCGAGGTATGTAGAAACATTGTCTTGTAGGATGATTTACTTTGATGTTTTCAAAAAGTTGCTCGCGGCTGCTCATGAATTTTAAAACGGAACAAGCGTTTTAAGAATCGGTCTTGTATAACTTTTTTTTATATATATCAATATTTGAATTATTAAAATTGTATATTTAAGTCTGAGAATTGATTTGCACTCCGTTAAAAATGTTGATCTTGAGAAATTCTTTATAAAATTTGCCAGCGGTAGTTTTTATTTTGTATTTTCATGCAAATTAATGTGCTTAGATTTGAAAATTGCAAACGGATTGTAGTGTTCAAGGGTTGTTTAAAATTTTTCTTCGGCGATGTTACGATGCTATTCCGTCCCTGTAGAAACGAACTTACAATACAAATCGATAAAATTTCTAATTAAAATCAAAAACTTGTTATATTAAAGGGTTAGCACATATTCGTGTATTATTTAATGTAATGTGGGTTAATAAAACCTGTCAAAACATGTAAATACACTTGTTAATTAATCTATTGTTAATGAAACAGTAGCTTATGTGACAAGTAAATTATGGTAAGCGAACCATAAAACAAGAACCATCTGTGTAAGCGTGTTCATTTATATTTAAGATATATAGTTGAAATTACTTAATGAAAATTGTTCACAATAATAGGAAAATTGAATTTTTCAACGTTTAAAATTAATTAAAGCACAGTAATTTAATACGAATTAATAGTATCTCGAGATGTTCGTTTTACTGCAAAAAAGCTCATTTATAACGCAAAACTGCCAGTGACAGATTTCAGTAGGAAAAGAAGTTGGTGTTGCTGAAAATAGTTTTAAAAAAATGCATCAACTTATTGTTCGATCGTTTCCTTCCAACGCCAGCAGCCAATATTACTAATTGCTTGGAAAAAATAAAAATTTCTCTCAACTACGCGCTCTTCTTTATTATCAAGGTTCACAATAAATTAACAACACTTGAAAATTATTTAATTTTAGATATGTTTCAGTGAACTTCATTTTAAACGCTTTGAACTTCCCGTTTCTATTTTACTCAAAATTAACTCCAACGGTGCAACTTTAGAGAAAATAAACAATTTTCAATTATCTGATATGAATGTTGATTGAAAGAAATTTAATTTTCCGAGGAAAGCGTTCTACGATAATGAAAATTTTTAAATTGTGTTGAAACGATGTTCGTTTAATAAATTCAATATTTTTTCGACAACGAAATAATTAAGAAGAAGAATTTTAATTGTAACGTTTTAATTATTTCGTTTGACTTTAATTTACATTTTGCACGTTTATGATGCTTTTCATAAAACTAATAAATCATTTGATAAAAGTAAGAATATTTTCGAGTTAGTTTTGGAGGTAACTAAAAAAGTCTCACTACAGGCTTTCGTATACGCTTGGGGAATTAAGATTAATTCTTTTAGGGTGATAAATGTTGCAATGTTCGTATGCCAAGTGTACGAGTACCTAAAGGGAATAGAAATAAATTTCATTGATTGTCTGGAAGTGCAAACAATAAATTTAAACGATTAGCCGTTTTTAAAAGAAAATCCCAAAAAACAAGATTTATAAAAACTGAAAAAGTAAGTGAGCTGTCCATTAAATCTCTGGTTGAAATTTATCTATGCGAGATTGATTTATTTGAAAACTTTCTAATAGGAGATGGTTAAAATAATTTGCAACGCTGCAAATACATCATGAAACAAGATTTTGGTTCATTTAAATACATTTTCGCATGAAGGGTTTCTAAAGCACCACTTAACGCCATCAATTATCAGTTCAAATCATCGATGCAGGAGATAAATACTTGTGCGTTCTCGTCAAACGTTCTATCCACTAAAATAACTAGCAATATGTGATTATTATGTAGGAATGTTGAACAAGAACAGATGAAATTAAATTATCTACGATAAATAGGATTTCATTTCTAAAGCTTTTTGGGAAATTAAAGGGCAGAGTAGGGTTAGCTTTTATGGTAGCAAATGTGGTCCCCATAAGTTGCACTTGCAGGGTCGCTCGAATTATTTATATTTTTTACTTATAGAAACGAAAATTGGTCGGTTCCGTTTACATGATAGCACTTGCACATTTTTCCTCTACTACCCACAGCACAGAAGACAGCCATATCTTTGCCATGATTTAGTGTTAGAAGTCTAAAGTGTTTTTGGGGTCGCTCAAATTGGTTAATAATAATAATGTAGCTAATTTTGGAAAGCAAAATAATAAAATACAATTTACTTCCAACTTTTAATTTCGTAACAGAAAAAGAAAAAAGCAAATAAGCTAATTGACTTAACAGAAAAACAGTACAACAATTCTGCCGTGTTAATTCTAAAGGGCGTATCTGCAATTTTTGGCTTTTTGAGTTATTGCTGGCAAACGCTTCCCTGCATGTAAATCTATCATTTCGTTAAGTTCAGAAGGCTAAACTATGTATAGATATGCTAGAATACATCTTTAAAGAAACGGCGTATCTGCAGTTTAATGTGTAATTTTAGATAAAAGAGACGTAACCAACAATGTTAGATTTAAAAGACGTATCTACAACTACTATTTTGTGTAGATACGCCCTTTCTTTGTAACACTCCATTACTTGACTGGCAAAAATTATCTATTCTGTGACTGGCAGATACAATTCAAATTTTGATGGTTACACTTGTGAAGTTCTGTTTGTTTTTCATAATTTAAATATTGTTACGTGTTTTAAGTTTTTTGGTTATCAGTTCACACAGGAAAAAGTTCATACAGTGTCTCATTTTGCAGATACGCCTTTTTTTCTTATGAGTTTTATTAATATATGTTAGTCAGAAAGGGCGTATGTATCAAAAGTCCCATTTATAATAAATATTTAAGAAAACGGTTTATTTCATTAGATTCTGCCACAGATATAATATGAATCTAAAACACTAGTTTTCTGTTTAATTCAAACCATGTGATGGCACATGAAAATTTATAAAAACACGATTTCCCAACAATTAGCTTTTTGCAGATACGCCCTTTAGAATTAACACGGCAGAATTGTTAATTTAAATTTTTTTTTGCCTTTCACAAAAAATTGCTTTGTCAATGAAATGTTGATAAAACTTTGATCTTTCACAGTCAGAGTTGAAAATTATTAAACTTTAATTAATTAGAAATATTTTATTCATATTACAACTAATTGACATGGTCCCTTTCTCTTCTATCGACTCTCCTCGGTACTAAAGTTCATTGTGAGGTATGCATTTTTAATTTAATAGTTCTAGGGTTCCAATATAAGCCCAGAGGAAGAAGATCTGTACGACGCTCCAAGAGAAAGAAGGTGGTGAGATCAGTTTAAGTGACTGAACAGACCACTGTAGATGATGACGTTTTTTGAGGAAAATATCACACAGAGCAAAACTAAAAAGCCGATCTTCATAGATTTATTGATGTTTACCTATTCTGTCTTACCATTGTTATCAAACTGTGCAGAGAAACCAAATTTGGACAGATTTATTGGACGTGGGAAAACAATTAATATTTTTTTCTGTTAGAATAATCACAATATGAAACGTCTACAAATAAGTTAGGGTAGGAAGGATTAGTCTAACTTAGAAAATGGAAGAATAGTTAACATGTGACAAAATGATGTATTACGCAGGTTATCATTCTCAAAAATATTTCTCAAAGAACCGGAGAGTCTGGAGGGTATGAAAAATGAAATACCCTCCAGCACTAAGATAGCGATAAGGAACTTTTCAAAAACCATGGGTATATAATAAAACCAGGGTGTTATTCCATACCCCTGCTTTACTCCAATTTCTTCACGTTTTACACACATCACACCCCTGTAATAAGGAGCTATAAGTTATGATCCTCTTAACACTCAAGGATTACTACGATCTTGATTCCAGTCGTTCTAAATTTAAAAAAAAAGCTAAATGTGAAATTACATTTGAAATAGATATTATATTATGATTGTTATATCAACACTTGATACACTACCTACATTTACACAGTAAATTAAAAAAATTAACATTATTTTACTGAAATACAACATAATTTTCACTGTCATTTACTGAAGGTATTTAATATTTGGGTCACGTGACTTTAAACTCGCTTGTCTTTTAAGCAAATTCTAAAAACTTCACAAGACGTATAAAACATTTACTATCTACCTCTAAAAGTCCTTGCAAATCGTTTCACTTTAGTTCCTTATTAATATTGCTCTATTTCGGTGAGTTTTTTTAAAATTAAAATTAGATGGCACAGTCGTTTTGAATCCTTAGAGCCCGAATTGGCACGTCCCTCTGCAGTTGTACCTACTGATTGAGAGAAATTGCTCATTCAAATAATTAAAAGTTTAAAATATATTAAGAGCACTTTAATTTGTGTTTCATTTATTTTGCACGAACGACGATGAGAGCACTTGTTAGCTAGAAAATGTCAAAATGGGATTGATGGATAACCAATAACGCGTTTAATAAAACAAAAAGAGTAAACGTTTTAACAAAACTTGAACTCACATAATGCATGTTAATACCGCAAAGTATAGCTAATATTGTAGAAAAACTTCAGTTGAAGAGGAAAAAATGTGTGTAGTCATCAATCAACTAACGTTTTAATATTTGCTTTGTCTTGCAAAAAAACAGGAGTTGGTATTTGCATTTTTTTAAAAGTAAATTTACAATCTATATAGCTTGTGGAAGAAAATAACTTAACACGTTGGAATAAATTATACAGGATGATAGGCGATTATTATACCACATCTTAGCATAATTAAAAATGTCTTAAGTTTTTATTTAATTTAAGGAGGAATTAACAACAATTAGAGACTTTTCTGTGTAAGAAACATTTCTATAAATTATTTCGGATAAAATTTTAACCTTCATGGAAATAATCCATTTTAATCCAAATAATAAGAGAGTTAGGAGAAAAAAAATTCAGTTTTCAGTTTTTGTACAAAAATATAGTACCCATACATAGTACGTTTCGTCAATAGGTTTTTCCGCTATATAAATTTTTAAGCAAATCGAATAAAACACAGCCGAAGACGTAAACGCAAAGTTGTCGGTTTCTTATTCTTTTTGTAAAGAAAAACAAAAAGGAAAATTATTAATGAAGCTTAACCTTAAATTATGTTTATTCATGCCAATATAATTCTTTTGCAAGATCAACAATAAGTTCATTGAACGCCATTGTTTAAGGTCAAGTAATGTTCCTAAGGAACAATGTTCTAATAATAAATAAATCAAAAGTGAGTAAATAGAAAAAAAACTTTCGTTTGAAGAATGTAAAGTTCGTGACCGCCTTTGGAAGCAGTAAAATAATTGACGTTTGTCTTCGATTTCTACACACTACCATTTTAAGAAAATGCAATAATTTCCGTCTGCTGAACATCGAAACATACGAAGTCATTTTACCAAATATATTCGCTATAAAATAAAAATTTTCAGCTTTATACGGAAATAAAAATTTCGCACAGATGCGCAATTATTAAGTCCTTAATTAATATTGATGATTATGAATGTGTTTTAATGAAAAGTTTGTATTCCGTGGAGGTTTTTGTGCCGCCTAGGTAAATTTCTGTTGAAATTTTAATACGTGTAATTTCGAAAAATTTTCGGAAACCATAACACAACAAATTATAGCCCCTTTATTACAAATAATTAAGTTTTCAGCATTTAAATTGAAATAAATGAGCTTAATTAGTGGAAACGACGTTTGTAGTTTATTTTAAATGCAATGGAAAAGTTTGTGTAAACTTCGTTAAAGAAAGAAAATTGTAAATTGAATTATTTTTCACCAACAGCTGTTATTTGAAAAAGTCGACCGAATCCTCTTAATTCCAATTAATTTATCGTGAAGTGGGATTTAAAAAATTAAAATATTAATGGCAATTTGAGAACTTTGCATAAATGAACGCTTTTTAAATGTATTCGTTTTAAGTTTTTCATTATTTATGCATCAAGAAGAAAAATGTATGTGTCGTGAAAATTTCTAACTTCGGGTTTTTGATCTTTAAAAAATTTTAATGAAGTTTAATATACTCCCTACAAGAAAATTTGTAACTTGTGTGATATTAAAGTTTGATTTTATATTTCTTGTTAATTTTCTCGAGAGAATTTTATTAAAGCTCCTTTTAACAGCTCTTTTTATATAAAAATACCGTGGATATTAAAACAAACTCGATTTATTTTTAATCTACAAAGACTCAGTATTTGCATTTAAAAAAAGGAAAGTCAAAGGAAATTAACAACTTTTATAAAAGTCGAACTGGGAAATTTTGCAAAATATAGAATAAATAAAGAATTTTCTTTAAGCACAAAAAATTTAATCTAATTGAATAAATAATTTTTCAACGATAAAGTCTACCTTTTATTTAAATAAATCGTTTGCTTTTAAGGTGTGTTCGTTTTATTGTTGTTCTCTTTAGTTTTTGGGGCCACTGCGTTGGTGTCATTATTTACTTTAGAAACTTAGTTATGCTAATACGGTTTTTTTTAACAATTGACATCGAGACAATACGATGACATTGGAATTTTCTCAGAAAATTTTTTATTGAATCCAAAATGTTTGGAATGTGCGTAAAATTAGCACAACTTTTTTATGTAATAATTTACAAAATATTGTGGAGCGAGTAAATTAGCCTACGATGAGGGCGAAGCTAATGATTAATACCCTCATAAAATGCTTAATATTTACATTCGTTTTGAAGAATAATTAAGAAAAGAATACTAAATTAAAGTTCTAATCAATTTATAAGCAATTAAACTCAAAGCCGATGCGTACTTGCGCATATTAGTAATTGGTACAAGCTATAACTTTTCAAGACCATTTTTTGAAACTTTTTTTTTAGTTTCGGATTATTTTTTACAGTTTGTTGGCATAGCGTGATTATTTAAAGTTTAAATATTGTATGCTAGCGATGGCGAACCCATAACCCGCGTAACGATTTCAAGGTACCCGCATGAATGTTTAGAAAGTACCAAGTTTTTATAAATTATAAAAGAAATATTTTATAGATTCCAAAACTTTACATAACACAAACAAGACATTCTTGTTAAAATTTTAAAGTAAATTTTATTAGTTTATTCTGCTTACACTTAAATGTTTAATTTTTCAAATTTAGTTTTAACTTGCGATGTGCAGTTATAAAATTTTGAATTCATTTTAACCCACCCACGGAAAGTTAATTTGGCTCATTCTGAATTAATTACTAAAACCAATTTTGTTTTGTTTTATGATTTCCTTCTTTAAAACTACAGCATCAGGAGCCTCGGTTTGCGTTGTTTTTATTAGGATCAAAAATCTGATCTATGATCTGTGCGATTCAATTTGCGTCTTTTTCGTATAATAAATATGAATGTTTTGCATTTTTTGATGTAAATTTAACAACTGCGATTTAATATTATCCAGCAAATACTTAATACGTAAATAAACATTTTAAACATAACCGTTACCAAAAATTATTACCAAAGCAAATTTAGGTACCACAATTATTTATGTAGTTTGTATAATGTAAGCGGTTAATTCAGCAGATATTGTAGATTCGTTTATGGTCGATTTATTTGCTAAGTTTGTGGTTTTCATTGCAACATTTTGAACTTCAAAAATGCATTTTCGGTCTATTCAAAAATTTAAAATGCTCATTTTCTATGCAATTATTTTTTTTTGCTAAATATAATATATTTTTGCTATTTACATCTTTTCTATTTGGTAACTGTTTGGAAAAAATATGTAGGCAGGTTTTTCTTTTCAGTGTGAAGGTTGCGTTTAGTATGTAAATAGTACACTAATTTTGTTTCGTATACTTCGATTTTATATTTTGGATGTAATTTTTATATTTTCATGTATGGTTGATACAACTACTGTTAATTTCTAAACGTTACAATAATGTGAAAATGAAATAAAAATGAGAACGTATTCGAAAGGAAAACTTTAGTTTTCCTCAAATGAAAACTTATATAACAACAAAAGTTTTATCAATCAATATTACATGGCAGTGATAAAGCAATCGGTCTATGTAGAAACTGAATAATTAAGTCGAATTTAGTAGTTTTGAGTAAATTACTTAAAACTCTTTGTTCTCGAACTACTAAAAATTTTATTTTATAAAATTATGATTTCTTAGTTTAAAAGCAAATTTTATTTCTTTATAGGTAAATCAATTCACTTTACCTCAAATTAATGCGATAAATGTCAAAATCAGTACTGATCGAAAATAGACAATCATCATCGTTGATCAATTCTAATATTGAAATTTCTAGATAGGGGCCGAATTTTTTGAAATGGTTAAATTAACGAACTGTAAACCTCAAAAACGTCCAGAACTTCTATTTTTAGGATAATATTTTAAACAGTTTAGAACAAACAAGGGTCCTGGGTACGACCTAAAACTGCATCCCTTGTTATGTTCTCCTGAAAAGAACAAAAAACAAGTAGTGCCGTTGTATTATTACAAAAAATAATATTATTTATCATAATGAATGATGGATAATATGGAAAAGCTCGGTAGTTGAGATTTGCTTGTGATTCCTATGATCACTTCACTGTAACTCACAGTGCTATTTTTCAATTAAAAGCTCTAATCCTTGTTATAAGATTCATCATTAAAATTATTGTTAGGACAGCCGTGAAGGGTGTAATATTTACGCTTCTAGGATATTTGCGACAGTCCCGGTTACTTTTCAGATTCTGTTTCAGTTTTTTGATCCTTAGAATGCTTATTATAATTTACTCACTCTCATTATTATTATAACTTTGCATTTTTTAATTATAGGTACTAAGTTGTTATCTGATTTTGAAGCTCTACAATAATTTAAATTGAGAATACGATAAAGAATTATTTTTACCAAAAAGTAGAGCTTTTATAACTTATAGGGTTCTCCTTCGCTCTGCTAAAGTACTTATGTTCATTTTTGTGCTTTATGTAAGATACGTTTAGTGTTTTAAGCACCAATAAATTTATCGATTTATTTTGATTGATTCAGTCGAGGCTTATTATTATCTAAATGTTGCTTTATGCCGTGTATATTGCTCTAACAACATATCGGAGCATGTAAATTGTAAACGTACGGATACAATTTCTGCACTTCTGAAAAACAAAAATTGTATTTCAGCACAAAAATTCTAAACATTTTTCGAGCGTGGGAAAACCGATTTTTTCAATTTTCATTTTTAATTGGAAAATACTGCGTATTCAATAAATCTCTGCCATAAAAAATAATCGAGGGCTTGCTTGGTAGTTTTATTAAAAATTTTAATAACAATTAGAATTCATCTGCACATTTTACGTGGCGTAAATCTGAACAAAACCGACGCGACGCCTTCAATATAAAAATGTGTAAAGTGGAGCTAATTCAATTAGGATTGTGTTCCATTTTAATTTGCTTTTTATGTCAAGCTTTTCGTCATAAAATTGTGAACTTGCAAATTTTATAATTTAATAGCGCCATGAGAAATTCGTAAATTCACCAACCCTGTTTATATCTGCATAGTTGATTTCATTAGAAAGCAAAAAACATAACGCCAAGAATATTTTTAAGCCCTATTATGTTGGTAGCTGTTTTGAATAAAACATATCGCGTTGTTGATACCATTAAATAATTCATAACAGTGAAAAACACTTTTTAACTTTTCAAGTCCCATAAATTGTTAAGTTATTTACATGTCAATGGTCTCTTGTAAGCCTCTTATTCAAAAGCATAGTAAGACCCTAAAGTTAACTTTGAAGTGTCCGGCAGAGCTTATTACAAGGGTCAATATAAACACTTACAGAAAGAAATCGATATCCACCAACCACCTTTACATTAGACACTTTTATTACCCCATTGTTGCAAAAAAATACAAAAGTAAAAAATAAATTCTGATTTTTTCACTCTTGGTAATTTTAATGAAACTTTTTTGGCTCTTTCAAATAAATACAAGTTCTTATTGTTCCTTATCGATTTGTTAATTTATTAAGGTATCGAGCCACCAATTTTAATGATTTCATGTTTCATTCATTTATAATTTAGTTAACCTTTTCATTTTTCTGTAGCTGTTTTTCCAATTTTATTGCCTTGCAGCTGCGGTCGGAAGTTTCCGAAAAGAAAGCTTTTCTTTTCTCATCAGCATCTCACTTTCGATGTGCTCAAGGTAACGTAGGGAATAAAAATGTAAAATTTTGATGATCGCATCGCACAAATGACCGCACAAAAATCAGTTGATATTTTTATTATGTGAAGTTTTGATTTATTTGGCCAAGTTAACTAAAAGTGAATTGCGGCTTTTATTCTAGCCGCTGCTTCGTCACATCAAAAGTGTTAAAAGCTCTGATATCGCCGCCACTTTACACATTTTACTGTGTAACTCATAAAGATTCGTACATCATCTAAACGAAAACGGTCTCTGTAGGTCGTCCCAAGTCAAATTCCTTAACCTACAAACACCTGTTGGAATGCGGTTTCATTCTTCGTTTTCTCAAAGTAAAAGCCTAGGGCAATAATACGTTAAAGGCAAAAATTTTCAAAATTTTATTTATTCCGTATTTTACCTACTAATCTCTTCGATAACTCGATAATCCAGTATTAGGAATTTAAATCTAATGAAACGATTTTTTAACAGCACCTTTCTCTTTTGCAATTTTTATATTTTCGTCTCTTTCTTATTATATAATAAACGGCGCAGTCGTTTCTGTTTATCTAAAACGTAGGTGTGGGTTTACTTTATTCAAATTCAACTGCTTTTTATGTATCATCTTTATCTAACGCATTAATTTTAAACTGCTTGTTCCTTCTAACTTAATTTCCCTCCTTTTTTCTGTGCACAGGTGAAACAGGTACGTACTTCAAATTGCGCTACCGTTAAAAACCGTCGTTAGAGTAAACATTTTCAATTATAATTGTTGACATTTTACTCGCTTATCAATATTTGTGTCTATTTACACTCTTATTGGAGTTGTTTGATTTTGAAATTTAATAGACCACGAGAACATTTTGCTGCCACGCAAAGTTGAAACTTTTCCAGGATAACGCAAAAGAAAATCTCTTTGGCTTTATCCTGCAGCTTGCCTTCACCTCACTTTTATGTAAAGCTAAATTTTTAATCCTATTTTAAAACATAATAATAAATGTCTTATTTGCAGAATTTATTGTTACTTTTGTACTATTTTCTTTATGGATATTTTTCACAATTAGACTTGAAAATTTAAAAATAGCGATGTAATAATTCTATAATATTTATAACCGCGAAAGTTAAATATTAGTATCTCGAAATCGGTAATTTTGCAGAAAGGACTTTTCGATTTAAGGGAACAGATTATTTTTACTTAAGATTTGGTTTCCTCGAACAATATTCGTCTTTGACCGCTTGCCTTCAACTTGAAAATGTAAAACTGGCCAAATTTTACGTTTCTTCCCTACGCATCATTAAAATCACCAGAAAGTTTTTGAACACTTTTGAAGAAATTCACAAAACTCGCGGTAGATTATTATTGAGTACGGTTCTGATTCACGGCCACGTTGTACAGGTAAATGTAGAACCCCCACTTTACCTGCAGGTTGTGATGTGATACCTCAGAGTGAAGCAAAGTATGACCGCCGCGTCGACTATCCAACGGTTTTTACAACAAGTGCTTCAATTTTATGGAAAAAACGCAATAAATTAAAGGAAATTGTGAACTTGGAGGTTACTTAAGTGTAAAATTGAGTGAAAGTGGCAAATTCGAACTATCGGTTGTAAATTAAAGTTTAATGAAGCTTGTTGTTATTAAACGGTTACTTGTTTCGAAAGTTTAAGTTCTTCGGTTAACGTTATCTGTAAATGCAAAAAGTTCGTCGTGCAAACTTAAGGCACGTTTTTAGTTGGACTTGTTTTCGATGTGCCTTTGGTATTTTTTAAAACTGCCTTTGTTGAATCTACGAAAAGTGGTGGTAAAACAAACAACCATTTAATTTGAACATAGTAGTTCATTAAGCAAAAAGTCAAAATAGGTAAAAGTTCTTTGAATTACAAATGCATGACTCAAACTTTAAACAATGGAAAAATAAGAACACCAGGAAAAGATTTGTAATTTAATCCACCTATATATCAACATTTGCATTTTAAGCCGGTTTTGTACTTCTGTTTTTGTAATTTATTATCAAACGTTAGTGCCATACCTTCACTACCAAGTCTTGCAAGAGGTTGGAATTGCTACAAAAATTTAAAAAGTCAACCCTGAAGTGCCTTAATAAATAAAACGTGTGGGTTTCTGCAGTGTAGTTTACAAGTTAGTGCTCTGTGAAAATTTTTATTCGTGCCTTTTTGGATTAATCACAATTGGATATTTTTGGATAACTTAAACTTCAATAAGGTAAATGAACATTTAAACATTTTCGAGTCTTCTGTTTCTGTTTGGAAAATTTTTATTTGTTTATTAATAAATAATGTTTACATTATTCTGTTAGTTAAACTAGACAATGCGATAAAAATGTAGATAACGGAGTTGCTTCCTTGAGGTATTTTGATTACATTATTATACATTCTTCATAAATTATTTTATTACTATCGAACTTGAGAAATATAGAAATAAATTTTTGGTTATCAGAAACGTTTCGTCGTAATCAAACTTGCATTTAAATGCTAATTAGTCACGAATCGAGAAAGAAAATACAATGGAAAAACTCATTTGTATAAAAAAACCTAATTATTCAAATGGAACGTATTATACGTGAATTATTTGTGTCTGCAGTAATTATAAATAAACGCGATATTTAAAATTGTAATGCTTCTTCATTCGTATTAATTAGAAGATGGTAATTTAGTGAATTTAATTTATATAATTGGTAAAAAATGGAAATGATGATTGTTACGGTGGTGGTTTAAAATCTCCTTGAATTACTTACATTTTCTAGATAAAAGAAATTTTAATTTTTCTTTTTGGCATGACCAGTATACCTACGTAGGTTAAAGTACTAGCAGCAGATTCATTTTTAAATCTTTGGTCTTCAATAGCACCACCATTGATGTTTGCAATTTTCTTTATTTTCTGATGTGGGTCATGTTTACATGGTATCCAACTTTCCTTAAATGCCATGTGTGCAACTAGCTATCCATGTTTAATCATTCTTCTTTTTGTCCTGCAGCTGTCATGCACAGGAAATATTACGACATCGTCTACCTTTTCAAAATCCCGATTATTCTTCAGTAGTAAACAAAGTAATTTTTTATTTTTGTTATTATAATAGCAGGTAGAATACAATTTCCTCTTCCTTTTATCTTGTACCTGGTGAGAACGTTATGGTAGCTCGAATCTGCATTTTCAGTGTCATTAAAAAATTTCTCTACCTGCATTTTAATTACGATATAAACCTATCCATTAAAAACAAACAATTTACAAAAATGCTCTTGGATTGATTTCACAAATTGTAGTATTAAAATAGATCAAGTTTGTTGAACTTAACACTACATGTTGGTGTTGGTAAGTAGTTGTTAGTTTGTAATGTAGAGCATATCAGACCAAGTAACTGTTAAATTAACACCATACCCAAGTATATCTAAATAAAACTATCTAAATGAGGTAATATAAATTTTATCCAATTTTGTAGTGTTTTAAAAACAATATCGTTAAATTGCTCATCATTTTTTAAATCGACCAGGAAACCATAGAAGGCTTAATCATGAGAAACCTTCTCGATGCTAAGAATTTCTTGATCAAATCATTAGCGTTCTCAGTTTCTAAAGTATTTGAAAAATGAAAAAGATGTGAGAATTGGTACAAGGAAATTAGAAAATTCCTGAATTAAGTTTTTTAATATTTATTTTTCTTCATTGTTTTGTTTCGATATTGTTCTTAAAAATTTAATAGGCTAGCAGAAAACCGACATTACTTTCTCAGCAAGAAGATTTATTTTAATGGAAATTTTTTCATCAAAGTTAAATCTTGGAAAAAATTTTACTTCTAATGGCTTAATCTGCTTTGTATTAATAATTTCAGAAAATTAAGTGAGTTTGTTAGACTCCTATTGTAAAACTTTGTTATAGAATTGCTCTTTGGGCTTAATTTGTGAAATTTATAACGAATTTACCATCTTTAAAATCAAAAGTAACAAATCCGAAAATCTAGCAAAAGCCCATGGCATGATGTACAAAAAAAATAGTTCCTCTAAACTCTAAAGTGAGACTTCAGTATTTCTCGTTATCATAACAAAGTTTCCAAAATTAAAGTATTCAGATGAGCAATTCCACCAGAAGATTACATTCAACGACTAAAAAATTAACGCTAATTTATCATGAGTTGGAACTTTTAAAATTTTCATAAATAAATAGTTAAGACTTACCGAAGTAGTACAAAGCTTTTCTCAATTTTGGGTTACAGAAATAATTATTATGATCTTCCAGGTGAGGCAGAATAACATTCTAATATTCATAAAACAGGAGCTTGACGGTTAATATAATTAATCAGATCAGTGTTCAATAGGACTCAACTTCTCAAAAATGTTTAAATAGGGAAATCGTACCTTTGAAGTTCTAAAGACATCATAGCAGGAACTAAAATATGGATCATGGGGTCAACGGGATAAAAATGACTCGGAATATCTCGAAAAATCAGGATAAAGAAATTCTGTCAAAAAGACACAATTAATGGAAACCAACCAAACTCAAAAGATTACTCTACAGAAAATTTTCACTGTTGGAAATTATGAAATTGACAAGCAGTTAGAATATTTTAAGCATAAGAAATGTTCACTATATGGTATTTAAACAGTAATCATTTTGATATTTGATAAAAAAATAATTCTTCCAATTTAATAGAACCTTAGATTTTTAAGATAGACCCAAGTCATTTTATACGTCCTCATAGTAGCAGAGTTTCAATTTTTTTGAAGACATAACTACGGGCTATAAGGCTCAACTCCGCCAGGTTAAATTTCGTTACAAAGAGGACGACGATTCATGACTGTCAATTCAATGCAGACTTGAAAGATCCTCTACTGGATGTTTTCCTGTACTCGTTTCCGACTAGCATCCAACATGACATGAAGGCAAGTCGAGACAAATCATCGCATGTTTCTGGACTTTTATGTTCGTATCATCAGTTTTTGAATCATCAGGTATGAGGTAACCAAGAACTATTGATAATTTCAGAACACAGTAATCTTGGCCATTAGAGCAAGTGGCGGTCTAAGATGGTTCAGGATTCTGATTTGCGATAATTGACCATTCATTCGGAACTGATAAACCGTTTTTCAAGTGGTTCCGGAAAATTCCGAATTTCTAGATTATCTAATCATTTGGTACCCAGTTCTAATTTAAGATTCCGATCAAAAATCTGTTACTAGTTCAACAGAGTTTTGCAATATTTGCTACACAATAAAAATTTAAGACGCTTCTTCTTTGTTCGTCTTGTTGTTTCCTTGGCGACCTAGTACTTCGCACTTATAAATAACATAATGTTTCAAGTGTTAATAATCCATTTTTTGTACTACAGTGATTATTTTTGTACGCACATAAAAAGCAATTTTGAAAGAAATGTTTGAAAAATAAATCTTATTTTCTATAGAAATATTAGCAATTTGAAAGGAGTTTTCCGCAAAAATGGTTTTTGAAACTTTATATAACCTGGTTTTTAATTCTTTAAATTGATTATCACCATTAAGGTGATAAGCAAATAAAACAAATTTTCGTGATCGTGACATAAGTTAATTAAAATAAAGGCGTGTTCGAAAGTATTGCATGAGCTCAACCATTTAATTTTTTAAGATGCAGTCTGTTATGGTATACAATAAGATTTTTCACTTTCTTTTCTTAGAAAGTTGCAAATTACAAATTGATTTTTTATTACTTAAACGCCTAATTTCTTGTTTAATTTTAAAGTAAGTAGGTACTTAAATTTGCGTGTGTGGAATAAATTGCAATTTTGAATAAATTCAATTTTCGATTTACAACACAATTTTAACAGCCATTGTACTTAATTTGCTTTTATCGAATTATGCGAAAATGTACTCATAATTACCAAATTAATTTACATTTAAATTCTTGTGAAATTTTTATCCAATTATTTTGAAATTATGAAACGATTAATTGTTCGTATTTTTGGAGCCACGTAATTTCGCTGTCAGTTTTATTTTTTATGTGTATTTCAGGCATTCCTCTAGCCTTGTACCTATTGTATATTAATGTAGCAGTAAATAATAATTAGGAAAAAATATTTTATAGCAATAAATAACGGTTTTATATTACTACAAAGAAATTAATATAATTTTCTCAAATTGCTCGGTTAATTGCGAGTTTTAAGAGAAAAATTTAAATTGATGGCCAATAAAACGAATAATTAAGGCACATTTAGACATAACTTGCAAATTGTACTCTGTTTTTCCAAATTAGTTTTTATGGCTTTTGATTACTTATTACACAGAACTCATTATAAATTTACCATAAGAAATGTTTTGCTTTGCTTTGCCGTTTTTATGTTAATGCCAATTATTCACTAGATTTTCTACTTCTAATGATCCAGTTTTCTCTTTCTGGTATATCTATTGGTATGGTGCTTATACCAAACGTTCCCATAGTAAACACACTAAAAACACGTCTAAATAACGTTATTGCAACGTGAAATATAAAAAAAGAAATTAAATAACCCTTATAATTATGATTCTCCGTCGTTTCCTTTTTGCAAAACTACCTTTAATTTATTGGGAAATCCCAGTAGGTACGACTACCCCGTCTGTTTTATAATAAATTAGCATATTTTCCAGCATTTCCCCAAATTTGATATTGTTTACAGTGTTTATATTAATGATGATTAACTACACAAAATCGAACTTTGACTTTATACCTTTCACAAATTAAGGTTATTGAGTTAAATTACACTTCCTTAATTTTAATTTATAGTTTATGTTCCGACCTGTTATCTACGGATATTACACACTTCATCTTCAACTTCCATAACATTATTATGTATACAACAATGCGAAATAACAACGCACTTATTTCATGTTCGTATAATTTGCAAAATTGTATGAATAATAATTAAAGCATTAGGTTAGTTAGTTTTTAATTTTTATTTCAAAAAGTTGTAATGGATTGGTATTTCATATAGTACATACCACCTGATGTGTCATCATGTACCTAAGTGTAGTTAATTATAATTATCTACACATATGCATCGATATAGGTAATTACTTTCTAATCAATTATGAAAATTATTAAGTATTTATTAATTGCCTAAAGATATTCGATATAGCAGATGTTCTTTTTACTTTTACCGTTAATGTCGATTTCCCATTTTCTGATGTTTTGAGCAACGGTTTCTTAATTTCTGACTTCACTTATCGCAGCTTATAAATTATAGTAATATGCGCTTCTTTTATTCAAAATTGTTTAATTTTGGCCGGTTTACGTTTTAACAAATGGTGGTTTTGAAATTATGGAGGACGAAATAATGAAGAAACCTGTTGTTAAATTAACTACAAAGTCGCTTAATGCGCAGCTGTACTGCTTAAAAAGGAATTTTGGAGAATTTTTAAACCAAGGCGTGTAGCGGGTAAAAGGATTTTTAAGTTGGAAGTTAACAACCAGAAAAGTGCATTTAGTTGGGCTAAAAAGAAAAGTGCCAAGTTGACTAATGCTAAGAAGTTTTAGTTTCTACTATTTCCAAGGAAAGTGGATTCTTGAAAAATTAAAAGGGAAAGTCCAAATCTCTTATTATTTTTTAACAACTTGGTTACTAAAATTATTCTTGTAACATAAAAGATTGAATGTTTAGTGAAGTGTAGTCAGACGTGGACAAATACATACAAAAAGACTGCCAATGCGGCTGTCTGTTTTCCTTCAGTGATTGCGTTTGGAATTTTATAAAGGGAAATCTGCACATTTGCATGCCGAATGCAAGCAACTATGGTATCAGATTCGACATTTTATGCAGATATTCAGTACATGGTTTCACAGATAGATCAAGTCTGCTTCTTGTCGAACGTGATGCACAAAAACGGATTAAATACATTCAGAAGATAAACTTAAAAATTTTTGTAATAACAAAATGAGACGAATTTTTGGATTTCAATTTATTAATAATTCTCGTACTTTGATCATTTCCAATTGAAAAGTAATTGGGTTTCTGTGTTCAAAAGACCATACAGTTCATTCCTTTCACAAAAATTGTTAAGAAAAATAATGAAAAACGGTTTCTTAATCACCTAAAAAGTAAAATGAAAGAATAGCTGATTGCTATTTGAAAAATTTCTGTTCTAAACAACCGAAAGATTATTTTTAAATTTCACGTTTCGACTTTCTTACAATTTAGCGTATAAATTATCGAGTTATGCCATTCAAGTATTTTACGAACCCAAAAGTCGTAACGTTTTCAATTCTTCTTTCTTATTTTCTGCTTTGTTGAGGTTTTAACATTTAGCACCTTGCATTGTAGTTTGCAACATAATAGAGCTTACTATGCTTAAATTGTGTCGAGCTTTTTCACGAAAACCATAAAAAAGCGTTGCTTAGGTGGGTACCATTAAATTCATACACAAAGGCGTGTTTGTAACATTCCTGTAGGTTCGTAAAAAAGTCATAAATAATATTGTTATAACTTACTGACACTTGAATTAATTTTTTGTGTTGTTACTCGTTTCCTAGGAGAGCTCTCCATCCTGCAGTTTTCCAAAATTTAGACTATCAATTTAAAAGATTTGAGATCGTAAATTTTTGAAAAGTTAAGCATGGACCTGTTTGTTTACACTTATAATCATCGCGAACAGGTGCTTTCAAAGTTGTTGGTGTAAACTGGCTTGGTTCATCTTATAAGTTGGTTCGTGGGAATGCTCTCTTTGGAATTTTGTCCGTTATAGATTCAAATAGATTGCTTTATTGACCACCTATTATTTTATTAATTTAACGATGTCACTCTAACGACTTAATTTTTCTTAAATCCTTTTACTTATGTAGTTAGGTCATAATAAAGAATTTTTACGTAGAAGTGAAAAGACAAGCATTTCATAAATTTCCTTCCAGTCGATATATACGGATGTAGCTGGCACAATTCAATTTGCATACAACTTACAAGGAAAGCATTTGATTTGTGGAATTTTACTAGGGAAAATAGCGTCGTTGTAAATTTACCTTTCTTTACGTATTGCAAACATTCAGAATGTATAAACTCTGCTGTTTGCTCGGAAACAAATTTTGAGAAATAAAGTATGGTATAGAAATGTTATAATTAAAATTTGTCGAAACCATCAGAAACGGAAACTCCCCTTTCGTTAAAGAACTGGATATCTCGAGAGATTTATCTAAAATGATCGTCGAGCTTAGATGAGCCTTCCATCTTGGAAACCATTTTTATCTGAGGATGCAACTGTAAAATCTAATAGAAAATTTCACGTTTTCACTTTTGGATCTCACGATTGTCAAATACTTCGATATAAACGACAAATTATTTGTTAACTACCGCTTCTCCACCCAAGAATTGCACAACTGGAGGAAGTCGCACATAAAAGTAAGGTTTTTAAAAAGTGAAGGTTCTAAACTTTGGTAATGATTTTTATGACCTCGTTTCTTAAATACAACAAAACTGTATCATTAGGTACCTGCTTGACTTAATTCTTACGACTTTTGGCAAACATTTCCTGCAGAAAAAAAAATTAATCACCCAACTTTTGTAGGAATTATAAATATTTTTATGCAAATGCTCGTAAAAAAGAATAAATTAAATTTAATTTTTGTTTAACTTGAATTAATCAGTCGCACAGTACAAATTAGAAATAGTGTAAATTGTTACATTTTTTGTGTGTGCATCATTAATCAACAATATTCAACTTGAAATCCTCTAGTCTCATTTTCAAATTAGGATTAGACCATTTGCATTAGTTTGTTTTTGTCTGTCGCATTGTTGGTGGTAATTATCCCCTTCGAGGACTTCTCTTGATGTGACTTGGGTTGATTTCTCATTTTTCCTAAAATGGGAAGTAATATTTACGGACTAATAAGCAAATTATTTATATAACTCTTGCCGGAGGGAGTTAAGTTGGTCAGTCTGAATTTCGACCAACCAACGGTAGCCGAGCTTCGTATCCAGAGGCAGATACTCGAACAAGAACTGCGGAAGCAATTTGAAGTGAAATCACAATCTCAGTTGTATTTACAATGTGACAAAAACAAATAAAACCTCCGTTCTTATTAAATATAAAGAGCTGTCATCCAAACTATTCTGGAATAATTATTCACGAGCGTAATTAATGGCAAACAGGAGGACTTAATAACTGGCAAGATAAAATCTCTCGCTTTACATCTTGATTTAGTGAAAAGATAATTCGTTGCAATAAAATAATTACTACCTACATCTTTTAATACTATTGGATGCTTGCACTGCAAACTTATTAAAAATAATTTGCATCACGCAAACCACTTGACGCGTAAGATCGCACTTCATAACTTTAATTGAAAAATTGGATCTCCAGGATCGCAAATTTGGTATCTTGCTCCCACGTAATTTCAACTCCTCGAACAAATTTTTCTTTTGTATTTCTTCGATGTGAAAGGAACAGCTTGAGAACACGATTAATCAATTCAACTGCAGAACTACTAATTTAAATGTTACATAACTCGCAACATTGTTAAGGTGCTGTTTGCAAAAAATCAAAATTTGTTGGCATTCCGTTGCCGAAACCTCCTGCGACGAACAAATTACTTGACGATGGGTTCGGAAGACATTGCGTACAGTTAAAATAACGAGAAAACTATTTCAACTTCTAACGAGAAACTTATTTACTTGTTTGAAACAATTTTATAAGAGTTTGTTATTTCAAAAGACTTTGAGAAGCAACCCAAGTTTTTTCTTTAATTAATTTATTTGTTGATGCAAAAGGCTGAAAAGTTTGAATATTTGAGGTTTTCAAAACGGTAAGGACCAAATTGTGTCGTTTTTCGTTTGCAATAAAAATTTTAATTAAAATTAAGAGCTTTTCAAAAGATTATTGTAATTTTTGGTAATAAAAGGAAAACAGCGTAATAGAGATGGATAATCTTCTTTTTATTTTTCTTTAACATAATAGACAATGAAAGCTTTTCAACAAAATTTAAATTAAAATTACATCATACTCGAGGATTAACCAGGAGCTATGGTTTCGGTCTTCATGCCGCATTTTCATTTTGTACTAATCGTGGCTTAAGAGTTGATAGCGTTCCGGAATGTCACGCCGGTGCATTACCTAAAGCTTCATCTTGACAAAGTCGCTTCTCAAGTGTATAGAAAAGTCGTCCACGTTTTATATCTGGATGTGGGTTTTCTCATGCCATTAAATTGGAAATTCAGCAAAGTAGCGGTTATATATTCAGGAGGAAGGTCAAGAGAAAATTTTTTTCATTATAACCGCGATTTATTTTACCGTTCTAAAGTTTTGAATTAATATCGAGAAATGTTTAAATTTCGAGGGATTTTTCCAGCATTAACGTCATGTGGTGTGCTCCAGTTTTGCACACCAGAACAATTCAAACGTTTCGCTTCTCATCCATAAAACACCTGGATTTCATTTAACTTCACCACAGTTAGCAGACTTTCCGACAACTATAAGCAACAATGAATTGAATAAATGAATGAAATCATTGTAATACACGTAATTTTGTTTCCTGTTATGCATTTCCTGAGAGCATTTCCGCTTTTATTTAATAGACCATCAAGTCAGACAAGTGTGCACGCTATTTTTTTGCTTTTAATGCCATTTTATTCAAAGGACCTTTGTTAAAATACATTTATTTTAGTGAAAAATATATTCAAATGCGACTAATTCCTTACGCCTGTCGCACACATTACTATTTTCTAAAATTTGCACGCATTCGGGTTTGAAATTAAAGCCACGTGATTATTACGAGAAAATTTCAACCCCCATCGTTAAAGAGTCCTTTTGTTTACATTCCTTTAGAATTTTAAATTCGGTATTGTCTTTCGAAATTAATAACAAACAACAATTTTTTTTCCTTTCGCTACAATTAACTGGAGTTTATGCTGGCCGAATCTGATATCGACAAATGTGATATTTGAAATATTTAAGTGGCTAATAGAACGTAAATTTTTGTTTAGAGCTGGGTAATCCATTCTACTTTGTATTTCTCTTTTATATGCCAGCAAAATGAAACTCGACAATAAATGGGCCGTAAAAGAACTGCGTTAGCACAGTTATAATTGGAATAATATATTTTCGTTTCCTATTTCACTTCCAAGATCCGAAATAGTCTCGACATGGCTTCTTATATATACGTTTTGCATTTATTATTAAGCTTTATAATTCCTTTATCGCATTACTTATTAGCCCGTTTGAAATTAAATCCCCTTTAAAATCTACTAAATTATTTATCTAGATTGCAATTTTGACTGCTATTATATGAAGCTTATTTAGGTTTAAAATGAAGTAACTTTCTTCTAGCAAATAGTTCCACCATTTTTTAACACTACCTATTCGGTTTGTGGCCACGCATTTCGTTGATGTCGGTTTCGTTGCGGTCTCCCTTTTATTGAATCATTTATGCTCTAATAGCAAGGTACAAATACATAATTTTAAGAGAAAGTTGAACAAACTTTTTGATTCAATTTTCATAAATTTATGTCCCGGATCGATTATTGTAAACCACTCAAATTTGGGTCGCGTCCTAGTGTCTTGTGGCCTACACACGAAAGGCCATGACCTTAAGTAACTTCTTTATAATGCAAATTCAAACATTATCGATTTGTTATTTGAGTTATACTATTCGAAACGGAAACCTAAAAGTCTACTTAAAATTTTTCAAATTACAATTCAAGCTGACGATGAAAGAAAATGACGAAACCGTTGAAGCATCGGCAATTTTAATTTCTAAAATTTATAGTGATCGATAAATCCACACCTGTTTTAAATTGCTAAAATGCATTTGAAACAATTTCTTTGAGTATTGTACGAATAGTTTCGGAATACATTTTCGTGAAGCTCGTTTATCATAACAACTCTTGACTGTATTTGACATATCAATAGACTCCAAAAATATCGACATATTTTGATTTTATTTAGTTTCCGAATCGTGGCAACATCCGCTACCGTAGTATTTTCTAAGGACTTTTTAATTTCCGCCATCGCTGTCGTTATGTACTTATATAGTTAATGATGCCATCATCTTTTCTTATTCTCGACTCTAATAAGAATATAAGGCGACAAAAAACAACCACGAAATGTAATGAAAATGCAGCTTTATGTTACTTTTACGACAGATACAGTTTATTAGTGCATGTAAATTTTCGCTTGTTTGGAGCGTCTCAAAGTGACGCCACAAATGCGCTCTCATTGGTTGACAAGCACAGAATTTTGATTTCAAGTTTAATTTTGAACCACCGGTAACTAACTGAAAACGGAAATATAACCGACCGCGTTTTAACAGTATACCTAGTGTACCGATATGAATAATGACCAACGTGCAAGTATATAAATTAAGCTCCGCTTGTCATTAATTACACCACAAAACCATAAATCTAACATGTCGATTCAAATTTATAAAATATTTTATCATTTTATTACGTTTTCTTCAGAGTAAAGCCTTTGTTTTAAATTTTATTTATCCGCATCTTGAGCATTATTGATTTCAACCATACATCTATTTCACATTTGTGGAGAAAGTGCTTTGTGTGGATCTCCTTATTTGTAAAATTTCAGATTCATATAAAAAAAGGTGATATAAACCGTCGGGATCAATTTATTTTAATTTGCTCTATTAGTTTGTGCGAAACGCAATTAAGCTCTATTGTTTAGGTACTTTCCTCGTCTGGCGATAAAAAATTTTGAAATTTACAAATAGGGTAGATTAGTTTAAACATAAAAGTCACTAAATTCATCAATTTTTATACAAAAATACTTTTAGTGTTTGAAGGACCTCATTAAGCTCGTCCGCACACTAAAAAGTCACTTATAAGTGAGCTTAATTGACTTTTGAAAAAACCAAATATTTTACCGGCACAAAAATAGTATTTTCCTAAAGCACGGATTTACAGTGTGCCTTGTTATCAAATTTGTACCGATATTCTGTAAAGTAAGCGATAGACGCGACTTGGAAACTTAAAATAATTTTGAAGCGATTTTATTTTCATCCCCTTCATTTAAGAGAGTGTAAAAGTGCGTGAAATAACCACAATTTCGAGTTGAAATAAAGAAGTAGAATTTCCTCGTGTTGGAGTGGTGACATTGTTACACTTTGATTACACTTTTGAGCAGCCCTTAACTGTAAGTCAAACTTGAAAGCATCTCTAGGCTCCACTATGTTATCAACAACTTTATTTTCTTTCCAGACGCAATAAAATGTCTCCTCTTCGCTTTACAGGTTTGTTAGTGCAAAACACCCAATTTTAGATTTTTTTAAACTGGAATTTATAGTGCGACGCAGTTCCGAGGATCTGCTCTGTTTCACAAACTAACAACGGAAATAATTTTGTCGTGGAAGACGACTTTGAAGTTGTTTACTTGACCTAGACTACCTTCATGTATTCTCGTTAATGTGTTATAGGTACGCAATAATTATTTCATGCCATTTGAGACTTGGAAATTACTGACATTAATATTTTTGTTTTGTAAATTACCTTTGGCTCAAAATAAATTTATAATTAAAATTTCTTGTGAAACCTGAAATCAATTGAAAATGAAAACATTAAGATAAAAAACAAACAAATCTCAGCATTTAATTTTAGTACGTACAATCAGGTTTATTTGCAATTACTTGATTTGCTTGTTTATTTTGTTTTGAAAGCGTTTGTGACCTTTCGAGAATTAATTGAAATTTTTTTACTTGAAATCGTCAGCAAATAGCATCGTCTAATTATTATTCAGCTACAGTTTAATCTGTTTGAAATTGTTTAAGGTCAGGTAATATACAGGGTTAATTTGTTTTTTTTTAATTCTTAATTAAACTTCATAGACAATATAATATTATTAGTTTTCCTAAATAGGAAGTACATAAACATTATTTATAGTCCTACACAAGCTAGTCAAAATTATCACCTCATTGGCTGAAAACTTGCTAGCACTTTTTTGTTTGATAGCTGATTTTTCACTTAACCTTATATAATTCAGGCTGTTTTAATCTTAGTTTAGCCTTATTTCCCTGTATTTGTTCAATTATTTTGTTAAATTTAAGTTTTTTGTTAAAAATTTAGTTAACACGAAAATTTTCAGCTTGTCTTGTATTGCACATGTTGCAAACTTACATAGACGTTTGTTTATCAGTGTAATATCGTCTTTAATAACATTTTCCATCTTTTTAGATATTTTCTACCCTTTTTTTTTATTTTTTAAAAACTAAAATTGCTTAATTAAACTACATTTCATAATTAATCTTGAAAATTAAATTTGAACATTGTTATTACATTTATGAAATGCCAGTTGCTCACAACAACTTTGTAGTGAATAATAATTTAGCGACCAACTGTCATGTCCGTCGCTGGTTCAATTTAAATCTGAGACGGTAGAAATATTTTAACAAGATTTACAAAACCGTTTACCATAAATAATTTTTAAATAGAAATTTTAAAGTGACTTCACCCCTCTTACATAATATAAGAATTGCGTAGTACAAAACTTCTTTCTTTAGGATGGAAAATCGAAAGATTTTACTGGAAAGTGACAAATTAACGGTAACTAATTTAGGACAGTGGCGGAATAGTATTTAGATGTGCATGTCAAATTGATATAATGACAGAACAGGATTATTAATTATTGATGGGAGGATATAGCTATATAATATGTGATCGTGACGTTTGATGCGATAGTTACGATAGAGGACCCTTTCCGGTTCGTTAATGTAATGATTTTGAGTAGATGTGTAAATATAATTTTAATTTAAAGCAATGTACACGAATAGGCATGGATTTCACAAGCCAGAGCAATCGGTATAAAGGTAGCGTGCTGCGGGTTTGTTGACAGATGTTCAAATCTGAATCTGCTTTAAGGTTTATGTTACAGGGTGATAGAGCCTAAGGTTTACTACGAAAACCAAAAAAATAGATATGCATACCATTATGATTAATAATTATTACAGGGTATTGAGCCTCAGTATAGTGTGCATCGAAAGGAGATATCTGGTTATCGGTTGCATTTAGACTGCAAGTGTTTTTTTCGTTCTTAAAATTGACATTGGTAATACATATTTTTATTTATGTAATTGTATTCGTTTGGTTTAATAAATGGAAGATGATTTTTAATCACCAAAGTTGGCTGTTGTTTTTCCCTAGTATTTTTTTTATCATTAAAGTAAATTATTATTATTATTATATTTAAGCTTTCAAGTGTGGATACAATTTTCATCAGAAATGAATTAATTTATTAATCACTCCTAATTTGTAAAGATTACATGCTTTTACATTATTTATTGACATTTTTCAAAGAACTTGATAACATAATCAAAACTTCGGTACCTGGTTTTGATAGGGAATCGATTAATAATATTTACATCTTATTAATCGCACTTACATTTCGTAAACAGAACCTTCCTTGTATTTTAAATATAAATTAGATAACAAATATATTACGTAAAATTATGAATCTACTATAATATAACAATAATTAGATAGGTACTATTCAGGTGTACCTACCAGATCCCCATAATATGGTAAATTTGTATTATAAATTTGCACTGATTTTTAACTTCTTATTTTTTAAAAAATAAAATAAATTTTATAATACTAAATTATTGTATTAATGAGTAGTGCAGCGCCTGTTTCACTTCAGTCAATGTCATGTTTTGATAGTGACCCGGTTGTGTAGCTCTTGAAGGGATGTAAATAAATAAATAAGTTTCCTTATCTGATTTTTACTTAAAAATTTTTGTGCAATATTTTCTTCAGCTACGAAGTTTTCAAAATTATTTTCAGCTTTAATGCAACTTTTTATTCGCAGTACTCGAATACATTGAAAAGAAGTAAATTGAATTTCGAGTACCTTACATTTTTACATTAGATACCACTCAATTCAATTAACGTTAAAAATAATAATTGATGTTGTAGTAATTAATGTTTTGTAGTTTTCATTCAATTTATACGAAAGGTAGAACGCTTATCAAATTTTTTATTTGAAAATACCAGTAAAACTAGTAATCGAGTAATCATTAACATAACTTAAACTGTAATCGTTACTCTTAATTATTTTTTTAATCGTTATTAATTTTATTAATAGAAAACAACCTGTTGACAACGGTTTATGGAATTTATCGTGTTAATCATCTCATTTCTTCAGTTAAAGTGCATTAAATGCACGATCAATTTTATTAAGTATAAAATTATTGCTAATAATTTATATATTATATTATACAAGCATGTACGTAATTTTCATCCATTATTACGAACCAATTATTAAATTAATGCCAACTTTGGAAGGTACTTTATCGATCGAGTAATTAAAGCTTAACGGTTTACGATTATTAAATGTTGATGAATGAAAGTTTATATACGAGTATAATATAAATTTTATTTGTTTATTATATGTAATTTACCTATTTTTATCGGTTATTTTATATTTTTTCTAATACCTATAAACTTTTGATAAATAAAATGGCAGTAAAAATAAAAATGAAATTTTTATATACATATGTGTCATGAGAAAAAGTTGCACCAAGCAAATTTTTAACGATTGCACAAAACGAAAACGGCGAAGAAACGATAAGAAGAGAAGATAAAAGTGTAACTCACAATTTTTGAAAAGTATATTTTTTATAATGTTCGATTAAAATTAAATCTAGTTTTATCTTTATGTTAAAATTAGTACCTTATTGAGCTTTTATCTTGAATACATCTGGCGCTGAAACAATATACGGTATACAGGAGGCGTAACTTTGTTGTATATTGCAGAACCTAATTTTAGCAAGAAAACAACAAAGTCGGTTTAAATCTGCATAATTTAAAATTTAAATTAGGACACGCTTACAAAATTGCAAAATAGGGCAGCGTTAATAAGCTAATTATTTATTTATCTCCACGAATGGTCAATTATTGCTTTTAAGTTTGTTAATTTTTAAAAAGTCATTTTCACAATTTCCGATAATACCTACAAAATTTAATAGATAGGAAATCATATTTTTCGACTTACTTAATTACAAATTTTTTTCAAAACTTTGGAAGAATTTGTTAGTACTCGAAGAAGTAATTTAATGATATTTCTTTATTAAAGTTACCTTATACCTCACAAAACTTTTATAATTGGAAAACTTTTAGTGAATCGTGCAATTAAAAATTTTCGTATTGTTTAAAATTATATACGATAGGATTAATAATATTGTTCTTACCTAACACTTAACTATGTACACTTCTTGGAGTAAATCATGAAAGTATTTCTCAACTTTTTAATATCAAACTTAATTAGATTTTTGAGGTGGAGCTTAAACAGAGAACGCTTTAAGTTAACTTATATTTCATTAATTTTTTTGAAAATGAAGTCTCGGTTTTACTTTATTAATTTTACTTTTTTTTCAGACGGAACTTATGAAAAGAGAAATGGTATGAAGGAACCAGATCACTTCGGTGAAACGGTAAGTTTATCTCTTTAATTTTTATTTCGAAATTAAGAATTCGCGCAAAAGCGCTCGATGCTCTTTTTTGATTTTATCTTCAATTAATGACAAATATTTACCGAAAGGTAAGTTGTTACGTAGCTGGAAATCCATTTGAATTTAAATAGTTTCAAATTGAATGCGCTTGAGAAAATTTACTTAGCGCTTGAACTTTCTTTACTGACCGAAAAAGTTTTAATTTGCAGTTAGGTTTTGAATGAAAATCAATTGTAAATTGTGGACTCTATTGCAATAAATTTAACGAAACTAAATTGAATTTCTAATATAGAACATGCAGAAGTTGGGGAATCGCGTTTTTGCTCCTGTGCTGCTACAAAATTTTGAATCAACATTTTGTTTCTTTTATTTTATGCAAATGAAGTTTATAGAAAGTTATAAGTAATTTAATTTATTGTTTTAATTTTTTTCCATCTATAATGACTCCAAGCACCGGTTTGTCCTACTGCACTACAAAATTATAACTGGGACAAAAAGTTAAAAATGGCTTACTTATTATACCTTGTTTACTTGCGTGAGTAAATGTGTACATGTCGTGACAACTGTCAAGTTAACATAATAAATAACACAAATTGCTATATAGTTGGTCATAATAACAAAATTATTAACAATTTTTAATTTCTATAATTAAGTAGCATTAGGAATCATCAGCCGTAATTATTATTACAAATAAGTTGGTATCTTCACATCGACACCGTTCGAAAAACACATTAAAAATATAATTAATTCGTTATTAAGTGAGTTATAAAATTCTCAAGTTAAGTAGCAATATTTGATTTATTCTACCTCTTTTTCCATTGTTTGTAATCGAGTAGGGTAGACCGGAGTTAGGTACATGGATTGGTAAAATAGCTCTATATTTTTTCAAATTTTTGCCAAGCAATTTTTACCAAGCCAAGTTAATAATTTGGTGTTACTAGTGCAATTTTTTTGGAAAAAAAGCTTTGTAAATAGGAGTAGGGAATTTACAAGCCATTCCGACCTTAAAACTTTTTGATTGAATTTTAATTCCCGTTTTATCCGTGAATTAATTCTGTATAATATAGGTATTTATTATTACAAGCTTTTTATATAACTAAAATTATGTTTGATTATATGATTTTAGTTTAAATTGAATTGTGAAACAAGTCATTATTGTGTTAAAATATTGACCAAGTTAGAATTATCTTTGTAAACATACCTACATATTTTGATTGTGCAGATAAAATTATTTCAAGGTCGAAGTAAACTTCTTTGAATTGTTCTCAACCCCATCTGTAAATATGGTATTCTGTGTGTGTAACTTTCCAATTTGTTAATATTGTTAATGTTGAAATGTATGAAGGGTATACCGGGATGAAACAATACAATTATGATCCTTATTAATAAGGCTTTGTTTGAACTCGTTCCATTGATGCTTCAACTTTTATGTAATGGATAACAAAGGCGCATTTGTAGAACCTAGTAAGTCAAGTTACTAAAAGTTAAGTGCACTGAAATAATTATATTATGCAAGGATTAACGAGAAATATTCTAGAACCTATTGTAAGTTGTGGATATTCAATAGAATTAAACCGTTCAACGTACCTCTGTAACGAGCTAGCCCTGGTCTCCCTAAGTATCAGCATTTACGCCTGAAAAATCACGTAGGTTTGTAGTCGCCCTAAAAAATAACGTTGGTTAAATATCAAAATTGAACTTACGATTAAGTTGATCCATCTGCAAACAGACTGAAAGCATCCCCGATCAGACCAACACGAAAATCCAGGATTTCTTTTAACATCTTTCAGACGATTTTTCTAGCTACCCTCAATATGTCAATGTTAGGTTATTTTTGTTTTATCACATCAAAATGACAACCCTTAAATCCTTCTTATGTGGTTAAAATAATATGAAAAACGCTGATGCGTTTACTTATCATTTTCGGAAAATCTATTTTCCGTCAAAATCCATCAATTTTTTTTATTTTTGGATTAAATCTTTATTTAATAAATAACACATCGCATCATTTAGTAATCAAATTGAATTTATTCTCTCCATATAAATGATAACACATTCAAGTTTGCCTGTCAACCAGATTTAATAAATATCCAGTTTGATAAACTATTGGGATTAAAATGTCTTTTGCTAAATTGATTCGATCCGCCACGCCGTATTTACGACGTTACACTAGAAATTAATTACGGCAAATTATTATAAACAAATAAACGGTTTAAAATATTTTGTAAATCATTTCGACAGGTTTGTGTGACGACTTGTCCTTGGTTTGTATAAGGATTGTTCAGTTCAAGGCCATCCAGTTGCGGAATGTTGCAAATTGCGGGTGTTCTTTCTGCCTTCTTCGGTACCAAGATTACCACACACATAAAAGACGTTATTCAAATTAAGCGAATAAGCGCCACTTTTTGAAACAATTTTTCAATTAGGCAGGTAAAACGTGACAAACTTTTTGTCACGGCAGGGGTTTAACCGAAAAACCTTTTGGATTTTTCAAATTTGTATTGTAAATTTAACCCAAACTAAAACGCTTACATTTATCATCATTTAAAAAGGTTTTCCAACGAGCTTTCCTTCTGAGGACACTTTGAATAAATCGAATAACTTAATTTTGCAAAAGCAAAAGGCTGAAATTGAATAATTTTGCCTGAAATTGAATGAACTAATTTTTTTAAGAATAAAGAAAACATTCACCTGGATATTATTTTTCTTCATCAAAATTTAGTTAAGGCTAAAAAAATAAACGCGGTTATTTTTCTTCCTTATAAAAATGCGCTGGAAATACGCACACCACTTTTTTAAAACTTTTTCTGGTAAAATTAATTTCGTATAAAGTTTTCCCGAAAATCAAAGTGTCAATTATGTCGATCATACAGTGGAAATTATTTAACTTGATTTAGCAAACACCGACCGAACGTATCTTTTAATTGGTTGAAAATATATCAACTTTTTCACTTGATGAACAATAAAAAAGCTATTCCTCTTCATAAAAAATTCAGAAATTGTATGGTAATTTAAATGTCATTTCACATAAGTAAGGATTAATCGTACCAATTTATCACCTCTACAAAGATTACTGTTTGATGTTTTCAGTTACAAACACAATACGTTGTTTTTTTTGGATCCCTTGCATTTTAATTAAATTTAATCCAGAATTTATTTAAGCTTTTTGTAATCCTTGTTTATGTACTTCTGTAATTTAGCCAGCGAGTGTATAACAATAGCTGCCACGTCTATGTTAACATTTTGTTACTTCAAATTACTTTAGGTAGTACCTAATACTGAAAATTTGTCTGAAATCCATGTGTGCGTTTAATTATCTCAGAGGAGATGACGGTGAAATTTTCTCTCCTCCGTTTTCCATTTTTATTTCCAGCTTACGGATCCCCTCGTTAGGGATTTATTGTGAAAAAGGGTCTTATTTATTATTATAATAAATATTTTTGAAAACTTTTTAGCTCGTCAACAAGTTGAATAAAATTTGTACGCTTTATTGCCGCAAAACTTGCTAGATTTTTTCTCTAGCAGTACATTTTTCAAATGTTTTACCTACAACATAGGACTTGTAAAGTAGGAGCAATCAGATAAAAAGTTTTCTCGTATACTACGAGCATAGAGAACTTTTTAACAAAGGCATTCGTTTGTTGTAACAAACGATGCAATTTAATATTAATTTTAATAAAGTCATTTTTTAGAAAATCGCATGCATTTTTAATATTCTCTTCCAAGTTACTATAAAATTTACAATTTCAAACGTTATGAAAGCTTTAATTTTAAATTTTTATGTTCCACTGCCTTATCGTATTTGCATAAAAATATTATGAATTTTTATAAACCATAACGTAATATTTTTATGTAACTATAAAGTGCTTTCTCTAGAAATAAATAATTTAGTAGAAGGAAATTGTAAAAGGATCGAAACAAACCTAAGAAGATGAAAAATATCCAGGAAGTTAAACGTAATGATACCGAGGACATTTTCAACATGTGGAGAGAATGCTCTCGAGTATTCAAATAAATACAAGAAAATCTATATTAAGTACATATATAAAATGAAAATCGTGGGAGTTGCAGAGGTCGCATTTTAAAATTAAAAACTAAAACGTGCCCCATAAGCTTTCCAAATGTTACGTAATAATTTTAATTGAAAGTGTTAATTGAATTCTCTGGAGTATCAAAGATAATTAAGTACTCTATAATCCTTATTACAAAAGCTTGTGTTTGTAAGGTTTAAGCGATTTTGTTAATCTTGCATTCAGCAACTAACGTTGACAATTTCAACTTGTCTTATGTATTCGTGCACGAGCACAGTTATTTGTTCGGTAAATTTAGCAAATCTCACATTTCTTTTATTATTTGTTACGTGAAGTACATCGTCGGACTTGCAGCAGTAATTATACTTCGTATTTGAACCACTCTTACACAATGTTTCAAGAGATCACGTGACACTTTGAATTCAACCATCTAAAAATATATCATCCGCACACAAGACTACTTGTGTAACATTTTAGTTTTGTAAAGAAATTCTTATAATGAATACGCGAACGTAAATTTAAAAAAGTAAAAAGCGAATATTTTTGGTCGTTTTGGGTTACGCCCGATTCTTTTTTTTTATTTTGATTTATAATGTGGCTATTTAAAGCCACAATTGCAAAGTGTCGTCCTCGTCTAATTTAATCTCTGGCTTACAACAGTCGAGCGCTAAAATAACACAGAACTGAGTTTCAATATAACAAAAAGCATGGAAAATAAATCAAGTCTTAATGTGTTGATAAGTGAAAGTGAGGAAAATATATATGATTTGGAGATAAGCGATGAATGCTTGGACGTACACAAAAAAATTGGAGAAGAAAATGGATGCTACGTTATTGATGTCGATGATAGCAAAGTTGAACTTTTGCAAAAAGCTCTGAAATTTTCCGGACTTGGAATTGTAAGTTACGGTTCAACTGTTTGTGGTTTGCAATTACTTAAATTTAGAACCCAAAAGAAAACTTATTTTTCCAGCTTCAACAAGCAAAAAATGTAATATATTTATTTAAACGTCAGATTAATAATTTTCTACTTGTCTTGACACGAATAAGAAAATAAAATACGGATACCTCCGGAAAGCTATGAATGTTTGTTGTAGAGAAAATAAATTTTATTTGAAAAATTTAATACTAGTTTTCCTATAATTCATTTTTCTTTTGCACACTTGACATACAGAGTGTCCACATGATAAGAATGCACAGCGTGGGGTCGCGTAAATGGTTATAGTTTTGCTTAAAAAATCCTGAAAGTTTTCAGTATAAATGGAAAAACCATACTTTCCAATTTTCTTTTTTTTATTATCGTGTATTAGACGCGTAAAGCGATTCTTTCATTTATTATTAATGGTGGTAGAGTGAATTGATAATGACGTACTTTAAGATATTTTTAATGGAGATTTTGAGTATGTATTTCAATTTTTAATACATTACATATTCAGACTTCACCATATTGACACTGTCTTTGTTACTTGATGTGTATACAAGTTTATACATTCAAACCCACCTTAAAGTTGAAAAGAGTTTGTATTTCTCCTTTCATTGGTATACGACTTGATGGATTTAATTTTAGAAATAACCAAGTTATTGATAAAAATCAGTTTTTTTTGTTAATACTTGATAATTACTGATTAAATACAGTTACCTAAATAAAACAAAAGAAACTCAAATTTTCTGCTTTAGGGTGTAAATTAATTAATATTGTGTAAAACAAACTTATGTTAGATTATTTTTAAAAAGAAAATTCGAGCGCTTTTTGCTCAAAACAATAACTAAAGTGAATGAAATTGTTAATTATTTATTTACGTTGTATAACTGGAAAAAAATAAGTGTGTTTTGTGGTTTAATTAACATTCCATTATTAAATTCATAACAATAAACAGTTGTTAATTCTTAGAAAAATTCAAATCATCAGCTTTATTAGATTACATAAAGCTAAAATTAAATTTTTTACTTTTTAACTTTCTTTTGTTTTATAACTTTTAATTTACTTTTTACTCGCAAATTGTCCATAAAATAATGATATTATTTGCTCACAATTTGTTTGTTAGCAAAAGATAACCTATCAATCGGAGTTATCAACAGCCCTCGGGGAGAGGGGTCCACAATAAAATACTTGAAAAATAACATCAGACATCAAATTAACCGTAGACTTTGGGGTAGAGAACCTGGAACTCGGGGATTTTTCATTTATAGTTACTCTCTCCATGACCAGTAGGTCAATTGTATGACCAACTCGCCTTACAAAACTGCAAACTCTTCCAAATTACCAGGTTTCTTCTGACTTATCACAGCTTCGTTAGTCCGTTTAGCATCAAGTAAAACTTAGCTAGAAAATTGAATAAGTACAGAATAAATAAAGCTTTAACTCCTTGAGGCACTTTAGCATTCCCGAATGATGAGATGCATTGATAAATACTTTACGTGCGTCCTGTTCCAATCAACGGTGATGGTACGCTGACTGGACTTAATTATAACGGGGCTGTCGATCTTTAACAAAAAGACGACTACTCGAAATTAATTAAAAGCGAAATGAAAAATTCCATAGTAAATCTTTTTGTCAACCAACTACACAAAATAAACGCAATGCTATCAAAAGTAACTTAATTTTCCAAATGTACATCAAGACTAGTCGAAAATCTATAGTAATTTTATTGCTACAACTAGAAGCCAAATATACTATTACTAAAAAGTTTAAGAACCAAGAATACTTTCAGAGGTTTTAAAGAGGGAAAAATTCTCACATAGTGAATTTATATAATGAACACACCGTATGAATGTACCTACTCACATATATAATTTTTTACGTTATTAATTAATCTGTACGAATAATTATGGGAGTTTGAACATTCAACTCGTGCAATGTCATCATCATAAAATCTGGACTGTTATTTACATAAACAACAAAACAATTATTTAACTTTATTGTTTCAACAATGGAAATGAGAGCTTTTATAATAAAAAACAGGATTAAAGTTCTGTTTTATTTAATTCGTACCCGTCAATCGTTTCAATGGAGGATTATGTGAATTTTACGTAAAAATCAGTCCTTACATTTTAATTAACGAGATCGAAATGTATTTTTATTTCGATGAAAATTTTCAGTAGAACTTTACCGATGTATATGTATTTTTACAGTTTCGAATCGAACGTAATTCGTATGAAAGTACTTTTATGCTCAAAAAATCGGGCGGATAATAAAGGCGGATTTGCATAAGCTTATGGTGAAGTGTTTGACTGGGACATTCAATAAGGGCCTGTGTTTTATGCTTTTTGTAACGATACCGTGCATAAGCGAAAATTTTAGAAGGACCCCAATAGTTTGAATGATTTTAGAGGAAAATTTTCTCTGGTATTTCAAGCTTAATTTCATTATATGTTGCAGAAACTTTACTGAATCAACAAAAGCATTGTGATTCTGTTTGTGTTGAAACAAAACCAAACTCTCAAGTAGATATAACATATTGTATTATATGAATATAGTTAAATCTCTTAAGGTTTTAAATTCGCCCTATCAATGTTTCTCTCAATGTTTGCATGAAAATTCAAAATTATATTTGTTTAGCCAGTTATATCAGCTCAAGTTAAACAGGTAATATCGGTTTCATAATAAAAATGTCAAAATAAAACTCAAATATTTGTTTACTGAAACTTTATACCCGAAAATAAATTATTAGAAAGTTTCAGTTCTAATTCTACTATTTAGATTTCTAAAAACTTTTTTATTATGGAATTTTTACGTTTAGAAATAATAATAGTACCTACTAATCGATTTGTGGGAAAGTAAAAAAAATTACAAGTATTTTCATTTAATAATACTTACCTATATTCTTTGCTTTTGCAACTACCAAGTTATTGTTTTAAAAAGAATTTTTCATAAATATAAAAATAAAATAAATGGAAAATATGTCTAAACTTAATAGACTTTCGAATTTTCTTATCTCCAACATTCATATGCTTCAGTTGTTCAGATATACATCCAATCACTGCTTCATTTTTGGCTAGGGAATTTATACGTTAACATTTTTAACGCGATTGCGAAGTTTAATAATACAAATTATTTATTACTGGAAATTTAGCGACATTTTCGTAAAAGTTTTATTTTACTTCTTCTATTAACATTAAATAAATAAAAAAGACTTATTGGGTCAATTTTATGAAATAGATGAAGACTCTTCATGAAAGCACTTTACTATATTATGTCAATGAGGAGCTTTTATTCTTTAAGTACTTATAGAGTACATGTTGTACTTAAGGATCGATATTTTATTAAAATTAAATTCATTTTAAATTTCATGAAGATGAAAAAGCTTTTCGATAGCTTGTTTATCCATTTTTAATGAATCTCTTACCAAACGACAAATTTAATAATGTTTTCAAGATTTCATTATTAAAAAGCCACATCGCACCGATACACTTTTACCAGATACCGAAACTAAGGAATTTTGTAAAAGTGTCAACTTAAAAGTTTATTAAAATTCTTTACGACAATATAAACGAAATACAAAGGGGAATACACACATACACAATACGTGGGAGTGACACAACCAAGTTCATTCATAAGTTAGTTGGATTTATGAATGAGTTACATTTTGAAACCACGCCACATTTTTTAATTTAGAAAAACCGGTGTTTCTCTCAAAAATAAACCCACGATCAAAAAAATTAAAGTGCACGGTAACAAACACTTCTAGACATGAGATATTTTTGGACGGACGAATCTCTCTACTCCTGACAAGTGAGAAAATGAACAAACGCGTCAGATGCTTCCCGAGGAGATTTTAGACAAGAAAATTAATAAAAGGAAATTTAATACAAAAGATAAGCAAAATGAACGCTCAGATTTGGTGTAACAGCCCAGACAGGATTTCAGCATTGTTACTTGTAGGGACTAGAGGGACCCGACGACAAACTTTTAGTGTTGAAAAACTTTTATTTCTATTTTCGTATTAACGATATGATTTTCCAATAACGACACGCAACATTATGCAGAAATCCGATTAATTTTAGACGTGTGCCTGTTTTGTGAAGTTGATTCAGTCGACCTAACTTTAATTTTGTTCCTTTTTATTGCGTTTGTATGTCATTTAACGGATTAAGTGGGATAATCGGTTTCAAAATTAGGATTTAATATACGTATATTTGCGCTATCGGTTAAACGTAAGAGTTAAATTTTCGCTTTCATTGTTGTGTTTAATTAAAATTTTACAGTAGCTTGAAATTTAAATCGAATTTACCGAAGAAGATGATGCCAGATATTTTGATTAAAGTTTTCCTCAAATTGAAAACCACTTCAGAATATCGCCTAAATTGTCGTTAAGTGGTTAATTGGAAACAAAGTTGAATATTTAAATTGCAATTCAATAAAACGAATTTAAGAAGAACGATTAATAAATTATTCACTTAGTAGACACACTAACTGAAATTTCAAAAGTTTTCAGAAGTATTGAATTTAATTGAGCTTATTTGTAAAACTTTTCACGACTTGCATTGCTGGCTTTTATATTCTAAGCGGGCAACTTGTATACGAACAAGCTTTTAATGGTCCTTTTTTGCTTAAAACAAAAATCATGATTTCTTTTATTAACTTATTTTATAATTTCCTCCCAAATCCGATTGGAAAATCCACTGTTGAGATTAAACTAACCCAATATTCGATAATATTACGAAAACTTCGGAAAACGCGTTTGAAAATTGGCTTCTCCCCCTTCTGCTGTTTGATTAAACTAGTTTTTTGATCTTATAATCTTCCGGTGATGCAATTTGCATAATTCTTGAGAAATCGTATTAAAATTTTATTTGTTTAAATTGTTATTTATTCACATGGCACTTTTACACAATACGTCCATTGTTTATTGTAGAGTCACCTCCGCACACGCCACTAAAAAATTATTATTCATTGTTACATTCGTTTTAAAATTCTTTTAAAAATAAGCTCTTTACGTATTCAAAGTTCTCAGAAGGTTCAAGTGGGAAGTATAGGCGTATTTAAAATAGTATCAAGTATCAGAAGTGTTGAGCTTTTTAAGGGAGGTTCAATTAGCATAACGTTTAAAGATTTTTTTTCATTGTGATTTTGTAAAATCTCCCAGAGGAATCTTCCACTGCCACCTCGATATTTAGACCTGTTTACAAATCGTCTCAAAAAGCTCACAAAGCGTTGGTACTCCATTTTGAAATTGTATATTAACGTGGAAATTTAATGCAACTACACGTTTCCAGAGAATTAAAGAGACAATCAACGTATTTTCTTTCGAGTTGAACGAAAGCTGTTCTCGCTGATATAACTTACGGAAATCGTGTAATTTGGTAATTGTATAAAATGGTGGTGAAATGCGAATTTAAACTGGTAAAGTAAATTAAAGAGACTGGGAATTAAGCGAAATTTGTGGATTTAGTTTTAAGTTTTAATAGAGTTTTACCCAAAATATGTCAAATTACAGCAAATTGTAATTTTCTCTGTGTGCTAAATGTAATTTTTTTAAATTACGCCTAATTAATAAACTTTAAAAGTTATGAAATTGATGGAAATTAAATTTGTAAGCTTCACTAAACATCAATTTCATTTCTTAATAAAAAAAAACACTTAAATTGATATTTCTTTAATCAAAATTGAAAGTGAAATTTTCAACAGCATTTAAATTAAATTCTTAAGAGAGGATTATGGTTGGTTCGTTAAATTAGCAAATAATGAACTTTTTTAATATCCCGATAATTTTTCTAACATTTGTTCTTACACGAACGTGCTTAAAAATTTATAAAACTGGGAAATCCGGAAAAAAATCGTTTAATTAAATTTTACACGTTCTTTTGTATACAGGGTGAGTTTTTTTTAATAAAGTGATTTTTAAATCGACTTCATGTATGATCTTGAAATTATTTCTAACTACACGAAATGTTTCTTTTTCAAAATCGAAAAAATTGTTTTATTTTATATTTTCTTATTTATTCTTGTATTCTATACTGTTGACTGTTGAGGCTATTAGAACTACTAATACATTGGTAATAATTTAATTGATGGTCTGGGGAGTCGGTGAATTTTTGAAAAGGAATAATCTACATTATGTATGTGTGCGAAATTTTATCACATAACACTTTTTAAATGTTTTTTTTTCCTAATTCAGTTTTGTGTTAGTTTCTTACGACCAAGCACATATACCGAATGATACCTAATGATGACCGACGAGGAGGCTACAGTGCTTAGCACCTTTGTTACTTGAAACAATCATATTCTAACACTTGTGACAGTGATGCGAATTTAAGAGGACCTTTTGAGCCTTTAAGGATTCCAAACACTTATCGCTCTGTAATATTTTGTTTTCTATTTACAACTTTAAATCAGTAATATCCTTGAGCATTTAAAAGCGTAATTAACCATTGAAGGCCTTCTATATATCCATTGATAAGCACCCACTGGCACATTAAAATATTTGCAATATTTTATTTGGAGCAGCTCTATTATAGCAACCCAGCTCTGAATTATTTACTTTAAGTATTACTAATCTAAAGATATAAATGCAGCCTTTAGGCCTTGCAGATTGAGTAGTGTAGTTAAATATACGTTAAATAAAATAAAATTTATAAAAAATAAAATCATGAACATGATTTACTTTAAACCGCATCCACTGTTCTTATCGAAAAGAAGATCAATCGATTAGTATACAAGGATGAAAATAAATCAGTTAGTACCTACTTGAATTCACGGTATCCTAATTTTAGGCAAAGTTAGGTTTTTCTTCTATACTACATAGTCAGTTTGGTTCTTATTCTACACATCAACTTTTACTTTTAAATTTTTTTAATAAATTTTGATAAGCGCAAACAAATTCCCTCCTTTACATTTTATAAATTTCACACTTAAAACAGTGTAATAAATTTGAAAATAAGGATATAAATAATTTGAAAATCAGATACAAAACGTTCAATTTAAAATTGTATAAGAGGGAGCTTTCAAAGAAAGTCGCAATATTGATTCACTCTGTACACTTTAAAACCTATAATTTAAAAATGTTACGTAATAGAATAAAATTTTTCTAACAATAAAATGAAAATAACCCGGTGATTAGGTTGCAATTTAATTTAAGAAGAGCAATTTTAGTGATCGATAGCCTGAAATGTAATTTTGCGCTACACTGATCAGCTTTTCAGGTTTTATGAAATACGCGTACTATTTATTATACTTGCAGAAATATAGGAAAAATTGCCTAAATTAGTTTTATGCATAAATCAATATTGGATAATAAATTTTCTCCTTCCTTCATTTTCCATTTTATTGCTGTGGTTTTGGATTCACTTGCAGTTCTTATTTCATATTTGCGTAAAACGATAATAATTTTACATTTTATAAATTGTATTTGTTTACTTGGGAATTGAATGTCAATAATAAAAATTTGTTTATTAATTTAATCATAATTTATTAATGATTAATATTGTTCTAGATAAGTAGGAAGCTTATAAAAACTAGTACGTTCGCAAAATAGCCCATTTTCAGCAAATTTCAGTCTAACATTTAACCCACTTGACCGTTTTCCTCGATTAAAAGGACAAAAAAGTATCAATTTTCAGAATTGAACAAACATTTTTACCATCATCAGTAAATGTGCGAAAAACCTAGTAAATTTGAGCCACACTCTAAGCTCTTGTCTGTTATGTTATGAAAATCCTGAATTAATAATCGAAATTTTCAGCTTTTTATGTGCAAAAATTTTTGAATGATAAGTTTTACGTTTCCTTGCCACTTTTAGTTTCTATTTTACGATTGAACATTTTTTCTCTTAAAATTTTGATTCACCTCGACGAGGATGAACAGTTTCTTGTTTTAAAATCAATTTCGTTTGTTATTTTTTTGTAGCATAATGAACTTTGAACCAATTTATAATTACGCATTTAATAGCAAACATTAATTGCTCCTTTAATTATTATATTTTCAATTTTTCTACGTCGATTGTTCGAAAATAATAAATTAATGAGGCATTTAATATTGGATGTGATAAATCGCGATTGATTTATTATGATAATTTAATATGAAAGTCACACTGATAATTTGTAACCGCTGATCATTACGTGACAAAGGAAAACACATCGAAATAATGAAATTTTAAACAAGTTAAAATTAATATTCTTTCACTTGAATTTTTTTTAGTCGAGTTAACTTTTGTAAGTGTCTTTAGTATCATTTACACTTGTGATCATTTTGGTATATGTGGGTTATCGGGTCTTCACAGTGGGGATCCTGGCGCCTGCCACCCTTAGGCGACCTTTTAAGACCCACCAGTTAACAGATAGGGTCTTCTCTGTATCAACGCCTTGTATGCTTTATGTTATGTATAAGTGTCTGGAATTCACCTTTTTGCTTCTTACAAATTGTTTTTTGATGTCTTCGTAGGAAAAACGTTAAACTATCTTCTGATTATGTTGCCCTAAATGCTTTTCAAATATACAACCTCAAATTTTGCTTCTGTATACAATATATGATATTAAAGCTCACCCCAATTTTTATTGTTTTCATTTCGGTTTATGATCCAATAAAAAGTAGATTAACCTACCATAACCGTAATCTTCACTTTTACAAATAACATTTTCGGTCAGTTTGCATAAATAGTAATTGATAAAATTAGTTGGGATTGTTTTTAATTTTTATAATTTTCTTGATGGGGATTCGGAACCGAAAGGGTGCATTATGTTGTTAATTATGCTTTCAGCTGGTTGATTAATGTACCATAACTCGAAAAGTTTTCATATTTAAACATAAATTTCAGTTAACTTTCAATTACTTTCAGCTTAGGCAAAATTTAATAGGGTGTTTTTTAAATAATCGAATAAATATTACAAAAGTACTTTAAACCCTGAAAATTTTATAATTTGTTGGCTCGAAAGTTTGATTAACCGAAAATATTTTTGTTTATTATATTTTTTCCGACTCTAATGGAAAGGCCGATAAAAAATTAGCTGTCTCGCCGCATTTTTATGCTTTTAATTAAGTGTTATGTATAGCCGGTTGCGCGTGAATTTTCAAAATCGAGTGATTTTAGATATTTCTACGATATGCATGTCTAAGCGCCCAGATTTTAATTATCATGTGCAGTGAATTGTAATGAGGGGATTTAAGACGAAGCTACTGAGAAATAAACATTGCAAATAGGCTGAAATCTGGCAGTGGTGTACGGCAACGTTAATATGCATACAAATTACTTAAATGAAATTGTGGTGACAAACTTGGGATACCCTTTATAATTTCATTTGAGAAGTAAACAATATAAACTGGAATAAACTAACCCTCCCTCCTATTTTATAAACCACGTCGTGTGACAATACCAGCATCCAAGGATGAAGCTTATTAATAAAGCAGCAAAGTTACAAAAATTATAGGTTTTCTTTGAAACCGTACCAGATCAAGGGCGTCAGGCGAGACAAATTCAACCTTTAAATCCAAATCTCGTCTAATTATATACTGGAAACTGCTACCGTGTTAAAATCGATTCTTCTTATCATCAAAGAACGTCCAAGTTTAAGTACGTAATTTCAGATAAGGTTGGATTCGATTATTATCAAAACTTTTCTATCATTTTAAATTAGGTACGTTCAGTCGATATTTTTGCTCTTTTTTTTGTTTTTTTTTTTAATAGAAAAAACTCGATGATATCCTGAAAGGTAAATAAAAGCTTCGTAGTTTCCGTTCGTCCGGTGATACACAGTTTTTGTTAATTTGTTGAAATGCAGATAAAACTCCGGATTAACTGAATTACCGTTTGGATAAAGTGAACAATAGACTGCATAGAAATTTAAATAGTGGAAAAGGAATAAGTAAGTATTAAAACAAAAGTCTATCTCCTCGTTGAAGCTTTAACGGTCTACCTTTTCTGAATTGGGATAAAAGAGCACATTTAGATTCCGAAGGCTTTGCGTTTCAAATGTATGACTTTGGCGATACTGTTATAACCGTTCCAGTGTTAAAATGAAACAATAAATTTGAAATTTCCAGACATTAGTCAATTATTTTTCTCTAAAAATTGTACGTTCTTAGTTCATAATTAAGTTAACATGAAACTTTGGGAAAATACTGCTAGACAAGAATACAAATTTCTGACAGTGTTTTCTAATTTCGACCAACTTTCTCGCTAATTGCATTATTTTGTAATAACTTCGATTGTTGTTAAAAATTTATGCATACCTAATACAAATTTGTATCGCACCCGCACTTTCTAACAACCCATTGTTATTATTACGAGGTTGACAATTTAAATTATTAACCTTTTATTTTTAGAGCTTTCCTTATCAGCAACAGAGGTGTGCGTGTTCACAAATTATGTTTTATGCATAATAAGTAGAATATGTGATCAATTTTAGCTGTTGAGGTCAAGAGCTCAAAACGGCTTCCAAACTTTAGGTTATCATTTCGTTATTGTTTAATTTTTATTAAACTTTTCCTTAATCACTCCTAAGTCGCGTTCTCCTTTTTATTTCACCCAACAAGGATTTTCTTTCACAAAGTGTCATTTCATTTATCCAACTTACAGAAAAAGAAACAACTTTTTATTTAGTAATGAGTTTTTGAAATTTTCTAAAATGAAGGAAGGATTTCAGTCATTGTGGCTTCTAATTTAATCTCTGACAACCAACAGCTTTTCTTTTGTGCTCGATTTTCGAACTCGAAAAACTTTTATACATCTAAACAAGACATTTAATTGGATTAAAGTTAATTAATTTAATTTTAACTTCAATTAATTATAAACGATATCGCTAAATTTGCTAGCGAAAATTAATTAATTACCTTTATTGTGGTAGCCATCATAATTATTATTAAGGAACATCACGACGAAGTACTTTGCATTAAATTTAATTTTAATTGGTACTGTTTTAACCAAACGATAGATAATTATTTTGTCAAAAAAATATTTAATTTCCATGGTAGCATCTGATGCTGTCACCGCCCATCGGTCAAATTATCAAGATTGTATTATTTGTGTTGAACCAAAACGATTGTGAAAGACTTGGGAAGGTATTTATATAACTTTTTGTAATTTACCGTCAACTTGAAGGGTTAAAAGACCGAATTGTATGTTCCTGCAATGCGCGACTTTATAATTACAGATTTATTTCCCTTTCATCTTTGTGTCAATAATTATTATCCCTTCGGCGAAATTTGCAGAATTTTTGTGGTGACTTACTCAAGTTCCAAATCAACCCATTTTCGGAAACTTTAAGCTCTAGTAACTCGATAATTTATTTAACTAATTAATTAATTGGTCCATTAATTATAGAAAGTGCGCTGCAAAACCCTAAACATTGAAAATATTTAAACTTTCCTAGGTTAGTTTAGTTTTTAACTCTTCTGATATAGATCGAGCTTTTAAGAGCTTTAAGTGCGTCTTGAAACTTTAAAAATAATTGTAAATAGTTTAAGGAAGAATTTAAGAAATAAGGTTGGTGGATAAACGGTTATGACAAAAACCACTTAAAAATATTGACTACAAGAACTAGAATCGGTTTGATAATGCAACGGCAATATACTTGTAATCTTATCATAAAGACCTGCGCATGGGGTTGTTGGTAAGTGAAATCAGTCCTGCAAAACATTTTGTTCGGCAAGTGCACGCAACCACTGAAGTCGCTAGTCAAACTTTGCGTTTCGTAGGGGTTGGAGCGTGTTAGTTAACCCTCCAACGAACGATATCGAAACTTACGTGTTTTTTATGAAAATTCAATTACTACGATTTTTTAAATTAATTTTCCTAGTGCAAAAGTGTGTTTAATTGTTGATCAAACTACTTATTAAATAAAGGGCGCTAATTTTCATAAGGGTTTGTAATATTCAAGTGTGATTAACTAACGAACAAATGGTTTAATAATAATAACAAGTATTTTTATATCAAATATTTTATTTTTGGAGTTTAGTAGATACTAAATAAAATTATCTCACCAAGATAGAGGTATTTATGAAAAAATTTAATTTTCAAACGACATTGCTGCTGCTGGTACGAATTTTGCAAAAAAAATTTAATTACAACCTTTCAATTTTGTTTTCAGCATCGCAATTATAATTTGGACGTTTTTAATTTTAATGTAATTTTAACTTTTTAATGAGTAAATTTAAAAAAGTTATTTTTAAAAAGCAACCTAATTAACCCAAAAATGCGAAGCATTCAAACTGATAATCCATTTGTGATTTTGATTTGTTACTTTACATTTTAAGTCGCAATCGTCTGTGTTTACTTTTTCCGTTGACAAATTTATGCTATATCGTTATATACATCAAAGAACATTTTTATATTGTAAAAAATAAATATTGCGTTTAACAGATAAAATTTATTCCGTGTATTATTATCATCGTCAATCGGTAGTTGACTAACTGTAAATTAGATCATTTGCAAAAATGATTTTGCTTCACAAAGGCACTTTCAGATTACAAGTTGTTTAATGAAAACTTTTAGATACAGCAGCGAATCTACCTTTAATACCCCCTGTCCCCTCATATAAACCAAGCGAAGATTATTATGTTTTCATTACGAGTAGGTGTCATTTTGTTTGTAGAAAGGTATTAATTGTTGGAGATTTCTTTTTAAGTCAATATCCTTCACAAATTAATGTATTTAGCTTCCGACCCCAAAGAAGCTACACCATAAATATCGCGCAACAGAAGTGACGGCGGAGCCTGAAGCACATAGTACCTGCAATACTTATAAACTTAAACTGGACAACAAAGAATTAATATGTTTAAAACTATAAAGGAATCACAAATCACGGTCGATTCCTTTCAAAGTATGCTTAGAGACTCATTGGAAAGTTATTGGAACTAAATCCCATTTTGTGGAAAACTTTTATCATTTTTTTATTATTTACGAATCTCCCTTTGATGGTTTTCTTGATTTAAAGTAAGACGGACTGAAGGATTTGCTTATTGAGATTTTAAATAAAAATTCTACCCTTTTGTATTCCGAAATTTTAAAACGGAAACTTTATTATGATAATATTTTGCGTTGTTTATTTTTAATTATTTTAGTTGTGCTTTTAGAGAATATTTATCCATATAGAATTTTAAAAACATTATTTTGAGACAAATATTATTTTAAAAATGTAATGATTGTTTTTACAGCAAAATATTCAATAATCTTTGTTTTATTATGCAAATTATTTAAGATAATAAATCGTGGGGTTTTGTTAAAAGTTAAAAAGTTCATAGCCTGGAAGAACTATAAATTTGCACTTGACTTAAAATTAAATTTTTCCTGTTATTATGGCTTCAATTCAATGAATGATTACGTTTAAGTTTTAACCAATTGCGTTTATATGGTTTTAATTCCTCGCAAAATCAATGCTTTTCTGCTTTCAGGGACCGAACATCAAAATTATATCAAGTAAAAATACAATAAACTAAAACTGAAATATCTATTATAAAATGACTAATAAAGGCTGTTTGATAGAATGAAACAATCAGAAGGGCGTTTATTATGTAATTAACTGTTTGAATACAAATTTATTAGGTAGTAGCTTAGATACAGAGTTGCTAACTGGTGCGTTTAGCTTCAAAGTAGCTAAATTACATAGCTTAGCTCTTTTTCTGAAAAAAGTTAGTTCATAATGCAGCGGTTTGCTTTTATTGAATGGGTTATTTTCGGATGTGTATTACTAAATTACAGTAACATACATTCATACAAATAAATATCAAAAAAAGCGTCGCAGGAAAGTTTTTTGGAATTTTTTTTAGTCATTTTGTGGTCTAAAATAAATAGAATTAGCAAAAAATTTGTCTTTTGTTGAAAAACAAAAACGAAACATCACGTGTTTCTGATGTTCTTTTCTGGCTATGGACTGGATAACGATCCTTCTTTTTTACACAGAAAACCGAACCACTATGATCTTGACATACTACAATTTCTTCTTCTTCTGAGTACTTATCCATTTCGGATGTTGGCGATCGTGATTGCTATTTTGACTTTTATCAACTGGTGATTTAAATAAGCCGATTGTAGTTGTATTGAACCAAGTACGCAGATTATTTGGCCAGGATATTCTTCGTCTGCCTCCGCTTCGTTTACCTTGGATTTTCTTTTGAATAAGTAGTTGTAGCAACCTTAATCTATCTGGATTTTTCATCACGTTTTTCATTACGTTTCTTAATCGTGAACAATATTTCCTTTCTGTTCTCCATTCTCATCAAGACCTCCTCGTTAGTAACGTGATTGACCCAAGAAATACCTATAGCCACATTTCAAACGCCTCCAATCTCTTACACGAAACCTCTGTTAGAGTCCACGATTCTATCCCGTACAGCAGAACAGGGAAAATGATGCATCTCAACATTCATCTTTTAGTACAGTACAAGTTATTAAATGATTCTTATGTTTTGCTAGCTGATCTGTTCCTTGCAAACTCGATATATCCTTTTATGTACTGTTTTCAGGGAAAAGTTTAGTAAATGACTGATTAGGTGTATGGTACGATAATCCTTACAGTCTTTGAGGTTATAATGAACGTTGACTTGAGCCAACTCTCTGGGATTATCCCAGACAAGTATATTATTTCGTTGAAAGTAGAAGTTTTGGATCTTGTTCCGGATTTTATCCGGTTCTATTGACTCTATTCCAGAGTAAAGTTATAATTTTTGAGATTTGAGGGATTTCGAAGAGAGAGGTATGAAGGTGGATGTTGATCTGTTCCTATTTTCAAACAATTCCCTAATGTATTCATTCCATACTGCATCTTTTTTTCTTGATCTACAATTCTTTTGCCATCTCGATCCTGTATTCAACAACACTATTAGACATTGATGCTTTCAGTATTTTAATAGTGTACTCCCCAAATCAATTAGTTTGAGTAATGTTAGGTTTGATCTGTAAATATTCTTTGCCCAAGTTTTTGTTTCGCTTGCCTATATTTGTATTAGATACATTGTTGGTGTGATATGTAGATGATTGTATAAGCTTATCATGTAATTGGCTTCATGTCCCTTGACAATGTAAATAAATAAATAACCTGTATTCAGTTATCGCGATTAGAAAACGTTTTCGCTTGGCACATTATTTAACAGGCACTTTTGTGCTTAATGGTGGTAATCATTATATTCATTCAATCATTAAGCTTTTTACATTCTAAATAGAATATTGCTTTCATTTTCTGGGAATTACAAATTCGATTAGAGGGGTGGATTAGTCCCCATATTACATATTTCTGATAAATCAATATCGATTTCACCACAGCGTGTGGATGCCCACTGAAAGGCCGAGCTAAGAAGTTTTGTATAGTTTGCGATTTAAACCCAGAATTTTCGCTCTGTACTCAACCAGCGGCCACATCACTCCACGGCTGTGGCTAATCATAGGACTAGTACGTGAAGAGGGCTCGAGTTCTTGCAAAACAAGTCAATATTTTACATTAATTTGTATTACAAAAATTTACAATAACACACCGTTGCCGTTGTCCGTTACCACAAGTAAAAATATCAAAAACATTTTTTTTGAGAACCTACAGTTACACGACAATATCGTGTGTCAATGACAGGTATAAAAATATATAGGTCAGCTTTACTTACAAAAATTAAATTACTAAAATTTATGCCCGGAGGAGGGGAGATTATTATCAAAATAAATAAAAAATATTACTTATACTACGACTATTAATTTGTATCAAAGAAAATTTTTTTTACTTTTTTGTCAAGTAAATTAGTTTTCTTTTTCTGCTTTTCTTTTAATTACCTCCTGAAAATTGCAAATCTGAAAAATATTTGTTCATTCCACCCGTGCTTATATTTTATTAAATTATTTTCGAATTTATTTTGTAGCAGATTAAAGTTTTAATCTAATTTTAGTTACAAATTTTTTTATACTTGCAATTGGCTTCAATTTTATGCTCCACTTTTCAATTAATTATCTTTCTAATTAATCTGGTTTCATAGAAAATTTTCTATTATCTGTCTAACAACCAACAGTGCTTTCACACATCGTTGTATTTGAAATTCGCTTTGTCTACTGCAACGTGCATGTTTTTATGCTTAAAGGGTTTCAAATGTTATGTGCATTGTAACCTTTTAGAGAAATCGTTCAAAATAATTTGATTTATTCCAAACAATGTTAGCATTGAGGTTTTTTTTGTATGAATTTGTATTTCATGCCCAATTTAATGCGTATAGTAACCGACTGTGATGTATTCCAAATTGATTATATTAAATTGAAACAGTAGATACAATTTATTTGCAGTGGATTTCATCAAATTAATTTATAAATTTCTGGCATAAAATGTCTCTTTTGAAAGTTGTAACACGCTCATACATATTTACAGCCAGCTCGTTTATAATTTTATTACATTTTATTTTAACCTAATTTTTTGTTAGGCAATTTTAATATTTTTAATTTGTATGCTTTTATGTATTTTGATTTGTTGAAGTTTGCGTGACATTAGTAAGATTTATCGGTCTCGACTTTAAAATGCAAAACTGCAACGAGTTTTAAATTATATTTTTACCCTACGGGAAGTTTCCAGCAGGAAAATTTAGGTTACCTATAAATATTGGGGTCGAGTTTGTTTTTCTTTTGTAAATGTTGGTACCTACAAGGCGCATTTTTTTAATCAGATCTAAGGTTATAGATTGCCAGTTGATAAAAATCTCCCCTAGCATAAAAATGAGGGAATTTTTCAAAAGTGTTTTGGTATTTAAGGAAAATTGACTGAGAATTCGATTTTCTAGAAAGTACTTAATATTAACTTAAATAACATACTAAATTCGACGCTACTTTTATTGTTGTTTTTTTAATAAAACCTCATATTTATACATTTTTTGATGGCAGGAGAATTTCGTATACTAGGTAGACAATTGATTGAATTCTTTGAGCTTTTTTTGTCTTTTTTAAAATCATCTTTATAATATTCGAAATGTGCAAACCGTTATTTTATTATACTTTACAAGAAAACGTAACAATTTTCTTAATATTATAAATTGAATACGTGTTTAGTAATACGCAAGTATACGCAAGGACGTGCCGATTTTTGCTGCAGCTTTTTTTGGAAGATATTGTAAAAAGCTTAGGAAGTCGAGAAAGTTTTTATATTTTTAATATCGTCTGTAAACGAAATACAGAATATAAATAAGTCATAAATCATGACCATAATATCATTTTATCGGATCTCTAAAAATTCGTTTGATCTTAAAAGGTGGCAATATTGGAGCAAGTGTATGTGAAAAAGGGTTTCTTAACTCGATATCTGTTGCACAAAAAATTTCTACCCTTAGCAATTTTTAAAACGAAATATCGAGGGAGGCAGAAAAGTCCATCAAAATTATTACTGATATTATTTTATTATACTTTTTCGATTTTATGTACGAGATACCTAATAAAAAAGTGTACCTACTTCACTTTTTCATTCACAAAAAGTGTAAGTCTTAATTGTTGAAAAGTGAGAAGAAAATCTTATTAGGAGGAGAGGGAAAACACAATTTTGTTGGTGTAGTAAGAAAGTGATGTTAGGATAAGTCGATAAGTGACGATCAATTTAGTTTCCGACCTTTCTGCCGCATTTATTTACATCGTCACACCAACAAGTCACAATTTTTATCTTTTATCATCTAATGGATTTTTTCGCTAATATTGACACACATGTCCTGAGTTCTGTGTTTTCATTTTCACTTTTCTATAAACGCATAATTTAAAACGAAAGCTCTTATAAGAAACGCGTCACAGATGTTTAAGCTCCCTTTTAACCATTTTTATTAAATTCTAACGTTTGACAAAATTACTATTTTTTTATATAGAAGAACGCACTTGAAAATAAAATTAAATTTATAACGTGAGCTACAATTTGTTGTGAGAAAAAAATAATTAAAAGTTTTTGTGTGAATAAATAATTCTGTTTTAGCTGTAACGTGAATGCTTGATTCAAAACATTGTCGAGAGTAGGAAAATTGTTGTATAAATTCCTGTTTCAGTCAAATTTATTCGTACCTATTATGTTATTAATTATTCAGCAGACAGAAAATGGACCGGCCCAACATATTAAGAAATTCTTTTAAAGTAAACTAAAATATTTTAGAAAATTTTAAATTTTCAATAACGGAATCCTTAACATGTCATATAAAGATTCTCTAATTAAATTTGAAAGGCCAAGCGGGAGAGGGAAAATTTGCAATTGGAAATTTGTCGTTTTCAACGTATCCTCACGTCGAGAGCCAAACATTCTCACCTAATACATTCGCGCACACAAAACGGTCGTAAAAGGAAGTTTATGTCTGCAATTTTACAATAATGTAGTAATCGGTTTTCTACTTTTAAAAATATCGTTTTACAATTTTTAAATGATTCGCGACGCCGACGTTCCTCGAGAAGGCAATCCGGGGCCGTTACTGTGTTACTACAGGACCGTCATGCTTTGTACCTATGTTTTAATATGTAATTTTTAGGTCATTTCCGTTTGCTTGAGAAAATATGCAAATCGGTTGTGGCGATAAAATCAAATCCAGACACTCTGAAGTGGTCTAAACGCCACATTCCACCTTGAACTTCCTCTTATGATGAATAGATAAGGTCATTTGACCTAAACAATGAAGAAATTGAAGTCTCGTGGAAAAGTCGGGTCTCCGCTCGAATAAATAATTCGCGCAAGGTCTCGAAGAAGCCTGTAAGTGATTTGTATTTTGAAAACAAATTAAGAAAGGGAAAATATAATTTCGTTAAATTTATAAGTTAGCATAAAATATTGACTGCCTTATTAAACGCATATCTTAAAGGGGAACCATCATTTATTATTTATGACTCAGCAGATTCCATTTTAACATTTTCTACTGCAGAGAACACATTTTATCCCTTGTGTAATTTCTGCACACCTAATTTCTGCAACGGAACTCGGGCTCTACAAAAGTAAAACGCTTCATCCGTTGAAGTATGAATGAAAGTGTAAAACAAATAAATCCTTTCAAAATTTTAATGCAAAAGTAAGCACAAATACATTAATTTTATTTAAGTTTGCATTAAAATTTCGTTTGAGTTATCCTAAAACGTTTTGAAAATAATTTTTTAAGTGGCTTTTCACAAAGTAGCGATTTCTGAAGGAAAATTTAAAAAAAAATTCATTCTTTTTTCATTTTTCTTTCCCTTTTAAATTTATCAAATATTATTATTCGTGAGATTTTAGAAAACAAATTTTTATGTTGCAGGAATAATAAATTTAAATTTAACCCCTAATTTAGTAGTGCGTCAGTTTGATAGCAGCCCCTTATTATTATACCGTATGAAATGAACATCAGGTGTTGCGTGATAAAATGTTGAGGATTATTTTGTTATTCCTCCACGGTTTACTAATTTAAAACTTTTTCGACAAAATTTGTTTACTTATTTTATACGAGTAATTAACAATAAAACCGTTTTTATATCACTTTGTACACGCAAATCCAAGAATAAATTTTTGGGTTGGGAAAATTTTTACTTTCTTATTTTATTTAACAAGAAAATCTAGTTTGGACTTTTTGTGTTGTCGTTGTTGTGGGTTACCCTAATTTTCCGAATGGTTAACCAAAAACTTCGGTTATTTTGGTTATCCATTTTATTTCTTGACAATATTAAAATTTTCTTCTGCTTTTAAAATTTCTGCTGACTCTTAATTCCCCATGTACTGCCTTAAAGTAATATACTACGTGCTAATTAACTTTACGTGTCGCCCCACTTAATTTACTCCGCATTTGGTTGTTATTCTGCATTTTAGAAAATTTTTATTTAAATGTTGGGTGCGTGTGATACACGTTTCTAGGTTTTTTCCACCGTGATTTACTAATTTTAGTAGGTACAACTTGGAATTCGTGCGTGTTGGGTTATGAAATTTAAAATTTAGATTGTGCTTTCAAAACAGTTCAAAGAACGTTTTTGCTTCGTTTAAGTGGGATCAATCTGGCCTTTCATGGCAGTGAGATGAGTGAATTTGAAATTTTTAATTATTTTACACAAACATAATATGAAAGACGTACTTTTCTGTTTACCACAAAGTCAATTACTTCAAATGATACCAGATAGTCTTCTCGCACTTCTTGTGAATATCGATATTACCATACAGATTATATCAGAATTACAGATAAAGACGAAGCTAATTCTTTTCACCAGAATGAGCTTAGGAATAGTCAAAGCTGTGGATTTGCAACTGCTGGACATAGAAAATGATGTGGGTTTTTCAAGTGCAACTTCCATACGATTGGAAGAAAATACACGTTCTAGATAAAAATTTCTAATTTTATACCTACTGCCATTTCTTGATAATAATATTAGGCCACGTCGAAAATCTTATTTTGATTTATAAATTGTAGTTTAAAATACGGTGTCCGTTTACCTTTACAAGTGAAACCCAAAAATAAGCAATAATTTAAGTTTCGTTGTTTTTGAAGTTTTCTTTTAATGGAGTTAACATCCGCATCGCAAATTTATTATTTTTCCGTTTACCATTGTTTTCATATTTCATGACTTAATAGAAAGAAAATAAGAGGGTTTTAAAAAAATTACCGACGAATACGAGCACGCTTTTCTTGTGGAACGAGACTTTTCGTTGAGAGGCGTTTAATGTTCTTAAAAAGTGACCGTACTTTCATTTATAAAATTACGAAGAGAGAGCACATAAAGTCGTCGTTTTGCAGTAATAATTTACAAGGGTAAACCGTATTCTCGTGGAAAATGACAAATTTAAATTAAAATAAACGTGGTGTTAATTAAATGAATTATAAGTAATTTGATGCGGAACTACATACTGCTTTTAGAAAATTAATTTATTTTATTATCCTTCTGCGCGACTTTCACGGATTTTTTAAAGCCCTTTAATAATTTAACAATTTTCCGTTTTTTCAGAATATGCAATTTAAAATTGTTGTACACGGGGTTAATTTTAATTAGTTTTTTATTAATTAATGTTAATTTTAGTAAAATTTTTAAATCTTCTATATTTAAAAGATTCTTTTTGTGCTTTCATTTTTGTACATTTTCCAATCCTTTCATTTCGAGAAGGAAATGGGAACTTTTGTGTTTGAGCTTTACTCAATTTTGGATCGCTCTAAGTAAATACTACAACCAAGAAAATTGAAAATTTAACTTGACAAAATTTTTCATGGCAAGAAAGGAAATGTATTTTATTAATTTTCATTAAAAGCAGCTCGTAGCAAACATGATTGAATTTTTAAAGTTCCTGCTGTTTTAAGCAGCAGCAGCAAGAATATGGAAATTGTTTCCTTATTGCTTAGAAGGATAAAAAAGTGTATTCGATCTACGTTATCTCCTAAATTTGGAATTTAATTAACGTGTACGTGTATGCAAATAACTATTGTCGATTGAAGTTTAGACTAATAGACTACATGAGTTAATTGTCGGTTGTAGATAGTTACGATGTGGTATTAAACTTCAAGATAAATTGAGACAACTTATTTACTAAACTTTATTGACACCATAATTAAAAATTCCTGCGCCATTTACAATGCAATTTAAAATTAATTAATAAATGCGCAACTGTAATTTGACTTTCGAGTTAGTGCTTTAAAAATTCACGCAACTTTCTCGGAGCAACGTCCAAATTACCGAAACGCTAATACTAGAGCTGTAAAAAACGTATAGGTGGCAATAAATTTTTTTCTCTGACCAAAATCACTTTTTCAAAGCTCCGGGCTAGCTTCTCACTTTATTGTATTAAATTTGAAATCTACGAGCGATCACGGAGCGTACAATTAATATTTAAGCGGCATCTTCGAATTGCTTTTTTCGGGAGTAAACTTTAATTTTTGGAACAAAACTTTATTGCGAAAGAGTGACAAATTTAGTAGTGCTGATTAAACGTCTAGTGTAGCAAATTGTTATTTCATTATTCCCCTGACAAATTACATTGCTAACCTTTTCAAATGTTGAGTACACGTTTTTGTAAGCGCACTTAATTACGTGTCAGAAACTTGCAACATTTGCTGATGAGCGCTAAAAATTGTATTAAAAAAATGTTAAATTTTGGTATTACACGATCGAGATAGTTTCAATTTTTCGAGATTTTGCCAAAAAGAATTCGTTTTCTTCAAAATTGAACAGTTAAAATTATTTTAAATATCATTCCGCCAATTGAATTACTTATTATCAAAAAAACTAGATACCTAACTTTCCGCTCTTTTCAAAGGAAGGATTTACTTTGCGGTCTATTACCAAGGACACTTTTGCTTTTCCACCTTTGAGCGTAAAAAGTTTTATTTGCTATGCAATGGAATGAAAAATAATAATTTGTTATTTTAAAAATTTAAGACAGATCGGACGAAAAATAGGCAACGTTCCCATTTATTTTTGCTGAAAACAATGACGGAAAAGTAGATTATAAATCTTTCCTGACAATAAAACATGTCTTGTAAAGTACAGTTACAAATCGATTGTACCAAAAAATAATTTGAAAATAAGCAAGACTTAATTACTTTGCTGATGAAAGATAAAAAAATTGGAATTTTAAAGAGAAAAAGAATTGAATTAGAGATTCCTTTATCAGAGGAAGAATTAAAGAAAGCCAAGCGTAATAAAAGTGTTTTTTGGTGTAATTTATAATTATTTTTATTGTTACAGTAAAAACTCGCGAAAAGCAAATTTTCCGACATTTTTTGTAAAAAAATTAAAAATTAAAATAAATTATTAATTATTAATGAGAAACTAAAAAAGTCTAAAATTTGCCAACAATGAATACATGGTTTTTTCGGGTTTCGCTAAAGCAGTTTTTATTTTAATTAGCAAGCAATTAAAGTATTTAATTTTTTCGAGTGGAATAATACCATTCCGGGTAAACTCTTTTAAATAATTATGCTACGTTTTTTTATATGAAATAGATAACTCAGTTTTTTTTTTTGAAAATAACTAACCAATAGAAAACATACCTAACCAGGAAAATAGAAATAATTAGTTTAATGCTGTTCTCTCACTGTTCTGTTACTGTAATTTATTATGATAAACTAATCGCAGATTTCGATTGCTCAATATAAGTTTCAGTTATTATTTATAAAAATAACTTTCTCAAATTTTGGAATAAATCAAATAAATTAAAAATCGCAGTCTTTTTTCTCAAATATTCAATATACTATTTTAGTTTGTACATTTATTGTTAAATGTGTCATGCTAAAATGAAATGAATAATATGAAATATGGACGAATAATGTCGGTACCAGTCTGGAATTAGCAAAATTACATCGATACCAACGAATTTAAGAAATATAATTTATAGAAGGCGAACTTTTTAATTTTATATTCCTCAAGGTTTTTATAATATTTTCATAAAACGTAAAGATTAAACAATGCCATCAAGAAATTAAAAAAAAACCGTTTCCTAGCAATCCAAAAGGATAATTGGATGACCCAAACACAAGTTCCAATAATTTTATTACTTTTCAGTTTTTCTTATTTTTAAAATTCTACATCTTTTCCATAGTACTATATCAAAGATTTACATTTTTTGGTATAAAATTTTTCATTTTTTACTTTAATTTTTTAATATAGGTCGCGAAAGAATGGAACGCACCGAAAGAGATTCTTCCTGTTTCTAAAGATACAACACTTCGTATTTTAGTTTTTAATTATTGTTAAAATGTAAAGATAAAATTAGCACGTGTATATCGATTGATTCGAAATTTCATAAACTAGTATAAAGTACATAACTGTCGTAAGGTGGATTAAAGTTTAGTTGACAACCATCGGAACTCATACATTTCTAATGAGAAAATTTTGAAATCTGATGCGACAACACATTACTTTTCCATTTACTATGTAGATTCACTTACCCCGTAATATTCATAATGCTGAACCTAGAAAAAGGGAAAGTCGTGTGTTGCCACGTAAGACAAGCAGTCGTTAATTTTAAAACAAATATTTTTGCAAGCTAGAAACTTAATTTTTGTGAGTGCGAGCAGCACATCCGCACTGTTATTGCAGCAATGTCGTTTGATTCTCTCGAGACAATTTTAATGGAGCATCCATCTTACGTAAATTATTTTTTGCAGGGTGGTGAATTTATTAATTCAAAAAAGAAAAAGAACCAACAGGTGTTCATGTACTTATCAGTTCGTAAGAACGAACACGTTTGGGATACTAATGTTATATTTTCTACAAAACTTTTTGAAATGCTTGCAACAAGTGTTCAAAATGTACAAGACAATAATGATAAAAAATAAAAGCATCCGAAAAACTTTCGATAACATAAAAAATGAAACCGGGATGTAAGACAAAGTGTGAATTATTAAGTAAATGACAAATATGTTGGCCTGTGTGTGTCAGCCATCGGACGTCGGAATTTTTAGGCGTTCGCCAATTCCAATCGGCGCCTCGGCGTTATCGAGTAACGGCGCAATTCCAAAACAAAATCGTTTGCCACAAAATCATCGCGTTATTACCAGCGAACCTAACAATCCCAAAATTAATAGAAGTAAATTAAACAAGACCAATAACAAAAAGTTAACAAAAATCAATACCAAAAGTGGGAACCTTATTATAAAATCAAGTGATAATTTAAGTACGGCAAACGATTCAAACAATAAAATTCCGACCACAAAACTTTCATTAACAGAACACACTTCCGCGAGGAACAATTATCCACAAAGTTCTTCTGATGTACAACTTTCAGTAACTAATCCGAATCCCAAGAAATTGAACTCATTTAAGAATATTAATTCCAACTCAACTACCGCTCTAACAAGTTTAAATATTTTACAAAATCCAATTGAATCATCAAATATTAATAAGGACGACGTAAAAGGCTGTGAATTAGGTATTCCCAAAGTAAACGACATAACTGAGAAACCAAAGCCTGTCAACTTTGAACAGGTTTGTATATATCAACGAATATCTGTCTTTCCTCAACCAAAATATTAATCGCCGACTTTTACATTAAAAACTTTTAATAAAGCGTCTTTGCCATTAACGGTCCTAGGCGCTATATTTAAACTTTATCTTACCCAATTTCCAGAGGTTCCTCTATTATAAATTTGTTTAAAATGTGATCAACTTTAAATCCTAATCATCTTTACCTTGCATAAAATGTTTCTTTTTAAGTATCGACAGCTCTTGTACGTTTACTCAAAACTTTTTCCTTTCAAAAGTTGTTCGACTGAATATGCTGGAGCGATTTGATAGGTCTTTTTTACGTCGCATCGTCCTAATTCAATATAGTGTTTTGGTGCTGCGGTGGCGTATGTGGGAAATAAAGATCGATTTTTTTTTCTTAAAGGAAAAGGTAAAAATTGTCGAGTTGCATAGGTGTGATCCAATTTCTAGGCTGACCTTTTCTACGCGTTTCCGAAATGCCAGCATGCATGTGTAGCACTTTATCCAGCAGAAATTACCTAGGAATCCATTAACCACACCTCGAAAGTTACCGTAACTTAACAAATTGTACGATAATGGAACTCTATTAACATAATAAAAAAAATTAAGGTTAAATTATTATTACAAAAAAAAACTTCATAACAACTCAAGGTTACGTAGTGATTTACGTAATACACAAAGCGATTAATGATCAAATTTTGGCTATCCAATTTAGTGAATTATTAGGTTAATAAATAACAACAACTTGGGATCGACGCGAATGTTATTATCAACTTTGTTTGGTTAATTTTCATGAAATTCTCCCAAATTAACTCAAAAAAAATTGTTCCACGTGCAATTTTTGTATTCTTCCAGTTTTACAACATGTAACGATACGATAATTAATAAATTTCAGCCTTGTTTGCAAATTTTCTCATCTTAATTTTGTTTACTTTGAGTAGTTAATTTTCTATAGTAGGAAATTTCAGGAACACGTTAAATAATTTGATTAAAACTTTAAAGGTAACTTTTGAATATTTCATTCCCATCGACTACAATAATAAATTCAACGTACACCATAAAGTTTTTTTTATTCGTATGAATAAATACGTGCTGGAGGAAATGTTTTTGTTAATTAGAGCGCTATCGTACACAATTTTAATGAATGTATTTTACATTTTAATAAATTGAAGGGAATAATATTTCGCAATGTTCCATCTATCTGTACGGCTTTATCACGTTTCTGTACCAGTTCTCGCTAGTAGAATCCCATTTCATAATGCACGATTTCGATTCCCTGTAGTACATCTTCCATTGACAAATCGTATTACATCTAAAAGCAATAATGGTTTCAAGCATACGTTTGATTGAAATGTGCATTGGATTTAAATGGTTGCAGCTCCTTGTCGAAATATTGAATAAATTGACACGTTTGATTACTTTACACCGAAAATTCCAATTCCTTTTAATTTAACAATAAATTGTTCAAATACCAAATAAATTTTACCGATGTTCTCTTCCATTCCTAGCCAGAACAGATTGCCTCAATAATCAATTCCTTTTCGTTCTTGGCACACTAGGGACTCGTCTCTCATTGAACGATAAGAATTTATAAGAGTGAAAGTATGATCGATAAATAAAAATCTTTTTTTCAATTTAACTTTTTCGACACGTTTTAACCTTTTTTACTTTTATGTTTCAGTTACCTGAAGGAGTGCAGCTAACACTAGGTGAGCTGCGCGAAATGGCTTGCAGACAGCAAGCTCAAATTGACTCGCAGCATCAATTGCTGGCCGCAAAAGAGCAACGTCTGAGGTACCTAAAAGACCAAGAGGCGAGACAGCACAGGGTTCAAGCTGAAACCGAACGACTGCGAAGGCTAAGGGATCGAGTCGATGCACAAGAACTGAAACTTCGAAAACTACGTGCTCTTAGAGGACAAGTGGATCATCACAAACAAAATAATATTACTCTCAGTAAGTTGATTTTCTTATTTAGAACTTTTAAACCAATACGAATTCAGCGAATTTAAAAGCTTTCTCGACATTTTCGAATTTCGTTCACCTTCGATAAAATAATATAAAACTTGGCTTCATTTTGTATCCCATTACTGCATAATCATAATGACTGACCATTTTCTCGAAACGATTACACAATCTCATTGACTATCCACATTTAGATTTCAATCTTTGCCAAATCATCTGTGGAAGTGAAAACGATTATGTTATAATAATGATTCTCGGTTATGCTTGACGATGTATGGAATCTAATAGACCTGGATGGCTGAATAACAATAGTCCAACTTCGACACAACTTCCCTAAACACTGTTATAATAACATCAAAATTTTCGGACTAAAGTGTAAATTAGATTCGTACTTTCGCATTAAAAATTTAAAATAATATTTATCCTGACAAATTCTCTCCTTTATCCCAAATAAAACCTTTTTCAACCACCGAGAGAAAACATTGCTGTATGACATAACTCGCTAAGACAAATCCCTAAAAACTTTCCCTACTTGTGCTATTTTTTTATTTTCATCAAATTTTTCAATACAATTTTTGTAAACAGTAATTTTTCTAAACTTTCGTAAAAGTTTTCACATCTGGAAAAAATTTAGAACAAAAACATAAATCACGATTTTACATTTTGTTGTGATTTGAATTACAGATTAACTACTACTGCACAGAATTAAATAGAATTTTAAAATTGTAATAAGAAAATGTAAAAAAGTGGAAAACCTCGGGCGAATTTTTTACGTTGTTTGGTTCTTAATTTAATATTTGATAATCACAAATCCATAGCACAACGTTTTCCAACTCTTCTGGCTCGCTTTCAACCCACACCGACGAAATCAATTTTTTATGAATTTGGATTACTTACTTACTTTACTTACCGATGGTAAAGTTTCTTTTATTTAAATTAAGAGCACGTATTTGCAGACTTCTAGATTGAATTTTTACTTCAAACGACGATGTAAGGTGGAAGATGCAAAAAAGTTGCCCAATCGTTTGCTCCTTTTTCAGTTTCCTAACGAACTTTTTCGAAAGTAATTATTACAAGCATCGGAACTCCATATTTTATCATTACGGAAAAATGATTCTTTTTCGTTTTTGTTTATTTCGTCAACTTTAAAAGACTATTTGTATGCCGGAAAATTTGACAAAACAATGAATGTGGTCGATAACATACATAAGCGTTTATGGATGAAAATTTGTATTCAATTTTTTCTTTTATGTTCAGAAAATGGGTCAACGTGTGTAAAATATTTGGAAAGAAATAGCGGGAGACGAAGTTTCCCATCATCGGTGCAAACAATAAAGTAAATTTGGTTGGAAAATTGTTGTCGAGACGATTTCCGTGATTGTCATTATAATAAACAGCAAATGAGCTGGCTTGAAAGCTTGACAATTTCGATTTAGTTTAATGTTATTGGAAAACATTTTTTTTTCTTGAAGATTCAGAAACGCATAGTACAGAATTCCGCGATGTGCTCGAGGCACAAGAAATTCAACTAAAATGATATCTCTCACGCGATTTAGGTTTTACTATTCAGGCTATATATCGAGCTGGTCGGAATTCAGATTACATTTAAACTTTTCAGTGAAAAATATACTAGATGATGGTACTTACTCGCTCCTTTATTATACACCCATAAACAACATCTTTTCCTATCTAGTAAGTAATGCACAGGAGCCCTCCTTTTTCTTGTAGTATGTTTGAGGCTGCTTAGTTATTACTTGTTTATTTTGGATTTTTGGATTTATGTTTCAATCCAATAATTTCAAGTTAACTCGGTATTTTATTTAGCTCCCGAATTCAAGTAAACTTCAAAAAAAGTACATTTCCACTTTTACCCATCCAATGGGCACATAAAGGTTTTCTTTTAAGAATCTAGATCGAAATCTGAATTGGATTCAGAATGCTAACGGAATTCAGAACAAACAGTTGTTTTTAATTTTCCTTTTTTTTCTTGGCGTTTGCTTGAAGAAATTTCTGAGAATGACTCATAAAAATTGATATCTATCGGTAAACTCGATTTAAAACGGCGACATGAATTCTATTTCTATTCTGAGAAAACAATACAAGAAAGTAAATTAAATTTTCAGGTACATTCAAGCAATTGAAAAACCTGATGCTCTCTAAAAGAATTTTTTCTAGTTGAATCTTTTTTTCTGTTATTTGTTACTTTTAAAATATTATTTTACAAAAATTTCGAACAAGAACAAACATAATGTTAATATTCAGAGTTTATGCTAACGTCAAATAGGTAACAAAAAGATAATACGATTTTGCACAACTTACGTATGTATTGTTTGATGGAAAAATAAAATCATTGGGCATTCTAAGTAATCTGAAAAGATTGAAATGTCTGAAAGCAATTTCTGTAAGAGATTGACATTACTTGTTCTTGTTCCAAGGTGTTTTCAGCACGATCAAACACCAGAGTTCCATTTTAAATGCAGACAACAAAAACTACTCAAACAAGCAGAGTGTCAAAAAGTAAACACAAATTACTGTAAGATTGAGTTACTGACACGATGGTCTACGAATGTATTGATGAATAGACTAGCTAAGGTTTGGCCCCCTCTCCAAGACACGAGAGTTGGAGATACTCCCCAAGACTTCTGATCTAAACTGGGAGTTTTAAACCTTTCAATAAATGTCATTACGACATAACAGATGACGGATTTAAAAAAAAAAGCATTTAAACTAAGAAGATATTGACGAATCGAGCCCGAACAACGATCTCTTCTTCACCACTTATCCATGCCTTAAAATATTTTTGAGGTTAACTTAAAAGTGGTTCAAGTTGAACTGATAACAAAGTTAGAAAACCTATAAGAGTAGTTCTGAAAACGACCAACAAACTGTGAGACAGTGATTACATAGTTACTAAATAAATTTAATCGTAGTTCTCTCAACCCTCGCACGACTACAGAGACAAATTAAGAATATCGAAACACTTTTTAATTTTAAACAAACGATGTTTATTTCATTCATCTATCGTTTAAATTGTAATAAAAAATTTCACAAACGTTTCAATTATGATCATTAAATAAATTGATATTTAAATTAAATGATAGAAAATTAAATTATTTCAAAAAAGTTAAACCGTACGTCATAGGTTTAAGACTTAATAATTTATCTTGTGCAAAGAGCTTTATTTAATTTTAATCTAAATTTAAATGTAAATAAGCTTATAATCAAATAGAATACTAATGATATAATGTAGAAGGAAATAAAGAATGTAGATGGGTATATTTTCTTATTTTCTTGTATGTACCAAAACAATTACGTAATTTTATATTTATTTAACTGAACGTTTGATTATAATTAATAAATTGGAAGATGAAAAAAAGAAACTCGATTTAGAAAAATAATACAAGAAAAGAAATTGTAAATTAAATTTTCGGGTATATTCAAGGAATTGGAAAACCTGACCTAGTCTAAAAAAATTTTCTTTAACTAAATAATTTTTTCCGTTATCCTTTACTTTTATACTATAATAATAGAGAAATTTCAATTTTTATTGGTAATTTTACTTTACCTTCTCAGGTAACGATAAGCGCAAAGTGGAATAAAATTCGATCCCACATTTCTCAAATTTAGTACTTTAGAAGCGAAAACATCTCAAAAATTGTAGTCATAACGAACTTCCAGCTTCAGGGGAAGAGAATCTCATTCTACCACTCTACCCTACATAGTGTCATGTCGTCTTGAAATTTTTCAAAATGATTGGATGAAGTTTAAAGCTCGCCAGAGGATATTGTAAAGTTTAAAAAGTTTGTCCAATTAACGGAGAGTTTATCTGATCAAATTCAAAACGAGTATTAATTGAAGATTTTCTTTTTTAAATTACAAACTCAATTATCGTATAAAAGTTCTAGAATAATTAAGAATTTTATTTTATCATGACTATAATAGAAAATCGTCTTTAATAGAGCTTCTTAAATAAGGTAAAAGCGAAAAACGACTTAAAAGTTTGTCAAAAAAAATGCTCTCTAAGGTGAAATCATTACTCTTTGTGTCTGTGTCATTGTAACTGACACTTGTAACTACTAACATTTATAAAATTTCTATTGAATCCATTCTATTTGTGTCGCAAAACCATCACTTTTATTTTTATTTATATAAGAATTAATAAGAAATGGAATTTTTTTTAGCTTTTTGCGCCAAGTGAAATTGAATTTTCTTATGGGTAAACATTACTAAAAAAATTTTATTTGACATCTAAATTGAATTCAAAGCTTAAAAGAAAATTCTTTGCACGACGTGTTAATCCTGAAAGTATAATGCATTATTTGTACAGCACTTTTCCAATCAGGTCGTAAAAGGACAATCACATTTTAGATAATTATAAGTGTGTGTCGAGAATTAATCCTATTCTTTCAAAGAAAATTTACTTCTCGCCCCTGATGAGATTAAATAAGATCGAAACGTGTATTTCGTTATTGAAATTTCTTGAAGTGACTTTTTATATTTCTAATCTTGAAAATACAAATTTTTATTTGGCAGGACGGATTTACGACATCGAATGATAAAATTAGCATTTTTCAACGTTTTGATCTAACATTTTGACTGTAAAAGTCAACGATCCATTTATTATGCTCGTATTCGCGTAATGCGCTAGTCCAGTCTCATTTTTCAACTTAGACACGCGCATATAGTGAAAATTGGAAAAGCGGATAAATGTTAAAATGATTAATTATTGTGCATTTTTTTAGCAAGTGACCTTGACTCAATTCGAGCCTTGTTCAATGAAAAGGAAAAAGAATTATCACTTGCTGTTGCAAAAGTTGAAGAACTCACTCGACAGTTGGAGGAATTGAAACGTGGTAGGTCCAGGGATCAGGCGCCTCCCTCTTCTGCGTTGGAACTTGACAAATTGCGAAGGGAACTTATGGTACAGTAAACAAAATTTATCACTTCACAAAATCTAAATATCTAACTTGAAATTTCTTTTTCAGTATCGAAATAAACTAAACGAACAGCAAAATCACCGATTAAATCAACAACGAGAAGCTCTCACCGCTCGCCAGGAAGAAATGACCAGTATTGATAAACGAATATCGGAATTACAGGAACGATTACATCGAAAAAGGTTACTAAATCAACAACTAGCAACGCAAATTTCGGCAGTTTCCAATAAAGCGGCATATCATCAACTTGTCAGGTAAAGATGACTTTCAAAAATTTAAAACTTTGTTAATTTTTTCTTCTTGTAGATTAACAGGGTCGACGGATCAAAATAATCAATTTTATGGAAGAAAGCAGCAGTCGGCTAATCAACCCCCAATTAACGGATTGTCGAGAGGTAATATTGCGACAGTTGAGCCTTACAATCATGTTCCTCTTCCAAATGGCCATCAAGTAAAAAACCAACATCAAGAGGTTTGTATTATTTTTGTATTATTTAAGTCTTTTATTAAATTTTTACTATATTTCGTCAAAAGCCTCGCTAATGTTATGTTTCTTTTAGAATACAACATATCATCCAGTATATCAACAAAATCATCATGTTATCAACAACAAAGGTGATTTGGAGCAACAGAATAGTCACGATCCTCAAGATAAATTATCAAATCATTATCCCAATAGAATGGACGAAATTGATGCTCTGAAGGAATTTTCCGTTTCTAAGTCTGATCCTAAATATCAAACATTACCTTATAACACTAAGTTCACAGTTAATTTTATGTCAAATAGAGTAAATAATAGATTACCTGAAAATAACGACAATAATGTAAATAATAGTGAATCTAAAGAACCAATCCAACACATATCGTCAAATTCATATCACATGACAGCTCATAGTGCGCCCCTGAACATAGTAAATAAAAATGTAGCGACACCATTAAGTCAAAACGATTTGATAAATAGGAAAAATATCGAACAAATAAACAAAGAACAACACTTTAATAATAATTATATCAACGGTGATACTTTAGGAGAAAATGTACAAAAATACTCATCCACGGATTCCAATACAAATCACACCTTACACGTATATCAGGTATATTTATCGCTTTTTCAAAGACTAAATTTAAACTTGACGAGTTTTTTCATTTTCAGAAGCCAATTAGCAGTGTAGCTCCAACGGCAGTTAATCATTTGGGAAAATTATCGAACGTTTACCAAACATCTTCGATAAAAGTACAACCTGTAGAACCACAAACAGTAACAAGTAAACAACTTCCCATCATTTCTTCAAATTTACAGCATACTAATGTGCAATCACCCCAAACTCTAGCCTTGTCGCCCCCTCAAGCAAATAGTACCCCAATTGGAACACCAGAGGTAACGACAGATAAATCACGACCTGCACTACCACCAAAACCCGCAATCAAACCACCACCAAGGCAAACGCAAGCAAACGAAAACGATCACTCGCCTCTTCTACCACCACCGCCGCCCGTTCCGTCGTCAGATCCACCAGAAGATGGTAAAACAAATCACAAAACTCCTCCACCACTGATAACCAAGTCAACCCAAAATTCTAACATTCAAACTAGCAACCAAAATGTTAACCATCCTGCTGACAACATGCCCATAATTAAAGCTAAACCACTAACAATCAAAAAGCAACCTTTAAGTGAACAACCAAAATTAAGAAACCTAAATAAACTTAACGGCGTCATTTCATCCTCCAACAGAAGAATTGAAATTCCACCCGTTTTTCATTTTCCAGATGTTAGTCCCGAAAAGGTGGTAATAGAAAATTCAGACGGCGTAAAGGAAAAAGGTGTCGACGAGGTTGATAAAGTTTCAATCGAAGAAAACGATGTTAAAGCAAAAGATGATAATATTAAATCGAACGATAACGTCGTGAGGCGTTGTAAAAAGGGCAACTTGAAGCAAACTGGAAAAGCCAACCTATCAAGGAGGGTTAGTTTTGATCCTCTGGCGCTCCTTTTGGATGCTAGTTTGGAAGGTGAATTGGAATTGGTTAAAAAGACAGCGACGCAAGTGACCAATCCAAGTGCCGCTAACGACGAGGGAATTACGGCTCTACATAACGCAATTTGTGCCGGACATTTTGAAATTGTGCAATTTTTAGTTGAGTTTGGTTGCGATGTGAACGCGCAAGATAGTGACGGATGGACGCCGTTACACTGTGCTGCTAGTTGTAATAACGTTGCCATGGTTAAGTTTTTAGTTGAACACGGTGCGTGCATTTTTGCGACGACTTTAAGTGATCACGAAACTGCGGCAGAAAAGTGCGAGGAGGATGAGGAAGGATTTGATGGATGTTCGGAGTATTTGTATAGTAAGTTTTGGTAATTTTTTTTAAATTGACGTTTGATTGATGAATTTACTTTTCAGGTGTGCAAGAAAAATTGGGAATATTATCTGGCGGTGTGGTTTACGCTGTGTTTGATTACAATGCGCAACAACCAGACGAATTGTCCTTTTGTGCAGGACAGCAATTGATGGTGCTAAGAAAAGGTGATGAAAGTGAAAGAGAGTGGTGGTGGTCTCGTTTGGACGATAAAGAAGGTTACGTTCCTCGAAATCTTCTAGGAGTAAGTATGAGTTATATTGACATTTACATGAGTTACTTCTATTGGCATCCTTATGGGGTGAAAGGAAGTGGGGTAGTTACTCTACTCTATTTTTAAAAATTTTCAGTTTTAAGTAACATTAGAGAGTTTATGTTCTGTAGTCGGTAATCTTTTGTTTTACTCAGGATTAACTCGATAATACGTAAAGCTGTTCGTCCTTTTGCTTCTCTCTGGAGGTTGAATCAAATACGTGAAACTCGGGCGAATTGTAACTGTTCGTGTAACTATTGTCGATTTTCTGGATAATCGAAAAGAAAATACTATTTTAAACTCGAGTTTTGCTCATTTTCTCATAACATATTCTATAGATGCCCATGTAAAACAAGAAATTAACGAATTCGGACTTATTTGATCCTTTAGTTCTCGTAATTTTATGAACAACTTTATAAAAAATGTACTAATTTATTATTTTTTTGCAGTTATACTCAAGAGTAAGTCCTAAAGAAGATTGACAAACTAGTTTTTTGTATTACACTTAAACTTTTACCCAAGTACCTTTTGCCTTTTTCTATTTTGTAATGTTGTAACATAGTAAACTTAATACCTTTGCTCAATATATAAATATATTGAATAGTTTATAGGTTTTTTTGTTTGTATGTGTGTAATTATTTTATGTTTTTTAATTGTAATTATTTGTTTTTACTGATTAAGTATAATCTTTTTAATATATTTTTCAATCTATAGTTTTGTAAATATATAAATATGAAATTAAAGTTATTTACACAATCGCCCATTATTTATCCTTATTGTTGTTTTCTTTTTAAGGTCTGGTGATGTTGGAATTTCGTGTGTTGGATTTTCAAATTTTTTATAACCCTCAGCTTTTCTTAATATCCGATCAAATATTTCCAGATGAATTCAGTTTGATCAGCAATATTTAAAATATTTTATTTCAATAATTGATATTTAAAGTATACACTTTAAACTGATACTTGCATAAAAATAACGGATTTATTCTTTGTGTATGGGGAGGACGAGTATATTTTGTTACAATCTGGTGATATTTATTATATTTACTGTTACAACTTCTGATCGATTATCAACTGTGATAATTGGATGGTGATTGGTTTAGATGAGAAGAAATTGAAGTGGGAATCGAATGGACGTGAATTTGAGTCTCGGGATGCACGCATAATCTGTAAGTAAAAACTGCAAGACCCATAATTCGTTAGTGTAGGTTTATCCCTGAAGAAATAAACTGCTTTATCCGTAAATTCAGTACAATTAATTAATTTCACACTAAATTTAACAGTCGTCAAAATATTTTGTATTGTATTGTCACCTTTATTTCTCACAAACAAATTTTTAGAAAGGAAGAATAATTCATTTTTAATTTGATGTCCAAATCAATTGTAACCATTTTTACAGTCAACTTTAAATTTTAAACCATAAGTACTGAAAATATTTAATTAAATTCAAATTATTCGTTGTTGATATTTTTTATATTTTTTTAGAGGGAAATAATGGATCTATATTAAATTTTTGAAAAATGGTTTGAGTGTCGATTCACTCAATAAACCTTTCAATTTTCTCAGTTCAATTATTTCATAATTAATTACAAAATACTAATAGTTTTTATCAGAAAATGCGTATCTAGAATTCTTCCTTCCTACAAAGGGTTCAATTCAATTTTCTTACACTGCGTTCCTTTTTATGAAATTTTTTTCAGGATAAAAATTGTTGCGCTAACGCTAAATAATAAGGGAGATCGAAAAGGATTTACACGCATCTTGAAATTTTTTTTATTAATTTTTATATTCGCTGACGGATGTCAACTCCGTTACTTTCACCTTCTCCATTTTAAGTTCCAACTGTATTATTTCTTTTATGCATTCTTTCGTTACGTCATCTAGGGTAATTGAGAATAATAATCAGTTTGAAATGTTGTTTTATTAAATTGCTTTAATACGAAAATTATTAAACAACCATACAAAATAAACTGCTAAATTTTCTTATCTCCGGCTGTATCCCTAATTATTATTTAATTAGCACGCCGCTTGATACTCGTTAAAACGTTTACAAAAAGCTGAAAAGGGACAATAAGGTTATACTTGGGTCTCTTTGGGAAAAAGCTTATCTAAAAGTGTTCACGGTAGGTACATAATTTTTTAATTTCATTAACTGAGATTAATTTTTGACCCCTTTTTACCTTTATTCCTATTTATATTAAAATTTTATTCTCTGCAACAGTTTACTAGTTTATGGTAGCAGGACTGTTAACATCTTCACTAACGTTTGTTTACAAATCAGAAGTGAGTTGCAGTTATAAAGGAGCATTTTTTCAGACCCAGCAGTAGTTGCAGGAAAACGGACACTGTTTGAAAATAGTTATTAAAATAATAATTTCAGGTTACACTTATTAATTTTTCTGATATATTCAGTGTCACTTTATAGTCAGTTTGAGTTATGAAACGTCTTACTTTTCATTACTAATAGCGATGAAAACTAAAATATTCCATCACTCGAATATTAATTAGAATAATGCATTTTTGTTTAGGAATCTAATATGAAATATTGCGGAATTCCGGACTTCTCGAGGATCCAAAAATGTTTGATTTGTTACACAAAATCTAGCTGTTCATAACTGGTTACATAATATTTTTTGTGATGTTGTAGTCATTTTATCATAGCTACCTACTTATATTAAAAAATGAATCCATACTAATATGCATTTCCTATAAATAATGCATAAATTAATGATAAGGAAATATAACAATTTTCTTATCAAATCGCAGGAATGTTACGATTATCTCCGATATAATCCGAGTTTATTGAATATTTTATATTTGGAATGAAACAAATTGCTCAGTTTCACAGTCACCTTTGTATATTACAAGTAAATTTGAGGTTACTTTGTACGTGATACTTGGTATTCAAAACATTACTAAAATCAATTGTGATACGTTTTATATGGAGCACTTTGTAAATTATCAAAAAAATTAAATCTCTTATATCGGTAAGTAATTACTTAGTTAAGTATTTAATTTTTAATTATTTTGATAGAGCAGTTCCAAGCTTAGTGTTGAAGCTAAAGAATATACAACAGCATAAATTGCAAATGTCCATAATGAATAACAAAGGGATTTAGACCTCCAAAGCGATGCAATGCCGGATTAGTAGATGTAGCACGGGCTCCGTGTCTTAAAAGTATTTTTATTTTTTGCAATGAATTAAAAAAATTTTTCCTGATTCTGTATCTGAAGATCCCGCGCCCAACAGATTAAAATTGTTTTTATTTTAGCAAATGGTAAAAAATAAGTAAGATTAGTCAAAAAAATAGGAGAGCCTTTTGATAGCATCTCCTACGGGTCCCGCGTTGGTTTAATTCGACAATGAAGCAATGGCGAGACAGCTGGACATTGCAACATCACGAAAATCAATGAAATACAGTTTAAAATTAAACTTAAGAGTAGAACATAATACAGTCTGGAAATTTTACGAATGGATTACAATCAATTCGTTCCAAAATTTTTCATTTCATTATAATTTATTTTAGAAACCAAAATCGGGGTTACTTTGGTCACTTATAATTTCCCATAATTTAGACCTACTATGCGTAAGGTTGTGGACTTTTTTGTTTTTTTAACACTTTGCAGTTACTTACATACAGTAAAGATGCTTACTTTCAGCAACGGCAATAATTCAAGAAATATATTAGATATAGGTATACATCGTAATAAAAAGTTTTCATCTCAAGCAAACAAATAGAAATGTCTTTAGCACTCAAAAGAAAAGTAATTTTTTTATAGAGTTGGTTATAGCTTAATAGTAGTCAATGTTGCGTTTAATGTTTCATTATTCTAACCGTCTACTGTCGGTAGGCAATAGAAAACCACTGAAGCAATCTACCAAGACAACTTTTCTAAATTAAGTGGTCATAATATCTACATTAGGGTGAAAACGATCGAAGAGAAAGGATTTAAATTTAGAGTAATTAGACAAAAAATAGTGTACGTTCAATGAGTGAAAAGTTACTTTGCAGTTCTCATGTCACAAAGAATCGGTATTGAAAGTATCAAATATCAAGTGTCTGGTATCTACAGACGTGGGAAAAATCTTTTTCGATTGATAGCACTTTTCTTCTTATCCATCACAATTTACATTATTAACATCAAATGTTCAGGTCTAAGGTGGATCATCCGGTATATAAGTAAATAATAAATATTCATGTAAATACTTATACTATACAGTATTTGGTCCTTGCGGTATTTTGTCCCTGCGGTATTTTAGATTGCGGTATTTTATCCCTGCAGTATCTTAACTTGCGGTATTGTGGCCGCGGTATTTCAGCCGAGGACAAATGTCTATTTTCTATTCAAATGTCTTCTTTTCATTTTTCTTCATTTTGAAAATACAAGGCACTTTTTGACTTCAAGCAAAGATTCTAGGAGCTCTTACCATCTTTTCATCAAGGCACGTTTTGCTTTTGAAATTATTCAAATTCATTCTTTTAAATGAAAAAGAATGTCAAATTTCTATAATGTAAAACTTCTGAATTTTTTTAAATCTTTAATATTATGACCGTATTGACTGCTATTGATAGATTTGTACTATTCAAGAATATTATTTACAATGCATTAATTTGTTGAATACTTCATTGGTAGAAAATAATTAAATTAATTGTGCGAAATTGTCCTGATATCAGGACTTCTCTAAAATATTCTAAAATTAAACAAAATCAAAAGACCTGAACAAATTGAATTACAAACATTATCCTATATCATTTCATAAATATGCTCAATTTTGGTAGTAGCAATTCGAAATAGTATTTAATAATTCCAAAAAAACTTCAAACTAAAGAATTTCGCGTAAGGATCAAGTGTAGATCATTACAAACATTACCACCGTTTTCGTACAAAATTTTATTTCAAAAAATTATTTATAAATACATTAAATCATTCGAAAGTTCATAAAAAAATAAACTCCTGTTCATTTAGTTCCTAAATTTTCCGAGCAATATCTCTCTGAAAATTGTAGAATTTCTTCAATCGTTTATACCTACTGTAAAAATCATAAATATTTACTAAAAGCCAAGAACCTTACGAAATCCTTTATGTTTTACATTGTCTCTTCCTGTGTCTTCGTTATTTAACGGTATCCGTGGTATGCGTTTGTTCTTTAGTGTAAGAAACCTGAGATTAATTAAAATTCAGACAAGCAGCTAGAAGGTGGACGATCTAAAATGTATCCCCTACTGTGAAAGACAAATCCAAACCCTCGGAGTGGTCTACATAAGTTCACTCGAGATTTTTTACTATGACTCACTTTTCTTGCACCTTAATTTCATTTTTATTACTTAAGGTGACAAGATCGAAGAGGTAAAACTTTTTTTTAACGTAAATTATCGAATATATTTTAACATAAATTTTTTTTTTTAATTTGAAGGTCCATTGAAGTATGAAACGAAAAATTGACTTATTAACCACAATAGGAATTACGATCGATTTAAAGTGGCAATATAAAATGTGGAATAAATAGCTTGGCAGACCTTCTACATTGTTTCTAGAACATAAACTATTACTTTTTTGTCACATCTAAATATAAGTGGAAGTTGCAGTAATTGTACAGTACGTTCGGTTTGTGCTTCTTTTCTTTTTCTGAATTAAATAAACAAAAACGTTAATTTTCTTACATTCCTAAAAAGTTCTATACGTATGGTGGTTTTTTGATATTCAAAAGTTCAAGAAAACCAGTTTGGTCGAACGTTATTTCGTGATGAGATGTGTGACGATCACTAAAGTGTATTACACATTACAATGGTGATAAAATAACTTTTGAAGCTTTTATAATAAATTTCTACCGCTAGAAATTCATCATTATCCACTGGCGTAGGGAAGCATCAAGGAAGGAGCTTATTGTAGCCATCAAAAAGTATCACACGTTCTTTACTCATAACATCGCGTTCGGTACCATATTAAATTTTATTGCGTTAACTTACTACATAGTTCGACATTGGTGCTTTTTATTTAAATCAAATAAATGTGTAGCTATTGCAACTTCACCAAAGAATGTTCTTCTTAAAGTTCTTTATATTCGTATTTGTTATAATAAATTCCATCAAGTGCATGCCAAACTACCAAGTGTCCAGTGACTTATCTACATCAAGACAGAAAGCGAAAATCAAATCAGTGAAAACATTGCATCGCTTAAAATCAGAACCGGTAAGTGTCTTTATTCAATTTTATATAAAATATAACAAAACTTTAGAATAACATCCGGTTTATTATTTATAGACCTCAATTTTGATTTGCAGTAATAATAACACGGTTAAAAAAGAAACCAAAAAGTGTGCCGAGATATATTCCTTTATATGTGCTGCCATTATTTTCAAAAAACTCGCGATATTTGTAATATATGTCACCAAGTCTCGATTTTTAACCCTCCCGGGCAACTTCAAAATTCGCGCAACCTAAAATAAATTAAACTGTTATTTTTATGCTAACGGATTACTTTTAAAAATGTTGCATTTTTCAGCTTCAATTTGATTTTATTCAGATATAAAATTTCTAATTATCTTTTTGCTAAGTAATTTGTGCCTACTTCTAAGAAACAAAATATTTTTATCAAAAGTTTATTTACTTCTTCATGCTGTGAGATTCTTCACCGTAAATATAATTGATGGTTAATTACTAATTTATAAATATTTAATACTGGCACATTTTTCTATCGAAAGTTAAATTTTAAATAAAATACATCTTTCATTACTAAAGTAGACGTTTAAATTAGATTTGCTAATTTTTTTTACATTATAAGTTATTTACTCTGGGGTGTGTTTGGTATCTGCAAATTTATTCTGAATATAAAATTATATTTTTCCTTTTATTTTCTATCGAAAGCTGCATTTGTTATAACCCAAAACTTTCGTTACTTGACTGTAAAATTATGTTCCAGTTTGTTTCATTTTAAAATCAGTTAAATACAAATTGGTAATTTTTTCTTAAATTTAGAAAATTTAAATTAGTCGATTATAAATTTTATAAGTAATACGGGTACCACATTCTAACCAAATTTTATTTTACCAAATCAAACTTTGGTTTCAGGCTTCTAAACAATTATTAGATACCTATTAATTTTTCTAAAAATTATTAATTATTTGTAAAAAGAAATCTATGTTACAGTTATACTTAAACTTAATTAATCCAGTTTCAACATTTTGTTAAAAATGGTATTCAGTTTTGGTAAAAAATATAATGAAATCTTTTAATTAACATATAAGAGCGTCCTAATTTTTTTAAGTTGTTGAGATGAAAATATAGAACGGTTATGCAATAATCGATATTTCTATTGCCTAATAGAAAATAAGTGCAGCAGTGTTCAGGTTCACCTTAAATGAAAATGACTGTAATTATTAATGTTATGAACCTTTCTCTTTTTATTGGAGAAAAAAATTGGCTATATCCATCTATTAAGTAAGAACAAATTTCGATTTGTACACCAACTTCGTAATTGCAACTCGAGGTTAATAAACTTTTAGCAATTTGTTTGATGTTTTGAAAAAAATTGAAAGTTGGATCATAAAAAATTATAAGGAGGTTGCAAGCAGAGGTGGACTGCCATCAGTGTGGACCAATGCAGAGAATCTTTTTATTCCAAATTTTTCATCTAGAGTATTTTTATAAATATAGAACAATTAATTGAAGAATAGGTCATTTTAACACAGTCTTCATCCAAAACACAACATTAACGGTCACCAAATTCAAATGATTCTGATTTATTCCTTATCGATGAAATGGACCCCACATACAAATTCTATATAAGAGATTAATTTTATGTTTAAAATGGCAAATAAGTTAAGAACGGGTCATTACTTAAGAATTTTTGAATTTTATGAATTTCTTGCTAGTTTCTTTATTTGATGCTGATTTTGAATACGACCTTGACCGTTAATATTTATTTGGGATCCACGTTGTGTTAAAAACAGTACCTATATACAAGAATCGTTCAAGGTATAAATTAAAATCAGAAATGAATTCCAATGACACTCACGTGCAAAACAATCTGCTTATATGTTTGATTTCTAAATGTCATCAACTCGCGACCCTTCGCATACCGCTATTGCAGTAGCTGGCCGGATGATCATTGGTCCTGTGTTAAAAATAAACCAAGTTGGTGGATTTTTTAATCTATTAATTTTGGTTTGACGCAGACCGCGTTTTCCTCTTGGGGAAAATTAGGAATTCGTTATACTGGCGCTCAACGTGGAGCACGAACCCACGACCCTGAGAATTTGTCATAGGGAAATTATTATCAATTTACTTAACTAAATTCTAATCCAAATTTAATCTGTGCTGTGCTTTAGAGATGGATCTACTCTGATCTACTCTAATCTAACCTTCACTTAGAGAAGCCTTGCTTTGCAAATTGGTGAGAGCAACTTCTCCTGTTAGTAAAATTGTAAATAAGTAATTTTTAGGTTTATGGTTGTCCTGCACTTTAGCCTTTAATAAGCGTTCTCACATATTGTACAGCTGTTGCAACCTATTCAATAAGCTATTTTGTAAGTCCCACTGATTTATATTTAATGGTTTTACTAGAAAACCAATTTCAACCAATTACAATTTATTGCAACATGTAAATGGAAATAAAAAGTTATAGTGCAACCCGTACAAGAGAAAGTCTACGCTTCGCTCCGACTTAATAATACTTTTATTTTACAGATATAAAAACACATTCATCTGATGTTAAGCATATTTAAAATTTAGAGCGTAAAAAATAATAAATTGTAATGACAAAAAATCGTCTACTAAATTTACCTACAATTTCTACGACAGTTAACTGATTTTAACTATTTTAAGCTTCAGACATACAACTCTTGAGGCTATAAAATATTTATTAGAGTTTTCGTCAAAAGACAAAAAAAACGCTTAAATTTTAAAGTTGAAAAAATCCTGATTAGCTGAAAACTGAGATTAAAATTAATTTTAAGGGCACATTTTGGAAGTTACAATCTAAAATTATGTAGTTATTTTATACATAATTAACTCGTTCAATTTTTTTTATTAGTATAACTACTGCAATATTCAAAATTGACGATCACAAAAAACTCTCCTGCGGCGCTTTCTGTTAATTATTTTACTACAACTTATTTAATAGAAGGCCGTCTGAAAATTTTCTTGAGCCCTTGAGCGTCATTCCGTCTGATAAAAACTGGATATTAGAAGAAATGATTTTATTCAAAAACCTGCACCCCTCAACAAATTTTCTGTATTCTAATTTAATATAACATTATGAAACATCGGATATAATAATTTAATTTATATCTTTGAATATAATATAAAGTTCACCTCCCATAAAGTATTCAAATAATGTGTAGGATACAATCAACGTCGAAAGAGCGGTTTAACTATAAAAGGATGAAGCCATATTTGATACACAAAGGAATGTGGAACATGGAAGCCTAAATACTTTAAATGTAACCATAGTTCATATTTAACGTTTAAAACGTGATTAAAATTTTAGTACCTACAAATTTCTTTGACGTTCGATAATCAATAGATTAGGCTTTTATATAATTAATTATGAAACGGTAATAATAAAGTAATTTTTAGTTGCGGGTCAACAAAACCCGAAACTGGTACACAAATTATGTCAACTTTCAATGATAAATATTTGAAGTATAAAAGAGGACAGTATCAATCATTAGTCACTACGTGGGTAAACAAAAAGTAATACACTTTCAATAAAAAGTAAATTTAAAAAATTAGGCCTAATATGATTACTAAGTTTTTGTTAATTTGTTTGGTAAACTAAAAATTTCACTCTAAATATCAAATGTTTTGCATTTTGGCGCCAAAAATTTTATTACTCTCCATATAATTACAAGTTCATGATCTCGAGGATCCAATTAGTTGCACAATTTAAAAAAGCAATAATTATGCAGTTACTTCATAACTGTAAGTTTTTTATGATAAATAGTTCTTAAGCGGCTTCAGCTTACTATTAATGACCTTGAAATGAAAAAATTTCTGTAATAACACAAAGTGGTAATTAACTAAAAAAAGATGTATCACAGCTAATTTGAATAATTCTTCGAGTTGTTGATTCTGAAAAGTGAGTTTCACAATCATAATATCATCTCATTTTTTCACGGGTAGTTTAATTCAATTTCAGAGTAATCTGGATCCATAATTAACACACTAATCGAGTCTGCACACTTAAAAAAGCTTTCCCTTTTGAATCCTCAAATCCGTTGTCAGATTTCATTTCGCGTTAGATCAGATAATCTGGAATCGTTGCATAAGAAGCACACCGAACTTTCCTTTAAAATATTTTATTAGAATAACTTCGAACGAACTTGACCGACTTGACCATGATTCCATATGCATAAAGATAACGATTTATCTTCTTCCTAGGAATTGCTAGCAGAAAGTTTTGGCTATCCATGTGAAACTCACGAAATCACAACCGAGGATGGATACGTGTTAACCATCCATCGAGTTCCTAGGGGAAAAGATCAACCAGAAAAGAAAAATCCCAGACCGGTAGCTCTACTCCTTCATGGATTTTTAGCTTCATCCGATTCTTGGTTGTTTCGAGGACCCGGAAAAGACTTACGTATACAATATTTTCCTCACTTTTTTACAGAAATTCTAACTTACTCTGTTGCAGCGTACGTTCTTGCGGATGCTGGATACGATGTCTGGATTTGCAACGCAAGAGGAAACGTATTCTCCAGAAGTCACGTAAACTTAAATCCAGATTTGGATACAGCTTTTTGGAACTTTAGGTAAAATTTCTTAAGAGTATTGCTTCGTTTTGTAACTTTTTGATTTCAGTATTCACGAAACTGGAATATACGATCTACCGGCCTCAATTGATTACGCATTGAACTACACACATCAAACTTCCTTACATTTTATAGGGCACTCGATAGGGGCGTCTGCATTTTTTATTATGTGTTCGTTAAAACCAGAATATAATTCAAAAATTAAACTAGCCAATGCTTTAGCTCCAGCAGCTGTTATTTCGCATTCCGTACCACCTTTAACGAAATTTCTATTCTCTTTGATACCTCCTGTGATGGTGAGTACAAAAAATATTTCAATACTCGATAAGAATTTTTAGGTCATTTACGTTGTTAAATTCGCTTTTACTTTAATTTTTATTTTAAATTAACGCTAAATGCGTACATTTATACATATAAAATTAGTTTTTAGTTTCTAATTTTGACCTACTTGCAGTTTATTTAAAATTTAAAGTGTTGTTTTCTAGACAGCGCTTAAAGAGCAAGACATTTTAGAGGTTTTCCCACAAAGACAAATTTTTACAAGGATTGGAAATCTTATGTGTGTCGATGGTACTCCAACACAACGATTGTGCTTATTTTTAATGTTTGCTGCAGTTGGAACCGATTATGAGCAATTCAATCAGGTACTGTTTATTAATTTTCACACTTAAATAAATATGTGTAAAATTACAGTGATTTTTATGTAAATTTTTATTTAAAGTACTACTGTGAATTTGCATTTCTCTTGAAGATGAAGGTTCTTATATTATCATATTTTCAGACAATGTTTCCTACTGCGCTGAGTTACTACCCAGCAGGGACTTCAATTGACGTGTTAAACCATGTTTACCAAATTTTTTCCGGTACGGTATTTAGGGGATTACATACGCAATTTTTTTTTGCTGATTTTAAATTTTTAGGTAATTTTGGACCTTTAAACAGTAACAACAAAAGTGAGGAATACAATTTGAAAAAGGTAACTGCACCAGTTGCCTTACACTATGGAGATGGAGACTCAATGGTTTCAAAAAAGGTAACACTTGAAAAAATTTCGGTCTGAAATACAAATTAAAATTTTAGGATAATGTCATTCTTTCCTCGCTTCTCTCCAATCCAGTTGGTATATATAGAGTACCATATCACAATTTCAATCACATTGATTTTATGTGGAGTACGGATTCAAAAATTTTACTCTACGATTACTTGGTGCATCTGATGAATAAGTATAGGTAGTTTAGTTTAAATAATAGATTAATTAATAAATTCTTGCCAATTATTTTTGCATTAATGCATTATACTTTATATTAAAGTTAAAATTTCTTAAAATGTTAATATTAACAAATAAATGCGGGGATGTGAGGAAGAAACCAATCAATTGAAGGTACCCTGTATATTGACGGATCTTCTTGTTTGCTTTCTGTTCTCTGCCGCACCATGTATATTAATAATTCTTGCCAGTATGTGTCTTGATTAATAAGTTAAAATTATTAAAATAGCTTGTTTATTAAGTTACTAACACTTTTATAATGCTGTGTATATTATTATAATGTGTGCGTTACCGAACTCTTGTTACCTAAACTAAAATTAGTTTAAAAGTTCTGGTTTTTTGGGTTGACTGACACCGACGAAGAAAATGCATAATATTTGTATTTATTGGAAAGAAAGACTCTACTTTAGTTTAATGAAATTTTTTATAATTTTTTAAGATGTCTTTTCTTCTTTGGTGCCAGTTAGCTCTTTAAGTTTGTGGCAATTCTTGACAAATGCGATTGAAACATTCTTTCTCTTTTTATTTAAATTTTTTTTTGAGTTAGGCATGAATGTTTATTTTATCTCGTAAAAATGTTCACTGCTAATTAAGTTACCAGAGTAGATTACCATTTAAACATTTTTTTCACCTTCTTCTCAATTGGACTAACAATTTTAGAAACAGAATGAAATAAGTAAATCAGATCTGACTTACTGGTACCCTCAATTGCATGCTTCTTCTAACTGGAGTTGGAAGTTTGGTATTTCAACTTACTATATTATGTAAATACTTAGTTATAGGTACCTATATCACAATCAGTAAATTTTCAAAATAAAAAATTTTAATTGAAAATTAGCATCAATTATACCTATTATTTTTTTTCTGTATTATTGTGGCTTTTAGTCATCAATTTAGTGTTAATTTGTAATTAAACAATTTAATTTATTTTTAACTGATAGTAGCAATAGAATACTTTAAACAATCTTAAAACGACTCGTACAGTAGAGGAGTGAAAATATTTTCTTCAACCGATCAGAAAGTAGCAAATCTTCACTCAAAGTTTGTTTGTCAAAAGAAAATCGCTTATTTTCTGGACGATTGAAGAAGAAATAGGGTACGCATCACGCTTGGAAAGTCATTTATTACAAGACTCGCCTTTATTGTACAATCACGGAGTAATCCTGTATACCGGATCTTCTCCGATGAGGTTCATACTCACACCAGAAATTTTCACGCAAACAGTTCGTGTTACTCTTAATGTACGAATATATTATATTATAATTAAATACAATACATAGAAAACTTATATACTTATGTATTTACTTAGTAATATGCTTGTGTACGCAAGAACAATAACTTCTTAGTCGTTTGTTTAAAAACTTTAAGATTTTTGTATTTTGTTTTCAAATTATTAAACTAAGAATCTTTTTCTTGATGACATAATTATACTATTGTGTATTTTATATATAATTTATTATTTGATGATCTCCTATTAATTCTAATCACGAAACATTTTTTTATATTCAGAAAAATGTAATTTAAGACAATAAATTGGAGTTTTCTTCTCCAAGATCGATAGATTTCGTTGTTTGAAACCCTTATTTTGGGGTGCTGTTTGTAACCTGTAAAGAAATGAGAAAAAACCTACTTGAAGATTACTTTGGAGAAAAATAATCTACATAGGTATTACAGGCAGATTTATAATACCTAAGAATATTTAATAAAAAAATTTTGTTTTATTTTTTAGAAAACTTCAGCCCCTCTAATTTAATATTAATGAGTGCTGACTGAATTTGTTATATTAGCTGTTTACGTACAGTTACAGTCTTTCTAGTAATGATATAAATTTCCTTGAGGTTTAGGGGGTCTAATTAACTAAATACCTTAATATTTAACAACCTCTTTTGCTCTATTATCAAGGCTTTTATTTTAATAATTGTTATTTAATTCCAGCCCATTTCTTGTTCGTTGACATTACTAGGCTAATAGAAATTGTTTGTCTTAGTAACAATCAAATTGGGGATTAATCTTTAATTTTTTGTTTATTTGATTCAAACTAAATACGCTAATTTTGTCGGTCCAAAAAGGGGATATTCTAGCGTAGTGTCTGGTAATACAGACACTGAATGAAGAATAAATGAAGAACACTAAATGGTTCCAGTGAAGAACCACTGAAGAAACGAAGTTTGTTTAAACTTTAAAAATTACTAAAGGTTAACATTTTTGAAACTTGGATAGTGATTATTCCAAAAAATTTTCATTACGTGTTTATAAGCAATTGAATTTAATATAAATATGTGTATAAAAAAAGAATTTATAAAATGTAGTAGCCATGTCCAAAGATTTTTTCTAAAGAACTTTTTTTTTTTTTACTAAACACAAAAATTAAATTTACCATATTCTAAACTAAACTGGGACAGACAGACTGTCCCAACTAAATAATATAATAAAGCCCAAAATTTTAAGTTACACCACTAAATACGAAAGAGTAAATGTGGTAAAGTTGTTTCATTTAAGGAGGTTGGGTCGCGGAAGCAAAATATTAAGAAATCTTTCAAACTTTGAATATAAATCATTAAATGTATAATACACACGCTGTTAAAATTTTTAGACGATTTACCACGTCTAATAAAAGATAATTGCATTTAAAAATGACATGTTTTGTACATGTAGCATGGGAGAAGAGTGGGAAAATGACAGGTTTTTTAATTTTTTTCTTTGAAGGAGTATTACCATTCTGACAAAAAACTAGTATATTGAAAAAATATATATTTTGAACAATTTAGAAAAAAAATGAAAATTATTTACCATGTAATTTTAATAAAATATTAAAAATAATTCCGTATTTAGAGGAATATTTTTAGTAGAAGGGGTATAAAATAGAGCCAAGCGATGTGAGTACAATAGAGTGGTACAGTACAGTAGGGTGAGGGGTACACTACCTTTAAAAAACTTTATTAACTATCTTTGTTCCGCAGGTACGTATAATATGGGTAGTAAGCAGGTAGTAAGCCATAACTTTTTAACTGGACTGTAGGGAAAGAACTACCTTAAATGTACATGTCTACAAAATTTCAACGTAGCCGAATTTTTTCTAACTCAAAATATTCCTTTCCTGAGCTGTAAATAGCTTTATTTAGCTGTAAAATTTCAAAAATTCATTCATAAGCCGTAAAGATGGCCGCCACGCAAGAAATTGTGCGGTAGCGAGAACTAGCGTAAGTTCTTGGAAGTTTATTAATGAAATTCCTTTCGTTTGTAGATAACTACATTCAAAACAACGTCTCTATCTCACTCATTGTTAATTCTGTTTTTAATAAGCCCAGCCCACAAACTTTGACACAACATTAAATTGACGTATTTATAACCTCAAATTTTTTTTAATTGACAATTATTTTTATATCTTGTGATTTAGAAACTTTGTAAATGTTTGAATATAAAATTGTGAAGTGTAGGTATATATGATAATAAAATTAAGGTTAGTAATCACAATCATGGTAAAGTTTATTAATTCTGTGGAAAATTGTGTAATAATCAAAAATGGTTTTTGGGTTTACTTTTACTAATAGAAAGTGGTAAGAAAACTTTTCAGGGCTGGTGATCACATATAATCAAGTGTTTTGAAGCGAAAGAGAATTTGTATCGTTAGAGTGAAAGTTTGTGGTTTCTGATAAAAAAAAACAGAAGTGGAAGTGCTGGTGGTTGGGTTCAGGTGAATGTTAACAAATTAAAAAAATTGTTTGTGAAAGAACTTTGTCACCCTCGATCTTTGTTTAAATTTTGTTATTGAACAATATATTTCTGTGTCATCCTGTACTCAGTGATCTAATGCACACCTGATACTGAGTGACGTCACGCGATTCCATATTTGGAATGCGCCGCATTCCTTAAATGTCACAACAATCCTTGAATCATATTTTAACTTTTAGTTATTTTAGTTTGTTGGTAAACAACAATCAGCTGCAATTATTTTGGTGCTAGTGAATGTTAGATGATTAATAATTAAAAGACGTCGCGATTTTATTAAATTTCGAGTGAGAAACTTTTGTTTTGTTTGTTTTAGAAATCTGTGACAGTAAAATTTATTGTTGACTTTACAACATACACAAAAAAACGGTTAAAAAATAAAATATTTTGAAAAAATTAATGTGTTCCAGTTGATCCGATTAACAATAACCCCATGAAAAATGAGTTCTGAAGATAAGGAAAATTCAGTAAGTGGCGATGGTGAAAGTTCTTCAAGGGTGAGATCACAAAGCGAATGTTCACTCTCAGGCGATGACGGTAGCGGTAACAACCAAATAGGAAAAAGGTCAAGTAGCCTGTGCAAATTTGAGTGATTTTGTTATAAATTTGTTTATTACAGAGAACGCACAATTTCGCAACAGTATATGGCTGCTAGTGGTTTAACTGCAGCTTCGCCCCCGAAATTTGTGTCTTTAGAGGAAATTATGAACGCTGCTTCAAGTATACGCGATATGGCGCTCGTCCATCAAATTGCCATCGAAGAAAATTTTAAACTCGAACGCTCCGAGCCTGAACAGAACAGCGTTCAGAAAATAATCAAAGACACTATGCATCGAGCATATTGGGACATATTGCGAGAACAACTTAATGATGACCCTCCAAATTACACTCAGGTAAAACTTTTAAAAATAAAATTTTATTTTATGAGAGGAAAAATTGATATTTTTGAAAAACTCATTGTTAACTGAAATTTTCTACTTTTGCATTGTGGGAGGTATAAACTTGATATTCATCCTTATGGAAGGTGGGGGCAGTGAGGGCATTTACCCTTTTTTTTTTTAAATAATCGTCTAGTCTAGACACCCACAAGGGTTAAGAAGGTCGCAGACTTCACATTACAATTTTAAATTTGTAGGCGCTGTTATTATTGGATAATATAAAGGAAGGATTATTTGGGGTTTTATTGCCTCAGCACTCAAAAATAAAGCAGCAAATTTCCGAAATTTTGGATACGGATTTGATAAAGCAGCAAGCTCAAAATGGAACATTAAATTTTGAGGTTTGTTGGTGAAAACTTGCAAAAAAAGATGGTTTTTTTTAATTTTTGACTTTTGCAGAATTATGCGCATTATGTGATTTCTGTGATGTCTAGATTGTGTGCCCCTATACGAGATGATGATATAAGAAAGTTGACTGAAACTAAGGATGTTGTGGATACATTCAAAGGAATTTTAGAGGTACTAAATATTTGTTCTGACCTTCAAATGTTTACTAAAAAATTATAGGTGCTGGATCTAATGGCCCTGGATATGGCTAATTTTACATTAGGCGTTGCAAGACCCAACATAATTGAGCAAAGTGTTGAGTTGGAGAGAAAGAAATTTGCTGATTTCCTCGCCATTCAAACTGGTTCGTTTTTTAATTAAAAAGGTCCCCTTATTTTTATCTTATGTGTTTGTGCGTTCTAGATGGCTTGGAACACACACGAAATTGGCTGTTAAGACACTTAAACCCCCAGGATGCGATAGCTTCAACGACAGATAGAGAGACTTTCATAAGAAACTTGGCCCAAAAAACATTTCACAAAGCTTGTATTGAATGTTTAGAATGGGATCATAGCAACCCTTATCCTGAAGTAAATTTCAATTAAAATGCTTCTTGCCTTTCTGCCTAAGCCTAAGTTCTTTAAGCTTTCATCTTAACATAACAACTGTAACAAATCTTTTGAACTTTTTAAAAAGATCCTATTAAAAAATAATCAGCTTTGCAAGGATCTAAGTTTTACTTCTAAAATTTTGCATTAATTTATTTCAAATTTTAAGAATATAAAAATTTAAGAATTTTGAAAATCAGCTTCAAATTTTGTTAAAAACCGAAATAATATTTTAAAAAAATTTAAGGGAATTTAAAAATGTATTTTCTTTACATTTTGGACACGAGTGCCACAAGTTTTATTTTTTTAAAGTCTCAAAATTGGGAAGGTACACATATGCCTTTATTTAGATTACTCAAATTTTGCATCACTTGTTTTTCAGTTTATTAGCTGAATTTCTTCGAATTTCAAGTACTTTTTGTAGTAAAATAAATATTACATGATCTTTGCAAAAATTGATTTAAATTGTGTTACTTTAAAAAGTATAAAGTTTAATGGTCTGAACAGGCAGGAGACTCTTAAAAGATGCTCAATAATCAGCTCTTTTCAGACTTTTATGTTGGATGCCCAAAGATTAAGCACTTTGCAAATATTAACACTGCAAACCATCGCAATGGGTACCATATTATTGGTAACTGGTAGTAATGTGGGAGTCGACTTGCAGTCGCTTGCATCATTTAAAGCAAAAATCAAGGAACAGTGCGCCATACTTTTACAAAATGTGACTACACCAAAGTAATATTTACCCTAATTTTAATTTCATTCACTGAAGTTTCTCCTACATTTTAGAGAACTGGAAGATGTACTTCCAAATATTGCAATTCAAGTTCTTAAGAACGTCAAAGAGGCCCAAGAAACTCATGGATTAACTAAATTGTCTGAAGAGGGCGAAATCGCTTTGAATCAAAATCTTCTTAACATTGCCAAAGCAGATCATAGAATTTACGGACTTGTCCGTATGTTTTTTGTTATTAAAACTTGAACAAACTTATTTCAAATTCATTTTAGGTCAGAGAGTGAAGGAGTTTTTTTTGGAAATAATCGAATCATCGACTGCTGCTCCTTCTAAGGTTCCCACTGGCTTAACGTCCTTACAAAAAGAATTAACCAGTATTGCCGGACAATTTTTGAAAATTGTCTCACATAATTGTACAGTTTTTACTAATTATTATGTGGACATAATAGGGGCGGCATTACCAAACAATGCTTAAACAACTTTTTACTAATGTATTAAGATTTTTTGACTTATACAATTAAATTGAATTTATTTACATGATACTGTCGTCTCCTAGTTAATCTGTGGTAGGAAATTAAATAAACACTAAATTTGAAGAGTAGCTTCAAAAAATTAATCATAATTAGCAAAATAAACGGTTATTACGCCTTTATACTATTTTTACGTAAAAAAAATTGTCTTACTTTTGTATCCATCCAATTTTTATAAAATGAAGGTTTAACTATGAATAACAATGAATTAATTATCGAAGTAAGTAAAGCTAATTTTTATTATAAATAAAATTTGGCATTATTGAAAATCTCTTTATTTTTCTAAACTACCTACTACATTGTTCCCTTATTTAATAGGAATGCTGCTATTTGGATTCCTAATGCCTCCTCATGAGAGACAAAATTCTAGTGTAGAGAATTTTGTGGGCGTCAATTCCGTATACAAAATCGGCATGATTAAATTTATTGTCGGGCGTTAAAAACTTTCCTTTGCCGTTTGGTAATTTTCCATATAATTTGAGTACGTCTTTGTAACTCGCCAACCAATCGTTTCTACTGTAGTGCACGTATATTGGAACTTTGACATTGTTTAAGTTGTAATTTGGAGGTGACCTTTTACCGTAAATTTGCTTATTTTTTCGCCTACCATAATCGTATGGGCGGAATTTACCGGAATTAATTTCTTGGGCGTAATGGAAAAGCTGCTTTGTTGCAGCTCCTGCTGGCGTGTGTCCCATTATCACGGGTAATAATGTTGTGTTCATTTGTTTTTTGTTGAATCCACAGAGTACAAATAAGCTGTTGGTGCAGAGAGGTTGGAAGATCGAATCCTCACCGCATATACTTTCTCCAAATTTCGTAATCAATTCCGTTCGCGGTAAAAATTCATGTATTCCCAGCCATTTCGAAAGTACCTAAAATGCAAAATTAAACCAGTGTTTTCATTTTATACTCGTCTAATGATGCAGTAAGTTATTATTTATTTTCCCACAATGGCAATATTGATTTCAGTTATCATAAAATTTTTGTGAGGTGGAGGAAATTTTTAACTTACTGACAGTGCAGGTGACATCATTGCCCCAAGTCTCATAAGTGGACTGGTTACGTGTCTCATATATACGGCCGGTGCCAAACTGAACATAACTTTTATTTTATCATTATATTCGGGTCGCTGAGACATCATAACGTAAAATATTGTGGTTCCTTGAGAATGGCCGATATAGAATATCTTAGGCTCTTTGGTTTGCGCAATAACGTAGTCAATCACCGACGGAGTATCCGTGACGCCAATTTCATGCCAGCTGAAATCCCAAAATTCTTTAGCATCTCGAACAGGATGTAACGTTTTATGTTTTCTCGAATATGTAGAACCTCTTGCGTTTACCATCCAAACGTCGTAGTCGTCGTTTGCTAGCATGTAAGCCAATCCCTTTTCTGGTCCAGAGATAATCCAATCGGCTGAAGATCCAAGAAGACCGTGATGTAACAAGACAACGCCTTTTCTTTTACTTGGACCTTTACTTCCATACGGAATGCGATGTAATTCTATGATATAACCATCTGGCGATTCAACATGATGAATTTCTGTGGGATATCCATATTTCTTAATTATTTCTGGCTTTAAATTTTAAAAGTTAATCAGAGAAACTATGCAATAACAAAATTTCTTACCACTGTCAGACGGGCATCTTCCAAGACACTTTTTGGAAATGTTTCAGCTGTTTTCAGTTCATATTCAGAAGAAGCATTAGACGTTGATGGTAAAGCGTTGGTTATTGCTAAAATAGCAAGTAAAGAAATGAATACCTTCATTGTGTCTCGAGCCTTTCCCACAGAAAAATATCCCTTTTATAAGGAAACCTGCTCGTTTTTATTTTTTTTATCGTCCACTTATTAGTTTATCTATAGAGAATTTAACCATTGTTTGAAGAATTGCGACACAATACAAAAATATTTTAATATCAAGGCTAGATTGTTGATTCAAAATTTAAGTCAAGAAAGTAATTTGCAAAACAAATCATTATTAAATGGAATAATTAAATGTACACATATGGTCTCTTGGTAATCCGGCAGATATCAGACCAGAGCACTGCCGGATTACTGGAAATCACTAATAATGACGCATTTATAAACGGCTGAAGTATCATATTCATCATATTACAGCTCTACAGGCCTAGAAGGCCCATGGCTTCATTCCCTGCCTACCTAACCTGTCTTGTAAACTCTCGTGTGTGACGCAGCCGTATCAACGGTATTGACGTCGACACAAATATCAGAGATCACCACAGGAGTGTAGATGCCCACCGGAAAGCCGAGAAAACCGAGAAATCACTGTATTACATAATAATAACTTTATTTCCAACATGGAAACGTAAACTAAATGCAACTGCAAAAACCAAAGTACCTAAGACTGTTTACAATATCGTCATTTAATTTTTTGGGATCCAGATTAACTTTGTTCTTTAAGAAATTGATCTGCTGGATTTTCGGTTTTAACAAAACCAGCTGTATTGTTAACATTGGAACACATACCAAAGTTCCTTCCATACTTCACCTGTATCCTCTTTTAACCACTGGATTATCTAGGGACTACTTTAGAAAATGGAAAAAACAATTTAAAAATGTTATTCAATTTATCGTAGGTAGGTTATTTTCCGATAGAGGACCTTCGTTTTCTCAGACCCTTCGGTTTTATCTCTATTTTTTTACATACTATTTCTTTTTCAGCCTGTGGCCAAGACTAGCTACGCCAGTGTTCCTATTCTTTTTCTGGTAATCTTTGTACCGCCTAGGGCGCAGACGTATCACCGGGTAGTTCGGTGCGGAGCCCAGAGGCCCATGGGTTTGAGGAGCGAATAAATAATAATCTTTAGGTTTCTAAAAACTACTTGCGAATTAGGTAAGATTACCAACCAGTTGTTTTTGGGAACTTAGTTCTGATGGTAGTAAATGGAAGGCAGTAAATGTTTTGTTTTTGATATGCTGTTAATTTGTTATATAAAAAAAATGTAGATAAATTTGAAAGGGTGCCGTTTAGAAAATACTATAAAATAAGATCGGATTTTTTACTTATAAATGTAATTCTATTTCTTTTATGCAAAAAATAGTTGGTTTCCTTGTGAAGTCTTACACTTTTTAAATTTTAACATTAACGATTTTGATAACTGTAGTAGATAAGTATTAGAGAATGGTCTTAACTAAACTTGAATCTCTTCCTCTTTCCAATACCTTTCTGGTATTAAAATCGTGTTTAATCGCGGATGTTGGCTTATAAAAATATTGAATTGTTTTATATAATTTAGAAAAATAATGCAATTTGATGTCTTGTTTATCGTGGATTTTACTTCCCATTTGTTTGTATTTGGAAGCTGAAGAGATCAGTGTTTATATAACGCACTTCGCACATTGAAGTCAATTTGTTAAAAAGTTAAGCAATATAACAGTGTTAATTTGTTTTTTCTTCTTCTCCAATTCAGGAAAAGTTAAAAAAAAAAGGTCACTGTGAAACTATAAAATTTATTATCACAACTTTAAGTATTATAAAAAAAATTATAATAGCATTAAAGAATTTTTATTTAATTACATACAATTCTTAACAGGAATAAAATATAACTGTTATTAATTTTATTAATAATTGAATTTTTAAGCAAATTACTATAAGTAAAATAATATGGCGAAGCATTAAACATACCTCTTCATTAAACTTACAACTCTATTGTAAAGAATAGCGGGAGCATCAATTCCGTACAAAAAGTCGACGTGATTAAATTTATTATCTGGGCTCAAGAATTTTCCTTGTACGTTGGGTAAAGCGTTGTACAATTTCAAGACGTCACGTTGGTTCGACATCCAATCATTTTTACTGTAGTGGAAGTAAACTGGAGCTTTTATGTTTTTAATGATATAATTTGGAGGGCTTCGTTTACCATAAAGTTTCTTATTTTTCGACCAACCGTGATCGTATTTGCGGAAGTATCCTGTAAGGCATTGTAAATTGAGAAAAATTTGGGACAAGGCATTAATAATGCTTACCAGAATTAATTTCTTGAGCAAAATGAAGAAGTTGTTTGGTGGACGTTCCAGCAGGCGTATGTCCCATAATTACAGGAAGAAGAGTGGCGTTCATTTGCTTTTTGTTGAACCCACAAACTGCGAATAAGGAGTTGGTACATAACATTTGGAAAATAGAGTCGTCACCACATAGAGTTGCTCCCACCGAGCCAAGTAATTCAGAATGTGGCAAAAATTCATGTATACCAAACCATTTTGCGAAAACCTTAAATAAAGTAAATTTTTAAATTGAACAAATTGTCAAATAATTGTATATTACCGATGCGACGGGTTCCCACAAAGCTCCAAGTTTCATAATTGGACTAGTTATGTGTTTCATGTATGCAATTGGGGCTAAAGCGAACATCGCTTTTATTTTACTGTTATATTCTGGTTTTTCAGATAACAATACAAAGAAAGCTGTGGTTCCTTGGGAATGGGCAACATAAAATAGATCTTTCTGTTTGGTCTGTTGGAGAACGTAGTCTATCATTGCGGAGACATCGTGTATTCCAATTTCATGCCAACTGAAGTCCCAGAACTCCTTGGCATTTTTATCTGGATGTAAGGTTTTGTGAGCTCTCGAGTATCTCGTACCTCTTGCATTTGGTATCCACACATCGTAACCAGCATCGGCCAAAATGTATGCTACAGTAAATAAAATTAATTTTTAACGTTTAATTAAGTATTATTAAAATTATTATTAACAAAAAATGCAATTTATTACTTAAACTTTTTAAGATTTAACAGAAAGTTTACAAAGTCAAAGTTGCAGCCCATTAAATTTTTTTTTAGAAACGAAGAGTTTAGTTTTTGATGTCATTTTTCAATTTTACTATGAGAATCCCACCACTTTTACTTTTACGATGGATCATTTTATATTAATTTGGACTAACTGTACATTTATGAAATATTTTGATAAATTTTGATACTTGGTTTTATTTGGTAATTTAATTCAAAAATATATATATTTATAACTATCTCGAAACCGCAATAAAATTTTATTTATCGGTTAAATTTTGAGATAATTTTGTAGTGCAAGACGTCAATCAATAATCTAGATTACATATTTATATAATTAAATAAATCGAAACATACCAAATCCTTTGCCGGGTCCTGCAAGAACCCAATCTGCTGAGGATGAAAGAATTCCATGTTGTAAATAAACTGCAGGTCTATCTTTGGTCGGTCCTTTACTTCCATATGGAATTCTATGCATTTCCAAAAGGTATCCATCTTTTGATTCCACTTTATGTACTTCGGATGGGTAGCCATATTTTTTTATAATTTCAGGCTTTAAATAGAAAAAAAATATTTTATTAATTTTTGACTTTATGTTAGCTACACCAAAAAAGTAAAAACTTACAATTAATAATTTGGCATCTTCCAATAAATCGCGTGGGGTCAGCTCGTCGAGGCTTTCGCCCTTTTTTAACAATGGCGACGAATACGCCAATGCTACAAATGTAGCAAATAATATTAAAGGTTTCATCATGTGTTAAGTTGTGCACTGATATTTAGTTAGTGCAAGGTATTTTATAAAATTCAATTAATTTATAGAGATCTTTTATCTAACACTTAGGTACGCTACTAATTAGAGATCAAAACAAGTTCATGTAAAACAAAATTAAACTTTTAACTGATGAGATTAAACTTTTGACTTTTGCTTTAAGATTCGTATCTTATGCATTTATATTTTCAAGTTAATTTTTAAAGAAGTAGCCATTTGCACCGTCTATAATTTAATTTTCCTGAACAGATTATACAGTTATTGGCACCTTAAGAACTTACCTATAGTTTTTATTAAATTGAATATACATAATGTGCAATTGTAATTAAAATGTTTGATTCTTGCTTAAAGCAGTAATTATTTAAATATTTTTTAGTAGCCTTGTACTATACTTTTACCAAATACAGTTTTATTAATATTACTAAACGATAAATTTAACAACAATCTTTGGAGCATAGTTATTGACACCCATATAAAATGATTGCTAAATTCGGTTCTGTAATGGTTTCGTGATATACACAACTATAAACTAAATTAGTAATTTAGTTACAATTAGTAATTTGCCTAGCACCTTGCTAGTTCATAGGTTAACAAAATATAATGGTATAATAAATTAAAAATATCAAAAACTGGCACGAAAGGCTTTTTTTACTATGTCACTAATTGTACCACTTGTTTATGTAGGTACATGGTACATATATTATATTGTTATGAAGTTATGATGATCAACTTTAATTTTTGTTTATTTACATCTTCTCTTTTACATTATTTGTACACGTGAATTTTTTTAGTAATTCTATCTATCTCGATTAAATAAATTACAATTTTTGTGATGTCTCTGTCGCTTTTTGGATAAGCAGAAGAGTATTTGAATAACGTATTTGGAGAATGGATCTTAAAATTACTTTGTGGACTTATTCATTTTTAAATCCAATTTACAATACAGCAGAAAATACATATAGGAATGTGCACAACGTGCAATGCAAATTCCTATTGATTTTTTTAGATTTTAGATAATGTAACAAATAAGAAGTTTTAAATAGCGTTACAAACAGATAGACATCAGAGTTTCTAAACATTTTTATAATTATATGGTTTACTGGAAGAACAGTCAAAATTTTTTATAAAATGAGTTAGACCAAGCAAATTATAACCTACTGAGAAAGTTTTCAAGTTAAAGTAAAAATCTTGATATGGCCAGCTTCTGCAGTAAGTCCACAATATAATCAGAAAAAATGTTTTTACCATTTTGAATATTTCTCAACGTCATGCAATATTTATAATTACATTTTAATGATGATAAGCATCTATTTCAAAATTTAATCATCCATATCTAACAATAAACTGATTAACTACTTTCGCAATTTTCAAGTTAACAATTTAATCACTACTACGAATATTTACTGGGTACCATTTTGTAATAATTATATAAAATAAATAATTAATACCTAAAATAAAACAATTTATTATTCTGCTATTGATTGAAGAATACGAAATCAGGTTTTTACTCAAATCTCACATGTAAATAAAGTAAAAATATTATAACTGTCAAAACAAAGAGATATTGGTGATTGATAAAAATGAAGAAAGGAACATTACAAAAATTATTGCAGATTGCAGCTCATTTATTATATTTATTATTTAATATTTGTATTCATTACTTTCTTTATCATTGGGTAATATTATTCTTTCTGTATTCATATTATAAATATACATATTATTTTTACAAATTGCGTAGCTGTGTAGATGTACACTTGAGTTTCAAATATTTTTAGATTTTTAAGTATGATTAATCCCAGATAAAAATCTTGTTAATTTATTGTTATCATGTTATCTTGTTGTTAATTTATAGTCAATTACAATGTTTAAGCACTTATTTGATATAATAGCTTGCGCTAAAAGATTTAAAGGTGAAGATAGGAAAATAAATTTTAAATGAATCCGTTTACTTAACGAAACAACCTTAACATAGACTGAATGTTGCTTAATTTATGAAATAATAAACTAACAAAAAAACATGCTAACGAGTATACCTAACGAGTGAGTTAATTTATAGTTTTTGTAAAATTTTAAAAGAATTTCCTTGTGCTGTTTGTCATTTTCGATGACGAATCTTGCTGCGTAGAATGCAAAAATTACGTTTGTAGCTACCGGAATCGATGACAAGTTGGTCAAAATCACATACAAAGCCGAAAAACTAAAAATCTATTTTTGTTTTGAAGAAATTGAATCAAACGTAAAAGTTTAATTTTAATTTTTTGACAAAAATAAACTGCGTCAGTCAAATTTCCACATCAAAATACATGAGAAAATATCGAGAAAGCTATGCATTTCCAACATTGAGTTTTTAGGGTGAAAACAATTCAAAGGGGTTAACCTATCGTTTTTGTAAAATGGGAAAATAATTTCAATGTGCTTTTTGTTATTGTATTCGACGTTTTTGGAGTGTAGAATGCGAAAATCACGTTTTTAGTTGCCGGAATCGCTAATAAGTTAACGAAAATCACATACAAAGCTGAAAAACTAAGCCACGTCAATAAGGAAATACGTAGAATATTTTTAAATATTATTATTAAAAACGATGTTGAGCCTCTTCTGAAACAATAATTCGGACGCCTATGTCTCTAGAATCGTAACTGTCATTTGTCGATCATCGTTTGGCATTTTACAAACTTCGTGACCCGACAATACACGACAAAGCAAATTATTCTGCAGTTGCAGTCGTTGACTTGTTGCAGTTTTTCAATGACTTTAGCAAAGACAACAGGTTGTTTCTGGACTTTAGGGTTAAAAATGAAAATTAGTAAATGATTGTTGTACAAAATGTGCTCCTTGTGGCTGTAATTATTTAATTCTTTTATACGATCTGAAAATGTTTATAATTTGTGGTATGTAGTCATTTTGTTTCAATTATTTTATAACCTCACTATATTGCGTCGACGTATAAACAACTTACTAATTTTTAAATTTTATGCAACATTTATTGTAGGCTTTCATATCGAACGAGTGGAATGGCGGAATGGAAAATTGTCCAATTGCAAAATTAAAGAAGCCTAAAAGCTACCGCTTAGACAGGTGAGTTAAGTAGACAGGCTAAATTATAATTACTAAATTAGAATTATTTGCAGTATCATCTAAGTAGAGTGCGGAATTTATAGAAAATGCCTAATAGTTATAAAAATGTTCTCCAAGATTTGCATAAATTTCGGAATCTTTTGTTATAAAGTTACTGTAAATTTACGTTTATTTTATAATTACTTAACAATGTTCCGGAGAGCGGAAAAAAATGCAAAAATCGGATTTCTTATTCTTTTACTTTTTAGAATGTTGTCTCAAAATTTGGAAACTTTCCGAATTTTTGTCTTCACTTTTCAAGTTTAATGGCTAAATTTAAAATAAATTTGTGATTAGCAAGCGGGCGGTCGGTAGCGGGAATCTCGTTAATCTAGTCGAATAAGTTAGTGGTAGATACTTATCGGAGAAGATTCCTAACATTTTCGTTAAGGATCACCAAAAATAAATCTTGATTTTCACAGTTCACGTGATCGAGTACTTTTGGCACTTAGACCCTTCTGAATACTCTTCAATTTTATTTCGAATCCATTGGACTGAATGTTTGAACACCAAAATCGCGATTGCGATGCGGAACTTAATAAAAAAGTTTGATTTAGTAGCGCCAGCACCATAATTCTCCCCTCCTCTTCAAGACGGCGTGCTTGCTTATTTAGTCGACTAATTTTTATAAGCGTTAATAATTTTTAATGTGTATTTGTACTTTGCAGATTCAAAATGATGGGCCCACAAGGTAGAATCCAGTGCAATAATGGCCGAGGTGCGCCGCCGAATCCAGTCGTTTGCAAGTGTCGCAGTGTGTATTAAATTTATATGTTCAAATACTTTGTAATAATTTTATATGTTCAAATGATATGTAGTAATTTTATATGTTGAAATGCTTTGTAATAATTTCATACGTTCCAATACTTTGTAATAATTTATTGTACTATACTCGTATGTTCCAATACTTTGTAATATTATATTGATGTGAATAAAAATACAAACTAAAGTACAACAGAATTTTATTTAAAAGTCTCATACAATTCAAACTTAGAAAATATTTTAATACAAAAAAAAATTCAAAAATCAAATGGACAGCCTTTCGTTTTAAGCCTCTGAACCAGGACTCCTCCAGTCCACCACCGCTCGCTTCGCTCGCGGCAGCCCGACCACCCGCCCCTAAGAGATACATTACTTATATACCCAAAATTCCCCACTCTATACTATCACGAATGGTAGGATCGGTTTCCGAATGCATACGAAACTTGAATCACATTTTTCCACTACCACAAGCACATACGTAAATGTCAAAATCATTTTTGACAATTGGACTTAGCAAATTTTTTAAAATTTGTTACTACTATACGCCGACTTTTCATTTTATAGTTCCCGCCGTTGTACAGCTCTCGTTGGTCCATAATACAAACACATGCAATTTTAAAATGTATTGCAGATATAAGTATAAGTTAATATTTTCCGTTCCGTTTTCTAACAAAAATGTTTTAGTCCTGTGGTCTAAATCGTAGTTAATGGACGGATGGACGCATATCTGAAATTAAAAATAAACTTTAAAATTACTTTTCTACAAAATAAATATTTTCTCCCCCGCCCCACGGAACATTGATAAATTATTAAAAAATGAACGTAAATTTGCAATAACTTTATGAAAAAAATTGCGACATTTATGCAAATCTTGGAGAACATTTTCTCTAATTTTATTGAAGATGTGTAATAATTACCAGATCAACTGAACTTACCTGTAAAGTTTTATCGTAATTACATATACAAGACATCAAATTTGAAAACATATTTGTTTACAAATTTCAAACTTCAAAATCACCAATCATTTTATTAAGAACACTGCTACGATTCCGGTTACGGAACACTTCAAATAGTTGTGATTATTAATTTGCTCTTAGATTGCATACGCAATTATTTGCCTGACCTGCGCAGTTTTTTCGACACGATTTACCACAATAGAATTAATAAACTACTATTTGCTATGTTCCCGTCATCGCAGTAAGGTGCAAATTTTATTAAAGCTGTGTAATATAATAACTATTGACTCATTGCTTAATGTTCATTACACATTAATGCAATGACTGATGACGATGACGTTAAGCATCAAACACAGAATAACATTGCGCAATGCCAGCTTACAGTTTAATTAATTAATTTTAATTTACCATAAACAGTAAGCTGGCATTGCGCAATGTTATTCTGTGTCTGATGCTTAACGTCACTGCATTAATGACTTAGTACTTGTGTTAAGACTCTTGGTAATAAACATTAAGCAATAAGTCTATAGTTATTATATTACACAGCTTTAATAAAATTTGCACCTTACTATGATGACTGGAACATAGCAAATAGCAGTTTATTAATTCTATTGTGATATATCGTGTCAAAAACACTGCGCAGGTCAGACAAATAATTGCGTATGCAATCCAAAAGCAAATTAATAATCACAACTATTTGCAGTGTTCCGGTTATCGTAGCAGGTGTTCTTAATAAATGATTGTTCTTTAGTTGGAAAGTAAAACGGTAATTTTAAAGTTTATTTTTAATTTCTAAATTGTTATTTCATTAACTCGTAACTGAATTTTCGTGAATGAATTTTTCCGAAAACTTAATAAATTATATATTTGAATTTTTCATTTATAGTAACTTGTGTTAATTAAAGTTTTAAAGATTATTTTTAATTTCAGATATGCGTCCATCCGTTCATCAACTACGATTTGGACCACAGGACTAAAACAATGGAACGGAAGATATTGACTTGTACTTATATTTACAATAAATCTTAAAATTACATGTATTTGTATTATGGACCAACGAGAGCTGAGAGCTGTACAACGGCGGGAACTATAAAATAAAAAGTCGGCGTACAGTAGTAATAAATTTTAAAAAATTTGCTAAGTCCAATTGTCAAAAATGATTTTGACATTTGCGTATGTGCTTCTGGTAATGGAAAAATGCAGTAACAAATCACAAATGACAAATCGGTGTATAGTGGTAATACATTTTTAAAAATTTACTAAGTCCAATTGTCAAAAAATGTTTTGACGTTCATGTGATGATCGTAGAAGTGGAAAAATGCGATTCGAGTTCCGTATGCATTCGGAAACCGACCCCACCATTCGTGATGGTATAGAGTGGGGAATTTTGGGTATATAAGTAATGTATCTTATTGGGGCGGGCGGTCGGGATGCCGCGAGCGAAGCGAGCGGTGGTGGACTGGAGGAGTCCTGGTTCAGAGGCTTAAAACGAAAGGCTGTCCATTTGATTTTTGAATTTTTTTTTGTATTAAAATATTTTCTAAGTTTGAATTGTATGAGACTTTTAAATAAAATTCTGTTGTACTTTAGTTTGTATTTTTATTCACAATAATATAACATTACAAAGTATTGTAACATACGAGTATAGTACAATTATTACAAAGTATTGGAACATATGAAATTATTACAAAGCATTTCAACATATAAAATTACTACATATCATTTGGACATATAAAATTATTACAAAGTATTTGAACATATAAATTTAACACACACTGCGACACTTGCAGACGGCTGGATTTGGCGGCGCATCTCGGCCATCATTGCTCTGCACTCTACCTTGTGGGCTCATCATTTTGAATCTGCAAAGTACAAATACACATTAAAAATTATTAACTCTTATAAAAATTAGTCGACTAAATAAGCAAACACGCCGTCTTGAAGAGGAGGGGGGAATTATGGTGCTGGTGCTACTATATCTAACTTTTTTTTATTAAATTCCGATTCGCAATCGCGTTTTCGGTGTTCAAACATTCACTCCAACAAAACGGCTCACCATCATCAAATTTTTACACCGCCTTGAAGAGGAGGAAGGAATTATGATGCTGGCGCTACTAAATTTAACTTTTTTATTAAGGGTCAGTTCTATAATGCAAGTATAAATTAAGAAAATAAGCTATGTTGAGAATATCTCACAGATTTCGTTCACAATCGTCGTATAACGTTGTATATTTGTATAAATTGTGAGATAATGATCTGCCCAAGATCAGAGCCATAAGTTATCCCAAAATTTATACAAAAAATAACGTTATACGATGAGACATATTCTCACTATAACTTATTCTTAATTTATACTTGCTTTGTAAAACTGGCCGTAAATTCCGCATCGCAATCGCGTTGTCGGTGTGTTCAAACATTCACGCGAAAGGCAACTAAAATCAAATTTACAAACTGAATTGGCGGTGAGGGGAATTATAACACTCGCGTGACGCACACTAACCATTCGTAATAGTGCCGAATCTGATTCGTGGTTCCGTAGTTGTTAACATTAACACCAAAATTGCGGTCACGTCAAAATACGAAGAATAAAAACTACAAAAAAGGGGGAGGTACATTATTACAACATTCTCATGCTAAAATGTAACCCTACGCCGAAATAAAAGAGCGGATTCGTATTTTCAAGTCGAGATTTATTTTTGTTGATCTTTAATCAACTTATCCTTATCAACTGCGTAAATTAAAATTTGTCACCTTTTCTTGTCGACAAAATCACTCAAACAGTTAGCAACTTTGGGAGCAAGAGAGATTCTAAATTACATTATAGGCCAGTCATTATAGCAAAAAAGGTATGAAAAATAGCGGAAGTTTTAAAATTTTGAGACAATATTGGAGAAGGTAAAAAAATAATAAATTTGATTTTGCACCCTTTTCCGCCTCCCGGAACATTGCTAAATTAACAAAAAACGTAAATGTGCAGTAACTTTTTGAAAAAAATTCCGAGAGTTGTGCAAACCTTAGAGAACATTCTAATAATTATTACACATCTTCAATAAAAATTGCACCTTGCTACGATCACCGGAACATGGCAAACAGTGGTTTATTAATTTTATTTTGGTATATCTTGTCGAAAAAAGTGCGAGTCATACAAATAATTGCTTATGCAACCCAATAGGCAGGCAGATTAATAATTACAACTATTTGCATGTTCCGGTCATTGCAGAAGAGTGCAAACTTTATAAAAGATGTGTAATAGTTATTAAAATGTTCTCCAAAATTTGCATAAATATCGGATTTTTTTTCTACAGTGTTATTAAAAATTTACGTTTATTTTTTAATTATGTAAAAATATTCCGGGGGGCAAAAAAGGGTGCAAAATTCGGATTTATTATTTTTTTACCGTCTACAATGTTGTCCCAAAATTTAAAAACTTCCGGAATTTTTGTCTAACTTTTCACTTTTTAAGCCTACAATGACTGGCCTATTAAGTTAACTACAAATGACATTGGAGACTGGATTTTAAAAAAATGATTAAACTGACCTTTCATTTTTAAATGCTGCAGAAGCTTAAGGTTTCTTCAATTTCCCAATTGTCGTAGTACAATTTTGCACTCCACCTTTGATCTTGATCGTTATGCATGCCTATAAAAATAAAAAAATTATGTACTTTAATGCAAATTTCACAGATTGGTTCTAATTTTACTTAAAAATTATCAAGTTGTTTATTGTTAGGTTATAAATTGCTTGTAACTATGTATTGCACCACTTACCAAAACTTATTAAGATTTTTAGATAGCATTATATGGTTACAGCCCCTCATCCAAAGCACATTTGTCGTTGTACAATAATTTATTTATTAATTTTCATTTTTAAATTGATAATCGCTAAAGAACTTAGTAAAAATTTCCAGCTCTGCCTTTTTGTGTACTAACTGTAAGCTGTCACGCATTGAACTGTCAGGTGTCAGACCACGAATACACGAAGTTCAAATTAGTCACACGACAATTGACGATTTCAGACATAGGCGTCCGTATCTTTTTTCATGATAGGATAAACACAATTTTTTAAATATTATTTAAATAAATAAGAATAATTCTTGGGTTTTGGAGTGGTATATTTAAACTATTACTTCTTGGCCGACGTTTCGATAATATATCTTATCATATTCATGGCTCTACAACGGTAAAATTAAGAAAAAAGAAGCAATTAAATACAAATTTTCATTGATACTCACTAATGTGAGTTCATTCTTAATGAATGATGGAAATTTTAAAACATAAAGGAAGAGAAAGGCAAAAAAAATAAAAACTGCCATAATATAATGTAATATAAGATCGATGGTGCTATTAATAATAAATAGTTTAAATGCTTCAAAAAAGATTATACAGGTAAAATATAAAACTATTTGGTACAAACTTAAAATTCTGAAACTAAAATTAATTTCGAAGCAATAATCTGACCAGCACTGTGATTAGTTATATTTAAAAACATTTATTGGTTTTTTCTTTTTTGCGGGTAAATTGGACTTTTTTTAAAGGTTATTAAATAATTAACGGTCCGAGGTTTATTTCAATTTACCCGCAAAAAAGAAAAAACCAATAATATATTTAAATATGGACGCTATTAACGAAATTAATTTAAAAACATTATTACTTTGAAATTAATTTTAATCTTGTACCAAAACAGTTTTACCTAATTAATATGTTTTTGATTGTGTAAAATATACTTATTTTAACAGCACCAGTCTTGACTAGTCTAACAAGCCATACAATTTTCACGACTCTTAAAATCTGAGATAGAAACTGTCAGTGGCTCTTGGACTATAATAATAAATGTATAATCAATTATTATTATGAAAAACTAAACTTGCCCCTATTTACTAAAATAAAAAACATTCCCACTGATATTAGAGTATTAATATTAGTACCATCAACTGAATTGAAATGGAATTAGGAACAGCCCCCAAAGAATAGCGTATTTCTCTAGATGGGGAAGTGGAGTTTAAAATATCTAAACACATATTAAGAGAGTCAATATATTTGATGTTCCCATGTTTTTGCAGGAATTAGCTTCAATTGATGTGAATGGAAGTAACTTCCCTATTCCCATGCTGGTACCTGTAACAAAAAAATAGACTTCTCCTTTTTCGTCATATTTATGCTATATGATGAAATCTGGCGGTGTTCTCAGAGTATTACCTATAACTTTAATGAATGATATATAATCCTGAAAAATAATAAGTTGATTAAAGAAAACAATTATCGACATTTTTATTTTCAAAGTAATTACAGGCATATTTGAAGGAATAATATAAATGTATGTATTTATAATAACATCAAATAACAGGCAATGGTTTAAGCTTATGCAGCAGGTTCATTTTAGTAAAACCAGTACTGAATTAATGCTAACACTGATAATTTTGTATGCAAAAGTGGACGTAAAAGTTTGACTAACCTATAGGTGTTAAAAGTACAAATACTATCGAGATGCAATTTTAATTTGTGATTATTGTTTCGCTTCTTGAAAAGTATGTCTCGAAAGAAAAGAAATTAAAGGCCTTTAACATTGTTATAAGAATATAATTCACAATGCAATTGTAAATAAAGCTTATGTACAAACATATGCATTCTATTAGCAGAATGTAATTTGTATTAGTTGTATTATTTACACAGAAGGAATGATATATTCCATCAACAACTTTTCTTGTTATAAATTATTTCAATTGCATTTTTACTTTCACAATTTTAGTATAAAACAACATTAATTTGTACAGCCAGTCCGGATATTTAACCCTGCAAAACCCACACTCACAGATTCAATTTTGAGATCATTTAATCTTTTTTGGTAGTTCAGCAAACTAAGTCAACAAATATAATTATTAATAAAATGTACAAAAATAAATACAAGAAAGTTTATTTTGGTCTAAAGAAAATTACAATACAAAATTCTCCAACACGCAATGAACTTTTATTTTCACAACCTTAAGTTCTACGAAAAACTAATTTGCTCTATCAGAACACAAAAGAATAGTTTGTTACCATCACTTCCCCACAACTTGTGATAAATACCATTATTTCTGTGAGTGTGCACTCGAAATGTGTGTATTAAGGCAAAGTAATGAATTTAGTTATTATTCCATCTCGCACCGCTCGATCCAACCTTATAAGTAAAATCTTATTAAGCAGACCAAGTATGCGAGCCCACTGTGCTAGTAGAAAATAAAATAAACGATATATTCATAGACTGCCGTAAACATTTGAATGTGAATGTACGTCGACGTTATAAAGAACAAATGTAAAATTAAAAATTTCAAACAGTCTTGTGCAACCAAACGCGGCGAAACCGGCTTGTTGCAATACTCGTGCACCGATATTCGGCCAGTTTTATAAAAATTTTCTAGAATCTTCTCCTTTTCCTCGAACCGAGTGTACAACCACTGCGTCAGAGCTTCCGTTTCTAGAGGCACCTCGTTACAACGATATAATCTGTACAAAAGCGTCGTTTTGCACGGGGGTATGTGCCCAAAAACGATTGCAGATAAATCTAATGGCACGCCGTTTGGATACGCAATCGTTATATCTAATATCCACCTCAATTTGTTATTGGCTAAATTATCTAAAAAGAGAATTTTAATTGGTATTTATTCTTGACGTATTTCCTACACAAAATTTACCATCTACAAGTTTTAAATTATTGTTAGCAACACCCTGCCCACCAACTGTATGCATGATGGCTTGTAAGGCACCTACTCTGGGTAAAGAAACATTGTGCAACAGCGCAAGATTATTTTTTGCGGCGTACTTTTGTGAAATTGCTTTACGTTTTCGCAAAAAACCACCTTCAGGAAACAGCACCATCCATTTCCTATTTCTAGGAACGTAAGAGTTTATTAAATGCGTCACTAGTTCTTCCAAAGAACGGTCCCTGTCATTCTTACCCTAAAAGTTAAATAATATATTAAATTCAAATAACAGCTTAATAAAACACCGTAAAAATTATATTTTAAAGTCATTTGGATTTAAGAAGAAAACTTTAAAACCAATTTCAGATTATAAAATGCAATAATTATGAATAGATAATTTGGAATCAATTTTTTTATAAAAATAATTGATTTGTACAAAAAAGATTACAAAAATTATATTTGAATCATAATATAAACAACAGATATATAGGAGCAAAACAGGAAGAAATTATCAATGTTTATTTACATTATATCAAATTATATTGAAAAGCACAACATTTTATTTAACTTTTTAACTTTTTTAGATCAATTTCCAAACAAAAGAAAGTTCAATTTATATCTTTCTTATTTTTTTATCATTATATTCTCAAAAAAAACAAGAATCTACTTTTACTACTTCGTACTTTGTAACATAAAGTAAATGGTATCAAATCAGCTTTATTGTATGGAAAACTTTATGGTTAGGCCAGTGCAATTAGCAATTCTGATGGTAATTATTCTGGAAGTTTCAATTTTTTAATATGTTTTATAATTGCCTTCAATTTAAGATAATTTCATTTTATAACGATTTTGAATTTAAAAATTTTGATATAACATAAAATTTATTTAAATATTACGTAAATACCAATACAATTATTATAATAAAAAAAATTCTTATATAAATTAAATCTTAAAAAAAGAAATTTCCAACAATAAAATATTTTATATTTTTAAATATAATTTACTTATGATTAAAATTCTAATATTTTAACGTTTAGTTTTTGTTTAATTTTAAAAAAATTCGCAGTCTCACATTGCCTTCAGTTTAAGTTAATTTCATTTAATAGCAAAGATTTATAGTTGAGAATACATCTTAAATAATGATCTTAAAATTAATATTTATACTTCTTATTTAAGTAGAAGGTCAACTAAATATGTTTTTAAGAATTTTGTAGAATTAAATTCAAATTTTAAATACATTTTAATTAAATTTAAAAATTTTGTAATTTATTTGTTAAAATAAATTTATTTTAATATAAATTATATGAAATTTATTTAAATAATCTGGAATTTGAAAAAAAATACCAATACAAATATTAAAATAAAAACAGGAAAAATAACGAAAAAATTCTCAACCCTAAATTGCCTGATTTAAAATTTTTGATTAAAAATAAATTTTGTTCATTAATTCTAAAACTTTTTAAAAACGCCAAAAAAATTTCAATGAAGACAAGAAAAATTAAGAAAAACTTCTCAGCCTCAAATTGCCTTCAATCTAGCTTTGCATTTTACGTCCTTTTGCAAACTTATTTGCATTTTATGACTTTATATCTTAGCATTTGCTATTAAAGATTTTCTAATTATTATTACAATTTAAAAAAATATATTTTTATAAAATTGTAAATCTAAAATTAAATATTGTATTTTACTAATGCTGAGTTGATCTTGGATTCCCCCATATTTTAACATAATGGTATTTTAAATTTTTTAATAAGGCTCCCCCTTTACCTGGAACATGAACTCATACCAAATATTTAGTGAAAAATTCAGAATTGGTCTGCTTTAAAATCCCTCATATTTTAATGCTTTTTGTAATAAATTTTTAATATCTATACCGACACGTAAAACTCTACCTATTCTTAATTAGCACTCCCACTCCAAGGTGGGAAATATATATTTTCCTGTTTCTAAATTTAAGAGGCTAATCCCACCTTTATTTATAACAACGGTGCATTTCGCCAAATTAAATTAAAAAGTATATCGGATTAATTAAATTATAGTTTTTAAATATTCAAAATTTAACAAGCGACAACAAATTTCCAGAGGTAAATTTTTTTAAACCTTAGAAAAATTTTCGGTGCTGTTGTAGTATTGCACCAGAAACTTTTAATGTAAAATGAAAAAGTAGATTAAATTTAACAGTTGTTGAATTAAATTTTTAATTAGGTATTAAAAAGTTCATTGGACAAAGTGGTTAAAATTGAGTTTAAAATATGCGACTTTGAATCGCCTTCCACGCCTAAATTTAAATATTATAATCAAATGCTCCTTCACACTTTATTGTACGCCATTTTTTTTTACAAAATCATTTACATAATATTTTGATTGTTTAGAATTCCTTAAGTTTTGTAATATTTTATTATTTTTTGGTTTTTGTCAAGTTACAATAAAAACAAATGTGAGAATGCAAAAGGAAAAAACGAGGTCTAATTACTATTGCGCGATTTAATTAAATAAATTACTTAAAAATTAGTGAAAGTGAGTAATTGACACGTTAAAAACAGCGAACAAATTTTGAAATAAAATTTTGCTTTTGATTAAAAGCGTGTTTATAAATTTTTAATACCGACAATATTTATATTACTTTTTTGAATTAAAAATTATAAATGCAAAACCTAACAATAATTATTACATAAGCCCCTGTAAGTATGATTCATAAATGCCAAGGACGCTTTTCGATATAACTGATCCATAAACATGGCACAGTTGTATCTATTGTACCTTCAAAATAAAATTAAACTTACCGCCATAATAAAAAAATCTTGATGCAATAAACTAACTATTCCAAAATTTGTATACTTAAAAAGTCTGTCCATTATCCACATAATATTTGGTAGAACTTGCTTTTTTGTGTTAAAAACGGCCATCAATAAAGGTACGTCGGCAGTTGATTGATGATTTGCTATAATCAACGTCTTATCTTCTAAACATTGGCTTATGTCGTCCCCAATTTCTACAACTACAAATTAAAAAAATGTATATAAGAGGCTTTTTGATAATGGGAATCCGTACTGTCATATCCTGCACTCCAACTCCACATGGAAACCATCGCAAGTAACCAATGGAAAAAACAGCCCTCCAGCTTCCAATATACATCAGGATTTAACTTTCTCAAAGGAGAGAGTAGAACCATCCATAATACATATGTGGGTATACAATATACATTATTTAGTAATATGAAACACAGCCTAAATATCGCCTTTGGTATGACATACCAATGTCTGAAACAAAAATCACGATTTTCATTAGAATTTTAAGAATGTAGATGAATGAAATGTACCGCCGGTTGACAGCCGCTGATTTCAATCAATTAAGACTAAACGAAAAGAAGTACAAAGTAAGCGTCTTATTAAAAATAAACAATTGACATTAAACCTTAATGTATGATGTTGATAATAAAAACCATTATTTGTTTTTATTTCTTACAATAATTACAAGCGATTATCGTAAGTACCGATAACTTAATTGCTGTTGGTTTAATTATTGTTAAAATAATAACATATAATAACAAATTAAAAAAAAAAATCGTCCCGTAAAAGTGACCGTCACTATATCGCTGGTACAAGAACCACGACAAAAACCGAATGACATATGCCAAGGACTTTGAGTTAATTTGCAAATTTCGGAAAAATAAACAAACAAAAACTTACTCAAAATAAAAACGTAGATTATCCATTTCTTGTATAATATTCGGAACACGTTAATTCCATAAAATGACAATATAAAGTGAGGTTAGGTGTAAACAAACTTTTAAATTTAAATTGCGCGCTTTAAAAATTAATTATCTCTTAGTATTAAATAATGATTTAACATACAATTTAAAATAATTAACTAATGATAAAAGTCAACAATCTATTTTCGATAAAGAAAAAATCATAATTGACAAATTGTTAACTTCCTCAATTGCGTCTACTCATTATCGATTTACTTGAATTTCACAAATCGAACTCTCGAATAATAATAAAATGTTAAAATTTGCTAATCAAAAACAATAATAAAAATTGAGGCCTTAACATCACTGAAAAAGCACACATGTATTTTTGATACTTAAGTTTTACGTCACGTACACTCAACTTTCGCTATACACTTCATTGTCAATTAATTAACCGTTTGTGTTGAAATTAAATCATATCTGATAAATTTCTTACATAAGCACAAATAATAATTAAACTTAAAACGAATTTCGATCAAAATTTATTAGTAACGCCATTATACTATGCTAAAGAAATACTGTCATTATGCTCGTGACATCTAGTGGGCGGTGCTTTTATTTTTGTAATTTTAGATCATTTGAACTACTGGTTTAGTTCAACTGTTTAAAAAGAAGTACAATTGAACTTTTTTGAAATGTGTAAAACTGTAAATGTCATAATAGTTTTTAATTTTTGAATATAATTTAATTTGTGAATGAAAAAGTAAATGTTATTACATAAAATATGTCTGCTCACGTTATCGCAATAACTTCGTCTGCCGGACTTCCGGTTTTTGCACGAAGAAAAGGAAATTCTGAATCCGTAAGCATTAAACTGATTTGTTTTCGTGTTGAAAAATTATATTCGGGTACTATTTCAGTTGCCCTTTTCAACAATTGGCTCGCTAAATGGCGTTCATATGTTTGGAAAGTCTTTAAAGGTGGAGTTGTTAAATACAGTTATGGAGGATCATAATATTGTCTGGAAGGAATTTAACGACAGGTTAGTTTGCATGAAAATGTACAAAATTTAAGTTCAATGTGATTGAATGGAATATATTTAATTTTACAACTTTTGGTCTGTTTAGATTTACCTTTGATACTTGGGATTTTTCTATCCCATTAATAGTACTATTTCTTATCCAGAGTTCAGTCACCTGCAGTGAATGATTTATTGCTTAATTTTACTTTTACTTGTTGCTAATCCCCTCTGGAAATTTGAGTTTAAAATAATTACCATGAAGGTTATATTTATCCCATGATCCCATTTAACTACATTCTCCTAATTCATCATTTAATCTGTTTTTAGTATTGTTTTAATTGCAATATCTAGTGGTTCCACTGTGGAAGTGCTAAATAAACTTTTAGATTCAGTGTTCAATGCAATCATATTGATAGTTGGAATCGATGAAATAAAATCCCAAAGGAACATAGAACGCCTTAAACGCGAATTAAGGGTGGGTGTATAAAAATTTAAAGCGTAATTATAATAAAAATCGTTTTAGATTTGTTATCCCATCATTGATCGTCTGATGGATTCATTGGACTTTGGAGATTCGACAAATAAGCATTCATCTGAATTAATTATGCTAGCTGAAACTATTTTGTGTACCGAAAATCACCTAATTCAGGTTTTTTATTTGAATTCATATTACCTACCCTACTATGTAACTATATTTTAAATGTAAAATTTAATTCTAGATTGTTTTGGAATCTTACACAGAATGCGTTGATTCCGTCTATAGCTGCATTTTAATTCATGGTAAAATTGCAGTTGCCACTGAAAGTTGGTGGAGTTTACATTCAGACGAAATTAAATTGTTGTCTTTATTGGCGAGAATCGAAAATACGACCAATTCTAAAGACATTCCAGTCTTTTTGCCCTATAAAAGTCCCAATGTATAAACTCATTATTTTTAGTTTCCCAAAGAAAAATGTTGATTTGTTTTAGGTTGCCTATAGATTTGTGGCCTGCATGATCGTTCCAAATGTGCAGGTCTGTTCCCTCTGTGGCCCCACTCCACTTCTGGAAGATATCGAATATTCAACTTCTCGTTGTTTTAAATCCACACTTGGTATATTAGAATCTGCGCTGCAGTGCCATCCCAAAAATTTTCCAAACTCCTTCGAACTCGACAATGGCGTACTAGGGTAAACCAAAATTATTTTAACTTATTTTAGTTATTTTGTGTATCATTTTTAGAATTTTACTTATCAACACCAAACATAACAAATACATGATTTCATCAAATACAACAAATAAAAAGTCTACCAGCAGTGGATCCCATCGATTGGACATCCTAAGGACGTTTTACTATCAGGCTGTTACAAAGCTCGTTCCTGAAAGTGACGAAATTGTTAAGCAAGGTAGAAAAGATGAAAAGGCGGTTCGAGTAATCGGAAAAGAGGCGTATTGGTGTTCGGAATACCATAAGTGTCATGCAGCAATTATCGAAGACAATGTTCTATGTGTACTATATAACTCAACAATACCCAATTACACCATGCGATTGATCACTCCAAAAGTGTTAAAGACTTTAATATCTGATAAGCAGGTGTGCTGGTAAAATTAAATCAAACAAGAAAAAAGTGTAAAAATAGTTTATAAAATAAAATTTTTTATTTTTCTTAATTTAGTCCATTAATTCGGTAGGTACAGGAGGAATTGGTGGAGGGGAATCTGGGGAATTCTTAACATAACATCCAATTAACCAACTCGTGTAAATCGACTCGTCTTCTACAATGCAACTTTTTTCAAAGTGGGCTGTCTGTATAAATCTTACCGCAGCTATCATTGTTAACTAGAAATAAAGTAATAAAGAGATCGTCATTTTTAACATACCAAAAGCTCCCATGTTCGCAAATGAAGTGCAAATTAATTTTTGATCTGTTAACTTATAAATCTTTGTTTTTACCAAAATATTTTTGCAGTACAAAGCAGGGACGGATCCAGCAACTTTTTGAATGAAAAGAAAAATACAAAAATTGATAACCCCTTCTATACTTTTCTCCAGTAATTTTGGTTTTTATGGTTTATGTTTATGTATAATGCTTAATTTTTCCAAAGATCCTCTGGATCTGCCCTTGCTAAAAAGTTGTAGAGAATGAAATTGTCTATAAAAAAAAAATATACAGGAAACTTTTTTGTAGCGTTTACTGGCGAACTGGTAGCCACATTTTGATGCAGAAAAATTGAAAGTTTTAAAAATAAAATTGTTGGTAGCATAAGCATTTTCTATTTTTTATAAATGATAGGTCACATAGAATCTATAAAATATTGATGTTTTAATTAATTTTAAAATTATAGCAATTGAAGAATATAAAAAAGTTTCTGATGAAGGAAGACAAAAGAGAAGAGAAGAATTTACCTTATAAATTTTTAATCAGTAAAATTAGTAATACTCAAATAAATTTAACACTTCATTTTAACAGCTATAAATTGCATGCAGTATTTCAAAAACACATTTAATCTTGGAAATAAAGCAAAAGAACAAAAACTATTAAATTTTCACAAAGAGATTAGGTACAAAGAGGTATAAGCTAGAAACTTACGAGAGTTCATCAAATTGAAATAGGTATCTTTATGTACACTTCAAATAAATTTGCGCTTCTATCTTGCATGTTGCATACAATTAATCTCTACTTTTATAATATGTGAAGAGCAGTTAACAATGAAACATAAAAACAGAGACGAACTTTTCACATGGAAAATGCAACAAATTAACTTTTTATTTTTCATTTTTATTTAGTTGAATGAATTTCTTATTGCTTTCTGATCACAACTAGTCCTTAATTTCTACTTTTTTCTATTCTTTTTATTAATATTTTAAAATTAATATTGAACTATAAAATCTATAAATTAAGTTAGTAATTAAACATTTAAAATTTATATGTATGCTTATACGCTTTCAGTAATGGTTATAAATTTGATTTTTATTGTTTAATTAATTTGTTAACTTATAAGTCGAAACGAAGTCTTTTTATATATAAAGAGACGGTCATTTGCCTTGCAGGTAACGCAATCGACTGCGAATGCGAGGTATCGGGTTCAAATTCAAAGAAGGGTAAACTTTCTTATGACTAGTTTCCGTGCTTTGGAAGGCACGTTAAGCCGGTGGTCCTTCTGGGTTAAGGAATTGACATCATTAACATAAAAACCAGGGTTACAGGCACATCTGGAGGCCAGTCTAGTAAGCTACTTATTGGATGTTAAACAATTATAAGCTCAAAGTACCCGTTATTAAGTGCTCCTGTACACTTCATATAGATGATAAATAAGACATGGTCTTAATTAGAAGAAAGAAGAATAATTAGAAACTTATTGAGGCGACAAGCACTTCAAAAATTAACAATTTATAATATTTTAATAAATAAAATTATCAATTTAACTAGAATATAATTAGACCAATTAGAAAATTATTAGCTAATTCGATAATATTTTAAAATTTTATGTACCTATTGTTAATGTCAGGAATTTAAGGTTTTTTTTAGATTCTATAAATAAATTATGTAGTAGTACTATTAAATTTCAAACCACCATGCAATTTGAAATTTATTAAAACTATCTTTGTGATCACGTAAAAGAACGTTTGGTTTTATAAAATTTTTAAAACATTTCTGCTTTTTTAATCTTTTTCTAAGAGTTATTGCATTTTCATAAGGAAGTGTGTAACAGAAGAAATTCTTCCTTTAGTACGTTAGGAACTTTTAGTATGTTAACAAAAAACCTAAACTTGACTATTTTTGGTACCTGCAACAAAATAATCATAAGAATTTTTCTGATTATTTTCCATCCCACACTTTTTTTTTCGTTCTTGATGGCCGTAAAACAACCGTGCGTCGAAAGACTAAAGTTGCTTTCTGGGGAATAACGGTACGGTAGGGAGGTCGACTCGATATTATGGTGTATGCATGGATATATGGATTTCATAGAACAGCAACTGAAAGGGGTTTGCGAGCTTTGTTTATGCGACGAAGCCGCAACAGGTTGCGACGCCGCGGCTGATGGTGCCGCGGCCGACTGAACTCCCGCTGGACTTTCCGTCGCGTTTGAACTGGAATTGGAAGCAGCACGTCGTGAACTGGAACTAGAACCACAAATTTTGAATGGGTGAAAGTTTCGTTTATTCGTTCGTATACCTCGATTTTTTATTAAAGTTTGTGTCGTACCACTCAATATCGTACCACTCTTTGTAATCTTTACTACCACAACATTGAAACTGAAGTTGAAGCATGTCGACTCTCGTTTTGAAAACCGAATTGGAGCTGTAGTTTTGCATTGCGTCTGTAATACCATCGTGAAGTTTTTCGTGGGCCGAGTACGAATGTGCCAAAACCATTATACAGATTATTAGTGTGATGCATACAACACCAACACACACCATGATAAATGTATACATTGCAGTATTTAATGTGACCCGTTTTGTTTCACCAAATGCGCTATAAATCAAATAAATGGAAAAAATGTTCAGAGGTAAGCATAATAATGCAGGAAAAGCCAACAACAAAGGTAAAGTATTTCCGTCGTTATCTGATACCAGGTTGATGTAATTTCCAACGTTCATCTTAATTCCAATTGCGGAATTGAAAACCACGACACAATAAATGACGATAGATATGCTAACGAGCACACCCGCAAATGCTATGTACTTGAGTTTGTTATATTGCAATTCTAGAATAGGTTTTCCGTATTTTATCATTTTATTCCACTGACATTAATTTCTACTCACTAGGATCATTGTATAATTTTAAATTTTTACTTTTTCTAGTAATTATAGTTCTTACAAAAAAGTTCTAGCAGCATAATCTATAATAGTGTGGTCCATGTAGTGCAACTTGATAGTAAACATATCACATTTTTTAGACAAACTAAAACTGTATTAAAACACTTTTAGAACTGAAAATATAAAGTTGACACAATGTAAATTATACTAAGGTTGACTTGTATAGTCCAAGTTTAACCGGTAACTATGGTTTAAACTCGGATTTTGACTATTGTGATTGGTTAATCTACAGTTTAAAATTTTAAACTAGATCTATACAAGTCACCCTAAAAGTATAGTCTGCCTAAAATTTGTGATATCTAACAGCATAACTATATTATTTATCTTCAATAGCTTATAGCAGGAATGGATCCTGGAAGATATTCAAGTCGTAAATAAACAAACTTATACTTTTTTTCCTTCACATTAGAGATTTTAGGTCTGTTTGGACTTCTTGACTGCGATTGGCTCAGAGGTGAAACCAAAGGTTGAACAACCACATTGTAACATCATAAAAGTGAAAGATGTAGATCATGCAAACAGTAGGTACAAAAATACATTTAGACAGAAAAGGATACTACGTTAGGTAGGGAGGGGAGATTAAAAGTGCTAAGCATAATTTTTACGTTATTATTATGTTTTTTAAAATATGTATAACATTTATAGATTTATTTTAATTAGTAAGTTTTCTGTAACATTGTAATCTTTATGTTCACCTCCTCCTTCAAATAAACCTCCTCGAAACGTTAATTATTTAATAACCATTTTAAAAAGTCCAATTTACCCGCAAAGAAGAAAACCAATAATATATTTAAAATATGGACGCTATTAACGAAATTAATAAATTGTATGATTATTTATTATTCTATATTATGTAAAGTAAAACTTCCATCAAATAATAGAAAAGATAACTTTCATAGCTGATTAGAGAAAAAAATATTTTCAAATCGTTACCCAACTAAAAGGTAAATTTACAAAAATAGAATAGAAAACTGAAATGTTAAAATAAATAAACTGAAGTTGAAATGCTTACAAATTTTAATCAAAAAGCAATTAAACATTTCAGGAATATAAACAAACAAATAAGATAAATAATATTTTAATTATTAAAAATGCAAAATTTTCTTACCTGAGAAAATTATGATACGAAACAATCGTGCTGCACTACCTGAAATGCTAATAACTTAAGAACTAATTTCATACAATTTGTATAAGGTCTTAAATATACAATATTGTAATCAAATTCTTTGAAAACGATTAGATCCTAATATCTACAAACAATAGGGTTGAGATAGAAAATATTTTGAGAAAAGAGGTATTTTAATTTTAAAAAAATTGATTTTATCTCCCTCCTCTCCACTTTAAGTCATACATTATGAACATTATTTTTGAAACTATCGTTTCCTGAAATTAAATAATTCGTTAAAATGAAACCTCTGATGGTTTATCATCGCAATTTTAGTATCAAAATATCTATTCAAAATCACGTATGTATTTCAGTAGGTCAAGTATAAAAACAGTAAGAAAAAAAATGTAGTAGATACTTACATATTTATGTAGATGATAAATATATTGAGGAATCATATAAATTTTTCTAAATGTTGCTTTCATAAATGAAAAAATAAAAATCTTGAAATACAAAGCTGAGACTCTCGTGAAAAATATAAAAAAATTCTGTTGAATTTTACAATGAAGAAATATTGAGAGAGCTTGGATAAATAAAATTCCTAGTTGATGTTTGTTTTGACTTTTAAAAGTAAGTTTTTTAATGATCATAAATTATTATGTTTGTAGGTATGGATTTAAAAAATGTCACGCACGGAATTCCGCTACAGTCACAATCAAATATTTTTATCCAATCCATTATTATTTTTTATCCAAAAATTAATAGATTGCTTTTCCGATTTCCGCCATTCTTAGGATGTCGTTGATACGCACAAAATTGTAGAAGAACCTGAACTGTTATCCGTACTAATAGCTGATCCTTTGCCATAGTAAAACTTTCATAAATAGTTTCATTATAATTTAGAGAAACTGTTAAATTGAACACCAACAAAACTAAAAATAAAACAAAAATTTAATCAAATGGTATTAAGTTATAATTTTAACTTAAAAATGTTTAACAAAATCTTTTTACATGTCGTACCTAATATAAGTAATAATGGCAATAAAATTGGCAGAAGAATGAAATAAGTTTTAATTATTTAGAGTTCACAATATAAATTTCTTTAGCACTATAACATGAAATAAATAGTAAAATTGTTATATTATTCTTAAAAATATTGCATATGTACAAATTGATATTTGAGAAATTTGTCAAAGCAATAAAATGCTCCCTGCGCTTTTGGGAACCATAAATCAGTGGCGCACTTGTGAGTAAAATTTTTAAATTAATTGATTCGATAATTTCACAATCGAGCTTTCTGACTCACAAGTCGCCACTGCCATAAATATTTGAATATTATTTTATGGCCTGTCAGACACCAAAAAGCTAATATTACAAATTTCACTAATTATGAAAAAATTAATGAGTAACGAACGGCACTATTAGCCTTGTCGATAACATCAAATTTAAGTCAGTATGAAGGCGTCACCAAAACTCAGTCACTTATTTATACATTTTCTTGGCAAAGCCCATTTGTTCGAATCACAGTTAACACTACAATAATGCAAGAGATCTTTAACTAAGTGAGAGAGAGATAGAGAGACACGGTGCTCATATATACTTTCTTCTTATGTCCATAATTAATACTGTTGCGGTGCAATCAATCGCGATTCACTTTAATTTCAAAAAGCACAAAACAAGAAGTTAAGAATAGTCAAAGTCGTCGTTACTTTTTGTTCCGCCATTCGCTCTTAGCTCTCGAGTTCATTTTTTAACCGTTTTTACTGTATATTATATATTTACAACTAACAATAGATACAAAAATAGGAATAAATTTGCTTTATATTATTTAAATAATCAGTCAAAATGATACGGAAAAAAAATTAATAATATACCACTGTACATAGCGCTAATTCGATTGGAAGCCCGAAATATCGCGCGCAAAGAAGTTTAATTTGTAAAGCACATCAATTTATATAAACAATCTTCTCTTCTATATAATATATTTATGTTAATTTATAAAAAGGCACAAGTTTATGTTTGTTTAAGTTTTTTTCGTTGAAACCCTGTGGTGATAATAATTCACGTTCTATTTGATCCACTAAAATAGCACCTTACCGTTAACACGCTACCAGCGCTAAAAGCACTGGATTTTTTAGCCAATTTCACACTTCCGTACCGTCCTCGCCTTCATCCTCAAACAATGGACCGGTGGACGCCCGTTTTTTGGGTTTCGGTGGTGGTCTTGGAGGAATTTTTGTGATTTTGCCTTCGGGAGTCTGGGGTAACAAAGACATGGTCGAGTCCCTTCTAGAATCTGACATATCTACGCTTCTTAAACTCGATGTCTCGGATGCGTTTCTTAGCCATGCAGCTCTTGGTACGTCCAAACTAGGACTGAGCGCTCTGTGAGCGACCACGTTTCTTGGTAACGTATGAGTCATGTGCATTGGTTCGTGTTCTGCAATTGGATCGCAAGGCTTGGAAGTATAGTTTGGAGTAGATGGAAGAGAAGGACGATGCGGCTTAAGAGTTCCCGTTTCACCACCCACTTTATGTAACGACGTAACCGATGCACCGGTAACTGACGTTCGTAAGCCTAAATTATCGTACACTGGATCCGCTACTAACGACGCTAAAGGTTCGCTGCTCCAACTTGCACGAGGTCGTCGAGGAATAGTCACGTATCCTCCTTGACGTGGCGCTATTACCGGCGCACCTAACGGTGTCGTGAACGGCGACTGAGATCTGGAGTAAGGAAGAGTCCTGTATAAACTGACCGTGTCATACAGAGGACTGTGTATAGGTGATTGAGGTCCGTGGAGTACGGGAAGGCGAGTTTGGTCGGCCACGGTAGATGCTGTGCTTCCTGCAGGTGAAACTTGAGCGGCACGTGACGGGAACGCTAATAAATCGGGAGGCAATTGGTTATCGTAACGATAATCTGCATCCAAATTGTGACTCTGGATTTTGTTGATTGGGCGTGCTTCGTAATCAAAAGAACGCGAATCGTCGTCTCCAACTGTAAAAGAAATAACATTTTAGGAAAAATAAAACATTACTTTTAGAATCAACTTACTTCCGTGGATCGAGTCGTCATCCAAAAGAATTTTTTTGCTGTCGCACACTTCGGTGACTCCGCTGGTTACAGATGGAGGTACGGAATACTGCCGGGGTGGTTTAGCCAGAGGATTGACTTCGGTTATCAAAGCCTTTTCGTGTTCAGGTCGACCGTTTAAGCTAATGTAATCACTCGACTGATTCATGTCGTTGTTTTTCGTTCGCAATTGTCGAGAATTGCGTTTACAAAAACAAAGAATTAAAACCACAATCACTATTAGCAACACCACGGCGCCGACAGAAAGACCGATATATAAAGCTAAAGCGTTTCCAGAAGTCGTGGTACCAAAAGGTAATTCCGCCCGAGATTCTCCGTACACTAATAAAGTTACGTTCTTCTCATCTACACCACCCGGATTTTTAGCCACGCACTTATATTCTCCTCTATCTTTATAACTAACATTAATTATGGTAAGATTGCTCCACATAACACTTGCCACATGCTTTTTATTGGTGATGTACTTTTGTTGATTTTGACGAGGATCCTTATCGATTATTCTTCCGTTCGTCACCCAATCTACGTCTGGTATGGGATCCCCTATCACTTTACAGCTAATCGTAAAATTAGACGACGTGTCCATATTGTAACTCTTCAGTCCTACGGGTTCTAAAATTTCTGGAGGACACGCAAAATCGTCAGTGCGAAGTTCGCTCCACAAACGTCCTTTCAATCGTGGCGGTGCGTCACACGAGGTGGGAGCCGTCACCAAACTTTGCAAGCTCGCCAAGTCTTTAAACCTCTTCAAATTGCAATCGCAAACCCAGGGATTTCCCTGAACACTTAAACTATTTATTCTCTCCAAATTTTCTATCAATTTGTAATCTAAATGTTTTAATTTATTTTCGCTTAAATCGATGTACTGTAACGCGGGTCCACGATCAAAAACCGTCGTATCGACCTCTTCTATTTGATTGTTGCTCAACTCCAGCCACTGCAGATGCGACAAACCGTGGAATAGAGTACCACGCAGTGCCTTGATGTTGTTGAAATTTAAGAACAACATTCGCAATTTTATATTTTCTCGAAACACGTGTTCGTCCAAAACTTTAATATTGTTTTTGGATAAATCGAGTTCGATAAGATTTCCTAAATTTGAAAACGCTAATTTGGCTACACTTTCTATGCTGCAATTTTGCATCTTTAGTTTTTGAATGTTTTTCAGATTGCTATTTGCAAAGGCCATCGCTTGTAATTCGTATATTGGATTGTTGGAGAGGCAGAGAGAGCGAATTTCGTCGCTTAGATTGATGGGTATCGAACTGAGATACAATCCGCTGCAATTGGCTGTCTTTTTGCCATCGGACCACATACACTTGCATTGACCACATTTCGATATCCAATCTTCTTCTGCAGTGGATGCAGTTATTGTGAAAATTAGAATGGTTCCAATCACCGATGTGTACATCATTTTTATAACGCCGTCACGCCTTTTCCATCTGAAAGGAAGAGAAAATAATATGTTAAGATAGCAAAATACAAAATTTGTGGGGTGCTATTATGTGGATGGATGAGTGATGTTTAAGAAGTACAAGGTAATGTTTCTTATTAACGATTCAAACAAGCTCGATACAAACCTGAACAAGAAAACCCCCGAGGTGATTGCACATTGTATTGTTAGATGGGATTGTTCTCGTTAATGGCGAACCACAAAAGAGTTCAGTGAGCCGTGTGAGAAATTGCTAATTAACGTAATTATTTGGCTCTTAATTGAAAATTAAATAAAATTGCGAGTATAGTAAGCCAATTTCCATTTAACAAGTCGCTTTGAACGTGCAGCAGCAGACAAAGCCCATGAGTAATTACGGCCAAGTGATTGAACGGACGCGGAATGTAATTGAAATGGCGTTGCCCTAATCTCAGCTCAGAATGTGCCCCCGTATCGAATTTATCATATTATTATGTCGTTATAATGAAATCTGTCGTAATTCAAACTGCTATTGTAAGCAATTTCTAACTCGGCTTCAAGTGCAATTACATACGTACATTAATTTAGATTGAATTAAATTCCAGATGTCTTTTTTATACATACGAATTATTAATATCAACCAAGACTCTAAAATTTAATAAAATCAATCAAGAAGAAAGATGCAGCAAAGCAGACAATTCATCGAATGTACATATATTTCTAACGTGGAACAAAAAATAGTAAATCGAAAAACTTACGTATTTTCCTCTTACGATTAGTGTAGTGTTCCGTTGTACGTTTCACTTTCCCACAAGGAATTACAATTTGGAATGAGAATGAAGTGAGGGTTAAATTTCCTTTAGGTATAAAAATTTAATCGACTAATTTTGATTGGTCGAACAATTTAAATGGTCGATAAGGTGATTAACAGAAAATAGGAAAACCTTATCACAACTATCTAAGGCCGGGTGATTATTAAAATACTGAAACTGATCCTTCAGATGTCGTAATTACAAAGGTCTTTAGCCAACGAGAATACAAGCTTCTCGGGTGTACTAATAATTTTTATCAGAAAATTGCCTTTCACCCCTTTAGATGTGTACACAAAAAACTTGAAAATTCGTTATATTATACAACGAAAATTGTAATATGAATGCATAAACGACATAAAATAAAAGTAATTAAAATCATAAAGCTCGGGGTTCATAAACAAAATTATCATCATAAATACGAGAACAGGGAGTTCCAGTAGGACTATTAGTCATTATATTTCAATATCTTTTTACCTATACATTTTAATAATGAATCATACTCGAATTCTCGTGGTTATGAGATGACTATAAAACGTGACAATACGATAAGTTTTTAACCACAGAATAGCCTTTTATGTAACCAGTTATAAAATTTCAAGTTTACGCAGCCCGGGCGAGCCCGAGTAAACGAGAACTAGAAAACACAAAAGAAAAAATTTAAACAGTTTTCTTAGGCCCCCCACTTTCAAGTTTTCTTACAACATCCTCCTCGGTTATACGTTACTGAACTGTTTACATTCAATCAACTTTCTTTCAAGATTACTTTATGCATTGATAACTATCAAAAGCTCGAATTTTATGAGTTGCGGTAAAAGACTGCATCATCGTTAGCGGTTTTTGTTAAAAATCAACAACAAAAATTACTTGGCGTTCGATATTTTTAATTAAACCTGCAGGATTTACTAAGAAACTAGGTAAATTGCACCAAAATGTAATTTTGACAATAACTTAATTAAACAAACTGCTACCATCGTCGTACAATAAATCAAGATTATCTTTGTATTAATAACAATCCCCTAATGCTTCCAAGGCAAGGTAGTCATGTGGATTTGGCACAATGATAATTAACTTATTTTAAGAAAATTTTAATTTTATAATAATACCAAACGTAAATTATGCTTTTCCTTTCAAAATTAACGATTAAGAATATCTTTAGCATCGTTAGAAATATTTTTGAGATAGATCAATTTTAGTTATATCTAAGCGTTTCGATCCCTTTATTGAAAGGGCATACTTAACCCCCCCCCCTCCTAACATCGGGGTGTTACTAAACTGGTCTGAGTTCATAAACATCACGTTTTTCAGGAAATGTCTTTCGTTATTAATTTTACAGTAAAGACTAAAGATTTATTACCAATATTAAACAAAATTAAGTTCTCTATAAAACATTTTCTGACCACATTTTTCGTAAGACGAATAGTTTATAGATGCTCAAAACCACGAGAAATGTAGTACTACTGATAGTAGTTATCTACCTAACTTCCGCATTTACGCAAAATAATAGTCTGCCTCTACTATATCTCACTTTCTATGACGCATAATTCTTAATTTTAATGTTTACACGTTTATACACAGAATATAATATGTATGAATATTATCTTCCATCTCATCCAAGTTAGATACATTTTTTCTTCCTTATCATTCTTATTGACTCTTGCGAACTCAACAGCAGATAATTTAATACATTTTTTTAAAAATTTTTACTTTACTTGCTCGATAAACTCTGGAGTTAAAACAATCAAACTTCTCGAACGAAAATTTTTAGTACACATTAAGTTTTCTTGAAATAATGATTGTGGAAATTATTTCAAAATCAAAAATATAATTTTTATAATATATTGTTAGTCTGTATATTGTAGACTAAAATTAAAATTGTAAGGTTCAGGTTCAGTTGTTCAGTTTGAAACTTAAACTAAAAAATGTAGACTAACCTATGTATGAAATTTATTTTATAGCTGAATTCTATTAATCAACTGGGAGGTTAAGTTAAACATCTCTTTTTAATCACTCGTGAGGGTTTTTATTTTCTGCAAATAATAATTTTGTCTTTTCCAATTGCCAAGAAGTCACCGTCGTTGTCTCGCATTTTCAAATGCGTAACATTTTCTATGAGAGTCTTCAATTTAATGTCGTCGGTTGAATTACAATATTTAATTACTTATCATATCAATAGATTTGGTTTATCAACCGATCTACGAGGCAATACTGGGCGTTAACTTAAATCAGAATTCAACTTGCTAGTTTTGTGGTAATATGGAAAAACGGCTTAAGTCACAAAATGTGATTTAAAAAAAAAAAATAGCGATTCGATACAAAATATTGATTTCTGCAACTAAAAGTGTCAATTTATCATTATTCCACTTTAACTTTTTTTTTATATATTAAACGGATCAATTCTTATTTTTATAAATCATTAAGTAAATTTTTCAAGTTTTCCTCAAGAGTCAACCACTTTGGAAATTATATTAATTTCCGTTTTAATGATTTTCGTTACATTTATTATATCGACGAGCAATATATTTAAACAGTTGCTTTTATTATCGTTCTTCGTTACTCTAATCTTATCTTATACTGTTATCTGATCCTTATCTTGATTGTACTCTTATGTTAATGCCCCTATTTAAAATCCAATTACATTAATATTATTATTTTTTCAAACAACTCAGAAAGTTATCCTTTCCTCAAAATTATATTTATGAATGTGGCTTTTATTTACATAGAGATTAATAAATAATACGTAATGATAGCGTAATTTTGATAAAGTTTTAAGTTGTTATTTTAACCGAATATTTACCAAAAATATAAAAAAATTTAAGCAGCCAAAATATTAAATTAATATGCGACCTAAAAAGCCATTTCGAAGGAAAAATATTATTCTGTATAATTTTGGAAAAGTACAACGTTTCTTATGATTAACTCTTGAATTACTCCATCGCATCGTACAAAAAAATATGTTCAGAATCATTTTTAGAGAGAATTCAATTCTGATTAATTTTGGTAAAACTTTTTTTTATTAGAACGCTAATGGAACACGAGATATTGGTAAAAAACTATTTTGACCTTTCCAATGAATTGCAAAACGCAAAAAACCTCCAGAAGGTACGTACGTCAGGTAACCCTATAACAAAAAATATTCAAAACAGTTTCTGAATTGGTATTTTTAGCTTTCTAGGGCTGTGGCAAAAATAAAAAAATGACAAAAAAAAATAAATTAAAAAATTAAGTGAACATAGGGTTCTTTTATCTAAACGGATATCGATTTGAGGAAAATTGACGGAAGGACAAAACTAGCAAATTCAACTAATTTTTTAACCGCAACGATTGCTTCCTCACATCGTCATTTCAAATTGCTCCGAAGTGTCACCAATTTTAACGATAAGGAAAAAAATCGGGTTAAATTTTGATGATGAAAAGTAAATCACACTTTTGCGAGATTTGCAGAACGTACAACTCACGTTTCGAATAAAGTTCTTGCACTACAATAAGATAAAATTTACTCTCATATTCGTTTAGCATTTTGAACATAAAGTATAAAGCATTGTTATAACAATAAATAGAATACAAGTAAGCTATTTGTGGTAAAAAGTTTATGCAAAATGAATATTCGTTCGTAGTTTATTTCAATATAAGGGACTCGAGTAAATTCGTTATATAAGCTTCTGGTTTTAGTATAAAAAGAGATTTGTTGATTGGGGTTTTGTGTTGCATTGTCTTAAGGAATAGTATTGGTTAACGTTGCAAGAAACGCGAAGACAATATGCATTTATTAGAGGAAATTGCACAGTATAACAACAAATAAAAGCAAAACGACGCTACAAACGTGCACTAAATACAAGAAACAAAATAAATTCAAGCATTTCATTTATCTGATCACAATGAATTTTCGACCTCAACTTGTAGAAACACAGAACAACTAATTATAGATAAAATCAAAAAGAAAAAGAGCTGAATGATATATTAGAAGACTTTTAAACACGTACAACAAATTTATCATAAAAATTAACTATGTACTTACTTAAAATTTGTTTTCAAACTTTTTACATTACAAAATGGAATAGCATCAAAGATAATTTATAAAAGTTAGTAGAACATTGAAATATTTACGAATTAATTTCAAAAGATACCAAATTAATTCCGAGTCGAGATAATCCCTTAACAATACCCAGCAGTGCTGGAAGTCATTTCTCTTTCGTGACTAACTGTACGTGGCTTCCAAAACCACCGGAGTTAACTATTTAAGTTTAAAGACGAGCAAATGCCACAATTATATTATTAATCAGCTTCCCTCGCTTTAAATCAAACATCGACATTTTCTCCGCTAATAATAATTTACGAAAAAACCAAGAGAGAAGGTGCGGGAGCCTCCAACTTCGAACCAATCACAATCATCGTTATCGGTTAACTTACAACTTTTTCACGTGTCTTGATCGTCGAAAAAATTGTATAAAAACGAACCAAGTCAAATAAATTTTTTATGAAATTGCATTAATTTTAAATACGACATCATCAATAATCGTTATTTTGGCTTATTGTAAGATGCAAGAGCAGCTCTTATTAAGCAATAACTTACAATTTAGAAAACCCCACAAAAATATCTTTTCCGCTTAAAAATGAAATTTAAATCCATAAATATAATTTTTTTATTAAGATATTTAGAAATAATATTTTAAGTTTAAACAATATACTAATAGAAATTTATATTTTTGTGCGGTTATTTTGAGAACCCGTCAAAAGGTTAATAAGAAAAAGAAAAGCAAGGAAAAATTTTCCGTTAAGAGAAAATTACTTCTAATATTACAATCTGCTTTCGCCAGCACTATAATATACATAGGTACGAACCGATAGATTAAAAATTCAAATAGAAAAATAAGGTTTCAATTTAAAGTTGGTTAACTAAAATGGAAAATGTTGAAATTTAATCACGCAATGCTATTGCCATTATGGAGTTTATTATGGGAAGTAGCGAATTTATCTCACAATCGAAAACTAAAATTTTAATATAGTAAATGGATCATGAGACCCAAACTGTAGCTTACCCGAAGTGATTTGCACTAATAACCGTTGGATTTAGTTAATTCAAGAGACCATTAACTGTGCACGTTTATAGAATCTTGTTTTAGGTTTTCAATCTACCATGTCGTGCTACAAATAAACGCACAAAGACAATAAATCTACAAGTTGACAATCAACCTAGCGTAAGCTTATCCCGTTCAACCCTATTAAAACGCGTGGTTGATAAATTTTTCGTGCTTACACCAATATCCAGAGAGTAGGTTGATTAAAATTTAGCCAATTTGTGAAAACGCCTTTAACCAAATTACATTTACACTTATTACAATGTCGCTATTGTTAAATTCAAACGAATTTCGCGTTCACTTTTAAACGACCAGATAATCATCAAAAACGCAATTTCCTATACAAAATTGGTAATTCGTCAGAATTTACCGTGTGCGCTTATAAAGTAAAGCGACAACAACGAATAGTTTCAGAATTTATTTTACAATTTACACCTCGAGAAAGAAATCCAGAAGAAGAAATAGAACAATAGAAGAGAACTGATAGTTTTTCCGTTGTAAAAACTGTTCAATAATAAAATTAATAATAATTACAGCCAAAAAACTAAAAAGATTGAGATATACTTGTCGCTTTAGAAATAATTAAATAATCTATTTGACAAAGAAAATAGCACTTCAGTTAATACAATCATAACTTGAACGTCGGTTTAACTTCCCAGGCTCATGTTGACAATAACTTCGTATTAACAATCATTATTTCTTTATTTTCATACTTCAAATTGAATAATAATTAGAAACAATTGAAATTGAAGCTGATGGTTAGGTCTGCCTGATTTGTCAATGCTTTACTGAAAAAGTAATGGTGCCTGCAGGTCAGTCACTGCCAGTCCAGGACTGTATTGGGTCTCAACGACAGACAAGCATCAGTTTTATTTAAATTTGTCTCAATGCTCGATTTGTGAGTAAACCACTATAAAACTCGAGAGGTAAGTTACTCTGAAAAATGGTTTACACTAAAATTCCAAATATTTCAGAACTTCCAAAATTCAAAAAGAAATCGACACAAAAGCCCAAAATTAGAGTGACCTGCCCCTCGATAAAACTACTCTAAATATATTTTATTATTACTATAATATTTATATTATTAAAGATTTTTATTGGGTAACTCATTTTATTACTTTGAGAGGTTCGCTAAAAATATTTCTGATGTTTAAATGTATTACCTCCAACATCAACAAGTTTTGAATTCAAAAACATTTTCACAACGAACTTTGTCATCCTCAGCCAGGGAGAAGATATGTGATGTGTACCGAAAGAATATGCCTTTATTGATTTTGATAAAAAGGCAAACAGTGGAACTGGAGAAACAAAAAGAACAAAAATAGGAAAATAATTTTAACAGTAGCCACTTTGCATAACCGCAAAGTTAAGATAAGAAAATAACTTCGATGTCCTTTAAGAGTTTGCTATTTGCTTTAGAAAATTATAAAATAACAAGAAATGCTTACTTATTAAAAAAATCAATAAAATGAATTATGTATTTTATAAACACAATCTACAGCACGAATACCTTACTATCTGTTACGCCCTTGATTTATTAATCAATATCCGGAATATTCGCAGGAGCGGACTAGCAGAGAGAACGAAAATTTCCGCATTTAGAGAAAGAAACGTGAAAAATGTTATGAGGACCCTTCGTTTGCCCCCCCCCTCCCAAAGACACCTCCAACTATATTTCATACAATGCGTATTAAAATAAATGAATAATAAAGTAAAAGTGATGTTCTAAATCCCTAGCTTTTCAGGATTTACTACTACCTCGACCAGATTTAGTGAAATGTGAAATTTCGGTTTAAATTTGTTATTTATTGGTAATCAGAGTATTCGTACGACTGAAGTTCTAATGATGTGTTGATTAACGTATAACATTATTTGGTTAATACGATATTTGAAAGTATGACTATTAAGAAAGAGATAGAAAATAAACAATATTTTAAAGTAGGTACCGATTTTTGCAATGAAAATCCAAAAAAAGGTATGTAGAATTCATTTTATTGAATTCTAACATTTCTTTTCTTAATTTATTGGCTAATGCAAAACCCGATGATTCTAAACAAAAAAGATTTTATATGTAATTTGTAGAAAATTGCAGGGTCTTTAAAGAAGCGCTAAATAATTAATAACATTTATGCTATGATAATTTTAAATTAAAATAAATTAAACTGATTTAAAGTAGGTTCCCCCCCAAGAATTTGAATTTAGATAAAAATGTTACTGAAAATTTTGTTTTAGAAAAGTATCTTTTAACATCCAAGAAGTTTGTGTTGGTCATAACCTCATAACTCATAACCTCATAAGTAAATACAAAAATAACACTTTTCATTCTGAGAATTGGACCAAAAAGTGCTACTTTCTGTGCAATTTGCCAAATATAGTACCAAGGAATAAACCAAAAATGAGAGAGTTGAAGGAAACATGGGGCGGCAGATAAATATTTGGTAAGCCACAGAAATCAAACCCAAGATCCTAAGAATCTGAAACCTAGCACGAAAAATTAAAATAATCAAAGACGAAGGTAGTTTTAAAATTCTAAGAGGGCCACAAACGTCGTGCGTAAAACTGAATAACTGGATGTGAAAGGGAGTGATCTGGAGGGTACGAGTCTGAACTATTTATTTTTGTTTCTGGGTCAAAAATTTTATGAATGTTAACCAACATTTTTAATATTTGTATTATTGTAAGTACATATAAAAAATATTTTAAAGCTTGCATTATTTGTTGTCTGCTGTTGAAAGAAAAGTTGAAGATTAAAAAAAATAAATTTTGGGTTTTCGATATACTAAATCCATTAAATCGACATCAATATTTTATTTTCCGTTTGCTATTTTTGTTCCAAGACTTTATAATATTGAAAAGATCTTTGCAAGAAGTCATTCTTTCAAAAAATTTTCTTTTTATTGTAAAGCTAGCTACACAATTCCATCTTTTCCACTTTTTTGTGAATTATTGTTCGAATTGATTCAATCTATCTGCACTCCTGTTGTGCTAGTCGATTATTAATATTTTCTATAAACCTAGTGTATTTTTAAGAATAAAGTAAAATAAAATTACGCTTTTACAATCAACGCTATACAATAATAATTAACGATTGAAAGTCTGTGGTGATAGGACAAATCCATTATTAAAATTCAATTATCCAAATGTGTCTTAATGCATTAATTCCGCCCAACTTCATTTTATAATTAAATTGGAGTTTGTATTTCAATATGTTGATATATTTTGAAAATGAAAATGTACGCACTAATATTCTATGATTTTGTATTTAGGATGTCGAATTAGTATTTTAATCAATTATTATTATTGATATAAGATACTTTCTTAGCGTAGCTACTCGTTAATAACAGATGGCGCTGGAGTAAAACTAAATTCACTCACCCAAGCGTGACCTGTAATACCAACTACTTCAAAATTCTTAATAGTTATGGTATATCCGTCCATCTCCACAACCTAGGACAGAACGACCATAAAGGATCTTTGGAGTCAAATAGCAGAATACCATAGATTTTACATTTTTGTATTAGTTTCTCACGCAGTTTAGTAGGGAGTAAATGCGCAAAATTCCTGTTTCACGCGCAATACTTGTCGAATTAGGGGAACAGATTTAAACTTTAAGCAAAATTAATTTTAATGAAATGCCTAAACTTGTTTTGCGACTCACATTTCACTGTTTTAGTGTTTTAGATTTTACATTATGGTGTAATTAAATTGTAGTAGGGTAAGGAAAAGTTAACATAAACATGGATAATCTGAATAAATGAAATAGTAGACATCCTTGTTAAACAACAATCAGAATGTGAAAATTTTACACTACAATTAATCTGATATTTCGTCAAATATGTTATGCCAGTTTTATCTTAAACCTGTCTATCGATAAGCGTTTCCAACATTACACTATATTTATGCGGAATTGTCATTCCTAAAATAGCTTTCACCTCGATCAAAATACATACATATTTATATAACGAGCTTTGTTAACCTGTACAATACCTACCCTAATGATTATAATATGGTATAATGGACCAAATTTTCTGATTTTTCACTACAATGTCGAATTTCCCAGTAGTGAAAAACATTAAACGAAAGTTTTTTTTCTAATGGGAAACTCGACTTTTTAATGGGCGTAGATAAAAAATCTAAACCCTTAGAAAGGATAACAGCATTTCTGTATTTAGACAACTCCCTGTCTCGCCAAAATCGATTATAAAATGAAAACTAATTTATAACGCACAAACACTTCAAATGAATCACATTTTTTGTCAAAAAAAAAAAATAAAAATGAAAGAAATTCGAAACACGTTTAAAGTCTATCAAATTAATTTTATTAGACGAGAGTTAAGAGAATGATAATGAAGAAGATCGTAAAAATGTCGAGGCATGTTCGAGGTACAAATTTATTCAAAATTTCGTTAGAGCCAAATTAATAGAAAATTCTATCCCTTTAAATTACATTTGAACTACGCAGGGAGTCTGTTGCTTTAAAGACTAAGCGAAAATTAATCTCGAGTTATGAGGAAAACCGAAATTAATTTTTGTTGGTTATTTTAAGCAATGATTTAGTAATTTCAGTTTACAGATTTAAAAAAGATGATATAAATTACCGGTCCAATTTTTGCACAACCAAGTCAAGTTGTTTACACTGACAGCGTGTTTAGGGAAATGTAAAACGAATTTTCTATACTACACGAGTCGATTATTCATTTTTAAACCGAAATATAAGACAAGTACGAAGCAAATAAATTTAAAAATATTGGAAAGCGTATTTATGTACTAACAGAAAATAATTTCTCCCGAAATGGAGAAAAAAATTGCGTGCGGTGGCGGTGCGGTGGTTAAATCAAACATCAACAATGCAAACATGGAATAAAAATAACCACGTTAATTGTGAATATATTTCATGTTTTTGTGTTTGGCGTTAAAATGGGTGGTAGAGAATAATATGGAAAAAGCGACCTTCCAGAAATAGTTCCAATTATTATTATTTGTACAATATACAAAGGGAATTGAATAGTATAATTAAATCCAACTTGAATGTTGTTAAAACAAACAAATTAATTTTCCTCCTCGACTCGAGTCGAGTTTACGTTTTTTTAATAATTTTCATACGTATTACAGCAGGTAGTACTTCAAACGATGCGTTATATGTCACATTTCCATGTATAAATTTATTAAAAATTAAATCTCTCGATTGAATGTCAGTGCCGTGAAAAATTAATAAACTAGCGTCAAGTTCCAAATCGATCAAATTTAGTAATTATAAAATTAGAAACAATATTTACCCTTCGAGGGTGAATCGATAATAAAATTTATAAAATCTGTTTTATAAATGGGGTTTTATGTATGGTGAAATCGGAGGAAAATGTGAAGAAAATTCATGGTATCTCTGAATGTATTATGACCCTCGTCACAATTAATTCCAACCATCATCACCACTACAGGCAGTTTCTGGTACAGTAATTTGCAACAGGAAAATCGAAAATGTCTTCGCAAGCAAGACAATTTATTATGAACATGGAATTCATTTATTCTGAGGAAATGTGAACGTCATATCTAAATTGTTAAAATAGAATGGCCAAAGAAAAGGAATATTAAACACTTACCACAATAAAACTGCAGATAGAGTAGGTGCGTTGTGAACATGAGCGGCAGCAAGTCAATCGGTTAGTTTTTCCAACTGGAAAGAAAAAAGTTATTTTTAGTATGTGCAAACAGAAAACGATTTCTTTGTTATCTGATCAAGGTATTATTACTACAAAAACAACATATAAACTTGGCGTAACCGTGGATATCGACGTAAGAAGCGTTCGCCTCCGGCTATGCTTTCTCAAAATTTTATAGAGCATCGATTCAATTTTTCATGAAAATAATAGAAAGACCACTAATCAACTAACACAACAAAAGCATAAAAATAAAATGTTTCAAATTTGGATGATCGTTATTGGGTTTCCAGTAACCAATTTAATTGCATTTAGTTAAGAGGCGAAAACCGGTAATGTAATGAAAACTCGTAAAAGTTCCAGCGTACAAGCGCAGCTTTTGTCCATGTCGATTAATTATTACCCTTGACTGCGACCTTACTTTAAGGCAAAATGTGCGTATATGTTTTACGGTCGATTAAAATTTCATGTAGGTCAAACTATGCTTATTTAGCTAAAAGTTTTCAAAAAAACCCTTTTCGGAAGCTAATCGAGTAAAAATTGATCCAAATTTATATATTATCCATCACTAGACACAAAATTCAAAGTCCTGAAACATCAATCGAAAATGAAAGGCCGTGATTTCCATCGATTTCACATTGCAGGTGCATAAAAACAAATAAACAATTCAAACCAAAGTGCATTATTAATAAGCATTACGATTTCTACGTGAGTCACCTTTCTTTTTGAGATCAATTTAAATAACGTAGACTTCTAAACTCGACTCCTTTTGTCTTTTAAGCTTTACCGTTCATGCAGGTTTTCAGCATTCTTGGAGAATTTACATTGCAAGTGACGTCAAAGTCTCGAGACTACGATTTACATCAACTTCTCAAATTTAATCTTTAACAAAAAGTAAAAATAATGTAAGGTGCTTTATACTGTTTATATTATGTTAAATAATAATATGATGTTTTAACGCAAAAGCGGATTGGCAACGTGAAAAAATTATTTAAAAAAGGGGCAAATTTAATCTTCTTCTACGTTCTTAACAGAAAATTTTAGTTTGAATTTATTATGCTAAATTTAAGAATTTTCATTAGGTAGTATATATTTCAGTTTCAAAGCCTAACATATGCAGTTAAATCGTGGCCTCTGAAACAGATATAAACATCCTTTACAGACCTCCACAACTGAATTAAGATAGAAGCAAGCCATTGGTTGAATTTTAATTTAGGTGTAGAGTTACTCGTCAGGTGTTCTAGCAATTGCAATTGCTAAAATGATGTTTTGATGATTTGATTAACAATTTATTTCCTGCTCTTCACCTTGCATTCGTGTTCGGTTTTTATTAATATTAAATATGCGTAATAAACATGAATTATCAATTTTTTTTTTAAATTTAAATTAAAAATAACTGTGCCTGGCTGTATACGAGTACAATGTAAGGTTGTGCTTATCAAACGTGTCGGTTAAGAGATGCAAATGCTATGCATGGAAAAATTTGTTATTCACTCATTAACAAACTGATTGCAATAAAACAACTTGCATGTAAATTCTTTTAGTATTTCAAGAATCAATAATTAGGTCTTTATAAACAGTAGTAGTAGGTAATCAACTATTTAAAGCAACTGAGAAAATTTGAAACTTATTTACAAAATGAAATGATTTTTTCACAATTCATAAAATCTAAACATTAAAATAAAGGTTTTTTTTGCCAACCAATGACATGTTTCTAATTTGGTTGGGTTGCGTAGGTCGGTAAAGAATGGTGATATGTTATTTCAAAGCGTTAAGAGATAATAGTTCAATAAAATTTTCAAAATTCGAGATCTACGTCAATTATTCAGTATAATATAAACAACTTCTAACAAAAATAAATAAGTTTTAATTTTTTTGATCATTTAAGATAAATTTCTGAAACTAGAAAGTGTTTAAAGTTTGAACTAACTGCTACAACTTAATTTCTTACTTGAAAATAAAATAGGAACATTGCTGATGATATTGCTTAATTGTATTGTTCAGCATCTTCATGCATGATGATTTTTCTTATTTTTCCATTATACGAAACCTTTAACGCCAGTGCGCCCCTGGCCTTAGGAAATTTGACGCAACTTCGAATGATTAGACTTGAAGTTGATGGAAACTGTGTTATGTAAGGAGTAAAATTTTATGTAAACGCTAAAATTTTGTTTTCCTTCTGAAAGCTACAAATAATAACTGAAATGTAACCTATAAACTGTATTTTACAAATAAAAAGATAAAACTCAATTTTGAAGCTTTTCAAGAGAACTCTTCGCGTTTTACGATCGTTTACAATATAATCGAATAATTGAAATCGGTCGTCTGTATGAAGGCAGTCTCGATGTAATAACATAATTTTTCAATTCGTCCTAAAGCAAACTCATTATTTTGGCATTACTACAAAATTAAATAAAGCATTTTCAACCAAGATCATCATCGTTATATAAATTATCTTTCAGACGATTTTATTTTCCTTTAATAGGGAAAGACAATTATTTAATTTTTTGGATCAATTCTCGCGGTAAGCAAAGCGAAAAATGCAAAGTCCTAATGTTCTGTATAAACAATTTAAAAAAATGGTTAGCCCCATTTCCAAATCTTTCTTATTTAATCCATCAACGTCTTGTAGAAATAAAAGTTGGTTGAAAATATCGAAACTCGGAATTGCAAATGTGACGTTATAATGAGGTCATTTAGAAAAAAAGAAAAATTCACTGATTTAATATGTGATTCGTTTGGGCGAACAAATAGTGGTTCAAAACACGTTTATGAAAACCTCAAGTGTTCATTTTGTCACGTATACCTACTTATTTTATACTTTAATTTTCATCAGACAACATGGCATACCTAAATTAATTGAATGTTGTAATTTATGCTCAATTGCACATATTTTGTCACGAGAGTTGACATTAAATTCGTAATTATACATTTGAGAGTAATACTGCTTGATATATTTTCTGATAATGCATACAACATGCAATTTCCATAGATATTAACTTTCCCAAAAGCAATTGCATCCAATTTTGTCATTTTTAATTATACCCACGTAAAATGATAGGTAAACTGAAAGAGGTAAAAGCATTTTCCGATATTTAATTATGCGTAATTCTATACACTCAAATGCTTTGACAAAAATTGAATATGAAATCCCACAAATGCAAAACCTTTGCGATATAGAGAGACAGGTATCAAAATCAAAGTTGAAACAGACATAAAATTAAATAAATTTGTAACATTTCAAAATTCGTTCCTTTTACGATATAAAAAAATTAATAAAACTAAACAAGGAGGAAGAAGATCAAGTTATCACAAACTCACCGGGAAAATTAAGCTCAGGATAGATAAAGCTCAGAGCAGCAATAACTCACTGCACCTTTTTCGAGATCTTGTAATCTTTTCATTAAGACACAATTGTTTTTTTTTTAATTTATCGCTAATAACTCTTTAAAAAAGTAAGCAAACGTTTCCAAAAATTTGTGTGGCATACAAAAATAAGTAGTTTGTGTTATCAGGTTAGAATGTAAATATAAATTTATTCATTATTCAAAAATGCGATTATCCAAAAAAAAACTAAATCTGATGACACGCGACTGCTGTAAACACAAAAATACGAATACAAAATTGCAAGTTGAAATGTTTTTTCGTGAGGTAATAAATAAAATAAATTACACGCTTCTACTTCCGGTACTTTACGCCCAACGTAATTACTGAATTAAGAAAAACAAAAATTTAATCATAAAATTACGAAAACAGCCATCCGAGAAAATATAGCACAGTAAAAATCTTAAAATTTGTCAAATAGTTTGAATTCTGCATGTTTGCTGTTAGGTTATTTGTAAATAACTTGAAAATAAATATGGTTCTAATCACAAAATTGTTGAACGGAAAATTCTTTACAATTTTGTTTATTTATTGATGAAAATATCATCGCTTATTAGTTATTTATAATATAAAAATGCAAAATGCGACCGAGTTCGCTTCTATAGCGAAAAATTCAGATGCACTACCTACTCTCTGCTGAAAATTTTATTTTCGTTTCTATACATTTTTTAGCTTGGTGCACCGCACCTTACATAATTGAAAGAATGCATACTAAACAAAATGTTTACAGGTACATGAACAACTTTTGAAGTGATTCACCACTGTAGATAAATTTATTAATCAAAGCTATTTTAAACAAATTCCATTTGAGAAAAATAAACACCGATAACATTATAATATAAATAAAACATTAAAATATCGAAACTACTACTTAAATGTCAATCCTACTTGAGATAAACAAGAAATAGTTGTTCGTTTATTTATTATTAATTTTTGAGAAACTTGCGAAAAAACGTTAAACCACTTGAACTATTAAACTATTGAACGGACCATTTATTTTGCAACACTTTGTATTACTGTCGTAATTATTTTACTATTACAAGCGTAAATTATCAGTTTCAGTTTCGTAAGGCAGATCCAGATCTGCATTAAATCAGATTTTTGAAAATTTTGTCCTGTACCTCACGTTAAACTTTCACATAGCTACTCGTACCTACATATATTAAATACAGCAGAGAGGCTGCACTTCGCTGGTTGTAAAGTTTACAATTCCAACGTTAGTAATATATCACCATCATAATAAGCACCACTTAAAATTATCAGTTTATTTATGTATTACGTAAAAATAGTTGCAGTGCGGTCTTCAGGCCGCACACCCTAAACAGCCAGTTAATGATATTAAACTTGATTCGAGATTTGCAGTATCAGACCACAAGGGAGGCAGTACTTAATTATCCAACATGAATGTTACAGGAATGTTTCAATAATTTCAGACCAGAGAGCGATGATGGAATTGTAGAGCTAAGCTTTGGTATTCCACAATGTCATTAATACAAAATAAGGTCAATGGGTTAATTTTAAGCGCTGATTCTACTACACAATATACACGTGGATCTTTGAACAAAAATATAGACACTTGATGCAGATTTTGGATTGTTTTCATTCGTTAAACCGCTAAACTTCTGAAATTTTTAGAAAGTTAGAAAGTTACTTTTAGTGAAAATTAAATATATCAGTAAAATATAAAATTGTGATAACGATAACAAAAGGGTCTGGATGAAAACGATATAATACATAACTAAAAGTTAATAAACTTATTAAAATAGTACACACCAGTCAATTTAATCCCGAAACACTACTTGGAAATTCACCTAACCAATCGAAGTTTTTCCAAAATACAACTGCTAAAATCCTTTGAAAAATCCTTTGAATCGAGCACTAAACACAACCGACCTACAGCACAGTTAAACTAAACTAACAAAATTGTAAATATAAAATTGTAAAGTTATGCAGATAAGAAAATCATAACCATTACATAAAGATAAGTTTTTATCGAAGAAACACTAAATGTCTCTAAAAAAACGTAAGCTAAAAAACTCTCAAGTGTGTTACAAATTTAATCGAAAACTTTTAAATCAAATTCGTGAAAAAAAAGTTAAAGGAAGGCTGCAAATTTGTTTGAGAACACATTTTTATTTAGTAGAGTAAAATTTGTGTGGCAGGGCAACAATGGAGCGTAATACTAACAACTTATGACAAAGTGGGATTCGGTTCCGATTAATTTCCAATGGATGAGGATGACGATTTAATTACCTTCAAACGGAAGCCCAACGTTTTCATTGAAAAATTATTGAAACTGAATCCTACTTTGATATAAAATTTGGATTTTATGATAAAAAATGAAGTATAATATACAAAAAAGTAATTCGACTTTGAGTTCTCTGTGCTTTGAAGGAAGAATTTAGTTAAAAAAGTATCAAGGAGATGTCTAAAAACAGAAATCATGTAATACAGCCCTACATTTAGCAAAACCCTCGTGTAATAAATACTTGTTCAAGGATTACCTTTAGAATTACCACCTTGCAAGAGAAGGGTCTAATATTCCACTGTCACAATTGTAAGTGGCACGTTGAACGCTTAACCAGATAGGCAGCAGTATTCCAGTATTAAATTTAATTCGGGAGTCCTTTTAATATTTTCTTTTACCTGTGGGAGATTATATAAACCACACTAACGGAGAAAAGGGTTTGAAAATAAATAAAAAAAAACTCGAAGAAACGTAAAACGAAAATTGGAAGTTCTAAAATAACATAAGCTGCAAAAATAAGTTTATTTTTATTTAAGGACGATTTTATCCTGGTATTTGTTTCCATTATCTATCACACGTTAATACATTAAGCGATACATTTTCAATAAATATTAAAAAAACACAACAATTTATGTTCGTAAAGCTAGTATTTGCATCTTAAATGGATTTTCAGTGAATTTATCGATATCGAAATAGTGGAAAACGTCCATTCATTTTGAGAAACTTCTTGTGAATAATTTCCAATCGCTTGCAAACTTTGAATTTCGATAACAATAAATATATAATTATACTATACTAAGCTGTTGTGTTACAAATAATTGTAATCGTGGAGAATTAATTGCTTGTCAACTTGAAGCAATTAAGATAATAGTAAGTTAAGTAAACTATTAATGCATGCCACAAACATAAATTATTATTAAAATTTATTATCGTTACATTTCTTTTCCTGATATTAAATAATTAATTTTAATTAAATTAGACGGAGAAACTATTTGAATATTAATTTCAAAATTCAATCAGTTAGTTATTGAATTATTTTGTAGAATGGAACCGCAAGCATTCGTAGTTTACGAAATTACAAATTGTTTACAAATTAAATTGGTAGTAAATATTATAAAGGTGGTTCATTACAACTGAAAAGCGCTATTATACATAAAATATCTCGACAAAATTGCATGCAGTCGAGGTGACACGATATTTTGGCCAAAACCAAAAATTAAACAAGAATATAATGTTGAAGCAATCTTCTCAAGTTTCTGTACACATAACTCAACTTACACGTAAATAAACAAATTAAGAAGTTTCCTAGAATCAAAAACAAACCAAGTGTTCATTTTAGGAAAACTCCAAGATTACGTTAAATATTTATCATAAAATAATTGGTTTCAGTTTTTTAAGCAAATTTAATTTCAACTAATGTCGAAAATTATTTATTTGCAGTGAAAATTCATCTTGAAATTTGTAATCGAATCTTTTGCTAGTTTAAAGTCAATTACATCAAACAGAATTATAATTCATAATAAATTATGAACTAAAAGTTTGATTGATGATTTTGATTTACAAAACGACAACGTCTTCCTTTCAATCAAAGTTTCAAACTCGTGCAAAAAATGATTAAATTATAGGTTTAGTGAATTTGTAAAAGTGAAAATTTCAGTAAAATTATTAAATCTGCCTGAATTTTATACTTCCTAATTGATCCTTTAAATTGGTTTGTCAAAATAAGCACCAAAAATTACAAAGTGGGGCGCCGCGCCGCTTTCATCGGGTAAACCGAGCAGAAAAACTTAACCGTACAGATATTTCTTAAAATAAAATTCGTAATCAAATATTTTAAATTCATTTAACGTCGTCGATTAGGAGCCAGGAAATATTTAACGCTCATTAAATCACCTAATTATGAAAAATTTTATGCGCCATTAAACAAGCCGATTAAATTCCCCATTTTGCAAGAGCGTAATTTAAAAAAATTGTCGTACATATGTGTTTACAAATGATAACATAAGTGGAGGATAAAAACAAAGTTTAAGACAATATCGCAGACGCCCTTCTTATCGGAGATGGTTATTAGTTGACTAACGTTAAAAATGTAAATATAGGCACAAGTAAATTTATCACACTTGTGCCTTTATCTGTAATAAATTATCTTTGTAAATTTTTAATCACATCGATGTCAATTTTTAATAAATTACAGTAACTTTGAAAATTACGAGAGCATCACTTCGTAAAGTGAAAGATAAAAGCTTTGAAATTTTAAAACAGGCTTATCAGAAGGTATTTTAGTGCATCAGTAAATATTGTGTGACAACAAAATAACCCAAGATACCACGTCGGGCAAAAAACTTTCCTGTGATGATAAAATCCCTTTAATTTAAGATTCATGATGTTTTGCTAAAATTAATTAAACTGGTAGAACAATCTGATAAGGTATGGTCACGTTCAATAAAACCGATACCCTCTCAGCAAGTTCAAGATTAATGCTCCTTCTTCCCATACTTTGCAAACACTTTCTCATTTCATTATAACACAACAATGAATAAAATACCACTAATATTTAATAACGCGAAACAAAACTGCTTTTAATATCAGTTAATGAATCACCAAGACCGCCAAAAACAAGAACAAAATCTTATTATTACTTCGGGAGCGAATTCTACAAAATACAGCATCGTAGTAATAATTATATCCAATGCAAGTGTAAACGAGGCTATAAATTTGAGATTAAAATAAAAACTGCAAATTATACTACAAATCGTTTTCGTTTACTTTGGCTTTGTCGTTTTTTAAATAAAAATGTGAGATTGAACGTTCCGGGTAACTCCTGCTAGGATTTAACTAATATAAACGAATCATCCAATTCTCATTTAAGCTAAGGGCAGTCAACGTGTGCACGTGCTTATACCTACCTCATTTCTAACCCTATCTCTTTAATTTTTTCTTCTTTTCGACCTTGTCTCAATTTCATTGAAACCGTATAATTTTTTTTATTTAGCAATCCAAATTTCGCACTTCTTCAAAATGTAAATTTAATATTATTAGAGCCAAGTAAATATGTTAATCCTGCTTTAAGGAATATTTTAATGATAACATTAAGTGGTTGTTATCGCGTATCTGGTTTAATAAATCGCCCCAAAAATTTATAAATTTTTAACAAAATTTTTTTTGTAATTTGTGGAAAGTAGATCCATTTATTTAGCTATTAGCCATTTTATTGCAGCATTGCATGCTTCAAAAAGTGTCTTAGGTTTGTTGAACAAATAGATATTTGTAAACGATATGCGTATAAACAATCTTGATTCTTGTTTTCTTTCCTATTAGATTTTCCATTGTACCTACAGCAGATTTAATGCTTTTTATCGTTTGCGTGTGGCCAGGTTGTTTGCTATTTACCTCAGCACGTAAAAATGTTCTAGTAGTAATTAAATTTTATTTTGCTTCAGTAGATGTTCGCAGTTGCATAATTATATTTCTCGAAATTTCATCTTTTCTCGAAAAAGATAAACTACCGTTGTATGATTTGCCTTAATTGCGTTCAATGAGTTTTGCTAATCAAACTGACCATATAAAATATGTGGAAAATTTTCTTGTAGGTTTTTGTAATTTCACATTAAATCTCCTACAAAACAAACCGCAAAAGCTTTTAGGTATTTATTTTAAATCCTATTTACCTACTTTAAATAGTATTTATTCAATTAACCTCAAACAATGTTTGAGATTAATTAAACAATTTTTTATTTGTAACTAGAGATAGATCTTGTTACTTAATTCAAAGTGAATATTAAAATTTGAGCATTGCAGAGATTTAATTGTTGGTTAAAATTTTCATAAAATCATCAAACTACAATTTCGGAATTCTTAGATAATTTTTTTAATGTTTAGGTTCAGTTAATTCTGTGGGAATGAACCTCTGTGCTGGCCACTCATGTTAAGTCTTCGTAAGTTTTGTACACCGATTTTTTCATTAACTAATTCGCAGTTAAGTTTGTGATCACCAAATTTAATGGCGTTCAATATGGTCAAATGTTGGAAGATTCAGTTGAGATAAGCAAGTTTTCATTTAGAGACGATGGTAATAAATTGTTTTAATGGACTCGATTATGAAAATTAATATTCTTACGATTTCAATATTTTTAGTTATTGTAATTGAGAGATAGTCAAATGAGTTGACCGTTAATGCAAAGTACCCACTTCGATTCCAAACGATGCTAGTGCTATATTTCGCCCTGACCACGAACCCTACAACCACGAAGTTCAAGTATGATTCAACATAAATTTTCTTTCCATAACTCAAAATGGTGCAAAATTTTAAAAATATAGAAGAGGTCAAAAGAGGTTATTATAAAAAGATAAATATTTTTCATTTTTAACATTTTTGATAGCATTTCCTTTTTCGAGTTATTAGAGGAAAACTCGAGTGAGTTTTTGATTTCTTATTGTTAATTATTTTTTTATAAAAGTAATGGCAACCACTTTTAAAATTACTATTAATATTGCAAAATTTTGACTTTGTGTTCTGCTTAAATTGCTTGATCATTAGCCTAGTTAGGTTCAAGTTCAAGAAGGGGGGGGGTCCAAAGTCCGTTTCTGTATAGTGCAGTGTACGAAATGTAAAAAAAATAGCTATTAGATGTAAAATCGGAAAGTCTGGGGCACAGAGAAAAATAACCGCATAAAATTGAATTTATAGTTCTATAAAATATATTTGGTTTAGTAATTTTTCTAAATTTTCTACTTTCTTTGAAAATTAATCTAACTTTTTATATTATCTAAGGAGCAGAATGGAGCGCTATCGACCATGAAGTAGCTTAGATAATTTTCTAGAAAAAGTACCTGAATCACTGGAAAAAAAGGGTAAAATAGTGAATTATTATATAATATTTTATTAATAAAAAGCAAGTTAATTTAACTGATATAAATGTTACTCCATAAATAACGACATATTTTTCGCTCTTGTTCGAGTTCTATATTATGATTACATCATAATTAATTATATAACAATTTTTGGAAAATACCTATTTATGTTTTTCATAAAACAAACCAAAACATAAGTAACTAAAAAAATACTTCACACACTTAATGGATTTTCATTGTATGTCGAGACGATACGTATATTTAACGAATAAAAGGTTTGTATCTAAAACTTTACTTTTGAAATTAAAGATAGGAAAATATTATTATTTAAAATGCATTTAAATCCAAAACAACTAATAGATTTTTTGTTTCAAACAATTTATTTCTCTCAATCTATGTATCTGAGCAATAATTATTGTTTATAATAGAATGTGGCAATAAATAATGCGTTTGATGCGTTTATTCAAATTTTTGTATTAATTTAACACATTCCCTTTCTGTATGTATCGCACCTACTATTTATGTATGCGGCCGAGTATAATTTACTTTAGTAATAATTCAAATTAATTGTATCATACTACATATATCTATGTAGGTAATGCTACAGAAATAATCATTTTTTTTTAAATTCAGCTGTAAATTCAGTGAATAATGAAACCTGTCAATCCACCTCGAATTATATTATAATGTGGTGCAGGTTATCACAAAAATAATGATTAACCAATTAATATTAATCAAAATATACTTGTAATTGTTTATTACCAGGTAAATTACGTACTCAGCATGAAAAGGGTCATTTTACTAGACAATGCAGGCAGTTTATGGAATCAGCCGCAAAGGCAAACTTCGTGACCTGTCGAATCTATAAAATACGATATATTTTTTTTTTAGAATCGCCGATGCACTAAATACTGTTTATACACATATAAAATATTTCACAAATAAAATACACTGTAACTAATGTAAGTATAATTTTACAAATGTTGATTACACTATGACATCATCAGGGGATTAACAAAGCGAAAAAGTTGAAAAGATTTGGTTAAATGTGGCTAAAGAAAGATAGAAATTTTGGGAAATTTTTAAGGATTGTTTTAGTAGCTTCTTTTGCAAGGAAAGGGTCATGAACGAAACATTTTGAAAAGACAAAATCAAATTATTTAGGTCAGATGGACTATATTGATAGGGTGACTTAATATTTAAGTATACTAATAAGTTAGTAATGAATGGAGGGAGGGTTTATTTTTCTATTTGCTAAAAGGGCTTTTTTTCTGGACAAATGAATTATTTAAATAGATATTTCAATGAGGTAAATTAATCACGAAATTAAATGATACACCCTGTTAAATAGTCAATCTGACCTATATATTTTTTTGTTGGAAATATAAAGCATACATTATTTTAAATTTGTTTAAAGAAATAATTAACTGTAAAGTATTTAAAAAGTTTATGGATAAAAGTGTTGTTTTTATAAGTTATAACGTATTTATGCAGTCCTATAAATATCTGTGTGCAAATATATTCCACAAAATTGCAGAAATATGTCGATGAACCAACCATTATTGATAACGTGACAAATTGATACAATATTTGTATGAAATTTACTACTGAATTTGGACAAAGTAAATTTAATATTTATCACAAAATAGTGTTATTTACAGTGGCGTAACTAGCACTAAATATGTAATGTATCCAAGATACATCATGCAAATAGTCTAAGCTGAAAGGGAAAGGATATAAAAATATAAAAGGTTATAAGAAGATGTAACTATTAAAGAGAATACAAATTTTGAAAATTACTGAAAATTAATTATTTGAGGTATTTAGTTTAATGGAATATAAAAAATATCGATTCAAGAATTAAGCTCTGCATTTTATAATTCATAAAAATCTGTGTAGAGTAAGGATGTGGTGGCGCCTGTTAGCTAATAAAAAATTAACAAAACCAGATCGAAGCTGTAGGTGTAAACTTGTGTTTGCTCAAATCTACTAACAATAAGAATCCGTCGGCACAAAATTTTGCCACGCTAAATATTAATATATAGGCATTATTTGTCCTACAATTTTTTCTCTTTTTGTACAGTATGAATTCTTATCACTTATCTATTGCATTATCATTTTTAACGGTATTTTGTATTATCGCATGAATCATAGGTATAAAACTATACACTGCAATATCGATGCAATTAAATAGGTAATTACGAAAAGCTTATTATATTCATTTATTAAATCTTTTGCTTCTATATTTATACAGGTAGTAATCGGTGCGGTGGTTTGCAGTAATGTAAGATGCCGGTGACGCAAGTTCCGAGTTAGAAGATTGGACTATACCTACGTACAGCACAAATTATTGTAATGAGGAACTGCGAATCTTGTTTAAGCTCTTACATTCAAGTTTAATTAAATTCGGCAAGAAAAATTAAGAACAAGACGACCTCAATTAGTCGATGAGTAAAGAGAACAATAATAGAAGTACCTTCCCATTAAAAGCAGAGTTTATTCTTATAATGGTATCGATTTTGTGTCATAATCTCAAGGTTTATGATAACAAACCTTATCGAGTTATAATTTCAGACATTATAAATTAAATACCTAAAATTCACTAAAAACTTAATTAATAATCTAATAGTACGATACCTGAAAGCAACCATCTCGAGCGCTTTAATAATAAATAAACAAAGACTTAATGAATTTGCTCACCTGTTTTGAAAAGAAAACTTTATGGAAACAGAGACTTATGTACGTAATAAATTATAATAACATCACGCCCTGGCATATTTTACCGGTATAAAAGACCCACCCACGACACTAAAGCGTTAGAACATAAACGAGCACACAAACCACATACACTTTACACCTTACGATAGCAAGCAACAAACTGACTCAACTGGCGTTATCAATCCTTATTCAACAAACACTACTCATAATCAGCATCGTGACGACATTCCCCATACCAAATTAAAAAGCTTTTTTTTTGTGGTGGCCATGCCCCAACGTACGCTAATTAAAATAACCAACGACATTCATTAAAAAGTAATAAATCTGAAGCTGCCTGCACTCGTTTTTCTAACGACCCGACCGTGCAATTCTTGCTTATTCACATCATAAGTCATTGCCTTCTAAACTAATAAATGTGAACTTTGACAAATTAAATTATGTTGTTGTTATTATTGGCGCCGAACATGAAATAAAAATATTACAAACGTACATACACATATGTACAAAACATACGTGCATTGCAGTTTGTATCAATCGATTTATTATTATTTCTTCAATGCTCCATTTCAACGCATTCGACAAAGGAAAATACACTTTACTGTTTTCTCAATGCATCGTAAAAGAAAAACTATAATGCAACTTTTTATGACGAAAAATTTGTCCTTTTGCTTTGGAGTCGACAAGTTTCGACGCTTTCAGCCATCCAGCACGTACGCTAATACAGTCATTTTCATAAAACTACCATTATGGGGAACCCGAATGGGCCAAGCACAATTGCTTTAATCTGAAACGAGTTGCTCGGATGTGCTCCACTTGTATTGTTGCTAACAAATAAGTGAAAATAGAATTGGTTAACAAATCGTTAGAAAAATTATAGTGCTACGTAAAACGAAACGGTTGGAAAACATCAGAATTTTCCTTTTTTTTTATAAATTATATTATATTATGAGGTAATAAAGCATATCGTTTTCTGTGGTGCAACACCTAACCTTCTAATACCCATTATTACCCAAAACCATATCGATCATTTTAATAAACAACAAATGTCACTTATAATATCCAATATTATTGTAAACTATTAGCGCTTATTATATAACAATTTTCGTAAAATAATTACGGTGGTGCTGGGCTAATGCACTTCTAACATTACAATTCAATTTGTTATAAATCAATTCTTCAGTTCAAGCTTGTATAGGTTGACTCGACTATAAATAACAATTGTTAAAAAATTGACTTACAACCTCCTTTGTACATACATACGTATAGTATTTAAAATGCTGGTACGTGCAATTGCTTGCCATAACAAAGGACCAACCATATATTATGCGATATAACCCCTTTCATTTGATGAGGTAATTACGTTGTAATAACACCCCTATGCCTAAACTTGATTGTGGTGCCTGCGGAGAGCTTAAAGCATAATGTCTTGGCATAATTAATTTAGTAATAAAAAGGCTCCATAAATAAATTAAAACAAAAAAAAGAGCATACAAAAGAAAATCCAAAACTCAAAAATTCCTTATTATAAGCAAAGTAAAGGTGTGATGATAACAATCACGTACCTATATAATACATATAGGTAGGTACCTTGTTTTCCAAAATATTAATGATGTATAAAGTACATGTATGAAAAAGTTACAAAAGGTTCGCATCGATTAATAAAATATTAACATACAGAACCGATAATTTATCAATTACAATTTCATACCAAAATAAATCCGTATAGAGATAACCGTGGTAAATAATGCGTTCGACATAAAATTTAATTGAAATATTTCAACAAATTTGAATTGTATATTTTGTAATACACACCTACTAACAAAAAAGCGGAAAATTATTATTCCAATAACCAATAACTGCATAATAAACAAATTAATTCGGAAAAATTTCCTTTTACAAATTCACAAAGCGTTTTGTGAATTTATTGTATTGTTGATTTTTGGCGAAATTAGCTTCTCCATGTTGATAAAAAAATAAAGAGAGTAACCCATAAAATTTTGAAGCAAATTTGTTACTGGATGAGCCCACTAAAGTGCGAGGAAGTCGAAGGACGAAATACTGAAATTTACGTTAAAAAGCTGTCATTTTGAATCGATTCCGAATTTCTAGCAGAAATAAGATTACATTTTCTGTTGAAACAAACATTTTTTTTCTGACTGGTGATCATTCATCTTCATGAAGTTCATCAAAAACTGTTAACTTTTACCTATATATACTATTTGCTTAAAAGCATCGATTTCTTTACCGAATAACGCACTGATATAATTTTGGAAGACGTTTCCTTTCGTACAAGTATTTTTTATATTTCTATCTATTATAAAAATCAAAATTTGTTATTTTAATATTATGAATGTAATGATTAATATTGGCGTTAATTTAATAAAATATATAATATTAATTTACTTATTTTTTTTCACTTGTAATAATTCGATAAACATAATTTAGAAAACAAATTCAAATTCTGGATTACAAATAAAAGTTTTATGTAAAATCCATTAAATAAATTGATAAATTAATGTTGATATACAGTAAAAATAAAATTTTCAATTGTTACATTGTTTTTTTGTTATGGAATATCTCTTTGTGCTTTGAATTTGTGTACAATTAATCAGATCTCAATTTAGTTGGTAATATCATACAATCGACTTTAAAAAAACAAATTAGTGAATAATCATTCAATGGAATATAAATGATTAATAAGTTTTGATATCATGAATAATGAATTCTCAATCAAATTTTTAGTTAAAAGCTTTTATAATATATCTTTTTAAACTTAAAACATTAACGTGTTCCACATTCTGAATGTTAAACCAAATGGGATCGTTATTCGTTTGCAAATTTCAAGTGAGGTAAATAATTGTTTTATAATTATTTCGTTTGATCAACTAGCCTAATAATTAGTCCTCACTCCTCAGTAATTATTTTTAGTTGAAATTATTTCTTATTGTAGGTCGAATCGGCGAAAGGATCTAACTAGAAGTTAATGATGCTTAAGCGTCAGGCCCCAGATATATTAGGGGGTTACATTAAAATTTAACAAAATCCAGTAGGGGACCAAATTTCATATTTATCTTAATGTGCACAATATAACAATTAAAAAAACCAATTTTAATAGCTTGTAATAAAGTATTTGAAATGTTTACAAATCTGAACGTAAGCTTCCAAAAATGAAAGTTTAATTTTTCAAAGAACTTAACGAATTTTGATGATCATTTAGCTAGATAAGAAATAGGAGCGGGAAATTTGAATGTTAGTGGCAATATAATAATAGCCCATGTTATATACAATCTTAATTCCATATGGGGCCAATGCTGTCCATGAAACTTCAAAGCTACGAGAATCCCATGTAATAAATAGGCACACCATGCATATCATAGCTACAAATACTGCTAACTTACAAAGCTAATACTTTGGTTATAAGGGATTCCCCTTTATTTTGCAAATTTGAGCATACTTAAAATTGTTGTGTATCGGAAAATAATGGTATATAACAATAATAATCGTTCTGATTTTTATACCGCAACTTTAATATGTAATGAAAGACATAAACGTATAGTAAATTTATTAGGTACTACAATATTAACGAGATTTAATAAAATTTTACGATCATTTTCAAGTCAGCTATAAAGAAGAAGAATTTTATTGTTTTGAAAATAAGCCGGAATAGGGCACAAAATAAAATTACAAAAATTAGTTTAATTATTGGTTACGTTGACGATAAAAGAAGCACTAGGGCATAATAACAGAGTACATTTTGTGCGATAATTTTATGTTAATTTCTTTCAACAATCTTTTGATAATAATTTGAATTTCAGATTTTATTCAAAACATTACGGTACAATTTTGCTTTGATAGCTTGAGAAATGAAAATCTCAAGCTAAATTCTATTTTAAATTTATCTACGACATATTTATATTTCCAGACAGGAAAATTAGCTTGATGGTAAAGAAAAATGTCATTAATTTTAGTTGGTTTTGTTGTCAGTTTTATGAACACACGACGAATATAAATTGTAATAATTCACAGGAGAATAAATGTATGTGCGTTTATTCCCACATAAATTCAACCCCTAAAACCTAACTGTTTGTTTAGCGATAGTAAAAATCGGTCTTCGTGTGTGCCCACATAAAGTCTGTTTGTCTGTATGTCATTCGTCCCATGCGGTTTTAGAAACACAGATTAATGTCGTGTGCAATATGGGATACGCGTGCGGGGTCAGCGTCGCGACGCCATACATCAGGAACTATCGGAAGCCTCGTAGTCACAGTATGGCTTTTGTTGACGATGTTGTAGTAATTGTGGGGTTCGCGTGCAAGAAAATTAGTCGGATAATAGCGCTAATGAGCGCCAGCAAGTCCCCGTTAGCTTTCTTATTCGTCGCTCGCACCCCTAGCGATGTGAAAGCGGAAGAACAGTTTACATTAGACTTTAACGAGCCTCATTACTTCTAATTCTAGTTTCTAGCGTTGTTACACGTTGATAAATTCTTATTTACAAAACAAATATAAAAATTATCTCCTTCATCCCTTCAGGACTCTTTCACATTATTATTTTCATTAATTCGCGCACAGGCGAATTAAAAGTTTTTTGTTTACAAAATTACAATTCGGAAGCATTGTTTAATTTTCACTTGCGATTATTTACACATGGTCATATAAAAGGAGTAAATTTATCACGCTTTAATAAATATTGTAGCGCTTTTTAGTAAGCATTCAAAGACATCATTTTTGTGCTTTCCATTTTTCTGAATTTTCGAGTGGTTTTTATACATAAATATGTGATATGATAAGTTTCAATCATTTTTTTATAGAAAAATAGTACATCTCACAATCAAAAAATTTTTTGGTTGCAGATCAGTCTAAATTTTTAACAATTTTTTAAATTTAATGTATAATGTGTTGTATTTTTGCTTTATAAACTTTATTTATGCAACTGTTAACTAATTTTGTTATAAAATTTTATCCTTAAAATTTAATTATTATATTATAGGTAAATATCATAATTTAAATTATTAAAAACATGAAAAAAGTCGTAAATGTAATTTACGCGTCGGTCGGTGTGTGTCGCTATGTTTCACTTGCAAATTAAAAATTTAAACGTGAAACTGTAATTGCATTATAATCACCAGCGGATTGTCAAACAATCAATTAAAAAAATCACATTTAATTACTAACGTTAAACAAATTTACCACTCGAAGAATTCGCAGCTCCACCACCTCAGTCTATTTCAAATTATCGAGCACTCTTTTGGAGGGAAAACCCGACGTGTTTCTCTTTTAAATTAAAATCAAATGTCAAGTAAAATAAAATATAAAGTATCAGAAACAAAAACGTTAAAAAGAAATCGTCCTACATGCATATAAATGGAAAATTACATTAGGTAATAAACCGAATTTACCATAAAAAAGTAAAATATTAAATAATTAGAGTTATTTTAAATAAACAAAACTTAATTTAAGAATATACGATTCGGTGGGTTTACTTTATACATCTAGAAACGTTCTCGCTCCCCTTCGATTCGAAGAAGAAAGAAAAACGCCAAATTACAAATTATGTACTCGAAATCGAATTTCCATAAACTGAATTTTAATATTAATCAAGTTTGTAATTTAAAGACTTAACAGTTTGAAACTTTTGTGATTTGAATACACAAGGTGCGTTTCTAAATTCTAAAAGTATCTTTTCACTGAGTTTCCCATTCTCTTTTAATGTATAGTAAAGTTTTGGTCGCCTCCAGCAATGCGGTTATCGCCAACAAAGCAAAAATAACAGATTGCGTTACTTTGGAAGAACCAAAAATACAATTAATGAAGCAGGTACACAACACTCGTCGTGTCCAAAAATTATGAAAAGATTACAGCGAGAAAAGGTCAAATGAACATAAAATTACAATAAAGTATCAATCAAAATTCAAAACGACTCTGTTAATTACCGCACCGCACATTCGACCATTAAAACTTACCGCTAAAAAATCTGAATGTCCCTTTTTATTATTAAGCTCAACCTTTGTAAAATACCCTCATAAAAATAAACAAAGCTAGCAAATGTACTCCCATAAAATAACAAAAATGAAAAGTTATAGTTGCAACAAAAATAAAATTTCCAAGTAGGTCGACCATTTTTTAAATAAATGGCCCCCTATTAAGATTCAAAATAATTTTACAACAATAATAAATAATTAATTCGGCGAGAAACAAATTCAATTCTCCGGGTGCTTAAAGAGCAAAACGAGAGTAAGATTGCACTTGACATTTTATATTCTCGCTAAAAACTGGTCAAAATTGCGCTTCACCCTCGTTAATAATCATTAGCGTTATACTACCGCATATAAAAAATTTAACGAAGCTTCTCATTATTTTCCACACTACTCTCTTTCGTTAGTATTGGCGCAAATTCACAGCACGACACTCATATATGAGATAACAATATTCAATTTTTAAATTAACTTTTTCGAACAGTCTTAAAAGCGTAAGTTATTTTCGTCTTTCGACACGACTGTGTGCTAACGTGACAACTTTCAAGTGGTAGCGTGACACCGACGACAACAAGTGAAATGAATCAATATTTGAAATATGACGAGAATGTGACATGAAATAATACAGTACACCATTAGATTTTATTTGCTTTAATTATTGGCTGTGTGTTTTATTTAATTGCACTTAACATCCGACCGGAGTGACTAAGACGGTGGTCACGGCATAATATTATAGTATGACTATCCAGCAATTAATTTTAAAAAAGTAGATGGTAACTTTCGCCCTCGTGTTATTCTTGCAATCGAAATGCGAACGAAAATTTTATGGTTGGCAGCACTTAATAAGGTACATCACCGGGTTATTTTCGTGCAAGCCTTTTATAAATCGTGCGTTTGAATATAAACACATCAGATAGATGTTGAATGTTGATATATTTGATTTTAATTGACAAACTTTTTAACGAGATCAAACGTTTTAATTTAAAATGGGATTTTTCTGTAGCCGAAACACTTTTATCTTTGTTTATTTGAAGCCGCATTTTTATACCATACGAAAAGTTTGTTGTGCTAACGCTCACTCTGAAAATTTATAGGTCGTTTGTTACTTTGTAATTTTTTTATTGTAACGCTTGTTCCGTTTTCCAGCACGTGAAATTTAAATTAATTAAGTTTTTTTTTCAGTTTTCTTCCACGATTTCTAAATTGGAACGAATAGATCATTCCGTTGTCTACGATAAATGCAGAGAGTGACGCCTAAAAGCTCTTGGGGAGAAGCTAATTGGTAACGTATACTACACACCATATATTGAATCGGAAGTGTCTTCATTAAAGTTGACGTAACGTGTCGAAAAGTTGTTAATAAAAGGGCGCAATTTATGTTGTCTGCCAAGTCAAATTTGATGACGCAAATGATTTCGGAAAAAAGGCGAACAAAAATTTGTTCAAATTATTGAAGAGTGATTGTGAAGTTAAACGTGTTTAAAAGATTTATAGACGACAACAAAATTCGATTGCCACCCTGTACGGATATTTTAAGTGAATTATTACCGTGTTCGATCAGGCTGAAGCATTCTCAACAGGGCAAGCCCAACGGCCACTTGTTGAGGGTGCAATGCCAATCTATAACTTCCGGATTCGGTTATAATACTCGATCGAATTACATACAATTGCAAATATTTATTTTACATTAAACCGACGCAATATTGTGAATAGTAATTGGCAGGATAATGAATTTTTCGAGTAGCCAATTTCATTCGACATCTCGAAAGTGTTTATTTTTCAATCAAGCGTCCAAAATAAAATTATTCCACAATGGAAATTTCAGTTATATTTTCATGGAATTGAAAGTCTGTGCAATATTAACGAGTTTGCTGTTGCTTAAAATATCGTCGAGTAGAAAAAGCCAAGAAGAAAAAAAAAGAAAAAAGTTTTAACCTTTTTACCCTCGATTTGTTAAGTTAGTATATTACACATAATAATATCTTCATCTGAATACAGATTGAAGTTGGTAGGCTTTCGTATATTCTATTATGTAACATTTTCATATAATATCTACAAAGCGAAATAGGTACATTCTTTGTGACCGAATTCCTCTCGATGCAGATTACAATTCTCCAGTATATAAACTTCAGCTTGTGGAAAATTTGAAAGAACCCAATTACGTGCTTTGGGTTTTCGTAAATTTATTTACTAGTACTATAAAAATCTTGAAAAATTAACCACATTGTTCGGGCGTATCGATTGTTTACTTAGTATAAATTGGTATGCATTACCTATTTACTTTAAACATTTTTATGTTTTCGAAAGATAATTATTACCACAGGTAACATTTTTTGCTTCAAAATCGATAATGTTATGTAAACTGGAGTGTATATTCTGGGATAGGGATAGGGAATTCAAGACGTAGGGATGTGTTTCAAGTATACAGTAACTAGGCCACACCGTCAAATGGAAACTTGGCAGAAAAGGCGTCTTGAGATTGCAATTTTACGTGCTTTCAAGTGCCCCATCTTCTTCAAACGTGCTGCTAATCAATTGATGCGTGCCTGATAACGTGATTCGTTGAAAAGGGTCGAAAGTTAGATATTTGTGCAACACAAAATTAATGAAGATCCATCCCCGAACGGCATTCATTTAAATTACAAATTTTTATTAATTAAAATACAACGGAACCAAAATACGCTTCCTTAGTTGTCGTCGTTCATCTAAAGTTCTAAAGCTCCCCTACACACGTACGAATGTAAATCGCTTACTTCCCCATGTTTATCTTTGTCTAACGCAAAGTCCTCATCAATCAACACGAAAAGTTAAAATTGTAAAATGTTTTTTCTTTCATTGGAAAGTTTGCAAGAAGGCAAGTCGGAACGTTTTATTCATTTTATGGTTACCATAGATTGATGTAGAGTATTTTCGTTAGGATTATAGATTCTGAGTTAACAACTGCTTGGAGCCGGGTCGTATTGATGTGGGGTTGTTTTCTAGACAAATTGCTCGCGGTGTCCAACAAACGAGCAACTTGGGATTTATAGCTTCTTGCACCATTGCTTTCATCCACTATATCTCATCGTTCATATTGCAGCTATATTTTGTATCCAAAGTGGGTTTAGCTATCAATTTTTGGAAAAAAACTCGAAGCCGGTTCGTAATTAGTAGGTACATAAAGTAAACATAATGGATGTACGGAGATTTAAGTAATCCGGATAACTAGACTAGCAAAGCCAAACAATAAAGGAAGGCGGGAAAATAAATGACGAAATGAAGTAAGGAAACGGAAAATTCTTTAATATTATAGACCGAGTTAAATTAATATTACTTAGGTCGGAGGAACATCAACAAAGTAATGAAGCAATGCATTTTAATGAAACATTGCGGATACGTTCGTCTCGACGAAGATCTAAACGCGCGCGTGTTCTTGATTATCACAAGTTGAGCCGCTAAATAAAAGATGTATAAAGTTTTTAAACCTAATTATTAGCTATTTTCGGTTTGCACGTGAGCTGAATCAAAATTTCGAAGGAAACACTTCAATTAAAATTCTTTTTCAGATAAAATCTTTCGACACTCTGCTTTTCTTACAATTCACATAAATTGCGTCACATATTTTTACAAAGCACTGGGATCCTCTCCCGAGCTTCCTTAAAAATTTAAAATTCAATCAAAAGCTACTAGTCATTTAAATCAGCAACGCACCATATCTTCCATCATTTTGCAAGTCGACCTCATAAAGATGATTTATTATTAAGGGCACGAAATGGTGAATAACGGCTTTTTAAAACCTAACATAAATAGGGCAACTACGCCTTATGTAAGTACACGATTTCGGAAAATAATAATTTATATCTTCAAAATTATAGCCGTTATCCTTATTTTATTAGACCAAAAAGAAGTTTTGGTTTAGTGTGACCGCTGACTGAATTTCCTATTCTTATAGGAGGCAGAAATTCCGGCTTTCCATCAGCAGCAGTTCCACTTAATTATTTAACAAAATCCGTTAATCCGAAAGCGAACCAAAAAATTAATTTGATCATCAATCCCCAATGTAATTTTTATATAAAAAGGAGGAATTAAGCCAATCAAAATTTAAATCAATTTGACATCGTCTTTAATAAAAATGTTTCCCACAACACGAATTTTGTCACAAAAAATTATAAAAAAAATGCCGTTGACAATTGAAAAATGTGGATAACTAAGAAAAATAAAGGCGCTTAAAAATTTCATAAATAATTTTTGATGTGCCTAAATTTGTAATTTCATCGTACCTAGCCGAAAATTTTCGTAACATTAAGACATCATCATCATTATAACTAATGTTGACAAAGTTGCACGATTTTGTACTCTAATAAATTTCCTCAACATGTTGGGTAAACAATTGCATGATTATGATCGCGTATAGTATAATAGTAACAAAATATTTAGATATAAATTCATGTATATTCCATTAATAATAACCTAGTATAATTTGCAAAAGCTCTCATGTGGGATAACTTAAATATTAAACCTGTCTGTTTGTTTATTTGTTTAGTTAAACTGCATATTCAAAAACCGAAGCTAATAAATATTTGCTATTTCAAAAAAGGGTCGAATTTAATAATTAATTTCTAGATTTTTATAGTCGACCGAAAAAGGGGCAATGAGTTTCAAGTGCCGTTGTTGGAGTTGTTTCTTTTTCCATTTGATACCTCATAAATTGGCAAAAATAACATTTTGGTGTAGTATAAATAACATGCATTATACTGTGTAGTAGGGCAAAATGTTAAAAATACATTAAAAGGAGTCGGTGTGTCCTTTATCCTTAAACACAAACCATAGCAGAATGCATTATTAGATGCTACGATTTTGAGTTGCTCGTTAAATAAAATATAAGCTTTCTAACAAAAATCGTAACAAAGCTAAATTTTTAAGTATCTCGTTGAATTTTCGTCATTAGTTTGTATTTCCTTATCCGTCCCTACTTTACAACATCGCTAAGCTATAAAAGAAGTAAGCCCCGATCAACAAAGTGGATTAGTGTGAGCTTATTTATTATATATTTTGGGTTTAAAAACAGTCAAGACGGAATTAAATTCGCAAAATAAAACTAAACCAAATAAACAATTATTTTAGTGTAATGCATATTTCTCTCCTAATGAATTTAATTTAATCGAGAAATTAAACTCTCGAAAACGAACGACGATACCAGAATTTGACTCCAAGACAAGAGACGGATTCGCCAAAATAGTTGGACGCAAATTTAATGCGCCATTTGAATTATCAACCACAATAACTTTAGTTATCCAATTCAACTTGATATCGACTTTTAAATTACTTTAATTAAACACAAATTTTGATTGCATTTCAAGATTGCAATTTGTTAGGGGACTATCGACCAAATCCGATAAAAACGACGGGTATTAAAAATTAATTGAAAATTGTGTAAGCGATCGGAAAAGAATGCATCTCCAAATAATTATTATTTAAAGTGAAAATTATTGCACACCCTGTTCAATATGTGGCTAACAAGTTCCAACGCTAAGCATTCTTCTAAAATGTAAAATTCGTGCATACCTTCGAAACGCTTTTCAGGAAACTATTCTTTTCTAGAGAGCGTGACGACCGCACAAAACTTAAATCGGATATTTGGGTCCTAAACAAGAAGTTGTATTTACATTCCAAGTTACGCGAACCGGCAAGATGGGTACAAATAGCTAAAATTATTGAAAAAGATCTAAACTAAAAAGTAGAAAGAAAAATGGTGATCTCAATTAATTCGAATAAACGAATACAATAACAAAATCGAGTTTGAAAATCAAAAAAGAATGGAGCCTAAAAGTTCTTGCTTTACCATTTTAAAAAGCAATATACTAAATTATTCGTTCAAATACAGCTACGCTTTCTTGCCAACGTAAAAAATAATAAAAATATATGAGGGTTGTGGAAAACGGCAAACAAAATCTAAATTTTCAATACCGAATGTATACAACAATTTAATTCAAATCTATACGGCACAGTTTATATTCCGATGTATTGAAATTTGGTTGGTAATAAAAGAAAAATGTTGGTATCACCTAGTTATAAGCAGACTGATACGTCATCTCAAGAGATTGAATCGTAAGAAAATGCATGTTGGTGTATCGCATACAAAAAACTTACCTCTTCGCATGAAACTTTTCTCCTCGCCAAACTCCTCAAAGCCCGAAAGGATCAGACAAACTGAAATAAAACAAGATCTTACATTAGTTAGTTTAGTATGATGAATCAAGTCAAACACGAAAAGTAATATAAGCATTGCACAAGTCTAATTCATTAATGAAGAATGAAGTCAACTTTCAAAGCTGCACAGTTGCACATTAATTTTGATACATCAAGCAAAGCTTCATGCTCCATGTTAGCGCTCCCTTCAAACATGTTTAATTAATTTAGGACTTTCTGCGCACTGTATCACTGTATATTATTCCAAATCCAATAGTAACCTTTCAAAGTTAAATTCTCAACGACAGAAGCTTTAAACCTAAATTTAATTGCTCCTTAAATTTACCGGCGACATGCTTGATTACAAAACCACATACAAAACCAACTACGATAGTTGAACGTATTTATTGTTCTCGTGCTTGGCTACAATTTAAACCTTTTACGGTACACCCATAGTTTTTAATATTAGAGTTACAGATTTTAATAATGCAGAAACTATACAGCACAAGTTTACTACAACATTGGTCATATAAACTTTTAGTATTTAGAAAATTGTAGCGAAAATACTTAACTAGCCGCTAAAATATTGGAATTTTAACTGAAAGTGTATATATAGCATAAAAATTATAGGTATTCAAATCCTATACCCTTTTTGACAAAGTCGAATTTGTAACTATAGTCAAATGAGTGTCGCCAAAATTAAGCTCTGTTAATCAAATAAATAGAAAAACGGTGAAGATAATGCAATATAGCCTCGTGTAAGCAGCTCAGGATAACTCGAGCAGCTGCTGAGCGTTACTCAAAACTCAAACCTCAAGCGGCCATCATCAGATCAAATGTCGAAAGATTTCACAAAACACAAACTTCTTTAATTATAAAATTTAAAATTCAAGAAGTTAAAATGAAATAAACTGTGTTTGTTTGTGTGTTTGACATTTTGTCCGATGGTGGCAGTTTGAGGGTGAAATGTGTTACCAAAATAATATATATTTTATATCATAAGAGTACAGTTTATTTATTTAATAGCTTATAAAATGACATGTTGTCTTGTGTATATTGCGTGATTCGAATGGTAAATTAATAATTATTATCTTTTCGAATTTATTTTTAAATCCAGTGATACAGTGTATGCGAAGCTTTAAATAGCACCGTCGAAAATGAAATAATCATCTTGATTCTTGACAATGCTTTATATTACATTTTGAGCCTGTTTGGTAGTGTTTCAGTTTTCATATTTTCAGGTTAATGTTTTACTTAGTTTGTTCAAATATTTCAACATTTAATCTTGTAATAATCTGATCGTGCACCACCAAATAAAAATAAAGGCGAATTACGGACGAGTTATAAAAATTGGTGCAGGAATTCATTAATACAATAAATGACGATTTACGGGCAGTGGCGTGCATTGCCTCAGAGTGAACAAATTTCCACATTATTATTCCGGGATAGTAACTTTAGTGTTACATTCGCATTAACGACATCGCATGTACAATGGCGGTATCCAGAAGAGTGAAGATAATTGTAACAACCTAACTATTTAATATCCTGTTTGGTTAATTTAAAACTAAGCTCTTACTTATTGTTATAAATGCGTAACTCCCATCAGGTCTGATACCGGTGATTTTATTTAGCTGCGCCTAACATGCACTATTCTCTGTGTGGTGTGTGTTGTTTTATAATTTCAATGGTTGGACTGTTAAATTCAACGTACTTACGTGCCTGACTGATATTTGTTTTTGTTTTTTATTTAAAAACTGTATTAGCAATCAATAAATTCTAATCCTACTACTCCCCGTAAGTTGCTCTGCCCTTCCCTTCGAGTTGAATCGCAGCGTTACTTTAACGGCTAGAAGGCACAGGTAAGTTTACTTTCTCTCAAGTTTATTGGTTCGTATCAGCTTGCTAATAATCTTTGATTTTGTAACCAACTTTAACCCTTCGAGTTCCGAAGTATGACTTTTAATATATTAATTTCGACAAACCAAATACATCGAAGATTAGCATAAATTATTTTTTTTTAATTTTCGAGGAATCATATATTTCTGGTATAGTCCTGCGACAAAGGATATTATGTCAGTGTTTTAAAAATGAGTTTTGAGTAGAATTTGTACGTGTGCACATCAATTTGCAATTAAAATTCAAATATTTTGGTGTTTGGTTAAATTTTCTGTTAACATTTCTAATTTTACAATAAGTACTAAAAATTAGGCTTTTGCCAAATTACTTGAAAATTGCTTTTTAAGTAGATTTTCATTTTTCAGTAATAATTATCTAGCCAAGTTTACTAAATCAACGTTTGTTACTCGTTATAGTCGTTCGTGACTACATTTATTAATAATTTTTTGATTTCTCTATTACCTAAAGTGCAAAACTAGCAAATTTTAGGGACAAGGATAAAAAAAAGTTTGAGAAACGCTCTATCTAGTAAAGCTTTAAAAATTCAGTAAGATGAACAAAGAGCGGGGAAAGGTAGCTACTCTGGGCGACAAAATACAAATTTTACGATTGAAACCTCGATGAATTCTGAAAGAGTATATTTTAAATAAGAGAATAAGCGGAGGTACAATGCCCTAAGTGCACCTGTTTTTTCAAAAATCGAATTTAAAAAAGCTTGATTTTCGAAGTTTAAACGCTCGTGATTGGTCAATCAACTTCGTTTGTGGGAGGTACGTGCGCCGATATATATAACAGGGTTACACTTTAACAATTACTCAGTAACTCTTGCAGTATGGTAGGAATGCGTTCTCCTTTTTTATTTAATTTAAAAATTTAAAATTATTTAAAAATTACTTCAGAAAAGGGTTACTTAAATTTAACGAACGGTAGTTACTTTTGCCGGTAGGTCCGGCTCTTGCCAGGGTGATTTTGATGAAAATTGACTCTCAGCACCCTTCGGGCGCTTCGAGCCATTTTCATCAAAATGACAACTAATTTAAAAATATCCCTAGGCGCGACAGATCAATGAAAAGGTGAATCTTTGAGAGGTGAAACTCGTGACAGTGGATTTGTAACGCAAAGTAACTGTGCGAAGAAAAATCGACTTAAAGCACCTCTCGCTGCGCTCGAGGGCTTTAAGCCATTTTTCTAGCACATGTACTATTCGGAAAGGTGGTTGTGCAAGGAAAAATCGACTTAAAGCACCTCTCGCTGCGCTCGAGGGCTTTAAGCCATTTTACCAGCACATTGAGGGTTGAAAACCATGATTTTCGTTCGAAGTGCTCTGTTACTGCATCGCAATGCAAGTGTCGCTCCCACTCCGCGCAAAGCTAAGACTATATCTGGGTGCACGTACCGACAGAATTAACCAATCCCGAGCGACTTTGCTTTAAAATTTACTGCAAAAATCGAAGTTTTTAAATTCGATTTTTGAAAAAACAGGTGCACTTAGGGCATTGTACCTCCGCTTATTCTCTTATTTAAAATATACTCTTTCAGAATTCATCGAGATTTCAATCGTAAAATTTGTATTTTCTCGCCCAGAGTAGCTACCTGCAACCCAAAGGGCAATTGCTTCTAATAAATTGAAAAGAAAAACTCGATTCTAGCGTGAATATAAAATTCTTTAAAACCTACTTCCTTAATCGTGAAGGTCGCATAAAATGTGCATGAGTGAGTAAATATGCGTGATGTGCAAAATGCGTGAGTTTATGTGGATCGAACTTTACACAATAATAAATTGCCTTGAAATTGCATGATTACACAGATTTGAAGCAAACAAGAGTCAAATTTGATGATCAATTTACGATCAACTGTAGATTTGAATGTTAGAAAAAATTTATAGCTTTAACTAGGGTGATTTTTTAACACAAATTGACAGCCATACTATACGAAAAAATACTCCAGAGAACTTTACAAAAATCCCCTAATAATAAGCTTTAAAAAATCATAAATCATTCGACGTGTATAAAAAAGGGTAATTAATTACGATCGTCGAGTTCTCATTAACTTACTAGTGTAATAAAACGTTTGACAAATTTTGTTCTCTTTTATTATTTAACATAGTATAACTTATTTCTAAAATAAGCAACATTTTGCTATGCCTACCTTCTCTACATATAACATACTCGTAGACACCCACACTTCTCTTACACTTAAATTAATTTAATGTATTTTAATGGGACACGTAAATTTGTTGAGTGTTGAAATTTTAAGTAGGTTGGAACGAACGAGGCCTAAAAAAGCATTAAAAGTGACAAAAAGTGTACTTGACGACCTTTTAACAAAATATTACTACTATATTGAAAACGTCAAACCTAAATGCACATACCTAAAAATAAATTGAAATTGTGAATTAATAAATTAAACCTTATTTAGCACCCCAGGGTAAAACGAATGGTTCTTGTGCACTAACCGCTAGCTAATGTAGTAATTCGGTTTCGTGAAGTGAGTTTTTATTTAAATGTAAAGTGCGTTAATGCGGAAATTTTAATTTTAATTTTAGGTATTAATTTTTTACATTAAGCTCGAATAATTAAGAGTGTTAAATGATTTCGTATTATGAGAGGCAAAAAATTGTGTCAACACCAGAAATTTGTTTTAGCTTTGGTATAACCATTAGTACTCCGCCACAAATTTGACTTTCATGGACTATTCTAAGGATAATGTAGGTGTGTTCGCAGTTATCGTTTAAATGTTGATAACATTTGTACCAAGGAAAACCTTTTCACACGAATCGTTTCTTTAAAACGATTAAAATCGTTATGATCCTTTTTATTCTTTATGAATTGTATTTTGCTTTTAACGCCGAGCTTAAATGTTTAAGTTTTCCATCAAGCCGTACCCTGATGTTACAGCCACAACATTTCCGGATAGCAGTTCCGGAATTTGTAATCTCGGAGCTTTTATGAGGCGCATCTTACGTTGTTGTTTACTAAAATTGCTCAAACCTTGTCGTATATTTGCTAATGCAATTGAGCTAATGCGATGTCTGTGTAATAATAATTTTATAATTTTAGGTCTTCGAAAACGACAGGCTAATTAATTTAAAGTAATTAAATTTCCATTACCTTTATAATTCGATAGCAATTTTACACTATTATGTCTTATGTTAAGGAGAGAAAATAAATTTTTCTTATCCTAATCTAATCATTGTCAAACACATTTTTAGAAACGCTGGTTTTAAATTCGAAAACCTTTAGATTAAAATGCCCTACGGGTATTGTCATTCCTCAGGCCATTCCAACCTTAGGACAAATTATAGGATTTTGACATAGGTAGAAAGTTTTGCGAATAATGGTCACGTTCCAGAAGTTCTCCAACGTGAAGAACCCCTTGTTGGCGTCATACCAGTAGGTACAATATAAACACGGTCAAATTTTACTTGTCCCAAAATCTCAACTAATTGTAAACTTATAAATTTTTGTACCTATAAATTGCCATACCTTTTAAGATCCTTGCAATAATAATAATTAACTATTCCTTGGTTGATCATGAAAATTTCGTGAATATGCAATTCTGCAATAGTGCATTTTGAATTGAAACTTTAATGATGCATTAAAGTAGACACCTTACAAGTTGTCCCTGCATTCACAGCCAATTGGACCGTCGTGCTAAAAATTTACTTATATACATTTGCCTTATTTTGACAAATTGATCAAATTCTATTTGCCGGGTAAGCCTAAGCCTAACTAATAGAAGTAGTTTAAGAAAACTAAAAAATAAACAATTAGAGTGCCCTAAAGTGAGAAAGATATCAAAAATTAAGTGGCACATATCTAAATGACTTCACAACGCGTAATAAACGTTGGTAAATCTACGTTAATTTATGCAATAACAAAATAATAAAAGATATGGAAATCCAAATATTTCAAATAAAAAGTTCTATTGCTTAGATATTACGTAAAAGTTGTCTCTCAAATGCAGTAAATTTTTATTCAACAATAAGCTTCCATTTAGAGATTGTGTTGAATGTAGGTACATACTTGAAAAAAAATTGATCAACATAACAAAGACAGTCTCGGTGCTCCGAAAGATCCTCGAATATCTTGTCAAGACTTGGAAAAAAGACCACAATAAGAGCAATTCGTGTTGCTCCTAAATCTTTCTATCAAACCAATAATTTATAGTGGTAGTCAAATAAACCTTTCTTTTTGAAATCAAATTAAAAAATTGCTTTCTAGTGGATGTCGTGCATGATCGAAGAAACCGGATATATTTCTATCCAAGTGATTGATGTGGAGTGCTCGTACGTTATGGAACGATTTACAATCTAAATGAGAATCACTTAGGCTTGTTAATATTGAATACAAGTTTTTTATTTTCTCATACATAAAACATTAACTTTAATTCCTTTTTACATTAAATTAAGTAACAAACCCATTAGCGAAAATTAATTTTTTCTTTATAAGCCGAATTAAAAAATAATTTAAATTGTTTATTTTTGCAAATTAAAATTGTAATTTAAAAGCAAAGCCAACAATAACCTCGAGCTAGCATTCAATATTTCTTATCAACAATCTCAAATGCAACAAGTAATAAATTTAATATTAATTCTCGGCCGACTTGCAATTTTACTATTATTTTCTAAATAACGATTATACGAGGGTAAAATAAAAAAGCACGCTTCGTAAATTTCGCCAGACGTATTCTGCAACATTGACTGCTTAAAAGGTTTCTCAAAGGGAAAGGATTTCAAAGCGAGAATTATTGAATCTTAAAAAAACGAGTCTCAGGAGTGCTTCCAAAAATAAAAGAAATGAGGTGCCGTTTCCAAAAGTGATAAATGCGTTCCCGACTTTTTGATCCACAAATACCAAATTAGTGTAATATTTATCACCGACGAATTAAAATTAAATAATAAATTATCCTCCTTATCGGTCTGGGAGGATTTTAAATAAATTTATAAGAATTATTGTTCACCCGTAATAAAAATTTATGGCCTCCAAATGAACTCAAATCACATTCTTCTTGAATAATTACGATAACAAATTGTTTTTGCATAATTAATCGATTTAATCAACAAAACACAATTGCAAGTTAGCAGAGATAATAACTGGAAATTTATTTTGCAACTTTTGAAACGATTGGAGTTATAAACGATATTGAGCGGAGGCATCGGCTCTTCAGTGAGCGGAAGTGAGCAGTCCATAATAATAATAATAATCTCAATAGACAATACACATTTGAATTATAATAATTATTATTACGAGTTATAATTTATATTTATTGAAATTAAAATAGATAGTAAATTATTCCTTCAGATATTTTCGAATTTCGTAGGACGATTAATAAATTGCTCGACAGCACAATAAAATTTATGGCGCTATTATACATAGTTTTAAGCTGTAGACCGTGGAGCTTAAAATTGTCACTTTTTGAAACAATATTTTCTAGCATCAATAATAAATAAATTCACAAGTGTTTGTATAAAAGACGACCTACCAGCTACATAAATTTGGCATTTGCTGCAAGTGAATTATTTAAAAGAAAGTGGATGACAAATGAAATCATGTCGAAAAATTACGGTACGTTAAATAAAATATCAGTCGGCACTTTCGTACTCGACGATACTCATCAGCTAATTAAAAGTATATTAGTATTGTAATAATAATTGTTTGACCGCTTTCAATCTAATTTTTCATATTGCGTCGGATTGATTCAATTGGGAAAATATGAAATAAAATTTGTGCCGGATGGATTGGAAGAACAACATCAAGTTGGTATAAATTTGACAAAACAAACTAAAAAGAATGCTTTTTTTATTCGCGGTAGTAAAACTAAGATGGCGATTTATAATAATTCGCCATGTTTTTTGTCCACAGCTTTTTGGTTTAAGAAAATCTGGAGCGATTATGTAAATTTCCATTACGTTAAACAGATCGTTTGTAAGCCGGCTTACGGAGTCAGTAATCGATATACTTTTAATAATATAAAATAGAGCAATATTTTAATGGTAAATTTAATAATAAAGGAATCGATAAGTTTGTAAATTTGTGTTAAGTTGTTTTAGATTATTTTTAAACGACCACACCCTGGAATATCGTACTAAACAAATCCTTTACTAAACGAATAAATGGGATATCAAATAGCGTGTTCATTCTCATAACGTATCTCGCAGCTTCAAGCGTTGTTCTGATAAGAGCAGTACCGTTTTTCAGGTGACGGGGTGCCATTATGACATCCGGGTGAGGGCGCATTGCTACCGTTATCATGTTGATTACGCAGATGTTTGATCTGCCAACAGCATACAACCCTAAGCGTTGCGATACGCGCGTCCGCATGTGTCGTGTCCGGGTATATCCCTATGGATTTATGCATTCGTGTATCCATATTTTCCAACTCAACGCTGCTTCTCCTCTAGTCTTGTTCGCCATTCCCTTTCTGTCACATAAATTTTAAATGGGCACAAGTTGAGTGGTTTAAGTTGAAAGTTGGGCGAATCTCGGAGTAAAAGTTGATATATAGCTTGCTCTAATAATATAATAATTAAAGTAAATTACATAAAACTCGAGAAACTCTTGCATAAGTAACGCAGTCAACTAACATCCTTCCTAGCTTTACGACCTCTCCTCTCGCGACCGTCTATTTTTCTTTATTTGTAATACGTAAACGGAATTATAAATTTACCATCGTGATGTACGTATCGTATAATTCAATTGATAACATATATCATTCACGTCAAATGTAGTTAGTATTCCCCATGTTTCCTGTTTAGTGCCTAACTTAATATTTCACTGCAACTGTTAAGCTACTTCCATAATCGCGATAATTGCAAATCTCCATATTGAATGATACTGTTCATGAATATTGAAACTGGAATATTCGCGTCCTTTTCTCTTAGTTAAAGCTCTCGACGATGGAGGAAAAAACCCAATCACGTCGAGTCGAACAATTTTGACCCTTCAGTTTTCCAAATATGTGAACAAAAATTTCCCCCAATATTGACCATAAAATAAACCGTGGGCTGCATTCAAGAATAAAATATTTTCGAGAAGAGGAGCAGCGTTTTCATTTCTTGCGATGCTAAATTGAGTATGTAAAATTACGTATACGTAAATAACGGTTTCTCAAGTGAAACGACTCCGCCTAACAAGGTTACATTGAAAATTATGCTTCCAGCGATTCATTAAGGGTAAACAATTTAAATGCTTTTGTGCACCATCCTGTACATTTGAATTGTATCTAAGTTGTGTATCGCTCCAACGACTACAATTTCATTTGTTATTTGCATAAACGTTAAATTGTTGCTTGTACATTCCGACTCGTTTATCATCGGATAACTGAATAACTCTGAACTGAAAATTATTACGTAACAAATAATAAACTTCATCGATGTATTTAACCAGGTACTGGAGTTCTTTAGTAAATGCTTTTAATTACCTATCAGAGTTTCTTAGTACGTATTGAATAATTTTGTTGAATACAAATAAGAAACAAAATAAGCAATACTCAACAAATGAAATTTAAAGTTAATCTATGAAAACAAATAACGTATTGAAACGTAGAAATTTATGTTCTGAATTTAAAGCAATTTGATCGAATGAAGTGCAATATTTAATCACTTAAGCGGTGTGAAAACTAACAGAACGTGTTGCAGCGATTGCAAAATGGTCGGTTGAGAAATTGCCATAAGTAACTGCATCGCTTTTGTGTAAGAGATTTTAAAAGCAACGTAATTGTTTTTAGCTAAGAACATTTCTGACCAAGTAACGAAAATTGCATTAACTCGTTCACGTCTCACACTATCAAGGAAACCAACAAAACTCTTTTTGTCATCAATCACAATTATTTAAAAACAAAAATTGAAGATGGTAGTTAATAAGAGAAAACCATTCCGTAATTAAATTTCTTTTGTTAGTCAAACTTCATAAATTACAGTTCTGGTATCATTATAGAGATATTTCAAGTTTTTAATCGAATTAAGTAATCCAATTTAGTCGTTTATGCAGATGCTGATGCCTAATGCATCTATAAGATTTCTTCCGACTCTTCCAGAACAAACAGTTGCCAAAAATGATTAAAAGAAGATTAAATAAGTTAAAACAAATTCCTGCAAATTAAAATTTTAATACAAAAAGTCGTTGAACCATAACACGGTTTGTAAACTAGGCACCTGGTAATTTCCATAAACTTATTTTATACAGGAATTAATTAACACTAATTACAAAACAGAATTAACTTTAAATTATAAAACAAATTTAACTTAAAAGGGTTGTTTATTTACTCTTATCGACATTAATTTTAAAATGTTTATAATACCTACGTAACACAGCACGATAAGAAAACCCCCATTAATTTTTAAATTCCAAAATAAAATAAGCAAAAATTTTATTAGATAGCTCAAGGAGTCGGGATATTACCTAAAATTATAAATATTCATAAGACGTAAATTAAATTCTAAATTTTCTATAAAGTGTCGGGCCAAAAACGCTCAAAATTTGTAATCTACATAATTTTACTAAAAAAAATTCGTCGTGGTATGTTACCAATTAAACCCTTACATAATATGAAAACACAAAATTCATTTAACAACTTACAAATTATCGAAGAGAAATAATTTTGTGTTTGCAAGGTACTCACATTATTTATTTAAAAAAGCGCGAAGCTTAGTATACTCGATACACGAAATTTGATTTTTAAATTAGCGGAAATTTAATATTTTTTGGATTCAAACGTATCGGTTTCTCACATTTGTACTTTTAGCGTCACAATAACACAATTTTCAAATACTCGAGTTTAACGAAACAAATTCCACTAAAGTACACGTCGAAGAAAGCATTTTTGAATCATTTTCTTTGTTCGTTATATCAATTTTCACTTCTTGCTTGAAAATACAAAAAGATACATCAGAAATCATCCTTATCTCAATTATTTTCGTTATCTTCCGTAACCTACTTTTGTTAAATATTCCAAAACACATTGGTAAATTTTTAAAGCAACCTTTGGGTGTAATCTATGCGAAAGTTTCAAGTTGTAAACCGACTATAACTGTTCTATAAATAATTGCTTCTTAATGATGCTTTCTGTGATAAAATTAAATGTAGCAATTATTTCTTAGTCGATACAAGTAAATATTTAACGATAATGAGCTATTTATAACTTTCAGCAAAAATCGTGCCATACACAATTGAACATCTTAGGAGATCGTTTCGTTTATTTGTTGAAAAAGTTCACCAAAAATTTGATGTGGTGGGTGTGTTCGTAATTTTACCCTTTTGCTGCTCTCTGCAGGTATCCCGGTTTGCCGTATCCAGCTTCGATAAGATAAAACCAACCGCTAAACCCTGTATGGTCCTCTTTAAAGTAATCCCGACAAAATCAAACAAAACTCGACCCCAATATTAATATATGAAGTAAACTTGAGAGAAATGAGATAAAATGTAAACTTTTTCAAAAATTTCTCTTCTCAATTTCTTATTATTTGTTCTATCGGAATTTTACTACAATACATTAAAAAAATTTAGCTTAAAACGAAAGAAAGCACAAAAGAAAATTCATTATTTATCTTTCGTATTTTCCGACTTAAAAATACGAAGCAATTATCCGGTTTATGATTAAAACCATTAGAAAATTTACTTTACTTAGTTTTAATTTTAACGAAAAAAAATTAATCAACTTGCTAATTACGTTTGCCCTTGCTTTTCATACAAACCAAAAAACGTTCATTAAACTTTAAGTTGTTGTAATGCATTTACCTTTTGTTCTTCCAATTGTAAAATAAAATCTGAAATGGGATTTGAATAAGATTTAAAAAATTAGGATTTTTGTTTCCTTAAATAAATCTACTCGAAATTTAATTCGCATCGACAAAAATTTTATATACAAAAAATGAACAATTTAAACGAAACGATTCCCTTAACGGATTTCCTACTTTATTCACATTCGCTGGAAATAAGCTGCACCAATAAATTAATAAAACAAGGAAATTCTCAGACGGTGGTGATATAAATAGTTAACGAAATTTTTGGATACTCACGCAAGGTTTTCCATTTTCTTATGTATAGGAAAACACACCAAGGCTGGTACTAGGAGTTAAAAAAAAGCTACCGTTTTTACCTGATATGGTATGCAAATAATATTCTTTCCTTTAGTAACAAATTTTGAAAACGACAGCGACACTTTATTACCGAAACGTTGAGAAATCACGCTAAGGGTTGCAATAGTCAACACGCAGCTATGTAAAAATATCAACGTGATAGCTGGTACTTGAATCTTTATTTCGGCGAAATTAGTCGGAACTAATTGCACATTCGTGCATCGCTATTGATTACTGCAGTGAAAAAGCATAAAATATTTATGTCGTTTGGTGGCGATCCAAAAGATCAAATGTAAGGGCCACAAGGGCCAAACTCTTCCGTTCACTATTCCGATCAACCGTGTCGACTGGTACCGTTCCTCGTGAAACGATCTACAACTTTTATCCATTTTTATCATAAACGTAAGCGAACTAACTTCTTGAAAATATCTTTTATTCTTTCTCGATTAATTTTCAAAAATTATTATCGGCCTTGTTTTATTAATTCGTTTGTTGCATAAGCAACCAAGTATACCCACCCAACTTGAGCCGAAACATAAAAAACCGAGTTAATCTCTCCCGACGTCCATGCCATTTTTCAGTTTTATACGAAAAGATTTAAGATACTTTTGTAAATCTTCCAAGTAGAAACTTTAAAAAATAATTGAGCGGCATGCGTCAATCAGTTTTGTCGCAAGTTTGAGTTGTTCCAACAAAAATTTAAGAAAATTTGGCCGTTAAAACGAATAATTCGAATCAAAATTTGCTCGACTAATTTTATGAGAAACTTTGTGAATAAATTCTGTTATTTATAGTTTTGGTTAAGCTTGGTAGATCTAACAAATAGAGAAAAGCAACCCAAGCAAAGTTGCACACCTGAGGAAAGCTAACGGATTTACTATGCAGTAATTTTAGCTTCCCGATTTTCACAACAAATAAAGTAATGAAAATTTGATTAATTGGGATCGCTTACGTGCAACGTTCAATTTTGGAACGTAGATCTTTTAATAATTATTAGATTTTTCTTCATTTTCTTATTTAATTAAAGGACGTCATCAATTTTTGAAACGGCATTGAAAACTTGAAAAGTCTCACGAGTAAAATATGGCCTAACCGTTAATTTTTAAATTTCGTTAAAGCATTCTCTCGTTTTTAATAGGACGATATAAATTATCCCAATTTTAACTTGACAATGAAAATTTTGTTTTTAAAAAGCACTTTTGAATAAATTGCGACGTGCACATTTTTGTTTCATTTTTTTTTGTAAATCACGAAGACAACTCAATTTTATGAAAGCAGTTCAAGTTTGAAAGTAAGCGATCAAGAAAGGGCAGTACAACATATGGAGTCACGTCCACGTCTGGTTGGTTAAATTGGGAATCTGATTATTTTTCAACTTTTAACCGAAAGCCAAAATACAGAGTAAATAATTGGGCTAGAAGATAAAGCAAAAACAAATTGCTTAAGAGAATTCTTAATGTATTAATATAATTTTTGTTGAAAACAATAGAGCGGGAAACCGGACATGTTAAATTCTAAAGACTGAAAAGACCGCTGTGCTGTAAAGGGACTAAATACAAAGCCGATACATTCAGTTAAATTTAGATTATTCCCGAACCGCATATTTGGTTTCCGCATTCAGCCGAAAAACGAAAGCTCCTTTCATCATCAATATGCTAGATAAAAAATTCAAAAAACCCAAAATTAAAACAATTTCAAAATCGAAAATCGATCAACCCTAACGACATGAAATTACATTTCAGCGGATTATTTGATATAAAGGAAACCATTTTTATAAGAGCGGTGTTGAATAAAAATGCCGAAGGGTGTATGACAAAAAAAAGAAATTAAAAAAGTTCACACGTTTGGACATGACAGCATACAAATAAGAACATTTAATATCTTCTACATAATTGAAAAAAGCACAACTAAGGATTATTTTGGTATGAACGTTTTAAAATAATTTTCTAAATTATCTTCATAAATATTCATGACTTTTTTTCATAAAGTAAATAAATTAGTTTAAACTCACCACCAGAAGGATTCAAGCTACCCACCTAAAACAAAAAAGAAGGTTTATTAAATTTTACATGAAATGATCTACAAAGTAATAAAATAATACAAAGTAAATTCATACACATAAAAACTGGAATTCAAAAAACGAAATTCGTTTTCTTTTAGGTGACCTCTACAGTACGAATATTAATATAATAAACCGATAATATTATCGTGATATTTTTATGCACTGGAGGAGGGATGCGAGGATAGCGGTAATTTCGGAAAAGCTGTTGGGGAAATTTGTGGAAAACTACAAAAGTTTTGAAGTTCCTGGTTTGATTTCTTTATTTTATATTAAGTTATTCTTTTTTTTAGCTTCTGTGTTGTTATATGAAAAATAATTTTCGAAAATTTAATTGTGTATTAAGGAAAATTACAAGGACGATAAAAAGAATCAAAATAAAGGAGGGTGGAGTTCGGTAACGTGTATTTCTAATAATGTGAAGTAAAAATAAGGACAAAATACTTAGAAATTAAAATTTGTTCTTTAATTTTTTACTCTTTAACGATACCTACAATACCACTCCAATTTTTAATTTTAAATTCCCCCTCTAGAAAACAATCGCATTTTGTCAAGCACTTAGGCTTCGCGTATCAAAGCAAAAAGGAGTTATTTAAAATTTATTTGATATGTGAAGACCATTTTCTTCCTACAAAAGCGATAGTAGTCCGGATAACTTCTTTGATTCGAGCAAACTTTTGATGTTTTATGGTGATTTTTGTTCTTTATTCATTATTCATTATAAAACATTGTAAAATTTACCCAAGACCTCCCACGTTCTCCTATAACTACAAAATCATTGTACTATTATTGTAATTTGATCGACAGTATAATGCAGCAGTGCAAATATTGACAGTAGCCGATATGTGCTGAAACACGAACAGTTTGATCAAATGGCGTCTCTCCCATAAGAGCAACAAATAGGTAAGTTGATGGAAGGTACGAAACATTTATTAATGAAATTAGTTTTGAAGCCTCGTTAACCAGTTCATATTCGGAAGCGCAGTTCCTCCATAACCTGCAATATTTTATAATATCCCACGACGGCGTTATCGAAAATATAATAACGAAAACATAACGGTTCAGGAACCACGCATGAAGCTTTATAATGGTACTAATTTAGATTGAAAATTACCTTATCATGTTTTAATAACTTCCATTAAATTTTTCTCGATTCGAAAAATAAATCAAAAAGAAAAGAAAAAACTTAATTATTATAGCAAAGTTAGACAAAATTGATGTACTGAAAAAAGCACTTTGATTATTGGCTGAAAACACTTTCCATATTTTATATAATTTAGAGAGAGCACTATTTCGAATATTAAAGGTAATATTTCACCTCGGTTAACAAAACGTTACAATTTAGGGACACAATAGAAAAGTCAAAACCACCAAATATTTAAATAAATCACGTCACAATACTGTAGCTTTATTGTAAAATTTCAAAAACAAGTAAATGAAAAGTAATGTAAAATAGTTGAATTGGTTTTAATGAACGGCATGAATTATGCGATATAATAACGCGCTGCATTTGCATCGCATGTTACATGTATTGCAATGGCAATGTGATCTACGACCACATTACAAAGGCGGAATAAAATTATCGCCCCCGAATAGGCTTTGAGTTGGCTTTTTTGTAAACTTGGATTTGAGCATTAAAAATGTGTCGCTCACAGTTTGAATATTAATTCGCAAATACATAACACGGTATGACAGAATTATCGATAAAACCTTGTTCGCAAAATATTTTAGTGAAGAACTTTCACGATACAAATTGTTAAAGACCCAAAGCATATAATGTAGCTTCGTGTGGCATCCTGAAGAATCTTAAACTTTGTGTATGTACAATAAAAAGATATTGTCTCCAAATTAAACTTGAGCGTGAGCAATATGGGGACATGTTAAAAAAGTTTTTATGTGGCTCCTTAACTCGGTAGCACTTGGAAAAATAAAATCACTATTAACAAATTCTTTCAAAATACAGACACTTAGTTTAATTCGTGTGGTTCTTCTAAGCGTATTTGGAATTTAAAAGAGAACTTTCAAGATTATCGATTTCTTTCACACAAGGTAAACCGTGCATGAATATTTCAATAGTGTAAAGCTGCCTACACATGGATCATATAGGGACTGCCATGCTTAGAATCGAAAAGCAAATTCTTCTTAATCCACGTCTAATACTAAATTCTCGTTTATAAGTTACTTTTTAATCAACAATAGCAAAAAATATAACTTATAAAAATATAACCAACCTTACTTTACCGAAGTTTTTACTGAATTCGCAGGTTTGTAAGACTCACGACAAATTTCCTTTGCTCATTCAGTAAATGCGACTTTCATAGCTTCATACGTAATCGGTTGTGTTACTTTAATTTATTTGAATTTAATGTGCATTGAAGACTAGGTATAATATCTCTTTTGTGTCATAATAAATAATAATTCGATGCAAAATTTTGCATCCTAATACAATAAGATTACCTTTTTACAATTCTGAAATTCAACAGTTGGTTTTCGGCCATTTTTGCCTACCTTCTGTTCCACTGTATTCTGTCTCGTTTATAATTTTAATTTTGTAATTAATATATATAAAATTTACCTGGTTCCTATTCCAACCGACATAAATCCTTTAATATTTCAAATATCACATACACTTAATTAAATCACTTGCTTTTACTGTTTCTCATATTTTATTACCTATGACTGCACTTCACAACACAGAATGAATAAAAATTTCAATGACCAACTGTCCTGTCGGTCGCTAAAACTTAAACTAAACTACAACCCTCCTTCCGGAAGGTACAAAAACTTGACCATATGATTTCGTATCAACGTAATATTTTTTGGTATGTATTTGTTAAAAACTATTTAATTAAAACCTTATCGTTATTTTTTTATAAATGAATAAAAAACGAACTAACACAAATCGGTGTGTCAGTTCTTTAACATAATTATTGGCGGTCGACCAATAAATAATAATGTCCGTTTTCATTTCTTGTGATATTATAATAATTACATAAAATTTCTGTTTCTCTAGCTTACTCATGCTATCTTACATAAAGAGCAAAAAGTTTTCGTAGAATTTTCCGAAAACTTTTATCACGTTTAGTGACACATCGACATGCAACGAAAATCCATTAACTGCATGTTCCAAAATTGGGTCGATGTCACCTGCTTTCCCCCCCCCCCTTGCAAATTTTAAATTTGTCGCTCCGAAATCAGAATATTGCAACAAAAAAGTTAAAAATTATTTTTTGGTCATAATCGTAATGCATAATGTAAATCATATCCTTAAGATCTGAAGCGCCCCCTGACATTTTGTGCCCTCAGCACTTAACATCCCCTCCAAATTTAAGGTTATAATATAGCAATCCCGATTACTTATGAATAGATCAGTCAGTAAGAACTTCTGGACACAGACAACTAAAATAATTTTTACAGTACTTTTAATATATCATAATGTGACTGCTCAAATTTTTTTAATCATTTTCTTCCTTGTGTAGGGTCCTTAAGAAGCTTGGAAGTCAGCTTTTAAAAGTAAGGGACGACCGAGTTGATAATTACAAAATAAGCTCATTCTAAAATGGAAAAAAATTAGGTAGAAGTAAATTACAACTGCCTTAATAATTAAACTGCTACGATCGTCTTTTAGTAATAAACTCGTTAATAAATATAAACCGAAGCGAGAAAATGTTAGTCGTTAAGGTAAACCAAAATAAAAGTTCTCGAGGATTAAAACCAGAAATTTAATTGATAATCAGTTTTTAAAAGGGATTATCAGAAGTGGAAGCCTTTCGAAATTGCTTAGGTATTCGTAAAAGTTGAAGAGAAAATTTTGTTTGGTTGTTGTTTGCACTTTCGTGTTTGAGTTTCATTCATCAAAACATTAGAAACTCGCATGTGAATTTCGGTTTGACTTTTGTGAAATAACGAAATGATGAGCTTCGCTCAAAATTTGAGTACGTTTCTATTTTATGGCAAAATAGAAACCGACGCCGGTGCCAACGTAAAGGTGAGTAAATATTATTATTTAATCAAAATTAATTTATTTATAAGAAAAATAAATGATGGTTGATCGTCATGTATTTTTACTAGAAATAAATTAAGCTTTAATTTCTTGCCTGCACAATCCGTTTTAATTTTTCCTTAATTCAGGTCTATAGGCAAAAAGTTTCGATATGGAAAGAAAAAAAATTGAAAAGAATGCGAACGCACCACCAACGTCCCGTTATTGTTATTAGGATTGCCGGATAAAGTGTTGAGCATATACTTACTCGGAGGAAAGTATAAATAAAATAAATAAAATGAAGGAGATATGAGAAAGATTGAAAGATATGAAGTCCCAGTATTACTAGCCCAACTTGCCGCTACATATGTTACCCCAAATGTAAAACGTCCATTGGGAATGACAAATTTCCAAAAGTGTCATCTTATGGAACAGCAAGAACATTTTTAAGCGTAATTGGCTGAATATAAAACGACCCCAGAACACATTTCCTAACGACATCGTTTGCAACTTCCACAAGAATGACTTCGAGCCCGTATTCTCGATAGCCATTATATGGTATAATAAAACATAAATGCAATTGACCTATAGCACCTTTACACTAAAATTCACATTGTTCACATTATAACGTAACGAATTTATTCAAACTAACCCTATTGCATGTAGAGAATGATACACAAAAAGTAATCCTTCTTTCAAAATTGCTCGGCACGATATAAGGTACGTCATATATTTTTCACTACTAATATCTTATTTAAGCAAGTGCAAATTTGAGACATACTTTGCAAGGAAAACTGTCTGGAATTGGAAGACGTTGTTGCTAGGTTCTTTGATCAACTAACTCATTACCGATTCATTGATTTTATTTATTGTTTCCCTTTTATACTTCCTTAAGGCTACCTAAGGGTGTTCCAAAATTGCTTTCGGAAACGATATCACGTGTCCATTATTTTATGGGCACGGAATTGCTGATTTACTAGGTGAATCATACATAGTTACACAGCCAACGAAAATCGGAGCTCTTGCAGATTTCAGACTTGAGTACACTTTTTGTTTCTCTTTGAAAAGCATCAGTTTAATAATACCACAACGAAACGTTATTGTTTAGCTGTAATAATGCTATTGCGAATAAACAAACCAAGTTAAGATTAAGTGCGTCTGTGATTGTTAAAAGGAAATTAAATTGTACGACAGAATGTGGGTTCTGAAGTTCTTTAGAAATGTTATTGCAATAATAAATATATTAAAAGCTACAACAATAATGAAGGTCTAAAGAACGTTTTTCTTTGAAAAGCATAAAAATAGAAAACTTTTGTGTTCATTATTTTCACATTAAATTATATAGGCCACGGTTCGGCCTTACGAGGCGAGGATTTGTTTGCCACCGTAATGCGACTTATTTTGAAACGTGTGTGAGTGACAACTAACTTTTTAAAATTTGTTTTAATCACTTGTTAGTTGACACACACGCACCTTTATGGAAATGACAATTAGAAACGCTTGTTAAGTTATTAGCAGTCTGACGAGTATTAGGTATGTATACCACCTAAGTTTCGTGATGTCATGTTGAATTTAAAAATTGCCACTAATTCGAAAAAGTTGTTTTTCTCCAATTACATCAGCACAAATTCAAATATAATTTATTACTCCACCGAATAATATTAAACTACTTTTGATTACAGAAAAAAAAATAACTGTAATTATACCCAATCAAATTCGAGTCGGCGAAACTCTGCTGCTTGGTTGAAAGTAATTAAAATGCAATATTAACGAGGGTCAATAAAGAAACATTTTCAAAAATTATTAAATAATAATCCCACTACCACCGGAGTTTGTTATTATTACAAAATGCCTAAAGGTTTTCATTTGTGTTGTTTACAAATTATTTAAACAAACTTAACAAAGGCGAAATTAAGATGCAAATTTATTGTTCTGATGCTACCGCTTCAGCGATGATCGACACTCTCAAACAAAAAATAATCTAATGGTAGCAAGAAGAGAAACGCGAAAATGTATTTGGTAAATAAAGTTTTATGTCGATACCGAAGCAAATAAAGTGGACCTTAAAAATCGCTTTTATTTATAATACATAAATATCGTGAATTCCATTAAAAAATATATTCAGTTTCTTTATTATTTTTTAAAACGCACTTACATTACATGCCATGCAATATTCAAATATTATTCGACCAAGAAAATGCGATTCGCGTTTAATAATGCGAATATCTTTATTTGCTTTGCTCTTAAAACAGTTCAATAACTTTGGAATAGCTTCAAATTCTATTCCAAATCAATTTCGGATCGATTTTCCTTTTATGTAGCAATTTAAATTTTTACAATGCAAGAATGTTTAATTTTATCAGTATTTCCGCACATAAATTTAAAAAATCAATTTGTAGCTCAGCAAAAGTTTTTTCAAGATGTAAATTTTAGCAGAGTTAAAAGTTTCTAGAGTGACCAAGAAATACAGTTAAATGAATTCCCTGTACACACGGTGACTTGATTTATAAAAGTTGATATTTTGAAAACTTGCCAGCAGCACTTTTGGAAGTGGAAAATTTTGCTATTTCGTATAATTTTTATATAAACCGTAAAATTAAACTTTTATGATTTAAATTACGAAGCAAGTTTTATTTTTTGTATCGGAAACTTGAAATTTATGATTGCATTTTTAATCGAGAAAAATCCTAACCGTTAGTTTTTACTTTAATTTTATATTAAAAATTACCACACTGAAACGAAATGTGAATAATTAATTACGATAACTAATTCTGCAAATGGAAAACGTTTATAGGTTGTCAACAAAAAAAGGAAGGAAGCAAAACGTGGAAAATAAAAATCGTCACAGGGGATTTTTTGAAATATTTCAAAGCCAAATTGTATGCTTTTATATAGTCAATTTCACGCTTTTAGCAGATAATCATTTTTGTATTAGTAATCAATTTCAAGTAAATAAATTAGGTAGGTACAAGCAATTTTATCAATTCACAAATTAATAAAAAGTAAAAATTTTAGAAATAAAATTATTATTTTTCTCCCATCCTGATTGTGTATCTGTAAACTGCGCCGCATGCGATTTTTGAAAAAAAAGTTAAATAAAAAACAGATCGATTTAAAACAAAAGGATATAAGATATTCCGAGTTGGTAAATAAATGTTGATGGTGGAATACCTTCCAGCGTCACGATGCAACAATAAATTAAGAACCAATTCGTGCAAATCAATTCCAACTCGACTACATCGATTATATCTGTCTGAAATGCACCCCAGAGCCAGACTCACAAAAGTCTGTAAAAGTTTATCCCGTGTTTTAATTCTTATTATTAATTTAATTTCAAATAAGGTCTGAAGTATAAAATTTTAGTGGTTAGCATAAGCAGCAAATAAAAATTGAAAAACTACCAGATCACACGATGTTATGTAAATTGAAATAAAGCGTATCTGATGGTCTTTTATTTTTGTAGCAAATCGATTGTATATTGCAATACACATTTTTTTGTAATACCCTGCACATGATAGTTCAAAAAACAAAGGCTAGTATATTGCGACGTCACTAGATTTATACAATTACTTTCCGGCAATATGTTTTGATTATTATGAAATAACTTGGTGGTTAAATTCGTTTTTTGTGGCAAGACAATTTGAAAGACGTTCCGAAGTTAAATTTTTGGTTTATTGTGAGTTGTGTCTGCATCCAGTATTAAAAATCGACCTTAAAATGTACATTCCTCATATTGAATCTTCTTATTGAGGAAACGATATGGCAAGGAAAGAGGTCATATGTTTAAGAATGGATGGCGATAAACCTAAAGAGATATTTATTAGCTAGTAAACCGAGAGTTTGCAACTTTAAATAGGTACTTAGAGCTGAGGAGGCAAAATTGTTTCGACCATTTATCAAAGCTAAATCGTTTGTTTTGCCAATTAAACAAAAAACTCAAAGTAACTTTTCCCAAGCTTAAGTTCTAACCTAAAGAAAAAAGAGTTCTACATCCATAATATTCTACCAATCAGAAGATCCCTGAAAATTAATTTTATTCGTATAAATAATCTTTATGAGAAGGTTCCGTTGAACAATTGAACGAATTTCTGTATCGGCTTCGGTTCGATTGTTATAAGAGAACAAACAAAATTTGGTTATACTCATTAACCGAGATCAAACTTAAAATGGAAAATGGTCGAATGATTTAATTTTGAGCAAACTTAAGTTGGGCATAAAAAATCAATCCCCAATTAACTGGTAGCTAATCCAAGTTTTCGTATTTATAACTACTACATCAAATTTTTCTGGAAACTTGCCATGAGTGCTTTCCATTTGAAACAATCAAGTTTTAAACAATGAAGTACAATTAATTTATAATAATTTTCCATATTAGTTACAAACTCGGCACGTCATAAAAGACGTTAAAAGCACGATTATTCTAATTAATTAACGGCCACGTCTATTCTGGCAACGCTGGCGTTGTTATACATAGTACATGTTAAATAATAGACATAATTCTATTTTCAAGTACGTAGGCAAACTTTTATGCTCGTTCATACCACACTTTAGGCATATCATTATGTAAGATAAATAATTTAAAGGGGCCATTATATTCTAGTCATAATAATTATGAAGTACCTACATCAAAATCGGAAGCGCAATTTCTACGTTAAATAAGCTGTAAAATTTAATTTCTGTTCTTAAATGATAAAACAATTAAAAAATTAAAGGCAATAGTCAATGTTGAAACTAATTAACTTATTCTTTGTGTCAGACGACTCTTAATAATGGATTTGAAAAGCAATTACCCAAAGAACTTGCTATTCAATTGGCATTAAATGTAGGTTCCCTTTGCGACTCCTTTATTATGCACTAAAAGTTAACGGCTGAAATGGCAAAAAGAAGCAAGAATTGCTCTTTGTGAAATTTAACCAAAATACTTATCAAACGAATTAGAAATAAATCAATTAAAAATATTACGTTTCTACAATACAACAAAGGTTCGATCTGTAATCCTTGAAATTGACGCCTAAACTGGGGCTGGGGGGTTAAAATCGATCGAATTTCATTTAAACTGCAATATTATGAATTAAATTGAGCAAAATTACATTTTTATTGCTTTGTAACTTTTCGTAATATTAAATAAAAGAGACTTAATTTTATTTTTAATGACCTACTTAAAGAATAAATGATCGATATAACAACCGATGAAAGGTCTCATAATAACAAAAGTGAATAGTAAATAATAGATTGGATGTAAAACCCCGTATTCGTCCACGAATACTACTTATAAATTATCAAAAGTTTAATTAAAATGGAAAGTGTTATATAATAAAAAGTTAATTACATTTCCTTTAGATTGGTAAGTAAATTTAAAAGATAACAACTTGGGAAGTTTGAATCAAAAATGAATTTTTTTGTCGATTGTTTGCTTAAAATTGGTTCAATTTGCAAATCGTGCAAAAATTAAAGCCATTTATATCTTCAACAAATAATAAAGAGCAATAAATCAAATTAAAAAATTGTAATGTAGGAACATCGCATGGTATAAGGAAGAGGAAAATACAAGCAACCTTTTCGTCGCTCTGGGAAAACCGTGAGTTTTGTTTGAAAATAAACGCATATTTAGTTAATGTAACGTGGAGGAGCTTTAGTAAATTATAGAGCACCAATTCTGTTTTGCGGCAATTTCGTTAAATATAACAATAAGACTAAGGATATCCTAATATCCGGTTATTTGTTAATTTCCTAAAAGTAAATAAAACGCTCATAATCTGCAAGTTATGGGCCAAGTTATCGTTAGAAACTTCATTATTATTTAAGGGGAGTTTCAATCGGATTACGTTCTTTGCAAGAGTTCTTGTACCGATCTATTTTCTTTCTACTTAAAGCACTTTAGATTCAGCCTTAATAATTACTTTTGCGTGACGAGAATAATTATAATTTAAATAAAAGACGACAATAGTCGAGCTTTCCTCAATTTTTTACCTTGCCCCATACGCTTGCCAGATCAATAGTAAGCACAATTATTTGTAAACTTATTTTTGTCTCTGGAATTCTGAACAGGGAACAACTCACCCTACCTACCTACACACAACCCATTAAATTCCACATCCGGTACGTATGTTTCAGCAGTCACTTCCATTTGCTCTAACCCTCCGTGAAAACCGTCAAGATTAACTGTCAATATACTAATTATAACTTTAACTGACGGTTTGCGATGACAATGTCATCTATATGCTATAATTTGAAGCGAGCACATGACGTCTGCAATAAATTTAACCCTCTTTATCAATGTTATCAATTCCCAAATTTACATTATCAGTTCGACTGGCATATATAAATGATATGGTACATCCACACATAATTTATTATTATAATACAAAAGCAAAACCATAAAATATTAAAGAATACGTCAACTACATTAAATGTAAAATTCTTTGCCAGCGACATAAAAAATGTTAATCGCAAATGACATGCACAGTAATGTGAACATTTTCAAGCTACTGAATTGAAAAATAGGGGACAAAAAACTAAAATACCAATTACGATTCGACACTCCCCACCAAATAAAATTAACTTAAACCAAATTGAAAAGTATAAATTAAATATCAATTACCACGCAAAATACACTTGTTGTTACAATTTATTAGTAATAGATCGATCGATGATTATTTAACAAACAAATTATAAATTGAAAAGTATAGGTTGCTGCTCTCGTACACAATAATTATCTTTGAAAATAAAAATTTATTTTTATCAAAGCGAATCGCCGTGATCCCTAACGGTCAGGGTGTCTTGCAAGACATCTCGGAGTGATGCTCTTGAACAAGATGAAGCAAAAGTTGAACAAGAAATACGTGAAAGAAAGTTGCGCCTTTGAAAAAACTTGGCGCAAACCGAAAAGGAAATCAACACTGTTTTATTACAAAGTAAACAGTAAAAGTTGAGAATGATCAAGAAATGTAATTATAATAAATTTGAACGACAACACTTGCAATAGCAGAGTAAATATCCTTTGTTCATAATAAATTGTTTAAAGCAAAACCTTTATAAACTTAGCGACATTGTATGTATATATTTAACATTACAAAAGAGCTAACAAGTTTGAAACTTCTTCAACTTGTAGATGGTAAAACACAAAATGCCAGTGGGAGGAAGGTATATGTAGGTATACGTAAACTGAAATGAAAATATAATTTTATGCTAGAAAATTGAAATAAAATTTTTTTTTTTATTATATTGAAAATTATAAGCACATTAAAGGGTTAAGCACGGCTACATAGTTTTGCTTTTAGCTTCTTTAATTAGTTCAAAGTTATGCCGACTTTTGTGTAATTTACATTGTCATATTTGTATCTCATTTGAGAGACATTAAATTAAACCAAGCAACTTATTAATAATAATTACCTTAGAAACGGAGATACAAATATAATTTATTATAACATAATATTTTAAAATATTAAAAATATTTCAGGAATTTTTCAGAGATTGAAAAATTCGTAGTTAGCGTTTCCTTGATAGGATAGCGTCCTCCCTTTCAGATCCATCGATGCAGATGCACAACTGCATAGAAGATATTAAATATATGCGCAAATTTTTGCTCTCCACGTGACGTCATGCGCAACAATTATCACAGTGGAACTCGCATCTAGCATATTATCTTTATATTTATTTTACTATAATATCATGATCCCTCCCCCGCCGCCTAACGGAAATTATATTAAATTTTCTCATCTTCACATGTTTCTTTTCAAATTTTTAGCCTTCTGTGTGAGGCAAAAAAACGAACTAATATGACATTAATATCAATTTCCTACCTTTAAGATCCAAGGACGAACAAAATTGGAGGCCCCTCATACGGGAGCCCTAAACAAGGGTGCTTATGAGTATTGGCAAAGTTAAAGTAAAGCTTTTAGCCAATATCTTTTAACCGTAGTTTGGGATAGTAGATAGATAGACACAAAATAGGAAAGTAAAAAACTACACCAAAAGGATAAAATATTAAGGATACCTACATATTATGCATGTACACTTATGTACGTATTTAAAATGTACTATTTAGAAAGTTTTTATTTACCTATAATTGTTAGGTGGAAATAGAAATTAATTGTGCCTTAATCATAAAAATTTTGAAATTCATAATTTCTTTATAAAATGCATATTTTAAAATAAATATTAAGTTCTATTATCTCAGCAAATATTTAAAGTATAATAAGAAATATTTTCAAAGAATTTATTTTGTATAAAATTAAATATTTCAAATTTATCCAGAAATGAATTTCTTTTAAAATATTTATAATAATAATTATATATCTATTAATTATTTCTTTAAAAACAATTTCAAATAATGAATATAACATCTATTTATTATTTATTTATGTATCACACAAAACTAAAATTGTACTATAAAAATTAAATAAGAAAATCTATAAAACTAAACGATTATTGAAAATTTTTCAAATTATAGGTACAAGTCCATGGTACTACCAAAAACACTAATTAAATAAATTTCAATTATTTTTAGATAAATAATTCTGTAATTTGTCATTAATTATATCCATTATAATGAATAATAATTAAAAGGAATCCTAAATTTATATTCAAAAGCAGGTAAAAACAAAACAAAACTCGCAAAATGTAAATGTTAATCGTATAATGTTATAAAAAGGAGTCCTTTTCGTGAAATAATGAAAAGCCACAAGAGTGGTAGGTGATTAAATAAAATTACAATCTTAATTTTACCCCAGCGGAGTAATTTCTGAAAATCTAGCATCAGTAAGAAAAACACAGATAAGGTAAACTAATTTCGATATTTCGTAAATACATTTTGTAATTCAACAAATTGGATAAATTAAAAGATTTTCTTTCGGAAAGTTAAAATGAAAAAATTTTCAATCTTGTTGGTAATAAATCTACTCTTCAAGATTTTAAACATTTTAAAGTAAAACACCAGATTAGTGAGGCAATTTGCGCTGTTCGAAATAAAATTTTGTCCTCGTCGACGAGATGGTGCTTGAAAACCGTAAGAGTTTTTTCATCGTTATTTTAAAAAGTTGAGATAAAAATTTTCAAAATTTCATTTAGAAGCTTTTCGGGTCATCGATATCAAGCACATGCTAGTAATATTGTCTCCATTCGAGTCACGCGCCGTGGAAAACCTTCTAGAGGCTCACCATCCGACAAACCTTGGCGTTTGTGGTACATCGTCCTGGCTATCTTTTATTTATCGTGTCAATACTGTTTTTGAAAAAATATCAAAAATTAAATCTAATAATGGACAGAAATTTAATTTCTTTCCATTTTTATTTCAAAAAAACAACAAGGTGGGTTTTAATATCGAAAAGCTTATTGTTGTCAAAGCTGCAATAAATTATCCACGAAGCTTTACAATTCTCGACTTAAAATCGTTTCTCAAATAAAAACACGTGTAACACTGTTAGCATTCCAAAACACGGTGATATTCTGAATACCAAAATCCAGATTAAACTTAAACATTGTTCGTATCGCAAAATAAGATCTATTTCGTTTTTATTAAATTTTTTTTAGGGGAAATGCTTTTAAAATTTTCTACCAAATTGAATACGTTATTATTAAAACTATTTAGAAATATTTTTTTCTATAAATATAATACGAAATGAAATTTTATATACCGACATTTACTCCAAGTAATACTTTTCGTCGCATACCTACATATAAGTTTTTTCATATAAAAATTTTCCAACATTTGCTGGCTCACATCCGCTTTCGAATGTAACATTTGATGGATAAAAACTAGAGCATTAATACCTTGCCAAATGCTATTTACGTTTTCATATCAAACTCTAAGTGGGGTCTAATAGAAAAGTTCATCAACTGTCAAATTCGCTTGACCACCAAACATAATAAAATAAAATTTTCAACTCTCTCGAGTAATTCAATAGCTTTTTCCAAGCACCAATCCGACGCATTAAGACGACTATTATATAACGCTTGTCATGCAGACTCCCAACTTTTCATATGATTCCTCTTTGCTGCGTTCAGTTCTGTGCAAGATAGATAAATTTTCCGGTGCATGAATTTTATTTACACTTGAAATATTAACCTTCCATTCAAAGAGCGAACACAATAAGCACTTAATCGTTTTTCAAATGGAATAAATAATATTTTCTTTAATATAAATATTAAAAAAATACATTCATCATCCATCTTCAAATACAGAAGCTTGTTTACCGGTAACTTAAATAGGGGTGACATTTTAATCAAAATGGTGGACGGTGTAAATAAATGAAAATGAACTCAACTTCGCATCCCCTAGCGAGCACAACACACCAACGCTACACCGATAGTTTATTTAAGCTTACTTCGTTAATTATTACAAAGTCCTTCTGGACCTCCATTTAACCTGTGCATTACAACTTGATAGATAAAAAATTACTCCGTTATTACAATAAGCAAAAGTGGCGAAAAAAAATCATTTCTTAGTATTAAACCCAAAAAAGGAAATTGAAACAAAAGCACCAGATGCTAACAATTACACTTCTTAACTGGGAAACTAGCTAGTGATTTTCAACTCCTCTAATGAGAACGTTTATCGGATAAACACAAAATTATATGGTGAGAACAGCTAAATTTTCACAGCATCCTCTTTTATTTGTTAAAAATTTTATCCAACTCCAATTAAACACACAAACTTGTAATCGCGAATTAAAAAAGTCAACTTTTTATTCTTTTTCTAAAAATATGGCTATAGTTGCTTCATGATTACTCAAAGTTAAAATAATTTTAAAACGACAAAAGTTGGAAACATTTTAATTAGCACATACGAGTAGACGACACGCTTACCTTTTAGTTATTATATTTCACTTATTCTTGAATTTCCAAGTGTAATTTGGAGCAAAACTAATTGAAACTCTACGGACTTAATTCAAACTCGATATAAAATATATAACACACTTTTAATTACGGTTATTGAAACGTATAATTTTGCTCACGAAATTCTAAAATAAACTAATTATGAGAAAAAAAAAGAATCAATTTTGTTTTTAAATCTTGAAATCTATGAAACCTGTTGTAGTATAAGCAAAGAGCTAAAATTGGATTTAAGTGTCGAGATACAGAAGTAAGTAAGATATGGATACAGAGAAAATATAGCAATCTGACTACTATTTTATTTTCCACCTTCCGATATACGCTAGTTCAAAAGCAAAAATTAATATTGATGACATCGTTTGAATCTTGTCAGTTACGATCCAGGAAATCTTGTCCGAGAAGATCCAATTTGTCACCCATAATTTCCAAATAAAAAATCCAGAAGTTCCCATTATGCTAATGAGTTAAACTAAAGAAAACTGATTTGTAATTTTAACTTCTAATTGATTTTGTTATGTATGTTATGTATTGTGGATGTACTACAAATCCACAACTTGTAATTCATTTTATTTATAGCTTCTGAAAAAGTTCACACTATTGCTCCGCCCTGTATTTATAATTTATTAACAATATTTCGCATCTAGGTTGCTAAACAATTTTTATTTATTATTAAATTATCTGATTTATGAAGAGTTACTATTAATTATTTATTAACCTGGAGAGTAGTACGCTTTGTTGATAATTTTCTAAACCTTTCTCGTCTTGGAGAAACAAATTATCCCAAGATGACAAAATAAAGTAGACGTAGACAAACGGAACACGAATTTATAAAGAAAATTATAAATTATTCAGAAAATTATCATTCGTTTCAGAAAAAGCTGCAATAAATAAAATATTTTTTGCAGTACAATGTCAAAGAGTCGTGCAGGAAACATTATAAATTAAAGAGTCCTTTACTTTTTGCAACGATGTTCAACAATGAAAATTAATTTAATATAAACAGGTTTTTACAAAGCACTTGTTGAAATTGGTAGGTATGGAGAAAATAAAGTTAACCGCACGAAATCGCGTTATAAAACCAAGTTTTTCTTCCGGACAGGAAAAACCGATTTTAACAAACTGCGGCAAAAATCAGAAATTGAGAATTCTAACTAAGGTTGACCAAGAGGGAGAAACCCTTTTAGTCCCTCTTGTACATTCCCGTATAACTTTTCAGACACGACTGGTCAGTTTAATTATCTTAACTTGGGTTCTAAATTATATAAATAATTGCATTTTTTAAATTTTCTTTCACAAAACTTTAATTTTTACTTAATTTAAGTCGAACTTACCTTTTGGCTAAGAGATGATGAGAATGCGTAATTAGGAATTTCCAGTTCCACCTAAAACAAAGAGTTATATAAGCTTGGTAAATTATTAAAAGAAAATAATTTTTCTACTGTACGAATTGTTTTATTTTCTCTTTGTGACAAGTTAAATTCACGTAAACACGTCTTAAAATTCACGTGTTAGTTTATTCAAAACTTTTTATAAACTTAAACATTTCTTTTGCATTAAAAGAAATTCAAAACAATTTTTATTTAAAAGTCGACTATGGCTTAACAAATCTAAAATTTTTAAGGTTTCACATTTTGCACGATTTATTCCAAGTTCTCGGATACATTGCTTATTATTAAATATAAATTACGTTCCACCTCATATACTTTCAAAACAATACTTTTCAAAAATTAAATCTCTTCTCCTCGTTACCCCTCTCAGCAACTTCAAAATCTTAAAATCCATCATACGGTCTCCAATATGTCAAGCAAAAGCTAAAAGTTTATGCAGCAAAAACAAATTAAAACCCATCGAACTGAAGTTTGTGCAACAAGAATATTAATAAAACCAAATTTCGTAAGACACGTTTTTATGGAAAGCTTTCAAATTTAGAAAAGAATTGAGTGGTATTCGATTCATTCCGTACACTATCCATCTTGTCTAATAAAATGAGACTTTTTACAGTATGTAAATGAAACACTAGAATTTTAATGCCTTCATTTGCACATTTTGTTATGATTTAGACATACAATAAAGTAGAATTAAATTACAAGTTTTACTTTTTTAATTTGTTGGAAAATATTTTATATTAAATGCGGCCCTATAGTAATAATTCCTTCCATGTTAACACGTAACACATTTCTGTTTGAGACGCGTTAGCATATAAAATATTGAAATTACTTCCATAATGCAATAAGTTACGGGGCAATTTTGTTGAAATGCAATAGGAAATAATTGAAATACTGCACGGGAAAGAATTAATTTCTACCACCGCAAAGTCGATAGTAGTTTCATGACAAAGTGTGTAGCAGCAATGCAGATAATTCGAAAAAGAATTTCTAATTTTTGTTCGAATATTCGGTAAGATATTCTGGCTTGCAGTAAGTTCTTTGTGCAATCAAGAACGACTTATGCGTGTGTACAAAATTAAATTAAATACGCACCTGTAGCTAATATTGTATTATAACACCACACGTGATGAACACAACGATTGGTTAATCGATAATTAAATCAGTTGCTTCAATTAAATTAGATAATTATTGTATAGACAGAGGTACTTTCAACATTTTAATTCAAATGTTGCATGCGACAATCAGATAAAATTTCCAATTTTCCACCGAAACGCCATTACTATTAATTTTTTTCATCAAATAGGTGCATTGTTTGTTAGAAAAACATTTTCTTTATGACGAAAATTATCATTAAATGGAAGGAAATTAGGGAATTTGGATTACTGCAAGCTTTTAGGTTAATTTTCAGCAAAATGAAGCCCTCATTGATACGCTTCGCACGTCTGTTATTTCACGATAAACATTTTCCCCAAAGGCTTTTGCAGGGTCCACAAATTTTTTGGAATCTTAAAATTTCTCACCTCGAGAGAAGGGGCAAGATATTTTTAAGTGGTAAAAAAAAGAGAAACGAAAGTTGTCGTTTCAAATAATCAAAGTGTTCTTTGGGGGAAAGAAAAAATGTAAATGGGAGCGTAATAAGTCACTCTATATTCAAAAGCAGGAAAACATCAAATCTGTCAAGTTTTGCTCGATAAAGAATCAGTTATTAGGAGTGATGGTTAAGAGTAAAAAATTAGCTTTTTATGTTTGTTCGTTCGTGCTTGAAAAAGTTCGACACAAAATATTGCAAAACTTGATAGAAGGTAACGCCATTTTCGACACAACTCCAATTATGACACAGTAATTAATTTTGGTGTAAATGGCGTAAAAATAGAAACTCAAAACCGACACAACAAATTAATTAAAAGGGAAGTTGTCGTTTGGTGGATGCCTAAGCATTTAAATTTAATGAAACGTCCCAGCTAAATGAATTAGTTTAAAAAACAAAAGTCCTCTGCTATTCAACACAATTTCTAGCAACCCCACCTGAGCAAAGTTCACGTATTAAAATTAATTTGTATCCTCGCGAGATGTAACCCACTTCTATTAAAATTGCATGCTAAAAAATGAAAGGAAAAACTAAAATAAAATCCCTATCTTCATTCGCAATAAAACGCTAAAAATTTCCATTTAAGCAAATAAAAATTATGTCGAGAGCTTGGATAAATAGAAAAACTCTTAAAACATCCAAGATTTTAAATAACTAATTTAAAGGAAATTTCTGGAAGTAAGTAAATATCGCTACCATATTTTTATAATTTCGTTTTTTATAAACACGGAATTACTTAAATGCAAATAAGAAAATGAAATTCCTTCAAAATGATATTTTGCCAACATATTTTAAATTTTCATGTTAGAAATAATAATGGGAGCATGATTTTACGAAAACGTCCTGAAATTGCATGGGAGGAGGAGGATTGACGATGCCTCTAGTCTACTAGGCAATATTACATTTAATTTAAATAAATCAATTTTAAGTTTTGTTTATTCGATTATTTAAAGCAGTCATGAATAAATAGCTTAATAACAATTTATTGGAGTGACAATGTGGTTACATTAAACGACTTTATTAAAGTGCAAATTTGCAACACAAATGCGATAAATTATATCAATAGAGACGACGATAATATGGGATATTCGCCTAATTCCATTCAAAATAAATTATTCCACTTGTGAAAAGCGAATAATAATGACCATTTTGACACAGAAATATCAAATGGGACGATGTGGCCAGTGATGGAAAATGAAAATATTTAAATTGGTTCGGTATTTAACATACCAGCTCTGATAATAAATTATTATGTTAAGAGAATCTTTAACATTATTAAGCTTAATCAAATGGTGGCCTCAAATTTTTTTTCGTCCCGACTGTTAGACGCTTCCGATAGCAAAAGTTCCAAATTTGCTGACTATTTTTTGTTTATATCCGGCGAAAGTGAGATTTACGACAAAATGCGTCAAGAAATAAATCACAGTTCAAGGAAAACAAAATCTCAATGTCAATTTGTACAAAAGATGAAGCTTCTCCAGTATATAATAGTCGAAGACGTATATAAAGAAACTTAGTCCAATGAAAACGAAAAGGATTTAAAAAGACTGTCTATCGTGAGCGGGCTTGTTATGTTATATTCGGCCTACAAAGCAGACAAATGTATAAAAGTAATTTGGAGTAATGTACTGTAAACGCATCGTTTTATTTCTGGGGTATTTGTTGTTTTACGTTCAACTCATTTACTAAAGTGTTAAATACAAGTTTCACGTTACCCTTTTTTAACACACACATACACCAGAGAGGGTCATTTAACCAATCCGTTAATTCTTTTTTTGGAGATTTTATTAAAAAGGAAATGATGCGAAGACTATGGAGACCACAGCCGTCAAATTAAGCCCAGTCAAGTTATTGCCGTAGCGAAAGGTTTATCAACAGGTTGTGTTAAGAGTAAAAGAAAAATCCATTATTTTGAATCGCCCCTTGTAAACCAAACCAAACCAACCCGAGACAAAAATCGCTGTTGAAGCTTTCAAAAAATTTAATTTAGAATATTGCAAGCAGCATCTAAAAATCTAAATACTAAAATGCCCTTATTTACAATACAAAAGCAAAAAATCAATTTTGAATTTATACGACAACATATAAACCCGAATTGCAAAATAAAACCGTCTAACCGCAGATTGAAAATTGTACACTGAATATAACAAACAAAATGGAAATGCGATACCTAAAATGGCCAAAATACGTTGAAATTGATACTTAGTCAATAAAAGTACCTTTACGTAAATAAATGTTTATCTTCAAAATTGAACGAATGTTTCGATTTTTTTATATTTCATCAGTGTGATAACAAAATTCATTAAAGTGACTGAAAAGACGCTATGAATAATAATAAATCACTCATTTTCGCAGGTATTGATAAAATGGGACCATAATTCAAAATTATAGTTGTAATCTTCTAACTTGAGACTAGCGTCGTCTCAACTGCAAATAACTGATTCTTTTTGTTAACGAATAAGAGCAATTTTTTTCTATTCCATGAATATTCCGTCAATTACAACTGTGTATAAACTGTATAAGGGAAAAACTTTTCCGATCAGGGCGTACGAAGGATATCATTTCGATAGTCTTAGGTATGTGTTTGTGCTCACCTACTAGGGTTTATGAGTGAGGTTAATCCTCAACACACACTTGAGATTATCGAAATGATACGATAATTCGTACGGGTCCGATTGGATTTCTATCTTGTGCAGCTAATGTACTTGTAAAATAAATTCTTTACTGTGATGCTAAAAAAAACTACTCCTTTAGTTGAAAACTAACATTATTATACAGAAACAACTTTGATTTAATGGAATTAATTACAGAAACTATTTGGTTGATGGGTATTTTTGAAGAAACAACTTCAATAAGAGTTAAAATCTCGAGTCTTAATAAATTAAGTAGGTATCGAAAAATCATAGAAACTGAAAAAAGATGTACAAAGATTGCGAGATTTCCTATGTAAGAAGATACATATTAACAGAAAATCAAATTATTAACCAACTGAAAAACTCAGAGTTTCTGGAAAATATTAACAACACATTTTATTGTACAAAAAAAATTAAATATATTGTAATTTGCATTTACAAATTGCATCTACAAATTGTAAGTTTGAATTAAAAATGTTTATATGAGAAAACTGATAAAATCAATTGTAACGCGTTTAACGCGGAGCATTTTGTAAACTAAAGACAAAATTAACCGATAATTACAGAATTAATTACAAGTAATTATGTACTCACGTTACAATAATACCGTAATTACTCATCGCGTGAGTAATTACTTGCCGATAGAGATCCAATTTCCGTAATGTACCAGTTAAAGTTTAATATTTACATACCTACACGTTGTTTTGCTACTCTTACTGGAGGGATAGTTTCCATAGGCTTTGCCTCCGGCACCACTTCCGTCAATGAAATAATTCGGCAAATATACATTTTAAATCAAATGTGATGGTTTAATTACTTACTATGACAAACCAAGTTGGCCTTGATTGATTGTACTTCAAGAAGATCCGCAAGTTACTTTGTAAACTTGAGAATCACATGAAGTCAATATGATACTTAAGAGGTATTCCCTGCTCGAGTTGGTCTGAGCATCGTCGTCTATTTTACGAGAGAGAAACGGTGAAGATAACTAGAATCTCGTCAGTTTTCATGCGCGTCACTTGGAATACCTGCCTAATTTAGATATTATATTTCGTACTCTTTCAGGTTGTATATCTTATAGGTTAATCTTTTACTACAATATATAAACGATTTACTAAGAGACCCCTACGCAAAATTTAATATAAGAAAGTTGTATGTTCCAGATTTTTAACGGAACACTTCGCATACTGTTTTTAAATTTATTTCTATGAAAAATAAGCTGTTATGGAAGTAAAAAGTGAACTACTTCCTCGGTGAACCACTTAGAAGTCATTTTAAATTAAACTACGAAACAAATTTCTATAAATTGCTTTATTATTAAGCAAAGCTAAAAGTTCATATTTTTATCCCACTGACTTTTCAGTTATTTTTCAAAAATAACTGGTTTAATTTGAATAGCTCTAAAAAGGCAATCTTAAATTTTCAGTGAAAACCAGGTAAGATTATAAGTTAATTATTATTAATTGTAATCAGTAAATTATTTAATAAATACTTTTATTTATATTAATAATTTACTGTTATTATTTTTTAAATCATTTGTGTTATCTGTGTATAATAATATTTTAAAAAAATATAAAAACATTCAAAATCGTTTTATATAAAATAAAAAGTTTTAATATCATTTTAAGTGGCATTTAATATCAATTTATATATCATCTGCTTTTAATTTGATGTTGAAGTAATATGTTGAATAAAATAAAATAGAATTTTAATTTTAAAGTATTGCATTTCAAATTTAAGCCAAAGATTTTCAAAACGAAATTAGAATTTTTTTATGTGAATCGATATTTTCGCTTTTAATGAAAGTATTAAAAGTATGTGCTTTTAAATTAGGACCCGTAATAATTTTCGACATAATTTAAAATACATGGATCTTAAACTATGTAGTGTAATTTAGTATTACATTTATAAATAAATAATTTAGTTAAACTGTTGTATGACCGTGGTTGATAAGTGAACAATTGATTTCCTAGATTTTCAGTTTCCTTTACTTAGAATAATAATAATTGTGAATGATCCACTTTATTGCAATATTTAATTTGTATGTTGTGCCAAAATTATTAAATCGATATCCAGGTACATGAGTTGCAAATTTATAAAAGCCACAAACAGAATAACCTGGTACTATATCCAACGGGAAATTAACCAAACAAAAATTTCATCGAGAGAATAAATTCGAAAATTTCAATTTTAAAATAAAATTTAGTGCTACTATTTGTTACAAGATTTAATCCTATCAAACAAAAATCCACTAGATAGAGAGATTATTTTCCAACAATTCTAATTATTAAATATTAAATGAAACAAATATCAATAACTTGAGCTATTAAAGGATTTGAGAAAGTTTTACTATTATTCTAACCTACATTTTTGTTCCTGTTTACGACATAAATAATTAAATGGGGTTGCTAATTCGTGACTAACAAGAGAGCTTGTTGTATCAGAACTTCCTGACGTTCTCGTCATCGAGTGGACCACCACCGCTTTAGCTCTAATAAATAGTTTGTTTAATATTGAATAATAACTATAAATATACTCGTACTATATTATTTTATATTATATAACAATAATACAAAACCGTTGAAATGTTGTTGTAGTAGTAGTTTAAACTAAAGGCATCTAGAAAAGTACATACATATATTTACACGATAAATGCGTTAATGTTAAATCGATACGTGAACAATCAAGACGAAAACTAATTTAGAAATAAAGAAAATATGCGCAACCAAGTGATGGATGTTTTTTTGTACATAATTCGTATGGTTCCATAACGATCTCAAATCTTGTCAATTTTTCACTCGAGGAATTTGTTTCAGCCATGTGTCACCACGAAGCGCAATATTGGAAACAAAACATTTACATACATTGAAAGACAATATATTTGCCTAACGACACCGAAACAAGCAGGAAACCTTTGGTAAAGGTAGGTTTTGATGATGTAAGCATATGGGGTAAGATCGTATGTCACTGTTGTATAAAGGAGGGTGGAGAATGATTACAACTTTGGAAAGACGAAGCTGCTTTTTCGTGATATACATCAAGGTCTCAGGTGTTGACCTTTCCTGAAAATAGAGCACAAGTTGATGGGATGTATTTATTACTAAGCAAGGTCTAGGTAGTACATTATTCAGTCAACAAAAAGGAAAAGCACCTCCGCTGTAATGAAATACTAGTAAGTCTTCATTCTCCAATTTTCCTACCGAATTAATTATTAATCGGTGCCAATAAACTAGAAAAGTAAATAATGAGTAGTAAAAAGTGGCCGACCACAAACGGATAATAGCTTTTCCTTTATAACAAGCTTTTCATTCCAGAACATAATCGTTCGGATACTTCATCAAAAGTAACTCGAGATATAAAAATCGCATCCATATAAAGTGTAATTAAAACGGAAGTTGCTATAAAAATACTCTTGGTCCAATTTCAGCACGAAGCAAAGCGCAAAATAAACGTCAGTCGATAGAACTAAACTAAAGTAACTACGTCAATTTCATAAGATTTTGAAGACTGCGGACCCCTGGACTTAATTATTTTGTGAAAGTGACAAACTGCCATCTGTAATATAATTTCCACATCTCATCAAAATCGTGTTAAAATTTATGTAGGAAAAGATGTATATCGAATAAGCGTGGCAATTTTGGTGGACTAATGCCGACAGATATAACTTATTTCTTCGTTAATTAGAGCACGAAACGGAATACCGAAGGAAATTAATGTGATAACGAGATGCGATTTAAAGTAATAATGCATAAGTGGCTTAATCGATAATATGAAAATCAAATCCAATTTAAGTTTTACAACAACTCTCGCCACACTTACGTCTTCACTAATAATTATTATTCGCAACTTTACAAGCTAGTACTACCTATACCGTTCAGGCCATTATGCCGTGCTTGTCAACATCAAGAAGCAAATTAATCAAAAGAAATTCATTAATATCAAAGTAATTATGACGCAGACCTAAAAATAACAATAAAAGTAAAATATGTTTGCTCGATATAATTTCATAACTTATTTATCACGCCCTCGCTTCCCGACCGTGCATCGGGGCTAAAAGTTCTTCAATGTTAAAGCTACAAAATACTAACGATAACAGTAAAGCTTTGACGTTATTCGCATATTCAAAGAATGTAATATTAAAAAGGACGTTATTGTGATGACTGATAATAAAAAGAATCTTTTCTGTCCAAATACGCGACATGCAATCGTTTGTTATCAAGAAAAGTTGGACGAAGCAAACAATATTTACAAAATGACAAACGTTGGCCCATTAAAAGCAACACAACTAAACGGAAATCTTTTTAATATAAAATAATATGTTAAAAAAGTACAAAGAAAAGAAACCTTACTCCAATTAAATATTTTTTGTTTCAATTAGGGTTGTTCAAAATTAATGCTTTTCAAAGTTAATATTCTCAATTCTGCCTTAGGCTCGGTTTTACATAGACTCATAAAGGAGACTAAACCAACTGCGCTACCAAGGTGATTAGTTTTATATTATATAATAAATTTTTATATAGATAAAATGTTTATACAATAAAGCAAACTACAACATTTTGGAAACAATACAACTTCAATTCGTGATCGATTTATAAACCAGTGGTGCGACAACAAGGCCGGGGGGCCTGATTTGAGTTGAGGCCTTTGTGAGACATAAGAAGAAAGAAAAAACCTCTTTTAAAAATATTTACGTTATACATACATGTCGTCTATTTCCAGTATCTACTAATAGACAATTAGTTAAAGGTAGTTACGCCGTTGTCCATAACGATGTCTGAATGGATATAACACAATGGCTCTGTACTACATCATTAATTACCATTATAACGAATTAACATTGCCAGTATAACAGGTGAGCTTATAGTACTGTAATCAGATGGTATTTATACCTTTCAATACCTATTTGGGAGCTGTTACAGGGTAGCAACATTTCGATCTAAAACTTGGAGTACATCTACAATACAGAAGCAAGTCAGTAGTATTCATTTTATTAACTATATACCGCATAGTAGAATGATAGTTTGAACGTGCGATCCTAAACACGACACAAATGAATTTTGGAGTTGGGAGATTTAAACCTGTGACAATTTTACAAAAATCTTTTATTAGTTGATGAATTAAAATTTAATTAAAGTTGGTGTGTATATTTATATCAAAAAAAGAACCAGATAAAAATATCAGATAAACAAAAATTATTGCTTGCTTTAATGTTTTTCAACAAATTCCAAATGTGTTCTAAAACAATTTTTATAATACAGTTGAGTCCTACTCAGTTTGAATATATTCGAATGGAGTATCGATAATCCGGATATGAAAATCTGGATTTATATACCTACAGAAAAATTCCATTTCGGAAAATTTCCTTCGATCCTAATTGTAAATTCACAATGGCCGTAAACATAGAAAATACATAAGTATAAGAAACGCATAATTGACAATATAATTTAATGTAGTCGGTGCAACCTGCTCTAAAGCTGGGTTTACATTATTCATTTCAAACGATCTATTCAGTTAAATTCCTTTGAGATGAACACGAACTGAACGTCTGAAGCACTGACTGCTTCCGTTCAAATGAACAACCGACATGACCGGAGTGGTTTACACGTTCAATTCTTGTTCACGTCAAAAGAATTCAACCGAGTTGATCAGCTGAAATGAATAATGTAAACTCGACTTCAAGGTGCGTTCTAAGTAAGCTGCTTTGGGGTGCGTTCCACTTGGGCGCATCCATTTTCACGTTCTTATTACAGCAAATAGGTGGAATGTGTAGAACTCCCGCAATTAATCGAGACCGGATTTCTTGCGCAGTAAAGGTGGAGGGAGAACGTGCCAGTGCTCGGATCAATTTTCGTTTCTGCACATCAGCCACACCCTGTCACGATTGATTGTGGAAGCTCTACGTCCTAACTTGAAAAGAAGCAATTGGATTCTATTCACTCTAAGCGTGAAAGAAATTTTTTAATGATATACGCTAACATCAAAGCTGTGAAGGTTAAAATTTCTCATTCTCGTGGTTAAAGGATTACAAAAATTCTGATGGAGATTAAAATGTTTGACTTTAACAAAGGTAATTAGAGAATAAAATATCGAGCTACTATGTAATTTAATCATTTATTCAGGAAGAGCTTTCAGTTCTTGATATACGTATGTCAAAATGTACTACGTCAATATTTATCACAATGCATTTTTAATTTCCGACGAAGGCAAGTTTATTTAGTTAATCAATTATTTATGGTCTTGAATGTTAATAATTGTTAAATTACCGTTTAAGTACGATTTTTACCAACGTAAGCACTACGCAAAATATAAATTTTTAAAACACCCTAGAGATATATTATGATAATAAAGGGCAAATTACAAATTCAGGAAAACTTTTTGAAAAGTATTAACGTGTTGCTGTAATTAAACGTATTAGCATGTCGAAATAGAATTCTAATTAACTTTTTAATTGTAAACTTAAAAATGTTTCCATAAACCCACCGAATATGTCCATTTTACAAAAGAAAAGACAAAATTCCCACATTAAATGCATCCCCAGTGTAATTTAACAAAAATGCAATTTGCGTATATACGGCTCTTACATAATAAACGTACCACGTATTTAATTTGTGCTTTTTTTTTCTAAATAAACGTGAAGACATAAAAAATGATTTTGTCGACGTCTAAAAGAAGCGTTTAAAATTACAAAAACTGTGTGACATGGTGACAGCAAAACGTTTATGCCAAAAACATAAATAAATGATATTTCGTAAAGACAAAAATGAACACAACAATGCATTTTGGGATAGCAGCCAAAACGTCATCAGGCACCATCAGGTACTCTTGACAATAAAGTTGAAAAGTTTTTTAGTTGAAAATGAAGGACTAATTTAACACAAAGTCGCTTATTAATCTTACGTCGACGACATTTACGTCACTTAATTATTATTACGCCTTTAACGACAGTTATTAATAATGCAATTTGTGAAAACAGACGAACTGTCAGGACCAAGTTTTCAATAGATAAACTGTCACAACGTGCTGATTAAATCGGTGCTACCAAGTCCGCTAATTACTGGATGGATAAGATACGCTACTACAGCTTTTGGAATAGGGCGACCACGAAGGGAGCAAGGGAACTACTTCACATAGATCTTCGGAAAATCAGAGCTTCCTCGTTTGCTTGGAAACAGCAGTAAATTGTTAGATGGGCTTGATACAAAATGAGGGAAGCACGAAAATTTAGATGTATCTAAATTTAAAACGCGGCTCTAAAATTTACTATCTCTCCTTTGAATTTTGCACTTTTTTATATTCAATTTAAAATAAAAGTGGTCGGCTTTCTTAGTAAATTAGTACTCCGCTAATTACTGAAATAGATTTTTTTGTTTTTGTGAATTCCGCTGGAATGACCTAAAAACTGTTCTTGAAACTACCGAGTCGATTTTATTCATCATTAAGATGTTCCTTCATGAAAGTTTATCTGTGTTCCGGTTCTGAACCGGTAATGAACGTTCCTGTATCGAATCCTACCACGAGAACTGTAAATTACAATTCCCAGGACCACTTCATTTAAATGTATATTAAGGAAGGTGAGCTTTAGCATTATTTCGATTGGTTTACGCAGGAACCGTTTATGCGCGTGTTAGGTAGCACAAGAAATTTTCAAATTGAAACGCCATTAATCCAATTTATAACATTCTACAAAAACACTTTGTTTCCAAAGTTCAATATCAAAATTACTTTTATTTTAGCCAAATTGAAAATACGGCAGAGGCGGACTCGTGAGTTTGAACATTTAAATTTTTATACGTTGCAACCAATCTGGAAATCAATTGCAGATTAAAAGATGTCCAAGTTTTTGATTTAAAAGTATCGATAGAGGAAGAAGCTCGCAGAATATGCAAAGTGCAAGGAGGATAAATTATCAATATTTACGAGAAAAGCAAAAGAAATCACACGAGAAACGAATTCATTGTTAGCACTTCAAGTAGCGTGGTTATCGAAATCTAGCACACTAAGCTGATGGGATTGAATATTTGTGTTCGAATCTACACAAAAATATATAAAGTGATATGGGAATACTTCTTTTAAATTTTGCCACACTCCTACTACAACACGTCAAATTTACATCAGCTATTGGAAACGAGAAAATTTATTTCTCGGAAATATTCTAAAAAATCACACCTTTTACGACATTAAAAATTTAAATCTCTTGTGGGAAATTTAAGCATTGATTGAAATGTTGCAAAGGAACTAAAACTAAAATTAACTTTGCGGTATAAGTTTTCCTTGGCTGTTCTAATACTATCGGGAAATTACAACCAACAAATTGGAAACTTTCACGACAATCTAAAAATATATTTATCCATTAAATTTTCAATATTAAACTTGCGATGTAAGAAGTGACGTTTTAACAAATATTTTATTGCAAAAAACGTCCAAATGGCGGTGGTTATAAAACGAACCAAACGAGTTGGTTCCGTTTTGCATAACTAGTACTACGTCAAATTGATAGATACAAAATAATTTTTTCAATAATGAAAAAGACAAAATATTCAAAAATTTAAATTTTTGTAGTGACCACTATATTCATTTTTTACTGTTATTATTTAAATTATATCATTTTGATTTTATTCGTCACCGACAAGTATGTAACTAGGAAATTTTCCTTCCAGAATGAATAATTTTCTTGTCCGTTAACAAATTATAAAATAAGTAATTAAAATCAAATAGAGATCAAATATGTACGTAGTACATATGGAAATAATAGTTTTACTGCATATTTGAGCTAGAAGTTGTATGAAAAGTTATAACGATTGAATTTTCCACTCATCCGTCAAGTTGCAAAATTAAATATTGACCTATTTTAAACAGTATTTCAACAAATTTTAAAACTTAAAAAATTGATATTGACTCATTTTTATGAGTTCAGTTTTCGTGTGTTAAACATCTCCATGATAATCAAATTCTGTGCCATTACTGTGCACAAGATTCCACCACGACGATCCATCTTCTTGAATATAATAAATTTCAGTTATAAATTTTTATAAAAAATTACAAAGAAGCAAGTTTAAGTAAAAATAATCGACACAAAAATGTTGTAAAAACGTAGTGATAATATGAAATAAAAATTGCCTTACATCCATTTTAGGAAAAGCTACATATCTAATAATAGCTCCTGGGACCGTATAAGATGCTGTTTAATATGAAGGAGAGCCAACTAAATTTTAACTACCTCCGTAGAAGATATAAATATTATTGTAGTTGAGCAAATGTTAATTCAAGAAACTATAACGCAACTTAGGGCTCAAGGCAATTTCCTTATTGAGCAATTTTCTCGACACCAACAAATGAACGGCACAAAATGATGATGAAAACAAAAGATCAGATTAAATTTTACGCCCCACTAATAATTATAATTAATGTTCTATTATAACAGGTAATTATTAATTATTAAGATTTAAGTTACAGGAAGGTGAAGGTATAAAAATACCGAGACAAAATTTTTTATATTTTGCGGTGAATCTTACCTTTGTTGTTTCAATTATTAGTTCAACCTTTTTGAATTCTGCATTTTACAATAAACTAAAATCCGATTACCGCTTGTTGCAAGCGTTTAGTAGGTACTGCGTGTGACAGTTACTATTAAAATACGGTTAGTTTCATTACCACATTTCCACTTTGTAAATTAAATTTCACACCGAGTTAATTAAAATTAGGAAGTACCTATAGGAAAAATACATAACCACAAACAAAAGGGGCAAGCTTCTTAAATTATTATTGCAACAGCAGTTTAACATTTCCACTTACCCCTAATAAAAACATAAAAATGAAAAACTAGGAAAATACTTTTGTTTCTTATCACCCAACTGAGAAACGAACACGATTTTACATTACACTCAGAATTGAAGGAAACTATGAAATAGGTAACTTCAACGTACCGGAAATAACCATCTGTAACTGACAAACTATTGTTTGCATCCCTCTGCGTAGTACTCAGCCATCGTACAATGTAGTGGAAAAATTTCACTTTTATAATAACCAGTCAACAGTTTAGTCCCAACTAACCATCCCCTGTTTTATCGAGAAATCCAATCGCGCCATATTTGTAATTTTTTGTTTTAAAAAAGTGTTGGAGGCACTAACAAAGTTGATAAATAATATGAGTAGCCGAAACTTTCGAAATTTGAAATTCAAATTGTATAAATTTATCTAAGCAATTTTTTGCACTTAAAAAACTAGGTCAACACAAAAAAGACGTCGTAGAATTTTATGCATAAGCAAAGCCATGAACGCCTCTAACAATAATAAATTTCCAAATGTCAAACAGTTCAAATATTCTTTTATTTTCAGTATGATGATAGCGAAAATATTGCACCCTTTCGATTCAAAGCGTAACAGTAAAATCTGAAGACTCTTGAAGATTTTTTTAAAAACCTATAAATAAGCTGAAACAGCATAAATTACACTATATTTCGCATGGTTAAACCACTTAAACTACTTTAATTGTTCCTGGGTAGGACACATGTCGAATTCTAATTTATATGTACGAATATCAACTGTTTGAGGGTTGCTTACCGAATCTAAGGGTAGCGATATTGACTACACACACCTGCTTTGCTAGTCGTCCAGGTGCTGGATGGAAGGGCAATAAACCACGCGTCAGGACCTAAAACCAGATTCAAAATAAAAACACGATATCAAAACATTGAAATTTTTAGCAGTCGCAATAAAAAAGAGCACCCATAGCGCCGTTATGAATGCCACTTTACGACAAAACTCTAATATTTATGAAGGCAGAGAAAAATATTGAACTAACTTCGGATGTTTAAGGTGATCCTAAGAGCATCCAAAAAAAACCACACTCAAAACATAACGTGAATCGTTATTAAATAAAGTACCTACAGAAAAAACAAAATATGATTCTGGAGCGATAGTTCCTTTAACGAAATATTTCATGTTCGAGACCCTACAAGTAATAGGAAGTTCCTTACAAGCATTGGCGTTTTTAACATTTCCTAGGAGCCAAGGTATGTATATAATGCGGCTAGGGACCAAAAGCTGTAATGGGAGTTAAGGTTAACCTCGATTCCGGTCCTGACTAAATTAATTATCGTTTTATTTTCGGTAGTTGGTAGAATTGGAAGTTCAATTCAGTTTCAGGTTGGTATTACCGACGATAAAATTTTGATTATAAAAATGTATCTTGAATTTGTATACCTATTGAAATAATAAATAAATTAATTTGTGGAGACATGACGTCTAAAGGAGAGGACGTTCAAGCGTCAGTTGTGCTGTGTATCTTTCCTGGTTGACAGTTTAGAAGGACTAATGTTTCTTAAATCCTAGAACTTCGAGTTCAGTAAGTCTCAAAATCACTTTGGAATCAATCAAAAAATAATAATCAATTAGATAATTATAATCGTTTAGTAAGATGATGTAGGTACTAATAAAATGTTCCTCGATGGGGATATGTCATATAATATTATGTTATATGCGTGCTAAATAAATTGAGTTGTCGGAGGATGGACCATATTCCACCTAAAGTTTGTTCTGCTTTAGCATCTTTTATTTTCGTTTGTATCCCTTTTTTCGTAGATATTTGAGCACTAGGTATGTTACAGTTTACCGTATTCATTTATTAACAACCTAAAAAAAATGAATGAGCGTAAAAATTCCGTAATGTGGCGAGAGAAAATTTGCCTTTTCAAAGAAAATCCTTATACCCATAGTATGCTGTTTCAAATATATAGAATTTAATTTAAAAATAATTAAACAAACTTATTTAAAATTTTGAATACACTCGACTTTGAACTAAAAATAGTAACTAAACCGAGTAATTTACTCAAATTTTTAGAAGCACTGCATTAAATTAATGTTCGTTATTAAAATGTTTATTTGTAGTTTATCTGTTAATAAAATGCATTTCCTTTAGTGCTGTGCTCTTAATCATCGTCTTCGTTATTACCAGTAAAATTTAAATGGTTGGAAATATTAGTGCTTATATTAAATCATTATTAACTCATAGACTCATACCATAATAGTTAAATGCGAAATATAGAATATAATATTTAATTAAGTTGGAGTGATATTATATCGACAGAACTTCACATCCTTCGACTAATAAGATTTACTTTCAAATGTGAACTATTTTGATATTTTGAGAGTATAAAGTGAATATAAGTAAGTAGAAAGAAACGAGGAAACTCTTTTTAAGCAATCATTTGAAATATTTGTGAGTCAAACATGAATAAGATAGAATTAAAACAAATACAATTAGGACTTCTAAATTCAAATGCAAATAGCTGTATCCGAAATAAAAGGCGTTTTTGTGATTTTGATGTATAATTTTTGGAAAACCTTTACTACGAAAGAGTTGAATTCTTTCAAATAATTGATTTCTTGCAAAGCATTTGAGAGGTCTAAAGGTGTTAAAAGTTCATCAAAAGAAAATTCGAAAATCGGAATAACAAATGGAAAAGTAACGTATTTAAAGTAAATTTACTTACTTACAGCTTAAAATTTGATATTTTAGGTACCAATAATAGAACATTTTTTTTTTATAAAAAAAAGGGTTGCAGGTAGCTACTTTGGGCGAGAAAATACAAATTTTACGATTGAAATCTCGATGAATTCTGAAAGAGTATATTTTAAATAAGAGAATAAGCGGAGGTACAATGCCCTAAGTGCACCGGTTTTTTCAAAAATCGAATTTAAAAACTTCGATTTTTGCAGTAAATTTTAAAGCAAAGTCGCTCGGGATTGGTTAATTCTGTCGGTACGTGCACCCAGATATAGTCTTAGCTTTGCGCAGAGTGGGAGCGACACTTGCATTGCGATGCAGTAACAGTGCACTTCGAACGAAAATCATGATTTTCAACCCTAAATGTGCCGGAAAAATGGCTTTAAGCCCTCGAGCGTAGCGAGAGGTGCTTAAAGTCGATTTTTCCTTGCACAACCACCTTTCCGAATAGTACATGTGCTGGAAAAATGGCTTTAAGCCCTCGAGCGTAGCGAGAGGTGCTTAAAGTCGATTTTTCTTTGCACAAGTACCGTGCGTTAAAGATCCACTGTCACGAGTTTCACATCTCAAAGATCCACCTTTTCATTGATCTGTCGCGCCTAGGGATATTTTTAAATTAGTTGTCATTTTGATGAAAATGGCTCGAAGCGCCCGAAGGGTGCTGAGAGTCAATTTTCATCAAAATCACCCTGGCAAGAGCCGGATCTACCGGCAAAAGTAACTACCGTTCGTTAAATTTAAGTAACCCTTTTCTGAGGTAATTTTGGTCCTGAAAAGGACCTTTTTGTCGTGACGTTACACAGGATACCGTTCCGCGATTTGATGGAGGAGTCCATTAAACACGGCTCCTGGTGTGCGCCCAAATATGCCAACCCACAAGAACTGGTCCAAGTGACTCGCAAGTAGAGAGGAATGCATCACACCCAAGCGACGGCAGAACCCCTTTAGCTGCGACCAATAGCCCTCCACTGCATTTGTGCAAACCCCTGTAGCGGGGTCTACAAAATTGCGGCTGTGGTTCACCCATCTATGCTTGTAGGCTGGAGCAACTCCCGGTATCTTATCCAGATCCCAGTAACCCCGCCAACCATCCGTCCAAATTTCGGTCCCGGGTCGTACCAAACCGACGATGAGTTTGTGCAGCGTTTTCTGCTTGCGATCCGGAACGAAGGCAACAACCCCTCGCTTAGCAGTGAGACTGTAGATACCTACAATCCACTGCTGAGGAACGATTCTGCCAACGTTATGCTTACGCTTCGCGACTACACTCTCGTCAATCTGTACCACCTCACCCGGGCCGCCGAGTTGAACGAGTGCAAGGTTGTTGCGGAGTTTCCAGGTGCAGATGCGTCGAAATTTCTGGTGTAACTTATAAACGGCGTGACGATCCATCCCGAGAACGCCAGCAGTTACACCAGCTCGAGAGTTGTTCGCCCAACACCATAAAACGCTGAACACCAGCTTCGGTGGAAGCCTAAGAGCCGCAAAAAAGGTCTTGTCGCTGAGTGAATGCCTTCTCCTGCACTTCGGACACCGGAAGCAGTACTTGAGGTTGTACGTTTGGTCTCTCACCAATGTGCAATAGCGTCTGCACGAATGTTTCGTACAGCGCTTATTGGTTGGCAACAACCGAAGACCCTGCAGGAACTCCACCACCTCTGCATCGCTCCCACTGAACAATGCAGAAACGTCGTAAATAGAATTTACATTTACATCAGGAATCGGGAACGGATTCGCTGCCATTGCGTCGACTACTGAGTAATTTGTCAAGTGCAACACTACTATGCATTACTCCACGCGTACCGACAACAGAATGCCTCGCTCGCAGAATGCCACCGTGATTAACCAATCACAAGCGATTTATTCGTCGAAAATCAAGCTTTTTTAAATTCGATTTTTGAAAAAACAGGTGCATTTAAGGCATTGTACCTCCGCTAATTATCTTATTTAAAATATACTCTTTCAGAAAAGTTCGAGGTTTCAATCGTAAAATTTGTATTTTGTCGCCCAGAGTAGCTACCTATCCCCAAAAAAAGTATCTATACAATATAAGCGCTCTTGATCCTGTTACGATTTAAAACATTTTCGTTAGGACGATTCGTTATAGGTTCGTTTGATAAATAAAATTTTATTCTTCTTAATTATCAATTTCTTTGGAGAAACTGGATTATTCAGTTTTGAACTTTGACTACATTTTTGACTTTTACGATAAAATTGCTTAGTTTTATACAGATCCTTCTTAAGAGCACATTATTTAATTTTAACTTGTTTCATATTTTTTTAGATCGACCGGCAGCTGATGACCCCCTGATTTTAGAATTCGAAAAAGTTCTAGTAAATTATATTAAGGATCATTATTTCTGTACGTCAGAAGCATAACACTGTAAGTAGCAAATCATGATTTTTCAGGACAAGCAAAATTTGTCTTAGAAAATAGGTAGGGGTAACTTTACAGCGCTACAGAATTGTAGTCTGAAGGTTAATGAAAGATGTTTTATATTATTTTAGTACTTTATTTACCAGGTACATAATATCTTTAGCAATCTTGAAGTTCAAAATGTAGTTAGCGAATTTGTGACTTACAGTGTTATGCTTCTGACGTACAGATTTGTACTTTGCATTATTTTGTAATAAGAGAGAACAAATTATTTTTCCGCCATTTACAAATGACGGTTTTTCTTTTCTGCCCTAGGATATTAAAAAAATACTATCATTTCCACCAGTAATTTGATCCGTTGTAATCTATGCTTTTATTACTTTCGAATGCTACAGTTAATAAAGAAACTTCTTTAAGTTAAAAATGTAAACATTAATAAAAAATTTGCACTAGGGTCGTGTACAACGTAAAACAAATTAAGCTGTAAATGTAAACTGAAAATAAGAAAGAGATGCAAATTTCCTTGTTTAAATGTAATTTTGACAACATTCCAGATTATCTCGAATGTGTTTTATCTCTGACTGTGCATTAGTATGTATAAATGCAAAATAATTATATGGATATCGTGTTAGATTAAGCTAAAAGGTGATGATGTGAGAACTCGAAATGCAAACCCAAAATTGTACGGTATACGCATCAGAGAGATCGAAAATTATTTAAAATTCCCCATGCATTTAAATTGCACCACGCGCTTCAAATTCTTAACATCTACTTTACATATACAAATCAAAATTACACAAGACACGTAATTTACATTGGTGGTAAAATTAGGACTACAAATAAACATGTTCAAACGTGAACGTACATAATGCGTCTCATAAAATACAAACAAATTAGCGATAACTATAAAAGGATACGCAATATGAATAATCATTAGATACAAATAATACTTGGTAAATTTTCTAGCCCACAAATTAATATGAATAGAATGCAGTAATTTAGTTACCTTGTTATTAAACCAAGTTGAGCATAATATTTAATAAATTCATAAAACTAACCAAAAATTATTTTAAACAATAATTATTGCATAGCTAACAGAAAATTGGAAACTTTGAATCCACGAATATTATATAAAATGTATAACTAGCTATTTCGTGCTAACAAAGTCAACGCGAGCTTCAAAATGTCTTCCAAATATGAAATGTACATTAAATGTACACCAAAGTATTTCATTCGATTAAAATTAAATTATATGAACACCAAATCTAATCAGTGTCTGTTCGTATATTATGATGTGAAATAACAGGAGAATAATCCCTCGACAGTGCAGTTTAATTTTATGGTATATTGATACATCACATCCAACCAATTCTGTTGGCTATTTAGAGTCGGTATTGATTATGAATAAATGGAACGGAAGCCTTATTCGATCAAAACCAATAATGGTTGTTGGAAATAGTTTTTGATTTATACAACTTAATGAAATGTAATAATGTGTTATAAGTCAATAGATTGTGGCCAAATTATGCTAACATCAAAATATATTGTGTACCAAAACACGAAAACTACACGTATCGATCGAAATTAACAATCCTAAATTTATGTCGCACTCAGAAATTAAAATTATTTGCTAGACTAGCTGCAAACTGCATCATTTCGGAAATGCAAGCCAACTTGCGCATCAACTGGAACTAATTATAATTCACTAACGCGGAAGAGAGCATCAACTATGTATACACTAAATTATTACAACAACTCTTAAAACGACGTTGTAATTTCTTTTATAAAGTCGACTTTTTCGTCAAGAAAAGTATAAAAACCTCACGACTTAACTTTTAGACTACAGCTTCATCACAAAGCAGTTTATGTTCCAAGTTTATTTCAAAGTTGGACGGAAAACAAGTAAATTAATTACGAATTACGTTTATCGGACATCGAATTTTGGGGTCGTTATAGCAGCCCCCCGGATACACAGATATAGAATAATATAATATAGGTTCCAAAATTTTTATTTAAATTAAAAAGATTCATTTGGAGCGTAAATTAAATTCAGTATAGACAATTTTTGTACTAAATAAAAGAATAAATATTGGTGAAGATAAAAAAAATTTAGGTGATTTTTTTTACTATCCATAAAAGTATCTATTTCCCATTAAATGATATCAGAGCGTTCTTTACAAGACACAAGATAACTTCCTTCGTAGTCAATATTGAGAAAAATACATAAAACAAATTTTCCAATCTCCAGTAAAGTCCATTCTTTCATGTTTATGTTCCCAGTAGTGTTTCATATTACGTCTGTATCTCGAGCTCAAATCTTCCTCATCAAATTCTTGGTCAAGACGGCAATTCTTGACAGATCCCTGAGAGACCCTCAACATACAAAATTCGCCCCGCCACCCACTCTAGTAAACTCCACTATCAAGATCCCTTAGTTTATTTGTTCATTTCTACCACTAAGCAAATAACTTCGTCCGTAAGGTAATCGCACCCGTATTCAAAGACATTGCAGCCTAAGTGATGCTATATACAGGAACATTCTACTTTAAAGCGAACGTAATCCACTCTAATCCGAAGAGTCGACTTTGCCTCGTTTTCGAGGCTCTTTGCACTCAACAAGAACTAAAATAAAGCGAACACCCTCTCATTTACTTAGTTTCGAATTTTTCCAACCATGCATATGCATTTTGACGCCCCTTTTTATCGTTACGAGAAAAAAGCTCCATTTAAATTGAACAGCCACAATAAACTTTAAGTAACTGAAAGTGGTAAATATACATGCAGGCCGAGTCAATACAGCGCAAAATTAATTAATAATCTCTTTTATCTTCTAAAAGCGTAATTAATTAAGACTTGAAATTTATCTTACCACTTACTTTCATTACAGGAAATATTCATCCACATTTGAAGAAAATGAGAAATTATGTTTTGGCTACATAAATCCGCTTCTTCGAAATGTTGCAAATTATTTTGTTGCGGTAACGAGATGGTCAAATCACACTTATTGTAATTGGAAAGATGTAGAAACTTCTTGATACTAACGCAATTATTGCAGCTGATAGAATGCGTCGATAATGGGTTTCCTTATAATTAACTTCTTAGGCGAGGTAAAGTCGGAAAATCTGTTGTCCGTTTCCGCATTATTATTCTGCTATCGCTATAAAGTTAAAATCTGGAAAGTTGAAATCTATATAGACGATTTTTATTAATATTTTCCAGTCTTAAATTTTACTTTTTATTGACCAAAAGTGACCGTAAAAATTCAATCTTCATAAATATAAAACCAAACGCTACTTGATTATTTATTGGAAGGTCGTCGAGGTTTTGGTACTACATAAAAAAATTGAAAATACATTTTGATTATCATTGCAAAGAAGCTTTTTGTGAAAAGCACACCCAAGTTGTTGTAAATGCGAGACATTTTGCGTTAAATATGTTAAGCATATAATATTTGGGTTTTAGAGCTGTCATGTTTAATCTCGTTTAAGCCACTCGTGCAAAGTTTTTGTTCTAAAAACTCAAATTACTAGATCGAGTTGTAACGTAAAATAATAAGCTCGAATTTTGGTTAGGAAAATCGGGCCAAGCCGCTTCAAGAACGGTCTGTGCCATACAATATATACAGATCAGATTATTAAAACAAATCCGCTTACAACGTTTACAGATGTAACTTGCCGAACACGTACATTACATATACCAATTAATACATGTATTTGTTACAACGTTTATAACTTCGCTTGCGATTACTTAATAAATTATTGTGGTGTAACAGGTGGACGATAAGGCCTCCACAATGAGCTTAAATTTTCCGTGTCAATTCTACGCACAATTTCAATTCCACTCTGTTTACCTTAAATTTTCCGAACAATTCATTTTCCAATCAGGCAAAGTAAAATTTATTTCTTATATAAACAGAAACAATTATAAAAGACAACTTTGATAAATTAAAATTTCTTGACGTAGCAATAAAAAAATACTAAATCCATTTCACGCGGACTCTGATTACATAATCTTGAAGTTACCTTGGGTAATCCGGGAGCTATCTTATGTAAATAAGTGCTTGATATTTTCATGCATTTGAAAATTCGTTCTTAGCTTTATAAAGATAAGAATTCAGAAAGAACAAATAGAACATTTCTATACTCAAATGTTTGAACAGCAATGAACTTGCTAGGTAATGGAAAAATAACTTTTAGATAGTAAGTAATTGACGATTCGGTAATATGAACACAAATAAGTTCAGATTATCAAAATTGCACTGTAGTTCAAAGATGAACTGATGGTAATGTTCGTAATGACCGTTTTATTTTTCTAATTTTTGATTTATAATATAAAAATCATACAAACAAAACCCAAGTTCTGCTCGTCCCTTTGTCTTTTAGAAACAAATCAAACCATCTCTAACGAAGGGAAAAACTTGGCTAAAAGTAACTGTTCTGGAAAAAAATTGAAAGGTTTGAAATGGACATAATTATAATGGAGATATTTCATTAAAAAAAAAAAAAATTTCGATAACATCAAACATTATTGAAAGTGCGTAAAGTGTATGAGTTATAATAATGCATTTTTTCTACTTATATTGAATACTACAATCATTGTATAGTATTACTTAACATGGTGTAATAATGATGGTCATTACTGAAGTGTTGAGTAAATGGTTCATTTTAATTATTGCAAACATTTTTTCAAAAAGTTAAAAATAATTTTGGATAACATTAAACCAAAATATTGTTGCTGTTATCAAAAATTCTGGAAATGCATTTTCTATTTCATAAAAAGATTTTCACCCACAAAAGTTGTTTATTGTTATTTTTCTGATATTGGGTCATCCATTGATGACGAGCCGTTCCAGTTTCCCTTTTATCTCAAAATATTTGTATGGACAATTTTACCCATTGACATCGTAAAGTCTAAATATTATTTATAATTTAAACGAAGTAGAAAAATAAGTTCAGTAGTCTTATTTTGGACCTTGATGTTAACCTACATAAAGTTTCTCAATTAGAACCCAAAATTTCCGTCTGTAACTCAGACATGGATCACCCCAAATCAATGCTACGATTTACAAAATTATATTTTATAATAAAAAAATTTTAAATCTTCACCACCGATAAGTAATTACTCACGCTAGACTTGCATTATAAACACAATGGAAAAAAATCTATTGTGACACGCTTATTGCACAGTTTTGCATTCTTACTGAAAATCTACTTATAAAATTAATTATTAATTTTTACAGAGATTCGATCTCCCATATAGGCAAACAATTACCATAAGCTAAAAGAAATTATTAAGTAGTATGTAAAATTACAGTATCTATTATGCGTTATTTAATGATAAATGCCATGCAGTGCGTGTAATTAATTTTGCAATGTGTTTGAAATATTAATTACACGGTAAATTTAATTTTGTTACGTCGACGTTTGACATTAAAAAACACATACAAATTTTACCTAAATATTTCTTGGTGAGCAATTACATGATTTAATTCTTTGATGTATTTTTGAACCTTGACAAAATTTTAAAAGCTTGTAATTTTTCTCAGCCCTATCAGCAGATAATGTTATTGTTAACCATAAAAATATTTCTAAAAAATTTTTTCCCTAAGACACTAAGTTTCTGTACTATTTCAAGTTTAAAAGTTTGTAAATACTTGATTTACTCAAGAAGTGAAATAGAAATTTATTGGAAGTTATAATAGCCTAGTTTTCTTGTTCCGTATCAATAATTTATCTTCTACATTTTTTATGACTCGACTATGATTTTTAAAATTCCATCAAGTTTCAGCACTCGAATTGAACTTAAAAAATAGTACACAACACCCTGTCCATTTCTAATGAAATTTGATTTTTCAAGTTCCAAATAATAACTTGGGATATAATATTAGTTACTTTTGGATGTAAAAAATTTCATTAGGCGCTTTTTGTTGAAATATATTAATTTAAGTGGCAGTCTGTCCCTGCTGTAGATAAAAATCAAACGAACCGCATTGTATCCTAGAGCCATAATCAAACTAAACTTGAAAAGCGAAATCCTAAAAGCGTGCAGATTGTCAAACTGTTTTCTCAAATCTAAATTTTCTTCCTGTTACAGTAGATAGGGCGAGATGTAAATAATACGACAATATCGAACCAATTTTGAAGTGACTCCGTTCAGTTCATCAATAACAGCCCAACCATCTATTATCGAACAAACTGACAATATTGAATAAACAAGTTTTATACAAATCTAATATCACAAAATAGCAAAATCATATAATGTCACAAAATATTTTTGTGAAAATGTTTTATTCGACTAGTCGATGATTTTATGTTTAGTGTTGAACATAAAAATGTTAGTATACCCAATGCTAGGACATCCACTCTCAGATTAACGAAACAGAAAACACCTGAGTACTTCACTAACTATAAAATTTGCTACATTTTACGACATCATTATATCAAATCAATAACCAATTATATTTATTACACATAAATTACTCTCTATGACCTACCAATCATGTTAAGTAAGATTAATGATCGAATAATTGCATAATAAATTAGAAGCAAAATAGTAAATTTATATGAATTACAAATCAATGGATTACAAATGGATTTCGTTAAAGAAATTTAGAGCGACCATTAAATAATAATAAAACGTAATAAAATAAGATCGTTTAAGATTTATAAAAGCCGTTTTTAACTGAAACGGTCAATTTCATGTAAAACTCAAGACTGCGATAAGCTGACAAGTGATACGAAACAAATAGAGAAAACGGATTAGAGATGTTGTGATAAAAGGTTTTCAGTTAAGAGTGTAAACATCTTACATCTTTAAGAGTGCGCTTTTAGTTCAAAGCACAACAAATTTTAAAAACTTACGGAAATGAAAAGAAAATTGAATGAAAAACATATCAGCCAGGTTTTGTCCTTTAATTAAGCCACACTTTCACGTAGGTGTCTTCTCCTGTGCGGACAAACAAAATTAATTTAAAAAATAATTACGAGTTTGTATGGTTTATTATAGCAGAATAGAAGGATGAAAAAAGTTTCTTGTACTCTACTAATGGTTTACGCCAAGTTAATAATAGTCGAATCCAGAATTTCATGTTTCCGCTTCTTGTCCACAATCGCACACTTTGGAAATTGAAAAAATTTATAAATGACACCTCATCTTCCACTTTTGTTGTTTACAAATAAAGTTCATGCGACGATAAATAAAAAATTAAGGATTTCTGTTATATCCAGAAAGTTATTAGTTCAAGGAGTTTCAAACAAACTTGAGAAATTTAATACATAACGTTTTTCTATTCGAAAAGTAATTTCAAGAATATTTCATTGGAAAAATAATCGCTCCAGTTTCGATTGGTGGTCTAAATTTGGAGTTCTTGGAGAGTATCGCCTACGGTGTACTTCGGGTCAAGTAAATAAGATTTTCCAAACCAAATTAAAAATTGGACTGCAAATAAATAGTGAGTTATAGGTTTGGATAAACGCCAGACCATTGAGCCAAGCTTCTACATAATAGAGAAAATCCTTCAATTGTTGTAGTTGCATCTAGAAACTAAACCCGACGTGAGAAAATAGGACATAAAACAACAACGTAAGAAGTCTGTATTTCAACAACTATTCAAACAATTCCTTTAGTAGACCATATAATATGTGAATATAACTTCATCGAGTACAAAATAAACTGCTTTACTAATAAAAGTTAGATAAACAAATTACATTGTCGACAAATATAGTAGATAATTGTAATTTCAAAATTATGTTTTTATATTCTTTCATCGTCAGTATACAAACCCATCCAATTTTTCTAATTTAATCATGAACAATGACAACTAAAAAGCCCGAAATTAGCGATACAATATCGAGAGGTACTAATTTACAATTTCATGAACCCAAATTTCAATTTGAATGAATCATATGATTGCGAATGCTATTGAAGCCGCGGTGATATAATAAAGGGTGGTTTCACAATTTACGTAGCAAATTTAACCAGTCCTGTCCAACAGTTGACGTCTGTTAATGAATGTTAACAATTTAGGATCGCCGATCCACATAATATTACCGATTTTTTTTTAAACCGAGTATTTAATATTTCTGTAACTTACTTTTTGCAAGTAATTGTTAACGCTCGCGCTCTCTTGAAGAAGTTGTACTACTCTAATACCATAGCTCAATAGTAAAATATGTTATCACTTTTCGGCGATTTTATACACATCTTGTGGGATACGCCTTGAATAATTATAAATTCCTTTGGTTCTCAGCATGTAATGTATACCTGAGCACAAGTTTGAAATTTTGTGATACATAGTTTGCAGTTGTTTTCTTGTTAAATTCATGCAGGACCGCTCCAAGGGTAATCCCGCCGAGTGACAACACCACTATATCGTTCCTATATTCCTCCCTTTTATATTAATATTCCCTATATTTTTTATTAAAAATTCCTTCTGAACTCCGCCAATAGGAGATGATCAGAAGGAAGTTCTTAATTCACTCGGAATCGAACTCGGTATTCTGTACAGTAATCACCGCTCTTATCCGCTAAGCTCTGCAAATGTTCTCATATTTTTTTGAACTACCTTTGAAATCAAATTATATCCTGATACTTTATTAATTTATCGAAAGAGTTTTTATTGCGGATTTTAATTCATTAGGTAAAGTAATTTGTTTGTTGATTCCAGCTTACGGGAGTTTCAATTTAATTAATTACGAGGAGACGATGGCCAGGTTGATTTAAACAATTCAATTTACATTTCTCTTCGTCCATTATAACAGATCGAATTTTCTTCCTGTGCTACATTCTTTTCACGTAATTTCTATTTTATTTACATTTTTATTTTTACATTATCAATTCTTGTGATTAACATCAGTATTTTTCATTTGTAAAATTCCGTCTAAAAGAATTCTTAATGATCATTAACTTGACAGCGATAACCTTCTCAACGTGAAAAACTTTTTGCCACTATATGCCACTTTATTTTCTTCTTTAAGCGTTTACCTGGCAAAAGCCAATCAGAGTAAAATATTTTCTGCTATCCTTTTCTATTATTAAAAAATACTTAAATCTGAGAGGTTCTAGTTGAAAAAGCTAGCGACCGAACATCCAAAAGCTTTCTTATACAAAGAGTATTAATTTATGCTTTAAGAATCAATCTAAAAGACGTTTAAGAATTACAACAGCTTTATTTTGAGCAAATGTATAATCATAATTTAATAAAGAAAAAATAATGTTACAGTATAGTTTTAGAAAACTTTCCTGACATGATTTGCTTTGAAGTCAGTTTGTAAAGCTAGACGTGAAGAAAATTAAATTAATCACGTCAAACGAACGAGTCTTTGTAAAAGTGTTGCAAAAAAAAATCATGCAAACAATTGATGATAGAATGGAGAGCAATAATGAAATTTAATTTATTGCAAAATGTTTTTCCAATATTAGAATATTCTGCAGGTTATTAACGAAAAATAAAACAAAAATTGACGTATACACTTAAAAAAACGTTGTAGTGAACCCAACGTTAAAGCAATTTATGAAAAATTTTAACAATCAACTTCAAAGCTTTGTATACACACTTCGTACGTCAACTATGCCGACATTTTGATCTCGGTGTAATTAGTTAGGCATTTATTAAAATTGCAATTTGATAAAGCTCTGAGGAAAGGTTAAATCAGAAAAAGCAGAAAATGCTTTAATTTTCTTCCAAAAGTATGCAAAGCAAAATCGATTAAAACTAACGTAAAATTAGGCTAATTTTCATATTATTAACGAATGCAAATGTTTCCTGTTGTACAACTTTCATGTACCTGATGTAATAGACATTACGTGACCAAGACATATTAAATAATTACGGTTATAAAAAACGAAATGAGTTAACGCACTTAATTTCTATGATTTATCGTCTTTGTGGATGTTTTTATAAATTTTTTGAATTTAATTTTACAAGGCAATTGAAAGCACAAGTAGCCACAACTAAAGTGAACGATAGCACGGATGAGATTTGAAAATCCCCAAATGCAATAATACAAAGCCGAATCTGCCAAGAAGGAGTGTGGTGAGGACTACAATGTTAACGTATAACAATGGTCACTTTTAACCCCCATGAGATGGATATCAAGAATTATAATCCAGTTACGGAATCCATATTGTAAATCTTATCACGTTTAAATAACCGGAACCTCTTACTTCATTAATGGCTACTACTAAAGTTGTTAACAAATTATCTTAATGGAAATCCTACATTGGTTATAATTACTTGGTTACAATCTAAAGTTTGCTTTACACACAACCGAAAATTACTCCTTGTGTATGTATCTCATTAAATCTCATGTAAATACAAATTAGGTTAACTCTATTATGTACCAACAGGAACGAAAACGCACCGGAGAAGCCATTTCCATGTCACAAAATCAATATTCAAAAAAGCTCAGCACTTTTTATTGGCAATTTTCAAGTTGTCCGATACCGTAGATGGACAAACGATAACCTCTACGAAAGATGCAATATGAAAGAGGAAAAGCTCATTTTATCAAGACGAGAACTCGATATTTTGCCACCCGATAGCGGCAGTCAAATAGCAAAAGACGGAAGCAATCTGGGAAGCAAACGGCACGAGCTATTGCTTAGTTTTAGCAGTTTCTACTATGTGATAGGTGATAAGGGCTCAAATATGTTGTTACTTATAACCAAACTTTTGGGGTCAGATTTAGATAACAAACTACCGCGTAAGAATTTGAATATTAACAGATTACGGTGGGTAATTTATCCAAAATCAAGCTTCCTAAACGTTAAATTTAAAATCGTATTAAATATAATTAGGACCGATTAATTTTTTTAATTACTGGGAAACGTTAGGGTAACTAAATCTTAAGGACATATTTTAGAGTCATCAAGATAAGTGTAGTGTATATATTCTCCGAGTCCTAAATTACTTCTATAAAGTTAGGAGGCGTAAAGATAATTATTACTCTTGTTTTAGAAATTAGATTCTAGACAAAAAAATTAATTAACAATTTAACCTATACAACTTTCAAGTTTGCCTCCATCAAAAAAATTACTTCTCAAAGAAATAAATCGAATGGAAAATAAAATGTCATTATATCGACAAGCAATTTTCAGTTTCAAGTTTCCAAAATCTACCTATACCACGTATACTATGTGCACTTTCTCAAAGTTAATAACCATCTACCGCATCTTGCTTTTTAATCGCGCTTCCTTTTAACATAATATATCTCTTCAGCTACATCCATATTCCCTTCCCAACTTCTTAACGTTTCATCAACCATAATAATAAATCAATTTTTAAACGCCACCCTTTTAGTTTAAAGCACTCGTCCTTTTTTTTCCTTAAAACAAATATTTCCTTGGAACTGTTGAATTTAACTCCATTAAAATTTCGAAAATCGACACTGAAGCCGCAAAAAGCCGACGATAAAAAATAAACAAGCTTCGACACATCCCCATCACATAAAAGAATCTTTATCCCGACGAACACACAAATACAAAAAATTATTTTTCACTAAGTGATAAAATATTTACATTTTGTGGGAAAGAAAGAAACCGAAAATTAATTTCATTCTCACTTAATGTAGCCCATTTATTAACTTTCCCTTTTAAATTAATCCTTTTATTTTATATGATGAAATGCGACGATCAAACGAGTTGCTCCTTTATTCGTAATAAAAAAGAAATTAAAATTGACAAAACTTTCCCAATTAAATTGACTCCCACAAGAAATTAAAGTGATACCGGCGTTCATTGTGGTCGGGATAATTTGATTTACTGGGTGTGATGAACGTGTGAGAATTCGCGATAGTGACGGACCTAAGGGAGTCGGATTGTCGCTTCCATAGCTACGTAGTTTGTCAGGGTAGAAAATGAAATCAAAGTGTGCAACAGATTTCATTTGCCATTTAATAAAAACAGCTAACCAAATTTCGTTTAAAGAAAACATCCATTGTAATAGTCCTTGATAAGTCCTTTACTGTCGTGTTTTTACTGTGACAGTGAGATACGATGTATCTCAAAGAAGGCGACTTTCAGACGTTGATCGATAAAATTAGATCTATTAGGGGTCAAATCAAAGAAAGGTAGAATTTCTAAAAATAAATTCCAAAAATTTTACCGCTCAGTTAATATATCCAATCCTATCACAATCTTTCCTTATAATACCTAGCCTGACACCTGAGCTTGAAAATTTATTTTCTATCAACGCACAACATTTTCTTTAGAAAACCATGTTCAAAATTATTTACTTGCTGTTTTATATACCTATATACTTACTTAGTATTACGAGAATTTTATTTTATTGTTTTTAGGCGCCTCGCACATTAAAAAACATTCGTAAATGTTAATCGCTCTATCTTCCTGGTAATTAATCCAAAATAGGTCAGAATCTTACAACCAAAAGCTTACCTTATTCAAGCATAGCTCTCAGTTGAGTTGGATCAATAATTATTCCACGCAGTTTACTACGAAAACGTACAAGTCGACGAGCAAAAGAACAAAAAATTCAACATTCTATGTATTTATATCACAGAACACTCTGTATATCGGTTTCGTAAAATGTAAAACTTGTAATTTTAAAGCGAGCTATTAAACAGTTTTATGCGATTTTAACCATCGTTTGAAAACTTATGGAGAAGGTGTAATTTATACTAATATTATGGTAAAGGATTTTGTACATTAATCGTAACAGAAAAGTTGAACTTCGGTGGAGTTCTTAAGCCACACGAAAATACAAACTATAAAAATAAAATTTTAATAAATATAATGTAACAACTTCCGATATAATAATCCAAATCAATCGATAACTCGAAGAAATGTCAAGCTGACAATTTGTCCATATACATATTTTTCTAGCAAGAAAAAAAAAATTGAAAATATTAAGATCATTCTTGGAGTTTAAAATTGTGCGTGTTTCCTATTGATTAAAACAAGTTGGCAATTTCCGTTTACTTTCTAAGGTTTTCCTGAAAAATTGAGGTAATTTTAAACAACTTAGGTATATGAAAATTGTTATCACGAAAACAATTATAAACAAGATTTTCCTAACAATGTCAGATGGAGAGTAAAGATGGCTGCGAAAGCAGGTGAGTAATCACAATTTAATAATTAGAAAAGTTTTGAAAAAAAAAAACAATTAAACACGATTGACATTGTTTTCTTATTTTTCATTTCTGCTTTTCGAATTATTATTAAAGTAATTAATATTTGTATATTACGACAAAAGCATAACACAGTTAGCTGATGTTTTTTAAATTTAAGGTAAAAAATTGTAAATAGGTAGGTACTTAAAAATATTACCTACTATAAATGCGATCGTTAATATCTGCATTGTAGACATAGTTTTCTCCAATAAATGACCAAGTCCGTATCCAAAAGCACTATAATTTCAAAATGAATCTTTAATCGACGTTGTTTCGACGTAATTTGCAATTTTAAACAACGGAAAATCATAAAAATCCACTAACTTTCATCCTTTCAACAATCCAAAACCATAAACTGGATATTATATGACGGTATTGGTGGAAAATCCGTTTTGTCAACTTAATTATAATATTGAGTAGTTTAAAATTCGAATTTCTTTTTCACGAAATATTTTGGTTAAAAATCGGTCAACTATGTAATTAAAAATTCAAATTTGAAATTTTTCGATACTAGAAAAATCACGCAGTCAATACAATAAATTCGATAGAAGTAAACGAAAAAGCGATTCCACCTCAATTGCTTTAAATTTATCTGAAATGCGGTTAAGAAACTTTTAAGTTCAATTTCAAGTTCATGATTAACTAAGTCAAATCATTACTTCCTTTCCTGCTGCTGAAAAACTATTTAAGTTTTATTAGTTTTTAAAAGCGACTGTAATTAAACCGCATTGAAAATTTAATTTTGTTACCGAAGTGACAATTTTGCTTCAATCCGGTTCGTGCTTGTGAAATTTTGATACAAAAAGGTGGCGAGTATTTTTCTTTTAATCAATAAGTTTTATTGATATAAAAAAAATTCGTACGGAGCGAAATATCCCTATCAAACTTTGTTGATTATAAGTGCTCCTCACGAAACCGAACACAAAACTTTATAATATAGATTATTAAAGTCAAATCTGCAATCAATATTATTTTGTCATCAACCAATTAGTTAATAATGCAATATTTCGCAATTGCAAAGTTTGGAATGCAATTTTGTGAATTAAATATTTATTTACTACAGTATGTTTAATATAATATATTTGCTATACACTTCATCAAAAACTACTGACAATTTCCTACGTGTGGAAAAAAGTTACTCTCATCTTGAACCTCTATCAAACAAAACCACTTTATTTCACTTTAATAATACAATAATGTGGATGAAATGCTTACTTTAAAATTTTTTTAATTGAGTCGATACTGTAGAAGTGGTGTATAAAGTTTGATAACCTAAATCACTGGTTTTATTTATTTACTTTGAAAAATCGACATAATTACGAAGTGACAACAACTGACCCCCGTCTATTGATCTATTAATATTTCGAGTATAATTTTTATGTTCTGAAACACCGAAAAGTATCCTTTTCAAATAAGCGACATCATTTAAATTAAATGATTTTTTAATCTGTCATAAAATATTAGTGAAGTAAACTTACCTTGCGTTAGCCACACTTTTGTTCAAACTTCTCTTCTCTAGACAAATTCTAGAATGCAAAGAAAATAATATTAGTTATTTTATTACCTAATAATAAGTTTTAATTAATTTTAAATGAGTTTTACAGAAGTGGCTTTTAATAATTAAATCCACTTTCACAATAAGCTTCAGTACAACATATTATGTAAAATACCCGGGAGGGAAGTCCATTATCGCGGGTACCTACTGTAACCTTGGTGTACAATGGTACAGGAGTAAGAAAATTTCATCGGGTTCCATACAGACAATAAATTATTATCAATTAGCAATTCAATCTGTTGCTTTTCGCTACATTGAAGTTTTACTACATTACATATTTTTGTTATTTTATGCTGTCCCATTTAAAAAAGTCAAGAGTTCCACTGATACAAACAAAAAGAAAATTTTAATGAAATTCGGTGTTATTTAATCAAATAAAATAGTTCTCGACATATTAAATAATATATTAAAGTGCTATGAGTATAATTAGGCTAATTCAACTACTCAAATAAATAAATTGCAAAAACCACATTACACCTTAATGAACCCATAATTGATTGCGTCGGATATGTGCTATGATCTAAAAAGTCCAAAGTCGATCTGTAGACTATGGGGGAAGGCAAAGGAAAACTACCATTTCCCTAGTAAAGTTTTCTTGGCTTAGCCAGGAAGATCGCCAACATCCAGGTTCGAATAGGCACTTGAAGAAGAAAAACAAGGAACAACCAATAATTAGCAATGCGATTTAAAAAAACTTATAGTGCACCATTTTTTGTTTCACTTGCATCCAACACAAAAATACTAAAGTAACGATGATGATCCGTAATAAATCACGTAAACTTGTGCTTTTGATTTTATAATGTAAGTTAAGTAATTAATAAATTACACCTTGACCTCTAATAAATGCATCCCACACAATATTTATCTTTTATGTGTATGTTTTAATCGTTATATTGCAACCCGTTAAAGAGGCTATTTTGTAGCCTCCCAAGCTGCAGAAACCAAATTAAATTTAATTGCTCTAAAACTTCTAAACCCATTTCAACCAATTTAACAAACCAGTAAATTTGGTGGATTGTAGAAACGTGTATGTAACGTTTCATAAAAGTTAATTACGAAATGTGATCTATGGATCTGAACAAAAAGTTATAATGTACTTAAAGAGGTCTCAGCTTCGCTACGATTTAGTTAGTTGCGATTATTAATAATATTTTAACCGTAAGAAGCTGGGTAGTAATATAAAGTCCATAAAACGTAAAACGTTCTATACTTAGAAAATTCTATTATTACATCTATAATATAATTCTATATGTGTTTTATGATCTAAAATTTTTATTATTTTAACTTTAACTTCCTTCGAGTTTACCGTACAAGTTTTATTTGAAATTCACCTGAAAATAAGGGTAGCCTAGCCAACTAACTATAGCTTAACTCAGGTTTCCAATAATTGGTGTGGCCTAGTCAACACTTTCCAAATCCCACAGCCAATCTCTCCAAGACAGCCCCGACACTCCATGAAGTCAATAAGTTCATCGTTTAAAGTTTAATTGATTAAACACGAACTATTTAATAAAATTAAAAATCACTAAATTTTTTTACACAAGTCAAAATTCGAATCAAGATCTTTGAGCATTTTCTAGTTTTCCATTTACCTCACGTCGTTTAAACTTCCTTATCAGGATATTAACTTATTTTATCCTTGCTACCTTCTTACTTAAGTCTTCGCGATTCTTCAATATTTTATGAATCCAAATTCTAAAATTTTTAAATTAATCAATTTTAGGTATAACGATTTCCGCTTATTTTTCACTTTGGAAAAGTTTTTCATTTTCAAAACTCTTAGCCAGGTTTACAAACTTTCAAATTACTTTTGTCGTTAATTTTTTTAACATAATCAGGCTTAATTTAATTTTAAGGCTTGAAAAATTGTTTTATCGAGTCGGCATTAATTAAATATTTAGGGAACGTAATTTTCTATGGAGGCCGATTGATGAAAAGTAGAAATCCTTGGAAAACTTTGAAAGTTACAGTTGTACCTACATATTTGATAAATTGCTCGATTGATCTTTTGATTAATCACCTTACAGATTTTAATTTTGTTTTTACAAATTACTTTTTGTACGAAACGATGCTGTGACAAAGTTCGTCAACATCAAGAAAGTGTAGACAAATTCAATAGTTTTCGTAATCCAATCTGAGCTATTAATTAACTGGTTAATTTCTTCAGCAGTCACCGGATACTCAATTAGCACGCAACACCACAACATTTACCTTCAAGTTAGTCGCCGACTTCACCTGATCTTAACTAAGCGTGGCAAAGTTTTCAGATAAAATTATCACTTCCACAGTTGCAAAAGATACAAAAGCAGTCCACCCAACTTGAGTCAAATACTATTCACCAGCTAAATCAAGAGATAATCAGACAGAAGCTGCACATCAAATCCAACAGGTTTCGTTTTTATCGTGCTAATGCAGAAGACAATTATGCAAAAAACTTAATTAATCACTTAGGGAATGTTAGATTCATTAGAGAATTTTATCGCAAAAAGGGCAAGCACAACTGTTAAGTAAAGATAAATATAAGTACGGCCAAACACGTACTAAATTCATCTTCATTCATCACGTACAAGGATATTAATTCCAGAACATTCTAAAACCGAATAAAAATTGGACGATATAAAAAAACATGATGCTAAATAAAAAATGATGTGCGCGAATGTAAATACTAAAAGAGCAATCAAGTGTAGGTACCTTCAGAAGAAGTTAATTTACGAATATAATGAAGTAGTGTAGTGAATGAAAATCCATTACAACTTCAATTCGCTTTCAGACGAGCTAATAATTTCATTCCAACTATTGTAAGATAAAGCAAAACGAGATCAAAGAGCATTTCAAGTAGCTTTAAATAATTGTGTAGGTATATCAAGAACGAGTAATGAACAAATAAATTAGAGGGTAGATTTAAAGGATTAATTTTGTTTTATGCGCAACAAGTATAAGGATAATTAGTATTTTTCTCGAGTTGGCCTGTAATCTCGAAAACGAGTTTGTCGAGGATGAAGTTTCTGTACGAGCATTGCGTAAATCCCTACACCAAGGGCTTTTAGATTACCCAACATTTAGTTGGATGTTCGCGAAGTAATGCCAGCAATACTGGAGAAATGGCCCGTGTTCTCCTGCCTTAAGAATTTTCCGGGCGGCCTCTCTACGTTTAGTTCACGCTGCCAACCCTACCAATGTTATTCACGGTGCCTGTGTCACTTCACGGATAATTATCTCTCATGGCAATGGAAAATCAGCAAGAAACTTCACGCACGCAGCTCTTCTTTTTTGTTATTTCAAACGTTACACTGATGAGAATTCATTCAAGCAGGTATAATGCAATTAAGTTTTAAAAAAATCTTAGTTAAGAAATTTTACTTTATGAAAGCAGACAACACTTTAACGTGCCCTTTGTGATTAGTTGTCTCGACTGGCAGTTCTGTGCCGTATCGATCTCGCAAAACCAACTTTGAATAGATATTAAACTCTAATGCGTTTGTAAGTAAAACTACGAGGTTTGTGATGGTATCTTCAAATAACGCGGCAGCTGTTCTTCCCATTTATTGTGCTAAGGCGATCGAAAACGTCGATTCGGAAAAGACGTGAAATTCGCATAATTTCCGTCTTGAAAATTCAAATCTTGCTACATAAAAAATTCCGTTTTGAACTAATTAGATCGGTATTGAAAAAATTTATCCAACTAATGATATTATAGAGCGAAAACACACTTTTGATAATTGAAATGGATAAAACTTTCGCTTTCGTTATGCCGTGATATGTTAAAACTTGCATGCTTGTCCTAAACTTTCATAATTCATCAATCACACTCAAAAGTCAACTCGAGGCTTACGTTATTAGATAAATAATTCAATTATGCCAAATTATTACGTAATTTCTGCTTTTCTTTCGGCAAATAAGCATCCTATCAGTATCTTAACAGTTTTTTTATTCGTAATTTTTTTTAAAAGGCTTTATGTACGCAATTACTTTGTTACGTGCCGTTAACAGAGCTTACCATGGCTTTGATATTGTTGAACTACTTAGAGGCTTTTGATACCGCTAATTATATGCTTCTTCTTTCCATTTTACACTTTGTTTTGTGATTAAAATGCTGACAATCTTTTGAAATCTAAATATGTGAAATGCGGCATCAAATCCTTCCCGAATAAGACTCAAATTCTATTTGATGGTCAGCTTCAATCACGTTTCTTGTTGTAATTCAGTGAAAAATAATTAAAACAAAATATTTTATAGGCACGTTCATAACTTGTAGACGCACATTTCACCAAATGTAAAACTTACAGTGAGTTCTTCATTACTCTCTTCGTTACTCAACTTCAAAGAATTTTACTCGTCTGCTCTGTTATATAAAAAAAATATAAGTAGTCACGTTGTGTACTTACTTTTCACCAAACACAAAAGAATGTAGTAACGTGTATATATCTTCCTGCTAACCTATAAAAGTACTTATTGACAAATGTATTAAATATTGAGAATATGAATACAAAATTTGAGGTATCTTAGAGCTGAGATGAATCACATTGTATTATTTATTAGATACCTACTGAGAATAAGTAGAATAATAATCATTCGTTTTTATTATTTTGTTGCAATTGTCTGATTCGAATAATATCTCGAATCCAGAGAGTACAGATTTCTTGCCTAAGGTTTGCTTATGGTATCGACAGAAGGTTGAGAATCTCTCATAATATAATTAAGAACACGGAATGGTTGTGCATTGTGAATTGCCGGAATCTGCTTATATTTATTATAAGATTACGACAACAAAGTCTCCGCAGAATTGCTATAGTAAAATTAGGTATAGGACTGATGTACATAATATAAATATAAGGATGAGAAGGGATGCATTGACGATTTCCAGGCATCGACTTGAAATCTTAAAGAGTTCATTTTTCTAAAATATCTCCCGTAAGAATGACGGTATTTCTGTTGATATTCAATGGAATCTTATTATTTTTCCAAGTAAATTGAGAACTTTGTTGACGAATGTTGCGTTGTCCCAATCGACTAATAATATATTTGAGTTTAATGTGGCTGGTCGTGTGATTAGCTAAATTATTTCAAAAATTTTTGTCGATTATGGGTGTAATGTCTGTCGGTGGTTGTAGAGATAGTAAGTACCGTTCCTGGTCAATCCGAACTAAACTCTTTCGGAAAATTACTGTATTATGCTAGTTTCTGGAGTCCGGGTCCCGATGGAAGGTTTTGTTTAATATACTTTGTGTTTTATATGATTATGCGTCTCCCATACTTGATTGTGTATAGGAGATTACCAATAAATAATAAAAGAAATAATGTCATCGTGCACGTTTCGAAAAAAATTGTCACTAGGGATTGGAAAAAAGCTACAGGCAACTAAAATGCACATAATCGTAAAGGAAATGCAGGATCCAGACACGAACCGTCATAAGCTGCACAGATACAGAGGATATTGATACACAAGTAGACCACCGAGTGCACTTCTAAAACAATGAAGTATAGACGTGAGAATTCCCAAACTCAAAGAGAGAAAAAATTAGGGCAAAGTATGAGATACAAGATAGCACTCTGTTCGATTAGTTCGGGTATTGTCAATGTTCCGCAGGCATTAAGAACCCTTAACAATTCTAAGCACGACTGCATTTACACGTTGCTTTACCATTCTGTCTGTAAATAAATCTACGTTCTGACGTGGCGAGTGGTGCAAGCTTCCGTGCGTTAATCTCAAGACTATAACCTAAGGTTCAGGTAAGGGCGCGGTGAATACAAAGCAAATACGCGAACCCCCGTGAGGGTTGCGGTCTACTGGGTAAAAGGAATATATCATCCACCATCTTTACTACTACTACTACAACTCTACTACTAAAGACAAACAACAGCATATTCGTATTAATTTCCGTAAGCTCGAGAAATGTCAGTTGCTAACTTTTACAAACGTTTCCTACTTTGTTGTTAAATCCCTCGATTTTGTAAAAACGGTACAAGATTAAACAAGCTTCAACTTTTAATTGGGCGTCTAATTGTAACCAACCTAGTTGATATAATTTGGAATTAAACGGATTTTCAATTTTCAAAAAAAAAAGAAAATCAATTTCTTGTTTTCATTAAAATAAGATTATAACTTTTGAGTTTTGCGAAGTAAAACAAACCCACGCGCTAATTTAATTTAACAAGTCGGTCAGAGAAGAAAAAAGCAGCTTTTAATTTAGGTTGAAAATTTTAATTATGAAAATCAACGGGGTCACTTTAAATCGCTTTAAATATCAACAACTTGAAAAACATAATTAACCCTTAAAACGATGAGAACTCGGCCACGTGTCGCGATCGAGTTTGTTGTCCGAATTAAATATGTTCAAAAAGAATAAATATAAAGGAGAAGTGTTCCATTAAATGGTAATTTTAGAGGAAAAGCTTAAAGGAAACCCACTTCTCGAAAGAAAACTAAACTTTCAAAAAATAAATATTTTGAAATGAAGTTGGTTACACGCTCGTAAAGATTTGTTCTGTATAAGCACGTTCATCTAGGACAAAGACGAAATAGCAGTACGATCTTGGGTTAAATGCTTCATCATGTCGTAAAGTAAATCACTACCGCACCCCAATAAAACTTTCTACAAAGAAAGTGTTTGCAGGAAGTGGCAAGCAGAACTTATAACACAGTCTTACAGAAATATGAGCGTAGTTATACATCAGAACTTGAAAATTACTACAAGTTTTGGACTTTTGCATTGTTTTGCCAGCTACGTCGAGCGAGTAGTTAGACTTAATTGAGTCAAAAATTCTGCATGTTTGTTTGCAAAAAAATGGGCAGGTTCTCTCCATCTATTGTCATGCGATCCTCTGATTCATCATTTCTTAACAAAAGCTTAAATTTTTGAACTCGGAATATTCTTATTTCACTTGGACGCTTCCTCACAAACGGAGCTTTTCTTCACTCAAAATTAGCCTTTAAGTTCAAATTAAATTCTGACAGCAAACAATTAAGCTCCCTCCGAAAGTTTCCTTTACCTTTGAACCGTTAAATTTTGAAATCTTTAAATTTAAGAATCTTCGTCTCGTTCATCGCTTCTAAGTAAGTAAGTAAGTGAAACTAATTTTATTTTCGCATATTGTGCTGGGAAAAAACTAATAAGAATAACATTAAAAATTTACCTACTCTGATGAGCTTTCGGCAAATAATATACTTTCGCCTAAGCTAACAAGTATAAAAGGAAAACTAGAAAACATAGGAGTAAACGAAGTAATTAACTAACCAAAAAACTTTAGCCATAATTTTTCTTAATTATGATTAAGCTTGTAATTGATGCGAGACGAAAAAGTGGATAGAAGCTAAGTAAACTCTGAGATAAGAATGTATTGTATTATTAAACAATGCAATTTTAAAGAATGGATTTTGATTGAATTAAAAAAGAAAAAACAGAAGTGAAGGAAAATTTTAAATCGATTTTTCTTTCGCAACTGCTGGGAAATAATTTAAAATGACAAGAGAATGTTTGGTCTTAATAGTTGCTACCTCACTTTCCCAATATAGTGCAAGTATAGAATGTAATTTAAAGTTATTTATTGACCATTCAAACAACTTGTGTTTTCCACAGTTGGAAGTCAAACATGAAATTACTGCCCACTATAAAATGTCAGAGGAAATCGTCTTTTGAAAACCAATTACGACGAGTATCACATCTGGAACTTCATTTATACGGCCTCGTACATTTCCTAAAGGAAATTGTTTACATTCATAATTTTTTATTAAAGTTACAGTTTTACATTTTATTGCAACTTTTAGTGAGTGCGCGCACATCTCAAAGAGAAAATAATAATTGCAACGATCTTCAAACCGGGCGGTATATCCGCCGTGTTTTATGAAAATACGTTCGTTTCATTTTCCTACTTTGAGATGGTCGGTCAATAATAAAAACTGCAAAAGAAAAGAAAGGAAGAGAAAAAGTGGTTTATCTAAATGAACAACATCGTCTGAGGGAACCATGTCAAAAATGCGCTCAATTTCGTCTTGCCATAATAAATTAGTAGTCGCATATTCGACAAAATTATGTAAGTACTAAATTCCTTCGTCGGTAATGTTACACTAATCTCAACTATTACAAGTTGGAATATTCTTGAAGAACAGTCGTCGGTTAGTCAAAGCGTGGATTAGTTGAAAAAGTTTTTGAAATTAATTACCTCCTGGATTCCATTCATCTAAAATTTACATACTTTCGGTAGTCGTTACGTGTAAGGAACATTCATTTTAATTACGATAGAAGATAAAAGAATTTAATGCATTGGAAAAGACAAAGTTCATAAATAGTTCAATAGGAAACAAGTGCAGGTCACGTATAGGATCCCGTGGGAAAACAATATTTTATGTCGGAGCAACTAAGCAGAGGTGCCTCGAAGTTCGATAAGAATTTTGTTCGATCCTTGGGGGTTTCGATGGAAGTGATTACTTTGGAGAGAACCTTAGATTGCTGCGCTTCGCGACCTAAAAATTACACACTGCAACATATTCTAATGAAGTCGTAGGGTCGCACGCAACTTTCCACCGCATTGTCACGCGTCAAGTACTCGTACATATTAATTAAAAGGAGGAAAACACGACATCCACTGAATATTAACGTCAGTTGTAAAAGATTCACTTCAGCGTCCGTAGCGCTTTCATAATTTGAAAACTAATGGCGTTGTTGTGTTTCGAATATTAAGGCATTTTGTTATAAATACGTACAGGTGATATTAGTCTCATTAAAATTCCTTTTTATTGTTTTTCACCCTTCTTGATCCAAAATGCATAATGGATTCACAAGCAGGTAGAGGATTAATATAAAACCTCGCAATTTCTATCTCAAAAAAAAAATTATCCCCACAAAATACATCTCTACGTATTATAAAAGTTTTATGAAGTTAACAAAAGGAAGTACCCAGGATACGAATGAAACAACAATGGAATAACTTCTTTAGGGCGTATAACAAAGCCACATTAAGAAATTAAATCATTTTCTCAAATTTCCAGCTAAAGTAATACGGTATCCACTTTTCAAATAATAAATATCAATCTTAATATTAAAAACGCCTTATTTTCTTGTCCAAACTGAAGATTTTGCGCCCTATTTCACCGAATCAATTTGATAGATGGATTGTTAATTAATTTGGTTGCTAATAATAATTAAATCTATTAATATATAATGTACTCCAATTTAAATCAAACTAGATGGCAACGGGGACACGTAAAACTAATTATGTGTATGTACATCAAATACAATTAAAGCAATAAATTATCACCTACCAAATGAAGTACTACTACCAAAACTGAAATTATAAACAATGCAAATAAATAATTACCTCGTTGTGTGCAACAATTAAATTTTAATTTCGTCAAAGCGATGCTAATAAGCCAAAATAATTACAATTTGACACTGTTGGTCATTTGAATATAAAGAGATTAAATCTGAAGTTATGTATAAATAACTTGTGCCTATCAATAGTTCAAATTTTAGTGGTCATCACTATAACTTATTAATGCGCTTTACTTCTTGTCTATAAGTAAGTTGGTAATTCTAAACTTCGGTTGCAAAGACCTTATTGATTGAACAGTCCGAGATTCGTAAATGCAGTTGGATTTATTTTATCAAGAATAGTGCACATTAAAAAGATCAAAAATCATTTTTTGAAGTAGATAATAGTGCAAAAAGACATTTTTCATAATGTGTTATAATTATAATACCTAACCTAAAATTTAACAAACATAATTGAACAAGTATAAATGCATTTTGTTTGGATTCAAAAAATTGGAGAAGAAAGGTTACAGAGGAATTGACTGCAATTATGAACATGGTAAGCAAAGTGTACGACGCCGACTATCAGCTACATTGAGAATTATTATGCAGATCTTCGAAACTTCACCATTGTGGTTCATTAATTTGTTCAACTGAATAAGTAACGTGTTTCGATGTTATCCATGTCTTATCGTGCCAAATTGTCAACTTGAGCTTTTCTAGTAATTGTCACGACGTTTATTGTCGCTATTCACATGTTTAACTTCACTGGAGAGAATTTTTTTCAGTGACTTTTGCTTATCGGAGCCACTACACCAGGGCGATTTATATTGCAAACTAAAGGGAAAAACGGTTCTTAATCTACTTAATAATGTAAGTAGGTACATTTATTACATTTATATTGGGGTTCTCATTATCAGTTAGCAATTTAGATTTCTGATCATATTTACAAAGGAAAAGAAAACGTTGTTTATAATATTTATTCACAAGTTGACATCAAGTTTCTTGTGTAATTCAAAATAAATACCAAGTTTACAAAAGTTAAAATGTTGGAAAATATTTCCGTGCCGGTTCTGTTGCTTTTAGTCGAAATTCAGTTCATATCTGACAGGTGTCGCTATTTTGTTGTATTTAGAAATCATTTTTAATAATGTAAGTTATTTGGTTAATTAGTAATTTGTTAATTAAGTGAATTCAAAATATTTTAATTATAAAATATTCTGATATATAAGATTATTTAAACATCTGGTTACTTTGAACTAAATATTTTAACGTTTGACTAAATTTATAATTTTGATTTAAAGCAAAACGTAAGTGTCACTGTTATCATCATCTTTTTGCACTACTTCAAGCAAATTTTTTGTGCAGTTGAACTAAATATTATGTACTTATACAATTTTATATAATGCAAGTTAAGTTGTTATCTCGGACATCGCATGAGTTTATACCCGTGTAAGCTATGAGTTCGTGATTATAGATAGAGAGACATATTATTTGTGTGAATAATAAGTCTTACTCACGTCGCTAACAATACAATGCAATTTATAGCCATAACTCATTATTTCAATCTATATTATGTACCTACGTTATTAAAAGTTCCACAAACGAATAGGGAGAAAAATTCGTAACTAAGCACATGAAAAAACTACTGCATCCAAAGCATAGAGTTTAGTTCCACATGAAACGTATCATCTTTAATTTTTCACTTTTGTTGGAGCAAAAGTGCTTCAAATATGCACGCATAATATAAAAATTTGTCTGTTGTATAAAATGATTTGAGAATTAAGTACCTATAGTCTCTACTATTTGACAAAATCCGGTAACCGAGCTATACTTTTTGAAGAAAGATTTAATAAAATCACGTAGCGCCCAAAGCAAATTTTTATCAATGCCCTCATTCGTCCGATCAAAAATCGAAATTCATAGCTATATCTCTTTATCGCTTACCGGAGTTATTCCCATTCTTTAATGAAATGCAATTTTTAGAAATACTTTTAATTCCATTGCATGCAAACTCTATATTTTTGGACATAAGAGTATGGAAATAATTCCACCAGAAACTTGAACTGACACTGATTTTTGGCGTAAAGAAAGCGTCGAAAATCAAAATTTATGTAGGTACATAAGGTTCATTGTTATTCAATGTACCTACATACATACAACTTGAACGACAATACATAAACAATGATATTTTTTAAATCTAGTGTTTTCTTTGCTAATAAGATTTAAATTCTTAACATTTTGTGATCGCATCTTCAACTCCCCTAGTCTATTTGATGCATTGGGGAATAACAGACGCAGAAGTTGAAATAACAAAATTACTATTTAGAAAATAATTTATTTTGTACAAAGTTATCTTATATAAAAATTTAGAATCCGAGGTTATTTTTATAAAAAAAAAAACAAAAAATAACTAACAAGCCTCGTTAAAGCTTGTATGGTATTAAAGGTCATGTATAGTATTAAATTAAGAGGAAATTAACAAAAATGATATGGATATAGATGCGGGCATAAATGTTTTTTTAATAAACACGGCCTATTTTTTTTAAACAAAGAAAAAAAATATTTTTAAATGTTTGTAAAACCTTTATCGAGTGGAAAACGAACCTAATAATGCACTAAACTCGTATTTTCCAAAATAAAGAAAAACATAATATAAATTACTTTCTTAGTCAGTTAAAGATTGTCTGATAAATTTATTTCCAACTCATTCAAATATATTTTCTTACATCCGCCTGCTAAGAAGAGGAAGTTTCCAAGTTCTGATAGCTTCTTTTTGTTTAAAATATTTCAAAGAAAACTTAGCTTTCCCTGTGAAAAACAACAGATTTTAAGCTAAAATTGTAATCATCTTTATTAAATTAAAACTCCTCTTTGAAATTATTTAATTCCTGTTGCGCGCTTATAAATAAAATTAGGATAAACTTTTCAAAATTATTGTTCGTTTCAATCTAAAGTTGAGAAAAAGCCTTCACGCCATAGTAAAACAACAACTGATTTAATTATTATTATTCAACCAAAAAATAATTTTTGTATAAACTCCTGAAATATTTCAAATATTTTTAACATTAAATGTCTGGTAAAAAAATCAGTAAACTTTCGACCGCAATTTCATTTTTGCCTTTCATAAATTATTTACTGTTATGCGGGTATTATACTACATAAATAAATTGTAATTTTTATTAAAATATTACCTCGACACAAAACAAGGAAAATTATAGATCATAAAAGTTATGCAGCGCATTAAACTTTGAAATGTCTCGAGTTACGGATAACCTACCCCACAAAGTTTTCCTTAACAATTACTAAGATAGGAAAACCTAAACCAAGATAGCTAAAACTTAAGAAATATGGCGAAATAAAAATGTACTATTTTTAGAAATAATTAAGGCAAATAATCGATACCACAAGAAATATTGAGACGAACGTGTTTGTTTGAATAAAAAAAAACAAAAATTAAACTTGTTTCGGATAGAATTTATTCAACAAAAATCGGTTATAAAAAAAAATTAAAGACAAAACATAGCGCTTAATCCACTTTGATTCAGTGAACGAATGCATCGTCCATATTTGAAAATAGAAAGCTCCTTTGAAAAACTAAACCTTTTATATTGTTCTAGTGAACAGGTTCGGTTACAATTAACATTTTTTTACTTTATTTATTGTTGTTTTATTATGAAAAGTAATCTCATCCCCTCTTTGATTGTTAACTTGTCGGAAGGGAAGAGCGCTGCATTATTATTAACTAAGCGAGTGCCGTTTTCGCGATTTTATTATTATAAATGTGTTTCGAGCTTTAAAATGTATTTTATAGAGAATTTGAGGTAACATTTTCGTACAGTGTCACGTAATAAGGTATTAAAGTTATGGCTTCTTAAAAGTGCAAACGTGTCCTGTCCCCGCAAACACGTTAGATTTTTAGTAGGTAATTTTCACGTAGCTCACGGAAATCGATGAACTAGCAAATGTATCACCGCGTTACGTCTAATATTCCCCTTTTTTTTCGTAAATTTAAGTACCCATTGAAAATAAAACGTTATCTATAATTTAAAATGGAAGGCGCAGTGTTCATGCTTTATGTAAAAATTTTAGTAGCATTTAGAAAAATTTACATACATGGGAGTCGATTTCCTATGGATGTATGATAAAAAGGAAATCAACAAATAGCGAGGAAAAAGAAATATGTAGAAAAGAATCGTCGAGAGAAAATCATCTGCTCAATCGAGTTACCATCAGAAAGAGATATTTTGAAAATTGCCTTTTTCAAAATTTTTCAAATAAATTAAAAATACTACGTCGACTTCTCCTACTAAGTTTTTCAAATAAAATAAAGTTTATCGACGGACGAAGCCTAAGGATATACAACAAAACGCAATATCAACTAAAAGCCCTCTATACACTTCGTCAACATCACATTACGGGTATTTGCAAGTCATGACGAATGTGGTGGAAAAATTATGTAATAACTACACTGCGAGGTAAAAATTGTCTAACCAAATATTAAGGTTTTTAAGTAATTTTTGAGTTATTTTACGTTTTGTAACAATTCAACTTCCTAACCACAATTTAATATTTCTCTACACATGACCAAATAAATCCCAGATTGCGGCCTTTAATGAATTATTACACGTAAAGTACTAATCACATGGAAAAGCTAATTAATTACATTACAATTTCAAATAACCATAATAATCACTTGTTAAATTAAAAAAAAAAATTACAACTTTAATTTAGCAAAAATTTCTGTTTTGGATCTAAATCTACATTCTCTTTATAAATAAAGTTTTAATTGAAAAAGCAAATTAATTAATTTATTCAAATCCTATGCTGTCATTTTATGAAACCACGTTGGGCGAGCAGACGTCAAAAACTGTGTGCTACAAGCAAGTCATTGTAATTAATTCAAGTTAACACCTTTTTTTAAATTTACAGTTAATTTTGATATATTATGGAAGGCAAAATGGATTAGGAAAGAGCGGAGGATTCGGATATAGTAGAAGAACAGGATGCCGATGGAGATGAAAGAATTAAATGTGGTGTTTGAATAATAACTATGAACTGTATAACTATGGCAATTATGAATATGTACATGTAAACAAATAACCAATTCAAATTAATACGAACCAACACAAATATCCCCAACTTGCCGGATACGTATTCAAATTTCCGTCCTTCAAGCTGAAAGTCTCGTATGCTAACCACGTATCCATCAAACCCTTTACAATTTCAATAATAACTGCTAACAAGAAATAAATAATTAAATTGAAGCTAATAATAAATCAGAGGAAATTCGGCATTAAATCTCCAAATATGAAATTAAAGAAAATGAAACTAAAGTTTCCAGCATCGCTCGCATCTTTCGGTGTTTCGGATCCACCGTAAAAATTTTATACCGCAAACGCTTATCTACTACTTCTCTTTACCCAAAATACAAATGAATTCTTTCAGCATAAAAGTTCTATCAATTTTTTCGAATACTTTTGCCTCGAATCATAAAAAATATAGTTGAGCCAGAAAGTTTACGATTTTACATTTTGAAATGAGACATAAGCGGTTCGATATTCTCTTGGTGGCCCTTACTTTTGCTTCTGCACTATTTCAAACGTAAAAAAGAAATATGCTAAACCTATATGTAAGGTTTATCGATTACAAAATGCAGATAAAATATTATACGGCTTACTTATAAAAAGTTCCATTTATCTCTCTAATAATCTCGAATTTGAAAGAAATTGTAAAATGCAGGCGTAACGGAAATTAACTTTCCTGCAACTTTGCATAAGGTAACACAATTTTGCATCCATCCTTAATGTTTGTGTTGAAACTAAGGCAACTTCATTAATCTTGCTGCGTCACATCAAATTTGTAAAGAAGGATGTATGCATTTTGTATTTGCCTTTTTGAGTTACCACTACCTACTTTCGTCATTTCATTCTACTTACCAAACAAACAACAAAAGTTAAATTCCAAATTTTAATTAAGCTCATAAATCAAATATAAAAAGTAATTTTGATATTGGCTTTCGTAGCGACTCTAAAAGCTCACCCGGTGCCTAACAAGTATTTTATGATCCAACTTGGAAAATGAATAAGTGAAGAAGGCAATGATCAAAGAAAGTCAAGTGTCACTTTATTTTATCAACAGTTTTAACAGCGACTTTAATGTCACGGTAAATAAAATAAACTAAGCGACAATAAAATTAATTAATTCGCATTTAAAAAATTTACGGTTTGGATAATAATAAACATTGAAAGTCTCCTCCAGACGATGAGTTTGCATTAGTAGGTATGTAGCAATCCGCACTTGCGAACCTCGACTTAACGATAATAATTAAGAGCAATAAATAAAAAGCAACCGATAAAACCTACAAATTCGTAGCTGAGCAGAAAATTTTTATAATTAAAAAAAATAATAATAGAATAAACGGAATAAAAATAATAAAATGTAGGTAATGATTAGGTTGATTAAAATATCGGCAAAAGGAGATAACAGGGAGTTTCGCGTTCATAGTTTAAAAACATTTATTTTAGGATTTTTACGAGCTTATAAATCAAACAAAGCATCTCCTTAAAATCTTCTCCAAAATATAACCAGTTAGTAGCCCATTAATAAAAGTATTGCCTTTTTGAAAGAAATACGAGCTTGAAGTAGCGCTAAAATTAATCCCAAGCTCTCAGTCTGTATGGCTGCCATCGTGGAATTCTAAACGATCGCGTGCCAGTGTACGGTAAACGAGTGTATCCTGCGTGTTCCACCCCATACCATATCAACCCCCCATTGATAGTAAGCCATCATAATATTCCCCCCAAGCACGTGGCTTCTGTCTCAGAAAGGTCTACATAATACTACCTTATCCATTCCTTTCCATTCTAAATCCGGATTGATATTGCTTACATTTGAAAGTCAGAAGACGAAAAGAAAGAGAAAAATGCATGAAAGACGGCTTTTAAAAACTTTCACTGACATACAAACTAATTTCGAAGGCATTTTATTTTTATAACCTGGTAATATGAGTTTTAAATTTTGGCCGAAACTTCTACGCTCGCCTCAAGTATTAATTTTATGCTTTGATGAACACTCCTAGTCTCAAAATTTTATTTGCACAAAACTTTTGCAGCTATTCAAATTGTTTCCGTTCCATCTCGAATAGAAAAATAACGTGGTAATCGAATTTGACACAAAAAAGACGCTCCTCGACCATTCGGAAAACATTTTTTTAAGACCTTAATATAAAATAAAGTAAACATTTGCTGTAGTCAACACATTACGTTGATTAAATTTTAATCAATTACAAAAACAAATAGGTCACACAAAAATTTAATCAATGTCAGATAATATGAAATTTAAATGGAAAAGCAAGTGGATAATAAATTAAATTAAATTTGGATGGACAAACTAAGGTAATTAAAAGCAAATCCCAAAAACCTTGAGGTTCATCGATCATCGATATAGATTCAATTAGGTCTTTTCCGCATTTCACCGCAACGTCACTAATATTAGTACTGATAAACGCATCGGATGTCGTTCGATCCATCACAAGCTCAACTTGTCATTCGAAATAAATCAATAACAGATCCAAAGTTAAACAGTATTTATTGTAGTTCAAATCCATATCCGCCCACAATCTAAATCGCGATTTTTCAAAACTAATGTGATTTTCATCCTTGACGAAAAAGTCAGTGAGAAAAACTTGGCGAATGAACTGATAGTTCTTTTATCTACAATAGCGAAAAATCCTATAATCCGAACTTCCTTTACTCGTATTTATAGTATCAGTTCGCCAAGGGACACATTAAAAAGCTCTCTCTAAAAATAACCCATTAAAACGAAACAAAGTAAAAAAAAACAATTATTATTGTAAAATAAGAATTGAAAAAGCTTTGTGTCACATTCAAACTACCTTTTGAAACTCCGCTATTTCGTGGGATATAACTTCTATTATTAATGCTAGGAGCTTAATTCATTTTTGTCTTGTTTATTTATGCTTCAACAGTCTATTCAGTTTATGTTTTGCATTGCTTATTACTTGTTGTATAACGTAATTGTGTGAACTTGTATAAAACAAATATGATCATTTATTCAAAATTATGTACCGACTGTTGGCTTGTATGTGAAATTTACATATCATTATCGCGTTTCACTACAATGCAAGAACGCTGATCAATATTTGCTTATTTTCAAAATAAAAAACTAAAGTTCGATATAAAAAAAATGATGCTCCTATATAAACAATTATTTTCAGTCCAAACGGACTTGCTTAATTCTAATCGATCTGAATTAGACTAGTCGAAATCGGGGTTGTGCTTAAGTTCTTAACTGTAGATGTAGAGGGAAAATACCGGATCTAGAACATATTAAAAATAAAAAATGTTTTTTTATGACATTCAGGTTTTGCTGGCAGGTTATTATTAGTTTAATTTGCCATTGCTGTAAAATTTGCTGGGACATCTATCTGGCAGGTACACAGCTTATTTGGCTGCGACAGTGTGTTGGCACAAATGGACCCGTAAAGGGGGGGGGGCAAGAGTGATTCACTGCGACAGTACATTGTACACTTGTCAGATACAAAAGTAGCTGTAACGGCAGTATTGAGCTGTAACAACAGTAAGTAAATAAAAGTATGAACCAGTCGCTTGTATATGGCGAAAAAATTCTATCTAAGCAAAGCCGAAGACCTAGTAGATCTAAAGAGATATTCAATTACATATATCAAAATGACTGCGAGCTTCCTTTTATTTTAGAAATAATCCTCTTCGAGTGCAATCGGCTTCGAAATACATAATATATCAACAACGTTCGCAGTTGTTATCCTTGATGTGAAGTGGAAAGCTGAATTGCCCAATTAAAAGAGTACAATCTGTAGTGGTTAATGAACTTTCTATTCGAGAAAATCACGTTTGATTTTTCCATGTTCTTTAAATCTCGTCTATCTAACCTGTATTTAAAGTTAATAAACTGAAAATATTGTACTGGGCGTCTTAAAAAATTTTGATACGCGTTGAACAATATTTTTCAATGTCGTATAAAAACAAAATCAAATTTTTCCAAGGTGTCAAAAAGAAAGCAAGCCTAATAATGGCTAAAAGGTTTGATTCAGATGTACAACTACACAAGGAAAGCCCACAGCGAATTTTATCAAACACTTTCTACCTTTTCTAAGTAGAAAAGCTTTGTGCTTTTTAACAAAAACTCTTATTTTGTAATTTTGTAGAAAATACAACGCACAAAATTAAAATTTTTCCGACGTGTCAAAAAGAAAGCCAGCCTAATAACGCCTAAAAGGTTTGATTCAGACGTGGAACTATACGAGAAAAGCCCACAACGAATTTTATCAAACACTTTCTATCTTTTTTAAGTAAAGAAAACCTTTGTCTTTTACAACAAAAAAGTTAAATTTGTAATTTTGTGAAAAATAACAACAAGTAAAATTAAAAGAACAAACCTCGCCGGCCCGCTAAAGGCGCGATTTGTTGCGCGTTCCATGTAAATGATTAAATTGAAAAGCTGGCATAATAAAGTTTTAAAAAATTCAGTTGCCAATAATTAAAGTTTCCCAAATTGTTTAAAGAAATGAAAAAGTGTAGATGTATTTTAAAGTAAATTAATTTATTTCACGGCTTATAAAAAAGGGCAGATAGTGTAAATAAATCTTCGTTGATTGTATTTGGATGCTATAAACGAATACTTTGTTTCGAAAAAGTAGACAGGTAACGAACAAACTTCTCAAGTCTTTTGATAAATTTTACGCATGTTTGGGATGTGCGTAAAATCAGAAAGAAAAATACAAAGTAACGGGAAGAAAACTCTCTATAGTCTTAAGGGAGCAATAGGTTTACCGAAAATGTTGATATGTTACGTGATTTATCAGTCATCTATTAAATCAAGTGATATTAGGGTCTCAATCAATATCGTGGTCCTTTCTGAGGAGTTAAGTTTCCTGTTATAGGACAACAAGTTTTAAAACGATGATCGACTTTTATTAGATTTTCTTGTATTTCTCTGCGAATTTAATATCAAATATTTATTCGGAAGAATTCAATTTCAATGATTGATATGTAATAATTATTTCAAAGTTATGAAATTGGAGAAAACTGTCCGACTCTCGCATTGAAAAGGGACGAAGACTACTCGTGCGACCAAATACGTCATGTCCATGTTGCGATCGTTGCCGTTCAGAAAATTTTGTAATATTATAAAGGTGAAACTTGTAAATTATTTAACATTTTTTCAGGTTGTGAAGTTCGTTTCTGTTGCGTCAAAAGCAACTCCTTTCAACTTGGAGAGGTACATATCGAGCTTAATTAATTATAGTAACGGTAAGGAACGAGAATTTCTGAATTAATGGATGTCAGCTAGACGATTTACGTATCGCAAATGATATGCCAAACACCTTCACTAAACCAAATTTATTCAGTTAATTTACAACTCACCTACGCGTATATAACTTTAATTTGGAGATTCCTCGAATGAAGTAAGTAAAATGAAGCCGGAAATGTCGAGTACCTATCTGACGATAATAATAAAGACTTTCTTTTATATCGAAAGTGGTTTTATAAATTAAAAATAATTTTACAAGAAAAGCATTACTTGAAAATAGCTAATGTAAATTGAGAAAACTTTGACTATTAATGAAAGCATAAAGAAACAACTTCATTATTATAAGCACGAATTTCGGGAGTCGTCAAACACTAAAAATTCAATAATTCATTTATATTAGCTATTGGTTCAAGTATCCAAAAGAAAATGCGTGCGTGCTTGCGTGTGAAAACAGTAAAGGGATTAGCTTCAAGAATATACGAATTCACGCAAGACGAAAAGATTGTAGTAGTTTTGAGTTGGTTTACTCAAATAAGTTAGTTTTCCTTTCCGCAAACGCCATTAATAAATTGAATCAAAAATTGTGTACCATCAAGTTTCGCCTTTTTTATGAAGGAAACTCGATTACTTGGCTATTCCGTGCAGAAGTTGGGCCTACGTAATAAGCAATTTAATAATTAAACAAATTACTTTATAATTTACACGTCATGTTCGAGCATCTGGATGGCTTCAACGGTTATTATTAATACCACATCTAGTGAATGCAAACATTTTGTTGAGAGCAAATTGTTTGTACTAACTTAGTTATCAACCTCGTATGAAACGGAAACTTGTTCAAACGACCCATACATTTTAGCGTTGCTGGCTAATCTAGCGGGAATATTAATAACCCGTCCCTTATTAGATGAATGCTATTTTGACCCGTCCTAATTATCCCCTCATCCCCACCTTCCCGTGGGCTTTGTATCTACTTCAAAGGTTCCACGCGTTGAAGCGCAATAATATAACCTTATGTTGATACATAAATCTATAGTTGTTCTTAATACCTAGTCCTTAATTAGCGTTCACTTCACCGTCAATTACAATAGAAAAGTTTAATTTTGTAAGCCGAAAGTGTACCTATTCTAGGCATGAAACGCGGCGAATTTTCTTATCCTTAATACCCTTGACAATTTGCTAGTTTCATTATGTTCAAACATTAATTAGAGTCGACTTACGGGATAGTGAATACTTCATCAGTACCTTTTAAATACTTGATGATCTGAGAAATAACGTCACAATGTAAGACGGAACAAAAGTTCCTGGTTCATTATGAGGGCTGCTAGCTGTACCTACTAGAAGTACCTACATTTTAAATCGTTTAATTTAATTTCGGAAACCATTTCACCTCGTCGTCGTTCCAATTTAATTAATAATTACATACAAAAATAAACTGTTCACTAAATATCAAGCAAGGCACTATCCCTAATTATTCCACAATCTGGCCACATCGTAAAAGGTTCAAATTACATGTTCGGAAATGGATCAATTTCCACCTTAACACTATTCGAGTTTTCCTTGTTTATAAATACTTAATTAGGCACACATATTTTACCAAATAATACCTTGATAATTATTTAATATTTCAAATAAGGGTTCTTGGAGAAAACTTTAAATATTTAATTTTCAAACAAGACAGTTGAAACATTCAGAAAACTGAAAAACTAAGCGCAACTCTCAAAAGTTGCACAGTTCATTTGTCGAATTAAAATTTCAATGTCTCAATTTACGTTACTAAAAATAATTCAATAGAAAATTTTTTTTCTTTAAATTAACATTTCGTTATTTAGGTATTCATTCAGCAATACAAAAGACAAAATGCATTAACTTCTACATTGGAGAACCTTCCCGATTCACTGCAATTCAATTACTTTTGAATTTTCCGTTAATTACTTAATTTCCTATGTTCCCTTAAAATTTTTTATTTCACAATACGAATAATTTTACCTATTTTTGGAAAAAATTACTAAATGTAGTTCATCTAGAAAAAAATTCCTACCTAATAATAAAATTTTCATACCTTTTATCGCCACCTTCTTACGCACAAACGAATGAAATGAAAAACGTGAACTCACCTGAAATTAAAATAAACAAGATTAAATAATTGACACGCCAATGCACAAAATGTTGTACTACCTTATTATTAAATTATTACCAATGAGAACATTTGTGAGAAATTCAAAACAATTATTAATTGCTGTCGGCGTAGTCGTGTGGTTTTCAAGATTTTTAAATGAAGCGAAATTAGAAATTCGTCTTACAATTTTGCATTAAAATTTAATTTAAATAAAACCGAGACAAATTAGCAGCAGCTTACATTGTAAGCATTTCAATTTCCGAAGCTTTTCAACCAGTCGAGCGCTGGAAAACGCAAGCAAGGTTCCGTTTTTTTAAATCGATTAAAAATTGTAGTTTATGCAACAAGTTTAAAATAACTTTTTTCCGATTTTTGATTTCCGATAAAAATTAAATTTTTTTTTATTTAATGTAATTTAAAAATGTCAAAATTTCTGTGTGTATCTATTAATTCAAATGTAATGTGTCACTTTCATAAATATAATAACTTGTAGGTAAAAAATAGGCACTTTTCTAATTGTTTTGAAAAAAAAAAGTATTATAAATAATTAATTTTGTTGAAAAAATTTAGTTTAATTATTCACCATTAGAATTGCAAGCAAATTTATTTTCATAGCAGAGTAACATGAATATACATACTGCTCCACCTAAATGTATAATATATTCTAAACTTGAGCAATAACTCTCATTTCTTGTATAAAATAACAGAAAATGTTTTTTCGATATTTTAGAAACGTAATCGAAAAAGGAGATATTTCTATCGAAATGCAATGCAAAAGTTGGAGGGAATAAAACGAAACAAAAACATCGAAAAACCGTACATAAATAAGAAAAACAAAATCTGCTCCCCTGTGAAACTTTTACTCTTATAACTAAAAGAAGTTTGAAATTTTTTCTAGGTCTAGGTCATCTAGAAATGAATTAATTATTTTGCTATGCTTAAACAACGAATATTTACTTACGTTATAAGATTTTCCTTATATTTTGGCAAGATTTTGTTCAAGATCTTTTTAGTCACTGTCGTTATCTACCTATTCGTTACTTTTGAACAAATAAAAAGAGTCGAGTAAAATTTCAGAATGTAGACAAGAAATTACTGCCTTAAAGAAAAATATTAAGTAAAACCATAAAGAAATTCTTATAACGTAAACAACCTCTTAAGTTGGCAAATGTAAATTTTAAACTTATTTTTCAAAAAGCTTAAAGCGGCGTTCACATCGAGGTTATTTTGTCTTGCCTTGCTTATTATAAACTGGTAATATTTAACATTTTTTTAGAAAATACTTACTGCATTCTGATAGATTCAGTCTTACAGCTTACTGTCAAATAATTGAATCAAAATCAAATTAATCAGAAAAATAATTTTTTTAAACGATGCGGGAGTGTGATGTTTACTGATTGAATTACAGTGAGAATTTGCTTTTTAGGAAGGTCCATTTTTTGAGGAAAAAATAAAAATTTAAAACTGAAATGTCAAGTTAACCTCGTGAAAAACCTATATTTTAATTAAGTAATAATTGCACGTAAATATTGTGGTTTTATGTTGCCGTAGAATGATAATAAAACTTCTAATTCAACAACGTTTAAAAAAGTACTTATAAAAAACGGCACTTCACAAATTTTTTCTTCGCTTTAGATGAGCTTATACCGTACATTACACAAGCGTCCAAGTGTTTTATTTACGACATTGCACATACCAAATTATTTAAGCGTTTATAATCTTAGTTATTTTAAAAAAGTTTTAATAGCAATTTCTAACGCTAGCATGAAAAATTTTTGAATTGACAAGCTCAATTGGTTAAGTTAAAAATTACAGGCACTTGAAATATGACAATGAGAAAGCGTCGACTAAATTATTTCCGTTCTCATGATATGAAATGCAATTAGCTAAAAATATAAAGTGATTCTTTGATGGCTAAAAGTGTGAAATAACAAAACATGGGGAACGAATAAATGAAAATATTAATTGGAAAATTGTATCAATGAGGTTCGCGCGGTCGTAACCCCGTGACGAAGCACAAGTTTGCAGGAGGTACTACTACACCAATCCGGGCAAGCATATAATAAATATGTATGTCAAAAAATTTTTCGGCAGAAAAAGGTGTAATTTTGACGTGTCTCTTCGCATACTATTTGTATTTTTTGATTAATGGTTAATACATCGACTGAAAGAACAAACTCTGCCTCGTTTTGGAAGAAGATTAAAAGAAAGTGCTTATTAAATTTTAGATTCGCATCAGCGTGAAAGCAAGGTAGGTCTTAGGTACACGGAAAACAGCAGAGTCGGAAAATTTGGCAAAACTTTAATAGAGAAACGAAGTTATGCAAAATTTTTTGTACTTTACTGCTAATGCGCTTTGTGCAAAATTGCTTTATAACCTTTAGTTCGTTAATAGATTTAACGATCGTTATGATAAAAGCTCGTTTAGTGAGTTAACTAAATATAAGCGAGGAAGTTCAGAAGAAAATTTAGGAAGTACACATCAAAAGATAACAGACAACATATTTGATATCACAAATGCTCAACTTCATTTACCTTTTTGCCTCATTTTTTATGGATGTAATCTGCACCAACACAATTTTGCGCTTCTCAAAACCGACATATAGCACAAGTCATAAACATTTTTCTGCGTGTCAGTTTTTTAGAAAAAATAATACGACAACACACCAATTTTTTAAATAAATCCTTTTTATACATTCACTTCGTATATTAGGAATTTTAAAATTGGCAAATTTTAAAGATAATCAAGTAAAAAAAGCGTTCAGCTAAAAACGCTTTTAAAACTTTGGGTAGAACTAAGGTTTAATCAAAAATTAGATAAATATTGGACACGCATCTGCTATCTCGCTAATATACAAATCGATACTTACTCTTTTAATGTAGGGGATGAAAACACATCTAAATTTATTTTTAGATTGATGATTACTTCGATGGCCGTCAAGTTTATGATGAAAATTGAGCAAAAAATATATGATTATATATGATTCTCATGATGAACGATCAACGCAGATGGGAAATTCGGATATATTCGAGTCACGAAAACAAAATATGTTGTAAGGAGACGTAGGAAAAATGTACTTGGCACAGATTGGTGATACATTAAAAAGGAGCATTCGAAATGGAAAAGAACAAGGACGGTTATTCATGAAGATGTATGGTGAAAAGTCCAAGAGTAAACGAAATTTTCGAGTTATCAAAGTCACGAATTGCCAGTTCGAAGGTTATTACCACAAAAATAACTCGTATAACATTATGTACTTATTTGGACGCTTCGACCATTTTTTTACACCATCGGCAGCATTTTTTACATTATCGGTTTTCGTAAAAGCGAGAGAAACAAATAAGTTTGTCGGTCATTTTCAACCCTTAATCCTTTAGTATTCATTTGATATATTTGTCGAATAAAGATCTTTTCGGGCGCTGAAAAGTGACCTTTTTATTCACTCTAATGGATAAAGTAAAGAAAACGTTCCCCGCTTATAATAGAAACTCTCCATCTTTATTACCGTAATTTAAATTTTTTTTCTAAATTCGAGAAATTTAATTTTCAAAAAAAATCGTTGAAATTCAACCGAACGAGAGACGTGAAAATATACGAAAGCATTTCGAGCAATTTCACTTCGAGATTTCAGTTTACAGTCATTTATCAGTTATTGTTCTACTTCATTGATTTTTGTCTGCTGGTAGGTACCTACGTAGGATTCATCTTTATGCATATTAAAGGCATCAAATTTTGAAATTATTATCTGCGACGAAATTCATGAACGGACGGACACAGAATCGGGATTATAGAATTTGAATTATACAGGATGCTAGAATGATCGCACATTAATGCTAACAAACTTAACATTCTCGCTCTCTGTAACTCAATCGGTCCAATTAGAAGCATTAATTGCCACATTTCTCCCAAGATACCCATTTACATAATTACTAAAACCGGCTTGTTGTATATTACGTGGTAAATTTAATTATTTATTTTGCAAAATTTTACTAGCTCCAGATATCCTTACTTATTAAAATTGTAATCGCAAAATTGATGGATAAACCGTCCGTCTTGAAAATTTTAAAACTTGCGATGCTTTTTCTTTTGTCCAAGGATCAATTCGACAAAACGAACAAGCTTTTCCAGCTTTTCGCACCCTCGGCTCGTAGTATAGTTTCCAATTTTCAAGCTTTATTGTGAAAACTATACACGACTATGTTGCAAGTGTGCTATTAATTTTTATGTTTTTCTTACTTAAATTGCCAATTTTTCTATTCCTCTACTCTTTTAAACTACAGCTGCACTTCCTTAATACCTCACGATACAAGTGTATTATATTAAAGCTTTTGCTCATCGTTTCAACGATAATCCTTACAAGCATACACGCAACAAAAGGTTAGTCTCAGATTTTTAAAATTTTTGCTCGAATTGCCAAAATCGTGTCTTACATTTACTAATTTTTCTGTCGTTTCTTTGCATTGATTAAAACACAAATCGTTGCTTTCATACGCACACGGATTTCCTAATCAAAAGGAAAGATTAGTGTCGTGTTTACTTAAAGCAAACTCTTTAAAATATTCGAGAAAACCATTGATATTAACTAAACCATTTCATAGTTTAGAGGGTTTATAATTAATGCTAGACCCACAATAATACTTTAATAATCCTGTGGAATTAACGTTGCCACCTGATAACGCTTTGGACAGGCAATAAAATCTGTTTCTATCCTAATTTGGTTTTAGTTTTAAAATTGATAAATCCCTAATTCCAAATCTGTACCAATACAAAATTACTGACTTTCCACTTATTGTTCACTAAACTAAATGTTTGCTTGCTACACTAAAAAAAATATATACTTAGGTATTATAAAATATAACAAACTTTTAAAACGTAAGTTAAAAATGCATAGAGAGTTGTTAAGACTTTTAGTTATCGTATTTTGACATCACAAGGCTAAAAACTTTAATGAAATCACGATAATGATGAAACCAAGACCTGGCACTGGTTGTCATCAAGGACTCTTTTGAGTCCTCTCTTAACCCGCTTCTCCACAAATGGTTGAAAATATCATATTATTAAAACAGCTTTGTAAAATTTTCTACAAAAAAGTCCGCATCGGCATATTATATTTTCTTATAAATGTTTGATTCCTTAGTTTTTATCAGATGTCTCTCACGCCTAAACTATTGAATAAATCTTTGTAAGAAATTAATTTCTCAAAAAATTGGTTCGATGTAAATTTTTCGAATTATATGGATGTTGGAGCGTTTTGATTGAAAACCCGTGTTGAGATATTGCAATATATATTGAAAAAAATAATAATTAACACTATTTGAAATAATAGACACCCTGTTAATTAATCATTTCCTGTACTAACATCGCACATGCAAGTATCAACATTTACAAAATTGTGATATAGTACCTATATAAAATCAACGAAATAAAACCAATTTAGAAAACAACAAAATGCGATGAGTAATTTATCAGTTTACTTTACCCTAGTTAATTCCAAAAATCAATTTTGTAAATATTATCCATTTCAATGGTATATTAAAAGCCTATTTATATTAATTTTAAGATACATTTTAAATTACGATCAATTTTTTAATGAAATTACTCTCTATTGAAGTTTATTTATAAAATAATTTGTTAAATTTACCACAACATGTTGTGTATAAAAATTTGCAAGACAATAAACAAATAAGCGAAAATATGCAATTATGAGCTCCATTTATAGTGCTTTTGTTATAAAATATGATAAAACAACGACTACACAATGTGTTTCATTCTCTAACAGATAGGTAGTAAATTGCAGTTCATCATGAATTTTTTATTCTTGCAATTTTTTAGTAGATACTAGGTGACCAATTTCGACCACCATCACCATCACCAAGTGTCAAAAATTACAAAAGTAGGACTTTAACCTGTTAATTTTACAAAATCATACACTCCTACTTCTTACATCATTCGCATTCAAGTGTGATAATAATGTACTTTCACACGTATAACATACAAAATTTTATCTGCTTTTATTCCAAAAAAACTGTAAAATAAATTAAGCTAAAATTTTCAATTCATTCTTACCAGACCATACCACATTTTGTAAAGATCGCAGATAACAACTAAAAAGTTAAAATTTGCGACTTCGAGGCCCTAAATTTTTCAATTTTGTTTCTAACTACAAGTATAATAATTATTTCTTATTATAACCACAAACTTTTCGAGTGTAGGTGAGACAATTCGAGTGTTGAAGTACCCTTTATAGTATTTTTTGACTTATCTTGCAATTTTTCTCCCAACTGAAAATAGGGTTAAATTAAGAAACCCCGAAATCAGGTCTCACAAGTAGAAATTTTTAGAAGTAAAGATTGTAAAACTCAGATTTTAGTTTATTTATTTAGAAAACAGAAATTGGTTATTGCGGCGATTGTAAACGATTAAAATTTTTTTTATCTAATTAATGAATGCAAAAGAAAAGTTTGAAAAAATCAGAAATTTGCGAAAAGTAGGTACGTATTAGTGCCCAAGTAGCCCGAAGATAAATTCAATATTTTCATATTACACTTTCTATTTGATGTTTTTCTTTACATGGAAGTCCGCAAAGTATCCTGATGTACTAGATATTATACAATTTTAAATTGCAATTATGCAGTGCTAAGTTCTAATTTGTAGTTGATGATTTGACGAAACAACATCTGAAGCTTATTAATGTAAGTTCTATGTTCTAAGTAAGTTACAATAACCTCAACTAAAATGTTCATTATTAAAATATTCAGTGAACAAAAAATATATTTATGTAGTTTGTCAACAACATAAATTTTTTAATTCAAACTAGAAGTGGTTGTTAATTGTACACATAGTTTTTTATACCTACACCAAAAATAATAGTTTTAATTTACTTTGGTATAAATAAAAGTCTTATTTAAACAAAAAAATCATTTATTTCACTTTGTAAATATACCTACTAATTCTACGGCTTGTTTACATTTTATTCTGTAATATCGTTATTTTGAAATACGGTAAACTTTTTTGTTATTATTTTGAGGGTAGACTTTTGACATTCGATGACCTAGAATCAATATTTTAGAGATAATTAAAAAAACCTTTTTTATTTATGTTCCATTATTCAGAATTGATATTTTTCTCTTTTATTACCTTTGCCGTATATTTTCAATAAGACAGAATCGAACTGCAAAAGCTAAATAAGATTTTTTTTAATTAGTACAAAACCCAAGGTATTCTAGGTCATCGATATGCACCTATAGGTAAATGGTAAAAATTACCTAAACTTAATAAGTTAAATTTAATAAAATAGATTTTTCTAGAGGACTCGCATTTAAAAAATCAAAAGAAATACGATCAAATTGTACAGTATAGATAAATACATTTCAGACCGATTTTTCTTGTAGAAAATTTAATTTTCTAATAATCTGAACAAACATTTCATTTTCTATCTCGACTATCACTAAGATGACCTCAAAAGATTTCACTTTTTTCGATTAAAAAAAAATATAAATGTCTTCTGACGGTTCCTGATGTATTTCTCATTTTTACAAAATGATTGTTTAAAATTTGACTGTATGATCGTACTAGAAGGTGCTTTATATTACTTAAATTATACAGGGTGACTAGACAATATACTTCACGTATCCCAAAAATTATATTTAACCACTTACTCCTCCTGCAGGTTAAAATAAATTTAGAGAGTTACTCGAGACAGAGCTTATGTTATGTAAATTTTGTTGGAAAAAAGCAAACAGTGTAAAAAGTCTGACATGTAAATACGGATACCTTTGAACAACAGCTACGGGCGGTCCCTTTTCAAAATATCCTTGATTTTGGTTGGTTAGGTAAATTTAAAGTCGAAAAAAATATTTAAATTGAAATAATTAGGTAATTGAGTTTTTCTGTTATTTCATAAATGAAAAGCGGCAAGTAAGTAAGAATTTTTTGCCATTCCGTTATGAATAAATATTTTCAGCTTTTTGTTCGTACGTCGTTCTTCGAGTAAACAATTGTTAATTAAGAAGCATTAGTAAATGAAAATTATTAATATTTCGAATTTAATTAAGGCATCCTTTTACAACTACATGAAATACGTTAATTAAATGTATGTACTAATTAATGATGAGATGGAAAGGGTCGCTTTTTGTTCCATTTTTGGTTAACGATAAAGTTTGTGGGTCACTCAGATATTATTAGATTCACACGAGTTGCCAATTATTCATATAGAAACAGGAAATGAGAATCACGCTTCTCTTGCTTTGCTTGTGGGGCTTGCAGAACCCTGCTACCACAACAATGCCACAATATTACAGTTAACCCAAGATACAAGTCTCTCCATTGATAAATGAGCTTAATACAAAAATTTGCTTCGCAATGAAATTTGGTATGCAAAAAGGATAATACATTATACATGGACTTTCCTTTTAAGATTCACTCGCTTTAAAAAAACCTTTGACGATATAATTTTTACAAGGATCTTTCGAGATCCAGTGTTGCATCAATGAAAGAAAAGTAAAGGATTTCGTAGCGACTTCACTTTGAAATTGCCAGCCATTTGTATGCTACGCCATGTATCAACTATAACATGCATATTTTATTAACCAAGATCGCTACCATACTGGCAACGTTTCCTAACATTCTCGTTACAAATTACTGTATATGCAATTGAAGAAAATTTCACTCTTCAATCGACCAAAAGATATACATTTCCATATCAAGCATAAAGCTATGCAAATTATACTTATTTTAGACATGACTTTCTACTATAAAATTATTTTATCTATTTTTCAGGACCCTAACATGATGAATGCGATTCATATATTCATATTTTATAGACTTACGAGTAAATTTTGCAGAAAACGAAAATACGTCGTTCGGATGCCTGCTGTGTATGTACGTATCGAGGTAATTAATATAAATTACATCCGATATTTGGATTAACTCTTCCCTAACATGTCTTGCAATAGCGTGCCAAATTTTACAATTAAAATTAACCATCGTTCTCTATTATCTATATTCTGTTCAACAACTGTGGTCAGTGCAACCCTCCATGCTCTTTAACCCAACAAGCTTCTTATTAATGTCGCCTACAAATGGCTCCGCGTCTACAAAGAACCCTTGATTATCCACACAACTCGGCGGTTCTTACAAAACGACACTTATAACAAAATTTGCATATTCTAAACGCACCCAGGTTTAACTTTCTTTCCAACTGCTTTACGTACAACAATACCATATTATCTAAATTTCTTTACGAGCTTCGACTTAAAATTTTTTAAAAGCCAGCTCATAATTGCGTAAAAGGATTAAACAACTGTGGTTATAATAAATTATTGCAGAATATTTCAAACATTATTAACGTTGTTAATAGTTGATCAAAGTTCATTCATTAAAACCGAGGTTATTTTTATCATTGATAACATTTACGGTGCACTTTCCCATGAATTTGATGAACGTGTAAATTTTGTATATCGATGAAACGAAAATTTTATTTGGTACATAAAAAAATCTCTCTTTGATTAATTAAGTATCGGAAAAATTTTGTTAAAATGTGGAAGTAAAAAAGTGTAATCCGGTTATATTGAAAAATTTAATAGAATGATACAAAAAAACGAATCGTAATTAATATTTTATAAAACTTAATCAAACTTTCAGTTACATAGTGATTCTGGCAAATTTAGAAATACAGCCGCTAATTAAGAAACAATCGGGCACGTTTGCTGAAATACACTAAATTAAGCACAACATCAATCACGTTGCTAGAAAATTTGTATCACAGATCACAGAATCGATAGCAATAAAATTGTAAAATGGGTTTTCGTACAATATTAATAAAAAACGGCGGCGATGAATGAAAAAGAAATTATGATTAATAATCGTGCCTCATAAAAAAGCATTTGTTGCGAAAATCTGTAGCAAGTCCTTGTAAAATTTCTTTTCAACATTTAGTAAGTTTTTCATGAATCCTGAAATGATTATTCCCCCATGGGCAAACTGTATAAATCTGACAGTGAATTTAAACCCTTTCACTGAATAAATCATTGAGGTACAACGAAAAGTATGTTTAGTGTTTACATGTCTTATAATTGCATTACGGAGCCTTCGGATATTAATAAACCACGCGATTATGTTTGTAATACTACTATTTGATTTGAAGCTCGAATTACAATGTAAGGTAATTAGCGTAAGCAACCTTGCGAAATTGCAAGGTAATTCAATCGAAAGTACGATCAAGGTTAGCGGTGTCGATTTACCATATAAGAAAACACTTTTTTTTAATAAACAAGCTTTTCCATAATAAAATTTTAATTATATTACGAAAATTAATTAACTAACAATAGAAGAGCTTTCCTTGAAAATTCATTATAAGCAATAATTTACCACAACCGTTAATAAAGTTACCAGTTGAGCCCCAACCATTTTTCGACAAAAGTGAAAACAAAGCTAAAATACGAAGGCACATAATGAAAGATGTAATTTAATGGTTTTGTCTAATGAGCGGTCTAGCATCAAACATCCTTGTATTTCCAACAAATAAATTTATCAACAGTAGTAATTACGACCTACTTACGAATAATTTAACAATACCTGGATCACGCAATAAGTTTCGAGACACGAACAAAAGAGCAGTCTGCCCCATTTTGGGTGACCCATCCGCGAGTTATTAAAACCACATGCTTACCATGTTTGTTAATAAATTTTTATATTACTTAGGGGAAGAACCCCAAATGAATTTTTTTGTTATATTCCAACAAACGTAATAATTGGTCGTTATCTACAAAATGTTTTCATCGATTGTGTTTTATTGCTTTATCGAGTCCACGGTATCTCATCTACTATATATCAAAATGGCAAATGAGATGCATTGGACGATACCGCAAAGTGACCCTAACTTTGTACCTATCTACCGGAGGCGACAACCACCGTAGTTTTACATGTTCCGGATTGTCCGGAATGTGAAGGGTGAGCTATTGGCGATGTAAACGAGTGACAGAAACGTTCGCTGTTTGTGACTGTCACAGTTGTAGTTTGTCACGCATACGCCCTTATTGCAAACGTGAACTGTATTTCCTACGCAGTTATTATTTTAGTCCCGGATTTGGGGATCGTCGAGTGTTTATTAATACATTGACTATTATAATCTGCACTCGCAATGAGTGCAAAATATTTTATGGCGCACACGATACTCAAAATAATTACGCTTCTGGCGGTATTGTATCGAAAATGAGGTAGGTACGCTATGAAAGTTCAAGATTGAAATAATTTGCATATTAATGGCTTTTGTTTTCGCACCTTCGGAAAGCCTTTCGTCTCTTTTGAAGGGCTACATTTAAAAGCGAGAATAATAACAATTCTATTCGCATTTTATTCAACAGAAACGAACAAAGGACTCTGATAATAAACCATTACAACTCCGCTGCAGCTTTCGCTGCAGAGCTTTAAGTACTGCATACATCTATCTGAATCGTAAATATCGAAAAGAAGCACTTTCGACATATCATTAGTTTACTTCAAAAATACTTTTATAAAATTTGACACTCGCAATTTAAATCATATTCATTCAATTCACACCAAATTTCCTTTGCTCAATTTTTCTCTTTCTATTACGAAGGGTAGGTGCGTATATCAACTGCTAAGAAGATTAATTAGGAGTGCGTTAGACGAAACACAAATTTCGTTTGTAAAACAAAGTTTCGCATGTGTGGTAAATTGTAAAGTGCTCAACTATTGTAACTCTGTCTGAAACTGTGAATAATTAGTTAACGTTCGGTGTAGCACTTTTTCAAATTAGAATCATTTGAGAATGCGAAAACTGTGCCTACAGTCGCAATTCCAAGAAATAATGTTTAAAGCTCTTTCTTTGTGTATTCATATTCTACCACCCACAATTAAATCGCTTTACACAAAATTAAGTTTATAATACCTCGTTCCGCTACTGTATATGGCAGATCCTTCTATATATTTTTGTGTCTTATCCTTTTAAAATTTAAAAATTCTCTCGAGGATTTTCACAGCTTAATATTTATTATAAAGCACTGCAACAGGGGTGGATCTCACAGAGTTTGAAATTTTGGAAAATGTCCAGAATAGTTGTTATATTAAGGTCCCAAGGCAGGCTACTTTGTACTCCTCAGGATGTGCACTATTGTGTTACTCGACCAAAAGCGAACAGCGATTCCTCACTACATTCTTCACTCTTTTACTATGATTATTATGACATCACCTCCTGATTAAATTCCTTTTCTGTATCAAAATAAACAAAATTTTAAAAAATTCGATATACTGTCCTTGGCAGCAAACTTTGGTGCTACGTCATCGCATTCCTGATTGATCATATAAAAGCACCGCCATTGGCTATTTAAAGAAATCGGGCGCTATGATTGGTTATAGATTATAATTACATAGCACCAAAGTTTCATGGCAAGAATTATTTCTAATTTATTGAACTGTAAACTTCTCTGCATAATGGACCATCTTGAGTTAGCGTCAAACGTCTGTAAATAAAAAACGATATTTAATGCATCGCTTCCAAAACTGTGGGTCTCCACGATATCTTAAATGTATATTTTGAAGACTTAAAAAATTAAAATTTAAAAGTAAAATATTTTTTTTTAAGCCACGGCAGTGGAGTGATGTGATCGCTGGTTGCGTTACGAGCGGGAATTCTGAGTTCAAATCTCGGACACATCAGAATTTCTTAGCTCGGCTTTCTTACCAACCAAAATACCCAATCCAAAAAAAAACATAAAACAAACAAAAAATACTAAACAAATTAAAAATTAACATTTAGAAGTGCTAATAACCCAGTAGTTGATGCACGTTAAAATGTAAATAAAAAGAAAATATTTTTATATTGGTTGGTAAACATAAACCACCGTAGATGTGACTGAATTATCGTAGATAATTTAAATTATCAGTCAATACTATTTGAATATCTACGGTATAGAACGTAGACCGAACGTATACTGGGAATCAATCTTTAAGTTCCCATACCGTTTGTAATAAAAAAAAAGCAGCAATGGCTATGCAGTATTAGTTAAACTGCAATACTATCACGTAATTAATAATTTCTCAAATTGTAATAAATTAAATTCATGTGTCTATCACACATGAACAAACCCTACACGGATATGTTATTGTATTATGGCTTCACCAGATGACAATTACCTAAACACGTTAATTGAAAATTAAATTTGTGTTGTAATCAATAATATCAATTAATTGGTTATATTTGTTAGAAACCATTTTTTGTGAAATTAAATTGGCAATTTCCTTCATCTGGAAACAACGAGGAATACATAACAAAATATTTCTCTGCTTGTAATGCTATCATCTCCCTCCTGATTATTCCAAGTTATTTAAATGTACCAGGGGATTACATCAACTGCTAAAATTACAAAATTATAATAAACAAGCAATCACTCACAGAGTAAAATTTACTGGACAAGGTTCTCCCAAATCAAACATATTTCATTATTCTCGTTAAAAATTATACGGTGTAATTTTTAAATTAAAATTTTGCGCAAACCTGATCCGACAATTAACTAAAGTGAAATCTCAAAATAATTACGTCATGCAACACGCCCAACAAACCACTTTCCATCAAATTCCGTTCAATTTATGGTAATTGAGGGTTGAATTTGAGATACCTCATTAATTTATGTTTTGGTAAGATTATTATAAACATTTAATTTTCTATTCACAATATTTGCTGTAAGTTTATTTAATCAGAATGCCACGCCGTATTGAATTACAAATATGCAAATTGGCCCAGAAAATACTTCCGCTCGAATTTAAGCGACCCGACCGAACGATTCGGAGAGTAATTTTAAGAAAATTATGTAAAAAAAAAATTAGTACAGCAAATAATATGTATTCCGACACGAAGTGGCCATTTATTTTAAGGTTATACACGAAAAATAGTAAGTGTATTAGAGTAACTCTAAAAAAGAAAATATTTTGGCTGAAAATCGTTGGGCAATTTCATTAAAAAGCTTTTAGTACGTAACAAGCAAGCACAAAGTGTGAAAAACTATTTATAACCATTCCTAAAATTTTCTTGTTCTAGAGAGGGACAGGAATGCGGTAATAGAAACACACATGCACAGGTTAGTGCAAGAAAAAGGGAAGAGAAATTGACAAAGAAATAGTCAACGCTGCGGAAACGTGTCCTGATGTAATTGGAAAGTGTTAAAACCGTTGAAGCGAATAGTCCAACATTCGAATATTGAGGTATCAAATATTGGAAATCCAGATGACACTGAAAGGATCATCGATCACATCATTTGACAAACTCGCCCGCAAATATACGTCGAAATTTCAAAACATATGACAGGCTTTCAACTTCCCAAATTCTCGAGAGATTTCCTATTTTTCTGTAAATATAACCAAATAACTTGGAAAAATACAATTAAAAATTTCAGAATTAATTTGAAAGCTCGGTTATCAAACTGAGATTTGCTAAACAATCGAAGAGTTATTAAAATTTGAAGTATGATCCATAAATAAATTGCCATATTTACGTGCTGCTAAATTAGTTTACCATTAGGTACATATTATATCTTTGGTCAATATGGCGCTATCGTTTGAGCGAGTATAATTAATTGTATATTATGTGGTACACATTACAAGGTTTCGTAACAAATAAAGAACTTGGCGTATACCATAAACATCAAGCTACAATCTGAAGGAGATGCTTTACCACTACACTTCTCCATGAATTGCTTGTTAGTGTGACCGACTTTTGCACTTCAATTTTTATTTTGTCAAGTAAGGACACGAGTAGGTAGTAAGTCATTTATTTGCAAAACAAATTACTGATCATGTCAAAGGTAAAACAACCAAAACTTAACACGTATACGCGCATTCCCTTAAGCTTATCAGTTATCAGTTTGTGTTCTGCATTTGGCCTAAAACGAACGTTTTGGCAATACCTAGTAAATAAATTACTGCGGACTTGTGAAGTTGTTAAATTACATCAAAATATAATAAATGTGTACTAATGAACGACCTGTTATGAAAGAATTTTATTGCAAATTCTATTATGGAATTAATTAAACAATTTTAGATAAATAACTGTCAACTAAACAGACATAAATTAATTTTAAAATGAAAAATTGCTTAACGTTGCAGTTAAACTCTTAAAAGGATGATATAAACTTTATAAACCATAAAACTAGAAATATTTTTTCGTTTTCTGCGTATACAACAATTTTAATTAAATTATAAATAATGTAGATGTAATTGAAACACATTAGGGTAATTAAAAAGTTACTATTATACTAAAAGTTAATACGCAAATACGTATAAGCTACCGAGTTTGACTAAATTTTTAATGTAAAAAAACAATTACTAATACATTACTTCCGCACATATTTACGCCATTTTGTAGTTTCCGCATTACAAAATCATAAGATTACTACAAAACGTGTAATTTAACTTTAAATTTAGCTTTAGCACACACAATTGTGAAGTAATTTCATGAGGCAAAGTGAAATTTTTTGTTTTTTAGTTAAATTTTTTTGCTAAATAATTTTTATTTTTGCAGTTTCACAAAACAAAATATGAAATCTGAAAAATTACTCCATGCCATTCCTTCTTTATTTTAGGATTATGTAGCATTTTTAATAACTATGGCCATTGCACTCCACCCAACAAGAGGATTTGTTCCGCTTCTTGTATTATTTAAGAGGTTATTTACAAAGGGTTCTAATTTATCCTGAGGGAATTTTCAACCACCGTAAAATGTATACCTAACCCCCCCCCAATTTATCGATTATCTGTGGGCCTTTTTAAGTTCTAATTATTTGCCCACTTCGTCCTTCAGCTCCTTGTTTTGAGAAAATAAAATTTACAAATAAAACTTTCAAATATAATTAAATTTGTCAATATTGTATAGAATAAGACGTTGAAAAATTATTAAAATTTAAAAAAATTTCATGCGTGATACGAATCTGAATCTAAATAGTACTATAGTATGTTATATTAATTTTCTTCTTAAACTTATTAATTTTTAATTATTTTCCGTATTTAAAACTAATTTGTATAACTAACATTTACTTGAAATATATTATAAATTTCCTAGTAAAATCCTAAATTTCATATTTACATCATATGGGATAAGTACCACTTTCTGCGCCACTTTACTATCCAATAAATGTATAAATATAAATAAACCCAATATGAACATCAGATTTATATTTACATTACTGAAATACATCAATCCATTTGCATTTGTATAACAAATACCTATGTAATTTAAATCTAGACTACAAAGCAAGTCCAGAAGCATAATCCTTTTAATAATTATAAACAATTGTACCTATATTGTAAAAACTGGTAATTATTATATATCTCGATTTTGACATTAACTGCTCGATTTTTAAATTTTCCAATTCAAAAATTTATATTTAACTTTTCACTCGTCTGTTCCAATAATTTGAAAACAATATTTACATACTAGCTGTCGACTGGAATACACAAAGATACAAAATTATTTTTACAAAAATACATTTTTTTGCTAATAAATAACACTAACCCTCCGTACGAAGCTCTTATATGCACAAAATTGTGCATTTCGATGTTTTATTGCACCATATTGATTATTTGACAAATAAATGAATTTTTATTAATGTAACCTTCTAAATATTCGGCCAGTAGGTAGGTACACATAAGAACCGGACATTATGCACAATTGCCTAGTATTTTGACGAATTGTTGATCAACCTCTTGATCAAAATGGCTAATGTATAATAATAATTAATAATATTAAAAATTGTATTTTCGTCAATTTATAATAATAATAAATAACTTAGAAATTGATTGTAGTGGACTACTAATAATAAATTAATTTAATCAATGTGCAATTTTCAACCTTTCGCTATACTTGACTAAAAGCTTTACCAGGAATAAAATGTAATTCGATTAATTACACATTGATTAACACATTGATTACATTAATAATAATTTACTGTTAGTCCATTATATAAAACAAAAAATCCAAAAAATTATTACAAGCTTTTATATTCTCATAAGTTTTCGACTACGTTTATTTTGTAATTTTATATTATTATTGATTTCACAAGTTAAAAAAGTCACTCATGCTATTATAATTAAATTAGTTCGGTATACCCACTATATCTTGAAAATATTATAAACCGCTTTTAAATTATGTTTGTTGATTCTACTGTTGCAATGGCATCTTTTGAATCCCATGAGATTTATGTAGTCTGGCGTATTAAACTAAAAATTTTATCGAGAACCTCTTCAGCTTTTATGAATACTTTGGTACAGTAGTGAATTGATTTCTGGTATATAACTAACACTATTTTTCGTGTTTGATGTTCAATTCATAAAAATTACTCTGCTTTTATATATCCAATTATTGCAAAATGCTATTTTAAGGCAAGTTTCTCCTATAATCATCTGATTGTAACGAATAAAATTTAAAATATGATTGATTTTACACTTTATATGTACGTACAACTACTTAGAAAAGTTAAACATACATTTTTCAACAGATTGTGCCTGGTTAGGTTAGAGATTTTGGTATTTACTAGATAATATTTAAAGATGGTATTTACTAGATAATAGATCGTTGGTTTGGAGTTACCTATAGGGTTTTATGTTATATGGGTTACCAACATAACTTCCAAACCAGCGAAATGTCATAATTATATTTTTGTTTAACTTTATGCAAAAAAAATGATGTGGATCTTTAGTGGAAATGTATTTTACGCTGTTTGCGTACTCTAATTTTCTACATATTAACAAATCGGATTGTGGAAGAAAATTTTGAAATGTAAAAAAAATAAAAGCTGAAGCTGGAGTTTTAATTATTTGCAAATACTGTGATTGATTTATTTTGCGATAATGATTCTGATGAGATGCACTCAGAAAAATATAGATATTTGGATTTGTATTTGGATCAGTTTAATAGTTGAATTAGTTTGTAATTAACTTTTGATTAATTAATATTATTAACGAATGCTATGCATTTATTATTCATTATTAAACAATGATTATTTTACCTATCTTGTGAGGTCATTTAAATAGGTACAGGAAAATCAAATCAATTTTGCTAGTTTTATACCCCAAAGGTGGTCTGACTTTAATTTTACTTAATAAAGCGTTCCTTCGAAGTATTTCAATTTTTTATTTTTATTTTTAAATCAACTTTCATTCTCAATTTTATTTGATTTATGTATTATGTTTTTCGTTTGTGTTTTGTACTTGATTTTAGATTTCAAAAGCATGTCGCCCTCTCTTTAAAGTATTCTTTCAGTGATTTAATATAGTAACTTCTTCATTTCTTTTGAGATTTATTATTTCACCTGCACCAGGCGCTCAGCATTTCGTTTCCGCAGTTAGTAGAAGGCAGTAAATAATAGAACGAAATAAGTGGGCAAAATAATTTAATAAAAATTATATTAATGGAGAAGAAGTAAATTCAAATTAGAGAAATAAAATGAATTTGATACAAAAACTGAAAATTACTTATTGGAAAAAATAGCTAATTTTTTAATAGAAATTACTAACGACATTTTTAGTTTTGGGTTATTTTTTAAATTCGAACATAATACACTAATAAAATTTTTATAAAAAAACTCTTCTTTTTTAAATGAGATAATCCATAATTAAATTAAACATGTAAAAAAAAATAAGATTCTTAAAAAATAAATATTCGATTTTTAATGTTTATTTTTACTTCAAGAGTTAAAATATTTAAATTTTCGAAAGATCGATATTATTTAATTTTACTTCACCCGATCGAGAAGTGAAGACTTGTAATAAAAACCGGGTAAAAAAAGTGCCAAAAATTTTCTAAAGGCGGCTTAAAAACGGTACCATATAAAAATATCTATTATTTCAATTTGAAACTTTTTGGCTTTAGCCCGATTTTTATTACAAGTCTTCTATGTAACTACGATTTGAAAAATTACAATATTTCCAATTCGGAGGTTGTATTCTTGTGGTGTACCAATTATTATAAGAGTAAATAGACACCGAAAAGTTACACCAACTTGATATCCTCGTACGCTGCCAAGTACATCAACCTGTCAGTTTCCTGGTAACCTCCACAACATTTGAAGGATCGTTGAAAGCTCCCAAAAAGAAAATAATATTTTAGTAATAATAACAAGTTTTAAGTTTTCTATATATCATTTATTTACCAATTTGCAGCGAAAAAAAATTGGTAAGTTAATAATTATTATTGAAAAAAAAACAGAGTATCCAAAAAGTCCGATCGATATAACCGGTAAACAGAATATTTTTATAATATCGTTGAAAGCTCCCACAAAGAAAATAATTTTAGTAAAAATAACAAGTTTAAGTTCTCTAGGTAACATTAATTTACCAATTTGGAGCAAAAAAAAAATTAGTACCTAGGTTAATAATAATTATGGAAAAAAACCAAAGTATCCAGAAAGTTCTAGAAACTTCTCGATCGACAATTACATACCTTATAGGTAAATTGAAATTTTTTAAATAAATTTACTTAGTAAACAATTTTTTTTATCAAGAAAAGCTAAAATGAAAACTAGGCAACCAACTAGGTTGTAGACTCTTGTATTTTGTATAAAGATTAAATAAACACTACAGGTTAATTCCTACTTTTAATGTGATAAACGAGAGCGAATTTTTTGTAATTTATTAAACTACTCGCCTATTTAAATATTTATTTTAGTAGCTTTTCCAGCACTTTTTTTCATATAATTTTTTCTAAGTAGGGAGTTACAATGCTTGCGGAGAGCACAAACTAAAAAAGTTCTTGGTTTTCCTATTACAACAAAAACAAATTTTTTCTAATAGAATTTTGACCTCGTACATAATTTTAGAAAAAATTTAAATTTAATTGATGTATTAATGAGTAAATAACTGTAATAAATAATTCAATTTATAAACCACCATGGGGTGAAATGTTTTCTCGATTTGATTTAAAAAAAGTGGGCGTTTGGTTACTTAAAAATTAAATGCAACAAGTGAGAAGATTTCACTCATTATATGATATAAAAGGGGAACTTAAACCCTCAATTAATTATTATTATTTTTGTAATGCATTTAGTAAATCTTGATGACTGTCATTGAATACGTAATTTACTTCAAAAACTATGACAATTTTTTATTGAAAATTTGTTCACCCTATTATTATCGATATTCCTCGCATTCGAAGTACATAATATGTAATGTAAGTAAATATAATAATAACTTTTGGTATATCTCATCAATAAATAATAAATGTTTCATTAGGGAAAAGAATAATTCTGATTAAAAATGCATTTACATTGTCTTTTTACTTATTCATCAATAATAAAAATTTCTTAATTAAACAAGCTTATAAGTTTTCTACTCTCATTGGAAACTTAAGAATATTAATCACTGTCGAATAGTTAAAAATAAAAGTAGGAAAGTTCTGTAATAATTAATTAAAATTGATTAATAATAATTTATCATGCGTATGAAATGATGTTGCGGGTGCCAAAGAAAACAAATTAATCGAGTCCTAATAATCCATCTGTTAATACCAATTGGTTACAATAAATTACATCCGATTTTACAAAATTAAAAAATGTGCCTACCACTAATTTTAAGAATCTATCAATAGTGTTTGGATGTACATATCTGTAAAATAATTTGTTTGAAATTGATATCCAATATTTTAACATTCACTACAATTTATACTCTCTCCTGTGAGAGCTCGGACCTGAAATCTGTTATTAATACATATTGCATTACAACAGGCAAGATTAAAACATTCCGGTCGTGTTTTGCCAATATCATCGTAATATCTATAAAATTTATTGACGTAACAAATTGTAGCGTAAATAAACTTAATCATATATTCATCAATGCGAAGTACGTGACTTAAAATACATTTATTATTAATATCGCCCAAGTCGAGAACTTGCTATACATAGTAAGGGTACTTTAATTTAGAGTAAAACTAGTCGACCAAGTTTGTAAGCTCAAGTTGCTTAGGATCCAAATTCTATGCACTAATAATTTTTGTAGAACTTAAGCAGGTGAAATATACAAGGTGCAAATAATTTTCCGAGTTTTTAAGTGCACCGAAAGTCTCTAGTAAGCGATTATGTTTTGTATAAGATTCCCTTGTTTTTCATTTTTAAAATGAAAAGGACACGCACAAGGAAGTCTCCCCCTTTTGGTCAAGTACAATTCGCAGACTCTTATGAAGTATTTGCTCTTCTACTTTAAGCACACTTCTAATACATAAATCCGGCTTTTCCTTTAGTTCAAAGAAAGACTTTGTAACCTTCATCTGCATAAAACGTCTTTGTTAAGTTAGGTACCGCGGCTTTTGTTTCTGAAAATTTTCACTAAAATATTCTGCTCTATTTTTCTTCGATTAAGTACAAAAAGAATATCTTGATTTGCTCGAGTCGCGGAGACAAAGAGTATCGCTGTCTCTAAAATAAATGCTATTAGAAATCAAAAGATTATTGTTTTCGCGTTCATTTCTTGACACATAGAAAAACAACGTAGAAAAGTGTTTTTATTTTGATGTAATCTTAAATCGACTTATAATTGTGTAAAAATGAACTCACCAAACAAGAGAAATGAGATTATAATGCGTCAAGACGTTGTAAAGTTGTACATAGTTTTGCACAATAGCAATATATTTCAAAATTTTAATTTAAAATTATTTTGTTAAAAGAACAATAAATAAATAAATTATCACCATGTATGTTATCATAAATAATATGGCAAGCTCTATGAAATATTATAATAGGACCATTATATTGTTTAACAGTGTAAGCAACATTTTGATTCCTGTGACTGATAAACACTTAATTTACTTTAGTTGCGTTATTTTATTATCACCCAACTTTATCTATAAACGTTACCAACAGTATAATTCAACCCCTGCGAACAAATATAATGTGTGGTTAGAAATTCAAAGATTGCTGCTGCCACAAATGATTTGAAGATAAAGCAGATATGAATATTATTTATTCGCATAAAACTGAAAAACAACCCCTTCTTATGGGTAAACTAAAAAAATTTGTCAAGCTTGAGAAATTATTAAAATATTTCATTAGATAAGCTACTACTTCTGATTTACGACAACAAAAGCTTTGAAATGATTTTAACGTTTACTATAAAAAAGGGGAAACATAAATTTGTGAACCACAAATGCTGTAACAGAAGAAATAAAATTTTGATGGCTTATCGATATTGTAATCATTGTTCTTTACATCATAGCAAGAATTATAAGATTATTCTTTTGTTAAATATTCTCGAGTTCATTGGTTACGTTTCTTCCCAACTTTTTGATATTATAATTTTTATTTAAATTTCTGTTATTAGCCACGTTAGGTCTTTTTACTTGGTTTTTGTCCATTAATCCTAAATTGATTCGAAATCGTCGTTCTATACTCCAGGATAAGCGGCTGATGACCTTAAGTAGACGATGTCGCGAAAATAAACAAAACAAAAAATTAATTGGGTCCTATAAAATTTGATAAGGAAACGAGGCAAGACTTTAAACTAATTTCTGACGCTATAGTTGATTAGAGCTTATAATTAAATTTGAACAGACACCCTGGGGTAAAGTGTAGTTTTCAAGTTATACAGTACAACCATTGGAATAACACGTTTATCAAGAGCAAGACTCTCCATTTTAAAACAAGTGTATTTGACATTTTCCTGGCAAATCGAACGCAATTATTGATTTATTAACCACAGCAGCACATCCAGCAAAGTTTAAACAAGAAAGTTAATTAAACGAGAAACTTTGATTTACATTCAAATAGGTGAACTTTTATTATGATTTTGATTATCGCAAAAAATAGAAAGGCGCAATAAATTCGCCACATAATCGTCGCAATGTTCCTCATTTCGACTATTTCGTTGTTTCCTTTTATATATCAAAGTATAAATTTCTAAATAGCAAAATTTATGCCCGCTGAAATGTGGTCGCTTGTAAGGTTTTATTTATTTCAAGGTAGCTGGAGAATTGCCTTTTTTACTCACTTTTAAATTGAAGGTGGCACATAACTTTACTTCATCTTAAAGCTCCATAGAAAAATTAATTAAAATTACTGCCAAGATTTAAGAGAATTTGTGGGAGTCCTGCAGTACTTTACCTTCCTACAGGGAATACTTTAAAATTTAAAAGGCTTATTAATCCGGCGATATTCTTCTCTTTTTATTTACCATTTAAATAAATTTTATTTTAATAAAGGAAAGATCTTAACAATTCCATTTGCATATCTAATAAAATGTTCTTCAAACGTAAGTGACGGAACTGGGTGTTGAAAAATTTTCATTTTAGAATTTTCTAGTCCAAAACATTGAACTTAAAAATCATTCAAAAATAAATAAGTCGCTTACTGAAACGGCAATACACTTGGGATATTATATATTTTGAAAAATTTATGAACATGGATATAAATGACCTCCCTAATATGAAGGATTTCTCAAAAAAACGGAAAAGGACGACACAGTTGGAAAATATTCAAAAATTGCATTTAATAAATTATGAAAAATTCCAACCCACACCAGAAACAACTGAAAATTCGCAAAATAAAAGCAGTCCTACAGGATTGTGGAATTTATTAAATTATTCTGTATTTAACAGAATTAATATTCACGTCGTGTGCACTAATTGACTTGAGTAAATAAGGTAATACGATTGATAAAAAAATGCAAACTCCGGGTATTTAAAATGTACTGGACTAAATTTTACTTATTATTTAATTTTCTTTATCCTCATTTACATACAAATTGAAATCTTTGTTCGTTGTCCCTTGCTGCTCCCCACAAACCAAACAAAAAATTGTCAATTGTAGGGTTTTTAAATGTCATATATGATTACGATTTAAATTTTGCAATTTGTAATCAAACCTGTTGGAGAATTTGATGCTTACAAATAATGTAAACGAATAGGTAAATACGCTTTTTAATGTAATGGTAATATCACCGAAAATATGTAAATACAAATAACACGTTGGAAAAATAATAAAATCGACATTTTTAATTTCATTTGATACTGATAAAAAAAATGTTTCGACTTACTGTGATTTAGTTGAATTCTCATTTGGATTTATGCATTCACATACCTGTAACAAAAAAAAAGTTAAAATAACAAAGTAAAAATTTAAAAACATGGTTCAAATCATTGATATGTTTATTGAATTAAATTGTAATACATAATAGTAAGTTAATTTTCGTAAAACGGAAAAGGAAAATTGAACACGAACGAAGTTAACCTTTTCTTTTATTTCAAAAGTATCTTGCAAATCAACAAACTTTTATTACTTTTTTATTAGACATTTCCTTGTATAAACACACATTGAAACAATATTTAAAGCGCATGGATTTTAAAATTCTCAATCTTTTGTCTAGAATGGAAAAGAAAAAAGCTTTAACCATTCGTTCAAGGTATACATCAGGAGTTTAAATTAATCAAAACATACAACAAATTTTATTTATTTATTAAAATTTCAAAATTTCGTATAATACTTTAATTTTATTGTGCGACTTTGGTATAGGTATATCTTTAAAATTTTAAAATTACTAAATTGTACCATCACTACCCGAAACGTGAGTAACGTAAAAACCTGCAAGGATAATAATGATAATAATAATGAATGAAGAGGTGCTTCATAAAATGAACAAAGATCGTGAGCTTTACACAGTGATCAAAAGAAGAAAAGCGAAATAGTTCAAAGGCGAAAAATATGCTTTGCTACAGTTGATAATGGAGGGCAAGATCGAAGGTAATAGAGGTCTGGACCCAAAGCATTTCTCGTGGCTAAAAAACTTGGGGCAATAGCTTGACATCCGTGAAGAACAATATAAACAAAAGTGGAAAATTTTCGGATCTGCTGCCTTTGTGGTCTTTTGCTTACTGGTGTGACCCTTATTGGTATGACCAGTTGCTCAAATAATGGTAATGACGAAGGCCACGAATCGATAAAAAATAGAAATCGCACCTGTTTTTAAGGGTAAAAGTCGCCATTCCCTCAAAATATCAAATTTACGATTTTATCAAAAAAATACATAATTATTTATTTTAAGTAGTAGGTATGATTAAACGAATATAAAAATCTAAACTTAATTCGGGCCTATCTGGCTTGACACGCCATGACCGTGAATAGGCACCTTTATAAGAATCAGTTAAGTTTGATCCTTAAAACTAATTAAGTTCTATTGTACTTTTCTACTATATCATACCATTTTAATAAAACATTCATTAATTACTCCATTACTACTACAAAAAGTTATCAAGTTTTCCTTTTTATTTAAACACCAAACACAAAAGTAAACTCTCTAATATTTCAAAAATTCTTATTTTCGTGTACATTACAATAAATCGTGAGGTATTACATTCCTCTTCAACGTAATACTAAATTGACATTTTCGCAGTAATGTTACCCAATGGAGCACTAGAGAATGACACAACAAAACTTTTTGGTTGAGCTTCTTGTACTTTAAAACTTTAAAAAGCACACTAAAGTGAATAAGTTTTCAAAATATAAACACGATTAATTGTATTCTATTATGTACAATTTATATCAATGAGTTCTTCTTCTTCCGCCACAGCGCGTAATATAATTATTTTCTGTTGCGCGTTTTTTGAATCCAAATAGCATTTCAAATCAAATTATCGATTCGCAATTACACCTACTTTTATATAAATTCAGATTTCTTATTTTTCTGATAAGATAGCAAAATCAAGCTCTAAAATCTAAAGTCAAACACATAATTCAATATAAAAATTTCGAGTTATAAATCAAAGTAACCATTTCATAAACTTTCAACTAAAACGCTTATAAAAGAAGTACATCTTGGGAATAAGTGTACACGTAAGAAGAATATTAAACAGAAATGTATGAAGAATCCCAAAAAAATGTAGGACAATAAAAACTGTATATAAATAAATTAGGGGGTCGTAAAATTTGTACAAGGTACTTCGAAAGTAATTTGCTAACAAAATTGTGATTGAGTCAAGTTCAAGTTAACCGCAAGTGTTTCGGGCACCACTCAAAGCGGCCAAGTCCGATCCTTTCACTTTCGAGTTCAAGTAATTTTAGTAAATAAAAAAAATCGATGATAAGGTTAGTTGTTAAGCAGATCGGGTATTAAAAGTTGAAGGTGAAAAGATGACCAGAATTAATTGGACAATAAAATTTCGCTTAAATATATCACGCATTATCGTAATGATTTCGATTTTGTATTTTAGGGAAAACCTTCTTTTAAAGTGCTATTGCTATATCGAAGAGCTTTTAGTTAAGTGTAATAAACAGCAAAATGCGTGTCCTAGATCTTGACCTCCTAACTCTTGAGTGTTTGCAGTTAATGTTAGGGTGTGGCGAGTGTTATAATCCTTCGTCCATCTAGAAAGTTAAGAAAATTGACGAATTCGAAATTAAATTTAGAATAGAAAAAAAAAAAGAATTTTGATCTTATTTATGGAAGGAGCGTTGTTGGAACGGTTTCATTTCTATCAGAATTATTCAAAATGTGGGAAGCATGATATGACTTAATTGTTCCAACAGGCATCCGATTTTAATTTTGTATACCTGCCTAGACAGGAAATTTTGCATAAAGACAACAGATGCTTTCATATGTTCACTGAATATTAATTTTAGTTTCATTTATAATGATAGCGTGAGCATTAGATAAGCTACTCAATATTTAGGGTTAGTCTGCGGCGAAGGGAGTGTGCGACGATGCGAGGCGACGCTACGTCGTCCAACGGACGCCTTTAACACGACTGCAGTGAACGATTGTTCTTTTTAATGCGGTTATAGCTTTAGCTGGTTATATTCCAAATTTCAAAAAAGGAATTATTTGAAAAGGAGCGAGTCTTGCACGAACTTCTTTTATATGAAACTCGCTCGTGTCTTTACTGCTAGGGTTTTTATCAAGATTGCCCTCTTATCTCAAGTTATTGTAAGTTCATAGTCGTTTCGACTTACAAAGATTTTATCGGGACAAATATTGTATAAAACTCTTAACAAATTCTAGTCAATTCAACCACCATATCGTGAACCAACTTAAAAAGTTGCGCTGTAAATTTAAAATCATTTTCCTGTTATTTCACTTGCTCGAAAAGGGTTTCCGCATTTGCTAATGTAACTTGAAAAAAATGAAAATGGGATACAAAATTTCGGTCGCTTATAAAAGTCGACCAAGCAGCACTTGATCGACTTATTTCAAACCACGCATATGGGGTATTTGGGACAGCGTTGTTCACTGCTTTATTATTAAAAGGATTATAAAACAATGCTATCATATTTTAGCAATCCGTTTTAGCCGAATTAATAGGTTTATTTTATCTCACGGTAACCATTCGACTGTTCACGAGCTTTGCAGTATTACAAAGATTTCTACGATCTTGAACTTAAAATCGGATTAAAGCTAAATCTACTGTTTATTGATTTGTAACTTCACAAAATAGAAGAGAAACTTTATAATTGCATTCAAACTTAAACAACGAAATTTTCTATTAATGTTATTTAATACGAATAATAAACAGTTCAAGGGGGTTACTATTTTCTGAACGATCGATCAACTTTTGAATCTCCGTTTTTAGTTTTCCACCATTAAAAAGAAATTACTTAATTAAAATTATTTGATTGAAAATTGAGATTACCAAAAACTAACCCCCAGTGTCCGACAAATCGTTTTTTGATTGTTTTAAGGTCGTCGCTGCTTTCAGTTACAAACGTTTGGTGAATTAAAAGAAGGTAATTTATAAAAACTTTTCAATGAGATTAGTTTAAAAGACTAATAATACTGGAGAAAGAAAAATCCACTTAGTACGACTTGAAAGAAAAGTCTTTAACGTGATTCAAAAATACACCTTTAAAAATCTTTGTAAACAACGAGAGGACCTTTGAAAATTTACAATTGAAAAATATAGTCCTGCATCTGTAATAGAATATTACGTCCCAAAGTTGGAAAGTCTGATTTTACTAGACGAAATTGTGAAAAGGCAAATGGCGAGATTGGTAAAATTTACTTTCCAAGTGAAATGCGCTTGCTAATTTTTCCTAAACCACTAATATATTCTATTGTTTAGTTTTATTTAGTATAGAATTTATTGGTTTAAATTCAGAATTTACTTTCAAAAATAGTGAAATAAAAACATAAAAAGCTGTAGGTATAGTGTAGTGTAATTTTTCTTCAAAGGCTGATGTGCGGCCATTTATATATCCAGTGGACTTAATGTAAACCTCGCGTCGGCTCTGCCTTTGAAGAAAAATTACACTATACACATTTTAATTCTATCAAAAATTTCATAGCATTTCAACTAATCAACCCTGCATCAACAAGTTGTTACACCACTAAGTGTCTTTGTTGGTAAAAAACACCCACAGTATTAGTACCTATATACATACATTTATTTTTCATTTTCTTATACACGTTGAAATTTACAAAAAGTAGTAAACTACCTCTATTTCATGCTAAAAACTAAGAAGTAGCTTATGGCTAACGATGTGTTACTGCGGTTGCAGTAAAAAAAATTAACTTACCAAGTCAAAATAAGGCAAATTATTCAAAAATCTTTCAAGTAAATTCTGTCGGTAGAAATTAGATTATCTTCTTCGGGGTGTAGTTGCATTTACAAAAATAAAGATTAAATTCTCAAGTTCTTTTGCTGGATCTAAGATGTTTCGTTTTAATTAACCCAGATATACTATGTCTTTGATGTCCTATGCAATTTATTTAAAATAGCTAGCGTTGTTTGACTGTAGTGAAAATTTCCTGCTTTATGGTCCAAAATGAGGTCGATTTTGCTCAATCATTTGAAATCCCAAAAACACTCACGACCCATCAAAAATTACTCGCGAATCCGAGGTTAGTAATTCATAATATGAACGTCATAAAAATTTTACACTGCTATGAGCATCCTATAATAAATAATTATATATTTTTATGCACTTTTAGGATAATTGGTAAAGAACTGTGGACATTATTAAACATATGTGATGAGTTAAAACTGTTTTTATTATTACTTAGACAGTGTAATTGGTAAGTAAATCACTTTTAATAATCGAGATTTAACACACTTAGTAAATATTATTACATAGGGAATTTTTAATTGACACGTTACATTAACCATTTAGTTTTTCCTATAAAAAATAATTTGATCGATATAAATTTAACATGTAACAGTGCAGAGGGTTCATTTATGTTTCATAGGAAACAAATTAGGATTTTTGAAAGCGAGGTTAATTAATGAATAATATTTTTTATATCAAAGAAGAGAAATAAAATTTGTTAAAATAAAATAAAATGATAGCTGTGAGAGACAGCGTACGTACAATACAAAGTATATAATAATTGACCCTAGTTAAATTAACATTAATTTATTAGCTTTTTTTCTAAGAATTCGTTATCTAATCGATTGTAACCGATGCATTAAACTATTTATATTCATATTGATCTGATTATTTTTTGTTATGCTAACTTGAATTGAAAAAAAAATGGAAAAACGATATAATAACTTCCTAATTGAATTGTGGCAAAAAATGTATAAAAAGAAAATCCAACAAGTACAAAGCAATAATAAGTAATACACCCTTAAGAAAATTATACTTGGAAGTTACCCGGAGCAGCGTAAGTTAGTCGAGAGAATTAAGTCGCAACACAAAAGTTCAACGGTCAAAATATTATTTCAAGCTCGTTGACGCCCATCCCGCAAACATTGCATTCGTTACAGAAAATAAAGCATTACCTGACTGGTTACATAAATAGGTAACAATTTAAGTGGGCGAATAACTTGTAATTTGTACTTCCATCAAATAAACTTAAAAATTTGTATATCAAAGAACCGATTTTAATCATTTAACAAACCTGATAATCTCAACACTCATAAAATTATACGTGCCAAATTTATGGTTAATAGAATAGAAATTGCAACCAGTAGCTCGTTACATATCCATTTGACTTGCTACTCGTTAGAAAAAAGTCTTGGCCGCTCTGCCCGCTGCCAATTAATCAAAAGTAGCTTGCCGAATTGTGTTAAATGAAAAAAAAAGGTTTTAGTGTTTTGAAGTGGAAAGCAAATAAACCAAAGTGAGGTTAACCTATTTGTAATCGATAAAATTACCGCACATTTGGTGATAAAAGTTGTACTTAATTAATATTTCCTATAAGCACAATTGGAGTTAGTCAAACAAAGGCGTTATATTACATATTTATTAAATTATAAATAAATATAACAAAGCCCTGTTCTTTGTACGTAATACGACCATCATATGAATTGCATTCTATTGTGAGTTTTTTCCTGTCAATGTTTTATCCTTTGTTCGCATCTTTTATTCATTATAGTCTGTTTATTTCATGCAACATGTGATAATTAAAGAATCGCCAGAATATCGAAATATAAATAATATTTTTGATTTATAACTTTGTTAATCAAACATCAAATAGGTTTAAAATTAACTAAAAATAATTAAATCGTTTAAGTTTATGCGTACTTTGCATATTATATGCATTATTTACTTCATAATGTTCAAAGCGTAAATATCAATAATTGAGATATTTTAAAATCGCTTTGGATTAAACGGTAAAAAATTTCACGACTTTCTTATGGATGATATACGTTACTGGCATAATAAAAGTAGCAATCAACATAATATATGTAGAGTAACCTGTATATAGAAAATTTTACGAGCAAAGGACTTATATAAAATATAAAATGCAATGAACATTCTGCATGGTCCATAAATACGATAAATATGGTCTCGTAAAATAAATTTATAATGCAAAAGAAATATTGGACAGATGAAAATATGCGGTATGATTAATTGGAAGGCGATCAAAAAAGAAGGACTTATTGGTCGGTTGGCGTACGAAATATATTGCAGGACACGGAAAATGCAACACCTCGTAACGATGGAGATATTTTGTCGAGTTTTTTCTAATCCAACCCTGCTTGTTTATAGAAACTTTCATTGCCCAGGATTATGCTAAATCCCCATGTAAAATATTTATAATTTAGGAAGTTTTAGCGTTTACCTTTTTATAGAAAATCAAACATATAAAAGTTGGCTTGTAAACAAGGATTACTCCACGCCTTTTGTTAGCAGATTATCACAAAAATTCCTGGTTTAACATCTTTACAATAATCCAAATAATTCCGGTACCCTTTTTAATGTTAAGCTCAACAAGTGTCAACTTTGGTAATTGTAGAGATAGGATACTTTTGAAAGCGAACTGCAATAGGTGAAAAGTGGTCGTTAATAAATTTGCTACTGAACAAGGAAAAAACCAAGTTCAAAAGAAAAATCGACGACAAACAGATTGGTTTTTAAAACATGCACATAAATGTATAAAGCTCGGCATCGCGAGTTAAGACGTCATATTAAATTGAATTATTTCGAGAAAGTTGAAAAGTTTTAACATCCCAAAAGTCGGAGTATTTGAATAACGTAGAAAAATGTTCCGTCTTTCTTTAATTATTGCCAATGTTAAGAGGATTTTAGGTCGTCGGACACAGATGAAAAAAAGGCCGTTCCGGTGTCCACTAATACGAGGATGTACACGAAAATTTATAATTCAATATGATTTGCCGTTCGCTTATATTTCTAAAGTAATGCGACACAAAACTTTTAACAACTCGAAAATTTTCATTTAGACATTTTCCCGAATTAGGTAACCTCTTGATGCGGAGTAATATTTAGTTTTTCGAGACAAGGTACGATGTGCTTAGTAATCAAGGCAGTATACGCCACAAGATAGAAGCTACTTTTTTATTTATTAAGTAAAATTGAGACAAAATCAATTATCTTTCTTGAGCGCTTGCTCGAAGGATTTTATGTGTTTCACTCTCCCAAACTCCTTCAAAGATATAATAACACTTTCAATATTTCAACACATGGGTAGATACACAAATGTTAATATCGATTTAGTTGTACACGTTCAGCACCAGTAATAAAATACGTTTGATTCTTGTCTTTCTTTTCATCGATCCCAACTGGAGCGGTTCTCCAATTATAACTCCATCATTGTCGAAATGTAGGTTTTCTTTTATTATTATAACGATATTATTTATTTCAAAGCAAAAATTTAAATATTTAAAATAACATTGAAGTTAAACCCCGACTGGCAGGCCCAGATGTACAAAAAATTTAATCAAAAATTAATGTGCGAAAATTAAGTAGGTATATTTATTCATCTAAATTTTTCACAATCATTACAGATGATCATTTTATTTCACACTATTAGAAAAAAATATTCTAACGATGTATAACATAAATGGGGTAAACCTTAGCCATAATTCAAAATAAACAACAATTTCTAGCACGTATTATTGGAAAAGTGCAGAGATCGATAAAAATGACTCATGCATCTCAAACTGTGACACGACTATCGAAACTATTTAATCTTTCTCCCACGTCCACGCTTATCCCCTGGGTGCAACTAACGAATAGCGTGCAGTAAACGATACAAGGTAAAATGAAGTAGAATGCATCGAAATAGATGAAAAACTTTCTTAGTACGAAATACAATTAATTTGTAAAAATTTAGTTTCTTTCTGCTTCGTTTTTCAACAAGATTCGAAACTAAAACGATCACCCAGTGAGTTTTCGGCCTAACTTGTGAGGTTTTCCCACCAGTAAAGATGGGAAAAAAGAACACTTTTTTTGTACATTTTTTGTAATATTTTATATAATACATAAAATTAAATAAATAGGTATTTTTTTTAAATTATATCGAGTAAACTTATAACTTTTTCTTTCGAGCGCAAATGCGTCTCTTCATCAGAAATTCGATTCTTCTTCCAAAATGTCTAAGCAGCCAAAGATTATTTCGAATCTGATGTCTCGTGCCAATTGGCAAAAAAGATTTAATTTGGATTTGATCGATTTGATGGTTTTTATGCGAACAAATATAATTTTCAACATCTGCAGGTCGAATGACATAATATTTGAATTGTATAAGAGAAGCACTCTAGAAATTGTAAAGAAAGCTTGGGTATGTTCGGTTTGATACAGTGATCATACCTAACACTTGTACTCGTAAGTAAACTTAAATTTTGCAAGTTACCCAATAAAATACGTCTTTCCGGGTTTAGTGTGTAATATGCATACTATTGTCGATTTCAGATCAACAAAAAAGATAATAAAATAGTTTATTGTAGTAATTCATAAAAAAAACGCAATTTTAACAGCCATTCGATAATTAACACTGCAGTTAAACGATTATAAAATCATTTAATTCCTGTTTCAAACACGAAACAGATTTTCAATGAGATCAATAAAGCGTAAACTGCGAGTAGTTGATTATATAACGAAAAAAGCTCGCAAAGAACGGAAAATGCAGCAACTTTGAATAATAATAGGAAAAAACAACCCTCCTAGCAGTGAGCAGTTCCTTTCGGTTTCTTACTTTCTCAAAATGTTAAAAAAAAATTGAAACAAAGTACATGTAAAGTGTGTTAACCTTTAACATCTAAATTTTTCCATATCATTCCCTTAAGACTCCATTCGAGTGTATTATACAGCCGAGTGTTTCCTTATTTTCCACTACGATACACGTATTGTAAACTACATGAAAGCTCATACAGTACAATACAATATGCAGTTACCGACACGTGTTACGGGTTCTTAGATATGTTAAAGCACTCTCTCAAGTTTTGTTTATTTAGCAGAAACTAACTTATTCAACGTGCAACGTTTCTGTTTAGAAAGTCTCAATACCCCTACTAGCAAAACCAAATTGTGATTTTCAAAACAAACTGAGTAAAATACATAAGTACGGCGCTTGGAATCTCAATACCAACTAACTGAATCGTAAAAACGGAACTGGAACAACCAGATTAAAGTTTAAAGTAAACGTTTAAAAGCTCACTCGAAGTGAAACAATAAAATCCTAGAAAAGTTTAGTAATAATAATCCTAATATTTACTTTAGAGTGAAAGAATAATAAAAGGTTGCAGCAGGAGCATAGTTGTTGTAGTTATATTATTATTATGAAACTGGAAAACTCCACAATTATTAACTCGAATCTCCTGAAAAGTTTGTTAAAAGCTAAATAATAAAAATGACTACTTCAACCCCGCCTTCATGTTTGGAATAATAACCGTAAACCAATAACATTACGAAAACTTCCTTGGGAAATTATCATGAAATAAAAACTGAAACTTGATTATAAAAGGCAAAAAAAAATTTATCTTTTACTATCGAGACATGAGGTGAAAATTTAAAAAAGATAGATAGCTCTTGAAAAACTAATATTGTGTATTGATATAAGCACAGTACACACAAACGCCAAGATGTGGGTAAACAAAATTCGACACCGAATTTACAAAATGGAAAAACACTTTCACAATCGATGTACATGATGCCTGGCTGGATACTGGATGGATGGTAAATCTTGACCTAGCAGAAGCGGTTTGTGCTCGGAAAGGTATATTTTATAAAAAGCGAGCAAAAGTTATAAAAATATTGAATTGAAGCGTATAGCAGCTGAAAAATTCTTTAAATTAACAAAAAAATTACTAGGATACGTACAATTTTTTTACATCGTCAAAATATTTTTCATATTTTTGTATTCAAAGCAGAAAGCACGCGTATGTTATAATTTACATCAATTGACCCCTTTTCCTTTACTACATGGAAGAAATATTCGAGGTATTTAGCCGTATTTGATCTCTAAACCTCCGGACTTGTAAAGGAATAGCTTAATATACAAAACCACGAATGCCTCTAGAGGATGCATTAATGCGTTAAGTATATTAACTGATACTATAGCCGATTTTCAATAAATTTCACCTGCACTTCTTCTCGACAGTTACTCGAAATAGTACAAAAATTACAACTGCTTTACTCAAATATAACAAAATAGGTTAAAAAGAATTTAAATGTCATATCAAATTGATCTGATAGCAACACAAAATTTTATGACTGGAAAAAACAAGAACGGCTTTGCTGATACGTTGATAAAAACTAAATTGGAATTGTGGGATAAAATTCAACTTTACATGCAAAACATTTTTTACTGCGAAGAGCTTCTCTAGACAAGTTTTCTTCTCAAATATTCAAAATACTTGGTTATCTTGTAAACCCGCAAGATTAAACCTAATCGAGTATTTATAGATTTGTAAAATTTTCTTAGTTATTTTTCTTTTCACGCATTGAGCACTGCTTTTCGCTTCACCGTATTTTATTTTAAATAAGAAAATTTTCATTAGTCTACTGCAGCAAATTTAAAAACTTTTATACCTGAATTGAAATATAACCGTCCACCCTGAAAATTAATTAAACTTTCGACAACAAAGAAGTACGGCTGGATTAAAGAAAATTTTTTATTTGCAGTCTTCGTAAAGCAAATCAAATACGGAGGATAAGACTAATATAGTCGAGGATATGTTGTGAACTCTCGGTTTTGTTTTTATTAAAAAAAAAATAATAAAACGATAAAAATCAAATTTCCTTGTAGTTTTTATTGAATAGCGCTAATTTGGTTTCCCCTATCCTATAACCACATCTAAATGGCCAGCTCGAAAGATTTAATTTTTCATGAGTTCTAATCACAGCCACGCAATACAAAATTAATAAACTTGCTGCAAGCGCAGTTCATGTTTGTATAGGATTAGCAAATTGTAATTTTATTTATGTCGTTACAGCCTAAAATGAATCTAAAAATAATTTGATGTGTACACAACCCCCCTCTATGCAAACATGAAAAGAAATTCAAAGTGAGTATTTAGTAGTCCACCATTTTCATCAACAAATTGCATGTCAGCAAGCGGGTCGTCTGATTACTGATTGTTATCATTCTTAACTGAAGGGAAAGAGTATCATTATCCTATCTGAAACTCTCTTTATTCTTCCGCAAAACGCCTGCAAGAGAATCCGGAATAGACACTCCACTCAGCACGTCCAACCCAGATTACTAAATCAGAAATAAAATTAACGATCTGCAATATCTACACGAAAAATCTCATACTATAATTACGATTATCTCGCAGCAACAAAATCTAGAAAAATGTTATAAAAATGTAACAATCTGATTAAGTTCTGGGATGACTGATGCGGATTATAAAAGCAACGAGGAAGCCGAAAATGGGCAGTCATTACTACATTCATGCTGGTAATAAATTTTTTTAAATTATAATTACAACACGTGTTTCGCGATGTCGGCCCTCGTCAGTCGAGCACAGATTTTTATTTAATTTACTCTTCGGATAGCTGAACGTATAAATGACACCTATGCTGTTCTCAATAACAAAAATATAATAAATTTCCTTCGACAACCTTTAATTTCCAATAACATCCTAACTTATTTTGCAAAAAGTATCCTCCTAAACTTTGCTTAGCTGTCTGAATTCATCCTAAACTATTCAAAACTTTGTGAACTATTTCCAACTTTAAGCTCTCTTCAAACTTTTATTTTTTCATATCGTTTTAACTTTACATAGAATATCTCTATAAAATCTTGAAAAAGTTTTTAAAATTAAATATTTTTAGGTGTGTCGCAGCAGCGCATGTTGGGAGGATTTACAACCTAAAAATGCATAAAACAGCATTAAAAACTTCCATTTTGCATAGAAATTTATATTGTCACGAACAATTGTTTTTAATGCAAAATACATTTTAAAAAAAGTCAACAAAAGTACCTACCTATGTGCATAGTTTAGTTCGTCGTTTAAATGAAACCTAAAAGCTAGAAAGCAATAACGTCAACAATTTGAACACAATTTATATTATACATCAGGATTCTCTCAAGATTATATTATCTGCATAAGTTTTACATTTAACGCATTGTTAAATTGTATCTTGCATCGCGATAAACGAAACAGAGCAAAATTTTAGCTCGACAAATAATGCAAAAATAAATTTTCTCGACAAACTCTAATATGATCTTAGCCGGAGCGCTATAAGTACCTTTTAACAAGTAAATCCTATTAAAGGTGTTATATGGTTCACTTACAAACTCTTGTGCTAGTACAATAATCCGATTAAACTTGCAAAGCATCATACAAAAGTATAAATAATTAAACTAACTAATACTTAAACTCGTTGGAGGAAATGTTAGGGAGCGTTCCACATCGTCACGTAGCAAGACGTTACCAACCAGTAGTTAGTCAAAGCTCTTAAAGCTCGTTACGGAGGTCAAGAAATAAAACCAAGTAACGAATGCTTCCACGGCCTAAAACGTCAAGTCATTTTAACTGTAGTTTAATAATAAAATTACTCCTTTGTTGCACAAACAATTTAATTTCAAACACCTTTCTGGTCGATTCGAGCGAAAGGTGCCGAATGGTGTTCTCAAGATAAAAAGGATGGTCTTTATAAAAGAAAATCTATCACGTTTTATTTTAAGCGAGGGTTCGCTTTAAAGAAAATATTGAATTTGAACCTCCTCAAATATTTATTAAATCCTATGAACCAAAGATGGGTCAACTTTCTGTGTCAACGAATAGCCTTAAGATGGATTAGATCCCCCAACTTGGCCGGGAAATGTTAACGTCGAAATGGGATTAGTAATTAAGGTCATATTATTCTAGCTACAACGTTCAATTTAATGGGGATCTTATATTTGAAAGAGTTCAAATTGCAAATGTTTGGTGTAAACTTATTACGATATCGACATTTACGGGGTGGCCACAACGTCAACAATAACTCTTGTTTGAAAACTGGAAGTGCTTTCCGAATTAATGTTAATCGAATGCGAAACATCGTGGCCATCCCGTTTGAAACTTTTCGTTACAATTTCAACATTCATGGCGTCGCACTTGAGAAAAACTTAAAAATCCACTTAAATGTCAAAACACGCTAGAATATAAAAACTTTTTGTTAGTGGGCCTTATAAATCTTAATTTAATTATTTTTTTACTTGATATTTTTATTCTTGCGTAATGAAGTGGTAACCCAATTCTCACGTTGTGAAAGAACATAAAACAAATTCGGTACCTATATAGTAAGTAGTAATATATTTTTAATTTCGAGTGCTTAATGAAATATTTATAAGTGAAGTGGTGGTGGCGCCTTTTATCACTGTTTTTAACAATTTAAGAAAGTTTTAGAGAACAGGAAATAAGTCAGTCGAAAAGAGAATTAATCGGGTCTGAGAAACAATAAACAAATTCGAAACATGCCAAGAATTGGTTAACAAATCAGGATACATCGAACCCCCTTGCGATTTTCTTCCAGTCGACATGTGACGTCACGTGCATGCTCTCCGATAGTAATCTACGAAACTAAAGAGACCGTCATAAAGCCCTAGGATTGAGAAGCACCAAAAGAAAAAACCTTAATAAAATAAACATTCTAACGCTCAGATTACTACTTACAATATAGCGCCGTCTTATCTATCTTACCGTGACTGTTTTAGTAAATTGAATTACTTTTTCTTTGCAAAATGCACTGTCTCGACTTAGGAAGAGAGCAAACAAGAAAATTTACCAACGACCATCTTATTAACTAATTCACGTCGTGTTAAAAATGAACCAAATTCGTTTAAAACAAAAACGCGAATTTATTCCATAAAATATCGTCCCAAGTAATTTCAACTTCTTTTTTTAGACAATTCAAATAAAACTTTTAAATATTTTTAAGGTCTTCCCATTTGGAAGTAAATTTTACAATGAAACTTTTTATTTTATTTCACGTCTTCGATTTTAGCTTTCATTATTATTATAGGAAAACAGGAAAAATATTGTCCAAATCCTAACGCAATATCTTAACGTACGACCTAAAAATTAATAAAAAAAATCTTTTTATTCCAGAAAATAATTTTTATAACAATTTTATATGGCATTAAAAGTTAGATTTTATTAATTTTCTCTTGGCACTAAAATTTCACTAAAGCAAAAAAAAAGTTGCTTTAATTTGTTCCATAAAATTGAGTTTTAGATTAAGGGTATCGCTTATAATTTAAAAAGCTTAACGACTTTTAAGTATTAAACATTTACAAAACTTTTTAATTGTCATTTATATGCCTTGCACTCTTTTTCAAATTACAGACCTTTTAAGAAAGCCCCCGCATCAAGTAATATAAATTTTAAACACGTTTTAAATTAACATAAACAATGTTTCGCTTCTTGAATAATTTTAACCAAATTAATAAATATTTTTTGTGAGTATTAATTTTCCTTTCTTTTATTGCTGAAAATAAATAATAAGCTTAAATGTTAAAAAAAAGATATCGGATAAATTTCTGACAAACTATTTATTTCTCGTGAAAATGTATTGATAAAATATCGCGAATGTAAAAGAGCAACTTTTTGTATCAAAAACATGTAAGTTAAATTTATATTTTCTTTAAAAAAACCCATTTGCTTACTCACATATGTTAAATGTATCGATGTGCTGTAGAATCTTAAAAAGTGATATCGTAGATTTCTAAAAAAAAAATATTTGTATTTAAAGTGGTGTATTACAAACCGTACTCCATTTTTTCAGCAAAACAAAAATTAATAATTAAAAAAAAGTTGCTTAAAATGTAAGAAAGTCGAGCAAATTCGGAATAATTTTATTTGAAACGCCAGGCGCTTGTAAACCTATAGCTTGGTTTTAAATTTTAATGAGATAAAAAAAAGAGATTCCGTTATTTAAAATTTCCTAATTGAAAAAACAAAAGTAAAACTTTGGTTAAAGCTTTTTATTTGCGACTGGATAGAATTAGGAAACCTAGAATTTTGAAAAATCAAAAGTTGTGAAAAGAAATTAAGATATTGTCCCTATTATAAATATGATATATTTTTTTAGTACAAGTTTTGGAGTTAATAAATGTGGTTAAAAGTACATTCTTTTCATAAGCACCTCATCTAAAGCTAGAGAAGAACAGGATGGTTATTTAAAAGAATAAGGAAAGCTTATAACAGCTAACCATCCGCAATTTCGGTGAATTTTTTTTTATAAAGTAGAAAGAAAATGAAGAAATACGTTTCTCGGAGTTTGATGATCTAAAGTGCACCTTTTTCAGAAAAACTATTACCTAAATATGCGATTATTAATATGAATTATTTATATTAAAGAGATAATTGATAAAAAAATTCAAAAATAAATTAAAAACTACAGTCATACAATTTAATATAAATTAAATATGATAAACAAACTATAGAATATTAAAATAGTTCGAATATTTTGTCAAGTTCACTGCAATATAATTATTATAATATGTATGCTGCTACGTTTATCTATTGATTGAGTCCTAACACACTGACATGTTACACAAATAAATTTTAAAAAAATTTCCGGTTCTTTGTCCATGGAAACCTCATTTGATAAAATTCATTTTTACAAAATAAAGCAATTTCCAGTGTTTGGTAAACACCGTAAGTAGGGGAGACCGGAGTTGGATGTCGCACTTTTTAGATCAATAAATTATTGTTATTTCTCAGAATCTTATAACAACTGTTTTCTTGAACTCAAATTTCTGAAGTTAAAATTTGATTTTCTCGATAACAGTTTGTAATTTTTAGAAGCGCAACATAGCACAAAAAATACATTCACCATTTTTGAAAAAATTAAAAATCAAAAAATACTGTTTCATGAATAAAAAAAAGTAGTCTGAGGCCCACTTGAGATAAAATTTTATAGCTCGTGATATGCAAATATGCATGCAAATTTAATATGCTTGGTCTAATTTACACGAAACTTAAATATAGGTTGAGTAATGTAAATGTAATTATTTGCATAAATTAATTTAAAAATATTGAGGGATCAAAACATAAAATAAGACGTACTTGATATAAACTGTTCCTCGTTGCACGAGAAAGAAGGATGACTAATTTCGTGTCTGTTTGAAGAGGGGGGGGTTCAATTTAAGCAAATTGTGCATTTATATTTGACTTTCAATGAATGTAAATGTTGTTTATTTTTTCATTTTAATTTAAAATCTAATTTTTGTGAAAACGAACCCTATACTACTGCGTTTCAAACCTTTGCTATATTAAAATTTAGTTACAAATTAGTCAGTCCTCGGAAACGATTTTCAAATATTCATCAAATTAATGTTGGAAGATATTTGATATTCTGTGCAGCAAATACCGAGTTAGTCAAAACTTATCTATATAAAAGCAAAATTATTAAAGACAATTTGAAACTAATCAAAAATTCAATAATACCTGAGAGTGTTTCAGTTATAATCTAAAAATTGAATTGGTCAGGTGAAAAATTCGATACAACTAGAAATTATTTTAAATTGTGCATCTAAAAAGCCTGGTAAAATATTATTGTATTTATATATCTTTTTTATATTTTCTGAAATCAACAAAGAAGTTTGTGTATGTGAGACAATCTTTATAACGTTTGTCAAATTTGAAATTTAATCTGATTTATATAACATTTTCTTTCTGAGTCTAAACAAAAACATTTGAATGCAAACAAAATTATGTACATAATGACGTTTAATTTCTATTTTTTGTTAAATGAATTTTATTCGTCGAAATCAGCACAGAAAATTTGTCTTTTGTAAAAAATTACACATCAGAATTTTATTAAAGTAAAACACCTTATTTACCTTTTTATTTTAGTTAAAGTAAATAATTATGTTAATGTAAGTGTTTACTAATAACAATTATCTCGTGCTAAAAATAGACCCAATTGTTAAAGCATTCCATTCTGGACTTAATTATTAAATGAGATAATTTCCTCCTTCGCCTGAATTAGAGAATTTAAAATTGAAATCATTTGTTAAAATAGGCAGTTTTAGTATTTTGTAAGTTTTAAAATTTCAATAAAAATGATTTCTTCGAATGTTTTGAGTGAATTGACAATTTAATAAAATAATAAAGTGAAGAGGGTCAATATTTCCGATAAATTGACATCGAAATGGATCTCTCCAACCCTAGTTGATCTTTGGTGTCAAATTTATCCTTATTAAAATTCAAAACCTACTCCTTTATGGCTTCGTACCAAAGACGTTAATCTCTTTAGGGCAATAAAACCGCAAAAACATATGCAAACTGCAATAGGTAAATTTTTCAAATATTTCAACAGAAAAATAAACGTCACGCGGACGTGATGAATAATTTTAACCTTATAGAATAACAAGAAACAGGAAAATTGAAAGAACGGTGGTAAATGATATTATTGTATTTTACTGCGTAGTGATTTAAAGGAAATTTGGGGCGTTTTCAAAATATCGCACGTAAAAGCAAGTCAAAAGATTTTTTAAATGAACAGATCAATGACCCAACTTTAACCTCCAATATTCATTTTGATGACAAGAACGAAAAACCTGTTCTTTGCACTTGTTCTAATGTATTGTCTGTAAAGGCCATTCGAAATCCATTTTAACATACCAACTTATTATTTATTTATAATTAATAATAATAATAACAACAATCGTTGTTACAATTATGTAAATTATACAAAAATGCTGATACTCGGAATCAAATGACCATCACATTAATAATTAAAATGAGGATTATGTTATGGTCATTAAATATAATATGCCGTAATTTTTCAAAATTCTATAATAATTAAAAAGAACAAAATTAATTATAAATTGGGCGAGCAAAGTTAATAAATGAAGCAAATAAAACACATTAATTTGTCCTATTAATAAAAGACAATGAAGAAAATTGTTAAAATTCCATTTCAATAAGTAACAATTTTTTATTTTAATTAAAGTGACTAATCAATTTGAATTTCGCGTCTCCAAATACCTATTTCAAATTTGTGTGTTATACCTTCTTATCTTTATTTATAATATTATACAAAACAGAAAAATATTTGTTAGTAAGTAAGCTACAATTATTTGAATAACATTCAACCGATGATTCGTTCATAAATTAAAAACAATTTTTTTAATCCATGACGAATTTATCGTGAAGCTACCTGTATAAACTTGCAACAAGACGAGTTTACCGGTTTTAAATAAGCAAAAATAAAAAAATGCATATGAATGCACCAATAAACTTAAACGTGGGTTACCTTTTCTTATTGGATGAACAAGCCAACTCTCGAAGTTGGTTTATGAGACAAAACCATACAGCTGCAGTTCAAAACTTATGAAACTTTTATTTATATATTACACTTGCACAAAAAACACCACAGATGAGTTAATTACATGTTTTACGTTTAAAAGTTTTATGGTCAAAATGAAAACTCGTCCCAACTCGTTCAAATTTTCGAACTACTATTCGTATTCGCACTAAAACTTGCAACAATGTAAATATAACAGACGCACACGGACGATTGACAGCGCCAGGCAAAGGTAATGCGCTGCGGTAACGATTTCGACCGAAGACCCACGTTTTCACTCGAACCACGCACCAAGATAACTTACATAATTATTTTTGGAAGCAAAGAAATTTGATAAAACTTGCGATAAGAACAACAGAACCTAAATTAACCCTCCTGAAAACTACTGGTATTACTATCGGTCGGTGCGAATGTCGGTCGGGTCGAAAAATAGCAGAAACACCTGACAATTAAGCTCTACCTTCTATACCTGTGTTAATAATACTTAGAATTTTGTTGAATCATTGAAAGACGATGAAATCTCAGAAGTTGAGAATAATTTGAAGAAACAAATCCGAAAAAGATTTTGAAATACTAATTAAAACCATACTTGGGATTCAAATTCCGGTATACTTCTTGTTGGTAGCTTGATCATCGCGACCAGTTCACCGAGCTGACCTAATAATAATTCGAAATTTTAATTGAAAGAAAATGATACCCTAATCAAAGCCGGTAAAATTTTTGTGTTTTAACAGGATAGAATACCATTATTTAATTTCATTAACTTAAAATGTTTCGAGTGATTTACGTAGTATTCATCCTGGATATCTACACTGATTTTCTCGAATCAGCGAACAAAATTTGAATTAGACGCGTTTTTGTAGCCTCTTTTGCTCGAAATAAATTTTTGATGTAACTCTTTGATTTCGTAAAAGTACACAGAACGACACCCACAAACCGTGGGTTAACACTTATGCGATTAATTATTCTGAACCAAAGTTACAATAAATTATTAAAACACGCCCTAAGTGCATAGGTAATAATCTATATTTGGATTTAAGCAAAAACAAGGTTTTCAAATAGATACCGTATATAATGTTATTAAATTATTATTATTTATAACGCGGTTTAAATTCCACGGTATAACTCTTAGATATTAGGGCAATTCGTGCCTGTTCTTAAGGAGGTAACACAGATAAACTTCTCTCCCAAGACAATAATTAAGATTCGAACCTATGACCCTATATTCCCACTTCTTATCCTGGTACTACGCCAAACTAACTGTAGGTACCATCGATCTTATATTACACTTTATATTGTTAAATAATAGATCGTTGGTAGGTACCTACTAATGGAAGCTCGTAACCATATTTGTATTTTAAAATAACCAAAAATCAACTAGACACTTTACACTTTTCAGAACTGCAAAGCACAAGTTTCAGAAATAAAATATAGATGCAGCAATAAGAACAACTTACCCAATTTTGGCAAAAATTAAGTGAAGCACTCAACACAAAGTGACATAAAAATTGCAATATAATATGTAGATAAAACGTCAATATGATCAAAGACGAAATTACAAATTTATCATTCTACGACAGGAGACGCACGAGAAGAAAGAGAAAACATGAGGGATCAAGCCCCCCCCCCCCCGAAGAGTTTAAAACGCTGTAATATTAATAAAATTGTATGGTTTGCGGTCTCAGTTGAAAAATACTCTGAAGTTAATTTTCCAAAACAGTTAAAAACTGTAAAAAAATGTATTCTTAAAGCCACCACTACCATTATCAAAAAAACACCTGCGGCGCTATTTTCTTTTACAGGATATTACTTTTTATAAGAAAAGATATCCTTTTCAAAATGAGGTTTTGGTTATACCACTGATTATAATCATATATAAAATATGATTAAATTCATATCGTTTTATTTTAATAAACAGTTTCGATTTCCAGTTTTCTTTGCCACCGTTCCTAGAAGACTCAAATATTCAAATATTTTTAGTAAAAATATAAATATTTTTTCAACTTGAACGGTAGAATTATAAAAAGGTCTCAGTATAAATCTTCATCTAAAACCCAAAACGACCCCTGGAAATTATTATTATTCTGAGAAATCTATCAAAAACCAATACCTATTCATATTTTAACCAGATGTTATTACTAGGACCTAGGTACATTCATCAATACGTCAGACGCAACAACAGCCAGTCGCAAGAATTAAGCAGTAAGCGACTATAATAGTAATTCAGATTCAAAATATTTAGCTAATAGAATTAAAATAAAATAATTTGTTAAGTTATTCAGAGTTAAGCAATTTTCCCTTTTGAAACAATTTCTTTTGTTATCAAAGAAAAAATGTTACAAACCCACACGAATAATTTAACTAAACTAAACTGAAATAATTTATTCATGATGAACTAATTTCTATATTCTCAAAATTTGTAGACCAAATTATTTTACAGATTTAATCCAGAGATAAAAATTAATTACTTACGGCACACGAGAATTAAAGTCGCACAAAACTTTTTACATTGAAGAAATTTAAAAAAGGCATTGAAAAATGTTCTAACGGTGCTTCCAGGCACAGCAACTTTTGTTGGGCAGCATTTAGTTTGCTAACTAGGGTTATTAGTATAAAAAAACTAAAATCATCATGGGAATAATATTTACATTTTATTACAGGATTATTACCCTAATGGTTGGTCTCACTTTTACAAACAATAATTAAAATTTAAAACATCTATTGCCACTAGTAATGATTTCCTATCATTTTAAGTGGAAATTAATTATTGATTAAATTTAAATTATTTTTTGTGAAACCCACCATAAGCAGTTTTTTTATAGCAATAACCACAGGCGCCGAGTAGGAAGGAATTCCAGGACTCAGGCAACCCTGAAAATAATTTGAGCTTGGAAAATTGTAAATTTTCGCATAGATACGGTGCATATTTTTACAACTAAATAGTTCTCCTTTGTAATATAAGTGCTGCTATTTTAATTTTTACACTTACGCATAATACTGGTGTTAACTGTTCTGAAAGGAATCACTGCAAGACGTTTTAAGGTATTCCTTAGAAAGCCATAGAATAAATTTCTATTTTGCCGAATAAGAAGAATTTAACTGTATAAACAAATCATTCATAATAAAAGACGTCTAGATCTCACGTGGGATTACTCTGTTCATTTATTACCAACTTATAAATAGTTCCTGTGCGGCTCCAGGCCGCAGAGCCTAAGCAATCTGGTTAATGATAATATTAATTTTTATGAATAATTTGTTTTGTTACGCGATTATATCATGTATAACTAAATTCTGTAACTGAGTTAATCTTTAAACTACAAAACAGACAAGTTTATGTACTACATAATATTATAAAGTTTTCAAACTTTGTCACTTTCATAACAGTTCGAGTTAAGTTTTGCTTATATGCAGTGAGTGATTTGCTGCTAAAATAGTATTATCCGGCTCACACCTCGGCGCACATTAGTCCCCACTACCAAAAGAAAAACATTACAAATTTATTTATTATTAGTTAATTCCAAATAGTATTTTAATTTTTATTTCATATTTTCACCCAGGAAAGTATTGAATGACATTTTACCAACCGGCTATTAGCCGCTCTTCACCGCTTATACACAGAATCTCGTTTTGCATCGATTCGATTTGCGATTTCATCAAAAATATAACATCGAAAATTTGATTAGCATCGAGATGAGTACATTAAAGCCCTTTAGAATAAATAAATCAAATAATTTTGGATCATTTATTAGGAAATTACTATGGAATCAATATAAGAGAAAATGTGATAAAATTTTCATTGCTTCGATGTGCGTCAGAACGTAACCTGCTGGACGCAAATCAAAACTCTAGTGTATATTATACATAATTATCATAAGCAAAATTGGCAAAATTGAATAGCAGTACCTACATCTACAAGTATTAGGTAGGTACAGATATATTTGTAAAAAAACATAAAGTTGTTTGTAACTTGTAGATGCACAAAAGAAATACTATAAATATCAGATTGGCAATCATTTCTATATAAGAAAAATTATTAATTTTAATTTTAAACAATACCTAAGCAACTACTGTAGAGAGAACTAGGTCTCCATATTTAAATTTGCTGCAAAGCGTATTTAATAAATTTGTATTCAAACAATAAATACAAGAACACCTTGTTGAATATTAAATATTATTAAGTTCTATGCTATTATTTCAGATTCATTCGCATTTAAGACATTAAAATTTCCATTGAACTTGCTGAATTTTAAACCACTGCTATTTAAATTAAATCCTTTATACGGCTGACATCTACAAAACGATTTTGTAACTGCTTCAAAGTTGAATATATTTCCCAGTTTTCATTTAAATGTAAATAAATTCATAAAAAACTGTTACCGAAAAAATATTTTTTTCAAAATAAATATACAAATCAAGATTATAAGAAAACAGTTCTTGTAAAATAAATTTTAAGGCATACAATTATCAGTTTACATTTTCATTTTTAAGTTTTAATAATTAAATTAGTTATAATCAAAATACTAACAACAAAAAGCATATATTATTTCGATCTTATCAGATCTCATCGGTGCCATGTAGTTGTGAATCTCAAAAAACAATTGATTTGATTGTTTACCTAATATAAATTTACATCGTCAATAAATTGTCTAAATTTATTTGATACTGCTGATGAGCCTGATAAGTGATCCTTTTTCTACCCAAACTCTTCACAGCGGGTAATAATAATAACGTTGGTTGTTTCGAGTGTTATATTTATACGAATGCAAGTCAGGAGTAATTCATGTATGATTTTGTTGATTAACTCGAGGTTATCAAGTTATACGATTTAATTGATTTTTATAGCCCCAAGTCGTGCTCGTGGTGAAGTTCTTCAGTTTCTATCAGGTATGACCTTTCAAACAAGATCTTCAGGACCCTATTATGGGCCACATGTAAGCGCTCGAAGTTCGTCCTGAAAGCCTAGCCCCAAAATGCCGGCAATTGTTAACAGAACGCTTCAAGAATCACATGTTCACGTAGTTATGTGTGCCAGGTCATGAGGGAATAGAGGGTAATGAAATAGCTGACAGACTAGCTAGATCAGGCTCAAGAACGCCCCCGACTGGACCCGAACCATTCTGTGGGTTAACCAAAGCACACAGCGGGTTGGAAGTCCAAAAATGGGAGGCGAAGAGCAAAGAAACCTTCTGGAAAAATACACCAGGACAAAGATAGGCAAAGATATTTATAAAGTACTCGACTGCAGAAGCAAAAAAGCTTCTTCTTCTAACAAAGAACGAAATTAGACTCATTACGGGGCTGTTCACCGGACACTGCCCGGTGAAATATCACCTTAAAAAAATGAGGCTGGAAGGAAACGACAGGTGCAGACTTTGTAAATCGGAAACAGAGACGGCCGAGCACATCCTCTGTAACTGCAATGCCTTAGCCAGAATTAGGCTTAAACATATGGGACAGATACAACTGACGCCCAAAGAGGTAAAAAGCTTACCTCTCAGGAGCATTCTGTGTTTTGCAAGCGAAATTGAATTCCTGAATAACTAATTAGTAGGGTTATGAACAAAAGATCAATACTGGTCGCAGTTCTGAAAGGCTCTCGTAGCCAAACGACCCCTAAGTACAATACAATACAATACAGTTATATCATTTCTAATCTTCATGCCATTCAACTCTTCGATACTTATTTTTTCATATGTGATATGAAAATAGCTTTTACATTTATTCATTCGATGTTATCCTCATATAGAAATGTTTTTTGAGCACTTTTTTTAAATAATAGTTGCTTTAATTTTTTCCTTTTAGCTTTGCTTTCTACTTCTAGGTATAGTTCCACCTAATTGATTACAATGCGAAGACTGTAAAAAGCCCAAAAAAGTATGACTGAATAATTTTTTGTTCCATTTGGAGAAGCTTCAACATGTCCCATAAAAATATAATACATTATTATAAATTACGGGGGTTGAAAACATGGATTACCTTCAAACCATAGATGAAAGTTACGGGGTTTAGGTATACTAAGCACAGGTAAAATCTGAATTACTTGCATAGTAGAAAATATAAAATTTGTATTTGAATGCCCAATGCCTGTTTTTATGGCTGAATTAGCGCCTTGAATTAGCACTGGTATAGCATCTCATTGACAGTCTTTATTTAGGATTTTGAAACGTCAATAGTTTTTATGTCAGAAGAAAATGTTTTGAAGAAGAGCATTTTTTAAATTACATAGGTACATAGTTGTAGTTAATTAGCAGCTGCAAGAATATTTTTCATATAGATTTTAATGCATGTAATTCCGTCCTCTACTTTTTAGTGATTGGCGTACGGCCCTGTAAAGTCAGTGACGTCGCCAGAATAACTGGGAATTGAAAGTGTTTGAAAGTTAAAATATCACGAATTTACTTTTTGTAATTATTTATTGTTACGTGTAAGCTCGTATATAATGAGATATGGCCACATCAGCAGAACTAAAACAAAGCAAACAAAGTAATACCAAAATTAACGATCAAGTTGATAATTTAAGGATATCCCTAAAACAGGTGAGATGTTTTTTGCTATTGTTGCATCATGGTCATTTTTTCCTCTTTGATAATTTAAAATTTAATAATTATTTGAACTGATCATAAATTTAGTTATAATAAAGATTATGAAAGTTAAATTTGAACAATTACACGCCTTGGTTCTCAACAAATCGGGTTTCTTTTAAGTTGAGGTTATGTTATCTTATATAAATTTGTTGTATGCTTTTAATTCTTAAGAAAAACCGTCTCATTTTATTTATGAATGAGCTATTAATAAAAATTACGTTTCCAATATTTTACGATAAAATTTTGTTTGCTTTGTAATGTTGAAAATTGCAAAAACTATAACCAGATTGTCGCGCACCGCCAGTTTTACACGCTTCCTTAGCATAACCAGTGAAATCGAGGTTTGTAATAACCACATTTCCATTAAATTAGTTAAAAACACCTGTAGTTGTATATTAATATTTTTAATTATTTTACAGACCAACATAGAAATGGTTCAACCGAACAACCTTACATCAGAACCTAGCAAGTTAAGTGGATCTTCTAAGAATATGTCGGCACTCAAAGTTCCTAAAGGAACTCGGGACTTTCTTCCCAGACAAATGGCCATCAGAAACGACGTTTTTAATAAAATCGTCGAAGTATTTGAACGTCACGGAGCCCAAACTATAGATACTCCTGTTTTTGAACTGAAGGTATTAAATTTGTAATAATTTATAGTTTTCAAAGCTAATACACACATTTTGGTTATTTAGGATGTTTTAACTGAAAAGTATGGGGAGGATGCAAAGTTAATATATGATTTGGAAGAACAGGATGGTGAGAGTTTATCCTTGAGGTATGACCTTACTGTACCTTTTGCCAGATACTTGGCCTTGAATGAGATCACTAAAATTACACGATATCATATTGGAAAAGTATACCGGCGGGATAATCCTTCTATTGTTAGAGGAAGATTTAGAGAATTTTATCAATGTGTAAGTTTCAACCAATTGACTACCATCGGCATAGGTCTTTTAGGGTTTTGACCATCCTAAGTTTTTAATTAACTATTATTACATTCTACAGGATTTTGATATAGCAGGAGTATATGATCCCATGATTCCGGATGCAAAGTGCATAAGTGTGGTATGTGAAATCCTGGAGTCTCTCCCATTGGGTGCTTACACCTTCAAAGTAAACCATCGACTTCTGTTAGATGGCATGTTTGAAGCATGTGGAGTTCCTGTTGAAAAGTTTAGGGCTATTTGTTCAGCAGTGGATAAATTAGATAAAGTAAGTCGTGTCGGTATTTTAAATTTAAATCTCTTGGTAAATAAATAGAATTATCACTACGTTACAATAACTTACCTCTAATTGGTTCTTGGAACGTTTTCTACTTTAATAATAAATTATGAACCAATTAGAGGTAAATTATTGTAACTTACCGATAACACCATCCATCAGGATCTACAACACCTCCCACGTAAAGGGATTCTTAAAATTATATAATTTCAGTCACCATGGGAAGAAGTGAGGAAAGAAATGGTGGAAGAAAAAGGTTTAAGTGAAGATGCTGCTGACAGAATTGGCTTATACGTTAAAAAGAATGGAAATTTGGAAATTATTGATGAATTATTGGCAGATTCAAAGCTGACTAAAGTTAAAAGTGCAGTGGAGGGTCTAGAAGCCATTAAATTACTTCTTCAATATTGTAATTCCTCTGGAGTAAAAAATATTATTTTTGATCTTAGTTTAGCACGAGGATTGGATTATTATACTGGTGTTATTTATGAAGCTGTGCTAGTGGGTATGTCTTACCTTTATTTTATATTTTTCATTTAAATAATCAAAATTTTTTGATAAAAGGTGAATCGCCAGAAAATGGTAGCAGTCAAGTAGGTTCCATTGCAGGGGGAGGTCGTTACGACAATTTAGTTAGTAGTCTTGTAAAGTGCCAGCCGGTACCTTGTGTGGGTGTTTCCATCGGTATAGAGCGCATTTTTTCAGTAATCGAGAGTAAATTCAAAGAAGAAAAAGTTAGAACCACTAAAGTTGATCTTTATGTTGCATCTGCACAAAAGAATCTGGCACTGCACAGATTAGTCTTGTGTAAAGAATTGAGAAGCAAAGGTTTTAGAGTTGAAAATTCTTACAAGAAAAATCCTAAGCTTTTGGCTCAATTGCAACAATGTGAAGTACAAGGAATTCCTTTTGCTATTGTCTTAGGTGAATCTGAAATTGAAAAGGGAGTAGTCAAAATAAGAGAAATTACAACTCGAAATGAAATTGAAGTTTCACGTGATACTCTTGCAGAAGAATTGCAAAAACGATTGCCAAACCTAAATGTGGGTGGTTCCAAAATGGAAGAAGAAGTTAACCAACTGAAAGCATCCTTAAAACAGGTGAGATGGTATTTGCAACAATAAAACCTTAAAGATCCAGCAGTTTATAAAATTATTAAGTTGAAGAATCTATAAACTTTTTATTTTCAGGTCAACATAGAAATTGCTAATCTAGAAAACTTTACATTGGATTCTGTTAAATTAAATGGTTCTTTGTCTAAAAATATGTTACCCAGAGGAACCAGAGACTTTTCTCCCAAGCAAATGGTCATAAGAAAGTATATTTATAAAAAAATTTTGGAGGCGTTTGAAAGTTATGGAGCCGAAGCTATAGATACTCCAATTTTTGAATTAAAGGTAGGTAGCACCTATGATGGTAATTTATATTTTTTTAAACTAATTTCATTACTTAGGATGTTTTAACTGAAAAATATGGAGATAATTCGAAACTAATCTACGATTTAAAAGATCAAGGTGGAGAATGTTTGTCTTTGAGGTATGATCTTACAGTACCCTTTGCTAGATTCTTAGCTATGAATAAAATCAAGACCATAAAACGGTACCAATTTGGAAAAGTGTACCGTCGTAATAATCCTTCTAATCTTAGAGAAAAATGCAGGGAATTTTATCAATTTGTAAGTCGATTTAACCTTTTCGGTAATTTTTAAGTTGCATTTAACCTGTTACATGTATAGGATTTTGACATAGCAGGAGTATACGATCCCATGTTCCCAGATGCCGATTGTATAAGTGTGGTATATGATATCCTTGAGTCTCTTCCACTGGGTTCTTACAAGATCAGGGTAAATCATCAACTTCTTTTAGATGGCATTTTTGAAACTTGTGGAGTCCCCAAAGATAAGTTCAGGGCCATTTGTTCTGCCATAAAAAAATTAGATAAAGTGAGTGTCAGATTTTTATTATTTTTTTTTCAATTTTATAGTTAAAAATTTTAGTCAACTTGGGAAGAAGTTAAAAAAGAAATGGTTCAAGAAATAGGTGTAAGTGGAGAAGTTGCTGAAAAAGTAGGTGAATATGTAAAAAAACCCTCAAGTGTTGAACTTATTGAGGACTTATTGGCTGATTCGAAGCTCAGTCAAATCAAAAATGCAATAGAAGGTTTGGAAGCTCTTAAATTGCTCCTAGATTATTGTAATTCGTCAGGAGTTAAAAATATTGTTTTTGATCTGAGCTTAGTAGGAAGGTTCGATTATTACAGTGGTGTCATTTATGAAGCCATTTTAATGGGTATGTAGGTAAACATTTTTCTTTTAAAAAATATTTTTTAAAAAATTATAGGCGAGTCAACAAATAATAGCAACAATCAAGCATGCTCGATTGCAAGCGGAGGTCGTTATGATAATTTAGTTAGCAGTTTTGCCAAGTCCAAGCCAGTACCGTGCGTGGGTGTATCTATGAGTTTCGAGCACATTTTTTCAGTTATAGAGAATAAACTAAAAGAGTTTTAATGAACAAAAATCTACAGTGAAAAACCGTAGTTTTAGTTCAATATAATTGTAATTGTTGTAATTTTATAATAATTGTATAAATTAATATTTTATAATTATGACTTGGTTTAAATTATGTTCAATGTAATTTATTATTTTTTATATAATCACATTTTTGTTCCTTTTTAAGCCCAAATATATAGATTTAATTTTAACCGAGTATTATGTTTTCTGTAAGAGTACATGAAAATTAGTAATTATTATTAACCAGCATAGAAAATTTCTTGATTTTTCATCAGTAACTCAATTCCAATTTATAATAAAGCATATGGATATGTACAGATGCACTTTCCAAATGGGTCGTGAAGATTCTGTTAGTGGTTGAGTTGGTTTCTTATTTTTCTGCTGTTTTGTTTCCCAAAAACGTTGAAGCAATGGCAGATTTAGCATGCGCAATTCAATTTTGAAGCCTCCTAAATATTTTTACTATCCCTACAGCAGGGATTTCCAACAAACTGAGGGAGACGAGATCTGGTGCGAAATTTTGTGTTGAAAGTAAAAGCTTATTTTATTAATTGTATTCGTGCATTTTTTTTAACGTTTAAAAATGTGATTTTATGAAGTAACGGAGAGAAATCTAAAATTAGATCTTTTTTCAAAGAGGACGTAGATACATAAAGTTTGTACCTAAACCATAGGCGATTCAAGATAAGCATCCTCTAGTTAATTAATAAATTTTATGATAGAAGTTTACTTTTTTAACGCTAGAGGCGCTAACATCGAGCTTTCTCGCTCCCTTATTGGTAGATTAGCAAGAAAGCTAGACACTAGCGCCTCTAACATTAAAAAAGTGAACCTTTTTCATGCGAGAGAGGAGCTTTCTCGCTCTCTACATTTTTTTAGTTCTAAAACTGTCTAAAAATTGTGATATGTTTACCATCAAGTTGCACTACATAGACCACTATTATAGATTATTATCGTTCATGTCGAGGTTCAATCCTTATTTAATTGGACTACACGGAAACATTTGAAGAGTAAATTGCAACACTCAATACACAATTTCTGCTAAACTTTTGCAATTGTATTGTAATCAAAAAAAAAATTTAATTTTGACGGATTTATGATCCTTGAGGTCCAAGAAGTTGAAAGAGACCAAACATCAAGAAATGTTTGTGTGTATGGGTGTGTGTGTGTGTTTATGTATGTCACCGAAATTTTGTGTGCGCTTTAGCTCCCAAACCAATAAGAATTTTACTACCAAATTTTATATTTAGTACTTTTATATTGAAACTTAGAGCTGATTAGATTTTGGTTAAAATCGGTTTACGGAAACTCGATAAGGGTAGTGATGCGAACGAATAGTTTAACGAGATGCCACTGTTTTTTTTTGTTTTGTAGTTATAATAAAATGTAATCGAAATTAATCATTAGCTTCTTTTAGGGCTCCCGAAATAACAATTTTACCAAGGTCCCCAGGAAGACTTCAGACGAAGACAAAAAAATTGAAGTTTTAATGTTGATATTTTTGATACTTTAGAAACACCTTGTACATCAGGCAAAATATGAGGTTATGCAATACTGATCCCACAATAATAAATTTTGAACTCAAAAATGGAAAATATATGCAGAACCTGTGCCAGAATACGTGATAATTTACAACCTTTGTTCGACTCTGAGAAGAATTTACCATATAAAATTTTAATTGTGTCAGACGTCGAGGTAATATTTTCTAGTATGAACTTCCTATTTTGATTTTTAACATTTCAATATTTTAGGTTGTTCGCGAAAGCGAATTACCCAACGAAGTATGTGAGGAATGCATACAAAATATCAATTTGTGCTACAACTTTCGAACGGTGATTCAAAGCAGCGACTTTGATTTAAAGGAACGTCTAGCGGCTTTGAAAAATCAAAATGACTATGGTAATGCGATATCCGACGTAGACCTAAATTCAGATAAAATAGAAATAGTAACCTTAGAGAATATTAAAATTGAAATGATAGAAGAAAACAAAATCATGTTTGAGGAGGATCGAGAGGAAGAACGAAGTAGCAATATTACAACACCTCGTAATCACAACCTCAAGAGTTTAATTACATACAAAAAGAGAACTTTCAAATGTAGTTTTTGCGATTTCACTACCGCCAATTCGTCACTTTGGCAAAATCATAAACGGGCTAAGCAGTGTAACCGGAAGGTGTGCAACATTTGTGGAAAAATGTTTCGTGCTGACAACTTACTAAAGCACATTAGGACGCATTCGGAACCTCCTATCGAGTGTCCCGACTGTAAAAAAGTGTTTAAAAATAAAGAATCGTTGAGGAGTCACCAATTTTTGCATCGAAACGAAGCGTTTATTTGTGATATATGTGGTAAATCCTATAAAATCCGTGGAGAGTACAACAGGCATCTTAACAGTCATAACCGTAAGAATTTTAGTTTTATTTAAAAAGAACTATCATATTTATTGTTTATTTGCAGCTAACAGAGAGAAAAAAGTAAAATGTCCTATGTGTGATAAAATGTTCTATGATAATAAGCACATAAGGTCTCACATGTTAACGCACACAGGCGAACGGCCACACCTTTGTAAGTATTGCCAAAAAGGATTCATTTCGTCTTACGCATTAAAAACACACATACGACTGCACACCAAGGAAAACCCATACATGTGCGAGTTTTGCCCCATGGCTTATCCTCAGAAAGTTTCACTTAACAATCATATTAAGACAAAGCATACAAACAGAAATATAAAAAACGAATTAAATGAAACAGTGGAAGATTTGTAGATAGGTAAATTAAAAATAGCAAATTATCCTTGAATTGTAATTAAATATTTCATCAGTTTTATTAAGAAAATTACATCCAAAATTAAGTTAAAATAAAAAATTTAACCACCAAATAAAATTAACCCGAAAGCTTTTGAGTGAGCCACCAAGAGCATGTAACACAATAAACATGGATTATTTTATATTATAATTATAAGACTATTCTGCAGTATGGGTCATGATATAATAAAATAAATAAGGTATGACAGATGCGAGTTCCACTTTGGTAATTGTTGCGCATGACGTCACGTGGAGACTACATAATCTGCGTAATAGCATACCTTAGTATGGGTGACCTTTGGCAACCTTATTATCTAACTCGGAGAGGTTGGTGGGCTACGTTTTTATTTCAGTAATGCCATGAGTAGGTACTATTCTGGTTTTCTCAAGATCGTTGATTAGTTCCTTAAAAACCAACCCCAATTTTTGATGAGCGAGTGAATTAGTGGTGAGGACTCAGTAACTTTTTTATTTAGAGATAATATATTTTTTGTACATTGCCCATATCTTGTAAATAGTAGAAGATGTAATGTTATAAATTAATAAAGGGTTATTACAATAAATAAACTGTGCAGCTGTTTTATACCAATTAATGAGAACTGAGAGATCAAATAAAATCAAAAGCATTTAAAAAACAAGAAAAATTGCACTTATAATAATAAAAATTAACATAAAATTGCAAAAATTATTCCTCTGCATTTTTATTTCTGTTTTATATTTTATATATCGCCGCATTGGACGTTCCATATTGGCTTTTAAAATATTATTGGTTGACGCATGCACACTCAGAGCTGAAAGTATTTCAAATAAAAGACTTGCAAAAAGTAATTGAGCGGGGGATTAGTTTAATAACACTGACCGCGAATTTAAAAATTTCCGAGGTAAACGATTCAAAAAGCAACTTTAATTTGAATTTAACAAATTCTATTGTTTAGTTGACCTTATAATAATTATAGCCCGGATTCTAAGCTTTTTGCTCTAAATTATAAGCAGAAGATATTCCTTTTGGATCTTGACAATTCTTAAAAATTGCAGTGATTTTAGCTAATGTTGATAGTGCTTTTTTTTGCTTTTTTTTTTCAAGATTTTGCTTAAAACGCATGTTAGTTGTATTTGTCCATAATACATTTCGTAGTAAATGTACATAGTACATTAAACTCTAATTGAAAAAATCATTTATTTTTTAAAACCAGACAAGACTCAACAACCATCAGAAATATTTTCAAATACGAGTTTGTCGGATTATCCTAAAAAATGTAAAAATCATATTCTATTTTTAACACTAGACCCAAAAAGAGGGATGTTATAAGTTTAATTACATGCTACGACTGTGGCTGTGATACAACATAAAACAACAGTTTTTAAATTGTTTGAAAAACAAATTGTAATTATTACACGTTCAAAAGTTTTTGAAGATATGAACTCTGATAAGTTACGTTACTTATCTTTTGTAAAACATACGTAATAAAAAATGGGCAATTAGCTTGTCCTCATCCAACCTCGGCTTCTGCTTGCCAACATTCTTATCGAGTATATTACCAGGTTCAAGTGTGGCTTGGTAATCAACTGGACCTAGAAGAAGGGGGTTGGTAGCTAATTAAGTAATAAATGTTTTGGAACCAATCCACGCTCTATACTTCCACCTGCACCAGAAAAGCTCCAAAAGGGGTGCAATCCGAAATGTGGCTGCAAAAAAGTAGGCTTATTTTGTTCACCAGCATGCACCAGTTGTCAAGGCTACAACAATTTACGTCGACTCAGAAAAATGAAGAAGAAGAAGTTGAATCAGAAAACCTGACATTTCATTCTTCTTCTTCTTAGTGCCATATCTTCTTTAGACGTTGGCTACCAATTTAATATTATTATTTTAATATTAAATGGATCACTAGGCAGATTACTCTCGGTGGTTTGCCATTGCCTTCCGAGAGGAGAGAGTCATAATGAAGTTGGATAAATTTTTGTAGCCGGATTGGGGATCGAACCTAGGGCTTCTAGCCTAGAGTCCGGTTCTTAGCCCCTTCACTTAGCTCACCTCTCGACATTTCATTAAACTTCAGTAAAATAGACCGTGGAGTAGACCTACCAGGGAAATCACATTATAAAAACCCGCCTCGCGCGGGTCAACACTATACTTTGAAGTGCGACAAGGCTCCATGCTCGCTCAGTATATCATACTCTAAACCATCCACGCGATGCTCTCAGATGTTGAAAGAGGTAATGGAGGCTTCGCCTCCAAACAAACTCTGTTCACAATGTGATGCTATGCTACAATTTTCTCACTTATTAGTCGTACGCAATGTTACCTTTTAACCTCCTCTTTTTAACCTCCGCTTTTAACCTCCTCGTGCCATTGTGGTTTTTATAAAAATTGAAAACGAGTGGATGTGAGTCGGATGTGGTTGTTCGGCCTTCGGCCTCACTGGATGAGAGATGTGGCCATCACATGACTTTACCATACAATAATCTTGTGGTACGATATTATGTCTTGCACACTAATTTAATACAGTTTACAAAAACGTAGTTAACGATTTTGGCCGCTCCCTATGATTTGGTGCCCATGTGCGAAAATTTTATCGGCTGTCACTCTATACCAAGTCACCTTCCAAGGATCATTCCTTTTATCGATAACTCGATGTTATAAATTTTTCTTGTAGCTGTAGCTGACACTTGGCATCTGCGGAGCAGATGCGGGCGATAGCCCGCTTATCTCCTTCGTCTGATTAGAAACCTGACGTTGAGAATTTTTTACAGGGATTTCAAACCCGAGGAGCGGCGTCGAGCCGGTGTCTTGTTTGTTATTACGCTATAAGGTAAGCACTGCGGGGCCGGAGGCTAACGTCGAATTGTCCGCGCGTGCATGCACGGGTGAGACAATCCCCGCGCCCGCGGCGGCGCGATGTGCTTACCTTGAGCCCTTTCTACAATAACAGAGCCTCGGTCGCGCCGTTGCTACAGCGTTTTTATTAATATAAAAAAATAATTTTTTACAATTTACAAACACAACAATAATCTAATAGGCGCTGAAAAAAAATTTAAAAACACAAGCTGAAAAGGAAGAAGATTAATTGGACAGGACAATGACGAATATTTGTAACCTCCCCGGGGCAGCGTGAACACTCCTCACTGGAACACGCCGTCCTCGGAGTCAGAGTCTGAATACGTGATGTCTGGTATTGGGTTGCTTTGTTGGGGTGATCTAGGGTGGGGAGGCAATACAACTGTTTTAGGGATAATTATATCCTTGGGCCTAGGCGTCCTTGGGTAGTCGTTAGTAGGGCTGGGAATTAATTTCGATTAATCGATTATTTAATCGATTAATCGATAATCGATTAATATTTTTGAAATAATCGATTAATCGAAAAATCGATTATTTTCGATTAATCGATTATTCGATTAATCGATTGTTCGATTAATCGATTGTTCGATTAATCGATTGTTCGATTAATCGATTGTTTTCGATTAATCGATTGTTCGTTCAATCGATTATTTTCGATTAATCGATTGTTTTCGATTATTTTCGATTGTTTGCGATTAATCGATTATTTGATTATTTTCGATTGTGTGCGATTAATCGATTCTTCGATGAATTTTAATTGTTCGATTATTTTCGATTAATCGGTTGTTTTTGACTAAGCGATTGTTTATTTATGTTATATAAAACGAATATGAAATAGTACGCAAAAAGTTTTTCAAAGTAATTTTAATAAAAAAAAGCGAAATGTAAAAAATTGAATAAAAGATTAATCAGATTTTTTTTCGATTGTTCGATTGTTTTTGATTAATCTATTGTTTATTTATGTCATATGGAACCAATATGGAGTAGTACGCAAGAAAGTAATTAGATATAGTTTTGGTAAAAAAAGCCGAGAGAGTAAAAATCGAACAATAGATTAATCAATCAGAATAATTGATTGTTCGATTATTTTCAATTCAAAATAATTAATTGTTTTCCGATTGTTAATTTTAACAATCGTCTACCTCTAGCAGGACCGTGCTCATGATATAGTAAAATAAATAATGTATGACAGATGCGAGTTCCACTTTGGTAATTATTGCGCATGACGTCACGTGGTAAGTAAAATTCTGCGCGTAATCATATTTTGAACCAATGATATTATACATATAAATTGCATTTTGATAATTGTTGCGCATGACGTCACGTGGATACTACATAACCTGCGCAATAGCATACCTTATTATTATTATATTATGGAACGTGCCCATGGGGGGATGGGGCAAGCTTTTTTTATCCCCTCTACCTTCATTGTGGCAGATGATCACAAAACAAAGACCCCATTATTTTTCAACCGCTTAACGCACAATTAAATGTGGGCAAAAAAGAAATTCAAGCATAATTTTCTTATAAATTCCCCCCCCCTCCTAGTCATACTTATAAATTGTTAGTCACATTTTATGTAACTCTCCCTTTCTCTTAGACCTGGAAGTTTTTTATAAGCTCTGTTCTTTCAGCAGTTTGAAACCATTTGCAACTATCAGACGCATGCGCAGTTTCGAATTCACGTTATGGATTTTAATCTGCGCATGCGTATGACAATTAATCGATTGTTTTCGATTAATCGATTGTTTTCGATTAATCGATTGTTTTCGATTAATCGATTGTTTTCGATTAATCGATTGTTTTCGATTAATCGATTGTTTTCGATTAATCGATTGTTTTCGATTAATCGATTAATCGATATGATCGATTGTTTTTACACAATCGATTATCGATTGTTAAATCTAACAATCGCCCAGCCCTAGTCGTTAGTGTCGTAACGACCCAGGGCTTGGATGAGTGGATTGTGGCAGTCGGAGCTTTTCAAGTACAGTTTAGATGTTAGGTCTTTTATGAAAGAATCCAGGGGCTTGACTCCGGAAGCTGCCTGGAGTTGTCTATTAGTGACAAACCATGGGGCGTCCATGGCTTGTCTTATGCAGACGTTTTGCATGGTTTCCAATCTTTTCATTTGATTAGAAGATGCGAACCCCCATGCCGGGACCGCGTACGTAAGGACCGGGCGGATGACCGCCTTGTAGATCCTGATCCGATCTTTGTGGCGCAAGCAGCTATTTCTACCGATCAGTGGAGCAAGGGAGCCCTTAAGGGCTTTAGCTTGGGATACACAGTTCGCAATGTGTTTGGACCAGCTTAGTCTTGGGTCGAGGGTGACCCCGAGATATTTGACGGAGTCTTTCCAAGGAATTACCTCGCCAAACATCTCGATTTTGTCGGGAGGGTGTCGTTTTCTATCGAACATGATAGCTTCGCTCTTCCCCGGGTTTACTACAAGTCTCCACTTGTAGAACCAGGGTTGAAGAAGCTTCAGCGTATCACGAACGATAGTAACGTTCCTCTTTCGTCTCGGGTGAGTTGTAACGATCGCAGTGTCGTCAGCGAAAATACCCATCGTTACGTTTTGGGGAATGGGGATGTCGTGGGTATATATGTTGAAGAGCGCGGGGGATAAGATAGATCCTTGGGGCACCCCCGCGTGTATAGGTCTAATCGTGGAGAATAGGGCATTGATTTTGACACGGAAGGTTCTGGCACACAGGTAGGATGCGATAAGCCTCACTAGGCTTGGATTAACTCTAGCCATGTAAAGCTTATACAGTAAACCTGTGTGCCAAACTTTGTCAAAGGCTTTGGCTATGTCCAGCAGGACAGCCAAACCTCTATGGCCTCTGGAAAAACCTTCCGTAATCTTTTCTGTTATTCTAAGAATTTGATGGGTGGTCGAGTGACCCTGGCGAAACCCGAACTGTTCGTCGGGGAGGATGCCGAGCCTTTCCACCTCGTCAAGAAGGTAAGTTTTCTTTCGGTAAGTGGATTTATCTAGACAGTTGCCCATAACATAACTTGCGACATTATTAGGTGTCGCCCTCTACCGACCACAGTACCAAACGTACTCATCGCGTCACTAATTTATCCCAATCTCACGTTTCCGTGGACCGATTTTAACCAAAATCTAATCAAATCTAAGTTTCAATATAAAAGTACTAAATATAAAATTTGGTTGAGAAATTCCTATTAGTTTGGGCGCTAGAGCGCACACAAAATTAAGTGACATACAGACACACAGACATTTCTTGATGTTGGGTCTCTTTCAACTCGTTAGACCTCAAGGAATATAAATCCGTGAAAATCTGAAAAAAATTTTTTTTTCGATTACATAACTTTCCCATTCGGTATGGTAAAGTAAAAATTGGTTTTTAATTTCAATTCGGCGGTTAAAATTCTGCTTTTGGCACAGTTTACCACTTTCAGGTAGTTTTTTGACCCAATTTACATTACCCCCGTGAAGTAGGCCTACCAAGGAAGTCACATTATAAGGGGTCATCCATAAATTACGTCACACGTTTAAGGGGGGGAGGGTATCACCAGAATGTGTGACAAAGGGCGGGGGGGGGGGTCAAAAGCTTTGTGACGTTACAAGTTAAAATTTAAAGTAACTAGTCGTTCGTTTTCTCTATTATCAAAAATATTTGACTTTATGTTGATTTTATAAAAGATTATTTAATAAAAATATGAAAAAAATGAAAATAAACTTTGATTATTTTTAAATACATGCATAAAATTGAAAAATGTGTGACGTCACATTAGGGGGGAGGGGTTCTAAAAATGTGACAACCTGTGACAAGGGCGGGGGGAGGGGTTAAAAAGTCCTAAAATTCGTGTGACGTAATTTATGGATGGCCCCTAACAAAAAACCCCAAGTAGTACACTACCTCATAGGTGGTGTAAGAATAATTTTTGTAGATAATTAAATGATCTACAATTTTTGTTTCAACATTTTTCTGATAAAACTAACCGTTTCGCTAAAAAATTCAAAAAACCCATGTTTGCAAACTTTGACCTCGCATAAAATTTTTTGTATGCTTGGGATCGATGGGAACGTTCATGTAAATTTTCAGCTTCTTGGGAATTTATGCAAGGGTCTATTTTGACGGGCTATTAGTCGTTGTTACATAGTAATAAATTGTAAGTTCCAATATTCAGTCAGTTTCGAGTAAAAATTAGTTTAAAAAAATTTTATTTAAATGTTTATTTACATAATATGCATTATTTTTTACACATTAGTGTAAATAGGAAACGGGGGGAAAGGGCTCAGTATAAATTTGATGAATACTTGGAACGTTTTCAAATTTGAGAAACTTGTAATTTCTGAAAGATTTTGATTTTCCGTAATATTTTGTTGCAATTTTAAAATTTATTGTAATTCTGGACACGAACATGATTTTGTTTTTTGCGGTGTGGTCGGTAGTGATTTTAATTTTCGAAATTCAAAGTAAGCTTTAAAATCTTCGCAACTTATAAAAAATTACAAAAATCAATTTAATCATACTTGATTGTAATTTTGTTTTTAGCTGAAAAATCCTCACTCATTTAATTTATTTATCGTCGTTCATTTTCCTAAATTTGTCAAAACGTTTTTAAAAAAAATACGCGTGTTCAAAGTTTGTGCAAATCTGTTTAAATCAACGGCCAACATTCAAACTACAATCCAATGCCGCGCCGCGCCGATTTCCTAGGGTTCGTATATTCGACAGTTGCCGAATGCCGATCAGTTTCGTTCGTTTAACGTAGGACTTCGGTCGTAAATCTACAGATGCGCTTTAGGTTCTTTATTTTCAAGTTTCAAATTTTGAAAATTGTAATTGTGTGTATTTAGTGTACCTATATATTATAGTGAAGTGTAGTTTGGATCATGAAAGCTGACCCCAGAAAGAAAGAAGAGATAAATTTTTTATATGTATGTACCAATTTTCCGTTTGCTATTTTCAAAAGTTCAAAAGGCAGTTTAGAACAAACTACTATAATTTTATCAAGTACTACTTATTCATATTTCATTTTGCGTTAAAATTTTTGAAAAATATGTGGCCGTTTATTCGGATGATCACAGAAAAAAAATCGTTTATCGTAATTTTTTATGGCCACCATCTTGAATAAAACGCGCTTAGCGTTACTTGCAATAAAATGCAAAATAGTTTAAACAAAGTTATTTTCATTAAATTTCAGACAAAATTTTAAATTCATACTTTGATGAAAAAGGCGCTTGCGTTGTACATTTAGTGATTCCCAGAATTCTGATTGATGAGTCATCACATTATTAAAAGTAGTATGTAGGTACCTACATAGCTAACTTGATTTTCAATATGTTCTTCTAAAATATTTTTACGATTTTAATATTTTCGTTGTACCTGTCTAATGGATAAGAGAGGTTAACTAATTTATTGCCACACTGACCTACTTTTCTTACATTTTTAAAATGCAGCCCCTTATTATGCACCAAAAGCAAACTATGTTAACTTATTGTGCACGGTGTATTTATTTGGAAAAGAAAATAATCAAAATTAGTAAAAAAACTTCTTGCCTAATAAACTTGAGTAAAAAATCTTGGTTCTTATTAGACGGAAATAAAATTTTTTTACCTTAATAAATAAATAATCAAAATGGAAAATTTAAAACAAATCGTATTATGTTGTTGATAGATAAATATTATAAATGTAAAAAGTCTTTAGGTTGCTATTTTGCTTTTAGTTTTGTGTTTGTTAAATGAATGATGTTACCCAATTAGGATCCAACCCTCAAAACTAACTCCATAAAATAATTAAGTTAGCCTTGGTTTTGGGTCTACGGTTAGTAACTCTATCTGTTACACTTACAATTTTTTCTTAATGATTTTACCATTTTTATGAGCATTAAAAAATATACCCTATTTTCAAATTATACCATTTTTAAAGCTCGGCAACGTTCGGCGCCGCCCGGTATCACCTTGTTATGTGCATTTGGTCGTAGTTAAATATATCACAATTTTTTAAACAATCCAAAAATGTATTACACTTTTAGAACTAAAAATATTAAAATAAAATAAACATTTGGTTATCAAGTTGTACTACTTAGACCACACTGTTATAAATTACGTTGTTAAATAGTTACCTAATAAGAAACCAAGAGGCTTGCATCATTATGGCAAAAATATTTATAAGAATTTTTACACGTCATTTTCTCAGTTTGAAGTTAATAACATTCAAATATAGGTATTCTTCCAACCATCCAAAACCATAAACAAATTTAACTTTTCCAAAAATAATAAATTCAATGGCCGGATTATCTACTACCATTTTCCAGCTAGCCCAATCGGAAAAAACTTATTGCACCCTCGCAAACACATCCAACTTTTGCTTTTCAATTAAATTTTGTTTGTTCCAATAAAACAAACTTCAAAATTGCCAATTTCTTCTTTATTACTTTTCTAAAACAAATAACACTCAAAATTTCTTTAAAACTATTTATTTTCACTTTTTCAAAATAATTTCTACATGCATAAATCAAAACCCAACCATGCGAATTGAAAGGTTGCCACAAGTTTAAATTTTTCTCAATCAAAAATATAAAACTTGCTCTAAACAAATAATTTCTTCGTCCCAAAAAATATACGACAATATATAGGTACATACCTACATATTTAATGGAAAAGAACCATAAAAAAAAGAAAAAAATTGGTTTTTGAATAAAACATACTAACTCACAACCACCCGAATGTTTGTACATTGTAGGCTTTATAGAGTAATAAATAACAATAGCTTCTTAATGAAAATGTCGCAAAACTTTTTTTTTAGATAATTATCTCCTCTATAATTTTCATTTGAAACTTTTTCTTCTTCTTCAACTTAGTTTAAGCCTTTAAGGCTTGTTATTTCCAACATCTGCGTCGTTTCCTTGGCAGTGTTGGTTCTATGAGCGTATAAATATTTTTACATCCATAAGTATCGTAGGATAAACAAAAAGCGAAATATTTACAAAAAGATCATTTTCGTGACCTTTGACCTCAAGTAACCTTTGAAGAAAACATGATCTCGTTGTCGACTTTTCACACATTGTTTATGGCAAAGTAATAAAGGTGTATACCAAAATTCAGCTAGATGGTAATTCTTCTGAACTAGAGTTTGTTTTTCGTTTAATTTGACTGGGCTATGGTTGAAATGCGTTCGGACAGCAACAATTCCCAAACTGTTTCAAATTGCGTCTACATAATATAATGACCGACAGCATTCTTGCAGTGTAAGGAATATACATTAGATATCTGTTCTTCCTTAATGTCTTTTTTTTTATCTATAAAAATAAACCATTAAATCTGAAATAACTTGAATACGAATTCAAAATAAATCACCAAACTTATTTCTCGTTATTTGTCTGTCATTAATTTCCTATCTAAAAAATGATAGTCTACCGGTTTGGGTCTAGATGAGCCACCCAATAAAATTATTAACCATAAAAAATTGCTTTTTCATCAACTTACGTATTTCTGAATTACTTGATGCTCTCGTACGTGTTCATTTGTGGCAGGTTTGCCGACCAAGGGTACAAGGCACAGTTATGATTTCAATAGCTCCAAATTATGAGATGCGTTTTCCAGTCAATTACAGACAGAAATACGAAAATTTATTTTTTTTTTTTTGGAAATGACTGAAAAACGCATCTAATGATTTGGACCTATTGAAGTCCTAAATATTTACTATGGTCTACACGTAGTGTGAAAAAAAATTAAATCAGTAAGTCGGACTTTGCCAAAGAAAATTAATTTTTGGTGTATCGATTGATAATGAACCACAAGAATTAAATTCTCCTAAGTATAACTTTTGTGTTTTGAGAAAACCCCTGCTTTAATCCCATAAACACTAATGAGTAATGACATTCTTCTTATCTCTTAGAATTACATCACGCAGATTCTCTTTGGGTTATCCCCGGTTCTCTAATTTGAACAAGTATTTCAGTACTCGGGTATTCCTAAAATAAAGAATTACATCAAAAATTTTCTATAAAGTTTTGCAAAAGTACCTATCGATTTTATAGCATCAAATAATAATTGTACTGCAATTGAATTCTTGATAAGGTGTATAATATAATATTGTCGGAAATTGTCACCGGTAGAATTAAATTCTTTACCGCAAAACACGACACCTACACATACCATTTTCCTTTGGTTTACACGATAATTGCATATAAAATGTACGCAAATTAATTTAAACAATTTCAATACTTACAACGTTAACCTATAAACTGCAATAATAATATTCGAATCGAATTTTAACAAAACAAAATAGTACCAACACTAATAATGAAAATCACTGTTCATGCTGGCACCCTTTGTTCCTGATTTTACCGACCGACGCGACGGTTTATGATGTAAAGGCGCGTTTAGACGAAGCGAGTCTGACTCGAGCATCAATCCTCGCATCGTATAATATACCATGGGATAAATAATAATAGTAGTAACTACTAACTACACCATTTCAAGCTTTAATTCAGAAAGTATCAATTGTAAATCAGATTAACTATTATTTCCGGCGTCACGGCTACCCTTTCGGTTAACCTGAAAGACCTTTCAAAGTTCCACTTTAACTCTTCTGGTTAGCTTTGCAATGCTGCTTGGTATTCGACCTCGTACAACTCTCTAGATGGGCAGTCGTGAGACAGGAATTTTTGACTAATCTGAACTACAATTGATACTTTGTGAATTAAAGGTTGAAATGGTGTAGTAAGAGTAACACTACTTTTTTATCTATGGTATAGACGGTTTCAGAACGCGAAACACGACTCGCGAGGTATATACAGAGCGAGCCGTCGGTCGGCTGGTCTCGAGCGCGCGTCAAAGGAGACTCGCACTTTTATTTTCGCGCCGTGTTAACTTCGTGTTGGTGTTTCTGTGTTATGCGCTGTCTCATGGATACTGCATAAGTGTGCTACTGGGCGACTCGGCCTGCATCATGACTCACCATGCATCGATTCGTGGAATGCCTTTGCTGAAGTCTAAATACACCTTAAGGTTTAAACCCTTAGCATAAGCATAGTATAAATACTATGTTTCCGATCAGTTTAGAAAATGTAGTTTTAAGATAAAGGCCCTAAAGCTTGTATGACACGATGCATAATTTTACATAAAATCCACATGTAAATACTAATAAGTAATAACTAACCAATGAAAAACGTCTCATGGATACTAATGCGATCTTTCTATTGGTTACTTACTATTTACATGTAAATTTTATGCAAAATTATGCATCGTGTCATACAGGCTTAAGGCATAAGGTAAACGAAATAATTTTTTTGAAATTTTCGATAATTACAGTGTCATTTAAAATTTGAAGTAATTGTTTCTATAATTAAAATAATCCTTATTATAGGATTATGATTTTTATCTTATTATAATAATTTATCCACTCTATAATTATTTAAAGAAGATGAATTTTTAAAAATATTTGTTTAGTTATGAAATGATTATTCAGGATGGTAACCTTCATGTTCTTCAAAAAAGCTATGGTGATCATGATCACAGTATTCCTTGTGCCGGTATATTTTTGAATACACCATTTTTATTCTCAAAAAGTAGCTACACAGAGAAAAAATTGAATTCCAAATCAATCTCGCACCAATTTTGAAGTAAATTTTATTTCAATTGATGTCAAATTTACTTCAATTGTAGTAAAATTAACTTCAAAATTGGTGAGAGATTGATTTGCACTTCATTTATAGTAAAAATTACTTCAATTTTTTCTCTGTGTAGTGTAGGTACTTGAAACCACAGTTTTATTACCTATGCTGCAAAAAGTTATTTTATCTTCAAAGCAAATAAAAATAGATAAATTGTTCAATTTTAATTCTTGATTTTTCCTAATTTAGCGGTTTATAAAATTTTTTTCACAAACTAAAAAAAATTAAATAATTAAAAATTGTCCTTCGTGAATGCTTTCTAAAACCCAACGATCTTATTATTTGCATTCTTTTTGGACTCCTTTGTACTACTTTTATAAGGTAACCTAATCAACGACGAGGAGATAAACAAAAGGCAAAAGGGCATTAGTGTCAATAAAATTGCATTCGTACTCGTTTTGTACAAAAAATGCTTGGTCACCCTATAATTATTGTACCTACATTGACCACAATAAGCGAGGTGTCTTCATGTGACCTCTGGTTACAGTGATTTCCGGATTCTCCAATACACCTACGGATTGCAACTTTTCACTGCTCATTTTGAACATTTTATTTGTATACTGTCCGAATGATTTCTGTTCTTATAATTTTTTTTTCTTTTCTGTGTTTTTGTTAAATTAAAATTTTATATATTACTTCATGAAAATTAAGTTAAAGTTTTATTAATTACTATAACCTTTTATATTATTATGAAACGAGGGAACCAATCAGAGGTTAGTTATAGGACAAGAAAAGGCAAAGTTTTCAAAATAGGAATAATCATCATTATCATTTGCTTCGTGAGTTAGGTCGCTGACATATTTCGGCCCATTTTTTTCGCGGTTCTTACATTCTGCGTCCTCGAGGTTGATATTTATAGGGGATTCTGCAGTGTTCTATTCTCTGGAGCTGTTTTTTTTACACTATTTTATCACTATTTTATCATTTAAGTTAAAGATTTGTAGGTCATCTCTTAATATTATAATAATAGTAGTTTCCATTCTTTCTTCTTAGCTGTGTTTATTACACACAACGTCGCGCGTCGCATTAAAATACTTTTCAGAAAAATGTTACTAATGAAATGACATTCGAACGTATACCTAATATTGGGAATGGGCCAGTTCGCCGCGAGCGTTTCGACGCGGCCGGTTTGCCGCAGTCGGTTGGACGCAGCCAGTTCGTCGCAAAGCCATTTTGACGCTAAATTTATTAGTCGCAAGGACAGTTTGACGCAGGACTTTTTGCCGCAAAATTGCAAAAAAAGGAATTTTATTTAATTAATTTTAAGAATAACTTGACAAAATTAATAAATAGATTCTGTAGTAATAAATTTATTATTTAAAAATTTGAAAACAAAAACTTTACAAAACTATGATTTTAATTACGCATTTCAAAATTATGCGCAAGTCCTCGTAAATAATCAATAATATTTCTATTATGAAAATCATGCACAATTTTTAAAATTCTGTTATCAGCATCTCTGAACTTTTTTAATTTGCGAGGTGGAGATTTTCCAGCAACAAGACTTTCATAATAAATAACACGACTTTTTTGTACCTTTCTTAACCCCTCTATGAATTTCCAAATCGTCGGATGGATCATACCCATTTCACACTGGATTCTTTTATTATCAGGTTCTGCGTGATTGTTTGTGCGCTCAAAATTTTGTAAAGTACGATCGTAAACATTCCATATATCGTACCCAAATAATGGAGGTCTACGGTTACCACTTCTAGTGAGTGCGCCTATATAATTGGTTTCAAACCATTGCAACATTGGTTGTAGTGCTGCTGGTAACTCCCCTCCTCCGTCCTTCAGTACATGCATTAATAACTTGTGCTGTTTCTTCCATCGTATTGGCAGCTCGTCGTTTTATATTTGTAACAGTTTTGGCAACCGAAACGACGAAAAGGACGCGGATAATAATCCTTGCGTCGAAACTTTTGCGTCTAAACGGGTGCGCGGCGAATCGGCCGCGGCTAATAGGTTTTGCGCCGAAAAAGACCGCGACCAATAGGTCTTGCGTCAAATAATCCTTGCGTCGAAACGCTTGCGTCCAAACGGGTGCGCGGCGAAACGGCTGCGGCGAAACGGCTGCGGCGAAACGGCTGCGGCGAAACGGCTGCGTCGAAACGCTCGCGACCAAAAGTCCTAGACCCACCTAATATTATATTGAATATTGACTTTTGAGAATACTGCATACCTATTAAAAGATGGGAATTGATAAAATAATAAGGCTATAAATAAAAAAATTTTATGATTATAAAAAATAGTAAATATATAAATTATTAACTCGTTGATATTAGATAATATAAAACTTCAAAATATCGAGTTATTATTAAATTAAAAATTGTAATGTAATATACATTATATTTGTATATTATTCTGATGACGAACGATATCTCGTTTGAAAGCTAAATAAATCTTTTAACAATTTTTAATTTAATAATAACTCGATATTTTGAAGTTTTATATTATATAAAAAATAGTAAATATAGGCAGCATTATTATTGAACCGGCAAGTACATTCGTTTATTTGTTTTTTGTTTAAGTAACTCTATTAAAATAAATATTTACAAAAACTAGTAATTGCAATTTACAACTATTTACAAAATATTTAAAAATTACAATTGTTTTATATACATAATTTGGTCCGCTGTTCCCATTGCAAAGTACACCAGGGTGAATTGAAGGGGTGCTTACTGGAGGTCATCCGCGTTGATTATTCCTGGAAAAAGAATCGAAAAACCAGGCTACAGGATTAGCGTGTGTGTGGTGTTATAGGTAGTTTAAAACATGATGTATTAATTTATGTTTGATTTTCCTGAAGGGCAAGTTATAATTTCTGATTGTGTTGATGTGGGCTGTGGTTGGGTTCCGCTTAACCGTGTTTTCGAAAAACATAATTGCGGTGCGATGATTGTAAGTTGAAATTAGTGGAATGTTTAAATTTACGTGTAGATCGTGAATTGCTGTGTGTCTTGGTGCCCCGGCGATCAGCCGGAGGCACTTGTTTTGGACTTTTAGGATTATTTGAATGTTTGAGCAGACCGCTCTGTTCCAAACGGGAGAGGCGTAAAGAAGTATGGGTTGGATCATGGATTTGTACAGTTGGAGTCGGATTTTAGGATTTAATTTGTTTCTTGAGCTTAGGAGCGGATAGAGAGCATGCATTGATTGTATTGATTTTTGTTCTAGGTGGTGTCTGAAAGTGAGTCGCTCGTCCAGGTACTTGGTTGTTTTTGAGTTTGTTATTTGTTCATTATTGATTTTGAGTTTTTTGGTAAGTCGGTCTCGTCTTCGCGAAAAGGTGGTTACTGTAGTTTTTGTGTCGTGTTGACTTTTAATTTTCAGTCGTCGGAGTGGATCTGAAGTTTGTCGATGGTGGCGTCTTTTGTTTCATCGTTGGCGGAGATTAAAGTGTCGTCGGCGTAAAGTTGTAAATTTGTTTCGTCGGTTTTTGGTACGTCGTTGATGTAATAGTTAAAAAGGATGGGTGAAAGGATGGAGCCTTGCGGTACTCCTACTGGGATGAGTTGAGGGTTAGATAAAGAATTTTTTAATTTGACTCGAAAGGTTCTGTTCTGCAGGAAACTGAAAATAATTTTGACAATATGAAGTGGGAAATTTAATTTTAGTAATTTGTGGAGTAAGCCTTCGTGACAGACGGTGTCGAAAGCTTTCTCCAGGTCGAAAGTGGCTTTTGTTATGATTACAATTTATTCTAACGTCGTTGATTAAGATGACTAGTTGGGGGGATGTGGAGTGGTTTGATCGGAAACCGAATTGTTCGGGGATAAGGAGGTTATTTTGTTTTTCAAAGTCAACAATTCGGTTTAAAATAATTTTTTCTAAAACTTTGGAGGGGGTAGGGAGAAGACTGATGGGACGCCGGTAACTGGTTGGTAGGCTTATTGGTTTTCCGGGTTTGTGGATGAGGATGACTATGGCGGATTTTCAGTTATTTGGGAAATATTGATTGATTGAACACGAATTAAGGATGTGGTAAATTTGGAAAATGGCTTTTTTTGAAAGTTTTTTTAAAAGGAATGCAGAGTTGGAGTCATGGCATGGGGATCGGTTTTTAAATTTTTTTTATGATTTTTTTAATTTCGGCCGGAGAAGTGCAGTCGGATTCGGAGATAGGGGCTTCGGTAATTTGGATGTGATTTATAGATTCCTGTACTAGCACATCTATATCGGGATTAAGAGATTGATTTGTCAGGTTTTAGGTATATTCCTGGGCTATTGGGTTTGCTTTATCGGAGTCGAAAATGGCTTGTCCTTGAGTAGTTTAGATGGAACGAAAGTCTTTGTTGGATTGGTCTTGGTTTAGTGTTTTGGCAATTTTCCATAGTTTTGACATGTTTTGTGGCGTTAGGTCCGTGAGGATTTTTTTTGCCAGTTCTTGTTCTTAATTTTGGTATTGTCGTTGTTGATGACTTTGGTTAGTTTGTTGATTTGGGTTTTTAAGTCTGGGTATCGTTGTCGTTGGTAAATTTTCCAAAGGTATTCACACTGGCTCGTGTATTGGTGTTGTATTTATACACCGTTTTAATACCCTAGCAACGCCTATACTTTATTCGCTTAAGAGCTGCAGTAGATGTAAACAATGATCAGTGCGTGATAAGCACGTGATTGTATTATGCTGGTTACTAGTGGTTTTATGATTGGATGCTCGGAAGGTCAAGACAACCTCATATACTGTCCGTACTTGCAATTTTTCATTGTAAGTTAAGTAGATGCATATAATTGTACAATAGTAATACAGGACAACCTAGATTAGTCCCTGCTCCATACGAACACTGTGAAGCTCCTCCCCATAAATCACGTGCCAGATGCATGATGCTTTTGTTATTTTCCACTGTACGTGAAAGATGAATAAAGTATAGTAATACACAACTTTACTTGGCGTTGCTATACTCTGTTTTATTTAAAAAAAATTTAAAAGTTTGCACTAAACGGATGACCTTTAAATGTTAACCAATGAAATTGCTTTGAATAAACACTAAATCTCGTATAATTTCCTTATTGTGAGTGAGTCTTTATTTAAAGCAATTTCATTGGTTAACATTTAAAGGACATCCGTTTAATGCAAACGTTTTACATTTTTAAAAGCTTTTATTTAACTTGGGAAGACCGTTGTCCGTCGTCCATCGTCCGTCGTCCGTCGTCCGTCGTCCGTGTGGGTCGACCGCTTTGAGGCCATTTTTAAGCAACTTCCCGACGTCCTAGAGATCTGAAATTTGGTACACAGCTTTCACCTGCAGAGCATTTTCATATTTTAATTTTGTTTTTCTAAAATTTTGAAAAATAAGCGAAAAATCGGAAAAAAACCGAAAACTATTAAGCGCATGCGTCGATGCGCAATGGACAATTTTATCATACAGGGTGGAAAGTAACTTAGAATTCTAAATCTCATTTTTAAGGACCGCATTCAGGGTAAAGTTTTTCGTCGTAATGATTTATACAGGGTGAAGTATCAAACATCTAAAACACATAAATAAAGAAATCTGATAGGATGAACCTATATTAGTTAAAATACATAAGCTGTATTTGAAAAGATATGACTAAAAAATTAGAAAATAAAAAATTAAATAAAAAATTAAAAATTTTTAAAAAAAACCTTTTATTTAAAATTACAAAAGTGCACTAAAAAGTAGAAAATAATTTTAATAAAAGCAAACAAAGCTTCGTGAAAACATCAATATAAAAGCGTGGGGTTATGAATTTTGTACACCAATAGTTAGCCTGCTTATCCACCTATAAGCAGCCCCGCGCTTTTATATTGATGTTTTCACGAAGCTTTGTTTGCTTTTATTAAAATTATTTTCTACTTTTTAGTGCACTTTTGTAATTTTAAATAAAAGGTTTTTTTTAAAAATTTTTAATTTTTTATTTAATTTTTTATTATTAAATAAAACAGAGTATAGGATAAATACAACGGTGTAGAAATACAAGGGTATATAAACGTCAGTGTGAATACCCCTATTGTTAGTACCTAATGATAGCTACTTGTTTTACTTTTTGCAACCAAAGTTTTAATAGGTACCAATTTTTGTGGTAACTTTTAATTTGTGTGTGTATTTACTCTAAAAGGTTTTCTTGCTCTGTATAACTTACTAATAATAATTAACAGAATGTGGATTCTAAAAATAATTTTTATTTGCAAAACGTCCGAAAAGAGGAACCGTTACAAAAACTATAGATTTTATTCAAGTTTTAAACTTTTCAATATACCAAATAATTGTTTCTTTCAATATTTTCTAGTTTTCTTATAGGTATACTTCAAAAATTTATATGATGCTTTCAAAATTTATCTTCACAAACATAACAAATAATATTCCTTTCGTTGTTAATTTATACTTTTTATTACAATTTTTTTTTATATTTTAGCGCCCCTCCATTTCCATAACAGTTTCCATTTGTCCAACAATTGAAAAATATTAATAGCTACAGGATGCTTCCAAAAGATTGTTACACTTTTTTTCATTTTTTCTTTTATTCTTTAACTTTGTGTTACTTAATTGATTTTTGTGAAACAAAAACGCAAACTTTTTATCTCATAATTTAAAAAATTAATTATGTACACTCATTTTTATTTCTTTTGTTTCAGACAAAATATGTTCCAAGTAGAAGGTTCCTACTGGGGGAAGACGTAATGTAACAGTCCTAACATTACTTAAAAATAATATAGAATTATTATTACCCAGCTAGTCGTGCATAAAATTAATGTAATTCTTTCCATGTTTGGTGGGAATTCTATCTCTGACTCAACAGTAGAAGAGATCGGAGGAGATCTGATCTTCATAACGTTAGAACGCTCAGTAACCTTAAATAATCTTAGGTAAGCAACAAATTTTGTTTATTTATATTATTCATAATAATAATGAAAAATTTCGATTTGCAGGATTATTTTCAATACGCCTTCGTAATAATCATTTCGAAATTTCGCGGTCGGTAGTGAAAAGTCTCGAGTTCGTTATGAAGTGAAAAGCTTGATGAAAGCTTTAAATTTCGCGGATCAATTTTGTTTATAATTTTCAAAGTGAAAAATCATTATCATTAAAAAAATTTTGAATTTGTAATCGGAAGGATAAAATGAAATGTGATATTTTGCTTGTGCTGGTTGTATGGTCGGTGGTGGAGCAGGATACGGAGAAGAATTGGGTGAAAACATATCAGGATTAAAGGTAGGGTCGTAATGGTGGATGGATTTGTAGCAGACAAGGTAGGTGAAAAGTAATTATTCTTTAAAGGGCCTACAGACACTCAAGTTGGTATGCAACCAAAACCTGCAACCACTTTTTAAAATCGAAAAAGTCGACACGACCACACAAGTGCTCGTGTCGGCTTTTCAGATTTTACAAAGTTGTTGCATACTAAGTTGAACACCAAGTAGAGTGTCTGTAGGCCCCATTAGTGATGTAAGTAAAGTGATTAATCACTGTGTCTCTTACATTAACAAATAAATTTTAATTAAAATTTATTCTAAAACGCGGGTTAAGAAATTTTGTAACTTTTCTTATACGTTCTGACGTCCTCACCAATTTCACAAAAGTAGATATCCTTAATAATATTTAAAAATTTTTTCAGATAAGGTTCGATTTCTTATATATATTTGATTATTATTGAGAATTATTGTTAAATATAGACCCTTTAAGGTGTCCTTAAACAATTAGATCGGGGTACGAGCCGTGTAAAGTTTAGTTCTATTAATTTTGGATGTATCGGTAACCGGCGTCGTTCTCAATGGTTTTCAGGCAGAAGCGCCTTCATATTATTAAATATATTGGAAGAGTATATTGAGTACTCACTCCGAAGTACCCAATTATAGGAGTATGAGCCTCTTTTGACGTCAGGGCCGTATCAAAATTAAAAATTTGTTATTCTGAATGGTGACCAAAAATTCCTTAATCCCCAACATAATATTCGACGTACGTGTGTAACTTTTGTACAATGAACCATTTGCGCCCTCGTATCGTTTATAATAAATTTTATCAATATTTTTTATTTGAGGTTGGATTTTCCGAGGAGTTGTTCATGTTGCTTTTTTGTATATTTGATTACTTAAAAATTATGGTTAATTATAGATCCGCGTAATTGGAAGGTGTCCGGGAGTGACTGTATCGGGGTGCGAACCGTGTCGTATGCAGTTCTATTTATTAGGATATACTGGTCCCCGGGCGTCGGTGCAGTCATTTTCAGACACTACGACTTCACATTATTAAATATAGGTATTGGAAGAGTATAGTGAGTACTCACTCCGAAGTAATCAATTATCGCAGCATAAGCCTCTCTTGACGTTAGGGCCGTTTCAAAAATAAAAATTTGTGCACCCTCGTATCGTTTATAATTTTTATTATTTTTTTCAGTTGAGGTTAGATTTCCTCATTAGTTGTTCGTGTTGTTTTTATATATTTGATTACCTAAGAATTATCGTTAATTATAGATCCGCGTAATTGGAAGGTGTCCGGGAGTGACTGTATCGGGGTGCGAACCGTGTCGTATGCAGTTCTATTTATTAGGATATACTGGTCCCCGGGCGTCGGTGCAGTCATTTTCAGGCACTACGACTTCATATTATTAAATATATTGGAAGAGTATATTGAGTACTCACTCCGAAGTAATCAATTATAGCAGTATGAGCCTCTTTTGACGTCAGGGCCGTTTCAAAAATGATAATTTGTTAATCTGAATGGTGACCATAAATTCCTTAAACCCCAATATAATATCCGACGTACCAATGAACATTTTGCACCCTGCCTCGTATCGTTTATAATTTTTATTATTTTATCGTATCGTTTATATTTTCAAAATAAAATAAAAATTTGTTATTCTGAATGGTGACCAAAAATTCCTTAATCCCCAATATAATATTCGACGTACGTGTGTAACTTTTGTAAAATGAACCATTTGCGCCCTCGTATCGTTTATAATAAATTTTATCAATATTTTTTATTTGAGGTTGGATTTTCCGAGGAGTTGTTCATGTTGCTTTTTTTATATATTTGATTACTTAAAAATTATCGTTAATTATAGATCCGCGTAATTGGAAGGTGTCCGGGAGTGACTGTATCGGGGTGCGAACCGTGTCGTATGCAGTTCTATTTATTAGGATATACTGGTCCCCGGGCGTCGGTGCAGTCATTTTCAGACACTACGACTTCACATTATTAAATATAGGTATTGGAAGAGTATAGTGAGTACTCACTCCGAAGTAATCAATTATCGCAGCATAAGCCTCTCTTGACGTCAGGGCCGTTTCAAAAATAAAAATTTGTGCACCCTCGTATCGTTTATAATTTTTATTATTTTTTTCAGTTGAGGTTAGATTTCCTCATTAGTTGTTCGTGTTGTTTTTATATATTTGATTACCTAAGAATTATTGTTAATTATAGACCCGCGTAATTGGAAGGTGTCCGGGAGTGACTGTATCGGGGTGCGAACCGTGTCGTATGCAGTTCTATTTATTAGGATATACTGGTCCCCGGGCGTCGGTGCAGTCATTTTCAGGCACTACGACTTCATATTATTAAATATATTGGAAGAGTATATTGAGTACTCACTCCGAAGTAATCAATTATAGCAGTATGAGCCTCTTTTGACGTCAGGGCCGTTTCAAAAATGATAATTTGTTAATCTGAATGGTGACCATAAATTCCTTAAACCCCAATATAATATCCGACGTACCAATGAACATTTTGCACCCTGCCTCGTATCGTTTATAATTTTTATTATTTTATCGTATCGTTTATATTTTCAAAATAAAATAAAAATTTGTTATTCTGAATGGTGACCAAAAATTCCTTAATCCCCAATATAATATTCGACGTACGTGTGTAACTTTTGTAAAATGAACCATTTGCGCCCTCGTATCGTTTATAATAAATTTTATCAATATTTTTTATTTGAGGTTGGATTTTCCGAGGAGTTGTTCATGTTGCTTTTTTTATATATTTGATTACTTAAAAATTATCGTTAATTATAGATCCGCGTAATTGGAAGGTGTCCGGGAGTGACTGTATCGGGGTGCGAACCGTGTCGTATGCAGTTCTATTTATTAGGATATACTGGTCCCCGGGCGTCGGTGCAGTCATTTTCAGACACTACGACTTCACATTATTAAATATAGGTATTGGAAGAGTATAGTGAGTACTCACTCCGAAGTAATCAATTATCGCAGCATAAGCCTCTCTTGACGTCAGGGCCGTTTCAAAAATAAAAATTTGTGCACCCTCGTATCGTTTATAATTTTTATTATTTTTTTCAGTTGAGGTTAGATTTCCTCATTAGTTGTTCGTGTTGTTTTTATATATTTGATTACCTAAGAATTATTGTTAATTATAGACCCGCGTAATTGGAAGGTGTCCGGGAGTGACTGTATCGGGGTGCGAACCGTGTCGTATGCAGTTCTATTCATTAGGATATACTGGTCCCCGGGCGTCGGTGCAGTCATTTTCAGGCACTACGACTTCATATTATTAAATATATTGGAAGAGTATATTGAGTACTCACTCCGAAGTAATCAATTATAGCAGTATGAGCCTCTTTTGACGTCAGGGCCGTTTCAAAAATGATAATTTGTTAATCTGAATGGTGACCATAAATTCCTTAAACCCCAATATAATATCCGACGTACCAATGAACATTTTGCACCCTGCCTCGTATCGTTTATAATTTTTATTATTTTATCGTATCGTTTATATTTTCAAAATAAAATAAAAATTTGTTATTCTGAATGGTGACCAAAAATTCCTTAATCCCCAATATAATATTCGACGTACGTGTGTAACTTTTGTAAAATGAACCATTTGCGCCCTCGTATCGTTTATAATAAATTTTATCAATATTTTTTATTTGAGGTTGGATTTTCCGAGGAGTTGTTCATGTTGCTTTTTTTATATATTTGATTACTTAAAAATTATCGTTAATTATAGATCCGCGTAATTGGAAGGTGTCCGGGAGTGACTGTATCGGGGTGCGAACCGTGTCGTATGCAGTTCTATTTATTAGGATATACTGGTCCCCGGGCGTCGGTGCAGTCATTTTCAGACACTACGACTTCACATTATTAAATATAGGTATTGGAAGAGTATAGTGAGTACTCACTCCGAAGTAATCAATTATCGCAGCATAAGCCTCTCTTGACGTCAGGGCCGTTTCAAAAATAAAAATTTGTGCACCCTCGTATCGTTTATAATTTTTATTATTTTTTTCAGTTGAGGTTAGATTTCCTCATTAGTTGTTCGTGTTGTTTTTATATATTTGATTACCTAAGAATTATTGTTAATTATAGACCCGCGTAATTGGAAGGTGTCCGGGAGTGACTGTATCGGGGTGCGAACCGTGTCGTATGCAGTTCTATTCATTAGGATATACTGGTCCCCGGGCGTCGGTGCAGTCATTTTCAGGCACTACGACTTCATATTATTAAATATATTGGAAGAGTATATTGAGTACTCACTCCGAAGTAATCAATTATAGCAGTATGAGCCTCTTTTGACGTCAGGGCCGTTTCAAAAATGATAATTTGTTAATCTGAATGGTGACCATAAATTCCTTAAACCCCAATATAATATCCGACGTACCAATGAACATTTTGCACCCTGCCTCGTATCGTTTATAATTTTTATTATTTTATCGTATCGTTTATATTTTCAAAATAAAATAAAAATTTGTTATTCTGAATGGTGACCAAAAATTCCTTAATCCCCAATATAATATTCGACGTACGTGTGTAACTTTTGTACAATGAACCATTTGCGCCCTCGTATCGTTTATAATAAATTTTATCAATATTTTTTATTTGAGGTTGGATTTTCCGAGGAGTTGTTCATGTTGCTTTTTTTATATATTTGATTACTTAAAAATTATCGTTAATTATAGATCCGCGTAATTGGAAGGTGTCCGGGAGTGACTGTATCGGGGTGCGAACCGTGTCGTATGCAGTTCTATTTATTAGGATATACTGGTCCCCGGGCGTCGGTGCAGTCATTTTCAGACACTACGACTTCACATTATTAAATATAGGTATTGGAAGAGTATAGTGAGTACTCACTCCGAAGTAATCAATTATCGCAGCATAAGCCTCTCTTGACGTCAGGGCCGTTTCAAAAATAAAAATTTGTGCACCCTCGTATCGTTTATAATTTTTATTATTTTATCGTATCGTTTATATTTTCAAAATAAAATAAAAATTTGTTATTCTGAATGGTGACCAAAATTTCCTTAAACCCTAATATAATATTCGACGTAACTACATATGTAATTTTTGTATAATGAACCATTGGCACCCTCGTATCGTTTATATTTTTTGTAATTTTTTTCAGTTGAGGTTAGATCGTTGATTGAAAAATTATTCAATCAACGGTTAGAATTCCTCAGTAGTTGTTCTTGTTGTTTATTTGATTTTAATATCTGACGTACATATGTAATTTTTATATAATGAACCATGTGCACCCTCGTATCGTTTATATTTTTAATAATTTTTTTCAGATGAGGTTAGATTTTTGAGCAGTTGCTTGTGTTGTTTTTATATATTTGATTACTTCGGAATTGTCGTTCATTTATAGACCCGCCTAAATTGAAGGTGTCCGAGATTGACTGTATCGGGGTGCGAGCCGTATCGTATGCAGTTCTAATTTATTAGGTTTCGTTTAAGTTTTTCGTCATGCATATCCATAAGTTGGCCTTTGGGTTTGTTTTGCAGCGGTCAAAGACGATTGCAACGTTTTTCTTTGTATTTACCCCAATTCAAAATAACATCCGAGACATATAAGAAAGTTAGATTTCTGTCCTGGGAGTTCATGCCAAAAACTAAAATCATGAAGGATCAAAATGGAGAAACAATAACCAACATTAAAGAAATAACCGAAGTCTGCCAAAATTACTGTTCGAAGCTCTATGATGATGATGATGCAACGTCAGATTATGAAGAGGATGAGAAAAAACAAATCGAACTCGAACCAATAATATTAAGGAATGAAGTAAAAAAAGCCATCGATAAACTTAGAAATGAAAAATCATCTGGCTCTGATGACATTACGGCAGATATAATAAAGGCAATGGGTGAAACGGGAGTAGATATCACGACGAAAATATGCAGATGTATATGGAGACATGGAAAGTGGCCGAAGCAGTGGACCAAACCTATCATAATTTCCATACACAAGAAAGGTTCAATTACCATATGCGATAACTATATGACAATTGCACTAATCTCTCATGCCAGCAAAGTTATGCTGCATATACTAGCTAGCAGAATAAAAGCCTTCTTTTCTTCCACAGATGGCTGAAGAGCAGTACGGTTTTATGCCAGGATAAGGTACACGAGAACAGATACTGAATGTAAGACAAATAATTGAAAAGTCAACAGAATTTCAGGTGAGAGTGTTTCTGTGTTTCGTGGATTACAGTAAAGCTTTTGATAAGGTGAAATGGAAGAAGCTGTGGAAAATAATGAGGGAAATGGGGACGCCTGAGCATCTTATGAGACTGATCCAGGAAAGATATACGCAGATGATACAGTAATTTTTGCAACTGAAGAAGAGGAAATGCGGACAATCATGGCACGACTTATACGCGAGAGCAGATTATTTGGTTTGGAAATAAACACAAATAAAACAAAGAAAATGATTATAAACAGGACAAACAACAACTTACCACAAGTTCAAAGAGTGGCAAATTTCGAGATAGTTAATAGCTTCCAATATCTAGAATCAAGGATAGACAATACGGGTGGATGTGAACATGAAATAAGAAGACGATTGGCCATGGCCAGAACATCTTTGACGAAACTCAATTAAATATGGAAAGATCGATCCATAACAGCGAATACCAAACTTAAATTAGTGAGATCCTTAATTTTTCCCTTAAGCAACATATGCATCAGAAACATGGACAATTAAGGCTGCAGACGAAAGAAGGATAGCCGCTTTAGAAATGTGGTGCTATAGAAGATTGCTTCGCATACCTTGGATAGCCCATCGAACAAATGAATCAATAATAGAAGAACTGAAGATAAAAACCAGATTATCCCAAACAATCAACCAGCAGTATTTGACATATCTAGGACACGTTGCGAGGAGAATCGGCGCCATGAAGAAAATAATAGTCGAAGGCAAGATTAAAGACCCTAATAGGCTGCGGACTACATGAATGTATAACAACGGTGCAAAACAGAGAAACATGGCGACAAATAGTCAAACAAATACGACATTGATGCCACCATACCCTACCGAAGGGTTATGGACTGAAAAGAGCCATTCTTCCACTTAGTTGGCTATGTCTTGAAGTTGCCGAGGGGCAATGTGAGGGCAGCGAAAAGGAGTGGCTCGAAAAGGAGAAATGCTCGTGTCGTCCGCCTAGAATGCTCGATTTATTTGTTGCAGCATCGGCTGGGGCATGTTGGTCATTTAAATGTTGAAGAGCAGGGCTGATAGTGGTGAACTTTAGAGAACGCTTCCATAAAATGTGGGTCGGAGAAAGTGCCATCGAACAGGATCCGAAAAGTGCGTCAAAACAAGTAAGCTTTGATTATTTTTACGACTGGAATGTTGATGCCGGCGACGATCATGTTGTATGAGAGGCCCGCGTGCCTCAGTCGGAAACCTTGGCGATGTCGAACAAAAGCGCTGCTAGTTAGTTTAGTTCTTATTATACAAAAAGTTTTAAATTTAAAATTTTAATGAATTTCCTAAAACGAGTTTGTTGATCTTTTCCTGAAATTACAAAAATTTACAGTTGAGAATAGGTTTTAAACAATAATCTACAGGTAGATATTAAATTATTTTATATTTCTTTACAAAAATATTATTACAACAAATATTACGAGGGGTAAATCACGGGCATAAATTGTATAAGGGAGACCGAGGAGAGTTGTAACAACGTCGATTTTGTGGAACTGTCAACGCGCTAATTTATGACGTGTCATTTAATGCAGTTTACATCGAAATTGTACTGCGGATGGTTTAGTAAATACGCGAAAAAAATTGACAAATGTAAATTTTTGACCAATATTTCGATAGTCTATTATTCAATAAATATCAGGTAAATACTATTGCAACGTAATTATTAATATGTATGTATGTATAGTCGGTTTTAAACGTCTTGCGACATTGTCCGAAACCAAACTACCAACCTTGCGAATTGGCGCTTGGTTTTTTAGCATTTTACATTTTTTACCTATGACGAGGAGCAAGCCCGTCGATAGAACCCCCAACCTGGAGGACCAAACGAGACGGCCAGAATAAGTTGTTACTTACCCGGATTCGAACCGGGTATTGAGCGTTCATAGTCAACTCGCTTGACCATTGCTCTCCGACCGTCTCTTTAATTTTTAATAAATGTACATTAAATATGTAAGTTTGATAGCATAATATGGTGTTTTTGAGTTCGGTACGTGTTTTGGAATTAACAGCCATTATTAATTATTATCTAAATAAACCACGATTTTTGAAACCTAGCTGTTACAACTTTCCTAGTTCCTTATTAAGGCTCTGGCTACATGTGCAGTAAAATGCTACTGGTAAAAGTAGCCTACTTGGCTTTTACTGCTTTTACCAGCAGCATTTTACTGCACGTGTGGCCAGAGCCTTATACATGATGAATAAAAAAAAATTAAAACCGGCAATAATTATTTTTGCTTGTGTTTCCTCGAGCTCTATTTTAACAGCAAATTGAAAAAAAGTGGGTTCAGTGTATCGAATGCAAAAAATGGTCATATAAAGCTTGCACTGGAGAAGAGCTCTAATATATTTATCACAATTTTTTTTAGGACTAGATTTCAAACAAAAACAAAGCAGTAATATTTGTTTTATTCACTTTTATTATTAAAGTTTATTTTATTCACAAAAAGTAACGTTTAAATTACATTTAAACACAAATACCCACCTGTTACAACTTACCTCGACCTCTGTTACAACTCATCTCGGTACTAGGAGAGTTGTAACATTGGGAGTTATTTTAGTTTTTGTCGAGTTTTTCATAGACCTTTATTATATTTACTTATTTTTATATTTGGTTCGTATGTATAGAACTGGCTATATGGAATTCTATAATTCATAGAGGTAGAACCATTTTTGGCTAAGATATACTAGAAACTAGATACTGTAAAAACTGTTACAACCCTCTTCGGTCTCCCCTACATCAGACTTCAAGCTTCCCCGGACCATGATATAATAAATAATAAGATATGCTATTGCGCAGATTATATAGTCTCCACGTGACGTCATGCGCAACAATTACCAAAGTGGAACTCGCATTTGTCATATCTTACTTATTTTATTATATCATGTCCCCGGACTACCCAGAATTCCTCAAACTTCCTAGGACTTTATAAAACCAATTCGGGTCTGACGATATCAGTTTCACGAGTAGAATCGTGAATGAAATTGAAACTTGTAATCCAGTAAGATATCTGTTGATTTTATAATTTTTCTTGCTAATTTTTCCAATGAACTTCAAATCCTGAAGACGGTCCTGATTGTAGCTATTGTTGTGATAATATTTTTGTAAAGAAGTATAAAATAATTTAATATCTACCTGTAGATTATTAAATATTTAAAACCTATAGGCATAAAATATTACCGATGAGGGCACTGCAAAAGATGGAAAATGGCTGCCGTGAACAGTATGGTATTAGCTGTCAGATCAGTTGAGGAGCAGACATTCTATATGCAGTTTGTCCAATGTAGAAAATACAAAGTGCAGTTTGTTCAATACATTTTTTAGCTGTTTTGCAAAACCGCCAATCGAATATTAGCTTCATTTATGGATATACTTCATAGTGTAATTTACACTGTGTTATTGCAAAAATTACTTTTTTAATAACTTATCATTTAAACTTGTGGTAGTTTTACTGCTCTCGTGAAAATTTCAGAAAATGGACATATACTGCATAATATAGAATGTCTGCTCCTCAGTTATGGTAATATTTTTCGCCTATTCTCAACAGTAAATTTTTGTACTTCTTATTGTATCCTTGAGTGATTAGTTCGACGAAGCGAAGAATTTGATGCACATTGCTTGAGTCTACGTAGAATGATTTTTTTACAAATTTTTTCTCAAATAATTATAGGTTAAATGTAAAATAAAAGGTTTGATGTGTAAAACGATGTTTATTGAACAAAATTTACTACAATATATAAAAAAAGGTTATATTAAAATATGTCGTAATGTTAAAATAAAACGCTTAAATTGCGTGAACTGAATTAGCCAACCTACAAAAACATAATCAATATAGGCATAAGTAATAAAATAATGTCGAGACAATGTAATAAAATAAAAAAAATTAATTTTTTTAACAGAGGCTAATCGGACGATAGTTTTGATGATGTTGCCCGAGTTGTCCATTTTTGTGTATTACCTCGTCGTTTGGCGTTTCTCCAAAGGGCAGGTACTAAATGGTGGAGTCGCACTGCTTCATTTATTCACCCGTGATGATGATGATTGCAGTTGGAGGAGGTTCTTTAGTTGCGCAGTTTCAGATGGCGTCCGTTCTTGGGGCGCTCTGGGATATGACTTTTTGGATGATTTTCTTAACCTCTCGTTGAATGTGGTTGGCTTAATCGGGTTGTTCGGGCGTCTGGGTTGTTGAGTGCCTCTGGAATTTTTGGTCCAGCTGGGAAGTTGTAGTGATCATTGTCGTCCCCTGTTTGTTAGAAGATGATCATGGAAGACGGTCTAGGAGATTGAGGTTGTAGTGGAGTCGTGACGGATGTCACCGATGCACATCAGAAGTACAGCTGGTCGGAGGTGAGTTAGCACGCTCTTGCAAGTCTGTGTTGCTAGTGAATGTCTTTTGTGATCGCAATGTCGACGAAGGTTCTCGGGGTTGAAGGGGTCTCGAGGTTAAAAAAGTGGGTTGGATCCACTGGCGCATCGATGCTAAAGTCCAGGGTGTATGCGTGATCGAAAAGTGTTCGTCCGGTTTGATTGTTGCTAGGACAGTTTCAGGAGGCACGGTCCGTATTGAGGGCTCCCGCAATAATTGAGCTATTTTGACCTGAAAATAGAGTAAATAAGTCGTTTTGTTTGATAAATTTTGTCAGGAGAGGTAGACAAAGTTCGATTTCCTCAGGAGTTGTTCGTGTTGTTTTTATATATTTGATTATTTCGGAATTATCGTTTATTACAGACCCATGCATCTATTCACTGAATTCTCTCGTAGGACTTTGACTTGCGAAGCAAACTCGTGTCGTCTAAACGCGCCCTTACACTGTAATAACTTTATATTTGTACTTCTAAGGGCCAGTTCCACAAAGTAAATTAGTGGAAGTAAAAGCATCCCGGCGCCAAAGAATAGAAGTGAAAAACACGGCACTAGATTCCTTCAGGTCAATCTGAACCACGCCAGGGCAGCCCAAGACCTACTGCTTCACATAAGTAAACCATACCGAGAAATGGCTTGGGGATTGACCCAGATGATCGATGGGCGAGCCGCCAAATAGAGCAGCGACCGGGTGGCAACCCTCAATTGGGGGAATGGGCAGTGCTACGCGTGTGTGGAGACGACAGGCATAGTGGCATACTCCTGCTGCTTCGCGGCAAACGATAGCCTGGCGAACTTCGAGGAGCAGTTGTAGAACCTTAAGGATAGTGTCAGGAAACAAACAAAACCGATAGTTGTTGGGGGGGGGGAATTCAACGCAAAGGCGGTGGAGTGGAGGTCCCCGGCCACTGATGCGAGAGGCTGCCTCCTGACGGAGGTGCTGGCCGAGTTGAATCTTCCTGTTTGCAACATAGGCGATACACCAACATTCGAGAAACCGAGATACTCCCCAGTCTTGGATATCGACAGAACTGACGAACGAGGTAGCAGATTGGTGTGAGATGAAAGAAGAAACGGCCAGCGACCACCGATACATACATATCCTTCGAGATCGGAACGCCCTCCGGAGCGGAGGAGCCCCGGGTGACTGACTGGACGTGGCGAAAATTGAACATCGGGTCTCGAGGTTGAAAAAGTGGGTTGGATCCGCTGGCGCATCGATGCTAAAGTCCAGGGTGTGTGCGTGATCGAAAAGTGTTCGTCCGGTTTGATTGTTGCTAGGACAGTTTCAGGAGGCACGGTCCGCATTGAGGGCTCCCGCAATAATTGAGCCATTTTGACCTGAAAATAAAGTAAATAAGTCGTTTTATAATAAAAAGTATAGTTGACCTTTATTATTTATAAATTAATATAATTGTTGGGAGTATAGGTCAATAAAACAATAGATATATTGCCGACGTTTCGGACTTTAATTAGTCCATCCTCAGGGCTACATTATTAAAATTGTGTTTGACATGGTGACAAAGCAATTTTAATAACGTTTTAATATTGTAGCCCTGAGGATGGACTAATTAAAATCCGAAACGTCGGCAATATATCTATTGTTTTATTGACCTATTCCCAACAATATTATTAATTAATAAATAAGTCGTTTTGTTTGATAAATTTTGTGTAGTGTACGTAGATTAATATGTAATAATTAATTGTGCATGTAACTTGTAAATAAAGTTTATGGTTATAAAAGTAGGCAAAACAACCATAAGGGATGGTTAACAAAAAATGTCAAGACAGACCAAACCATTTCTTTTTACCTCCCATGCATTGGTTTTCTTACCTCTTCGGTTATCGTTTTTTTTTAACATCCCCTTAAAGCTCTATTACCTCCAATCATTCCGTTTTACCCCTTAAAGATCTTTTACCTCCCCTCATATCGTTTTTCCCCTTAAAGCTTTTTTACCTCCCTTCATTTAGTTTTACCCCTGAAAGCTCTTTTACCTCCCCTCATTTCGTTTTACCCCTTAAAGCTCTTTTACCTCCCTCATTTAGTTTTACCCCTTAAAGCTCTTTTACCTCCCCTCATTTCGTTTTACCCCTTAAAGCTCTTTTACCTCCCCTCATATCGTTTTACCCCTTAAAGCTCTTTTACCTCCCCTCACATCGTTTTACCCCTTAAAGCTCTTTTACCTCCCCTCATTTGGTTTTTTTTTACCTCCCCTCATTTAGTTTTTCCCCTTAAAGCTCTTTTACCTCCCCTCATTTGGTTTTTTTTTACCCCCCTCATATAGTTTTTCCCCTAAAAGCTCTTTTACCTCCTCTCATATCGTTTTTCCCCTTAAAGCTCTTTTACCTCCCCTCATTTCGTTTTTCCCCTTAAAGCTCTTTTACCTCCCCTCATATTGTTTTCCCCTTAAAGCTCTTTAACCTCCCCTCATTTAGTTTTTCACCTTAAAAAGCTCTTTTACCTCCCCTCATATCGTTTTACCCCTTAAAGCTCTTTTACAAGCTCTTTTACCTCCCTCATTTAGTTTTACCCCTTAAAGCTCTTTTGCCTCCCCTCATATCGTTTTACCCCTTAAAGCTCTTTTACCTCCCCTCATTTGGTTTTTTTTTACCTCCCCTCATTTAGTTTTTCCCCTTAAAGCTCTTTTACCTCCCCTCATATCGTTTTACCCCTTAAAGCTCTTTTACCTCCCCTCATATCGTTTTACCCCTTAAAGCTCTTTTACCTCCCCTCATTTAGTTTTTCCCCTTAAAGCTCTTTTACCTCCCCTCATTTAGTTTTTCCCCTTAAAGCTCTTTTACCTCCCCTCATTTGGTTTTTTTTTTTACCCCCTCATATAGTTTTTCCCCTAAAAGCTCTTTTACCTCCCCTCATATCGTTTTTCCCCTTAAAGCTCTTTTACCACCCCTCATATTGTTTTTCCCCTTAAAGCTCTTTTACCTCCCCTCATTTAGTTTTTCCCCTTAAAGCTCTTTTACCTCCCCTCATTTAGTTTTTCCCCTTAAAGCTCTTTTACCTCCCCTCATTTGGATTTTTTTTACCCCCCTCATATAGTTTTTCCCCTAAAAGCTCTTTTACCTCCCCTCATATCGTTTTTCCCCTTAAAGCTCTTTTACCACCCCTCATATTGTTTTTCCCCTTAAAGCTCTTTTACCTCCCCTCATTTCGTTTTACCCCTTCTCTTTTACCTCCCCTCATTTAGTTTTACCCCTTAAAGCTCTTTTACCTCCCCTCATATCGTATTACCCCTTAAAGCTCTTTTGCCTCCCCTCATATCGTTTTACCCCTTAAAGCTCTTTTACCTCCCCTCATATTGTTTTTCCCCTTAAAGCTCTTTTACCTCCCCTCATTTAGTTTTTCCCCTTAAAGCTCTTTTACCTCCCCTTATATCGTATTACCCCTTAAAGCTCTTTTACCTCTCCTCATATTGTTTTTCCCCTTAAAGCTCTTTTACCTCCCCTCATTTCGTTTTACCCCTTCTCTTTTACCTCCCCTCATTTAGTTTTACCCCTTAAAGCTCTTTTACCTCCCCTCATATCGTATTACCCCTTAAAGCTCTTTTACCTCCCCTCATATTGTTTTTCCCCTTAAAGCTCTTTTACCTCCCCTCATATCGTTTTACCCCTTAAAGTTCTTTTACCTCCCCTCATATCGTTTTTGACCTTAAAGCTCTTTTACCTCCCCTCATTTGGTTTTTTTTTACCTCCCCTCATTTAGTTTTTCCCCTTAAAGCTCTTTTACCTCCCCTCATTTAGTTTTTCCCCTTAAAGCTCTTTTACCTCTTCTCATATCGTTTTACCCCTTAAAGCTCTTTTACCTCCCCTCATATCGTTTTACCCCTTAAAGCTCTTTTACCTCCCCTCATTTGGTTTTTTTTACCTCCCCTCATTTAGTTTTTCCCCTTAAAGCTCTTTTACCTCCCCTCACATCGTTTTTCCCCTTAAAGCTCTTTTAAATCCCCTCATATCGTTTTACCCCTTAAAGTTCTTTTACCTCCCCTCATATCGTTTTTCCCCTTAAAGCTCTTTTACCTCCCCTTATATCGTTTTACCCCTTAAAGCTCTTTTACCTCCCCTCATTTGGTTTTTTTTTACCTCCCCTCATTTAGTTTTTCCCCTTAAAACTCTTTTACCTCCCCTCATTTAGTTTTTCCCCTTTAAGCTCTTTTACCTCCCCTCATATCGTTTTACCCCTTAAAGCTCTTTTACATCCCCTCACATCGTTTTTCCCCTTAAAGCTCTTTTACCTCCCCTCATATCGTTTTACCCCTTAAAGCTCTTTTACCTCCCCTCATATCGTTTTTCCCCTTAAAGCTCTTTTACCTCCCCTTATATCGTTTTACCCCTTAAAGCTCTTTTACCTCCCCTCATTTGGTTTTTTTTACCTCCCCTCATTTAGTTTTTCCCCTTAAAGCTTTTTTACCTCCCCTCATTTTGTTTTACCCCTTAAAGCTCTTTTGCCTCCCCTCATATCGTTTTACCCCTTAAAGCTCTTTTACCTCCCCTCATATCGTATTACCCCTTAAAGCTCTTTTACCTCCCCTCATATTGTTTTTCCCCTTAAAGCTCTTTTACCTCCCCTCATTTAGTTTTACCCCCCTCATATCGTTTTACCCCTTAAAGCTCTTTTACCTCCCCTCATTTGGTTTTTTTTTACCTCCCCTCATTTAGTTTTTCCCCTTAAAGCTCTTTTACCTCCCCTCATTTGGTTTTTTTTTTTACCCCCCTCATATAGTTTTTCCCCTAAAAGCTCTTTTACCTTCTCTCATATCGTTTTACCCCTTAAAGCTCTTTTACAAGCTCTTTTACCTCCCTCATTTAGTTTTACCCCTTAAAGCTCTTTTGCCTCCCCTCATATCGTTTTACCCCTTAAAGCTCTTTTACCTCCCCTCATATCGTTTTTCCCCTTAAAGCTCTTTTACCTCCCCTCATTTGGTTTTTTTTTACCTCCCCTCATTTAGTTTTTCCCCTTAAAGCTCTTTTACCTCCCCTCATTTGGTTTTTTTTTACCTCCCCTCATTTAGTTTTTCCCCTTAAAGCTCTTTTACCTCTCCTCATTTGGTTTTTTTTTTACCCCCCTCATATAGTTTTTCCCCTAAAAGCTCTTTTACCTCCTCTCATATCGTTTTTCCCCTTAAAGCTCTTTTACCTCCCCTCATATCGTTTTACCCCTTAAAGCTCTTTTACAAGCTCTTTTACCTCCCTCATTTAGTTGTACCCCTTAAAGCTCTTTTGCCTCCCCTCATATCGTTTTACCCCTTAAAGCTCTTTTACCTCCCCTCATAACGTTTTTCCCCTTAAAGCTCTTTTACCTCCCCTCATTTGGTTTTTTTTTACCTCCCCTCATTTAGTTTTTCCCCTTAAAGCTCTTTTACCTCCCCTCATATCGTTTTACCCCTTAAAGTTCTTTTACCTCTCCTCATATCGTTTTTCACCTTAAAGCTCTTTTACCTCTCCTTATATCGTTTTACCCCTTAAAGCTCTTTTACCTCCCCTCATTTGGTTTTTTTTTACCTCCCCTCATTTAGTTTTTCCCCTTAAAGCTCTTTTACCTCCCCTCATTTAGTTTTTCCCCTTAAAGCTCTTTTACCTCCCCTCATATCGTTTTACCCCTTAAAGCTCTTTTACCTCCCCTCAAATCGTTTTTCCCCTTAAAGCTCTTTTACCTCCCCTCATATCGTTTTACCCCTTAAAGCTCTTTTACCTCCCCTCATATCGTTTTTCCCCTTAAAGCTCTTTTACCTCCCCTCATATCGTTTTGCCCTTTAAAGCTCTTTTACCTCCCCTCATTTGGTTTTTTTTTACCTCCCCTCATTTAGTTTTTCCCCTTAAAGCTCTTTTACCTCCCCTCATTTAGTTTTTCCCCTTAAAGCTCTTTTACCTCCCCTCATATCGTTTTACCCCTTAAAGCTCTTTTACCTCCCCTCATTTGGTTTTTTTTTACCTCCCCTCATTTAGTTTTTCCCCTTAAAGCTCTTTTACCTCCCCTCATATCGTTTTACCCCTTAAAGCTCTTTTACCTCCCCTCACATCGTTTTTCCCCTTAAAGCTCTTTTACCTCCCCTCATTTAGTATTTCCCCTTAAAGCTCTTTTACCTCCCCTCATATCGTTTTACCCCTTAAAGCTCTTTTACCTCCCCTCATTTGGTTTTTTTTACCTCCCCTCATTTAGTTTTTCCCCTTAAAGCTCTTTTACCTCCCCTCATATCGTTTTACCCCTTAAAGCTCTTTTACCTCCCCTCACATCGTTTTTCCCCTTAAAGCTCTTTTACCTCCCCTCATTTAGTATTTCCCCTTAAAGCTCTTTTACCTCCCCTCATATCGTTTTACCCCTTAAAGCTCGTTTACCTCCCCTCATTTAGTTTTACCCCCCTCATATCGTTTTACCCCTTAAAGCTCTTTTACCTCCCCTCATATCGTTTTTCCCCTTAAAGCTCGTTTACTTCCCCTCATTAGGCCGCTCAATGGTTTGTCCGTTTACCAGAAAGTGCACTGGTCGCATCCTTCTCCTCCCCGACTCCACCACGCTTCCGTTTTTTCAGGGACGATCTCCAAGCCTTTTGTAGTCATCCAGTGAATGACCGCGCTATGGTTTCATTGACGAGCACGTCTTCCGTGCTGGCCTCGGCCACTACCGTGATATCATAGGTGAACCTCTTATAGTTACCCCAGGCGGGATGAAGAGCCTGATGACGCCATCATACATCACGTTCCTCAGGAATTGGCCTAGTACAGATCCCTGTAGAACTCCGCTTGTATTGATATGGTTTGTTGCCATAATTTCTCCTCCGCAAGTATCTGTCTTTTTTTCCCCACTTTTTTTCCCCACTTTTTTTCAATTTGCTGTTAAAATAGAGCTCGAGGAAACACAAGCAAAAATAATTATTGCCGGTTTTAATTTTTTTTTATTCATCATGTATAAGGCTCTGGCCACACGTGCAGTAAAATGCTGCTGGTAAAAGCAGTAAAAGCCAAGTAGGCTACTTTTACCAGTAGCATTTTACTGCACATGTAGCCAGAGCCTTAATAAGGAACTAGGAAAGTTGTAACAGCTAGGTTTCAAAAATCGTGGTTTATTTAGATAATAATTAATAATGGCTGTTAATTCCAAAACACGTACCGAACTCAAAAACACCATATTATGCTATCAAACTTACATATTTAATGTACATTTATTAAAAATTAAAGAGACGGTCGGAGAGCAATGGTCAAGCGAGTTGACTATGAACGCTCAATACCCGGTTCGAATCCGGGTAAGTAACAACTTATTCTGGCCGTCTCGTTTGGTCCTCCAGGTTGGGGGTTCTATCGACGGGCTTGCTCCTCGTCATAGGTAAAAAATGTAAAATGCTAAAAAACCAAGCGCCAATTCGCAAGGTTGGTAGTTTGGTTTCGGACAATGTCGCAAGACGTTTAAAACCGACTATACATACATACATATTAATAATTACGTTGCAATAGTATTTACCTGATATTTATTGAATAATAGACTATCGAAATATTGGTCAAAAATTTACATTTGTCAATTTTTTTCGCGTATTTACTAAACCATCCGCAGTACAATTTCGATGTAAACTGCATTAAATGACACGTCATAAATTAGCGCGTTGACAGTTCCACAAAATCGACGTTGTTACAACTCTCCTCGGTCTCCCTTATACAATTTATGCCCGTGATTTACCCCTCGTAATATTTGTTGTAATAATATTTTTGTAAAGAAATATAAAATAATTTAATATCTACCTGTAGATTATTGTTTAAAACCTATTCTCAACTGTAAATTTTTGTAATTTCAGGAAAAGATCAACAAACTCGTTTTAGGAAATTCATTAAAATTTTAAATTTAAAACTTTTTGTATAATAAGAACTAAACTAACTAGCAGCGCTTTTGTTCGACATCGCCAAGGTTTCCGACTGAGGCACGCGGGCCTCTCATACAACATGATCGTCGCCGGCATCAACATTCCAGTCGTAAAAATAATCAAAGCTTACTTGTTTTGACGCACTTTTCGGATCCTGTTCGATGGCACTTTCTCCGACCCACATTTTATGGAAGCGTTCTCTAAAGTTCACCACTATCAGCCCTGCTCTTCAACATTTAAATGACCAACATGCCCCAGCCGATGCTGCAACAAATAAATCGAGCATTCTAGGCGGACGACACGAGCATTTCTCCTTTTCGAGCCACTCCTTTTCGCTGCCCTCACATTGCCCCTCGGCAACTTCAAGACATAGCCAACTAAGTGGAAGAATGGCTCTTTTCAGTCCATAACCCTTCGGTAGGGTATGGTGGCATCAATGTCGTATTTGTTTGACTATTTGTCGCCATGTTTCTCTGTTTTGCACCGTTGTTATACATTCATGTAGTCCGCAGCCTATTAGGGTCTTTAATCTTGCCTTCGACTATTATTTTCTTCATGGCGCCGATTCTCCTCGCAACGTGTCCTAGATATGTCAAATACTGCTGGTTGATTGTTTGAGATAATCTGGTTTTTATCTTCAGTTCTTCTATTATTGATTCATTTGTTCGATGGGCTATCCAAGGTATGCGAAGCAATCTTCTATAGCACCACATTTCTAAAGCGGCTATCCTTCTTTCGTCTGCAGCCTTAATTGTCCATGTTTCTGATGCATATGTTGCTTAAGGGAAAAATTAAGGATCTCACTAATTTAAGTTTGGTATTCGCTGTTATGGATCGATCTTTCCATATTTAATTAAGTTTCGTCAAAGATGTTCTGGCCATGGCCAATCGTCTTCTTATTTCATGTTCACATCCACCCGTATTGTCTATCCTTGATTCTAGATATTGGAAGCTATTAACTATCTCGAAATTTGCCACTCTTTGAACTTGTGGTAAGTTGTTGTTTGTCCTGTTTATAATCATTTTCTTTGTTTTATTTGTGTTTATTTCCAAACCAAATAATCTGCTCTCGCGTATAAGTCGTGCCATGATTGTCCGCATTTCCTCTTCTTCAGTTGCAAAAATTACTGTATCATCTGCGTATATCTTTCCTGGATCAGTCTCATAAGATGCTCAGGCGTCCCCATTTCCCTCATTATTTTCCACAGCTTCTTCCATTTCACCTTATCAAAAGCTTTACTGTAATCCACGAAACACAGAAACACTCTCACCTGAAATTCTGTTGACTTTTCAATTATTTGTCTTACATTCAGTATCTGTTCTCGTGTACCTTATCCTGGCATAAAACCGTACTGCTCTTCAGCCATCTGTGGAAGAAAAGAAGGCTTTTATTCTGCTAGCTAGTATATGCAGCATAACTTTGCTGGCATGAGAGATTAGTGCAATTGTCATATAGTTATCGCATATGGTAATTGATCCTTTCTTGTGTATGGAAATTATGATAGGTTTGGTCCACTGCTTCGGCCACTTTCCATGTCTCCATATACATCTGCATATTTTCGTCGTGATATCTACTCCCGTTTCACCCATTGCATTTATTATATCTGCCGTAATGTCATCAGAGCCAGGTGATTTTTCATTTCTAAGTTTATCGATGGCTTTTTTTACTTCATTCCTTAATATTATTGGTTCGAGTTCGATTTGTTTTTTCTCATCCTCTTCATAATCTGACGTTGCATCATCATCATCATAGAGCTTCGAACAGTAATTTTGGCAGACTTCGGTTATTTCTTTAATGTTGGTTATTGTTTCTCCATTTTGATCCTTCATGATTTTAGTTTTTGGCATGAACTCCCAGGACAGAAATCTAACTTTCTTATATGTCTCGGATGTTATTTTGAATTGGGGTAAATACAAAGAAAAACGTTGCAATCGTCTTTGACCGCTGCAAAACAAACCCAAAGGCCAACTTATGGATATGCATGACGAAAAACTTAAACGAAACCTAATAAATTAGAACTGCATACGATACGGCTCGCACCCCGATACAGTCAATCTCGGACACCTTCAATTTAGGCGGGTCTATAAATGAACGACAATTCCGAAGTAATCAAATATATAAAAACAACACAAGCAACTGCTCAAAAATCTAACCTCATCTGAAAAAAATTATTAAAAATATAAACGATACGAGGGTGCACATGGTTCATTATATAAAAATTACATATGTACGTCAGATATTAAAATCAAATAAACAACAAGAACAACTACTGAGGAATTCTAACCGTTGATTGAATAATTTTTCAATCAACGATCTAACATCAACTGAAAAAAATTACAAAAAATATAAACGATACGAGGGTGCCAATGGTTCATTATACAAAAATTACATATGTAGTTACGTCGAATATTATATTAGGGTTTAAGGAAATTTTGGTCACCATTCAGAATAACAAATTTTTATTTTATTTTGAAAATATAAACGATACGATAAAATAATAAAAATTATAAACGATACGAGGGTGCACAAATTTTTATTTTTGAAACGGCCCTGACGTCAAGAGAGGCTTATGCTGCTATAATTGATTACTTCGGAGTGAGTACTCACTATACTCTTCCAATACCTATATTTAATAATGTGAAGTCGTAGTGTCTGAAAATGACTGCACCGACGCCCGGGGACCAGTATATCCTAATAAATAGAACTGCATACGACACGGTTCGCACCCCGATACAGTCACTCCCGGACACCTTCCAATTACGCGGATCTATAATTAACGATAATTTTTAAGTAATCAAATATATAAAAAAAGCAACATGAACAACTCCTCGGAAAATCCAACCTCAAATAAAAAATATTGATAAAATTTATTATAAACGATACGAGGGCGCAAATGGTTCATTTTACAAAAGTTACACACGTACGTCGAATATTATATTGGGGATTAAGGAATTTTTGGTCACCATTCAGAATAACAAATTTTTATTTTATTTTGAAAATATAAACGATACGATAAAATAATAAAAATTATAAACGATACGAGGCAGGGTGCAAAATGTTCATTGGTACGTCGGATATTATATTGGGGTTTAAGGAATTTATGGTCACCATTCAGATTAACAAATTATCATTTTTGAAACGGCCCTGACGTCAAAAGAGGCTCATACTGCTATAATTGATTACTTCGGAGTGAGTACTCAATATACTCTTCCAATATATTTAATAATATGAAGTCGTAGTGCCTGAAAATGACTGCACCGACGCCCGGGGACCAGTATATCCTAATGAATAGAACTGCATACGACACGGTTCGCACCCCGATACAGTCACTCCCGGACACCTTCCAATTACGCGGGTCTATAATTAACAATAATTCTTAGGTAATCAAATATATAAAAACAACACGAACAACTAATGAGGAAATCTAACCTCAACTGAAAAAAATAATAAAAATTATAAACGATACGAGGGTGCACAAATTTTTATTTTTGAAACGGCCCTGACGTCAAGAGAGGCTTATGCTGCGATAATTGATTACTTCGGAGTGAGTACTCACTATACTCTTCCAATACCTATATTTAATAATGTGAAGTCGTAGTGTCTGAAAATGACTGCACCGACGCCCGGGGACCAGTATATCCTAATAAATAGAACTGCATACGACACGGTTCGCACCCCGATACAGTCACTCCCGGACACCTTCCAATTACGCGGATCTATAATTAACGATAATTTTTAAGTAATCAAATATATAAAAAAAGCAACATGAACAACTCCTCGGAAAATCCAACCTCAAATAAAAAATATTGATAAAATTTATTATAAACGATACGAGGGCGCAAATGGTTCATTTTACAAAAGTTACACACGTACGTCGAATATTATATTGGGGATTAAGGAATTTTTGGTCACCATTCAGAATAACAAATTTTTATTTTATTTTGAAAATATAAACGATACGATAAAATAATAAAAATTATAAACGATACGAGGCAGGGTGCAAAATGTTCATTGGTACGTCGGATATTATATTGGGGTTTAAGGAATTTATGGTCACCATTCAGATTAACAAATTATCATTTTTGAAACGGCCCTGACGTCAAAAGAGGCTCATACTGCTATAATTGATTACTTCGGAGTGAGTACTCAATATACTCTTCCAATATATTTAATAATATGAAGTCGTAGTGCCTGAAAATGACTGCACCGACGCCCGGGGACCAGTATATCCTAATAAATAGAACTGCATACGACACGGTTCGCACCCCGATACAGTCACTCCCGGACACCTTCCAATTACGCGGGTCTATAATTAACAATAATTCTTAGGTAATCAAATATATAAAAACAACACGAACAACTAATGAGGAAATCTAACCTCAACTGAAAAAAATAATAAAAATTATAAACGATACGAGGGTGCACAAATTTTTATTTTTGAAACGGCCCTGACGTCAAGAGAGGCTTATGCTGCGATAATTGATTACTTCGGAGTGAGTACTCACTATACTCTTCCAATACCTATATTTAATAATGTGAAGTCGTAGTGTCTGAAAATGACTGCACCGACGCCCGGGGACCAGTATATCCTAATAAATAGAACTGCATACGACACGGTTCGCACCCCGATACAGTCACTCCCGGACACCTTCCAATTACGCGGATCTATAATTAACGATAATTTTTAAGTAATCAAATATATAAAAAAAGCAACATGAACAACTCCTCGGAAAATCCAACCTCAAATAAAAAATATTGATAAAATTTATTATAAACGATACGAGGGCGCAAATGGTTCATTTTACAAAAGTTACACACGTACGTCGAATATTATATTGGGGATTAAGGAATTTTTGGTCACCATTCAGAATAACAAATTTTTATTTTATTTTGAAAATATAAACGATACGATAAAATAATAAAAATTATAAACGATACGAGGCAGGGTGCAAAATGTTCATTGGTACGTCGGATATTATATTGGGGTTTAAGGAATTTATGGTCACCATTCAGATTAACAAATTATCATTTTTGAAACGGCCCTGACGTCAAAAGAGGCTCATACTGCTATAATTGATTACTTCGGAGTGAGTACTCAATATACTCTTCCAATATATTTAATAATATGAAGTCGTAGTGCCTGAAAATGACTGCACCGACGCCCGGGGACCAGTATATCCTAATAAATAGAACTGCATACGACACGGTTCGCACCCCGATACAGTCACTCCCGGACACCTTCCAATTACGCGGGTCTATAATTAACAATAATTCTTAGGTAATCAAATATATAAAAACAACACGAACAACTAATGAGGAAATCTAACCTCAACTGAAAAAAATAATAAAAATTATAAACGATACGAGGGTGCACAAATTTTTATTTTTGAAACGGCCCTGACGTCAAGAGAGGCTTATGCTGCGATAATTGATTACTTCGGAGTGAGTACTCACTATACTCTTCCAATACCTATATTTAATAATGTGAAGTCGTAGTGTCTGAAAATGACTGCACCGACGCCCGGGGACCAGTATATCCTAATAAATAGAACTGCATACGACACGGTTCGCACCCCGATACAGTCACTCCCGGACACCTTCCAATTACGCGGACCTATAATTAACCATAATTTTTAAGTAATCAAATATACAAAAAAGCAACATTAACAACTCCTCGGAAAATCCAACCTCAAATAAAAAATATTGATAAAATTTATTATAAACGATACGAGGGCGCAAATGGTTCATTGTACAAAAGTTACACACGTACGTCGAATATTATATTGGGGATTAAGGAATTTTTGGTCACCATTCAGAATAACAAATTTTTATTTTATTTTGAAAATATAAACGATACGATAAAATAATAAAAATTATAAACGATACGAGGCAGGGTGCAAAATGTTCATTGGTACGTCGGATATTATATTGGGGTTTAAGGAATTTATGGTCACCATTCAGATTAACAAATTATCATTTTTGAAACGGCCCTGACGTCAAAAGAGGCTCATACTGCTATAATTGATTACTTCGGAGTGAGTACTCAATATACTCTTCCAATATATTTAATAATATGAAGTCGTAGTGCCTGAAAATGACTGCACCGACGCCCGGGGACCAGTATATCCTAATAAATAGAACTGCATACGACACGGTTCGCACCCCGATACAGTCACTCCCGGACACCTTCCAATTACGCGGGTCTATAATTAACAATAATTCTTAGGTAATCAAATATATAAAAACAACACGAACAACTAATGAGGAAATCTAACCTCAACTGAAAAAAATAATAAAAATTATAAACGATACGAGGGTGCACAAATTTTTATTTTTGAAACGGCCCTGACGTCAAGAGAGGCTTATGCTGCGATAATTGATTACTTCGGAGTGAGTACTCACTATACTCTTCCAATACCTATATTTAATAATGTGAAGTCGTAGTGTCTGAAAATGACTGCACCGACGCCCGGGGACCAGTATATCCTAATAAATAGAACTGCATACGACACGGTTCGCACCCCGATACAGTCACTCCCGGACACCTTCCAATTACGCGGATCTATAATTAACGATAATTTTTAAGTAATCAAATATATAAAAAAAGCAACATGAACAACTCCTCGGAAAATCCAACCTCAAATAAAAAATATTGATAAAATTTATTATAAACGATACGAGGGCGCAAATGGTTCATTTTACAAAAGTTACACACGTACGTCGAATATTATATTGGGGATTAAGGAATTTTTGGTCACCATTCAGAATAACAAATTTTTATTTTATTTTGAAAATATAAACGATACGATAAAATAATAAAAATTATAAACGATACGAGGCAGGGTGCAAAATGTTCATTGGTACGTCGGATATTATATTGGGGTTTAAGGAATTTATGGTCACCATTCAGATTAACAAATTATCATTTTTGAAACGGCCCTGACGTCAAAAGAGGCTCATACTGCTATAATTGATTACTTCGGAGTGAGTACTCAATATACTCTTCCAATATATTTAATAATATGAAGTCGTAGTGCCTGAAAATGACTGCACCGACGCCCGGGGACCAGTATATCCTAATAAATAGAACTGCATACGACACGGTTCGCACCCCGATACAGTCACTCCCGGACACCTTCCAATTACGCGGGTCTATAATTAACAATAATTCTTAGGTAATCAAATATATAAAAACAACACGAACAACTAATGAGGAAATCTAACCTCAACTGAAAAAAATAATAAAAATTATAAACGATACGAGGGTGCACAAATTTTTATTTTTGAAACGGCCCTGACGTCAAGAGAGGCTTATGCTGCGATAATTGATTACTTCGGAGTGAGTACTCACTATACTCTTCCAATACCTATATTTAATAATGTGAAGTCGTAGTGTCTGAAAATGACTGCACCGACGCCCGGGGACCAGTATATCCTAATAAATAGAACTGCATACGACACGGTTCGCACCCCGATACAGTCACTCCCGGACACCTTCCAATTACGCGGATCTATAATTAACGATAATTTTTAAGTAATCAAATATATAAAAAAAGCAACATGAACAACTCCTCGGAAAATCCAACCTCAAATAAAAAATATTGATAAAATTTATTATAAACGATACGAGGGCGCAAATGGTTCATTTTACAAAAGTTACACACGTACGTCGAATATTATATTGGGGATTAAGGAATTTTTGGTCACCATTCAGAATAACAAATTTTTATTTTATTTTGAAAATATAAACGATACGATAAAATAATAAAAATTATAAACGATACGAGGCAGGGTGCAAAATGTTCATTGGTACGTCGGATATTATATTGGGGTTTAAGGAATTTATGGTCACCATTCAGATTAACAAATTATCATTTTTGAAACGGCCCTGACGTCAAAAGAGGCTCATACTGCTATAATTGATTACTTCGGAGTGAGTACTCAATATACTCTTCCAATATATTTAATAATATGAAGTCGTAGTGCCTGAAAATGACTGCACCGACGCCCGGGGACCAGTATATCCTAATAAATAGAACTGCATACGACACGGTTCGCACCCCGATACAGTCACTCCCGGACACCTTCCAATTACGCGGGTCTATAATTAACAATAATTCTTAGGTAATCAAATATATAAAAACAACACGAACAACTAATGAGGAAATCTAACCTCAACTGAAAAAAATAATAAAAATTATAAACGATACGAGGGTGCACAAATTTTTATTTTTGAAACGGCCCTGACGTCAAGAGAGGCTTATGCTGCGATAATTGATTACTTCGGAGTGAGTACTCACTATACTCTTCCAATACCTATATTTAATAATGTGAAGTCGTAGTGTCTGAAAATGACTGCACCGACGCCCGGGGACCAGTATATCCTAATAAATAGAACTGCATACGTCACGGTTCGCACCCCGATACAGTCACTCCCGGACACCTTCCAATTACGCGGATCTATAATTAACCATAATTTTTAAGTAATCAAATATACAAAAAAGCAACATTAACAACTCCTCGGAAAATCCAACCTCAAATAAAAAATATTGATAAAATTTATTATAAACGATACGAGGGCGCAAATGGTTCATTTTACAAAAGTTACACACGTACGTCGAATATTATATTGGGGATTAAGGAATTTTTGGTCACCATTCAGAATAACAAATTTTTATTTTATTTTGAAAATATAAACGATACGATAAAATAATAAAAATTATAAACGATACGAGGCAGGGTGCAAAATGTTCATTGGTACGTCGGATATTATATTGGGGTTTAAGGAATTTATGGTCACCATTCAGATTAACAAATTATCATTTTTGAAACGGCCCTGACGTCAAAAGAGGCTCATACTGCTATAATTGATTACTTCGGAGTGAGTACTCAATATACTCTTCCAATATATTTAATAATATGAAGTCGTAGTGCCTGAAAATGACTGCACCGACGCCCGGGGACCAGTATATCCTAATAAATAGAACTGCATACGACACGGTTCGCACCCCGATACAGTCACTCCCGGACACCTTCCAATTACGCGGGTCTATAATTAACAATAATTCTTAGGTAATCAAATATATAAAAACAACACGAACAACTAATGAGGAAATCTAACCTCAACTGAAAAAAATAATAAAAATTATAAACGATACGAGGGTGCACAAATTTTTATTTTTGAAACGGCCCTAACGTCAAGAGAGGCTTATGCTGCGATAATTGATTACTTCGGAGTGAGTACTCACTATACTCTTCCAATACCTATATTTAATAATGTGAAGTCGTAGTGTCTGAAAATGACTGCACCGACGCCCGGGGACCAGTATATCCTAATAAATAGAACTGCATACGACACGGTTCGCACCCCGATACAGTCACTCCCGGACACCTTCCAATTACGCGGATCTATAATTAACGATAATTTTTAAGTAATCAAATATACAAAAAAGCAACATGAACAACTCCTCGGAAAATCCAACCTCAAATAAAAAATATTGATAAAATTTATTATAAACGATACGAGGGCGCAAATGGTTCATTTTACAAAAGTTACACACGTACGTCGAATATTATATTGGGGATTAAGGAATTTTTGGTCACCATTCAGAATAACAAATTTTTATTTTATTTTGAAAATATAAACGATACGATAAAATAATAAAAATTATAAACGATACGAGGCAGGGTGCAAAATGTTCATTGGTACGTCGGATATTATATTGGGGTTTAAGGAATTTATGGTCACCATTCAGATTAACAAATTATCATTTTTGAAACGGCCCTGACGTCAAAAGAGGCTCATACTGCTATAATTGATTACTTCGGAGTGAGTACTCAATATACTCTTCCAATATATTTAATAATATGAAGTCGTAGTGCCTGAAAATGACTGCACCGACGCCCGGGGACCAGTATATCCTAATAAATAGAACTGCATACGACACGGTTCGCACCCCGATACAGTCACTCCCGGACACCTTCCAATTACGCGGGTCTATAATTAACAATAATTCTTAGGTAATCAAATATATAAAAACAACACGAACAACTAATGAGGAAATCTAACCTCAACTGAAAAAAATAATAAAAATTATAAACGATACGAGGGTGCACAAATTTTTATTTTTGAAACGGCCCTGACGTCAAGAGAGGCTTATGCTGCGATAATTGATTACTTCGGAGTGAGTACTCACTATACTCTTCCAATACCTATATTTAATAATGTGAAGTCGTAGTGTCTGAAAATGACTGCACCGACGCCCGGGGACCAGTATATCCTAATAAATAGAACTGCATACGACACGGTTCGCACCCCGATACAGTCACTCCCGGACACCTTCCAATTACGCGGGTCTATAATTAACAATAATTCTTAGGTAATCAAATATATAAAAACAACACGAACAACTAATGAGGAAATCTAACCTCAACTGAAAAAAATAATAAAAATTATAAACGATACGAGGGTGCACAAATTTTTATTTTTGAAACGGCCCTGACGTCAAGAGAGGCTTATGCTGCGATAATTGATTACTTCGGAGTGAGTACTCACTATACTCTTCCAATACCTATATTTAATAATGTGAAGTCGTAGTGTCTGAAAATGACTGCACCGACGCCCGGGGACCAGTATATCCTAATAAATAGAACTGCATACGACACGGTTCGCACCCCGATACAGTCACTCCCGGACACCTTCCAATTACGCGGATCTATAATTAACCATAATTTTTAAGTAATCAAATATACAAAAAAGCAACATTAACAACTCCTCGGAAAATCCAACCTCAAATAAAAAATATTGATAAAATTTATTATAAACGATACGAGGGCGCAAATGGTTCATTGTACAAAAGTTACACACGTACGTCGAATATTATATTGGGGATTAAGGAATTTTTGGTCACCATTCAGAATAACAAATTTTTATTTTATTTTGAAAATATAAACGATACGATAAAATAATAAAAATTATAAACGATACGAGGCAGGGTGCAAAATGTTCATTGGTACGTCGGATATTATATTGGGGTTTAAGGAATTTATGGTCACCATTCAGATTAACAAATTATCATTTTTGAAACGGCCCTGACGTCAAAAGAGGCTCATACTGCTATAATTGATTACTTCGGAGTGAGTACTCAATATACTCTTCCAATATATTTAATAATATGAAGTCGTAGTGCCTGAAAATGACTGCACCGACGCCCGGGGACCAGTATATCCTAATAAATAGAACTGCATACGACACGGTTCGCACCCCGATACAGTCACTCCCGGACACCTTCCAATTACGCGGATCTATAATTAACCATAATTTTTAAGTAATCAAATATACAAAAAAGCAACATTAACAACTCCTCGGAAAATCCAACCTCAAATAAAAAATATTGATAAAATTTATTATAAACGATACGAGGGCGCAAATGGTTCATTTTACAATAGTTACACACGTACGTCGAATATTATATTGGGGATTAAGGAATTTTTGGTCACCATTCAGAATAACAAATTTTTATTTTATTTTGAAAATATAAACGATACGATAAAATAATAAGAATTATAAACGATACGAGGCAGGGTGCAAAATGTTCATTGGTACGTCGGATATTATATTGGGGTTTAAGGAATTTATGGTCACCATTCAGATTAACAAATTATCATTTTTGAAACGGCCCTGACGTCAAAAGAGGCTCATACTGCTATAATTGATTACTTCGGAGTGAGTACTCAATATACTCTTCCAATATATTTAATAATATGAAGTCGTAGTGCCTGAAAATGACTGCACCGACGCCCGGGGACCAGTATATCCTAATAAATAGAACTGCATACGACACGGTTCGCACCCCGATACAGTCACTCCCGGACACCTTCCAATTACGCGGATCTATAATTAACCATAATTTTTAAGTAATCAAATATACAAAAAAGCAACATTAACAACTCCTCGGAAAATCCAACCTCAAATAAAAAATATTGATAAAATTTATTATAAACGATACGAGGGCGCAAATGGTTCATTTTACAATAGTTACACACGTACGTCGAATATTATATTGGGGATTAAGGAATTTTTGGTCACCATTCAGAATAACAAATTTTTATTTTATTTTGAAAATATAAACGATACGATAAAATAATAAAAATTATAAACGATACGAGGCAGGGTGCAAAATGTTCATTGGTACGTCGGATATTATATTGGGGTTTAAGGAATTTATGGTCACCATTCAGATTAACAAATTATCATTTTTGAAACGGCCCTGACGTCAAAAGAGGCTCATACTGCTATAATTGATTACTTCGGAGTGAGTACTCAATATACTCTTCCAATATATTTAATAATATGAAGTCGTAGTGCCTGAAAATGACTGCACCGACGCCCGGGGACCAGTATATCCTAATAAATAGAACTGCATACGACACGGTTCGCACCCCGATACAGTCACTCCCGGACACCTTCCAATTACGCGGATCTATAATTAACCATAATTTTTAAGTAATCAAATATACAAAAAAGCAACATTAACAACTCCTCGGAAAATCCAACCTCAAATAAAAAATATTGATAAAATTTATTATAAACGATACGAGGGCGCAAATGGTTCATTTTACAATAGTTACACACGTACGTCGAATATTATATTGGGGATTAAGGAATTTTTGGTCACCATTCAGAATAACAAATTTTTATTTTATTTTGAAAATATAAACGATACGATAAAATAATAAGAATTATAAACGATACGAGGCAGGGTGCAAAATGTTCATTGGTACGTCGGATATTATATTGGGGTTTAAGGAATTTATGGTCACCATTCTGATTAACAAATTATCATTTTTGAAACGGCCCTGACGTCAAAAGAGGCTCATACTGCTATAATTGATTACTTCGGAGTGAGTACTCAATATACTCTTCCAATATATTTAATAATATGAAGTCGTAGTGCCTGAAAATGACTGCACCGACGCCCGGGGACCAGTATATCCTAATAAATAGAACTGCATACGACACGGTTCGCACCCCGATACAGTCACTCCCGGACACCTTCCAATTACGCGGATCTATAATTAACCATAATTTTTAAGTAATCAAATATACAAAAAAGCAACATTAACAACTCCTCGGAAAATCCAACCTCAAATAAAAAATATTGATAAAATTTATTATAAACGATACGAGGGCGCAAATGGTTCATTTTACAATAGTTACACACGTACGTCGAATATTATATTGGGGATTAAGGAATTTTTGGTCACCATTCAGAATAACAAATTTTTATTTTATTTTGAAAATATAAACGATACGATAAAATAATAAGAATTATAAACGATACGAGGCAGGGTGCAAAATGTTCATTGGTACGTCGGATATTATATTGGGGTTTAAGGAATTTATGGTCACCATTCAGATTAACAAATTATCATTTTTGAAACGGCCCTGACGTCAAAAGAGGCTCATACTGCTATAATTGATTACTTCGGAGTGAGTACTCAATATACTCTTCCAATATATTTAATAATATGAAGTCGTAGTGCCTGAAAATGACTGCACCGACGCCCGGGGACCAGTATATCCTAATAAATAGAACTGCATACGACACGGTTCGCACCCCGATACAGTCACTCCCGGACACCTTCCAATTACGCGGATCTATAATTAACCATAATTTTTAAGTAATCAAATATACAAAAAAGCAACATTAACAACTCCTCGGAAAATCCAACCTCAAATAAAAAATATTGATAAAATTTATTATAAACGATACGAGGGCGCAAATGGTTCATTTTACAATAGTTACACACGTACGTCGAATATTATATTGGGGATTAAGGAATTTTTGGTCACCATTCAGAATAACAAATTTTTATTTTATTTTGAAAATATAAACGATACGATAAAATAATAAGAATTATAAACGATACGAGGCAGGGTGCAAAATGTTCATTGGTACGTCGGATATTATATTGGGGTTTAAGGAATTTATGGTCACCATTCAGATTAACAAATTATCATTTTTGAAACGGCCCTGACGTCAAAAGAGGCTCATACTGCTATAATTGATTACTTCGGAGTGAGTACTCAATATACTCTTCCAATATATTTAATAATATGAAGTCGTAGTGTCTGAAAATGACTGCACCGACGCCCGGGGACCAGTATATCCTAATAAATAGAACTGCATACGACACGGTTCGCACCCCGATACAGTCACTCCCGGACACCTTCCAATTACGCGGATCTATAATTAACCATAATTTTTAAGTAATCAAATATACAAAAAAGCAACATTAACAACTCCTCGGAAAATCCAACCTCAAATAAAAAATATTGATAAAATTTATTATAAACGATACGAGGGCGCAAATGGTTCATTTTACAATAGTTACACACGTACGTCGAATATTATATTGGGGATTAAGGAATTTTTGGTCACCATTCAGAATAACAAATTTTTATTTTATTTTGAAAATATAAACGATACGATAAAATAATAAGAATTATAAACGATACGAGGCAGGGTGCAAAATGTTCATTGGTACGTCGGATATTATATTGGGGTTTAAGGAATTTATGGTCACCATTCAGATTAACAAATTATCATTTTTGAAACGGCCCTGACGTCAAAAGAGGCTCATACTGCTATAATTGATTACTTCGGAGTGAGTACTCAATATACTCTTCCAATATATTTAATAATATGAAGTCGTAGTGCCTGAAAATGACTGCACCGACGCCCGGGGACCAGTATATCCTAATAAATAGAACTGCATACGACACGGTTCGCACCCCGATACAGTCACTCCCGGACACCTTCCAATTACGCGGATCTATAATTAACCATAATTTTTAAGTAATCAAATATACAAAAAAGCAACATTAACAACTCCTCGGAAAATCCAACCTCAAATAAAAAATATTGATAAAATTTATTATAAACGATACGAGGGCGCAAATGGTTCATTTTACAATAGTTACACACGTACGTCGAATATTATATTGGGGATTAAGGAATTTTTGGTCACCATTCAGAATAACAAATTTTTATTTTATTTTGAAAATATAAACGATACGATAAAATAATAAAAATTATAAACGATACGAGGCAGGGTGCAAAATGTTCATTGGTACGTCGGATATTATATTGGGGTTTAAGGAATTTATGGTCACCATTCAGATTAACAAATTATCATTTTTGAAACGGCCCTGACGTCAAAAGAGGCTCATACTGCTATAATTGATTACTTCGGAGTGAGTACTCAATATACTCTTCCAATATATTTAATAATATGAAGTCGTAGTGTCTGAAAATGACTGCACCGACGCCCGGGGACCAGTATATCCTAATAAATAGAACTGCATACGACACGGTTCGCACCCCGATACAGTCACTCCCGGACACCTTCCAATTACGCGGGTCTATAATTAACAATAATTCTTAGGTAATCAAATATATAAAAACAACACGAACAACTAATGAGGAAATCTAACCTCAACTGAAAAAAATAATAAAAATTATAAACGATACGAGGGTGCACAAATTTTTATTTTTGAAACGGCCCTGACGTCAAGAGAGGCTTATGCTGCGATAATTGATTACTTCGGAGTGAGTACTCACTATACTCTTCCAATACCTATATTTAATAATGTGAAGTCGTAGTGTCTGAAAATGACTGCACCGACGCCCGGGGACCAGTATATCCTAATAAATAGAACTGCATACGACACGGTTCGCACCCCGATACAGTCACTCCCGGACACCTTCCAATTACGCGGATCTATAATTAACGATAATTTTTAAGTAATCAAATATATAAAAAAAGCAACATGAACAACTCCTCGGAAAATCCAACCTCAAATAAAAAATATTGATAAAATTTATTATAAACGATACGAGGGCGCAAATGGTTCATTTTACAAAAGTTACACACGTACGTCGAATATTATATTGGGGATTAAGGAATTTTTGGTCACCATTCAGAATAACAAATTTTTATTTTATTTTGAAAATATAAACGATACGATAAAATAATAAAAATTATAAACGATACGAGGCAGGGTGCAAAATGTTCATTGGTACGTCGGATATTATATTGGGGTTTAAGGAATTTATGGTCACCATTCAGATTAACAAATTATCATTTTTGAAACGGCCCTGACGTCAAAAGAGGCTCATACTGCTATAATTGATTACTTCGGAGTGAGTACTCAATATACTCTTCCAATATATTTAATAATATGAAGTCGTAGTGCCTGAAAATGACTGCACCGACGCCCGGGGACCAGTATATCCTAATAAATAGAACTGCATACGACACGGTTCGCACCCCGATACAGTCACTCCCGGACACCTTCCAATTACGCGGGTCTATAATTAACAATAATTCTTAGGTAATCAAATATATAAAAACAACACGAACAACTAATGAGGAAATCTAACCTCAACTGAAAAAAATAATAAAAATTATAAACGATACGAGGGTGCACAAATTTTTATTTTTGAAACGGCCCTGACGTCAAGAGAGGCTTATGCTGCGATAATTGATTACTTCGGAGTGAGTACTCACTATACTCTTCCAATACCTATATTTAATAATGTGAAGTCGTAGTGTCTGAAAATGACTGCACCGACGCCCGGGGACCAGTATATCCTAATAAATAGAACTGCATACGACACGGTTCGCACCCCGATACAGTAACTCCCGGACACCTTCCAATTACGCGGATCTATAATTAACCATAATTTTTAAGTAATCAAATATACAAAAAAGCAACATTAACAACTCCTCGGAAAATCCAACCTCAAATAAAAAATATTGATAAAATTTATTATAAACGATACGAGGGCGCAAATGGTTCATTGTACAAAAGTTACACACGTACGTCGAATATTATGTTGGGGATTAAGGAATTTTTGGTCACCATTCAGAATAACAAATTTTTAATTTTGATACGGCCCTGACGTCAAAAGAGGCTCATACTCCTATAATTGGGTACTTCGGAGTGAGTACTCAATATACTCTTCCAATATATTTAATAATATGAAGGCGCTTCTGCCTGAAAACCATTGAGAACGACGCCGGTTACCGATACATCCAAAATTAATAGAACTAAACTTTACACGGCTCGTACCCCGATCTAATTGTTTAAGGACACCTTAAAGGGTCTATATTTAACAATAATTCTCAATAATAATCAAATATATATAAGAAATCGAACCTTATCTGAAAAAATTTTTAAATATTATTAAGGATATCTACTTTTGTGAAATTGGTGAGGACGTCAGAACGTATAAGAAAAGTTACAAAATTTCTTAACCCGCGTTTTAGAATAAATTTTAATTAAAATTTATTTGTTAATGTAAGAGACACAGTGATTAATCACTTTACTTACATCACTAATGGGGCCTACAGACACTCTACTTGGTGTTCAACTTAGTATGCAACAACTTTGTAAAATCTGAAAAGCCGACACGAGCACTTGTGTGGTCGTGTCGACTTTTTCGATTTTAAAAAGTGGTTGCAGGTTTTGGTTGCATACCAACTTGAGTGTCTGTAGGCCCTTTAAAGAATAATTACTTTTCACCTACCTTGTCTGCTACAAATCCATCCACCATTACGACCCTACCTTTAATCCTGATATGTTTTCACCCAATTCTTCTCCGTATCCTGCTCCACCACCGACCATACAACCAGCACAAGCAAAATATCACATTTCATTTTATCCTTCCGATTACAAATTCAAAATTTTTTTAATGATAATGATTTTTCACTTTGAAAATTATAAACAAAATTGATCCGCGAAATTTAAAGCTTTCATCAAGCTTTTCACTTCATAACGAACTCGAGACTTTTCACTACCGACCGCGAAATTTCGAAATGATTATTACGAAGGCGTATTGAAAATAATCCTGCAAATCGAAATTTTTCATTATTATTATGAATAATATAAATAAACAAAATTTGTTGCTTACCTAAGATTATTTAAGGTTACTGAGCGTTCTAACGTTATGAAGATCAGATCTCCTCCGATCTCTTCTACTGTTGAGTCAGAGATAGAATTCCCACCAAACATGGAAAGAATTACATTAATTTTATGCACGACTAGCTGGGTAATAATAATTCTATATTATTTTTAAGTAATGTTAGGACTGTTACATTACGTCTTCCCCCAGTAGGAACCTTCTACTTGGAACATATTTTGTCTGAAACAAAAGAAATAAAAATGAGTGTACATAATTAATTTTTTAAATTATGAGATAAAAAGTTTGCGTTTTTGTTTCACAAAAATCAATTAAGTAACACAAAGTTAAAGAATAAAAGAAAAAATGAAAAAAAGTGTAACAATCTTTTGGAAGCATCCTGTAGCTATTAATATTTTTCAATTGTTGGACAAATGGAAACTGTTATGGAAATGGAGGGGCGCTAAAATATAAAAAAAAATTGTAATAAAAAGTATAAATTAACAACGAAAGGAATATTATTTGTTATGTTTGTGAAGATAAATTTTGAAAGCATCATATAAATTTTTGAAGTATACCTATAAGAAAACTAGAAAATATTGAAAGAAACAATTATTTGGTATATTGAAAAGTTTAAAACTTGAATAAAATCTATAGTTTTTGTAACGGTTCCTCTTTTCGGACGTTTTGCAAATAAAAATTATTTTTAGAATCCACATTCTGTTAATTATTATTAGTAAGTTATACAGAGCAAGAAAACCTTTTAGAGTAAATACACACACAAATTAAAAGTTACCACAAAAATTGGTACCTATTAAAACTTTGGTTGCAAAAAGTAAAACAAGTAGCTATCATTAGGTACTAACAATAGGGGTATTCACACTGACGTTTATATACCCTTGTATTTCTACACCGTTGTATTTATCCTATACTCTGTTTTATTTAATAATAAAAAATTAAATAAAAAATTAAAAATTTTTAAAAAAAACCTTTTATTTAAAATTACAAAAGTGCACTAAAAAGTAGAAAATAATTTTAATAAAAGCAAACAAAGCTTCGTGAAAACATCAATATAAAAGCGCGGGGCTGCTTATAGGTGGATAAGCAGGCTAACTATTGGTGTACAAAATTCATAACCCCACGCTTTTATATTGATGTTTTCACGAAGCTTTGTTTGCTTTTATTAAAATTATTTTCTACTTTTTAGTGCACTTTTGTAATTTTAAATAAAAGGTTTTTTTTAAAAATTTTTAATTTTTTATTTAATTTTTTATTTTCTAATTTTTTAGTCATATCTTTTCAAATACAGCTTATGTATTTTAACTAATATAGGTTCATCCTATCAGATTTCTTTATTTATGTGTTTTAGATGTTTGATACTTCACCCTGTATAAATCATTACGACGAAAAACTTTACCCTGAATGCGGTCCTTAAAAATGAGATTTAGAATTCTAAGTTACTTTCCACCCTGTATGATAAAATTGTCCATTGCGCATCGACGCATGCGCTTAATAGTTTTCGGTTTTTTTCCGATTTTTCGCTTATTTTTCAAAATTTTAGAAAAACAAAATTAAAATATGAAAATGCTCTGCAGGTGAAAGCTGTGTACCAAATTTCAGATCTCTAGGACGTCGGGAAGTTGCTTAAAAATGGCCTCAAAGCGGTCGACCCACACGGACGACGGACGACGGACGACGGACGATGGACGACGGACAACGGTCTTCCCAAGTTAAATAAAAGCTTTTAAAAATGTAAAACGTTTGCATTAAACGGATGTCCTTTAAATGTTAACCAATGAAATTGCTTTAAATAAAGACTCACTCACAATAAGGAAATTATACGAGATTTAGTGTTTATTCAAAGCAATTTCATTGGTTAACATTTAAAGGTCATCCGTTTAGTGCAAACTTTTAAATTTTTTTTAAATAAAACAGAGTATAGCAACGCCAAGTAAAGTTGTGTATTACTATACTTTATTCATCTTTCACGTACAGTGGAAAATAACAAAAGCATCATGCATCTGGCACGTGATTTATGGGGAGGAGCTTCACAGTGTTCGTATGGAGCAGGGACTAATCTAGGTTGTCCTGTATTACTATTGTACAATTATATGCATCTACTTAACTTACAATGAAAAATTGCAAGTACGGACAGTATATGAGGTTGTCTTGACCTTCCGAGCATCCAATCATAAAACCACTAGTAACCAGCATAATACAATCACGTGCTTATCACGCACTGATCATTGTTTACATCTACTGCAGCTCTTAAGCGAATAAAGTATAGGCGTTGCTAGGGTATTAAAACGGTGTATAAATACAACACCAATACACGAGCCAGTGTGAATACCTTTGGAAAATTTACCAACGACAACGATACCCAGACTTAAAAACCCAAATCAACAAACTAACCAAAGTCATCAACAACGACAATACCAAAATTAAGAACAAGAACTGGCAAAAAAAATCCTCACGGACCTAACGCCACAAAACATGTCAAAACTATGGAAAATTGCCAAAACACTAAACCAAGACCAATCCAACAAAGACTTTCGTTCCATCTAAACTACTCAAGGACAAGCCATTTTCGACTCCGATAAAGCAAACCCAATAGCCCAGGAATATACCTAAAACCTGACAAATCAATCTCTTAATCCCGATATAGATGTGCTAGTACAGGAATCTATAAATCACATCCAAATTACCGAAGCCCCTATCTCCGAATCCGACTGCACTTCTCCGGCCGAAATTAAAAAAATCATAAAAAAAATTTAAAAACCGATCCCCATGCCATGACTCCAACTCTGCATTCCTTTTAAAAAAACTTTCAAAAAAAGCCATTTTCCAAATTTACCACATCCTTAATTCGTGTTCAATCAATCAATATTTCCCAAATAACTGAAAATCCGCCATAGTCATCCTCATCCACAAACCCGGAAAACCAATAAGCCTACCAACCAGTTACCGGCGTCCCATCAGTCTTCTCCCTACCCCCTCCAAAGTTTTAGAAAAAATTATTTTAAACCGAATTGTTGACTTTGAAAAACAAAATAACCTCCTTATCCCCGAACAATTCGGTTTCCGATCAAACCACTCCACATCCCCCCAACTAGTCATCTTAATCAACGACGTTAGAATAAATTGTAATCATAACAAAAGCCACTTTCGACCTGGAGAAAGCTTTCGACACCGTCTGTCACGAAGGCTTACTCCACAAATTACTAAAATTAAATTTCCCACTTCATATTGTCAAAATTATTTTCAGTTTCCTGCAGAACAGAACCTTTCGAGTCAAATTAAAAAATTCTTTATCTAACCCTCAACTCATCCCAGTAGGAGTACCGCAAGGCTCCATCCTTTCACCCATCCTTTTTAACTATTACATCAACGACGTACCAAAAACCGACGAAACAAATTTACAACTTTACGCCGACGACACTTTAATCTCCGCCAACGATGAAACAAAAGACGCCACCATCGACAAACTTCAGATCCACTCCGACGACTGAAAATTAAAAGTCAACACGACACAAAAACTACAGTAACCACCTTTTCGCGAAGACGAGACCGACTTACCAAAAAACTCAAAATCAATAATGAACAAATAACAAACTCAAAAACAACCAAGTACCTGGACGAGCGACTCACTTTCAGACACCACCTAGAACAAAAATCAATACAATCAATGCATGCTCTCTATCCGCTCCTAAGCTCAAGAAACAAATTAAATCCTAAAATCCGACTCCAACTGTACAAATCCATGATCCAACCCATACTTCTTTACGCCTCTCCCGTTTGGAACAGAGCGGTCTGCTCAAACATTCAAATAATCCTAAAAGTCCAAAACAAGTGCCTCCGGCTGATCGCCGGGGCACCAAGACACACAGCAATTCACGATCTACACGTAAATTTAAACATTCCACTAATTTCAACTTACAATCATCGCACCGCAATTATGTTTTTCGAAAACACGGTTAAGCGGAACCCAACCACAGCCCACATCAACACAATCAGAAATTATAACTTGCCCTTCAGGAAAATCAAACATAAATTAATACATCATGTTTTAAACTACCTATAACACCACACACACGCTAATCCTGTAGCCTGGTTTTTCGATTCTTTTTCCAGGAATAATCAACGCGGATGACCTCCAGTAAGCACCCCTTCAATTCACCCTGGTGTACTTTGCAATGGGAACAGCGGACCAAATTATGTATATAAAACAATTGTAATTTTTAAATATTTTGTAAATAGTTGTAAATTGCAATTACTAGTTTTTGTAAATATTTATTTTAATAGAGTTACTTAAACAAAAAACAAATAAACGAATGTACTTGCCGGTTCAATAATAATGCTGCCTATATTTACTATTTTTTATATAATATAAAACTTCAAAATATCGAGTTATTATTAAATTAAAAATTGTTAAAAGATTTATTTAGCTTTCAAACGAGATATCGTTCGTCATCAGAATAATATACAAATATAATGTATATTACATTACAATTTTTAATTTAATAATAACTCGATATTTTGAAGTTTTATATTATCTAATATCAACGAGTTAATAATTTATATATTTACTATTTTTTATAATCATAAAATTTTTTTATTTATAGCCTTATTATTTTATCAATTCCCATCTTTTAATAGGTATGCAGTATTCTCAAAAGTCAATATTCAATATAATATTAGGTGGGTCTAGGACTTTTGGTCGCGAGCGTTTCGACGCAGCCGTTTCGCCGCAGCCGTTTCGCCGCAGCCGTTTCGCCGCAGCCGTTTCGCCGCAGCCGTTTCGCCGCGCACCCGTTTGGACGCAAGCGTTTCGACGCAAGGATTATTTGACGCAAGACCTATTGGTCGCGGTCTTTTTCGGCGCAAAACCTATTAGCCGCGGCCGATTCGCCGCGCACCCGTTTAGACGCAAAAGTTTCGACGCAAGGATTATTATCCGCGTCCTTTTCGTCGTTTCGGTTGCCAAAACTGTTACAAATATAAAACGACGAGCTGCCAATACGATGGAAGAAACAGCACAAGTTATTAATGCATGTACTGAAGGACGGAGGAGGGGAGTTACCAGCAGCACTACAACCAATGTTGCAATGGTTTGAAACCAATTATATAGGCGCACTCACTAGAAGTGGTAACCGTAGACCTCCATTATTTGGGTACGATATATGGAATGTTTACGATCGTACTTTACAAAATTTTGAGCGCACAAACAATCACGCAGAACCTGATAATAAAAGAATCCAGTGTGAAATGGGTATGATCCATCCGACGATTTGGAAATTCATAGAGGGGTTAAGAAAGGTACAAAAAAGTCGTGTTATTTATTATGAAAGTCTTGTTGCTGGAAAATCTCCACCTCGCAAATTAAAAAAGTTCAGAGATGCTGATAACAGAATTTTAAAAATTGTGCATGATTTTCATAATAGAAATATTATTGATTATTTACGAGGACTTGCGCATAATTTTGAAATGCGTAATTAAAATCATAGTTTTGTAAAGTTTTTGTTTTCAAATTTTTAAATAATAAATTTATTACTACAGAATCTATTTATTAATTTTGTCAAGTTATTCTTAAAATTAATTAAATAAAATTCCTTTTTTTGCAATTTTGCGGCAAAAAGTCCTGCGTCAAACTGTCCTTGCGACTAATAAATTTAGCGTCAAAATGGCTTTGCGACGAACTGGCTGCGTCCAACCGACTGCGGCAAACCGGCCGCGTCGAAACGCTCGCGGCGAACTGGCCCATTCCCAATATTAGGTATACGTTCGAATGTCATTTCATTAGTAACATTTTTCTGAAAAGTATTTTAATGCGACGCGCGACGTTGTGTGTAATAAACACAGCTAAGAAGAAAGAATGGAAACTACTATTATTATAATATTAAGAGATGACCTACAAATCTTTAACTTAAATGATAAAATAGTGATAAAATAGTGTAAAAAAAACAGCTCCAGAGAATAGAACACTGCAGAATCCCCTATAAATATCAACCTCGAGGACGCAGAATGTAAGAACCGCGAAAAAAATGGGCCGAAATATGTCAGCGACCTAACTCACGAAGCAAATGATAATGATGATTATTCCTATTTTGAAAACTTTGCCTTTTCTTGTCCTATAACTAACCTCTGATTGGTTCCCTCGTTTCATAATAATATAAAAGGTTATAGTAATTAATAAAACTTTAACTTAATTTTCATGAAGTAATATATAAAATTTTAATTTAACAAAAACACAGAAAAGAAAAAAAAATTATAAGAACAGAAATCATTCGGACAGTATACAAATAAAATGTTCAAAATGAGCAGTGAAAAGTTGCAATCCGTAGGTGTATTGGAGAATCCGGAAATCACTGTAACCAGAGGTCACATGAAGACACCTCGCTTATTGTGGTCAATGTAGGTACAATAATTATAGGGTGACCAAGCATTTTTTGTACAAAACGAGTACGAATGCAATTTTATTGACACTAATGCCCTTTTGCCTTTTGTTTATCTCCTCGTCGTTGATTAGGTTACCTTATAAAAGTAGTACAAAGGAGTCCAAAAAGAATGCAAATAATAAGATCGTTGGGTTTTAGAAAGCATTCACGAAGGACAATTTTTAATTATTTAATTTTTTTTAGTTTGTGAAAAAAATTTTATAAACCGCTAAATTAGGAAAAATCAAGAATTAAAATTGAACAATTTATCTATTTTTATTTGCTTTGAAGATAAAATAACTTTTTGCAGCATAGGTAATAAAACTGTGGTTTCAAGTACCTACACTACACAGAGAAAAAATTGAAGTAATTTTTACTATAAATGAAGTGCAAATCAATCTCTCACCAATTTTGAAGTTAATTTTACTACAATTGAAGTAAATTTGACATCAATTGAAATAAAATTTACTTCAAAATTGGTGCGAGATTGATTTGGAATTCAATTTTTTCTCTGTGTAGCTACTTTTTGAGAATAAAAATGGTGTATTCAAAAATATACCGGCACAAGGAATACTGTGATCATGATCACCATAGCTTTTTTGAAGAACATGAAGGTTACCATCCTGAATAATCATTTCATAACTAAACAAATATTTTTAAAAATTCATCTTCTTTAAATAATTATAGAGTGGATAAATTATTATAATAAGATAAAAATCATAATCCTATAATAAGGATTATTTTAATTATAGAAACAATTACTTCAAATTTTAAATGACACTGTAATTATCGAAAATTTCAAAAAAATTATTTCGTTTACCTTATGCCTTAAGCCTGTATGACACGATGCATAATTTTGCATAAAATTTACATGTAAATAGTAAGTAACCAATAGAAAGATCGCATTAGTATCCATGAGACGTTTTTCATTGGTTAGTTATTACTTATTAGTATTTACATGTGGATTTTATGTAAAATTATGCATCGTGTCATACAAGCTTTAGGGCCTTTATCTTAAAACTACATTTTCTAAACTGATCGGAAACATAGTATTTATACTATGCTTATGCTAAGGGTTTAAACCTTAAGGTGTATTTAGACTTCAGCAAAGGCATTCCACGAATCGATGCATGGTGAGTCATGATGCAGGCCGAGTCGCCCAGTAGCACACTTATGCAGTATCCATGAGACAGCGCATAACACAGAAACACCAACACGAAGTTAACACGGCGCGAAAATAAAAGTGCGAGTCTCCTTTGACGCGCGCTCGAGACCAGCCGACCGACGGCTCGCTCTGTATATACCTCGCGAGTCGTGTTTCGCGTTCTGAAACCGTCTATACCATAGATAAAAAAGTAGTGTTACTCTTACTACACCATTTCAACCTTTAATTCACAAAGTATCAATTGTAGTTCAGATTAGTCAAAAATTCCTGTCTCACGACTGCCCATCTAGAGAGTTGTACGAGGTCGAATACCAAGCAGCATTGCAAAGCTAACCAGAAGAGTTAAAGTGGAACTTTGAAAGGTCTTTCAGGTTAACCGAAAGGGTAGCCGTGACGCCGGAAATAATAGTTAATCTGATTTACAATTGATACTTTCTGAATTAAAGCTTGAAATGGTGTAGTTAGTAGTTACTACTATTATTATTTATCCCATGGTATATTATACGATGCGAGGATTGATGCTCGAGTCAGACTCGCTTCGTCTAAACGCGCCTTTACATCATAAACCGTCGCGTCGGTCGGTAAAATCAGGAACAAAGGGTGCCAGCATGAACAGTGATTTTCATTATTAGTGTTGGTACTATTTTGTTTTGTTAAAATTCGATTCGAATATTATTATTGCAGTTTATAGGTTAACGTTGTAAGTATTGAAATTGTTTAAATTAATTTGCGTACATTTTATATGCAATTATCGTGTAAACCAAAGGAAAATGGTATGTGTAGGTGTCGTGTTTTGCGGTAAAGAATTTAATTCTACCGGTGACAATTTCCGACAATATTATATTATACACCTTATCAAGAATTCAATTGCAGTACAATTATTATTTGATGCTATAAAATCGATAGGTACTTTTGCAAAACTTTATAGAAAATTTTTGATGTAATTCTTTATTTTAGGAATACCCGAGTACTGAAATACTTGTTCAAATTAGAGAACCGGGGATAACCCAAAGAGAATCTGCGTGATGTAATTCTAAGAGATAAGAAGAATGTCATTACTCATTAGTGTTTATGGGATTAAAGCAGGGGTTTTCTCAAAACACAAAAGTTATACTTAGGAGAATTTAATTCTTGTGGTTCATTATCAATCGATACACCAAAAATTAATTTTCTTTGGCAAAGTCCGACTTACTGATTTAATTTTTTTTCACACTACATGTAGACCATAGTAAATATTTAGGACTTCAATAGGTCCAAATCATTAGATGCGTTTTTCAGTCATTTCCAAAAAAAAAAAAATAAATTTTCGTATTTCTGTCTGTAATTGACTGGAAAACGCATCTCATAATTTGGAGCTATTGAAATCATAACTGTGCCTTGTACCCTTGGTCGGCAAACCTGCCACAAATGAACACGTACGAGAGCATCAAGTAATTCAGAAATACGTAAGTTGATGAAAAAGCAATTTTTTATGGTTAATAATTTTATTGGGTGGCTCATCTAGACCCAAACCGGTAGACTATCATTTTTTAGATAGGAAATTAATGACAGACAAATAACGAGAAATAAGTTTGGTGATTTATTTTGAATTCGTATTCAAGTTATTTCAGATTTAATGGTTTATTTTTATAGATAAAAAAAAAGACATTAAGGAAGAACAGATATCTAATGTATATTCCTTACACTGCAAGAATGCTGTCGGTCATTATATTATGTAGACGCAATTTGAAACAGTTTGGGAATTGTTGCTGTCCGAACGCATTTCAACCATAGCCCAGTCAAATTAAACGAAAAACAAACTCTAGTTCAGAAGAATTACCATCTAGCTGAATTTTGGTATACACCTTTATTACTTTGCCATAAACAATGTGTGAAAAGTCGACAACGAGATCATGTTTTCTTCAAAGGTTACTTGAGGTCAAAGGTCACGAAAATGATCTTTTTGTAAATATTTCGCTTTTTGTTTATCCTACGATACTTATGGATGTAAAAATATTTATACGCTCATAGAACCAACACTGCCAAGGAAACGACGCAGATGTTGGAAATAACAAGCCTTAAAGGCTTAAACTAAGTTGAAGAAGAAGAAAAAGTTTCAAATGAAAATTATAGAGGAGATAATTATCTAAAAAAAAAGTTTTGCGACATTTTCATTAAGAAGCTATTGTTATTTATTACTCTATAAAGCCTACAATGTACAAACATTCGGGTGGTTGTGAGTTAGTATGTTTTATTCAAAAACCAATTTTTTTCTTTTTTTTATGGTTCTTTTCCATTAAATATGTAGGTATGTACCTATATATTGTCGTATATTTTTTGGGACGAAGAAATTATTTGTTTAGAGCAAGTTTTATATTTTTGATTGAGAAAAATTTAAACTTGTGGCAACCTTTCAATTCGCATGGTTGGGTTTTGATTTATGCATGTAGAAATTATTTTGAAAAAGTGAAAATAAATAGTTTTAAAGAAATTTTGAGTGTTATTTGTTTTAGAAAAGTAATAAAGAAGAAATTGGCAATTTTGAAGTTTGTTTTATTGGAACAAACAAAATTTAATTGAAAAGCAAAAGTTGGATGTGTTTGCGAGGGTGCAATAAGTTTTTTCCGATTGGGCTAGCTGGAAAATGGTAGTAGATAATCCGGCCATTGAATTTATTATTTTTGGAAAAGTTAAATTTGTTTATGGTTTTGGATGGTTGGAAGAATACCTATATTTGAATGTTATTAACTTCAAACTGAGAAAATGACGTGTAAAAATTCTTATAAATATTTTTGCCATAATGATGCAAGCCTCTTGGTTTCTTATTAGGTAACTATTTAACAACGTAATTTATAACAGTGTGGTCTAAGTAGTACAACTTGATAACCAAATGTTTATTTTATTTTAATATTTTTAGTTCTAAAAGTGTAATACATTTTTGGATTGTTTAAAAAATTGTGATATATTTAACTACGACCAAATGCACATAACAAGGTGATACCGGGCGGCGCCGAACGTTGCCGAGCTTTAAAAATGGTATAATTTGAAAATAGGGTATATTTTTTAATGCTCATAAAAATGGTAAAATCATTAAGAAAAAATTGTAAGTGTAACAGATAGAGTTACTAACCGTAGACCCAAAACCAAGGCTAACTTAATTATTTTATGGAGTTAGTTTTGAGGGTTGGATCCTAATTGGGTAACATCATTCATTTAACAAACACAAAACTAAAAGCAAAATAGCAACCTAAAGACTTTTTACATTTATAATATTTATCTATCAACAACATAATACGATTTGTTTTAAATTTTCCATTTTGATTATTTATTTATTAAGGTAAAAAAATTTTATTTCCGTCTAATAAGAACCAAGATTTTTTACTCAAGTTTATTAGGCAAGAAGTTTTTTTACTAATTTTGATTATTTTCTTTTCCAAATAAATACACCGTGCACAATAAGTTAACATAATTTGCTTTTGGTGCATAATAAGGGGCTGCATTTTAAAAATGTAAGAAAAGTAGGTCAGTGTGGCAATAAATTAGTTAACCTCTCTTATCCATTAGACAGGTACAACGAAAATATTAAAATCGTAAAAATATTTTAGAAGAACATATTGAAAATCAAGTTAGCTATGTAGGTACCTACATACTACTTGTAATAATGTGATGACTCATCAATCAGAATTCTGGGAATCACTAAATGTACAACGCAAGCGCCTTTTTCATCAAAGTATGAATTTAAAATTTTGTCTGAAATTTAATGAAAATAACTTTGTTTAAACTATTTTGCATTTTATTGCAAGTAACGCTAAGCGCGTTTTATTCAAGATGGTGGCCATAAAAAATTACGATAAACGATTTTTTTTCTGTGATCATCCGAATAAACGGCCACATATTTTTCAAAAATTTTAACGCAAAATGAAATATGAATAAGTAGTACTTGATAAAATTATAGTAGTTTGTTCTAAACTGCCTTTTGAACTTTTGAAAATAGCAAACGGAAAATTGGTACATACATATAAAAAATTTATCTCTTCTTTCTTTCTGGGGTCAGCTTTCATGATCCAAACTACACTTCACTATAATATATAGGTACACTAAATACACACAATTACAATTTTCAAAATTTGAAACTTGAAAATAAAGAACCTAAAGCGCATCTGTAGATTTACGACCGAAGTCCTACGTTAAACGAACGAAACTGATCGGCATTCGGCAACTGTCGAATATACGAACCCTAGGAAATCGGCGCGGCGCGGCATTGGATTGTAGTTTGAATGTTGGCCGTTGATTTAAACAGATTTGCACAAACTTTGAACACGCGTATTTTTTTTTAAAACGTTTTGACAAATTTAGGAAAATGAACGACGATAAATAAATTAAATAAGTGAGGATTTTTCAGCTAAAAACAAAATTACAATCAAGTATGATTAAATTGATTTTTGTAATTTTTTATAAGTTGCGAAGATTTTAAAGCTTACTTTGAATTTCGAAAATTAAAATCACTACCGACCACACCGCAAAAAACAAAATCATGTTCGTGTCCAGAATTACAATAAATTTTAAAATTGCAACAAAATATTACGGAAAATCAAAATCTTTCAGAAATTACAAGTTTCTCAAATTTGAAAACGTTCCAAGTATTCATCAAATTTATACTGAGCCCTTTCCCCCCGTTTCCTATTTACACTAATGTGTAAAAAATAATGCATATTATGTAAATAAACATTTAAATAAAATTTTTTTAAACTAATTTTTACTCGAAACTGACTGAATATTGGAACTTACAATTTATTACTATGTAACAACGACTAATAGCCCGTCAAAATAGACAATGACCCTTGCATAAATTCCCAAGAAGCTGAAAATTTACATGAACGTTCCCATCGATCCCAAGCGTACAAAAAATTTTATGCGAGGTCAAAGTTTGCAAACATGGGTTTTTTGAATTTTTTAGCGAAACGGTTAGTTTTATCAGAAAAATGTTGAAACAAAAATTGTAGATCATTTAATTATCTACAAAAATTATTCTTACACCACCTATGAGGTAGTGTACTACTTGGGGTTTTTTGTTAGGGGCCATCCATAAATTACGTCACACGAATTTTAGGACTTTTTAACCCCTCCCCCCGCCCTTGTCACAGGTTGTCACATTTTTAGAACCCCTCCCCCCTAATGTGACGTCACACATTTTTCAATTTTATGCATGTATTTAAAAATAATCAAATAAAGTTTATTTTCATTTTTTTCTTATTTTTATTAAATAATCTTTTATAAAATCAACATAAAGTCAAATATTTTTGATAATAGAGAAAACGAACGACTAGTTACTTTAAATTTTAACTTGTAACGTCACAAAGCTTTTGACCCCCCCCCGCCCCTTGTCACACATTCTGGTGATACCCTCCCCCCCCTTAAACGTGTGACGTAATTTATGGATGACCCCTTATAATGTGACTTCCTTGGTAGGCCTACTTCACGGGGGTAATGTAAACTGGGTCAAAAAACTACCCGAAAGTGGTAAACTGTGCCAAAAGTAGAATTTTAACCGCCGAATTGAAATTAAAAACCAATTTTTTTCAATTTTTATAAAAACCACAATGGCACGAGGAGGTTAAAAGCCGTACGGTAACATTGCGTACGACTAATAAGTGAGAAAATTGTAGCATAGCATCACATTGTGAACAGTTTGTTTGGAGGCGAAGCCTCCATTACCTCTTTCAACATCTGAGAACATCGCGTGGATGGTTTAGAGCAGGGGTCGGCAACCTTTTAGCTGTGGTGTGCCAAGCCACTCTACCAATATGATTCAGGGTGCCGCCTTAATTCTATTTCCCTATTATTATATATTAATATATATCCCTGATTATTTGTAGAGTGCCATTCAGAACCCCATCGCGTGCCAAGCCTGGCACGCGTGCCATAGGTTGCCGACGCCTGGTTTAGAGTATGATATACTGAGCGAGCATGGAGCCTTGTCGCACTTCAAAGTATAGTGTTGACCCGCGCAACGCGACCTTTGATGAATGAGTAAATTTCGAGTTAGACGGCAGACGCAACAGTAGCCGCATTGGGATTGTACAGTTGAAAAAGGTTTTCTACCATACATGCCCGCGTCTAGTTCACTTAAGCTGAGAAAATTGTCATCAGCCGGACTCTTTACTCTGACCGCACACGTACCGACCATACAATGCACCTTTGGCCCAGTTTACCATTTTCAAAATTTTGACGAGTTACGTTTACTCATAAACAAGAAACAGTCTCTGATAATTTTAAATCGTTTATAATGAATAATGTGTGACTATTACATAAATGCAATTTTGCAGCATGATAAAATTGGTTATTATATGAGGACAATAAAGGAAGATTCAAATATACAAAGTCAATCTTCCGATGATAATGAAAACTCTCAAGTAAGAAGGTCATGGAATCACACCATTCTTACTTGAAGGCTTTGTTATCTTAAATTATAAATAATGAAAATGTTTAAGTTACTTCAGTTACTCCAGGTGTTCTAGTTACTCTTGTTAGTTGTTAATTTGTAGAAAGTATAGTTATTAATATAAGCGTTCTTTTGAATGAATCGATAAATTGTATTTTATAAATCAAATAAAAATCTTTTTTTTAAGTCAAAACTGTCCTAATTAATTATTAGTGGCGGCGCAGTCGAACGGAAACGAAATTTTTGGAAGCAGAGAACAAGCATAGTCAAAACTTCCAAAAACCACTTTGAAACTCCAAACATTCAACGATATACAGGGTCGAGCAAACAAAAATCGTTACGACGCATTTGTCTATCGCCTCCGACATCGAGGAAGAACTTTAGAATTAAGAAAAGTACCATCGAGGATTTTGGAAAGTGAACGAAAATCGTCACGCAACAACAACAGAACTTTTTCGAGGGCGATAAGTACAGTGTTGATCACACCTACTAGCAGATGCGCGCGCTACTTAACTAAATCGAAAAAAAAGATTCTATTCTACTTGTAACTTATTCACTTACAACTTAATAAGCAGTTTACACGTTAAATTTAACTAAATCACTTATCAACTTAACTCGTGTGAATGAGCCTTTATTTGTGAAATACTTGGGTACTTGTGACCATATTAATTTCTATTCTGATTTTACATTTTCCGAACGAGATTATTATCTATTTTCAAACCTATCAATCGTATTTTATAACGTGCATGTTCATTTAAGAAATAAAAATAGTTTTTATCATTTCAAAACATTTTATTAGAAATACTTTTTAAATTTTGCTCTCCTCGTGGAAGAAAATGCTGTGGAATATTTGTGGAAATTAGTTTAGAAAATAAAGACAAGCATAATAGTTAGGTGCAAAAAGTACACATGAGGATGATAATTTTTTTCACATTATATTTATTTTTTCACACAAAACAGTTAACAAATTGGAGTATACCTTAGGCTAAATTATAATTAAATTCCAAATATGAAAACAATTATTCATTTTACCAATAGTAAGCAAATTCGACAGGGAAACAAATATTTAAATTTGTAAAATACCTGAATAGCATCTCCATAATTTAATATAAATAAAATAATTTTCTTGTTTAAATCAAACAAAACAGAATAATCGTTGCATATTTACAATTTAGCTATATTACAATTACTTCGTAACGAAAATTACAATTAATAGTTACAATCAAAAAGTTTTATTTGGTAAACTTAAACTGAATTACACCATTTAATACACGATCATCTTATTTTTTATATACTTATTTACCTTACAAGCTTTATCAGTAACGATAGCGACGACCACCACCGCCGCCGCCACCACCACCTCCTCCACCACCACCGCTTCTGCGATATCCATCGTAGTCATCATATCTTCTGGAGGAACGTGGACGCCTACGGCCGTAGTCTCGATCGGAATAGTAATCCCGGCTATCTCGATCCCTTCTCGATGACTTTCTTCTTGTACTTCTAGAATCGTAACTAAAAATACTCTAAATCAGCACCATTGTTTATTTCATTATGTGCCCATTTAACAAGCCCAGCTATGACAACAAATGGGCCCAACTTATTTTTAAACCATCAATCAAATTTTTTATAAAACCATACTTTTTAACATTATTTTTTGATGTCATGTATTAAGCACGACATTTGAATACCATAATATATTCCATTTTAAACGAGCAACCAAACCATTTAAACTAACCCATAAAACCATTAGCCTGATAAACCACAAACATAAATTAATTTTCAGAGCCCATTTATGCTCAAAATAATAAACAACTCAGAGCATGCGCTTTCATTAGGTACATTTTTATCTGTAACTCCTTTAAATTAGTTGCGCATTAATTTTTATCTAAACTTTACATATTATTATTAACAAGAAAAAAATTTACTGTGTACTGTGTTCTTCTATTTTAAAACTTACAATCAATTCTTTTGAAAGTAACTTAAAAAATATCAGAACTTAAGTTGCTCTTCACTCGACACAAAAACAAAGAAGCTTGCAAAATGATGACCCTTTGTGTGATTGTACAGTTAGACCATAGGGTTAACTTTACAACACTGGTCTTTTAAAAATGATCAATGAATGCATAATAACATGAAAATTTTTAAATTTAAATAAACGACTTCTTAATTTTACAAACAAACTTGATACCTGATTTACTCTACTTTGATACTTTATTCCAAACCATAAAAGTGCCACAAGTCCTTAAAACAGAGAAACGACGTTGGAGGTCTTCAAATTTCCATTTAACATCCATAAACTTTCATTGCCATGTTTCGTCAAGTTCAAGTTGTATTGAAAAATTAAGACATCAAATTTTGAAACAAACAGTGAAATGATTTAATGTTAATAAACAAAAAAGTTAAAATTTCAACATCGCATTTTTTTAATAGGAATGTTTCATTATTTAGGTTCTAGGCCAGTCATATTATTAGACTGATTCAGGGAGTTATTCTCCAAATTAATCAGTTCAAGCTTTTAACCACCATAAATAAGTTGGATCTGGGGTAAGAGATTAATTTTGCACTGAAAAGAAACTTAGAAAGTTTATAAACAATATTGTCAAGTTATTCAGAGGTATAATATTGATCCAATGTTATTTCCTCTTTCCTATGAACAGAAAATGTTCCTAGCTGAGGTCAAATTATTAGATATTTAAAGTGTTATTTGATATCCTAACCAATATAAATTTAGATTCCTCCCCTTTGAAAACAATAATTTTCTAGTTTACACTGAATGTTTATAAATATTCCCACTGATCACATCTATGGTATCCCAGATCAGACTTATTCGTGGTGATCAATTTTGAGGTTAAATGTCCAACATGACTAGCCTATATAAATAGTAATACAAGATAAAAAATTATATTTACCGATCCCTGTTTTCATCCAAATCTGGACAATCACGATAGAAATGACCAGCATATCCACACTGATAACACCTCATGTTTGGATGAAAGAAACGACGACCTTGTCCTCTGGTCCGGGGTCTCGCTTGAGTTACTCGAATACGATTACCACAGACAACCCTACAAATGATGTTTACACCATTTTATTCATAAAAATTTCACGAGATCGATTTTCACAGTTCAAAATTGTACTCACACTCCGTCGGCTCCTTTGAGTGCTGCATTGGCGTTTTCTTTATTTTTAAAAACGGCGAATCCAAATATAGGCGAACTCTGAGTAAGCCAAAGCTCCTTCAAGTTCCCGAAAGGTTGAAACACTTTATCAAGGTCAGACTTCCTCACATGATCTCCAATATCTGCAATGTGTAGTCGATATCCATCACGTTCTGAACTATAACTGCGTGATCTGGATCGAGATTTTGAAAGACTCGATTTACTTTGATTGCTCAAACTTCGCCTCCTTTTGTTATCGCCGTCAATACTTGCGGGCGAATTGCTGCGGCTACGACTTCGACTTAGGCCTGGTGATTGATCCCTCTGTTCTTTATCACGCATTTTTGCCACTTTTTGTTCAAAATTTGTGTTTTTCTATGTTGTTTTTGTGAAAATAAACAAAACTTGTTTTAATGATGGCTACGCACGCTTCCTTGATAAAATCAATTATGTGTTTATGTAATCGTCCCAAAAATATGTCAACTTCATCAGCACGTGACAGATTCGGTAAATCTAAGTAAAAATGCTGAATTTATAAGCAAAAACTCAGATTTTTGATTAAATAAATGCCGAATAAAACGTATATTATAATACTTACTCCATATACCTACGCCTAAAAATGCCACATATACGCGACGTAATTAATTTATTGACGGATGTGTCTCATATAACAACAGTTTTATTGTGTATAGGATGCTACACAAATAACAATTATTAAATTTCTATTATTTTTTATTAACACGAAATCACATCACGATAAATAAAAACTTAAAAAAAAAATGATCACGTTTTTAAATAATTTTTACTAGCGAAAAGACCTAGCAAAGTCGAGTATTTAACAACCACGTAAAGGAATGCTATTGGTGAAGAAGTTCATTATTGCCGTAAATTTTTTTATTTCGGTATTCTAGTTCTAGAAAATGCCACAAGCGTTATAAAAAAAGAAAGTGGTAGGGAAGGAATGATATGCCTCCCTTTGAAAATATTTCAATCTTATAAATGTATAAAATATGTTATTAAATGAAAAAATAATACTCGTTCAGAAAAACAAAATTTGTATAATTCTTCGAATTATTCGATAAATAGTTAGCGCATTTTAGATTTTTAACCTATACTTACCACTTACCGTGGTATTTATAAAACGGAAACAAACCCTTTTTAATGTTATTACAAATTTACTTCCACAAATATTCACAGGTTTAATTTTAAAAAGTTAATTATCAAATAAAAAACGATTGTTAGCACTAACAATAAGAGGTCAATATAAATCATTTAAATTTTTTTAATCCTGGATTAAATTTTAAACCACTCTTCAATTTTACCTGTATTGTTATTTTTTTTGTACCTGGATTTCAAATTATATATTTGTACCTGTAACTTAAGTTTCCTAAGTACCTAAATTTCAATAAAGGCTGTATTATTTTCTTACCGAATAATATATCTTTGAGTTTAACATCTGCAATTTCATGATGAACCAAATCGAGCTGCGTTTTGTCCAACGATTTAATAGCAACTGAGAACTGATAATAATTTTCTATCTTTAGTATTGTTTACCCGATGAAATTTTAGAAATGAAATATTTAAAAATTATCTCCACATAATATTGTAAATTTCTGAACCATCTGAAATACTTTAGAAGCACCGAAGTATTTGAAGCAGAGTAAACGGTAAAATAATTCGAGATAAAAGAATCAATTCAGAAAAAGAAAATGTAAGAAAGATCAAATTAATTTTTAGATTATATTATTTAAAAATCTCAAGTTTTAATGTTAAAAGGTTTGTTCTTTCAGAAAATCACAAGCTCTGTTCGTTTGTCAAGCACTAACTTGAACTGAACACGTTTTTATGACGTCACTATACAACTTTGTGCAAGATTATTTTGCACTAACTTGCTCGGTTCAGGTTAGTTCATACAAACGAACAGAGCTCAGATAGTTTTATGACTGGTCGTTATACGCAGACGCGGTTTGAAATTGTTTTCAAACAATTTGGAAATTGTTGCTGTCTGACCGCGTTTCAATCAGAAGTATAAAATAATTTATTTGTCGTCTGTCAAGAATAACGTTGTTCTAACTCCACTTATGCAAATTTGTAATTAATTATTTTATTAGTTTATAACTTAAATGGTAAAGAAAAACATTTGATAAATATAAAATATATCTAGAATTTTAAGAAAAAAAATTTGAGTTCTAAGAAAAATTTTACTATGGTCATGGTCTTTTTTAAAATCCTTTGCTTGGGTTTAAAGTGCAAGCCTACAGTATTATTATTTTCACTTTTAGATAACAAACTATAAGTTGCAAAAAAAACATTAAAAATTCTTCTTCTTCTCTTTCTACTTTTGGCTAGGGTCAACCCTGTTTGCCTTACAGCCACTGCGTCGTTTCCTTTGGCAGTGCCAGATCCTTGAGCACATAAATTGTTAAACGTCCGATAGCAAGGTATATAGATTAAATATATCTACCTTGGTCCGATAGGCAGTTTGCTAGACTTGTCTCCAGAGGAGTCTATAACCCTGGTTTTTATGTTAATGATGGCAATTCATTAACCCAGGACAGGGGCGGATGGGCCCAACGGGAAATTTCCCGGTGGGCCGTAGGTCAAAGGGACCGTGGGCCGTTAATAAAATAAAAATTTTCGGCTGCGACGCTGTTTTGGGCAGTGACAATTACATTTTTGGGTCCCCAGTCGCTAATTTCCCGATAGATTTTTGAAAACCCATCCGCCCCTGACCCAGGAGGACCACCGGTTTAACATGCCTTCCGAAGCACGGAGACTAGTCATAAAAAAGTTTTACTCTTCTCCAGATTTGAACCCGGTGCCTCGCATTTGAAGTTGATCGCGTTACTTGCAAGGCAAATGACCGTCTCTTCAATTCAATTAAAAATTGAAAAGTTACATGTGACGCCACTGATTTTCAGTACAAAAGATGTCAAATACAAAAAACACCGCTGCGTTTTTAGAGACACTTCCATATTCTGTTTATATAAAATTTTAATAAATATATAATTTATGTGCGATAATATAAAATTATAGTTGTAATTTATTAATAATGGGTAATGCCGGAAGTAGTGGCGTGCCACGAGAACGACAAAAATTATACGAAACTGCGCCATCCTCCCCCTGCAAAGACGAACAGGCATTCGTTTTCGATAGAAAACCAGAGAAGTTGATCTACCAGAGTTCTCACGAAGAAGACGAACCGTATTTCACTAAACCTGCCGTTTCAGAACTGTCCTTTGAAGTGTCTCGACCGAGATCCAACACAGTATCGGAAGGCACAAAAATTAATGTTGACGAGAAGTCCCTACCTACAGTATTTCGCTGGGAAGGGGGTGGTAGCGAGGTTTATATTAGTGGAACGTTTTCGGAATGGAAAACATTACCAATGGTCAAAAGCCACGGTGATTTTGTCACCATAATCGATTTACCGGAAGGTGAACATCAGTACAAGTTTTATGTTGACGGTCAGTGGAAACACGATCCCGGATTAAAAATTATTGATAATGGAATGGGTTCGAAAAATAATATGGTAGCGGTTAAAAAGTCTGACTTTGAAGTATTTCAAGCTTTAGCCAAGGATAGTGAGACTAATGGAGGTGATGCCCACAAAGAATATTCTCAAGAAATTCCTGTTAATAAGCCTTGGGAGAAGGTATCTGGACCGCCTATCTTACCACCACATTTATTACAAGTTATTCTCAACAAAGATACTCCACTATCGGTAACTACTTTTTATTTTATTCAGAGTAAAATTTGTAAGGGGTTAACAATTTAATCAGTACAAGTTATGATCACCCATAGATATACATAATATGAAATCAAATCATCATAAATATATGGTTAATTGTGTCAGGCAAAACTATCCATGATCTCGACTTATTTATGATGGTTGCAGCTTGTACTGATTAATTCGAAAGTTTAAGATTGTAAAAATTGATTAGTGATTTTATTTTGTGTTTCTTTTTAGTGTGAACCAACATTGCTACCAGAACCTAATCACGTAATGTTGAATCATTTATATGCTTTATCGATTAAAGATGGAGTTATGGTATTGAGTGCAACTCATCGATACAGAAAGAAATATGTGACTACTTTATTGTACAAACCGATTTAATTGTTTTTATTGCACTAAGTTGCTTATGTAGATCGTTTCACGTTGTTATTATAAAAAATTATGAATTATTTTATGTAATATTTGGCTGTACATAATTAATTTTATGCTTGTAAAGTGTTGTTTATAGTTTAACTAAAAAAATTTAGTTTAATAAAATAAGGGAAGGTTTTATAAAACTGTAAATTATTTTAAATGAATAGAGCATAAGAAGTTATTGGTTATTTCATATTATTTTCTCCTGAGCAATTTTAAAAAATTGAATTCAGCCAACAGGGAAGCCTATCGATTTTCAGACTGAATTTTTTTTTATCAAACTATTCGTAAAACATTCAAGTTGTAGTGGCTAACAAGAAAACCTTTTAGTAACACTTATTGTTAAATCGTAAAGTAAAAATCTGACCTGTATGTAGTTGACTGCTTTAATTTGCAAATGGAACCGCTCGTCTTCTCTGAAAGGAAAGAATATTAATAGAATAATTTGTATTTCAAGTAAAAATACTTTATAATAAACACAGTCACTACCTATTTTAAAAATTTCACTATGCATTTTGATTCACAAAAATTTTAAAACATTTTTTGGTTATTTCAAAATTCAAGTTGGAAGGTTATGATTTGGTTTAGGCAAAAAGAATGAATAATATTTCGAAAATTAATAGTTTTAGATAACATAGCAATATTGAAGACTTACAAGAATATAATCGAACCATGCTGATGCTTTGCCATTTTACACTACACAACACTCCACTCGCGAATCACGAAAACTTTAAAACATTTAAGTGTTTTCATTTAATTGATTGTTATTATTTACTACCTTTCTTATTTTAAACGATGAAATTAAGACACGAACGTTTTTACACTTTACAAAGCAAGAAAAACTATTAAACATTATGTTGGCGTCTGTTCTGCCGCCATTGTTACCATTGTTCAAATTTGATGCTTGAAACAACCTGTTACTCGTTGCTAAGCAACGAATCACGCCAAACGTTAATATTTAAATTTTAAACTGATGGAACTTTGAAATGATTTCTCTCTTCTATTCTTTTATTTTTTACAAATTTATTTATTGTTAACAGTAAATGATCTTTTTAATTTATTAATAATAATTAACGAAGGTAAAAAACCGAAAAAACTAACTGATGATGGATCTGTATACCTATTAGGGCAGCGGTGGCGAACCTATGGCACGCGTGCCAGAGGTGGCACGTACGAAAATTTTAATGGCATCTTAACGATTTACAAATGATAACATTTTATACGCGCTACAAATTAAGGTACGTGAAATAATAGCAATAGTCGAATACATTCAGCTGTGTAAAAACGGCTAAGCAAAAGCAATAGGGAGCGAGAAAGTTTCTTTCCCTTCTTTAACGCTAAAAGGCGCTACCGTCAAGATTTCTCGCTAATTTTCCAATCTGCAAAATAATCCTGCACAAAGTTGTATAGTGACGTCATAAAAACGTGTTTAGTGTTTTGAAATAAAAATTTTTTTTTAATTCTTCCCCTATTAAAAAGTGTTCGGCACGGGAGCAACTCGATTAACACTGTTTGTAAATTTTTGCACTCGTACATAAAAAGGTTCGCCATCATCATTATAATGAGGGAAAAGCATGAAGGTATAATTTCAATCTTAATGCAAACTGACGTAAATAAAATAAAAGAATAGTGTAAAAAAAAGGAACTTACGGTAAATTCTTCAAAAGCCATCATAGTTTTATTCACTAATGCCCGTACTAATAGTCGAAGATCAATCCTCGGATCAATCCTAGATCCAGCGATCCTAGATCGTAACAACGATCTTGGCGTAACAAATAGTCCCGGCTTCGGGTAAGATCGGTGAATTCTAGATTTGATCTTGGATTTGGTAATATATCTAGTAATATTTAGTTAGTTTCTATTTATAACCATTATTAGTATCTATTTTATAACCATAATTTTTTATTTTATTATTAATTTTTAAAAAAATTTTAATTTTCTATATTATATCGTCGTTCCTGTTCAGTTCCTATAATAAAAGTTTTTAAAAATTATTTAATTATTATGAGGGTTAATGCACTATGACAACATAGCAAACACGCATGCGCCACAATGATCCGAGGATTAATCCTGGTCAAAGCAAGATCGGTTTTCGAGGTTCAATATTGATCTCGGATCGTGTTCAATCCAGGATTATTACGACTATTGGTAGCATTTTTGAACGATCCGAGAATTAATCCTTGATCTCGGATTGATCCTCGACTATTAGTACGGGCATAAGCGGCAGGGAAGATATACCTAAAAGCTCTATAGCTTCAGGATTTGCCGATACCGGGGAGGTTAAGTATTTTGGGGTAACTTTAGATGCTAAACTCACCTGGAAATTTCATGTGGATAGAATTGTTAGCAAAGCAACTAGCGTGTTTGAGCTTTTTTGACTGTTGAGTTTGAGAACAAGAGTTATGCGTTTAATCCCAACTTTGGCACTTTTAGATCTGCCACAGCTTTACCTATAGACGAGAATGGAGGACCTATACAAATTATCATAAAAATTACCTAAATTAAGAAATTCAAACCAAGAGACAAAACAGGTCACTTAAAGATACTGGTCTTCTTACAACCAAATCTGTTTGAAAAACCTTTGAATATCGTTCCGAGAACTTTTGACTTTCAAACACCAGTTTGAGGCTGTCATGAAGAAATTGAGATAGCTGACAAACAAAGACAGGCAAAGAAATTTATAGTCTACTCACTCTACTCGACTGCAGATGCTAAGAAGCTTCTTCGTTTATTAAAGAACGAAATCAGACTCATTACGGAGTTGCTTACTGAACACTGACCAATGAGATATCACTCCAAAAAAAATGGGACTGGCAGGTAATGACAGAATTATGCAGACTCTGCAAATCGGAGCTCGAATTATTTATACTTTATGTTTGTATTTATCATGATACGTCCTGCATTTCCTAACCTGAGGGTAAAATAGCCATTTGATGGGCAATCAAAAAGGTTTGAAACTCTACAATCATTTAAATTTTTTATTTACCAATGCCAACCCAAATAAATAGCGATATAATTTATAGATGCCGGCACTGTCCAATAGTAGGTCGATAAGATTAATTCAAAATAGGTATACTTCTTTTAGGTACTAACTGGGTAGCACAAAAATAGCAAATAACAGCGGTACTCCCATCTTACCTATTGACCCCATCTTGCGTCACCCCTAATGAAAAATTTTACATCGACATTGATAACTTCCGAGACTAAAAGCAAAACTTAAACGAAGCTCTCAGGAAATGCATATGGCCACTATGCACTGGAGTAAATTCGTGTACCATGGTTGGTCTATATTTAGGCGTTACACTAAGGAAATGAAGTTATTATCGATTTAAAATTTGTTTTAGAAAGATCAAAAATATAAATTAAAAATTCTAGAAAAGATGAGACTGCTCATGTCTAGGAAAAACAAAAAAAGCTATGAAAAGCCAGAGAAAGAGAAAACTTTATGCAAAGACCCCGTAGTTATCGTCCAAGGAAGAGTCGTGGAAGGAAAGAAAAAATTAAGAGATACATAAATAATAACCAATTTTGGAGAGGATGGGGGCTAGAAAATATCTGTTGCTCCAGATCTTGTATTTTCTCTGAAAGGTTTGGACGGTAAGATAAATTAAAAATTCTATTGAACAATCAAACAAAATGATTGTGCAATCACTTACTTAGGGGCCGTCCATTAATCACGTGATGTATTTTTTGGCATTTTTTAACCCGCCCGCTCCCCATATCATGTGTATTTTTTAGTACCTACAAAAAATCTTATCTTTTTAAATATTTCTTTAATTTTCAGTATCACTATCGCGCGTTTGGCGAAAAAATAAATACACGTGATATATTACTAGACCCCCCTTGTGATATTTTTACCCCTCCCCCCCTTTCGAGCCCCACGTGATTAATGGACAGCCCCTTATTAAATTTATTTTATTCAATAAAATAACTGTAGGTCTGCCATTTACGCCAATGCCGTAAATATGGAAAATCAACGGAAAGTATTAAAGAAATTATGTAACAAACACATGGATGATCATTTAATTCAGTATTTAATGATTTAAGACTTTTTTGTTTAAAAAAAAAACAATGTGGTATGTAATTCTGCAACATGAACCACTGTTGGTGCCTACAGCATAAACACCATAAATTCAGAGACATATTTTTATTGTTTTTATTACAAAAATATCAATAAACGGTTTGCAAAATATAACAAGTAATAAATAATTTACTTAAAAAATAAAAATAATATACAAATGCGAAGTGCAGCACATCAACATTATAGGCAAGAGGGGCAAATTTGAATATTGAGACTGACAAAATTTTACAAATACCAATTTTTGAAACCTAAATCTTAAAATTTATTACTAAACATAATTCTCTTATCGCTTAAAATTCATAGAAAAAAAAAACAACTCTAGAAGAATGTTATCTTCGAGTCACTGGCGGCCCTTCTTCCAATTTTCTCCAAACTACCTGTAAACAATTTAATTTTGAATGGTTATACAAATTTGAAAAATATATGTTGATATAAATAAACACTCTATGACAAAATTTGAGATAAACAATACCCATTTAGGTTTCTATCTAATCTTGGAGTGATTATAAACATTTTTAAACGCTTACTAAGTAGGCAAATATTTGTTTTGTAATAAAATTGATAATTTTGTTTGCTTAAAACAAAATTTTACTTGCATTTAAAATGTACTTACGTTACACATCTCTCTCACTAAAGCTTTTTCCCCATCGTCCATATCAGCTGGAGCAATCTCGGGAGTCGTTTCTCCAAGTTCTGGCATACGTCCTTCGCGTTCTAATTGCTCACGAACTTCTAAAACTTGTAAAGCTCGAACAACAGCTTCTGGGCGTCCACTGAGTGTCCCATTTGTAGATTCCACAGGAATGGCGACACTAGGATCGCCAATTGAAGTTGCCAACTGATTGATTTTATGCGTCAAGCTGCGTTTATCTTCTTCCAATGATTTGATGCGCTGCTCTAAACTTCTTACATACTGCATAGTTTGGTCTAAACAGAAGATTAAAATTAGTGATCCCATCTTCTACAACGGTACAGCCAGCGCAGTCGGGAAGCGGGGTTTCTAAAAACTTACCATTTAAAGTGTTTCTCTGCCTCGCGAGATTTTCGTGTAACAATCTTTCGCGACTTGCCGATCTCCTTGGTGGATTAGTTCCACCCGTGCTAAATTGTTGTGGAATTGCAAGTTCATCTGCATTTGTACTTGAACTAGAACCGTCACCGTCGTCCCTCAAATTTCCACCCGTGGAACTACCACAAGAAGGACAAATACTGCTTCCGCTTCTCTCTTCATCTAAATACAAACACAACTCCTTCAATTCTAAATTGTCTTTTATTAACTCCTGTTGTTTGTTGTCTAACTCGCGTAATTTACTTTGATAAGCTGACACTTCCTGACGCATTACGCTCGCGGTATACCGACCAAATCTTTGCCATTCTCTCGCTAATTTACGTCCCTTTTGTCGATCGTCGTCTAAAAAACAACACAAGTCCCTGAGCTCCTGATTGTCGTCAGCGAGGCGTTGATTTGCTTCCTTAAGAGATCGCAATTCGGCTAATAACGTTTGCATTTGCATGTGTCGATTAGAGTCAGGTGGGGCTCTATTATCTCCATCAGGCTTTCTAACAAACTTTAACATATCTGCAGAAGAATGTCTATGAAAATCTTCTTCAGGGAACCTCGTCGGTTGACGGTGCTGTTGAATTCGAGGATCTGGAGGATGTTGAGGTATTCCAGTTTCTTCTAAAGGTCGCTGGATTGGTCCGCGTAGTAAATCTTGATGAATTTGAGATTGCGCTCGCAGATCGTCTTCGAATGTTTTTGGTTGCGCAATTGGTCTACCTTGTGTTGACACTGGATACGGATATGGCGGATATTGTTGTTTGAATCCCGGAGCTGCAGGTACCGAAGAAGTAGGACAATATTTAATAGCTTCTAGTTGATGAGGAGCCTTTACATTGTTTTCTTGAGTTTTTGTAGGATACTGTTTGGTATCCTTAGCCGATGCTGGATGTTTAAGAATTCCAATAGTTGTAGGCGGAAGAGGCGGTGGTTGATAACGCGGTGGTACCGAATTCCCAGCGTCGGCTGTCGATGACTTAGCTGCCAAATATTGTTGTTGTTTCTTGTTGTTTGACATGTTAAAAAAACTCATAAATTAACAAATAGCTATACAGACGAAACCATCTTGACGCCTTAATTTCTTATCGCGAACAGAAGCAAGAATCGCACACTTTCTGATGGCTTTTAATTTGATGTGGGTCACGAAACTGGTTCACAACAATGACCTCTTCCATAGGTACACATTAGAAATTTCTCCGCACTTTTCCTCACGATGACGACGACACAACATTTAAAAGTCGCACATACTTTACGAATCGTATTAACTTTTATAATAATAACAATAAGTCAATTTAAATCGCTTAAACCCGCTTTGTGCACTCGTACAAACAACATGGCCGTTTAAACACTGATATTTCTTTAACGTCATCAGTTTGGTATTTCTTTGCCCCCGAGCAACAATGGTTCCACTGTGAATAAGTACAAGTAAGATGGAAAATATGCAAGGTTTCTCGTATCTCCCTCTACTCATTCAGACATAATAAGGAAGTTATTTTACCTAGTACCTACCTGGTATATGACCATTATTTCGTACCAAAAAAATTGTCCATAGCATTGCTACTTCGTTAAAAAATACTTAAGAAGATGTATTTGACCTACATTATTTTATAAGAAAAAGAAAATTATGTAAATAGAAAAGAACTGTTTTGAACGTGTTGAACAATTTGGGTACTGTACTATAGTGGAATCTGCAGCGCAATTAAAAGAAAATTTAAATTAAAATTGAAAAGTTGATTTTGTTTTTTACGTAAAAATAAAAATATTTCAAAAGAAAAAATCATGTTATAATGGTATTTAAATTTTGGTAGGTACACGTTGCCTTTTCATGTTTAATTTAAACCCAAAGTAGATCAATTTAAATTTAAAAAAAATATCTGAGGGGAAAGGACTAGGTAATTACTTTAAATTTTCACCCTAATTTATTTCTTATTTTGTATTCACTCACTTCCTGCCCACCCATTTTGTTTTTGAGATATTAGATATTGAAAAATTTCCTAAAGGGGGTAACTGGACACACAAGCTAATGTTAAATTTCGAATTTGGGTTTAAAATAGTTTAAATTCTAAATCATTTTTGGCAGGCTCGTAACCAAGTTATATTAGCGTTTTGAAGATTTTTTACTAATAAGTTAAAAAGATATTGATATTGAATAGAAGCGCCACAGGAATAATTTTTAAAACTTTTTACGCTCAAATGGTCTAATTTAAAATGAATACAATTTCGAGATACAAAATTATTTGCTGAAAAAAAAACGAAAAAAAGCACAATTTTCAAGAATTTGTCATTTTGAAAAACCGAAGCTTTGATTTTGAGGGTGGCAAGTGCTCCCCCTCCTCTCTGGCTACGGGACCGATTTGCTCATGTTTTATTTTATTTATACATAGGTACTTTTTTAATTTTAAAAATATTTTGATTAACAAGATTTTGAATGAGAAGTTTGATGCGAATAAATGAGTTTTTAAATATTGAGTTTAGACATTGCTTAAGCATAGACCTTATTTTTTAAAATATATTATTTACTAAACATAATGTGTCAGATAACACAAATGTTTATAAATGTGCCTGTCATGCGGAATTCATTTTATTATAAAATAAAATAAAACAAATTTTTGGATTTTCTGATATTTATAATTTTTATTGTTAATTTCCTTTTTCAATACCTTTCTCGTAAAATTTAAGTACCGCTGTAAAAAATTTATGCCCATTACAACGTTGTGTAACATTTTTGAGGATATAATAAAGAACAATAAAATTCACGAGCGTAGCTAGGAGACTTAGCCCACTCTAGAAATTGTTCAGCCCATTATAGAAAAATAAATTTTTTTTAATGTGATAAAATTAAATACATATAGGTTGTTCTTCTCCCTAGCTTAGGGGATATCACATCCATTTCTTCACATTTTACACACAGTGCCCTAACAATAACGGATTGTAGCCTCTCTAGCACTCGAAGCTAACTACAGCCAGAAATGGGCAAAATACATTTTAACCCAGTCAAATTAGACGAAAAATAAGTTCCAGCTCAGAAAAATTATCATCGAGCTGAATTTTGGTATATACACCTTTATTACGTCATTGTAAACAATATGTGAAAAGTCGAAATCGAGATCATGTAAGCTTCAAAGGTTATTCGAAGTCAAAGGTCACGAAAACGACCTTTTTGTAAATAATTCGCTTTTTGTTTATTTGCGATAACAAGTTTTAAACAAAAATTATAGAAGAGATTATCTACAAAAAAAGATTTTATAACATTTTCATGAAAAAGCTATTGTTTTTGCACTAGAAGGCCTACAAGCTAAACAAATAAGAAGGTAAACAAGCTAAAAAAGAAAAAACGGTGTCTGAAAAAAAATGTTTTTCCAACCAAAATCAATAAATTCAATTCATACAAAATTTATTTGCAAAATAATGTTAATTCTCTTTATTATTAGATTTGTTTGGTATCACAGTCTTAGTGGAACCCGAACTACACCAAATGTAATTTTTTATACTAACTTACTCGAAGTAGTTCGGTGTAACATAATAAACAGACCTATTATGTTATAAAATAATAAAAATATAACATTATGCTTAACAATTTTTTTTCCTGATCCTGACTGTATAATGAATACGACTGCAATGTAGAAAAAAAATGTAAAATTTTGCAATTTTATCCTTATTTAGACCAGCAGTCTGGCGTAAATCAAACACGGATGACTGTAGCGCGGGAAACCGCGGTTCAAATCCTGATTGCGTCTGAAATTTGCTGTGATCTAAAGAGTCCAATATCGATCTGTGGACTATGGGGAAGGCAACGGGAAACCACCCCATTAATATTTCCCTAGTAAAAGACCTCTTGGCTTTAGCCAGTAGGATCTTACCAACTTCCGATATCGGATACGGTACTCGAAGAATCCTTATTTAAGGTATCAAGACTTGGAAGTTTGCCAGCTACAAGCAAATTGATAAAACTATGTTGTCGCAGAAGTATCAGCAACCAATTGACGTTCAGGCAAACTCGTACTCTCAATTTCTTCTGCGCGCCATCTCACTTTGCAGGTTACGTTTCTGATCTTTATTTCCTTAATACTGTCCTGTAACTTTACCACCAAAAGGCTAATAATGTTTGAATACACTTTACCGCCAAATTAGGTTGGTAATGTTCTAAAAAGTAGTATGGGTATCATACAAGCATGGTTTGTCAAAACTTGAAGGTTAATTGAAACGAACGTGTATGATAAAAGAAGTAAAGATCAAGAATCAGGAATCCAACCTCAAAGACTGCAAGCAGTCAGGAATTGTGAGTACATATTAGGTCTGTTTGGTACCACAGTCCTAGTGCTACACTAACTACACTACTACAAATTGATTGGTGTAAAAAGTGGGTTGGTAATTGTACCACCAATCAATTTGTAGTAGTGTAGTTAGTGTAGCACTAGGACTGTCGACCAAACAGACCTAATATTACTTATTGTTTTTATTGTATAATCTATTAATTGTTGTTATTTATTATGTAGTAATTTTCAACTACTACATAATATTATTTATTACTATAGTAATAAAATGATTAAATCAGTAATTGCGAATTCTACTGAGCGAGTTAGAAATATTCTTGTGTGTCGCCGTTGGTTGGTAACCTTCTTGTAACATATGTTTTAAAATTTGAATTCAAAAATTCAAAATTTTTACAACTGTTTAATTGCCTTTATACTAATAATAATAATGCAATAAAAATTATAGTTAACGAATACAATGTTTCAATCTCATTGTAATTCGGTAAGGTGTTCTTTGATTTTATACTATCTCTTGTTATTAATTTTTCAATAATGCGAATGACCGGGGTTTTAAACCTTATTCTAAGTTGTAAGAGATTAAAAATTATTAAAATTCATTAAAAATAAACAAAAAAATTTAAATTTTGGTCCAAAACAATAAATTGGCAATAACAACGCAAAATAAGCAAACAATGCAAAAATTAACTCCCCCCCCTCCGTACGCACCACTTAAGTTACATTCATAGATAGTTTTAATTATTATTAATATGATTTGAAAATTTACTTTCTAGCTTCACCTCGTAAGTGTGTTTTTAAAATAACCACAATTTTAAAATTCATTTAGAACTTTATCGGTGAATTATCGACTTAATAAAAATCATTAATTTAAAAACAATAAGCAACTTTTATTTGTTATTGCTTATTAACTACAAGAATTAACGACACAAAAAGCTTTTTGTAATCAGCTGTTTTTGTTTACAAAATATAAGTGTACGCAAGCGCGCCTGGTTTAAATTTGCAAGGTGACCCTTCCACTTAATTGGTGGTTTTCGTGGTAGTGTATTTCTATGGTCGGCAGTAGTGTGATTAAATAAGTTGTTTCTACTGAATGTTACGTGATTTTTAGTTATTCACTTAAATTATGGCTGCACCTCAATCAGACCAAGAAAGAAGGAAGCAAATTAGTGTTAGGGGCATCGCAGAAGTCGAAGACGTCGCCCAGATCAAGAAGACCTTTAATCGACACTTGCATTACACTTTGGTGAAAGATCGAAATGTTGCAACCCCCAGAGATTATTATTTTGCTCTCGCTCATACCGTAAGGGATCATTTGGTTTCTAGGTGGATCAGAACCCAGCAACATTATTATGAAAAAGATCCAAAGGTAAGCAATTATTTCCTAAATTTTGATTTTAATTTCAAGAATTTTCATATGTAATTATTCTCAAGTATATAGGGTCCTTACGAATTTATTACATAACGACGAGATAGTCAAGGTCAACGACACGATCGGCTTTCATAGTTCATGTTTAAATTTATAAAGACGAAAGCTCTTCAAATTCCAAAACGTTAAAAAAGCGCACATGGTTTAAACATTCCCAATTCACACTTCACATCCTTAATTCTTTTTAAAGTCAAGTAGTAAATATTTCTTATAGGATAAGATAAAACAGTTTCCATGCGGTGTAACATGTGAAATTTGATAAAAAATATAAAATTAATTTATTTTTAAGGACCTGTGACACTTGACAAAATTTTGTTTAAAACTTATTAGTACAAAATGGTAACTAACCAATGGAAAACGCGTATCCAATGTCCAACGGACATTTTCTATTGGTTAGTTACCATTAAAAATAAGTTTATTTTTTATTGGCCTTAAAAAGTTTCTACGCTGTTGTTTTCTCCAAATTATTGCGCGAGGAAAGTTTAATTAAAAAATCTGTGCCGCAGGCGATTTTTCAAAAATTTAGAAACCGTGCTCTTTAAAATTAACTAAAATTTTTCTTTTATAATTGGGCGGAGCTAATGTGCAGAAACGAATATTCGTTCGGTCCGTTTACACATCGACACCGGCACGTTCTCCTTCCACATTTACTGCGCAAATATTAGGCGCCGCCCAATCACAAATGAAAAATTTCAGTCGACTACAACTGTAGGAAAAAACTACATTCCTTAAAAAAAGCTTATATTCAATAAGCTTATAGATTTTGAATTTACTACAACATCCCAATTTGAATAAAATAAATTCTATAGATGCTGAAATATACCGCGAGCTTTTAATCGAAACTATGCAAGAATGATAAAAAAATACAGATAACGTATAATCCATTTTTCTAAAAATTGAATGTTAGGAAAGGAAACTTTCAGAAGGACTTCTCTTTAGCAGAGAGCCAGAGCATTCTTGGGACTGTTTTTTCCAAAAAAAACACGATTTGTTTATCAAGTGTTACACTTGGGGCGCTAGTGCATCAATAATGGATAGGTAGGGGGCTAAGCCCCAGAAGTCTCTCTTTATCAGTGTTATCAAATACTTTATAATAATTATTATTTATTTTAATTATTATAAAGTATTTGGTGTTATCAAAATTATTATCAAAATTTGTATAAACTGCTATGACTCACCGAGAAGTATTTTGCATAATAATTATTATGTATTAATGCTAATAATTGAAAAATTGATGTTTACTTGGCTATTACATAAAATTCAATTCCGTGACACGATGCAGTTCTATTTTTACTATTTCTGCTCCAGACGAATGAATTTAAATTGTCGATGATAACAGTTGTGATTAAAATATAAAACAATTCAATCATAACATAATGATGCCCTCTAAATGACTGAAATAATAATTATTCTTTCATTGAACCACGATTAACCTACGCATAACTTTATCAAGATCACATCGTGGTCATTAAATACCTAATTTTTAATTTTAGTGCAAAGTTCAAAACAATATTTAGAAATCATGATAATCATTTTTTTTAATTTAATTTTCTTTTTAATTCCCTTAGTTTGCATAATAAGCAACGACGAAACTAAACAATTTTAAATTGCAAAAATAAGTTCATTTGAGAATTTGCCAAATTTTAGAAAATAATAAAATTCTTTTTGGTTTATATCCAATTGTATACACCATTTTCTAATAATTCTTTAATTTGCCAAAACTTTACACACCTGCACTAATTTATTTTTGAAAATTGCACACCTGTTCATTTTTGAAAATTGTTTAAAATAGGGGGTGAGGAGGTCAACTGCAACTGTTGCCGCACAATAAAAGAAACTCACAATAAGAAAAGATGTTCAAAAATGTATTATTACAACATGATAATTATTTTTTTTATTATTTATATTATAAATTCGGATTTGAACGTATTGCAATATTTTCTGATTTTTTTATAACTATAGAATTGAACATCCGTCCAGTTTCTCTACCCCGGTGATTCTTTTATAATTTAAATCTTCAAAGTTCAAAAATCTACGCAAATGATAAATCTTAATTGGTTTTACTTAAATTTTGAATAAAAATAATGTAACTAGATTTGCTGTTAAAATTTTTGGCTGCCTAAAAGCCAGATGTAGTTTGGTTTCATCAATAGCTACCAAACGACTAGTTTTTCGTTAATAATGCTCGTAACTGAAGTCCTTTCCCAACTTGTCTATAGATACCGCACGAACTATAATCTTGACTCCAAATCGATTTTTGTTCTCATAAATTTTATTCGATATATCATTTTTCAGAGGATGTAAGGCATGGAAAAATCATTTTAGGTCTACCTAATTTAGAGGATGATTTTTAAATTTTAAGGGAGGAAGTTTTCTTCTGGAAAACTGAACCTTGATGGGTATTCGATTTGATCCCACTCTATCGAGTATGTACCAAATTGTTTTTCCTAAAAGAGCGCTATAAAGTTAATTTGACTGCATTATTTATTACCTAAAATTTTGAAAACGGGACTATGTTGCCTCCCCCTCTTCTTCCAAAGCTACCCAATACGATAAAGCAAACAAGTTCGGCATTGATTCAAATAAATTTTTAAGGAATAATAAAAATGAAACAAAGAGTCATGCTTATGAAAATATAAATTAGATGAAAGGTCGTATTTAATCATTTAATGGTTAGTAAATAAGATTTTCCATTTTTTTAAACTAATACAAAGGTCATGGGACACTTAACAATTTACAATTTCTAAATCATTAATTTTTAATTCTATAACAAATATTGCGTGAATATAAAATTTTTTTATTTCAGAGAGTTTACTACTTATCATTAGAGTATTACATGGGAAGATCACTTCAAAATACCATGATAAATGTAGGAATTCAAACTGCATGTGACGAAGCTCTTTATCAGTTAGGTTTAGACATTGAAGAACTGGAAGACATCGAGGAAGATGCCGGTTTAGGAAACGGTGGTTTGGGTCGCCTAGCTGCATGCTTTTTGGATTCTATGGCCACTTTAGGAATGGCAGCATACGGCTATGGTATTAGATATGAATACGGAATTTTTGCTCAGAAAATTATTAACGGCGAACAGCAAGAGGAACCAGACGACTGGTTAAGATTTGGTAATCCTTGGGAAAAAGCCAGACCAGAGTACATGTTACCCGTAAATTTTTATGGTCACGTTGAAGACACCCCACAGGGAAAAAAATGGGTCAACACTCAAGTTGTTTTTGCTCTACCCTACGATAATCCTATTCCAGGATACAATAACAACGTTGTCAACACCCTCAGATTATGGTCTGCTAAATCACCAGTCGAATTTGACTTAAAATTTTGTAAGAAACAACAAACAGTTTTTTTTATTATTTCTTTATTATAATATTCTTTACAGTCAACGATGGTGACTACATCCAGGCTGTTTTGGACCGCAACTTGGCCGAAAATATTTCGCGTGTTCTTTATCCAAACGATAACATTTTTGAAGGCAAGGAACTTAGATTGAAGCAAGAATACTTTATGTGTGCTGCAACTCTTCAGGATATTATCCGTCGGTTTAAAGCAGCCAAATTTGGCAAGAGGGATCCAATCAGGACAGATTTTAATCTGTTCCCAGATAAGGTTGCTATTCAGTTGAACGACACTCATCCATCTTTAGCAATTCCCGAATTGATGAGGCTTTTGGTCGACGTAGAAGGTTTATCATGGGAAAAGGCTTGGGAAATTACTACCAAGACTTGTGCTTACACTAATCACACAGTTTTACCTGAAGCTCTTGAAAGGTGGCCTACTGCAATGTTGGAACATATTCTTCCGCGACACATGGAAATAATTTACCACATCAATCATATACATCTCGAAAATGTAGAAAAAATGTGGCCTGGTAATTGGGATAAAATGAGAGCATTGTCATTGATTGAAGAAGACGGCGAGAAGAGGGTTAATATGGCCAATTTATCTATTGTAGGATCTCATGCCGTCAATGGTGTTGCAAGGATTCATTCTGATATTATTAAGCAGGATTTGTAAGTTGCACTAACATTTTGTTTTCCAATAATGGCCTAAACTGTTTATTTTTTTCTCAGATTCCACGACTTTTACGAAATGTCTCCTGAGAAGTTTCAAAATAAAACAAATGGAATTACTCCGCGACGCTGGTTGTTGTTGTGTAATCCTGGCTTGGCAGATTTAATATCTGAAAAGATCGGTGAGGAGTGGATCATTCACTTGGATCAATTGCAATTGCTCAAACAGTATGCAAAAGACAATAACTTTCAAAGGGCTGTAATGCAGGTGAAACAAGAAAATAAACTTAAACTTGCTCAGTTATTAGAGAAAGACTATGGAGTGAAAGTTAATGCCTCCTCCATGTTTGATATTCAAGTGAAGCGAATCCACGAATATAAGAGGCAGTTATTGAACTGTTTACATATTATAACCATGTACAATAGGATAAAGAAAAATCCTACTGGTAAATTTGTACCTAGGACGGTTATGATTGGAGGAAAAGCTGCACCTGGTTATCATACCGCTAAAAAGATTATCAAACTTATTAATTATGTTGGAAATGTAGTTAATAATGATCCAATTGTTGGGGACAAATTGAAAGTTATTTATTTGGAAAATTACAGAGTGACCCTGGCCGAGAAAATTATACCTGCTGCAGATTTGAGCGAACAAATTTCTACAGCTGGTACCGAAGCTTCAGGTACAGGAAACATGAAGTTCATGTTAAATGGAGCTCTTACAATTGGTACTTTGGATGGTGCCAATGTTGAAATGGCCGAAGAAATGGGAAATGATAATATATTTATTTTTGGTATGACCGTGGATGAAGTGGAAGCATTGAAGAAGAAGGGTTACGATGCATATGAATATTATAACAAAAATGCAGAATTGAAACAAGTTGTGGATCAAATTCAAAACGGATTCTTTAGTCCTGGCAATCCTGACGAATTTAAAGATCTTACAGATATTTTGCTGAAGTGGGACAGATTTTATCTGTTTGCCGATTATGAAGCTTACATTAAGGAGCAGGATAAAGTTAGCAGTGCTTATGAGGTTTGTTTATAAATTCAAATTTGTAACTAATTATTTATATGATTTGTTTACATTTAGAATCAAAATCAGTGGTTGGAGAAAGCCATCCATAACATCGCATCATCTGGTAAATTTTCTAGTGATCGTACAATTATCGACTATGGAAAAGATATTTGGGGAGTGGATCCTAACTATCACAAGCTTCCAGCACCCCATGAGAGAAAGGATTAAAAGTGATATGAAACAACGAAATTTGTATATATTTTCTTGTAGAATATTTTTAGACTTTAACGTTAAAATTTTTGAAAAGTTTAATGATGTTGAAATTATAGGAATTCATTAATTTTTTAATGTAAGACAATAATTTTGTGCAATATTCCTGTTACTAAATTAAAAGACATCGATAATTGTTATGCTGCCTAACTTCATTTATTGTAAGTTTGATTGCCAAACTAATTTTAATGACATTTTATTTGTGTTTTTGGTAAATTTTGTTTGTTTGAATTGTAAATTTTTATAATTGACGTAAATCATTATTTGATTTATCTCTTGTAAAAAATTAAGAGAGTAATTATTATGGATGTTTGTTGAAATTTTATTGTTGTAATTAAATTTTTGCTTTATGCCTTAATAATTTATTTAATGTTCCAAATGGACATACTACATTTTTTTTATAACAATTGTTATTGCGAAAAATATATCGGGTATATGGGTGACAAATTCAAAGTTTAAGGAAAATTATAAAAGTACCTGTAGATAGATTTCCAAAATAAATTTTACAACAGAAAAAAGATTAAATCAACAATACATTGTAGGTAATAATTTTTACTACAAATGAAAGTTTCTAACATTTTCTTTTTAACCGACTTCAAAAAAAAGGAGGAGGTTATACAATTCGGTTGTATATTTTTTTTTTTTAATGTTTGTTACCTCAGAACTTCGTTATTTATAAACCGATTAAAAAAAATTTTTTTTATTTGAAAGCATATATTTTCAAATTGGTCCCATAAAATTTTCTTCAAAATCGGTTCAGCAGTCTGGTTTTTACATTAAAATTACTGCAATTTTTAAACGTAGGTTGAAATGTTTTGCGAGAATCGAGAGGTAGTATGTTGTGCATTGACATTTTATAATGTAATATATAATTGACATATGTGCATATGACATATAAATATGTCATCCAAGTAAACAAATTTGCGTATTTTTGCTTTCCTGTTAGTTTTTTCATCGAGTGGTGTTTCCTTTACGGTTACTAGAATAGTCCTAATTGCCTACCTTCCGCATAAAACGAGTGGTAGGAGAAGAACTCTGCAGAAAGTATCGGCGGTGTTAGGATGGCACAAAATTTTACCTCTGGATTCTCGCAAAACATTTCAACTCATGTTTAAATTTTACCTATTTGGACTAACGGAGTAATGTTCGACGTAACTTCAAAATACGCTTCAACATCCATATAGAGATGGATGTTGGAAATTAACCAAGTTAAAGCTCGATTTAATTTTTGCATATTTACGACAAAATCCTTACAGCGTGAAAGATTCTCCAGACTTTCTACAACCAAAACTAAACCAGCTTGGTTTGAGGTCAATGGTAACTGCTCAGCTATTTCTACAACATCCATTTGCAAATAAAATAACCTGCCCCTTACACCAATTTTGACTGAAGCGGTTCAATGTTGCCCAGCCCTGACTTTGAGTAATTGAAGTACTACTTTTAGGGCCGGTTCCACCAACTCTGATTAAATACTATAATTATGATTAGTTGGAGTTAATCACGGTTAAATGAAAATAATAAAGTTGCATTTAGGAATTTCTCCCGTTCCTCGCTTGTTAAAAGGCGCTCTCATATGGGCAGCGCGTTTTGTAAGTCTACCCATATTCGCATTTGATAAATTATTTACACAACGCAAAATTCACTAAAAAGACTAAAATAAAAAACTTTTTTACAAAAAAATAAAACCGACTTCAAAAAAACTACTACGAAAAAATGCACTAAAAAGTAAAAAATAATTTTTTTAATGTGTCTGCCACATTTTTGGAGTCGGTGCCAGCCAAGGTTAACAAGCGCGTATCAAAAGGCCCACAAATGATCAACCTAGTGCTCAACTTAGTGTGCAACCACTTTGTAAAATTACATGCCGCCACGTGTGTGATTCTACTCTAGGTTGACGACTAGGTTGCTCTGTTTGTGGGCCCCTTTAACAATACAATTAATGTATATTTTAGAAAACTTCCAAAAATGTCTTAATAAATGCTTGGCTGGCACCGACTCCAAAAATGTGGCAGACACATTAAAAAAATTATTTTTTACTTTTTAGTGCATTTTTTCGTAGTAGTTTTTTTGAAGTCGGTTTTATTTTTTTGTAAAAAAGTTTTTTCATAATCTGAAATTAAAGTTTTATAATTCAAATTCGAACAGGTGCTACTCTGAATTTTGAAATTATCCATTTTGTAGAGAATTTTTTATTTCTCAATTTTAGTTTGATGAAAATTTTTGCTAAAAATTTGGGAAGAAGTTTACAGGCATCCACAGACGTTTGTCTAGAGAGGGGTAAGTCTATGTTTCAAAAGATCATTTCTAGTTGTTGAGGGATTTTTTTACACAACTATCAATGTTCTTTTTATGTATATACAGGATAAATTTTAATACTTAATAAACTTGTAAGTAAATAAATAATTCTTTTGTTAATCCTGCAACTATGCAACTTTGACTACTAATTTTAACTTCTACTTTTACATGACCCCTATTTTACTCCAGCTTTTATGTGACCATTTTTTCAAAACTAAAATATGGGAGCAATTCATTAGGTATCTAAAAACATTTTTTGTTTTTGTGAAAAACTACTATATAAACCACTACAGTAAAATGTCACTTTTCATTCTTCAATTTTAAATGTAATTGGAAGTATGGGCAAGCTTTGGATCAGTTTTCAAAAGCATTCTGGACCTTACAAAGGGATACTCATGACCAATAGGCAATCAATCATATACAAAATGTTTTTCTTAACTCATTGTTATGTATTTTTGTTTAACATGATCAAAGCTATTTAAATTATCATTTATAACGTTGTTGCCATTCAAAAATAATGGTTTTTGAATATCTGAATATTTTTATTTCATTTCTTCTTCGTTTTAAGGTGTAGGCAATGTTTGCTTGTTCCGACTTTATAGATTTCTCCATCGTTTTCTTGGGCGGCCAACATATTTTCTCCTTTTTTTTTGTAGATCTTCTCGTATTTTTATATGAGAGGATCTTCTTTGAAATTCTGTCGTTTTCCATTCTATCGATGTGATTTACAGTTTTCTATATATTTCAAGATCTGATTATTGAAAAAGATACGTAATTCATCGCATATGTCTTCATTTCTTATTCGATCTATTCTTGTGCAGCTTTTAGTTCATCTCATGAATATCATTTCATTTAATTTTCAAAATAAGAAGATTGTTTTTATCTCAAAAACTAGAGTATAGAGAAAATTTGATATAGGTACTTATTTTCGTAATCGGGAAACCAGACTTACTCAAAATCGACTTCTAAATTTCACGCCGCAGAATCATTGTTCTCTTGTATTATAAATCATGAATATAATTCTGACTAAAAATAGTAGATTGTTCTACAAGTAAAGAAAAGTGATAGTTTTCTATTGAGTAAAAATATTTTGATTGACGAGTGTAGCAAAACAACTTTGGCGTCTTATAATAATTCAAAAAGTTATTGATAAAATTTTATGTCAAAAAAGCAGGCCATTGAAAAATTTAATAATGTATAATTAAAGTGATAAAATTGTATGGTTTGTAGTTTGTATTGTAGGTACATACATACATATGTAAGGTATATAGATATTTCACAAACGATGCACAATTTAAGGAAATTTTCTTTTTCTTAATGTATTTTCTAAAATATTATAAAATTACAACAGTGCATACAGTGAACCTTTTTGTACGTAGTACTACTTATAAATTTATTAATCAAAAAATTAAATTCAAAATTAAGTAGGTAGGTACGTAAGTTAAAAAATGTAACACATATTTCTTCATGATGTAAAATCAATTCTCTTACTTTTTATAAATAATAAATTATATAAATAATCTTCGTAGAAATGACTTTCAGTAAAATTATTGCTGCTGATAACAAAAATTTTGTTTTTATTTTACCAATATATACCTACAAAAAGAATTAAAATTTTTTAGAAATTTATTTTTAGACAAAATAAAAAATATTTGCATAGTTAAAAATTATACCCTTGCTATGCATTTTAAAAGATTTATAACAGTTTGTGAAAAACAACATTGTAGATATTTACAACGAAGTTACGAATTTTTGCAGATTATTAAAAATAGCACTTTTTTGTACACTTTTATGAAAAATTGTAAAAGTACCTACCTTAGACAAACGAAATTTTAATTGTTATTGGACACTATCAAACAGATATAATGAACAATTAAAAAAAAATAACAAGTTAATGTTAATGTAAAAAATAAATTAATGCTTGAATATAAATCACAGTCTATAATTAACTTGTAATTTATTTAAAATAACTCATAATATAATTTTCACAAGTTCAAAACTCAAAATATTTTATACTATATTGAATCCTGTAGATGCAAAACTCGGTAAATGCAAAATAACGAAAATTGAGTTAAGAACGTCATCTTATAGTAGATTGTCTACTCTATCTGAATCTGAAGCAATAATATAAAAAAATTTGCTTTCTACCATATAAAATTGAATCGAAAATACACGATTTGTTGCAAAACTAGGTTTTTACTTGTGAGAGATAGCTGCAAAACTCGGTTTTTGCTTCTGACCAATTGCGCGATAGTATAATGAGCCACGTGATGACATGATTTTAATAGATTTTATCCAATACCTGCAAGTAAAATAACTTTTACATTGACATTTCTAAGCAACCAAAGTGGGTTTTTATTCACTAGCGAGCGAAAATTTACTTTCGCTCACTACTGAAAAATGTTTTAGTCCGCAAAATCCAATTAAACTCTAATAATTTAAGTTTATAGAATTTATTTAAAAAGATTGAACATCTAAATTATTAACACTAACATTTCCATGAAAATTAATGACGCCTGATGATAATTTTGATGTAAAATCGCAGAATTTTATTAAAACTCAACAAAAAGTTTAGTGTGTCAAATTGATTACTGTCACAAAATTATAATGTCATTTCAAATTTTTGATTTTGAAATTTTCATTTTACTTGCAGGTTTTGGATAAAATGTCGTATGCCACTCTTGAGTAAAGATATTTTTATCCACTTACGGAAGATAGCATACTCGGCGTTGCCTCGTATGCTAAACTTTTCGTTCGTAGATAAAATGTATCTTTACTCAATTGTCCCATAAATTACTATTAAACTGTCTTGTTTGTTCGGCAGTGGAAGAGTTTCAATTATGATTATTTAAAGTTAACTTTTTTTCATTTTGATAAAATTATTATCTTATTAATGTTGATAGTTATAATAAAATGCATCGTTTTAAGAGTTATTACAAATTTATTTCTTGATAAGCGTTGAAAAACTTAAGTTTTTGCAAGCATACTGATGCAAAACTCGGTAAATGCAATTTAATTTTTAAATTTGGTGGTTGCTGTTTTTGCAGATACGTTTCAGATCTAATTAATTAATTTCTTTGTTATTATAGGCACCTACTATAAAAATATAAAAGCGCTAAGTTGTTTATTAAAGTCAAAAACTGTTTTTTGTGAATACCCACAATTACGACGTTTGCATTTACCGAGTTTTGCATCTACAGGACTCATATTATATATTTTTTGTCCACATTTAACGTGCATCAACTACTAGGCTATCATCATTTTTTAATGTTCATTTTTAAAATTTTATTTTTAGTTTCTTGCATATTTTTGTTTGTTCTAAGTATTTTGGGTCTTTTTCTTATTGGCCCAATAAACGTTAGGGAAATTTGAACCCACATCTATGTATTCGTATTCTCTTATTATGTTTCTCTTAAGTTAGGTTTCACTAGGTGAAATCTTTTTTCTAAATTTTCTACAAAGAAGCATGATAAAATTGACTTATTATTGGGTGTGTTTATACATTATCCATGTATACATGTATACATGGATACATGTATACATAGTTTGCTAAACATGAAGAAAGATGAGGTCGAAGCAAAATTATTTAATTTTTACACAAGTTTTTCTGATTGAAAAGACAAAAAGAGCGAAAGTATCAAATCAGTGATTACCCAAAGGTGTAGTTGGAAAGCACATGTAAACATGTGACTAGATAGTATACCATACTTTAGCAGGGAAACTCCTAAAAATAACAATCAAAATTCCAAAATTATGATGTTCTTCGTAAGCAAAAATTTTGAAGGACATAATTTGAAAATTTCTCGTGGTTAAAGTATTGCAAACGACTAAATTCAACCCCGATTGTGAGATTTTATAAATGCAAAATTATGCACAAAACAATACATAAATCAAATTAAGATAAATATGTGGTACCTACTTAAATTAATTATTTTATTAATTTGCTAATTTAAAAAAGTTAAATGCAACCTTGTGTAAGGTATTCAAGTTCAATAGACAACTTTTCTTATAAATTTTGAATGGAGGCCGGTAAATTGCGCCAGCGGTCAATATTTTCTTGCCTTTTTTTGATCGGTAGCTTAAGGACAACTAGCAAATTGCGCCAGCGGTTGGTTAGGGAGCTTATGTTGTAATACCCAATAAGTGGAGTACTTACTAGTAATTATAATATTATGTAATTCCCACAGTGGCGTAGTTTTTAGAAGGTTTCAAAATATGTGCACCGTATGAAAGTAACTGTGTGGGGGGGGGATCATTTTAGTTATAAAACGCAATGAAAATGTTTTTGATATAATTTTTAGAAAAATATATAAAAAAGTAACTGTAACCTACGCACAGCTGTACCTCTCCGCGCAGATTCAATTTCTTTTGCATCATTTCTAAAACGATATAGAAAACAAAATATAAACAATATAAACAACAAAATATTATTATAATTAATGAATATTATTATTATTTATTTTTCATAAATATCTTCAAAATGATGACATATACGTTTTAGAAAATCAAATCTGCTTAGTTCCTTCGATTGATACAATGCTATGTTGAATTGCAATGTTTTTGGCTTGAGTATAGTTTTAGTACGGATTTGCTTCTGTTGATTAATACTATCGATTTTAACGTAAACAGAAATTTGCATATCTAACACGGCGTCCAAAAATGTGTAAAGGTCTGGATAAGATGTATGAAAATTTTTAGCAAAATAATTGTGGCAAGACTCGCAGGCGTTAGTTGTTCGGAACATATTTGATGTATTCGATGCCCAAATGTTTGGGGGGAACAAAGAATTTTCTTGTATGTATGTGTTATGTAGATATGAAGAATATTTAGAAAGTCTGGCATCTACGGGCATAATTTGCATTAAATCTTCATGAAAACTTTCAGATACTTTTGCGGGGTTTAAATACTGCAGCCCAAATGTCCATTTCAACCAATTTCCAATAAGCGAATTTTTATCTTGATATTCAGTTGAAAGTCCAAATTCTTTAAGTTTTTGGTACCACGCTTGACTGACATGAAAACGACACCCTATAATTTCAACATTCTGCCAAACTTTCCGTATACTGTTTTGAATGGCTTGTTCAAAATCGGCAACAATCGATGTAGGTTGGAAACGTATATTAAACTTTTCAAGGCAGATATTTACCAACGTTTGAAAACAATTGATATACGTATGTTCTGATTTGTTCGGCAGGAGACAAAATGCCAAAGAAATATAATGACCATTTTTGAATCCATGAATTGTAAATAATTGCTTAAAGTGTTTCGTACAAGAATCAAAAGTACCGTCCACATATATACTGTCTACATCGCATAAACACTTCAAATTGGTTTCAGATGAAAATATAACTAAATTTTGAACACTGTCGTTAACCATCAAAAAGTTTTCGCCGCGGTGTGTTCTGATATTTATGGAGTCTAATGCAGAATGCACGTCCTTAATAGATGTTGGAAGGGGGGGGGCGTTGTTTTCTAGCTTCATTGTAGGCATTGCGCTTTATCTTTGTAATATCAACAACGTTTATCGGAACAGACGGATTTTCCTTTAAAACAGCATTGACAACTTTAGCCGGTGGTGCATGCTTCCAACCATCTTCAAGAATTTTTCGTTTTGTACCTACACTTATTATTTGTCGATTTAACTTACCTTCATCTTCCACATGATTATGATTAAGGTTCTCTTTACTTCGAATGCGACTCCCAGCTTCTCCTGTGGTGTGCAAAGTTGCACGACATTTTTTATCAGTACATCGCCATCTTATTTCACCGGTTTGCAATGTGTTACTTTGACGAAACTTAAACCCATCAACTACCAACAGCACATGTCCACGTTCGCTCACAATTTCTTGCATAACTTGAAGCCCAAAAATTACAAAGTTTTGAAATTATTTAATTTGCTTCTATTCTCTCTCTATGCTGATTTACGACCTAATAATACCAACTTTAAGTTATATTAAATTTAAATTTGAATTGCATATTAAACAGGGTTAGGGTAAAGGTGACGTATCTGCTAAAATTCAAAAATAGAAAATGTCTAAATTAACGTAAAAATAAGTGAAAGTCCTACAGTGTGAAAATACGGGCTAAATACACCTCTGTTAAATTAAGACCCAAATTTTTTTCAATAGTACTAATCCTTTTGTCAAACAAGCAATGGATTAAAATTTAACAACCTTTTTTTGACTTAATTTACGGTCAGCCGCAAAAATTTTTGGCGCAATTTACGGGTAGGATTAAAAAAACCCTTGACCGCTGGCGCAATTTGCGGTCCCCGTTTTGAATTAGGTACTAACATTTAAACAAAAATATTTGATTTATTTATGATAATAAAATTAAGTAGGTACTTAAATAAATTTGTTATCTTTGGTACAACTTTTCGCATGAGCCTTTAGTGTGGATGTTACAGTTAAAACCCGAAATCAGTTAAAACCCGATCTAACTAGTAAATTCTAGTTTTAACTAACCGCCTTAGTAAATTCTAGTTTTAACTGAAATAAGTTTAGTTAAAACTAGAATTAACTGATTTCTAACAAATTTCTTCAGTAAATTCTAGTTTTAACTAAAATTATACCAGTTAAAACTAGAATTAACTGAATACTAACAAACTTCTTTAGTAAATTCTAGTTTTAACTGGTATAAGTTCAGTTAAAACTAGAATTAAGTAAAAGTAGACTTAATATTAGAAAATAATTGTTTTATTAAGCAATTATTTTATAGATTATTTTTATTATATTCTACTTATTGCCACATGGCATGCTGTTGTGACATTTTGAATTGTAAAGTGCATCTGGCACTTATTCTTGAGTCAAAAAAACTTTAGAATTTTCTTTAATTTTTTTTTGTCATCGTCACTTTCGAATAGGTAAATTTAACTTTTGTTCAGAATTGCATTAGATAGTAATGGAAACCAAACTGTACGGTTTTTAACGATTCGATAACGAACAATCTCGAAAAGTTACCAAATAGGGGGGGGGGAGGGAGAGTTAAGCTCAGTTTCCATGTATCCGTTTGTACGTTTATCCGATCGTACAGGAGCGCTCTCATTGGTCCAGTTACTTTAAAAGTGACAATGACAAAAAAATTTAAAAAAATTCTAAAGTTTTTTGACTCAAAAACAAGTGCCAGATGAAGAAATTTTCCTAAAGACTGCAGCGTAAAAAGCTGCCGTTGAATCTGGACAAGGGTTTGTCCGCTGTTCTTGTAAAAAAAATTGCACCTCAAAATGTTGCCTTTGTTTAAAAAGAGAAATTATTTGCAATTCAAAATGTCACAACAGCATGCCATGTGGCAATAAGTAGAATATAATAATAATGTGTAAAATAATTGCTTAATAAGACAATTTTTACTTTAATTCTAGTTTTAACTGGTATAAGTTTAGTTAAAACTAGAATTTACTAAAGAAGTTTGTTAGAAATCAGTTAATTCTAGTTTTAACTGGTATAATTTTAGTTAAAACTAGAATTTACTAAAGAAATTTGTTGGAAATCAGTTAATTCTAGTTTTAACTAAACTTATTTCAGTTAAAACTAGAATTTACTAAGGCGGTTAGTTAAAACTAGAATTTACTAGTTAGATCGGGTTTTAACTGATTTCGGGTTTTAACTGTAACATGGACACTAATTAATTTAAGGTTATTAGCATTGAATAGGTAAATAAGTTAATAAGAATTGCTGTGTTAACAGTTTTATTTGCTTTTCTAAATATTTTTTAAATTATATTTTATGTGATTAAAAATGTCCTTTTTGCAATTTGCTTTTATAGAGAAAAATTACCGCTTTTGAACTTCAAAATTTAAGTTGTTATTTTATTTACAAAAATTATGTCTACCTCTATAATTTGCAACAAAATAAACTAATTGTAACAAGGTTATATTTTAATCGAGAAAATCATTAACTATTCAATTAACAAATTGAAACTTTTGTATTTGAATATATTATATAAACAGTAGTATATAGTAATTGCCCATTATTACTTAAAAGTTCTTTCACATTGAAAGGAACATAAACAAGATAATTACCCTTAATAACCATTTTAAACGTCGTACTATAGAATTTTAATAAAAACAAATTTATGGTTCCTCAACGAAGTGGTTCCTTTTTGCTATAGAAAAACTATTAAATTTGTTATTTTATTTTACATTTTCAAGGCTTTTCTTAGTTTTGCATTGACGGTTTTGCAGATCCTTATTCTGTAGGTACAATAATAAGCTTTCGAATTATTCCATTAAGATCACACCTTTTGAATCCGGTGTAAAGCAGAAGTAATTAATTTTATTAATTTAATTATTATTCAAGAGTCATTGTCAATTATCTTGTGATTCTATTGAATTCATAAGAGTTCGATAATATATCATTAGTTGATTATTTATGTCGAGGTCGTTTACGTCCAAAATACTTTTGTTCCAGTATAAAGTTTTTGAGCAATTAAAAATAAATAATTATAATAATTTATTATAAGACTAAATTAGAAAAAATACAAACCAAACTTAAAAAGATTACATTCTAAAAAGGTTCCACGTTTCTGAGACATTATAAAATTAACAAAATTTACAACTAAATAACTTCAACGTTTCGAGCAAAAATGTAATCAGTTTTGGTTCAGCTGATAATCGCAAATGCAAATTGATTTGCAACAAATTGTAAATTACGAAGTGTGTAGTACACAAGTTATTTGGACACATTCGTAACGAGATAAAAAATTCGTTGTCTGTAGGTATTACATACGAAATTATAAAATAAAATAGCTTTATTTTTGTTGAAATCTTTTAATAGATTCATAGATTTTATGTGATTTGTAAAATTAAAATATTTTTGAAAAAATGCGATTAGGAGACAATATTTCGTTATTCCAAAATGATTTGTGTAAAATGTGGTTTTTTGTGTAAATTTGTTGGTTTTGCGTATCAAAAATCACCAACCACAAATGATTTTTCAATTAGATGATTAATTTTTTTTATCATTTCACGGCCCGGCTGGCAATAAAATAATTTATATTATGCTCGTTTTGTGTATTAATTACGACAACTTTTTAGTTATAAATAAAGTTTTTAAAAACCGGATTATCACTAATTAAAAATAAACGGTTTCATAAATAAATTAATCGATTACTAATGAGAAATGTATCGGTTACTTAAAATGTATCCTTAATTACTTCGAACAAATATTCTTCTTATCGCCCAAGATATGATTCAAAAATTTTACAACAAGAATTTCTTCATAATTCTTAAAACTGGTTAAGATTGTTAACGTATGTGTTGTTAATAATTAGTCACATTTATTTTGTAATAAATATTTATAAATGCGTAAACTTGATTCATATTTAGATTAAATGAAGAGCGCGACCTTGACTAATTTACCTGAAAAGTACAATAAAATATTAGAATGGTAAAATATAGTGAATCATTTTTGCATATTTTTTATTTCGGTTTTTAACCTTACCGGAATTTCCTTTAGCTTCTGTTTTACAAATACTCCCACCGGATTCGGAAATCTTCATTCGCCGTTTTACCATAGTTCTGACAACTAGTGCGGTTTAGTGAACTAATTAATCAAAATGATTGCAATACATTTTGTGGTAGTTTTTGTTTTTTGCGTATCGATCACCATAGGATTTAGGATTGATCTTCAAAATGGAGGTAGGTACTTAAGATTTTTTTAATTTAATTTCTTTTTGAAGAACTAGAAACGTATTAAAATTTTGGGAACCATCGTACCTGAAAACGTTTTCAAATTAAAATTTTTTATTCAAGGGATGAACTAAATTTAATTAGCATTAAAATACTAAAAAGACATATTTAGAATTTAATTTGTTTTAAAATTTATAAACGAAAATTTGATTATAATATACAATTTGTGTACGTTTTTAGAATTTATGTGACCCCGAGGTTATTGTGATATTATTCTTGATAATCAGTCACATTCAAGAAATATTAATTTTTCACGAATTTGCGAAATTATAACGAATGACTAAAATAATATTTACGTGCAGTAAATTTATGAAGAATTCGAAACAGTTAAATAACCTGTGTATATGACGTCCATCTACCTGTTTCACCAAAAGCTGGAATTCATTGATTTACTGTATTAAAATTAGTGACGAAAAAAATGGTTTTTTTGGAAAAAGAAACCACGAAAAAAAAATTTAAATAAAACTTCAAATCAAATCACTTCACAATCAATTCATTGTTTTTTTTATATTTTATCTTATAAACATTTTGCTTCACAAATGCGATCTTACCATAATGAGAATTTAAATTTGCAAATTATTCTTAAATCTTATGACGCCATTTAGCTTCAAGTTTGCACAACTACAATTTAAAGTAATCGTACAAAAAACAAATTATCTCATAAAGTAATTTTTTATTGTTTTTTAAGCTTCATGAATATTTATTTTTGGGTTTTTTTCGTATATTAAATTTTAAAATCTTGACCGTATAAAATTAAATTTATAAAAATATTTGATGTTCAAGGTTTGTAAACATAAAACTATTAATTTCAGGTAAAGCCAAATCTCCGTTTTACCAAGCTTTTAATCGTATAAGGCGATCTGAAGATTTAAGCGAAAGTGAAAGTACTAGTGACGATATGGAAGTCGCCGAAAACAGATTTCTGCCTCACGGTTTCCATTCGTATTTACCTTTTCCACCTCTTAACCACGGACACCTTCCCGGACAATATCCTCATTTTGGAAATCAACAACATATGCTTGGACATTCCGACTGGAACAATGGAAATGCATTTGGACACAATGGATATGATCACCATCATCATAATCATCAGCATGGTTATGGTCATGGATACGGTTACGGACACGGATACGGACCCGAGCACGGACATGTTCACGGTTTTGGATGTGGACACGACTTAAATAATGAATTTCATAATCATGAAAAAGATCACAGTACAGACGACAAATCAACATCACCAAATATAATTAATCCCGTGGAGGTGACCACTTCATCAACGTCAACTACAAGTGTAATTTATGATATTGACGTAAGATTAGGATCTTAATTATTTTAATCAAATTTTTATAGACTGCTGATGTTTAAGTTAATTGTCAAGTATGTACGTTACGTAATCTCATGTTAAGATTTATTTACCAATTAAGCAATAATTTAAGAAATCAACACTTCGTTTATATATCAAGTATGTGAATATCAAACGTTTTCATCATGAAATTCGAAATAAAATCGTTAAAATTTGCTTTCATTCATTTTCTGATAATGCATACATATGAACAGGAAAATAAGTAAATACATATTTTTAATTTTATAAAAATTTGCAATTAAAATTACAATGTAATCTACCTATTATATCTTAGTTAGTACCTAATTATTAATTTATTATTACAAACAATTATTTTTATTGTACGTGTATTATATGAATAGCAAAATGATTTTTTGTTAAAACTACAATTTGCGAAGGAAATTAACAATAAACGAAACAAATAACCTGTGATTAAAATAAATGTAATTAGGAAAAAATCCCATTTTCCAAACAAACTTTAATAATTATTTTGCCTCCGGAAGTCACAACACGTTCGGAGTTTCCTATGTACCACCCAACTTACTTTACATACCTAATTATGAGAAAATTGTAATACGTAGGTTGTATCATTTACATAATATTAACCGATTAACTTTTATTTTGGTGAATCCAAATAATTTATTATAGAAATGAAATTAAAATTGAGAAACTTTTATCTTATAATAAGTGATTTATTAAAGTTGAGAAGATTATTAAAGAACTATCAGGATTACCAGTAGAAAAACGAATGTGCTATCTAATATTTGTTACATAGTTAATAATCCAGAATAACAAAACAGGAAGTAAGGGGAGCGATTGGGGCAACGAATACAAAATAATTACATATCGTACGATATTTATAATTTAGTATCTCCTTTGTTCTGAAAAATAATTTTTCAAACTTTCTTTCATTATCGTTTGTTAAAACTTTTTGCTTCCTTTCATTTTATTTCTAATTAAGTTGACATTTGAACTGTGTTTCGTGATTCGTGCTAGATCATTCTTGGAGTAGGTAAGGTATTAAAACTCCTGCTTCGAAACTAATCGGTGATGTTTTCATTAATCTTTCAGCAGGAATTAAAAAATAATGATCAAAAATGAAGTGAAGAAAGACATACTGCTGAAAAATTCTTTAAAATTATTGAAAGCAATTGCGGTAGATCGCCACGATAAAGGACTTTACAAAATATTAAAACGACTTTTGAATTTTTTTGTTTTTTTATGGTGTTTGCTGATTTAATTTTCATTGTACTTTATACTTAATTGGAAAGGTTTTGATACAATAATAGGTATCCCAATTTATACCTCATTCGTGCATTTAAGTTACTTTTATTTAAGAGGATCAAACCACGCATTGAGTTACTTTGCAGTCCGGCTACAAGCTAACGCCACTACATATCTGTTTTTAGAAAAATATCAAAATTTACTAAATGGGAAAATTTGAATAACGTATTCAAGAGAGATATTGATGTTGATGATAAAGTAAAGATGGGTTTCATAATAACAAAATGCTACATATTGTGTGTTATTGGAGTTTCAATAAGTTATGGTTCAGCCCCTCTTTGGTTTGATTTTAAAGAATCCACTCCTTTGACAGTTATTTTTTGAAATATTTTGATAACGCCGTTTTCTATTTAGCTTTTTTTATCTTACAAGAAATTCAGCTTGCCGTAGGAGCGACCAACCGTTTGAGATATGACATAATAATGTATGTTCAGTAATCACAAATATAGATATTGAAATAAAAATAATAAAACACCAAATCGAAAAAATTGCAGATAATAAATATAAACAGTGTTAGTGCAATTTATAAACCTGTTGCTCAACATAGTAAGATTTTGGAGTAATTTTCTTTAAATTATATTAAGTATTTACTATAACTATGTAAAAAAAAATTTCTAGAGTAATAAAACAGTGCTCTAAAATCTTTTCAAATGTTTTCTTCATGCAATTTTTAACAAGCACTTTAGTATTGTCTACAGGATTATTTGCTATAGCAGATAGCGGGCGAGGAAATCACTCAACTAATAAGAACGAAGTCGAAATTTTATGCTTTTAGCTTTCCACCTTCAATGTATGTTCTAATAAAATTCAGTTCACATTTTAGTGTAAGAATGGCACAATTATTCTTGTTTTGCACTTTAGGCCAAAATTTAATAAATGAGGCAATAAACGGAGCCAAGAAAGGTTACTCAATTTGTCTTTTGTACTAAGTAGTCCAAATTACAAAATATTACTTTTGTAATAAGCAAATTTTTAGACTCAAAGTATAGCTGATGCAATTTACAACATTAAATGGTGGATTAAACCACAACCAGATTTGAAACGAGCACGTCTTCTTATTATTCAAAGAGCAAATAAATTAAATTGTTTAAATGCAGCAAGAATTTTTGTAGATCATCAATCGTATACTCAAGTTAGTACCACGACATTAATTTATTCTTTGATTATTACGAATAATTTTATTTTAGGTTGTAAAATTTGGGGCTTCTATATTTACAGTATATTACGGGCAATGAAGTCTTAAACAAATAATTTTTGAAGAATTATTTAAATGATACACTAATTCTATATTACACAATTTGATTTCTTAAATTATACTGCAGTTAAATCTTGAATAATAAATGATGTATAGAGGGATATTCAACAAAGTCACATACAAAGTAATTACATGTTTTACCATATTCAAAATTTTAGTGCCTGAATTTTCCAACAAACTAAAAAATTTATGATGTATATTGAAACTTTTTCAAACTTTGTTTTTTTAATAATTATACAGTTTAAGAATTTTAAGGGCAATATAAATAACGCACTTCACAAAACTCAAAACATTTTAGTTATAATGCTGAAACATAAGATTAGTTTATAAACCATTCCTTGCTTTATCAGAATCTTTAAAATGTCGACTAACAGACTGCTTTATGTATCTTTAAAGCTTTTAAAAAATTTCGGGATGGATCCTCGCGATATGGATATTATTACAGTAATTAAACGTTTTGTATTTATTCTAACCCACATATTATTATATGCAGATTTTTTGTTAATTTTATTTTTGGATTGGAAAGGTTTTGATTCGATTCCTGAAGTCACCATTTATATATCATTTGCGCACGTAAGTTTTAAAACTATTCAGTACTTTCAACATTCAACAACATTTTATTCTCCAAACAATTATAAAATAACTTTTTTGTCGGAATTTTGTTTACAAAAATGATAAATTACATAATATGAAAGTAATGAGTAAGCATAGAATAATTCGGAAAGCAATATGTGCACAAATTTCGAGAGAAAATCGTAACAAAATGTATCATAATATTAGTTTTTTGGTTTTTGGTATAGTTTACAGTTTTTGAAATCACCATGTTTACGAAACATTTCCATAAATCAAACAAGTCCGATTTAAAATTGGTTTTGCAAAATTTTCATTGCTTTAAAATTAAATTTAAACAACTTTAATGAACTTCTTTACATTTTATATTCTTTTTAAAATTTGCTTAGAGAAAAACTAAAATACGCAATTTGGTTAGAAAGAGATATTTTAATAAACTCGGCAGGTTATGGAACTCGTCTTTGCTGTTCTGTAAACTATCTGCCTTGTTTAGTAAATTGTCTCTTTCCATGATTAGTACGTAATAGGTAATATACTATTACAGGTTGGTTACAAATTAACTTCTCTGATGGTGAAAAAACAACATTACATCTCTATTTTTCAAACCATGAATAAATTTACTCACTGGGAAAACTTACAAGGTGAAATTAAAGAAGAGGTGGACAGAACTGTTAAAATTTTTTCAAAATTGATAACAGGCTTTGGAATTATTTATCCTTTGGCTGGATTTGGATATAGTTTGTCACCTTTACTAGTCACTTCAAAACGAATGACTCCACTGGAAACTCATTTTTCAAAATATTTTGATAACACATTCATTTACATTATTATATACCTTTTGCACATATTTGACTTATTTATAACATCATTTTGTATTCTGGGACACGACAGTTTGTATGTTTCGCTAGTTACATCTATCAACATTGAAATAAGAATTATTAAATATCGAATCCAAAATATTAAGATTGAGAATGCAGATGTAGATCAAGATAAAATAGAAGAAATATCTCAAATTGTTGCCCAACATAATTTGGTTTTGAAGTATTTTTCAATATATTTCAACATGTACCAGTAGTTTTATTTTACAAAATTTATTTTAGAGTAATTAAGAAATGCAACATAATTTATTCGGACGTACTCCTAGTTCAATTCTTGAGCAGTATTATATTTTTATCTACGGCATTGTTTTCTATGATGGACAGTGGGTAGTGTCTCAAATCTCAAAAAGAAAATGTATAAATTTAATTTGGTGTTTGTTTAGGTTTCCACCACCACCGAAGAGCGTATTAACATTTGGACTACATTTAAGCGCATCAATGTTTCAATTATTTATCTTCTGTACTTTGGGACAAGTTTTAATAAATCAGGTAATTTAAAAAATTTTTTTTTTAAACTTAGAGGATTTTGAAATAAAGAGCAAAAAAATTATGTAGGTATGTAGGTTTTAAATTTTAGTTTAAACTTTTTTTGCTTTTTGGAATTCGAATTTTATATAATAATCGATTTGGTCATATTGCTAGGTCGTTAAGATTATATTTATGACTAAGATATAATTTGTTAATTTTTAGGTTCAAAGTATTTCTTCTATGATTTACAATATAAAATGGTGGGTTAAACCCCAACCGAAATTAAGACAAGCATGTATACTTATGATTCAAAGAGCAAATAAATTGGATTGCTTAACTGCAGCAGGAATGTTTATAGTTAATTATGAATCATATACAAAAGTTAGTAACTTTGATACAAAATCAATTTACTGTTAATTATATTAATTTCAGGTTCTGAAATTTGGATTATCCTTGTTTTCCTTGACACAAGCAATGAAAACACGAAATGCACACACTTAAAAATATTGGAAATAAATTCTATACATTTTTTGCGTTTACAAAACATGGCTATAGTGTGGTCAATTAACTTTTTGTATTGCACCTAACAAGAACATTTTAAATATAAAAAAATATGCAAAATCATTCAAAATTATTTGAAGCGGTACAAAAGACTCGCGATAAAGCGCCCACATGTCTGAAACTTTTTGTTCACATATACTTTGAACCGTGACATTTAAAAGAAAATTAGAGGATCTTCGTCTTTAATGTTTTAGGTGAACATGAATAATAAAAAACCTTTATTCTGTATACTTTCATTTTAAATTATAGTAGTAGAATGTTGTGTCTTATACGTAACCCAATTCCGCTATCAAAACTGAAATTTTCTAAAAAAAAAATGATGGAACTAGTAATAATTTAAGATTTGCAGTACGTGGCAATTTTAAATTTAAACTTGCAAAATTAAGTTCAGAAAAAACAATTTTCTCATTACTTGGAGAAATTTTTATTTTAAATCTTTAAATCTGTTTTGTAGTTGGTTATAGCATTATTTTTGTAATAAAATGTTACTAAATTTCAATAGCTTGATATAAACTTTGGTGTTCATCAAAATAATTAATTCATAATTTCCATACCTACATATAACAAAATGATAACAAAAACCGTGTTTTTCAATTTATTGAATAATGTTTTATCGTTTTTCAAAGAATATTTCACGATTTCATGAGGCACTTATTTCTAGTCTGCTCCTGTCAAACACGATAAATTAAATATTTTTGAAAAGTGTATTTTGAAAAAATTTCTCGTACTAAATATTTTAAATTTAAAACTCTTAAAATTTATAATTTTACAATAATATAGGTAATTAAATTACAATTATCAAACGAAATATTTTTAAAATTAAAATTTAATTAAATATTCATTCGTTTAATTTTTACATTTTATTAGAAAATTTCAATTTCTTTTTAAAATGCTTAAGTACTTTTAAAATAATGTATGTTTATAATTTTATTTTTTTTAATTTTCTGACCTTTTTTTTCATTTTATGTTCAAATTGTATTTTATTTATTAAGACTCGTGATTATTATGCATGCCTGCTGAGATTCTAATAAGTCAAATCAGTATTGTAGTAAATAACTTGATAAATGACTAACTTGATTTTTGATCAGCTAGTAAGCATCTACTTGAAACATCTTGAAAGGTAGCTTCTGTTTGTCAAGACAATTGAGTTTTCAACCGTTAGAACTTTCGAAATATTGTTTTTAAAATTAAAGTTTTTATTATAGTAGAAATAAGAAATTTGCATAACAAGCACTTTGAAGTTTGAACTACCTTCCCCTTTCTTAAAAAGTATTTTAAGGTTCTTTTTCAACAACTAACAACTCTACTGTCGCATCCGCCCGTCTTTAGGTCAAGTAAAACAACCCTTCCTTATTTTTAACACATTTGTATTTCTTTCTACCTTACACAACATCATCTAATAAATTAGAAAGAAGTTATAGCTACTGTCACAACTTACCCGTTTTACTTCCGACTCCGGTCTCCCCTACTTTGTATTTCCTAATTAAATCTCTCTGGTATTTCTCGGGTACCTACCAATCATACCAAATTTTTTAGACTAAAAGTTTTTTTGTTGTGAATTCACAAAAATTTTTGCTGAACCTGTTGTAAAAATATAAAATATTACATTATTATGATATTATGAATAAGAAAAAGCGATCGAGTATACAATAACCAAGATTACGTATTTTCGCATAAGTGAGCTGCATTTTACCAACACCAAGATTTTCCGACATTTTTTTTTTTGAAATTATTATCCTTCGATGATTTTTACACTTCATTTAGTTACTCATATTTTTATTTTGATGTTTTCGTGCAATATTGTGGAACTAATTATTACGAAAAACTTTTATTATCCAACGTTTCAACGACAGTAATTTGAACTTACTTATCAGAAAAGCAACAATAATTGGTAAACTTTAAAAAAAATTTTATTAAATATATTGTAACAATTTGATCCTTTGTGTTAATATAATTTCATGAAATACAAAAATTTTTTTCATAAAGTAATTAAAACTATTTCAATATTTTTTAATCTTTGAAGTAAAACCGGTGTGTGTTAAACACTTTCCAATTTTTAAACAATGAAAGTAATTACTCCGACGTGTGGGTGTTATCATAATTCTTAATTTTCGGCATTGCTTTATGTGGTTATATTTAGAATGGGCAAAATATTAGGGACGACTTCCCTTGTTGAAAAGCTTTGGCCTGGGAGTGCGGGGGCGTCAGCTGTATCTAGGACCCGACCTGCGAACCAGTTTTCCTCTTGGCATTCCAGCTCGATCCTGCAGCTTTACGCCTACCATTATCCAGGGATTTTATCATTTACCTTAACTAGTTACATCAAATTTTTGTTTAATTTTTTAACCCACATACGTAATGCGAAAACCTTCAAGGTTACCAACACAACTAAATTATGCAGGATAATGTAAAAGCTCCTTGAAAGTAAAGACCACGGCCTACTATTTTTAGCACCTACACGTCTTAAATAGCAATTAAAAAGCAATTTACTTTATTTTTAAAATATGCTTTAACGAAACTATAATAATAACTTTTATAAACTAAACAAAACATTATTTCTTTGAAAGTGTCTAAAATAATTTAAAAGACAAACACAAATTTCGAACACTTGAAAAGAAACAATAAGATCCTGATTTTGCTATATTGCTTGCTTTCTATCATAGAAATAATAATAATTTGATAATATATTATAATAAATTGCTAAATTTCTTATGACTTAACGACAGATAGTTTTTAGTACAAAAGTGTGGAGCGCCTTGCTCGAGTCACAAAATATGTATCATCTCTGCTATCCTTTCGTAGCTTATACTCACCACCAATTTTCTAAAAAATTTTCTTGTCGACCTAATTTAAGAAGGTGCATCAGTCACAAAAAACTATCTTTAAGATTAAAAGCAAGAGTAGTACCTACGCCTGGGTTTCGATTCACAACAATATAACTTCGAAAATCTGATCCACGTCGGTATAATTCAATTTGCATCCTTTCTAATAAAATAAATGTGATGGATTATGTATCGTATGTACAGTTTAGCAACCAGAATTTAGTAATTGTTTCAGTAAATAATATTAATATCACCAAGAATTGACAATCTTCTCTGAAGAGTAGAAGAGTAAGAAAGTGTTATAGTAACTTTTTCAAGGGGTTGCATTTTAATTTCATACCTTCCACTTTTTTAACTTAAGAAACTTCTGAAGATGAAGACTTTTTGTACTTACCATATAGTACGCAATAGCATCCTGAACTGTCGCAGGATAAAGATTGATTTGGTCTGGGAGCTATTACTTACCCTAACTACTACAATTTCCTTCCCAGTTTTTATTTTTCTTGTTTATTTACTGTCAATACTTAATTCTACAGAAAAATAAATTAGCAGTTAAGTTGTATTTTAAAGTGCGCATGAGTTTAAATTAGGGTTTCATTAATTTTTCACTCGATGGTGCCACTGACGTCGATGACAGTTTTAAAAAATTTATAAGGATCATATAATAATACTTCCTTTTTATATTTTATGCATCTTAATAAATAAATTGGACGACAGTGCACTGAACTCGTGTTTTGGCACACTTTAAATTGGCAAGTTGCCAAACATTATTTGTACGAAATGCAAGAGCCAAAATTTTTATACTTTATTAGATTTACCATTAATAGGTTTAACTTTGCAATTAAAAGAATGTTACACAATATACTAGTGGATATTATTTAACTCAAGCTTTTTTCAAAATTTAAAGGAGCAATATTGCTTAGAAGACTTAATAATTAATTAGTTTCGATATAATCTGACCATAATAGAATTTATCGATAAATCCGTAAAAAAAGTCATGAAATTTTCTTTGTAGTTATTTATACCAAGCTTTTTCAATTATATTCACTCTGTAAACCGGTAATGAAATTTTCTCTACGTACGTTATTACCATAATTTCATTTAGTCCTTTCAGTTAGTAATACTACATAAAATTTTCATCTTCATTTTAGATTAACCGAAAGGCGATGTAATCTTTAAATGAAGTTATCTTTAAATTTGTAATTAAACCTGAGACTTAATAATTATTTCCAAGTTGGAAGATTATTATTATGAAAAAAGCTTCACTTGAACGAGAAGATTTTAATATATTCCAATTTTTTCTGATTGATCTTTATTATACGTATATAGTAAGCTTTTAGGCTTAACGCCAAAACATACTCAAGTTATTAACGATAATATGAAGAATAAAGTACATGTAAATCTACCTGCTTTCTTTTCAAGGGAGAAACCACGCTTTAGGAAAATTCCATAACAACTTACGAGTAAATACCAATTAATATTAACGTAACTTATGCTGCTAGTCTAAACAAATTGATCAAAATACGAGAACAAAATTTATTTCAATATTATTTTTGTTAAATTATCTTTACGAACAAGATTTTTGAAAATTTTCAAGTCAACATTAATCAGACTGTGCAAACATTTCAAAACATTTAATTAGAATTTATAATGTAATAGATAATAAATAATATAATGTAATTATTTTACATTATAATACTTGGTAAAATATTATATTAACGATTACATTTATAACGAGAAAACTTTTATTTTCAGAATAAACACTAATTATATCAATTTTTGTTGTCGCTAATAATTACTGAACTACTTAACTTCAAACTTTTAGTGAAAATTAACTTAATTTGGAAAAAGTGGTTGTCGTTTCAATCCAGAAATAGTAACATGCAAACAAGGTCTTTCTATGATATTCAACGACGCATCCTTTGACGTCACTTGATCACGTTGATCTTTGTCTTACCCTTAAGACTTTACGATTAGGGTTAACCACAAAATTTATAAAATTGATAAAAGTTATCATAAAAAATTGCTTTTTGATGTTTTTAATTTGGTAGTCTGTTTACTTTTACAGATTGAAAATTTGACTCGACTTGACTACTTAAAATGTTATTATTTTTGGATTAATATTGAAGGAAATTTATTTTGAAAAATGAAAATATTATACACAAATTATTAACTTTATTACAAAAAGTTAAAAAAGAGTAAAATAAGTTACCTTGAGATTTTTTAAATATCAAAATTGACCAAGCGTGTTTTTTTAAATAATTCAAAAATTTTCCATGCCACTGGGAATTTCTCCCACGTTATAGACGGGACTGATAAATGGAGCAAACGTCTCTTCACATCTTAAGACTTGGCTTTAAATAGAATCTTGTGTTGTGTGGTAAACAAAATCAGAGTAAATTATTATTGCACGTGAAGGAAATGTTTGGAAGGAAATACAAAATATTTAGAAAAGAAAAGCTAGGAAAATCTTTGTTGTAGAACAATAAAATTATATTTTTGACATATCTGAAGTTGAAGACTAAGCTTATGCTAATACGAGATTATCCCTCAAAGCATTATCAGTCCTACGTAAGGGTTTATTTTATCTTGCGAAAATAAAATATTGTGGAAACTTATTACGTAAAAAAAGCCGAAAATATTTATATAGAAGAAACAAAAACACATTTTTTCTATCCTACCACAAAGCTTGACGTGCACACCCACTTGTTGTACGTCAATAAAGATTAAATTGAAAATATTGACAACTTATGCACTACACATTTACGTCAGAACTACAAAAATGAAAAAATTTTATGCTTGATCAATTTAAAAATGTTGAGAAGATAATTAATTTCTAAATTTTTAACTCGTCGTAATTAAATAATAAAATACTTTAAAATATATCGAGTTAATAATAATTAATTAATAATAAATAAATTAAGTATTATTTCATTTCTGGCGAAAAGTGTTTGAAACACTTGAAAGTTTAAATAAAAAAATAAAACAATTTTATTACTTCACAATATTAACTCCATATAATTATTTTAAATGTTTTATTGGATAATTAATTTCTATTTGTTCATAGTTCAATTAAAAGAATAAGCGTGTTGTTTAAATTTACAATCAACGAGATTTAACAAACCCATGTTTGTTAATAGAGTTGCTCTACTTAGAAAATTCTATTTAATAATGTATAAAGGTCACACATACACAGAATAATTAATTATTTTTGGGAATTTTACCTCAAAATATAGATTAATTCAGTGCCGTACGATTGGATTAAACAACAAGGTTTTTAACAATAACTATCTATGTACAAAAATCATAATATTTGTGAAAATTTCCATTCCAATTTAAACCCCTAAAAATTTTAATCAAAAACAAAGAAATTGAAATATAAATATACGCAGTAATTCATGATTAACTCAACTTAAAATAGACCGAAATGAAAAAACAATTTGCTTTCAATTTAGATTCTATTTTTAGGAAATCGTCACTTTGATTGTCGTCGAAATCCATATTTCTTATTTTTGTATGTAAAAATTTACATTCCAAAAATTCTATTTTTAGCAAGATTTATCGATCCAGCGTAGGTGGATTAACCGTTTCTTCTAAAATTTCATCTGGTGCTGAGGTAGTAATCATTAAGAAAGCCTTTAAAAGCTAACGAGGGTTTTGAAACTAAATGATCTCAAAAAAAGAAAATAAACGTAAATAGTATCTATCGGTTTGACCAGACACTTCATCAGTTCCTAAATTTATCAAATTCTAATAAGGTTCTACTATAAAGTAATCAAAATTGTTTAATATTTTTCAGTTTGACCTTTTATTTAAACAAGCTTTCTGCGAAAGCGATCACGATTCAATTAAAACTTTAAAAATTCTCATCAAACATGATAGATATAGAGCTTTCTGATACTTTTCCAGTCTTCTTGTGGTTACTGGCGGCTATTCTCTTCAGCTTTGTGAATTATATGTGCGTATACAAGTGGGAAAGCCACAAGTGTTGAGGTAGTATTTTTTATCTTTTTGTTAGAAGTACAGATGTACTGCTAGGTTTGTTAGTTCCATTTTACATTCAGTTTATAACAATCGCAAAAGAGATCGTCAAATTTAATAAAACTAAATTGTCGAATTGCATAAGTAAAAAATGCACAATCTATTTTTAAAGTTTCGATTTTTGGCAGCCCAATTCAATGCAGAACTTATGAATGGAACAAACTGTTGACGTCAAAGAGGGGAAAGTATAAAGACCAACAATTCGACTATTGCCTAGCCCGAAAAACGCATAACATAGAGCAAGTTTTGTTCCCGCGCAACTGTAGTATTTCGATCAATATTCTCAAAATACAACATCCAATAATATTTCATTTTCAGTAGAGAATTATCCAATGGAAGCCGTTGTCGCAGTTTGGAAAGCTTTCCCACTTTACTAAATTTCATTGATAACTGTGTGGGTGCGAAAATAGGGGAAGCTTTTCTTATAAATAGTCTTCGGGATAAAAGGCGCCGCATTTGGGCGCCAACGTTGATGCGTTACTGTTAAGGCATTTAGTGAAAATTTGTGATTGTCAATTTGTGTCGTTAAAATAGTTTATAAAACTTTATAATAATGGTGAGTTTTCTTGTTTTTAAAATTTTTTATTTTCAAATTTTTTTTATCAACATTTCAAACTTAAATTATTAATGAAGCGTTAAAAGTTTCAATCTGTATGAAGTAGGTCATTAGTTAACGTATAGGATTAAACAGGGGTTAACGCTTCAATCGACGTTCACTTTAGAAATTTTCACACTTGTTGCAACCCTTTAGAAATTTTCTGATGGAAACTCTTTGCTTACTCTTTCTTTGTTTTGCAGATGACCCTGCAGATGATTTCCCTGCTTCAAGTTTTAGTCATTCTTTGCACAACTTCATTTGCTTATCCTATGTATGGAACGAAAAAGTATAACGGACGTTCCATAGCAGCGCGAAATTTAAATAATAATTATTCGTGGGGATCATCACTGCAGCCGTATCAACAGTTTGTAAGATCGCAAAGGTTTCCGATCAACTATTACGAAATGTATCCATACAACCGAAATTATCAAGACGATTATTACTATCCACAAGAAAGCATGTCCTATCCTGTATACATTCCACCACCCAGAACTTCTAAATACGAAGTCTATCAAGCAGTACTACCATATTATTACGGAGAAGGTCCGGTATCGCGACAAAATTACGGCTACTACGGTTACGACAAGTCTTTAGAACCCGTCGAAGATATAGAAGAAGAAATGCTGCAAGAAGCCGAACGCGAGGAAAGAGAAGACGCGCAACCGATTGGACAAGAAGTATTATACGAGAACGAAGACACTTCGAACGATAACCTTGACGACGTTAATGCCGCATTTTTACAAAATTTAATAATTTCCCAAATGTACAAGGATGCTAATAATAAACAAAGAGATGTTTACGATCAATATTCCAGCAGTTCGGATTACTATTTCGACGACGACAATTACGGAAGGTGGGACAACCCGTCAACCAAGAATAAACAATTATATCCGGACGATAAGGACGTGTTAGAATTAAAGCAATTAGCAAATACACAAAAACAAGAGGATTACAATTCGGAAAAGAGACCAACGGCAGGCGAACGTTTACATTCGATTAGGAATTCGGATTACAAAAAGTTGAATAAAAATAAAAATTATAATTACGATAATAAACGTAACAGCTTCGATGCAAATAAAAAGGAAAAATTTAGTGAGCACGGCACTGTTGTTTACGGTATTAACGATTTGTCATTCAATAATCGAAAACCTTTAATTAAATCGAACGCCTTAACTTCGACAACAGCCATGCCCGCTCTAACTACAGTTTCCCATAAGAAGGACATTAGGAAAGGACAAAAGGAGGAGGTGTTAATGAGGCCGGCTACACCTGTTAGACATCCCTTTGCTTCCCCGGTACTTCAATTGATGAAAAATGAACCGGAACGGAAAAGAGAGCCTTCCGTTTACGACACCATCAAACATATGTTGGATATGGAGAAGAGTTTAGAGAAAGTAAGTATTTTTTATTTTAAATCCCATTTTCATTGATTATTATAACCTAGGGTAACCGAGTCTACTATTAACAAGGATTATCCTCGATTTTCTCATACTCTCATTTCATTCATGAATACTTGGCTCTTATTCATGACTTGCCAACTTGGCAATTAGCCAATATTTATTTTTCAATTATTTACTACGTTTTAATTGCTGTCTTTTGTTTCAGAATTACAGATCTAACGAACTGAGAGCACCCATGAGGAAGAGAATAATATCGAGCGAAGATAGCTTGACCCACCAATTATCGGTACTAAAAAGGACACAGTAAGATTTTTAAGCAAAAAAAATTGAAAAATATAAAAAAATTGGTGAAACTGTTTTATTATGCACTTTTATTGATGATGCATTAGAAGAAAAACTATTGATTTTTTAAGACTGACAAGTAAAATAGTATTAATTAAAATTAAATAAATAAATAAACGAGAGTTTGAAAAACCCAAATTCGGAGTAACGGGGTTGTAACAAATATTTGTTCTTGTACTGTCAAAAATGACCAAATTTGAACGAAACATCAAATTTGTCAATGAAAGCTTAAATGTTTTAATGTTATGCCATATTTATCAAAATGTCAACTTTTTCAAAATTGTATTTATTATGTATGTTGTACATAAGATTAATTTTGACGTTGCTTGAATTCTTCACCATACTTCACTGGAGAGGAAACTTTTACATTCGCATTTATTGCAACCGTTCCGATTTTTGGATCGCAAAAGCTTTTTGATATCACATTAGATTCGACATACATATTATTACGGAGTTGCGTAAATACGAAGATGTAAAAGTTATTCAAGGAATCTTTCATTGCAGAGGTTTAATCTGTGATACAGAGAACCAAGGACTGTTTTCACAGTAGTCTCTTTTTCAATTACATAATCCGGTTGGAAATCAGAGTGTGTTGTTGTTTTTATGTTTAGATATAGAAAACTTCGATAGATTACAAGTTTTAGAGATACTTTCATGTCAATTGATGTAAGACTTGCTAACAATTATGCTATAGCACTCGAAGAACACAACAATTTTAAAGTTTCAAATTTGTTTTCCAAAATTTTTCTTTCGTTCTGATTTACTCGATCAACATTTTTGAGATAAAAAGACGCTGAATTCAATAGTTAGTCGCGCGCATCGCTTTTCCAAATTACCTGAATTTGATACAATTTTGTGTAAATCAATTAAATGTATGAAGTAGATTTAGAAATCAGCTTATCGGGTCGGTCCTAAAGGAAGACGAGAGACTTCCATCACCACCTACTATACCCCATAAGCTTCTTATTCGTGTGAAAATAGAACGAGAAAAATTAACTTCGTCAGTGTGGCTACTAAACGAGCTTTTATACGTAAAAATGAAATAACTAAATGTTGATGTATAAAAATGTACATCGATACATTAAAAGGTACAAGTAAAGTAATGCTTTAACAAATTTAAAAAAAAAGTTACTCAAACAAAACTCCGTCGTTCCTCTTAATCGCTAGTAATGTAGGTGCTTCACTATTTTTGATAGAAATAGTTGCTAAAATTTATATTTCTAACATTAGATGTATTTTTTGATATAATAAAATTAAAAAAGACAAAAGATTTAACAAAATTGACTCATTAAAATTTTATTATATCGTAAATAATTCTTCTGCAAATAAAACACGTGATCCTATGATAATAATTTAAGTTGTTGCTAATTGTGCTGATGATCGTAAGCTGTATGAAGAAAACGTTTAGTTTTTTAAAAGAGAGAGCAAAGAAAAGATATATTTAAAAAAATAATATTTTATTATTCATATCGTTTGCAAAAATTGTGATAAAATAAAAATCTTGCTTTCGCTTTCATCTCTTGTGATGGAGTCGAGTTGTTGGGTCGAATTAACTCGTGTAAATTTCAAAGCCCTAAAACTGGAAACTTCAATTTAGTAAAATTCAAATAAGAATTTTATTTACGTTAGATTTTATAAAATTATACAAGAAGAGTGGTTAAATTGGCGAGCGCTTCACGTCTCCGAGAGTGATTTGAATAGAATGAAGTAATAAACGGCTCGCTAATGGATTTAAAATTAGGAAATTTACATTTTGTGTTTATGTAAACTTTCCATAAATTGCTTTGATGTCTTGATATAGCTTGGCGTGTCATCAGTTTCTTTAAATAATAATAAGGGTAGAAGTGTAAGAAGTGTTGCCAGGTTGGAAGTATAAAGTGTGATTGTTACATTTTTTAATTATTTTTTAATGTTACTTTTTATTTATAAAATATTTAAGGTCGCGTTTGTTGTTGACGATTCTTCTAGTTGTTCTCATTATATTGATAAAGCATCTCAACCGACTTTGAAAGATTTGTCAACAGCAAATGAAATGGGACCCAATTTCTTGTAGTAAAATTAAAATGTGTACATATCCCTGCATATTTTGTACCAACAATGTATATACTAATATAATATATTTTGATATCTTGTAGATATTAGCTGACGTATTTAATTAAAAATATTTAAAAAAATTATTATTATGCCAGCGATACTTATGATGTTTCGCATGGATCAAGTCTATGCCAATTTCTGCTGTTATTCTATGTGTACAGTGTTAATTATCACACCGACTGATGTAATATATTAAATGTCAATATCGCAATATAGAAATTGTATGAAATCTAACAGAGCAATTTTATTTTTTAATTTCAGCCCTTAATATCGTTCCGTTCATCGTTTATCGCCATATAAAAAGACAAAATTCTGACGACGTGTAGTGCTTTCTAAAGTAAGAACGTGTCAAAATATACTCAGACAAATATTTATCGTCAAGGTAATATAAAGAAGCCAGAAAAAAATAACACCTCATCGCATTTTAGGGTTTATCTATTCATTTGAATTCAAATGAATACACTGCGTTGTCAGCCTGAGATTCGAGGATAACGTCCAAATAATTATATGTTTGTAATAAAAATATTAAATTATTAACGAATTTGTAAATGGTCATCGGTCATCACATTTCAATATTTAACGATAGAGATCGATTGTGTTCTATAAATATAAATAAAAGTGGTTTCTTATCATTTGCACATTATATTTTGTGGAAAACTAGATTCGTATTTGACATTCAGAAGCAGCGCTTTTCGAGAAGTAAAAAAATCAAAAATTTGGATTAGAATTTTAATAAATTTAAACTTCCACATTAAGTACAAAGCCATTTTAAAAATGTAAAAAAAAGAAAAAATATTGCTTGGTTTTCTGTGAAAATATTTCAGTTGTAATAACAAAGCATTTTCTAAATTGAAAGCTTAAAAAAATATTATACTCTTTAGCAACTACCCACGTTATTGCGTGGGCAAATATTATAACAGATTATTGAGCTGCAATGATTGGTAAGTATTTATACACATTTCATTACCCAGCCATACTTTATGAAAATAATAAAAAGTTCAATAAAATTTAATAAATGCTTCCAAAACCTCTATTGCCGATAATAATTATTTATTTATTTTTCACCCCATAAGCAGTATTTCTTTCTTCTTTGCACCAAATCTACATAATGTACAAATAAATAAATTTTCTTTTAATTTAAAATAAAAAATAATTTTTAGAACAACAACAGCAACTTCTTCTAATGATGATTTTACGTTTTTATTTTAAACGTCAAGTTTAAAATACTATTTTAAATTCAATGAAAATGCGAAACGCGTTTTACAGTAAATATCAATATAAAGTGCGGTAGCGCGCTTTCATAAGAAATGCTGCTAAAACCGTAAGTAATACAAAAAAGTTACACATAGACAATTTTGTAAGAAATTAAATTTTATACAAAAAAATCCGAAAGGATAAATTATGTAGGTATCTTGAATAGTTTAGGAGTAGAAGACAACCAAAGTTGCGGCTGGTTACTGAAGAGTTAAAATCTGCAACTCCGTCTGCTTCCCGGGATTTTAAAAAAGTTTTACGGCTTCCAAATATAATTTATTTTTTTATTAAATTCGGATACATCAATTTTAATTTGCAAGTACAGCAACATTCATGTACAATACCTACAATAAACGATTTCAAATTTATGAATAACATAAAATGTATCATTTCTAAAATAAACATTATCTATTGAGAAAAAATCAGCTCGCTATGAAGGTTTCCATTACGAGAAATTCTGTTGACCGTTGAGTTCATCAGATATAAACGATCGCAGATCTGGATGTAGAAAACCGCAGCGTATCTCGCATTTCTAGGAGGAACACGAAGAGCAACACGTGCAAACAGCTGAAGGCAATCAACGGAACCCTCAATCAATTTAGCTAAAAACTTAGCATCCGTTTAAAATACTAAATTAGGAGAGAGCCGCTGAAGCAGATAGTCATATCAGACTTCTCGATTCGAGACTTGTAACTTAAAAGCTACATATCTTAAAAATCTCTTCTTTACCTTCTCAAGTCTATCTACATATATTATACTGGTAATAAGGTTACCAAATACTACATGCGTAATCTAGATGGGACCTCACAAATGATATAAGATAGGTATTAATCAAGATCGTAAAAATTGCCTGTGTTCTTTTTTATAAAACCAAGGGCCTTAAGTGCTCTAGCGCAGATGACTGCAATGTGAACACTGAAGCTTATTTTAGAGTCAAACGTGATCTCGAGATCACGAATACTTTCTATTCCTGCCGAAGATACGATGTTAATTGCATACGTGACATGTTTAGCGCCAAAGTGACGACTCAAACAGATATGCTTGCACTTGTCGGGGTTAAGGGACAGCTTGTTCCTCGTACACCAAAAAGCTAATCTGTATAGATCATCAGACTGCACTAGAGCAGCAAAGGTATTCAAACAAATCAAAAAGCTTTCAGGTTATCTGCATAAAGTAAGATCTTATAATAATAAAAACACTGAATGATGTTGCTATGGAAAATAATAAGCAATAGCGGTCTAATGTAAGAACCTTGAGGAACACCTAAGGTGGCTATAAAAGCCCTCGATCAAAATTTTTTTAACTTGATTATCATAATTCTATTAGTAAGATACGTAAGATAGGTGAGCCAACGAGCTCACCCAATTCCATACGTAATCAGTTTGGACTTCAACAGCTCGAGATAAACCTTTTTTTCTTCGAGTGCCAAATACTATCAATGCATAAGTAATCAACTTGGCTAAAGCCAAGAAGACTGACTTACTAGGAAAATCTTAATGGAATTGTTTTTAATTGCTTTCTCATAGTATACAGAACATTCTTGGACTTTTTTGATTACAACAGGCTCTCCGACGTGATCAGGATTAGTATACCTGTATACTTGACTTTACACCTCCGCCCCGTACTGATATTTTAGTTGTAATTCGTTTAAAAAGTTTAAAAATCGAAAAATGAGAATATTTTCCAATTTTATTCGTCGACAACAGAGAGTGGAAACCTACATAAACCATACAAAAAGTAGATAATTGATTTTTAAACAAATAACTCAAATTAAATTAATCCAGAGAACAGAACTGTTAAATTTTAATTAAGTATTACAAAGTTCTTCGGCATCTACCAAGTACTTTCAATAATCTTGTTTATACCAATTTCCGTTAACTTTTTATTTAAAAGAAGATATACAAAACTGAACAGAAAGCTCTTTTAAGAGCTTCACACTGACTTAACTACTCGAGTATCAAAATTTTAGTCTCTTTATTACGAAACGCCGACTAAAATGAATATTTGTATAATATTTGCTGATTTATCATCATTTAATTAATTTCGTTGAACCTAGGCTTTAAGCCGCTCTACTTTGATAATATTCGGAATAGGAGGTTGAACAACCTTACTTATTAAATGTGTAATTTTGAAATTTAAAATTTTCTAATAAATTAAAACTTGTTATTAGTTTTTATTAAATTTTTCTCTGAAAATTAGAATTACTGAAAAGGAAAGATTCCAAATACTTTTACAAATAAAAAATAAAGTGGAATTCTTACAAAATGAATTTTTTGATTAGGAAAGTTGAATTAAGAGCCTTGCATCTTGTGCACTTATTTTGTAAAGATAATTAAAATTACCGTACATAAAATGCGTTCGCATTTCATTAGTTTGAGTATTGAATTATGTTTCCATTTACAGAGTCTGTTTAACTCATAAGGGAATTCCTTTGAAGATTCAAGGTAATCTGTAACAAAGTAATTAAGTATTTATTTTATAGTAGGATGTTAATAAAAAAACCATAATTTTTTAAGTTTTTAAAGTTTAACTGACAGTTTCTGTAATTTTCAAAATTTCTTAAAAGGACGCTTTCTAGCTCGAATTTCCACTAGCGTGTTAATCGATAAGTTTTCTCTTCTTTTCATTGCATCACAACTGAAAACATAACAACATAAAGACTATCCTTGTGACGACATAGTGGCGTCATTTCAACCGTTATGTAATAGAAATAGCGATTCGGTCTGACTGAAAATTATTTACATAAAGTTCTTACGAAACAAGAGTAAACTTTTTATGAATCTGAAAATATAATTGAAATTGATCTTTAGTTTTAAAATATATTTTCGAGAAAATTTAAAATTCATCTTTCAGCAATTTCATTCCTGAAAATTGTTAATATAGAAAACACAATGCTACAGGATTTATTTTGCATTATTTTAAAAAGTTTATCGTAGGATGAAGCTCAAGATTCAACTGAAGAAGTTTACAAGTAGCTTGACAGGAAGGAAAATTGAAAAAGAAACTTTAGTTTTTTCAAAGAAAAATAATATTCAGAGATTACTTTGGATTAAAATAGGCAATTTATTCATACACAAGAGGGTTGTCCTAAAAAGGTCATACGAAAACTTGATTAATGTTTATTGTGTCAGCATTTGTGAGGAAGTAAATTTTTATTGATGACAATAACACAGTGACAGGTAAACACTTGTAACCCAATTTATATATTGATTACGACCTCTTTATATCAAACCCGGACCAGCTTGGGTCGTTGCCCCACAAGAAGTAGGTTCTCGAGTATTGCAAATTGCATCCTGCGACCTATTTATCCAAGAGCTCGATCGACTCTTGGTTTAACCTATTAATACCATTTCAATTGGTCCCTAATTTAAATTTAACATAATATCATTAACATAATGAAAATGATATTTAGACCGATTCGTTTATCCAAGAATGTGAGATCATTTGTCATATTTGAAATGTGTATTTTATATGTTTTGTTTGCAAACTTTCAATTTATTATCCTAGTAGCAAAATTGAACCTTTTGTCTATTCTCTGATACTTCTGCTTTTCATTTCTTATATTGAAAATCGTTATTAATAAAAACGTTATTTGTTTAGTTACTGTTTGTTTATATGAGTATGTAACTTACGTTTAGGGTCCGTATAATGTGAAAGCTTCACTTTCGTGATAAGATTTTTATTATCCTAAGAAGTGCTGAAGGATTTTGTTCTTAAATAAACTTGTAATGACGAGACTTTAAAGTTTTTGACCTTTACAAAAAAAACCAGTAGATACTAACTTATAATTTTTTCAGAAGAAGGTGGGTAAATAAATTTTTCAGAATAATCGAGTACATCGTTTGCAATTTTTTTATAGACTTCTTTTTATTTCCACCAAGTTTTAACTATCATTACAACTTTTTTCACTGCACGTGCCGTCGTTTTTCAGCAGAAAATATGTTTTCAGTCTAGGTAATCCTTATTTGTTCGTAAACAAGCAAGGAAGTTTGTAGTCTACAGCACGACTAACCTGGAATGCTTAATTATCGACATGCTAATTTAATAATGAAAATTTTCGAACTTGAATCATGTTAGTAAAACATATTATCTTGGTTTTTATATTTTTCAATAACATTCACTTTTTCGGAAGAATTTATTGTAATATTGTTGGTGATATATAAAAGACAACGTTAGGATTTGTTGTTAGAATAAATGAATGCCAAATGTCAAAGGTCGCTTAAAAACCCGAACTTTATCTTGAGAAGGTCTTGTTGAATGTAGCTAAAAAATTGTTTGTTTATCAACAATGTAACTTTTGAATTTAAATATTATTATACCAGACTTAATATTCTACGGTCGTAATCGATGTGAATTTTAGGCGAAGTTGAACTAAAATTTTATAAAATTCCTATTGAAGAAGTTTTAATTTCATCCTATTTTTGTTTATTTAAAAACCATCAAAAAGATGGTGTATCAAAGTATATAATATATTTTATTGAATTTCTAATTTTTACTTGTTAATTTTTCATTAAACCCTGATTTTGAGAACGGTTTGGTTTTTTTGGAATGCAAAAGATAACTACTTTGTGGATACGTGTTCCTCAACTATAAATTTACGATTTTTAGAAATTGAATTTGACAATGAAATTGAAAATACAAAATTAATGAATTCTATAGTAGGTATATATTTTAGTATAATTAGTTCGATTACCTACTTATTTTAAGTTAAAAATAAATTAATCGAAAAACAACTAACAATTTGGAGGGTTTGGTATAATAAAATCAAAATATTAAATATTCATAGCACGAAAAATTCTGCTACAAAATAATGAATAAATTACGTAACAGCTTTGAATAAAAATTTTATACATCGAAAAATATTTAAAAATTAATTTACTAAAAAAATTTTTTGTTTATAAAATATTAAAGAATTCTATCGTCCGTGTTCAATTCCATAAATGAATTTTTAAAATTGAATCTAATAAAATTATATTATGAATTTTAAAATTCAAGATATTGAATTATTGATAATATAATAAATTATAAAATATTCAACAAGTATTTTTGAATTAAGGTTTGAAAGCCGCATCTGTTTAAGTATAAGTACATTTGATCATGTCAAGGAAATTTAGATTTCCTTTTCTTGTATTATTAGCATTAGCAACAAATCAGAATTTATCTTCACCTCACGGAAACACGCAACTCTCACGACATGTTGAGGTGAATATACCTTCACGTACCAATATTAATTATGTTTTTAATATCCCCGATAATTAATTTACTTCCACCATCTTAAGGCTTTGTTATACTCTAGCAATTATAATCAAAATTATTTCAAATATAATTTAAAGAATTAAGCAGAAAACTTAGGTAAGACTATAGAAAAATTTTCATTTATATAAATATCTAATAAATCAATAAAAAAATTTTTACAATAGGTACGTACTTTGGGAAGTTATTGACCTATTGACGTCAAATGCTGGAATATTTTACAAGTAAAGTTGTTATCTTAGTTACCGCTTACACAAATTTTTTCTTACCCAAGTCTCTGGAGCTTTTTCAGAGAAAAAGAACGCATTTGGAAACCATAAAGCTTTTATGAATTGATTCTTAAATTCAATAGATTTATAATTTTTAAAATTATATTTTCAGTTTTCTTTAGAAATTAATGATTAAAGTTGTTTTCATGGAAAATGTAAAAATTAAAAATTCAAGTAAATTCTTGGGTTAATTTGTTATTCACATAGTATTATTTTTATCATTTCAATCCGACTTGTCGATAATTCCATCCTTTGAATATATCAATAAACTTTTGTATACTACATCTTTTCATATTATAAACTTTACATTTCAAAGTAACTTTATAAAAATATTCTTTTCTATTATATTTTGTTAAAAACATAAATCTTGAACAGCAACTTCTATAAAAAAAAATTTGTTTATCTCAAAATCATGCAAGTAGGAAGACAACCGATTAGAATCCCAGAAAATATCTTATAGAAAGTTTCAGATTAAAATTTTTTTTTTGCTTAATTTATAAGTTATTATTTCAATGGAGAGGTTGACATAATAATATGTAAACTGTAAAGTTAGATGTGGTACGATACCTTTTAAATTATACAATGATATTTCCACGATATACATTGCATATTAATTTTAAACAAGGAAGTAGAACTTGGAGAACTTTTATTTCTGGCGCCGGACCTAAAAAGTGTCTGGATTTACAAAAAGAAATAGTACAAATCTATATCTAGGTAGAACGTGGAAATATGGGTGCGTTAACCCTAATGTAGGGCGACGTTTAAAATAATCAAAAACTTAAAAGTATGGATTTCATATTTACTTACGAGGTAAATAAGTTTTGAAAAGTAAAATGATCGGGATAACTCTGAGAAGGTAAATCAGATATTAAGAAGGATATCATAATCATCTTTGCATCAAAAGATCTTTTAAAATCGGACTAATTAACAAAGAGATAGTACAATATCAGTGTTTTCTCAAGCGTGCAAGACCAAATCGAAAAGAACCTAAAGCTGCTTCCACAGTGAACATTTGAACTCTCTATGTCATAATTATTACGCATGGTAGCTGTACAGATTTCTCTAAACCATGCACCCTAATATTATAAGCACATAAGAAGGTAAAATTAGGAATGATGCAGCTGCTCTGAAGTTTACAGTTAAAATTTACAAGTATAGGTTGCATCGCACAAGTATTGACTTAAATTTAGCTTCTTTTGATTAAAGTTAATTAAATTTAGAAAACAATCTGTAAAGAATCTTTGTAAAATTTATTACTAACTTTAACAAATAATCTTTAAAAATAATTTTCAAGAATTGATGATGTGATGTTAGTGGTATTTATATTTAATTTCCTGTAAGGACTAACACCACTCTAGGATTTTCAAATCCTTTTTTAAAAATGAGAGAACAAATTACTTGAACACTACTGCATGGATTGATTTGAAATTTTGACAGTTGCTTCACAATTATTTTCTTTATGAAAGTACGTAACCTTTTTTGATTCAATGTAAACTTTTTTTTATAAACAATGTACTGCTTATATTGTGGCCAAAAATCAATTCATTTTTTCAAAAGTGCACTATTTTTACAGATTTTGATTAAAAAAAACCCTATGTAGTTCCATAGGCGAATTTTTTGTTCCAGGTCTTATACTTTACGAGAAATACGCCTTGGCTCTATTGCCACAACTTTGCATCAAAATAATAAAATTAATTTTTCTTACTTAAACCTTCTGAAAAGAAATTCCATTCGTTTTTCAATACTCCCAAAATAAATCGTCAAAGTCAGGACTCTTTTCGGCCACTAGAGTGGTGTTACCCCTTAAATTATATGATTTTTTTAAAATTTTAATTGCAAATTAATTTGATACCACGAATCTTTTTTCAGATGTTTCGGATCATGTCGGCACAAAAAAAACCAAATATAATCACAAAGTTATTTCATAGTAATCAATACCAAATAATTATTAGGCATTGAAACATTTTCGGAATGTTATCTCAACATTATATAATTAATTCTTTTTACCTGCCTTTGAAAGATGTGAAATGAAAGAAAGGAAGAACAACAAATAAGAGAAAAAATTGTTATAAATAAAGCAAAATATTGAACAATTGAAACTGTATTTATGTACGAAAACTGTATCTGAAATAAATACCTAATCATTACAATATAAAAAAGATATAAAAGTCATTTATAAGTTTTAACAAGGAAAACATTAATCAATTTCCTGTTACTCTTTCATTAAAAACAACAAATTAAATTATTATTTACATAAAAAATAAATAAATAACGTCCAGGTAAGTAGTAGTTAATTCTTTTTAAAACTCAACAATACGAAATACATATTATCTAATGCATCATTAATATCTTGTCTAGATTTTGCACCGGTGAACACAATTTTTCCGTTCACAAAAATTAACATCACCAAGCGCGGCTTGATTAACCGGTAAACGAGTGCCGGAAACAATTCAGGTTCGTATCTAAAATATAAGTAAAATTACAAACATAAAAGCAATAACTTACAGGTATACAACGTACCGACAAAACTGCCCATGCTTGTTAATTAAATTATCTAGCTTAATGGGGAATCGTAAATCACAAGTAGCCACCATATTTTGTATTTTAAAATTCGAGAATTTAATCTAAAAATATTTTTGTAAGACTTTGTATTGACTATTGTAACGTATAAGACTCACATCAAATCCCTGCCTTTGTATAATCCTGGCAAACTTCTTTGTTGCAATTAAAGCGTCGTGTTCGGTTCTAGCACCAGTGCACACAACCTTACCGGACCTGAAAATCAGTGCCGTACTTCTTGGTTCTAAAATTCGCATCACAACCCCATTAAACCTTGCAGGATTGTATTCAGCATTACGAGTTCGCACGTTAATTCTCACGAGATCTAACTCGCATTGCAAATCAACAGTTGCAACGCAATTCCTACAAAAAATTTTAAAAGGTGCAATCTAATAGGGCCACAAACTTTGTAATGACTTACTGAAAGGTTACAGCTATGCTGGCCGTAACAGGATCACTTACACCACTGGAAGTTGAAACCAGATTGTCGGTTATCGTAAAGGTCTAAAATTTTATAATGCAACTTTGGCAACTCGCTGAAAAATTGTTACGTACCTCGGTGGTCGTGTTGGTAGGTAGATTCCATTTGGGAGCAGAAACACCGGGACCACATCTAGCTGGACTGTTTAATATCGCCTTCAAGTGGACGTCTTTTTGGGGTAATTCCATTTTTACTTGTAATCCGTTTAAAATATTAGATTTAATTCACGAATCGACCAAAACTCGGGTTTATTTTACCATACGGAAAAGTAAGGTTAGGAGCGTTAGGAGAATCGATTGACGTTTTGTGTCCTTGCAATATACAGGGTGAAATGTTGAAATCGAACTAATTCTGTCGTATGTAAAAATTTTGAATTTCAATCATTTTATAATAATAAAAGCCTTTACCAACATAATTATAAAATTTTTATTTATTTATAATCTTAAAAGTACAAAACGTAATATTTAAAAAAAAAACTTTACGATTATTTCCGACTTTGTATGTTATTAAGACGCCGCCCCTGATTAAATAAATAAATTAGAAAAGTAAAATTCAAAGTTCAACTTGCTTATTTTTATTTTATTAAACTAAGATTTAATTTATATAAAAAATATTGTATTTAATGGTATGTACCTAATATTATTATTTTAATAAATTATTGGTTAAATTACAGGTTATGTTATACAAATTTTTGAGTTAAATTTTGTATTTTAGATGTCTCAACGCTCGAAAGTAATTGATTTATATAAAACGGTAGGTAAAAATGAATTTTTATCAGTTTATTGTAAGAGTTTTCTCATTTCCCAAAATTTTATAAGGTAAGATTATAATAAGTTATTATAAATAGCAATGTACAGGGTGAGTAAAAACTATAAGACATTTTCTTTTAGCTTTTACACCTTGGCAAGGACTACCCATCTGGATACGAATACTTTAGAGTTCGTTTACACAACGCGTTTATGAAAAATAAAGATGTAACTGACGCTGAAAAAATTGAAAAATGTATTAAGCATGGAGAATACATCGTCAAGGAGATTGAAACTTTGTATATGCTGAAGAAATACAGAACTATGAAACGCCGATATTATGATAATTAATTTATTGTAACATTGTGATATTTTTATGTTATAATGGAGATTTATTTAGATTAAAAGTGTTTTTCTTGTTAGCTTTGCTGTTGATGAATTAGGGTAATTTTAATTTTATTGAGGTGCGAAAAACTAAAGAATTTTTTTGACTTTAGTTTAAATATGGTCTACGGTATTGCCATTGGTTACGCAATTAAATAAGCAACTGTAATTGGTTAGTTTACATGACGCAAGTGGCAATTTATTTATTTGCCATACTTCCAGAAATGAGTAATTTTAAGTACAGCATAAAATTTTAGGTACAACCTGGTTGTAGTAGCTGTACCTGAATAGCTGCCACTGATCCAACCCACTGCAGAGTAAAAACCTAGATATTTAAAGAGCGTTATAACATTTTGAATCGGTTAAAAAAGTTAAAAAAGAAAATTGCAAATAAAGCATCTGATTTAGTTCGCGATTCGGGAATTGATTCAATTTTCAAAAATCATAGAATCCGCAAAATTAAAAAAAAGTCATGTGACTAACGACTACGGAACATTAAAGAAAACTTCCACGTGTCAGTGTTTAATCTAAAGATGGACGTTATTATAATGAGAACTTGAAATTCGGTTTCAAGGGCTAAACAACTTGATTCAAAAATTTGAAGTACTTTTTCCTTTGGGCCTGAAAGATCACTTTGATGCTGATTTGGTACTCATATCTGATAAACTGATCAAGTTGTTTTCGTTCAGACTAATTTATAAAGATCAGATAAATTCAGACATTTATAGCAGATTTCTTAGCTAAGCAATTTTATCAATAAAAAATAAGACAATTTTTGATCTTACATTAGTCAAATAATTTCATTGTTTGCCAATCAAAAGACAAGAAAAGGAAAATTTTTCAGTATAAATGTACCAAGATTGGTATAGTATTTGTTATTATTAATTCTTCATTTAATATTAAAATGAGTGGTCACGATGCTTTTGTTAAGAAGCAAAAAAAAGAAGGAGTTACCAATTATGTACCATACTTTAAATAATTTTTGTAGTGCAATAAAATAGTTATTTCAAATTAAATTTTTTTGTAAAATTATGAAGAGAGCCCGTTGACGTTTTGCACCAGGGCCTGGGTTTAACTTGCTACGTCTCTGCAATTAGACTGCAGTATTTTCTTCTATGGTTAAAAATAGTCTGATTGGTTTTTACGAACAATCTATACCTAAGCAAGGCAAGACAAGAACTTCGATGTAAACTCTGCTTAATATAAAACATATTCTGGAAAATTAATTGATATTATTTAAAAAAAAATATTACAAGCAAAATTGAGAAAATACGAAAAAATACAGTAATCTTGATACCTACGTATATTTAGTCGTCTTAGTAAAGTGAAAGTTATTGTTTGTGACTTAATATGCAATATTTATGTAAATAGCATTGGCGGTTAACACGTTAAGCATACATTTTTTTAAATTAATAAATTTCCTAACATCTAATCATTTTTGTAAGATAAATACTTGTTCTTTTCTCATCTAATTTTTATGTAAGATACTTCTACCCATGGATTAATTTTAACCTTTGTTATACGAACCTTTATTATTTAATAAAACAGCAACATAGTTATACGCAGTTTTCGTCTTTTAAGCCTCATCTGCAATCCACCGTCTGGTTTGCTCTTTGATTAATATTGCTGGGCCATGGGTGGTAGTCCTTTCATGGAAATGTTTGCTTTACTTCACTGTATTCTCTGATACATTTTTGTTTATCTCCTAAATATTTAATTCCTCTCTCATGTTTTAATTTTCTCTTTTAGCCAATAATCCTATAATCAGCTATACTTATGATTGTACATACATATTATGAGTACCTACATAATATGAGTTGTTTCCCAATTGACACCATTAGTGATGACTGATGACGTTAAAACTACAAGAATTGAATCAGTGTATAAGCATCATAATGCTATTTACTCCGATTCAATTTCGTATAGTATCAATGGCCTACATCTAGGCGTTCTATCGTCACACTAAAAAAGCCACTAAGCCTAATTTAAAAATCAATTCAACTATGTATGGAACTTGTTAAAATAAATAGTTTTACTCATTTGAGAGAGACACTTGGAGGGTGAGAGAGGATAATGATAAATGCAATGAACTAAATAGTAAATAGTTTGATACAAAATAATAGGGAAGCGAAAATGAAAAACGGGGATGTGATATGATTTATTTTTTGTTAACAAGACCAAGTTTGTCACATTTTATTGGTTTTCACAATATAATACTTGATATTTTTTTAAGTAACAATTATTACAAATTAGATATAATCAAGTAGTGCTATGTAGATCATTATATATTATAGGAAAGCCAACTATGATAAATAATAACTAAAAACTAATCAAAACTATACAAGTTACGTACATTTTAATCTATACACACTCTCTATATTGCCAAACTTTAAGCAAGTGCGACCTACTTAATTACAATCACATTTCTACCACCCTTTTATTTGTTTTCAAAATCGCAAATGAATCCAATTTCAATCAAAAGTGTTCTATTTTTGGAACTCTACTACTTCCTAAATTAGCAACTCTTTTCACTGAACTAAGATAATTGCTAATTTTCACACTCAATAAATTTCTTGCTAACATCTTATAAAAATTAACAATTAAAGTATACATATTATCTTTTAATAAAAATATTAATAATAATAATAAAACGATAAAGCTTAAAAGTGTACACTTTGAGTAGTTCAAGTCTTACTATATTTTTTTTTGTTTTTTATTATACACAACATTTCAACATTATTAATTTATTTATAGACATTATATACAACATACAAGGTATCGGAAGAATAATAATATCAGTAGATAAAGCGAGTAAATTAAAAGTAGAAAGCGCTTACGATTTTAATGTTAGACCGCACATTATGTATTTCCTTTAATATCCAAACAGTTAGTTGAGCGACAAAGATTAGTGCAGGTAACCGAGTGTTAACAATTAACCCCGATTAACAATTAATATTAACGACGTATATGATTGCGAAACTGACCGCTTCGCGGCTTATTGGATCGCTTCGCAACCGATAAATCGTTAATTGTAATTATTGTAAGTTCTGGACATTAAGCCACCCTTGATAACCGCTGCTTGAACACAAATAAAAAATTTTTGCCTGATGCGAGATTGAAAAGAATCTGATGAAATGTGTCTTTATGAAAGGTAAACATTTGCACAGATTTTACAGGTTGTGGTACATCAGGCAAAAGTTTTTGGACCCTACTGAAAATTTAACGAAGTACAATGCCCACTTTCAAGCTTATTGTTTACAATGTAAAACAAGTGTTAAGCTAAACTAGAAATGCGCCTGAAACAAACTAACGCTCAACTTTTGCTTTACATTGTTAATTTCAATTTGCCTTACCCGACTGATGAAGTTATGCAAAATAAATGAAGTGTTTGTTCTGTTAGATGGTAGGGCATTTGATGTTTTTCTAATAAGAATTAAATAATGGTGATTTGTGCAATCGATTAATTTACTTAATTCTAAAATACAAACAATAGGTATTTGCAATCGTTAAAAATAACTTTTTTTTTAAGAATAAATCTAATTTTTCCTACATTTTCATGTAAAAATGACTGTTGTTTGTTTAAGACTTTCAAAACAGACAATAATCAACTGTACATACTTTTTAATATTTTAATATCTAAAAGCTATTGAGATTAACTATTGTCATATATATTCTATATCCGTCAGCTAATTTATTATTCTTTTCTTACATCGTACACTGTATTACACGCAGTAACACACAATTTTCTTAAATTAAAAAAATTAACAGTTCATTTCTTTTCTTTCGTAAACAAAAAAAATATTAAAAATAGGTGATCATTTGAACGATTTTTTAGTATACAAGAAGAACAGTAACTAACCCGCTATTTTGTAATGAGTATTATTTTATTAATTAATAAAAATTAAACAGAATGGAAATTCATTGTTCATCAGAACGAAGGCTTCATTACTGATATTAGTTTTAAAAATCGTAAAGAATACTAAATGTGAAGTATTAGGATTACAATTTATTGTAGTTTAACACGAGGAAAAGTTTTTGCGGGAATCGGTACAAGATTTCTTTGACACGTTAATAAAATTTTACAATTATTCAAACAAAACCACAAAATACTCAAAAATAGATACTGTGGTATGAATGATTGAAAAGAAGGAAATAAAATATAAAAGTAAAGTCCGATATTTACAGGGTGTTTTATATAGTCACTTTAAGTCGAGAAGGTCTGTTTTAGAAAAACGAGTTTGGTTGGGAAAAATTGATAAAAGCACGACTTACAAATATATTACATCTTTAACATTCTGTATATACTTTTAAGTTATATAAATACACCCCAGTCATTTAATCATGCAATTTTATTGTTTTATTAACAGTTTAGAAATATCAAACATTTAGTATACCTTAACTTTTTAATTACATTTAATTTTTTTTAATCACATCTGTTAATATTTTTTGAATTATATTCCTGAAAAGGTAAATCTATCACCTAAGTAATCTACAAATTATGTAGTAATCGAAAGTTACGATACAAATCTAAAAGCTATAATATCACCGGCGATATTGACGAGTTTCCTTTTACAGATTTGCTACGGTGTATATTATTTTTTTTGTTTAAATTTTTTTTCGAAACTTTTGTTTAGTGCGAAAGAAAAATTGTGAAAACATTTAGATATTTCTAAACTGTAGTCTACAGATTAGTTAAAATTTTTTACCAATTAATATTCAATAACGCTTAATATAAATTTGATTAATGAAATGAAACATTCAGTGAATGAAACGAGTGATGAAGAACATGATAAACATTGAATAACGTAACATACACGAATTAAGCCAATCACTGTTGTTGAAATACACATTTCAATACACGTAGTTTCATTAAACTTAAACGAATTTATACTTTTCCTTCTTTAAATTAAATATTCAATGATTAGGAAAAAGAAGACACAATAGTATTGGCAATTCATGTCTTTTACATCAATAATAATAGCGGTATATGTTAAATTTTTACGTTAATTTTTTGTATCTAACAATACCTAAAACCAGTCAAATTTCTGGTTAAACTTATATTTATATTAACAAATACATAAGATGATTTATTATTTCATTAAGAAATTTGGTTTCTATTTAAATCTATGAGGAATTCTGCAAGAATTTATTTAGGTTAGGATAGTTTGCTTCCAAGTTGAAACGTTTTACTTACATTTTAATAATAAATCAGCGTTGTTTTCGAAAATTTAGTCCTTCTTCTCGTCTTCTGGATCCTTAAGAGTATGCCACTGAGCAATTGGTCTACGTGGCGATGCCAACATATCGGACCAGTGACGCAATTCCGTTCCACTCGCGTTGTATCCCAAAACGGCTTTACCGATTGGTTCGGAAGTGCCGATTCTGTCATAATCTACCACCGTTACAACAAGATTTACTTTCTGAAAAATAATTCACATTAAAATGTGCATTCCGTCAACGTGTCGTGAATTTTCCTAATATAACATGGGATTTATACTTTGCTTATTAATTTTTTTTTCAAATTTTTACTAAGTAAGTAGCTAAAATATAAATTCAAATTAACAATGACTGACCATGGTTTTGGTGTTATTTACTGTTTTTTGTAGTTTAGATTTCATTGTAATAAATGATTTGAATTATCACCGGGACGTAATCATTATAATATCGTTCCTCCCAAACGAAAGTTATAGTAACTCAGAAATAATATGCTATTATTTTTGTGAGATTTACCTTGAGAGTTATTTAGAGAGTTGACTCTCAGTGATGGCTGAAAAATTTTTGTGGTAATTCTCACATACTAAATAATAAAAAGGGGTCTATTTATATCTCTTAAGGGCTCAACGATAAAGAAAACAATGGCAGACGAATAAGAAAATTGTAAATATGTTGAAGAGTTGACATTTTTAAAAAATTAACGTAACTTATCAAGGCAATTTTAGAAATCTAAATGCGGGGTTGTTTATTATAAAATAATTTATGATGAAATCATAAATTAATTTGAACTGGAAAATTTGGTGTCGGTCGAGTAAAAAGTAGGACTGTGCTCACCAGACAAGAGGGGTCTGGGGGAAACTTTTTTAGAAAATAACGCAATGGTTTGCAATCGTAACCGAAATCTAATAGACCCTAAGTTTTACTGTTAATTTAGGAATATTTGTGTTTGTTTTGCATTTTTTAACACATACATCGACGTAACAGTTATTAGTCATTTATACCTGCAATCTAATCAAAATAATATAATTTTCGAGTCTGTTCTTTATCAAAAAGATTACTCATATATTCGTCAAGAATTTATAACAAAAAAAGTTTTTAAATTTGCTGTGTCAATATATTTACAAATTTAATTTAGTAGTGCAATATCGGTCGATTAGAGGACAGTGGTGAACTGATTTGTGTGTAATTTTCATTTTATCCTCTTTTGTGCGAGTTAATTGTGATAAATGTGGTGGAGTGGTTTGAATTTGGAGCTGATCATCTTATTCAACTTGTTGATGGAATGTAAATAGTAAGTATACAAATTTTTGTAATAATTATTTTGCCCAAATAATAAATTAAATTTAAATACAGATTTTATAGTATTAGTTCTATAGTAACTAAGCTTTAAAATCTTTAAACTAAATGTATTTTTATTTTTCCTTTTGAAACAACCCTCTATTTTTTTATTATGTAAAATAAAAACATTCAATTTGTATAAATATTAAATTCCTAAAATATCTCTAAAAATATTATAGTTGACAAAGTTTACTTTGTTTACTTAATGTGTTTTAAACCCTTTTTTGGGAATAAAACTTTACAAAAAAATTGTACTATAAAAATATCCAAATTAAGTTGTTCAACTGCACAAAAGTGTTTACCTAAATGTTTACATGCATTTAACACAATATCCGATTTGTAGACAATCCAGACTTTAATTATTGTATTTAAATAATGCACAATTGTGTAACCAAGTACAAATTTTTTTTCTGTACTAGGAGCCAGATGCAGGGATGTCTAATAACAGGTATTTTTTCGTGTTGTTATAACTTGTAAGTATTATTGCTCTTTAGCAATAGCGTTCATGTTAATTTGTTGATCATGCAATGAAAATGTTAATAAAAATATTAACATTGGTGATGTTACCTAAATTGATAAAGATTTACCTGAAAATACAAAGATTACCCCGAAAAAGTTAAGTTGTAGACTTTTTGTATATTTTGAACGTGATGAAGGATAGTGACGTTAAGAGTCTAAAAAATGTTTTAGGTGCCCTAAACATATAAACCATCCCCATTAACTTTTATTCTGTTCAGATTACTCGATAATTTCAAAGGCATGGTTACGTTAAAATTGATATTTTGATGGCAAAAATACAATTTAGCACTTGACCAGTTATTGCAAAATAGAACAGTTCTTACCTATACTACGTATGTTTTTCATTATTTAATATGATTTTAATATTAAATATTGGATATTACAAAATTCAATTAAAATTTTACCTGTATCTGCTCAAATGGTACTTCAAAGGTAAACGATTCGTTATAGTATGGATTCAATGTACATTTCTTAATGCTCGTTTTCTTCTTTTTAAGTCTTTTGCCATTTTGCATCAAAGCGATTTTGACGTAGGGATCTATAAAAGGTAATAAGAAAATAGAAATATTTAGAGCTATGCTGAAAGTAAATGCAAACCTGATAAACCACCGACATCCATTTTCTTCAAATTTTTGGCTTCCAGGATAACGACGGTTAACTTTCCAGCTGTAGGGACGTAACGTAAAGAGAAGCAAATGTCTCCCAACTTGTTATCCTGCAATAGTCGACGATGGAGTGAACTGACCGATACATTATTAAGTAAAAGCTTAATCACATTAATCTGTTGTTTGCGATGCTTGATTAATAAATTAACTCGACAGTATTTTGTACAAATGAAGGGATGTAATTTTTTTGGTGCAAATTTCCGAGGAGGGATCAGAAATTACAGTACCACAATAATAAACTATAAAAAATTTAACACCAATACTTTGCAAAGACAAGAAAACAGTGGATTATATTAAAAACAAAATAAAATAAACATTTAAAAACACTCCCAAAAAACTTGGTATCTTATTGTTAGCATGCGCAATCAAAAGAATATGTGTTCAAGCTCAACAGAAGTGTTTCATATGGGATGTGACTTTAAGAAGGGTTGAAATAGAAGAGACATCTATGTCGGTTGGGTTTTTACAACATCTAATAGGATCGGGGAGACAAACATGTTATTAGCAGATGTTTATTTTAACTAAAAAGCATGTACTTTTCGTCAACAATACTTGGTCACTCAACACTTTTGCATAATTAATTGTTGGAAGCAGAAATTCTTTCCAAAAATGCTTTTAGCTATTTGGAAGACTTTCAACGTTCCAACAAATAAAAGTGGAAATAGAGATATTTATTTCGCAAGTGCAAAGTGACAAGAGCATTGTCGTTATTATTTAAGATAATAGTTGACCGAAAGAGTACATATGAAACTTAAACCTGTAATTGATATCTTCCAGTTTTTCTGTGTTTGTAGTAACTCACTACAATTGTAGCAATTCATTTTCACTAAACACCCAGCTCAAACCAGCGTTTCTAGATTTTTATTTTATTTAACTATAACACAGTACAGCAATATACTAATGTGCAGACCTATTATAATAAATATTATTTAAAATTTGACGAAAAAGTTATCGACGTAAAAATATTAGTTTCTTGGTATTCACAAAATATGAAAAGTTTGAAAATTATATAAGTAGTAGTATAATTATAATAAAATGGAAAAGATAAAAGTACCTTAAGTAGACATCGGTGACTCCATTTAAAAACATTAGAATACAAAACTACATACAAAAGTTTTATATACTTCATGTACTGTGCTTTTTTTTATCTAACTATGGTGCTGGCATGCGAAAACTTTTTTAAACCATTTTTTTTATACCTTAAAACTTTCTGCAAATGCATGTAAAAATGACTAACATCTAACCTTTGGAAGACATTTAATAAAAAGTAATATTTGAAAAACATTCACCAGCCAAATGCAAACGCCAAACAAAAGGAAGGAAACATGCAGAAATATTTAGGAGAAAAAGAGGGCAAGTACATAGGAAAAACTATAATACGTAATTAAGTAAGTTAGAGAAAAAAGTTTATAAAGTTTAAAAAGTACATCTACATATACTGCCATAATAGAGAAACGTGTTAATATTTTCTTGGTTGGAGATTAACATTTAATGTGATTATTATTTATAAAAGCAATTATTAAGACAACAATAAATTTATATTTATTTTGATTATCTCAAATTACCACCAACTGTCGAAAGAAATTGTGTTGAAAGCTTTTTTGAAAAACTAAACTCTCATCAAAAAAGCTTTCTCATTTTAATTGTGAGCAAAAATTAATAAGTAATATTAGTAAAAAAATTGTGCTAGTTTAATAAAAGCTACCAAATTGAAGTTAATAAAAACTTTAAAATAATTTTCTTTTTGTTATTAGCAGTAATTTGTGCGAATTTTCTGTGAAGTGAATATTAAAAAATCATCAACAACCACCACCATCACCACCAATTTTACTGCCGTTAACTATGCTTCCAATATTTTTTTATTATGTTACATTTTATCATAAAGTCAAAGATTTCTCGAAACATGTTTGATTTTATGTAAAAACGATCGAATATGTAACAAAGTCATACTTACGTGAACAATTTGATTGATTGAAGCATCATGCATGCGCGGCCGGCACAACCATAGCACAGCCATACCAAAGCAGAGCAGAGAAATTAGGGAAAAGAGAAAAAATAATTTACGTAAACAAAAGTCCACTGCATGAGTCGATTCAAATATAGTCTCGATCAACTTTGCTTCCGTCGGTAGATCCTGTAAAACTGCTCAACTCCCCAAAAAATAATTGGAAGGACTTGGCGAGCTAAACCTTTCTTTTACATTTTTTTAACGCAAAACTCAAAAAGTGCACATTTAAATAAATTATGAAAAAATATTTTGTAACCATAATAGCCTATACCTTCACACTAATCGAAACTATCGTAACTTTGCCCTACACTTAAACATGAAAACCGAACCACGGTACAAATAATTCGGGAGCAACGGACAACTAGATTCGTAGTCCATTGCACCAAATTACGTGTACTTATTCATAAATTCTGTTTAGCTATGTGTATTTAGTTTAAAACTTTATTATTAAACCGTAAAACCATCCAGTGGTCCGAACTGGGTGTAGCCAGCGATCCGAATGAAGCAATGACCAGACTATAAATCTATTAAATAAAATGCTATATGATATCACCTGACCACCTTCGCCTTCAACACTTTGAAGTTCGCGCCATTCCTCTATCGTTTGTGCTAAATCGATCTGGCACAGTGGAACTTTAACTTCTCCAATTTGATCGTGCTTGGAAAATCTATCAAAGTCGAATATGGCAAATACCAGAGTTTTGTTCATTGCGTCTGCGTACGGCATGCTCTACACAAATTTTTTTAAAATAAAATTAGACTCCATTAAATTAGGTACCTCGAACATTTTCAAAATAGAAAATTTACCTTAAACACGAAAGTTTCATTAAAAACTGGATTCAACGTCTTCCTATGCACTTTAGTTTCAAACTTTTTCTTTTTATCTGGAAGCAAATAAACTTTGACGTACGGATCGGATGTTCCACCCATGTCGAGTGCAGGAAGTTCTTCAGCTTGTATTACAGTAACCGATAGTGCATTTTGATTGAAATCGTACTCGAGCTAGAACGATCGATTAATAATTGATACTAATTTAACCAATTTGCTTTTACTTTATATTGTAGCTTTCCTAATTTTATTTCGACCGGTTTGTCTTCTTCTCCAGGTTCTTCTGCATTTTCTGTTAATTCGTCCATATCGGGTTGAACCTAAAATGGTATTTGTGATTTGCGTTTCTCACATAGGTAAAAAATTCAAACTTACCTTTTCTTTGTAAGACGAACCTAATAGTTGTACACTTTTTAGATCTACACCTTTCATACCTTTCTTGCCATCTTTTGCCCGCCGCTTCCGGCAACATCGTCGTATACAACAGAAGCATATTCCAAGAATGAAAACAGCGATTACTGTAATTTAAATTGGTTATAAGATTGTAAAAAAGCATCACATAGGTACTAACTAATAAATATGGTTACGATTCCCCAATCTGGAAGTCCCGTGGCTTCTTCAGCTTTCTTTATAATTACATTTAGTTCTCCTGTAGGAGCAATTGTGCTTCCTGCAGATTCGGTTGTAATTGTAGTGCCTGCAACTATTCCAATTTATTTAGTTTAAGATTAAAACTTTTGCATCTTAACCCTTTCCTTGCGTAATTTCTCTTCAAATTTGGGACTTCCGTCATCAAAATATTAATTTAGTGCAGAAACGTGTTTTAATCGCTTTTCTATATATTTAATCGTAAAGGTCGTAAAAGGTTCGAAATGCGACTTAATCTATACAGCCGCATTTCACCGATGTACTCCTCTAGTTATTTATACCGACGAAGAAGGATAAGTTGAGTGTTATAAAGACATTGAAAGTCTTTCTCTTTTACAGTTTAGTTTTCATATTGTCATGTTAGTTCATTCTATTACGAGTGATGACATAAGCTTCAAATGTAAAGATCACAAGTGTATTTTAATTGATAAAAGGTTAAAAAGTAAAAAAGACAAAACTACGTTGTACACGGAATTCTAATCGAGGAAAGGGTTAAATTTCTACTTTTGCTATGCTAGATTTTTTTGGTTTATATATACAAATATAGGTAAGTTAAAATATTAGAAAAACATTATTTTGAATTCAGATGTGATAAAAGAAGGTTTTTTTAATAGAAATATTTTTAGAACCACAATTACTAAACTACCAACACTAAACTAATTCTACCGATGAAGCATGCATTAACTAGTGCAAAAGTAAGGGTGCTTAACTACGAATATGCCAGTCAATAAAAGATGCAAATAAGAAAAAAATGAAGAAAATCTGAAATAAATTTCAATCGTACGAAAATCAGTTTAAATCTTGGCCTCTTCTACAAATAAGAAGAAACTGAAATTTAATCTAGATTTCCCCCATTTTCTTGAGATTAATCAAATTTTTCTTTTATTTCTTGGCCTAAAAAAACAGTAGAAGAGAAACTGGATGTTAATGTAAAGACACACTTGACGACCATTCAGCGTACGTTAGATGATGGTGTACACAAATTGACATCCATACGAAGAATTACTTCAAAAACAAAATACAAAAATTCAACAAATTTGATGGAATTAAAAATAACGGAAACAAAAAGCGCAGTTTTAGTTTTGTCTCATTACCTTCAGCTGTAGGTTCCGTAACGGATGCTTCAGTGTGAAAAAGTACCTTTTCTTCGGTTTGTAGTTTTTGATTTAAATGGTGCAGTGTAAATTTTTCACTTGCTTAATTTTATAAAAAGTGCAATGCTATTGTAATTTTATTCAACAAAATCTGTTGCAAAAAGTTACCTGCTTCCTCAGCTGCGGTCGGTTCAAATATTGATGATTCCGTGTGATGGTGCAGCTTCTCTTGGACGTGCAGTTTATGGTCAAAGTGATGTAACGGATATTTTTCATTTGCTTCATTTAATATTGTTTTTTGTAGTAATTGTGTCGTTTCTGTTGCAGTCGTAGGTGGAACATCGTTTGCTACTTCTTCTAAATTACTATCCGGTTCTTCTTGCGGAAGTGGAGACATTTTGCTATAAAAAAACAAAGATCTGTTTTAATTTATTAAAACGAAAACTCACTCTAGATACAAAAAATGATAAAATTATTTTGTATCAATTAATTGATAAAATGCTGCAGATAAGAATCGAATAAATAAATCCTTTGTCATTTGAGGAAAACATATTTTTTGTTATTTATAAGCTTTAAGCTTTGCGAATCGATCGATTTTTAATTAATTTTCTAAATTTTTATTCACAATGTCGCAAGTATCAAAAATTTATATCCAGTTAAACTCAAATATTTAATCGGTCGAAGAAAAATTTCCAAATTATTAAGGCGAGAAGGAATTATATTAATAGTAATGAACCAAGTTAACAAAAGCGTTTTCTACGTCAGTTAATTTGTTTGCGAATTATAATTTCAAAATTTGTAGGTAGACGTTGAAAGCTTTCCAATTATAACTTTTTAAGAGGCTTCTTCATCGAACTCAAACGGAGCGATTAATATTAATAACAATAATTAATTAATTAAGAACGGCAATGAAATGGAAATTATTTTTGGTCGGTAATTTTTGGTAAATAAAGAAAAAATATTTTTTATGTGGAATCATTGAACGTAGAAGCCAAACGTTAGATTAGAGGAAATATTTTACGGTCGCCTTTGCAGATTACTCTTGAGGTTTCATTACCTTCAAGAAGGTCAATTAAATCTGTAGTTCGCTTTAATTTAAAATATTTAAATATATAAATTATTAACCCGTTGATATTAGATAATATAAAACTTCAAAATATCGAGTTATTATTAAATTAAAAAATTGTTAAAAATTGTTTGTATATTATTCTGATGACGAACGATATTACGTTTGAAAGCTAAATAAATCCTTTAACAATTTTTTAATTTAATAATAACTCGATATTTTGAAGTTTTATATTATTTAATTTAAAATAGCCACACGAGTTTTCTAATTCTGTTCTTAATTCAATTATCTCCGAAAACCATAAAATTTTCTTGAAATGTTCTAGTTGAATAATAGATAATATAATATAATGACTTATTACTCATTACAGAGTATTATAGGTATTGCGCTGTAGTTTTCTGAAGCAGTAAAAACGTCTTAAGGTTTACTTGAAAAGTATTTATTAAAAGCACTAAATTTAAATTTAGTCATTAAAAAATTCAATTTTTTTAATAAGTTTATGTAAGCAGAAGGCGATAACCTTCTTTAGTTTTAATAATCTGTTGATACGCATAATGTACGTAGTTCTTAATTAATAATTTCAGTGGTTGTAGGCATAAGAACTGCAATTGATCATATTGCAACTATTAGTTACATTTGTATTTACTATTGAATTGCAATTTTTGCGATTTATTCTCGTTAACTTTTTTATATTTGAAAAATAAATAAAGGGAATTCTCCCATTGCTGACAGTTAATAAAATAATTTTGAATTTTATTGTTGTTAATAAATTATACATAGTGGTCCATCAAAAATTATATAAAAATAAAATAAAAGGTCGCCGATACCTTTTAAGCTAAATTAAAGCAAAATACTAATGTATTCATAATCAAATTATAGTTTATGAAATTAATTCTGTTACATAAAATTTAATGTTACTTCGTAGTATTCGTTGACAAATTTAAAAATATAGATTATTTGATTGCAGAAGAAGTTAAGATACTGTTTCTTTAAAGCTCATTTACTCCAAAATAACTATCGGATTACAAAAATCGAAACACTGTAATAAAGCAAATTAATGAGAATTTCAACTGTCGTGTCTTTAGATCCTTTTTCGTCTCGACCATTTTATCCTAATAAAGGTTTCATAACTACTTATTTTGAAAGTTTTTTTTACCATCGTGTCAAAGGTTTTGGAGATTTGCCATTCCCTGTAAAGGACAAGTTGTCAATTTCTGGGAAAGTAAAGAACCTTATTCTCACTGTCTGCGTCTCTTCTCGAAAGAAAATAATAAAAACCACCGAGACGTAATCTGTCAAAAATGTCCTTAAAAATAGGTTACGTCGTGTTTGTCATAAAGCATACGATTAAGAATAATAAGTGAACGGCAATAGCTAATACAAATGTGTTTCTTCCAAATAGATTAAAATAAGGCAAAACCCCCAATACCACGCCTGTTTCGTTTTTACTTACTTACCCTAGACTGTATTATAATATATTTTTTGAGTAGTATTATTATGAAATTATTATTAAAAGCTTTTTGAATCATAAAACAATTAATTTTAGTTTCCAATCCATGAGAACTATCACCAGATGCTTTATTTTTTGTGTGTGTTCACTTATTTGTTAGAATTTTAGTTTATGACTTTATTAATTTGACAATCTCACCAATAACTTTTGCTTGTGAACCTCACACATTATTTTGTAAGCGGTTTTTGGGTATGGTGTTGATTCTTCTTAAATTTGGGTTAGTTAATATTGGATTAGAGAAATTAGAAATTTTTACTTCAGTATATTTTATTTACTCTACTCTATAAAAATATTAATTAAATATAAAATAATAATTACTACGAAATACAATAAAATTTATGAGACGACAAGAAGCACCAATAAAAATTTTAGTCCTTATCTAATAATAATACTAGAATGACGCGCAAAAGGAATAAACAATAAATATATAATTAATAATTTATCTTAATTATTATTGGTATATTTTATCTGTACAAATGTATTACATTATAAAATACTAAATAGGTTTGAGCAAAATTGTTTTTCTACACGTCAACCATTGACCAATCGATTACTTGAAATTCGGTTATAAATTTAAATTTCATTACATTATCAATTTTAACATTAAGTTTATTTATATCGGCTTCACTTGGGTATTTATTTTTGAGAAAATTTATCGATACCTCTTAATTAACACTCATGACGTACTTACGTATTTTGTTGTAAAACTTGGTTCTAAAGTGCAGTAAATTATTCGGGAAATCTTTACAAAACGCATTCAAGTGTGAATTTGATAAGGAAATTTTGTTTTCAAAAATCAAAGAAAATTTCCACTATTACTTCATAGGTATTATAATTACATTTTACAATTGCAAAATAACCATTGCTAATTAAAAAAATGAAAGTTTCAATTCCTTTTAAGATAATAGTAAATTTATTAATATTATTGTACCCACATTAAGGATTTTCTTAAAACGTTGATTTGAGCTTGCGTTCTATTATGGTAGCATCAACCAATCAATATAAATTTATATAAATAAATAGTATTGAGTTTATGTTATTTTTGTATAGTAAATTTTATGTTTACTTCATGACAGTTAATTTATAAAATAATTTGCTTAATTACCAACGAAATAATTTCGAATCTTTACGATTAAGTATTGAATTTCACTGTAACGTTCGTATCTAATTAAGAAAATTTTTAAAGCTCTGCGAATAACCAAATTTTTAATTTTGTTCAAAGATTAAGAAAGAAACCTAGTTTTCAATTATTAATATGTGAAAGTAATTAAAGTACTCACCTAAACTGCCTATAATAATCACCGATAAACAATTAATTCTTAACAGGCACTCAAGAATAATAACACATTTTAAAAATTCTAATCGGAATAGGTAGATAACTACCCAAACCGTATCTATTTGGTGCCGCTTTTCAGTTACACCAGCGTTTAATATGGCGGTTGGCAGCTCCCCGTGGAAATCGATATCCTGAGCTTTTACATCTACGCAAGGTCACAGAAAAGCTTTAGTTATATCGCATGCGTCCTGAAAAATTCTCCCATATAGCTGAAAACTACTAGAAAGTGTGATTTATACATCACACAAAGTTAAGATAAAATAAATTACGTCACATTTTTTACTGCCCTTTACGCTCTCAAAACCCACTTTAAGTTCAACTTAAAATTTTCTTTAAATGAATAATTTTTGGTGAGCATTAGAAAACATTTTGTAAATTATAATAATAATTTATTAGGGCCTTTCAATTAGTACGTTCTCTTATGTGAATGGCACAAAAAGTTTGTACGCCTCGGAATTATTGCGTGGGTACTTTGACGTAAGCAAGAATTAAATTTAAGGGTCGGAAAATTTATTGACATGCACGACCTAAGAATTTCAATCATGCTTATTCATAATCCTCTTGCCAAGTATGACTTCTTTTATGTTTTCATAAACTTGACGATGATAATATTTCGCAATTACAAGCCTGGAAAACTAAAATTTTCAAATTCTGTTATTTATGCAATGCCAATATTTGAAGCAGAGTACTCAGGTATTGTTTTACCTTTTTGAATAATTAAGTGTGCAATACTTCAACCTTTAAAAATTAACTATCTCATCTATTAAAATATTTAGTTGGGAATAGTGATTATACTTTAAAACGGGGAATTTGTCATCTACATACATAAATACCTCAATAAATATTTTAAATAGTGTACTCTATTTCGTAAGATATGAATTCGTATTTTCAATCGAGTAATATTTCTTCAGAAAATTTAATTTGTTTTTATTTTAGTTTGAAAGTTTCATACTATTAATTTTTTCAGATTTTATTTAACGAGTTGAAAGCATTACAAAAATTAAAGTTAAATACTAATTAAGAGAAAATATGAAACCTTTCCTTTCTGCTAGACTCCTATCTTAATCAAAATTTTCAAAACCTGTAATAAGAAAAATCTTCTAAACGACTTTGCGTGTTTACAGTTTCTATTGGAAAATCTTTGTTAGCTTTTAGTATTTTCCACAGAAGGCGACACTATCCACATCCGATATTACTATATAGTCCCGAAAATTTAAACAGAAGCGATTTAATCAATTTTATCGTTAAAATTGCTTTTTAAGCACTCAAGAAAAAAGTTACTATTGTTCGATCAAAAGAAAATCCTTAACTAATGTAATAATATTTGAAAATTGCCAGGTAACTTTTAGCTAAAACCATTTTAACGTTTTTGTAAATTACTAATAATTTTTGTAGTACTTATTTATAAAAAGTGCGTGAGTCAATATTTGCTCTGCCAAACCATTGTAATTGAATTTTTTACTTTCTGTTATTATTTCAGTGAGATGAATAATTATATTTTGTTTACTTTTACTAATAGTACATGATTAACCGATACTTAATTAATTAAGCAATAATTAAATATAAAATAGTTTATTTATGTACTTAACTTGAGAAGTCTCATTTCACTAGGCAAGATGGACAGCTTACGGAATAAGCCGAAGACAAATTCTTTAAATCCATTAAATTGTAAATCAATCAATTCATTTTTATAACAGTTTATTTATTTTAAATTTATGTACATGCAAAATTGGAAACAAATCGAAATCGCTGAGATTTTTGTTTTCTTTTCAGGTTTAACCATGAGTGATTTCTTCTTGTTCCTTTGACTAAAGTATTAAATCTGTGGTTTTCACCGAAACAGAAGATTGATGATACAATTATGGTATATTCTACTAGCATTTCGACAGACGTGTGCTATTTTCTTTTGATACTCGAAAGAGACGACGTTAAAATTCATTATCATTGTTTTAAGAGCACCGCTTTGAAATTATGACAAAATAACAATTTAATTTGTATTTCTTACATTATTTACTGTTATTCCAAAAATGCCTGAAGCTCTACTTACGGAGTTTTTGAAATTAATTATATTTATTTTAATTACTTTTATAATAGCAATGAGAGAACATGATAAAGAAATAAAACTTTCGGAAAACAAATCATATGAATAGTTTATTGCTTTAGGATAGTGATCATTTTTCTGATCGAGTGGCAGATGTATATTTCTGCTGATGTGACATAATCCTAAAAATATTACGTTTAGTAAATTGTCGTAGCAGTAGAGGGATTGAAAATTTTGTTCAAGTTCAAGAGAATAGAAAAAAGGTAAATCTTTACGATAATAACGCCTAGAAGAGTATTTTTTTATACAAAATTGGAAATTAGGTTACTTCATGTAAAAAACAATTATTTTACTTTTTACCTCAAAATACGTTAATAGCTACTTTTTTGGCTATTACTCTTTTGCGCAAAAAAAAACTTTAGAAACATTGACTTGCCCGTATAAAACTAGCAATACAAATAAAGAATCACAAACAAGATATAAGTTTTCTTTTTTTTGGATGGTGTTTCTTGTTTAGATTTCTTGAAGCTTGTTGAGTCTTTATTATATTCAGTTAAAACGTGATCGATAAAATCCTACCAGTGTCCAGAGGTTATGACTATTATTTTTGATTGTTGTTATATTGCAATTTAAGTGATTGATGGTTTAAAAATTACGTAGAATAGAATTGAAAGCAATTAAAACTTCTCGTGATTTATTTATCTATTTCAAATTTAATTATGTGGTTAGTTTAAATAACGTATCGCAAGATTTTTTTTAAAATTGATTTTCTTTATTTATTTGCAAGTTCTGAAAGTTAAGAGAGATGTCTACTTTATCATTTTAGCCAATAAGCAAGTGGCATGTTTTGACAAGAACTATAAGAGATCTCAAGATTTTTAAAAAACAAATTTTACAAAATTAAATTTTTGTTAGCAATTAATTTTCTTCTAAACATACCGCCCGATTTTAGTTATTGAAGAAGATGTCAAATCTTCAATAAGGTAGAAAACAATAGAATTTATGCAAACAAACTTAAAATCAAAGTACAACAGGCACACATATCAACTTTTACAAAAAATTGAAATATAAATAAAAAACCAATACAATTCCTGAGGCTTATTTTCAAATCTGATCTGCATTGCGATGGGTATATAAAAGAATTAAGCAAAAAATGTGCAAATGTTATTTTCTTTGTCAGAAGAATATATTTAACAATTTCCCTAGTCTCAATTACGTTATCCAATAATACGTTTAAATTATAATAATAATTTAATGTTTCTCAATGGAGTACGTTCTAATATTTTTAAATATTTTTGATTTATTAAAATCTTATAAACGTCGAAATAAATTTTAAATTTATTTAAACAAAACAAAAAGCTGATGTACTGTTGCAGCCCTTCCCGTCAGGGTATTTTCTTTTCCTTCTGGCGGTAGTCTTACAATTTAAAGGTAGTTTTATTGCAAATAAAAGAACTTTTAGACCAAAATATTATATTATTAATATTTTACCTTAAAATGAACCAAAAACTGAAATACGTAAACAAAAGCTAAATACTTTTCCAAGAATATTACGTTTAATTCAGATTTTAGTTAATGATTTAAAAATTATTATTAATTAATGTATTACATGAAAATTAGCTTCATTTTCGTTCTTCTCAAAATAACCCTGCACCGAAGACCGAAAATTTAAGTTTTGTTAATAGCAATGGCCATTGGCAAACCACCGGGATGTAATCTGAAAATTTGATACTCGGATTCTAGATTTATAAAACTGACAAAAATTTTTAACAGAAAGTATTTTTTAAATTAGATTTTTATTTATCATCTTCAGTCGTTTTTGAGATATTTTTATTTTAACAAAAAATCGAAAAATTTTTCGGGGCTCATTGATTTTAAATTTTGTATTAAATTTAATTAATAAATAAAAATATTATTTGGTTCAGCGATCAATCGAGAAGATAGTAAACAATACAAGGTTCCAGTTGATTGGGGAACTGTATGTAATTTTAATGTAATGTAAATAATTATTATAATAAAATAGAATGCTAATGATTTAACATAGAATGAAAAATGCCGGTGGGTTTTCTTTTCTTATTTATGTTCATTTTTACTTTTACGTATCAAAACAATTACCTAATATTTTTTTATATAACAGACTGTAATTAATAAATTGAAAGATAAGAAACTTATTTTATTTAAAAGAAATATTTTCTTTCTTAATTGGCATGGGACGTTAGATTGTGCTGCTGTTGAGTTTATCAATAACATCCAAATTTAATTTACTAGGAAAAACCCCGAAAATTTGTATTCAAACAATAATTATCGATTAGAAGTCTTTTAAATTGTAATTTTTATCATACGATGTTGTAAATAAGATACGTTCAACATGTTATTATTTTACTTTTAAAAAGTTAGTGATGAAGTAATATAATTTTTAAAAACGAAGAGCCTTAATAAAAGTATCTTTCATAAATAGCATTTCAGTGTAAAGTTCATGTGACATAACTAATAGATTACAAGTCTTGTGTCAAGCTTTATGCGAGCTCAAAATTAATCAAACGTTAAGTATTTGCGCTGCAATATTCAATGTTAAATCAACAGAGAAAATCCAAAATTATTATTACTACATCATGTTGCAACATTATAAATGGTTTTGTGCATGTGGAAGATACTTTTATTTATATAAAAATTGTGGGGATATAATGAATTAAATGAAAGGGCCTCGTACTTTCTTTGTCATATTGTACGTACGTACTACGTACTAAACGTACGTATAGGTTGGTGTTGAATTATTTCTTGTACGTGCATTATACAGCCACCATTGTAGTTGAAAATAATATATTTTGTATTTATCCTGGCGTCTGGTTGTCAGCAACAGTGATCATTCATTGTCGAGAGACAGTTTTTAGCAGCCGTTCGCGACAGAGATATTGTTTGAGAAAAATATGATGCTTTTATAGAAACAGCTCGCGCCTCCATAGTCGCCTTGTATCAATATATGTCACCTTTTGCACATTTATATGCAATTTTACCATCTTCTTATGGTTACTGTTGTAGATTTCTAGTACCCTAACAATTTATATGCTCTCGTGGTTATTTTCTTACAAGAGCACATTTGTAAGCAATTTAGATTTTAAACACTCTTCCAGATAATTCAATTTCGATGAAAAATAGCACGAAATACAGTTTTGTCACGAGAAGTGCGTTTTGATCGTGAAGGCATCATAAGCGACAACCTGAAGGAGTAATTTCTACATGGTCATCGATTAATCAAATATGACAATCTGCTCTCAAGCGTTATATATTATTATTTATTTTTGGATTTTTATTTTATGATGCATTACCAATTCTGTCAAAAGCACACGCCGTTATGGTTTTTAATCATTTTATAAAAATGACACCGTTTCATTTCCTCCAAGGTTTCCGTCATTAGGCACCGTAGATTTCTTTTGCGATATAAATTATTTTTATGTATTTGAACCAATAATTATTTTTTTATTTGTCTTCAAAAAGGTAGCAACTTTCTATTGCAAACCACAATAATTTCTATTGGGTAATCCTCTGAAAGGCTCTTCGGCTTCGCATACGAATGCGTTTCAGTTTAAATTGAAAAATGTCGTTAATCAATAAAATCATTTACCAAAGACAGGAAATCAACATCTAAAAAAAAACAAAATTTAAAAAGTAGGGGATTATATTTATTTTATTTCTTTTTTATTTTCAGAAGCTGTTAATGTTAAAATAGGAATAGACTTTAATAAATTATTATCTTTTGTAGGTACCTACCCATTTTAAAGGTATTAGTGTTAATTCGGTGTACGTGGGTGAAGTATTTTCTGGGCAATTGGACGGGTAGCTTTGTGGAGATTCCCAATGGATGAGAGGATATAATAAAAGGATCACTGCAATAAAGTTATTTTACGGTATTGTATATAAAATGATTTTAGTAACGCATTTACATCATCAGCAAATAATAAAAATGCTTTCTGCTTGTTAGGTAAGCATAATTTAAGAAAATCAAATTAAAAGTGACAGTACCTACTGCTAAAGAGACTGTGCTACTATAAAATTCAGACGAAATTATACTAACAACTAATTTCGTAGCAATGTCATTTGTTAGTAGTTTTATTTTTTAAATTTTAGTTTAGCTTACTCATAAAGAAATTATTTTCCGAGTTACCTATTTCAAATATTAACAAAAATAAAAAATTGGTATTTAAAATTCAACTCATTATTTTGTTAACGTTTACCTATTACTATAGAAAGTTTTATAACATTGACCACGATTACAAAATAAAAGAACGTTTTTGTTGGAGGGTTGAATGTGAAAAAGTTTCTTCACAAAGGGAACTTTTTCAGACCTACTTTATGTTTCTTGTCTTCAACAAAAAGCTTTAATTATTATTACTGCTTACATTTAGTATTTCAGAAAGACATTTGTGAAATTTTTAATTTTGTGTTGTAGTTCTTATTGTTTGCTAAACAGGCCTGAGACTTGAAAAGTATACGGTCTAATTTGAGCTGTAACGGTTATTTATAAATTTATTTTTCCATGTTAAATATTTTCTTTCGTCAATCATTTACAAAAAGGTAGCTACTACTAATTTATTTTGTACCTTCATCGATGACTAAATTCTACCTACATGTTCCACGTTATTTGCGATTATTAATTATTAAGAGATTATTGAGTTGTAAATAGAACTTTGGATCGATGTACGTTAAATAAATAAAATTTAAATATAAAGTAAATATAAGTAACAATAATAAAATATTTTAAAATGGTTAAAATGTGTATTCATTCCACAGCAAAGACCATTATAAAATCGCAGCATCTGACAAAAGATGAAAGCGAGAATAACGAAGAGAACGTTACTTTAATAATCTACTTTTCAGGCTCGTTTATACACAGAATCTTTTAATTTAGACTTTCGAGACGCAAATAATAAAAAAGGCAATACTACTTTTTTACATTTAAAAATGAAAACTTATTACTTTTTTGAATGCAATGTGTAAATTGTGCTAAGCATTGCGGGAGCTGTATATATTTCTGTGGGTAATTGTTGTTCGAAAAACTTATAGAGGTAGTTTTTGTGATAAATTTAATATACTTTTTACACAAGCTGATGTCGAGAAATGAACGTGCTTTAAAAATTTAAATGAAAACTTGAAACATATGAAAATGTAAACGTTCTCGAAGAAATATAAGTAACGTACAAAAGGCAGCCCTGAGAATTGAGAAAAGAACCTACGCAATCAGTCACTCACTCGACCACAACCTGCCAAGAAACTAACAAGATTATAATCTATTCAAGCCAGGAAAAACACATAGTAATTCAATTCCATTAGCAAATATAAAAATCCTGCTCGTATTTTAAAGAATTTGAATTTTTTTCTTTTGCCAAACATGTTTTTAAAATTGAAAATTTAACCGAAAGTAACTGAGAAGAAAAAGCTTGAGATTTTGAATTGCATTTATAGATTTATTACAATATCATTTACTGATGTAATTTCAAGCTAAAACATATTTTTTCATTTACTGCCGTTATTTTGCCACAATTTCAATTCTGTTTTACTGTTACAAAACTATGAGTATGTACTAAAGACTGAATACTTTAATTGTTACGATAAATTGAAATCTTAAAGCTATATCTTTATTTTGTGTGTGCGATTTCAATAACTACGTTTGAATTATTTAATATATTGTTGTAAAACACATAACTTCTTGTGCCCAAAATAAGTTTTATTTGTCTTTTCTGATATTTTATTTTTTAACATCGAGAAATATGTAGCGTCCTTATATTTTTAGTTTGTCGAAGTTGTACTGTGTGTTTGGTCTCAATTTCTACTTGTAACTGATCCTCTGAAGAAGTTTACAACAAACATTAATTCAATATCGGCTGAAATGTCAAAAAATTATATGCAATATGCATTTGAAGGACTTAAAATTCTCAAACGACTTACCTTTTATTTACAGTTGGTGAAAAAGAAGTCGACAAATTAAATATTACTTTGTAATCTGTTAAATGTATAATCTCCTAACTTTTATAAGAAAAGAAATCAATAATAAAGTTTATTGCTACCCTGTGCATTGCAAAAAAAGATTATGTTGGAAATGTTTGAAAGTCACTTCAGATTTTGCGAAGGCGGTTGATAAGGTCGAATTAAATGTTAGGATTTTATTGACCATAACTAGTAACCAACTTTTTCTATTTGCACAATCCGATATGAAGAATTTTCACAATATTTCATAAGGATGTAATTTGTATCATTAATAAAGAAATTTATTCTAGATGCAATACAATTTATACGAACAACTTTCATAATATCTAAGCTTAGAAAGCTTTCTTCTAGTTCGTTAAGTTGCTTTATCAAACCTGGACAGCAAATGTGTAAATTTGTTAACAAATTACTAAGTAATTCTAAAAGCTAAAAGTAAAGCTACTCATGAGTAATTTATTATTACAGGTACTACGTGAAATTTCTGCCCTTACCTTTTCTGCGTTAATATGATGTGTGGCTTTAATAAGCTAACTTATATAAGATATGTACATAGCTTTTGTTCTTGGTTTATATTATTCACAATCTAACTGTATAATTTTTTAATTAAACTGACCAAATTGGACACAAGCAGATCTAATCTGTTAAGTTTTAAGCATAGCTATGGAGCAGTTTATTTTATAAATAGATTTTTTTTTATTTCTTATATTTTGGATTGAATTTACCATAAACCTAACTACTCTTGATTTTATACTTGATCAGCTAATTGGCTAATTGATTTCTCTGAGATAAAAGAAGCGCCTTAACATTGAAAATTTATTCCAGTCGTTGATAATCAAAATGTTATATAACTAATGAAATGATATTACACTAGATATATAACAAATTACAGGTTGTTCATACCTTGAATTTTGGAACAGGAAATGTATGTTTGCACTTGATGAAGTAGATAATTAATAGGTTAAAAAGTAAAACATTTTCCACAGCTTTTATTTAAAATTTTTTGTCATTAACTTTTAATTTACAGTGCAGTCGATGTCAAATTCTGTTTCATTTGTATAATAAACTGCAAACGGACCGAGAAGGTCGAAAACTTCTGTAATATCATTAATACATAACTAAAGCTCCGTTTTACCAAAATCTATAGACATTTTCATCGTCTTTCAGCAGTACCCACAGTGAAGTTGATTTACGATGCACATCCCCTTAATATTATTTTTGAGAAAACAAGGCCAAAGTTTTATGAGATTTAGCACTACATCTACAAGAATCTGCGTTGATTGATTGCATTTTTGTTTAAAGGACACCAACTTTGTTTACTATTAAATAGTTGGTAAATTTGATCAAAAGAATGAAATAAAAAATTATGGAAAATGTGGACTAGTTTTGTGTTTTTTTTTTTAATAATATAGCCGAATTTCTAAACAAGTAATTATGCAAAAAGTGTTACTTGTTTTATCAAAAAGCGTTCTTCATAGTAGTGTATAGGAAATTAATATATTGTTATCATAAAGGAACATAATTTTCATAACAAAGCATTTAAATTAAATTGTTGAGAGTTACTCCGGTATGAAAAACAGTTGATGTAATTGATTTAGTTATGTTTGCTTTTGTAAGTGTTAGCAAAATTTTTTGGCCTTAATTTTGTGTAGAAACTATTTAGTTTGATAAATCAAGATTATACAAGTTCAGAAATATGTTGCTGTTTACTATTTCGAAATGTACCGTATGAAAAAATGCCCTAGAGATTTGAATTTGAAATTTGCTTCGGTATTTTACCAAACGGTAGTAACAAATAGTTGATGTCTTACGTGGTATATTGATTACTAACCTAGTACATTTTTTTTACTTTTAGTAATAAAGTCAAACTTTTTTTTAATTTAATTTCTGATAATATATAATGTACCTATTAATAATTAACCGTAGCAATATATAGATTTGTGCGACGTGCGTTTTAGAAAATTAATTTAGTTGGTTGTTGAGAATCACTAATTGAAATCTGGTGATTACTTGAGATCCAAATTAAATTAATTTAATTAAATGTTGCTTAAATATTTCCAACAATATAAAGTAAACACGAGAATTTACTTGTACATAGTTACCACGGTGTTTCATAATAAATGCTGGCGATGAAACGTCTAATATATAATTTGAAATAAAATAAAAGCTTGTTATACATTTTATTTGACGCCTTGTCATTTTAACTTAATTTCAATTTTATATTATAACGAAGCAAGTTAAATCGAATACAAAATTCTTAAAAGTGATCAGCAATTTTTTGCATGAACCTGAAAATGAACTGGAGACTTTCGATAAAGATGAATAATTTAATCTGGAAATCTTTTGAAATCTACTGACAAAACCGAGGGATTGAATACTGTTCATTGCTTTCAAATCAAATAGAATTCTATATTTCAAAATGTATGAAATATAGTATCGATAATATCTAAGTAGAAAAGAAGCTTTTAGGCTTGATAATACTCATATTATGGCCGTTTATTTTTATTTATTTTAAAGACCAAACGTGTTGGTGGTATTAAATTATATACCTACCTTATATTTTTAAATAAAAAGTAGCGCAGGTTAAATCTGAGGGAGAGAAAATGTTATTGGACTTTTTAATTTAATGAGCTTTAGGCATATTTCACTTCAGAATTGGATTTCGAGCTAAACCGTCGTTTTGAAGTGTAAAAAATAATTAAATTGAGCTTACCGTTTATTTAACAAACAATAAGCTAAAACCAAAATTGACAAAAAAATTACAAATTAAAACAAAAATATGAAGATGAAAGTAATCGTGGCACTTTTAATGGATATTGCAGATTTTTAATAAAACTGTGAAAACTCGTAATGTATTATAGAAATGACAAAAAATTGTGAAGAATATTCTCAATTTAAAAGTTCCACTAGTAGAAAGAAACGTTTCACCCCCAAGCTGTATATAAATTTCTTATTAAGAATAAAATACTTTCCGTCAAGTTTAGTTTCTATGTGCTCATTTTTACATTTTTTTATTATGGATTTTGGTTTTTAAGAAAAATAAAAATTTTCTTTTTAATTAATAAATTAAGGAAAGAAATTAATGCTTTGTGATAAATATAATTTATGTAAAGTACAACGTATGTAGTTTATCACGGTACAAATGCAGCGTAAAATCAAAATTCATAGCGAATACGACCTGAACTCACTCTGTCATTTTACTATATAATTTAGTTCTATACTCTTCTCGTTGACTAAATAAAAAATAGGTTGCGGGTTTGAATGGAAAATGCACATACATATAAAGCTAAAATACTATATCATTTTGATAGAATATTGTATTTGAATCAAGTGACGCCTCAGATATGTTATTAAACTCTTGATTTAAACGAAAACGTATAATTTAAACATTTTTTACGACGAGGAAGGAATATGCAATTTAATAGAGTGTAGTTTCATGTAGAATCTGAAATGGATTATCAGCCATAACAAAGCTTCAAAGGTTATTATATATGAGGCAAACAATAATACATCATCAATGCAAGTTTCTAAGCTAATATATTTTGATCACTGACTGCATCAAAATTAATAGTTATTACCACAAAACTCAACTGCACTGATATATTTATAGCCAATTATTTAAATTAATGTACGTTTCATTTAATAATTTTATTTAAATTAAAATCAATTTTAAATGTATTAAACACAATTATTTCCAAAACCAATTAAAACATGTTAAATATAAATCTTATGTTAAAAAGTTACGATAATTTATTTTGAGAATGCTTAACGATACCCAGCTCTCATTTTGTCCCACCTTCTCCTACATAACGTAGTACCTGTACCTACTAGTTTTTAAATAACTTATCCAAATTTTCATTTTTGACCTTCACAATCATATCATTGAATGTAGTTATGTATTACTGAACATGTTAATGTAAAAATCGAATATTGGTCAATTTTAGAAAATATCGGTAAATCATAGGATTTACCAGTGTGCAGGTAGTAAAAATCCGGAAAATTGCTTAAATATATTTTATTTTGAGATTTAAACACTCTTGTGCGGTAAAACCTAGTACAGAATAAGACCCCATTGATATCGACTTTGTTATTTTTATTGGTGATGTAGAATGTAAATTGTATGAGATAGAAGAACGAGTAAATAAAATTAATTGTAAATGTTAGAGAGGTAAAAAGTTACAAATTCAGAAATATTATTGTAGAATTAATTGTAGGTACATAAATATTTAAAACTATGTGATACAAATGTCTGAAACTGCAAAATATGCCAATAAAACAAATTGTTATTTACATTCTCCAATGAATATATCGGAATTAATTTGTATTATTACCTACTCGATAAACATTGTATACTAAGTATTATGTAAAATAATAATTTATCTTTTTTTATCCTTCTACCATTGTCATTATGTAATTAACAAAAATTAACAGCTTTTTCCTTTGTTTGCCAATTAGTTATTGAAAAACTTCGAAGATGACTTGACAGCCGAAACGTTGGAAATTGTAAAATTTGTTATATTATTTTACGTTTATAATCCCCGCAATGAAAAATTTTCATTTCATTTTCAATTGCCAGTTTTCCTTTGAAAACTCACCGAAAGGTTATGTCAAAAACAGAAGCATAAAATCAAAAATTCTTAGAAAAACTTTTAAATTTGACACTTAAAATTTTATTTAATAAAATTGTAAATTATGATGTTTTCAATCACGGTTTCTGAAGCTTATATTACGGATTCGATTTAAGTTCTGAAGCCAAAGTATTACTTATAGATCCCCTGTTAAGTCGCAGAAAAATTTCAATTTTCTTTTAGGCGTTTCACGATTTATAACTTTTGTATGAAATACCAAAAAGTCGATGTTTGATGTCGAAAAAGACGACAGTATGCTGCTCATTCTAAAATTACAAAGTTAAAAAATAATTTATTGATGCGATTACAATGCTGAATTTTATTTTGTTCTCATTATACTATAAAGTAAATAAAATTTGTTGAGAGAATCTTAATTGGCTCAAGTACAAACAACTCAATTAATACATAAACAAAAGTAAATATTTTTCAACCTTCTTTATTTTATCGATTCTTTGATAAAATTTGTATTTTGTTTTATTTTTTCTAAATTGATTTTGTTATATTTTTCTGTTATAAATATTCAGTACCACCATATATACTTTTTAAATCCTTGATAAGTGAATTGTTTTAGGCAGTTAATAAAAAAACAGATTTAACATGCAAGAGAATGTGGAAACAAATAAACATCAGGAAATACGACAGTAACCTCCTTTGAAATTTTTCCAATAATAAATCAACCGTTTAATCAGATTTTGAATAACATTATTTATTCAAATTATTTAAATAACTGCAACTTTAAAAAGTTTTGCATTGAAAAAGTTACCAAATAATTTAAAAATATTGCTTCCCGGTGTTAGTTATAATTAAAAAAAATTTAATTTTATGGCAAGATGAATCTGTAACAGAAATCTTAAATTTAACACTTTTGACGTCAATTATCTCATTAACAACTCTTTTAAAAGTGTGCTTTTGCAAGTTCTTGAGCAATTAAAAAGTGTTCAAGAAATTTTACAATTTATGTGATTTCCTAGTAATTAATTTGATTTATTAATCGTCTTTAACTTATTCCTTGTTTCATATTTGCAAAAAATTGCGATTTCTATTCTCTTTGAGATTGAAAATATTAGGTACTAGGAAGTTTTTGGTAAGTAATAGTGTAAAGAGAATGCAAACAATTTAATGTTTTGTGATATATCGAAGTTGTTTGATAAAGTTTTTGTATAAAATGCTAGGCCACCAAAAAAATTTTATCGTTCTCCAGGAGCTGTTATTATAAACGACAAACCTGTAAAAGACATGATAAGAAATACGAACTGGTAAAAATTACAGAAAAGTAGATAACAAAGGCGCATTTTAAACATAAAATTTCACTTGAACCTTGCTCACCATCTACCGTCTTGGTTTTATGACCTAATATACATAATATAGTCTTTACGTCTGCGAAGATGTGGTCTTCAACTTTATGATATCATTTTGTAGTGGTTTATTTGATCGAGAGACGTTGATTTACTCCAAAGGTAATAATATGCAATACACCCAAAAGTCATAAAATGTGTTGCACTTTCAATTTCGCTTTCCGCTATTTTTCTATCTAATTATACCCAATTACCTTTTAATTTATTCGGAAATGAGCAGGAAAATCAACCCGTATAATTAAGAGCAATCATTTTTAATACGTTAGTCATTTAAGTTAAACGATCAAAAATTTTGACCATAATTGGCCGAGTAATGGGAGAACGTGAATGCACAATAAGCGTTAAGGGAGATACTCGGGATAAATTTGTCTATTAGATCTTTCGTATAGTTTTGTGGTTTTTCCAATTTTAAAAACGTAAATTGCTTCAATAAACGGCAAAGCTGAGTTTTTTCAATATAAAATTAAAAAAAAGTTGTTTGGGTAGATTAGGCGGTATTAGATAGTCGGTATTTTGCTCCTTAATTACTCTTTCATTAATTTTCTAAATTATTTAGCCTGCTCATTTTTTTTGTTCACTTTAGAGGAACTAATTTTTCATAATGCATTCTAAATGATGTAATAACTTTTCAAAACCTCGAAATTACCGAAAATCGCTTTGTTAGGAAATCATAGAAATATATTTCTATAATCTGTATCGTGCGATTTTTCTTAGATATATCTCATTTAGGGCTAAATCAACTTTCTCAATTTAAATGGCAATTACTATAGAGGTTTCGGAGTTTAATTAAATTGTAAAATTTTAATGACTTGCAAGAGTTATTAAAAGCATATTTTCCTTAATTGCTTATTACCTTCAAGTTACAGTTCGTATTTAGATTACAATAATAAACTTAGGTATATTTCTACTTTGTAAATACTAGTCGAAACATTTTTAATTAATTGTTATTACCTAAAAAAAATTTAAATAATTAAACATTGTTATTATCATCTTGCAAAATTTGCTTCAGCATTTTTTTATATTTTCTCCTGGCACAAATTAAAACTGACTATTTAAAAATATTGCTGTATGCTTGGATTTATAATATTCCCAGTGGTCGTGATGTTTTCGTTGATTTTAACCATCAGTTGGAACAAGTAGTGTCTCCTGTGAAAAAGCAATCCCTAATTTACGAAAAAGCTTAGCTGTTAAAAAAAGTTGTTGAAGGATTAAATAGTTTGTTGGTTTCTCATAAAAGTAGATAGCTTTCTCACTTAAACAGTTAAAAACCCACGCATCTCAAAGCAAATATACTTACCGAATTTTAAATACATACCTACCTATACTTTGAATGTATAGAATAAGTAATTGATATTGATTTTATAGTGTTTATAGTTTCCATTACATACAGAATCTTTAATGTTACCAACGATGAAGTGTAAAGTTGACGACGTCAAGAAAAATGTCATAAACAATTTATTAGTAACACTAAACGTGATGCAGCTTCCATAACTTGGATTATACTCGGTAAATTTTTAAAAAATAAGTGCAATTCTTTTCCAATAAAAAATGACGTTATAAAATATCAAATTTATCAGAACTATTGGGAAGTTGAAGGCATTTCTTATAGAGTCAAACCAGTAAATCTAATATCGTCTATTTGAAACATTTACAAAATTTGTCGATGTGCACGTGCGGTGTATATCTAAGGTTTTTCCACTTTTACTTTATCTGCTGTTTTTTCATTTGACTTTTAGTCTAGATATACCATGAAGATAACGTTTGGAATACAAAACTGAAATATAGGACGAAATCGCCAACAAGTTTTGTTAAATACATACAACGTATTAAAAAAGTATTAAATCACTTTAATTCATTTAAATTTATATTTTTTGTTGAAATTTAATATTTTATTTTAAATCTTTAATTAATTTTTTTTAAAATCATATTTCATCAATTAATTCGTATTGGAAAAATATTCATTTTAACCAATTTTTTTTTAGTTAAAAGTACTTACCAGTCCCACCTGCCAAAATTATTTTTCTCAATTTTTACCGTGTTTGAGACATATGGGAATAATGTAATTGTTTAATGACGTGCATAAACATATTAACAAGATTTTAAACGTTTATTTATTTATCTGTACCCGTAACTTACTTATACTGTTATTGATTTACGAATTGAACAATTTTGTACAATCTTAGAAAAAGAAAAGGTGAAGTTAGAAAATTAAAGCCTAATTTGCATTTTGGTTAAAAATGGTAAAGCTATTTAATTTTAGAATTACAGTAGAAAAACGTATTATTATTTCTGTACTGCATATCCTTAAAAACTTGGTGGGTTTGAGGACAATCAAATAAAATATTCTTACTGACAAAGGGAAAATAGAAATTTAACTTACCTACTATTTGTTTAAGCGATTCCAAAACATCAACAACTCTAACCGCCAAATGCCTCTGCTATGCTCCATATAGAAATGTCGATGACGTCCTTACTCCTTTCAAGGATATTTTGCTACCATAATCACAGTATGTTCAATATTATTGCATGGAACATACGACGTTCTGTGATTGTAGTAGAGATTTAAACTTACGAAGTTGTAATCTTAAGAATATTTATAAAAAGAGCTAAAATAAATTTCAGAATTTGTAAGGTTTAAAGTAGGCAAACTTTAATAAATAACCCATGTCTAAAAATGCAATTTACCTATACTTATCAGTAAATTACAATTTATTTATTATGTGAGGAAATTGTCAATTAAGTTATTTTCAGTGTAATTGGCATAAACGTTAAGTTTTCGGATTTAAATTGTTTATTGATCCACAGTGAAGCACTTGCAAAATTTAAAACTTTGTAACACTTATTTATAAACACCTTATATATAATACTCATTGTTATTAAAAATACCTATATAATATTAGAAAGAAAATTAGAAGTTTTTATTGAAAACTTAGTTAAATTTAAATTTTGCTTTCTAAAACAGGAGCATTCACATTGTGTTGAGTTATTAGGAAACTTGCATTCTCCAAAAACTTGATCTAAAATAAGAAACGAAAAACTACTTTACAAACAAACAAACGACTACCATGTTTTTCTTTATTTCTTTTTGCTTTTTCGATTTTTCCATTTTATAAATTTTTCGAATTTTTAAATTTCTTTCTACTTTAAACACTTGCTATATTTTTAAATTTGGATTGAAAATATACTTAAAAGCTTTTTCTGTGCTGGAGAAATTAAATTACCATTTTATCTTCCTTTTTATTAAGTGCTATTTTATTGATACTTGAAATATTCCAGATTGCGTCATTAATATTTTAGATAAACATATTAATTTTATTAAAAATAACTAACAAATAAATAAAAGAAAAATTTATTACAAAATTGGCACTCAGTTTGGCAGAAAAATATAACTGAGAGATTGCGCACTCTTTTTAAGAAAATCTTGTATACTATAAACTTAAAGCGATGGTTTTGCCATTGCTTCAATAAACGATTTTTTCTCTAACTGTCCAGAAAGTAGCCATTTTTCACCTTATATATTTGTTTAACAGGGTAGGTGTACCACGCTAGTTTATAATTATCAAAGTTTTATAACTTTTAGTACGTGGTTTAATTTATTTTTAATATTAAGTTTAAGTTATTAAATTTTAAGTTTATAAAACCAAATAGAGAACCTTAGTTGATTGGTCACAAATTAGTGCACAATGAAAAACATCAGCTCGAATCCTTCTGAAACTATTGGAAAAGTACTGTTACTCAATATTACATAACTACCAGTAGATGATAGTCCAATCGAAAAGTAAAGGACTACTGTTGATTCTACCGTAATCTACAGCTTCATAATCACAAATCAATTTATTAACTGGAAGATTAGTTTTAGATAAACATCTAGCAGGAACGCTGAGTGATGAACAGAGAAACCACACAGGATAATATGTAAAAGCTGGCAATGACTAATCCAACAAAATATACCACAACTATTACATAGGGGGGTAATTTAGTTGAAATAATTTATAGAAAGACGAGCAGTCATTTAGTAGTAGTGCTGTAGTAGTTCCACAGATAATATCAAAACCTCATTTGGCTTCAGAGAGATTAAAATCGCCACACATTACAAGTTTTGACCTATACCAAGCAATCACAAATTCTATAGTGTTGCACTTCACTTCACACTTCACATTTGGAAATATCTGTATCAAGTGGTAAATAAACAGCATATTTGATTGAAGACATTTTCAATTGTAACAGGTGTGCTAATATCTACAAGACTCATGTTTATAATAAACCACAATCAGTATTCTGCTACTCTAATTAGCTAACCTTATTAATAAAAGAAGAAGACCCACAGCAAAGCAAAACACTTTAATCGTGAAAATCAAATTCACCGAATAAAATATATTGATTCGGAAAAGTTTCGATTAACTTTCTTGTATAATATATACAGTAACACCTCGGTTAACGAATCTTTTGATAATGAGAAGCCACTTTAACAACAAAGTTGGAAATAAAAAGGAATGTTTGTGAGCTACAGGCGTTTAAAAGTTTCTTTCTGCCAATGTTCTTTCAAATTTTGTTTTGCAGGTGGTTTACGTAATTTTAATAGTAAACTTGTGGAAAATATTATTTTTTAAATTTTTTGCGAAATTTATATCAAGCAAAGTACGATAGTATATTTTTTTGAGTCGTAATTTTTAAGAATATTTTAAAATATCGTGTGTACTTAAAAATTAATATTGAATCTGTAAATAAAGATCTATGCCCGCCAAAAGAAAGAAGAAATTATTAAATGCTCATAGCTCGCAAACGAAAAACTGTCGGATGTATCTAGGACCTTTCATTTTATCCTTTTTGTTAGTAGATTAATTTTGTTGGCAGAAACGTGTGTTTGTTAAAATTTAAAAAATATTTGGTATTGTTAGAATTACTTTATTTCCATATTAAATAAATGAATAATTAAATTACTGTTATATAATAACGAAATTGTAAATAAAACTAGTGTCGATTATTTAATAATAATTATGAAGTAAAAATTTACATTATACTGAAAATATTAGAAGGATAATATCACAAATGCTTTCTAATTCTATTAACATTCAACAAATTAATTGTTGGTAACAAATATTTTATATACAAAACGTTTATAATAAAAATACACTTAACCGTTGAACACTCCATCACTGTTTAAATTTTTAGGCGAATTATTTCTTGACGACAATAGATATTTAGATAATTCGCTTCCAAAATTGCTTAAAGAACTGTCCAAAGTTTGATTGGAATTTGGTGAATTTGGCATTAGGGAACTGTGTGTCGAACTAACTTTAGAAATTGTGCTATCCGGACTCATTGGCGAGCAACTGTTTCCTAGAAGTGGGTCCACGTATTGAATGGGAGTTTTATCTCTGTTGTAGTTTTCGCACGTTTCCTTCATTTTTGTGAGTTCTTTTTGAAGGTTACGGTACTCTTCCAGAAAGCGTTCCAATTGGGCGGCGTGGTAGTCGTACGAGTTTGCGATGGTGGTTGGTAATGGAGAAGCCGAAGGCGAAATTATATGTCTCGTGTATACATGACGATTATCTAAACTATTAATGTCTAAAAGTGGAGTTGCGTTATTTTTCATCTGATTCTCGTGTACTGGCGACGAAGATATGCTGTTTTGCTTTGACATGGTTAGGTTCAAGTAGCTATTGGACTTTTTACTCATTCTATTAGATACATTGGTGTATGCGTGTTTGTGACCTTCCGAAAGTTTCCGTTTCGTTGGAAAGTGTAAGTCAGCGTTGCTATCTTCACCACTGCTGCTATATCTGCTATCGTGTAGCAATGGAAATTGACTATCGGTACTGCAATATTTTAATTGTTCCTTATTTTGTTTCATTGCAGTTTTTCTTGGAAGAGTACAGTAAAATTCGGAAATGTCGGAAACGCTGTTTCCTTCGCTAATTGCTTTTAAAGATCCCTTATGTACGGAAGATGAAGCCTCAATTAAATCCGGATACTTCTTATCTGATTCGTCTTCCATAAAACTGGATAATTCGGCACTCGTTGATGATCCATAAGAAAATGCTGATACGTTATCTGATACATGTTGCTTTAAAAGATTGTTTTGAAGTGGATGATGATTTATATTCGATGGCGAACTAAACAAATAATCCGAATTATATGTACCAGATATCGAAGGCAAATTCTTCCTGCGATCGTCTCTAGAAGAAAAAGAACACTGAAAAAATCGCCAAACTAAAATAATTTATACATACCTCGCCTCCTTAACAGTTCTTCTAGGAATATGTAAATCTTCGGTATCCAACAGAGGCAATTCGGAAGAACTCCATTTCTCACTCGTCACTTCAGAATTCCACGATTTGACATCTTTCTGGGGTTGAGACGATGAAACACTTTCAAAACCTGTATCCTCTTTATCGACATCTTGTTCCATTTCGGTTCCCGGAACCAAACAATATTCACCGTTTTTTCGCAAGTGTCCCAATTCGTTTTGCACTATCTCTCGTTTATCACTTAAACTTTTAACTATTTTATGATTCATTTCGATTTTTTCGTAATTATCTTCTCGGCGTCTATTACGATTCTGCCACTGCATCACGTACCTTTTACGAATAGTACATAAACAGAGAGTTATAGAACACGAAATTATTACAAAAAGTAGTCCCGCTAATACACTGGCTAATAAAACTTTTTTACTAAACGAATTTTCCGGAGCCTTTCTCGATACCGCCAAGATAACACTCGCTTCCGACCTTCCCGCCTTATTTTCGGCAGCGCAAGTGTAGACTCCTGCATCTTGAACGTCGGCAGTGGAAATAGTTAAGCCACTCGAATTATTTTGTAATTGAACTACGTATAATTTTTTGCCACTGGAATAGGTCGTTCCGGATAAATTACCGATAACTTTATTTTTTAACAACCATCTGACGTTTGGCTCGGGAATGCCGGTTATGTGGCAAGTCATGGTAACGTTATTACCTTCGATACCGTGAGCTTTAGGATCGAGGGCCAATATTTCGGGAATGCAAGCAAACTCGTCCAGTTCCAATTTATCCCACGACTTATACATTAATCTATTTGGAAATTGACATATCGGTGGATTTCCTAGCGGTACATTTTTCATTAGCATCCACTCTCTTAAGGGTCTTAATTTACACGAACAATTCCAAAGATTGCCGGATAATTCTAATTCGCGTAGGCTTTGTAAAATAGTAAACGCCGAAGATTTCACTTGCACCAATTTATTTTTATCAAGTTGAAGCCATTCTAAAGACTTTTCCAAACCTCGAAACGCCTTAATTTCGATGGAATCTATTTTACAATTCGATAGTTCGAGTTTGAATAATTTTGGCACATGAATAAATGCATCATTCATGATTTTTTGTATTGGATTTCCGCTTAATTCTAATTCGCGCAATTCGGGAATGGAATCAAATGCGTGCGACGGTATTGTGCTGAGTGCGTTGTAACTCAAATCCAATTGAACTAAATTAATTAAATTTCTAAATGCGTAACGATCCAAACTTTTTAAGCGACATTTAGATATGTATATCTTTTGAAGATTTAGCAGACCGGCTTTGCTAAATTCGTCTTGCTTGACGGTAATTAAATTGTTTGATGTTAAATCCAAAAGTTGTGTACCGGCGTCGAGATGAAGAGGAACTGACGTCAAACTTGCGTTTAAACAAATAACGGACTCTTTACCACTTTTCCATTTGCACTCGCACAAACTTGGACAGTCCGTCAGTAAAAGTTGCGTACATATGCTTAATATGATGAAAATATTTTGTAAATTTAAGACGTGTATAGATGGCTTCATAACGGTTTCATGAATGCTAACATTGCCTGCACGATAACTTTTCTGGATCGTCGTCTTCCGATTCCATTGCCTCTTCACTCTCTTTCTTTATCTGCAATGAAAGGAAAATTATAAATAATTTGTTACGTTAAAATTATTTTTTGTGAATTAGAAATAAAAGAAAAGGCGTTTTCGTCTAAAGTTACATTTAACAAGCGCAGTTGAAACGAAAGTTAGTTAAAACGACGAGCGTACCTATGTTGTAATTTCCTGCTACGCTGAAAGCAGAACTTTTCTATTACAACCAAAGATTATTATGATGAAAGACGACGTAAAAGTAATGTAAGTATAACTAGGTTTTTTTGTAGTAAATTTTTGATTAAGAATTAATGCATTTCGGTTGGCCGACTCGAAAGCATTAAACGAGAAAGCTTTGTCTAATTCTTATGTGAGACGTATGTATGTATAGTAGCGGTTTATTTAAAATTTGGAAGAAAACTTTTGTTGGCATTTAATAGTTTTGTGTGGTAAGATATACGAACAACAAGAACGAAGGAATATCAAAGTCTGGCTAATTAAATACCACCATAAGAAGCCGAGTGCGACGTTTAAAACATTTTAGTTTCGTTGAAGCTTTACGGAGATTAAAATGGAAATTCTTAAGTCTTCGGTGAAATATGATGCTTCTTATTTGATGTCAGAGGATAGGCACCATCTGTAACGGGCCGTAGCTGACAGAACGCCGCAGAATACAAATAAACGTCCCACTACATCCGCAATCACTTGACAAATAAATGCGTCGGCTTTGCATAAATGAATAATTTGACCTTGATAACCCTCGTTTATTAGGGAATTTTAAAATTTATGTTAGGAATCGCGTTAAAATTCAAAAATACAGTCATAAAGTCAACATACAAAAACGAGGGCGTATCGTTAATGAAATAACGACTCAAAATTTGTTCTTTGTTTTTCTCAAGTCGTTTGAATTCTTGCAATTAACTCTCGATGCTTATTCCTATATGTTTACTATGTAAATAGCAAGCTCGTTAAAGTAGCTTTCGTTTTGCATGTTCTATTATTACTTTCGACATATTTTACTTGTTTCCGAAGTGAAAAGTACTATTTGTTAAAATATTTGTTAACTTGGAGCTCAAAATTACGTCCACTTTTAATTAAAACATAAAGCACTTTAATCTTAGCTATTCTTACCACCCCACTTAATAAAGCAAGATTCATTAATTTTTATAACGGAAAACTTTAGCTTTATATCTCAATTTTTTAAATTGCGTTGTTAGGAAAATATAACGTTGCTCGAATGCTACTACAAAAATGTTTAATTTCTTGTAATTGCATGACAATTACCAGAAAAGGTGTTTCAAAAATCCTAAAATTAATTACTTTGTTTTAAGTCATAATTTTTTTGTCGCCACAATTTTCCCTTTTGAACATTTTCATTTCCGTTCCCAACGCGACCGAAAATAAGGACTTCCAAAATATTTGCCTCGATACCAATTTATTTACGTTTTTTTGATACAATCAATTTTTGTCAACAACATTGTATTTAATTGACTTTCATAACATTTTTTAAATCTCACCAAAAGCCAGGGGCGGACTGGTCACATAGAAAATGCGGAAAATGCTGCATGGATCGACCGTCTCAAGGGTTAGATTTTTAATTAGTAAAACTTAGAGTTTCATTTTCTTAATTTTTTGGGTGAGAAGGTAAAACAAACCATTGATTTTTTACAATATTTTTGCTCTTCTACTGTTTTTGACAGTAATCGCATTGAAAAATTTGGTTTTAACTTCATTTGTTAGAAAATTGAACCATCGGTTTTTTAAATTAGAATTCGGACATTTACTAGTTTTGCGCCTGAAGAAAAATTTCCAGTCAACTGTTTTAATATCTATAAATTTGAGGGTTTAAATTTTGCATTCATTTTTTTAAGAACCTATTTATTGTATTTTTATACGAATTAAGAAAATATAACATTGCCCAAGAAAACTCAAAAGATTACAATGGTTAAGTGAAACTGTCTTGTGCCGCGAGTTAAGTTCGATTACAATAATTACTATGCTATTGAGCTAGTGAAATTATTTTTCACTTATATTTTTTAAATCGATTGAAACATCTATTTCATTTCTGTACTTTTGGTTCAAATTCTCTTTCAAAACTGATATTTTAACAGCAAGTTACTTTGTAGCCAAATAAATTTCAACAATTAATTGCGAGTCTTAACCTGACTTAATAATATTTTGACTATCTTACATATGAACATATGAAAATATCCACTTCTCATCGAAATTTCATAAAGTGAAGTGGCATTTTGGTCTAATTATGTGTATTAAAAGTACATGGTTTCAGGGTAAAGCATAAGATTAACTCACCAAAAAACCGAGTAAAGTCTAAAATAGAACTCGGAATTGCATATAAAAACACGGTTTATTTAAAATTTTTGAAAGAATCACCTGCAGATATCTGTTTAAATTATACTAGGCCATCGCCACAAGAGAGCCGTTTATAAAATATCCACACCAAACTGTTGGTGCAAATCCGACCCTGAGTAAAACTATCGCGACGTGGAGAGGGTTGTAGAAAATTTATTTCCAAATAAATGCTTAGCGCAATACAAATTTATTCTAGACAGTAAGACTAGCTTAAAATCAATTTACTGGTAATTAAACTTGTCACATAAATTTAACTACTTACTACAAAATAAACAAATCACTTTAAGGGAATAAATAACCGCAATAAGCTTCAGACTTGAAGGAAATTCCGGATAATGTCCTGTAGAAACTTAAGACAAGGGAGAGGCGTAACTCTTGCAAATCTTTGACTCACTTTATTTTAAGATTTGGATTACGACAACAAGTATTTAGGGAATTAATTGCTTATTGATGTTCTTCCATATCCTTATAACATATTAACTACTATTTTTTTAGAAAGGTTGCACTAAATTGGTTTAACATCTTGTGCCTTTTCCTTTTTGGATATCTTAAAGAAGATATTTTGCATGATAAGTGCCATAATCTCTAACTAAAGAGAATACAAAATATAATCTGCCTGCATCTTGCGAGTTAGCAAAGTGACTTAAGGAAAACTTGAAGCTATAATAAAAGTTTTGCCATGAAACGAGGTGATTTAAACTTTTTTACGTTATTGAAACTAAATCTACTCTTTTCACAAGCAAACTAAAGTAAAAACTTTTAAGTCATTGTTCTTAAATATAAATCACTGCATAATGCTTAAAATATGTTATGTGTGTAATAAAACAAAAATTTAATTTACGAGTCTAATTTTTATTTTTCAATTTGGAATGTACAAAAATACGAGAAAAGCCATTTCCAACTTTTCAGCTTCTATAACTTAAGAAATACATTTTGGTATTGAAATTCAAAATTTAAATTGAAAATTTTAATTTTTATCCAGACTTTTTTGTATAGTGAAATTTCTAATAATTAAAATATATTTTAGGGTCATGGAAGGAGAAAAATTATGATATCGACAAAGATGTTTAATATTAATTTGTAAAATTGAAAAAATAGTGCATCAAAGTTTAAAGTAGGTAAGCTGAAAATTAGCAGCTGTTTTCAGCAAAGCTTAATAACTAATTCGTTAATGATCCATCTTGTTGATTAAACATGCAGCTGTAGACTTTATACAAATTAATTCTGTTTTTCGAGGCATTGAATTAAAATCTTAAGAAAATTAAAAACTTTTTTGATGATTCAAGTTTTAATGAAAACTGTATAAAAATTATGTAAACGTTTAATTTATGACTGATGAGTAAGAGTTGTACTGTAAGTGTTGTTCATTTTAAAGGATTTGACTTTGCAGAGAATTCATTTTTACTATAAATTTATTGGGCAAGTGAGAGGGATGGATTAGCGCCTAAATTAAATAGTGAAACATTACTACACAAAGAACTTAAAATAAAATTGAACGAAAAGCTTTACATGATATATCTAAATGTAAATTAAATTTAAATTGAAGTTATTCATGTAGAATAAATGTGTAACATTCGAATAAATTTAATGCATCTAAGCAAAGTTTTATAGAATGAAACTTCAAATTGAAATTTATGAAATCCAAGTTGGAAATGCAATTTAAAAAAATTTAAAACAATTCGTAAACTAAAAATTTTAATAGAGATTTACAAAAATAACCTAGCTGAAACATTAAAATGAATTAATTTAACTCTTAAGTTGGAACACTTTAAATTTATTTTATTAATGCAAAAATAAGCGATGACTTTTGTTAGTCCTTTCGTTTTGCTTTTTAAAAACATAAAGGTAAATAAACAATGGATATTTTAAACTGTAAGCGGATCTAAAAGTTGTAAATTTAAGTGAAGCTGCTTAATGTTATCAATCATTGCTGTTTTTGTTCTGCTACAAGTCGTAAAGTAAACATTTTCTAGGTTTAACAGCCATATTTGCAAAAACCACGATCATAGCGGTTATCTAAGTTGACAGATACTAACGTATCTTTACCGCTTTACCTAGTTGACGTAAATCTCTTCAAATTCAATTTATTTGTTTTTGGGTTTTTAGAAATAAGGAATTTTTTGTTTAGCATTTTAGTTATTGCAGTTTCTAACGTAAAATGTGATAATCTGCGTACAATATATTTTAATTTTATACTAAAATACTACAAATTTCTGAAAGTAAGAGGTTCAACTCTTTCATGAAGATATTAAAAGATCTCTAAGTTTACAAAACTTTGAGAGATAATGCGATACGATTCGAAATGAATTTAATGGAAAATTAAATATATTTTGCAGTACTGTTGACGTATATTTGGTGGAATCTACAAGCAGAAATATATTGAAACCCATTGATAGAGTAACGCGTAAGCTTTGAATGACGGACGAAATCCTGCATGATGGATGTTGGAAGAATAGAAACAATCCTACTTAAAATTAGGAGTATGTAGGGAGAAATGTCTGTGAAAGGAATATGTACCGAAATAAAAGAGCTGCATAGATGTCACGTTATAATATTTTTTAATATGGCCAAGTTGTTTCTGACATCTCTCAAAACTTGAACTATTATCAAATTATTCATTCACAATAAAAGTGCATAAAACTGTTTATCTCGCTGCAATAGTAAGTCCCAAAAGAGGCATTTAAATTTTAAAACATCAATTCCAAGTTCTCACGTTATAACTTTTAACTTCTTTTAGATCTTTTCAAATATTCGTAATCCATTGATGAAATCTCATGAGTTGTCAACACTTAACGGTATATCTCAAGTCTGAGCCATTATCCAAATCGATGTATCAAATTGTCAGACAGGTGGTAATTTTAAAGATAAGTTATTGTGTATTTCAAGTATTCACAACTTAAATTTTGCTTAATTTTTTCTATTAACCCTTTCTGAATATTAGCTCTCATGGGACACTTATTGATCTGTGTTTTAAAATTTGGACCTTCCCTCTCATACTCAAAAATAATATTAACAATTATTTTGCGAAATGCTACAAGAAATATTTTTTTTTTACTTTATTAAATTTAAAAATGAACAAGAAAAACTAAATTAAATAAAAAGTATAATAAAAGAAATATATGATAAAACAAAAAAAATAATAATATAATTCACTTTCATAATTAATTATACATACATACGTATGGCAGTAATGATTAATTTTTGTTCCCCGAGCAAATGAAAAAAAGTTTAATGTAACAAATTAACAATAAAATAATTAAAACAATACAAATTAAATTACAAGAAAGTTAATTACGATGGAGTTAATTATACCTTGGAGACGAATGCGACATTTGAATCCCCGACTAATATTAATACCATAACCCATTGAGTGCCTATATTTTATTAATTTTTCTAAAATATTTATTATAATTCTTTTGTAATTTAAAAATGTTTTAAAAAATGTATTAAAACTTCCAGCAAGCTTAACTCGAAAACTTTTCAATTACATTTTAAAATTGTTCAAATTAGCCTCTCGTAAATAAAATTTTATAACTAAGGTACCTACTGCACATAAAAGCCAAACTATTTAAATAACAGTGCACCAACGTCGTCTCGAAAAATATAGAGAATAACGTTTATTATATTAAGTTATGTGATGTTCCTTCTAACTTCCGCTTTTTGAGCAGAAGCGCCTACTTGACATTGCATCGTCTTCCGGAACGTGTCACTTGACTTGATTTTATGTTAGATCTCGAGGTATTGTGCTGTTGCTCTGTTTATGACGTCATTTGACAAAGTGGCACTGCTTTCGTTTATTACAAAAACATTTTTTAAAGAAAAATTTTTTAAAATAATATTTCGTTTTAAGAAGAAGGAGGCACAGACAACGAAAAAAATAAAATAAAAAGAAAATACAGATGAGGCATTTTATTCTCTTCATTGAATTGTGCACATCCGGATCTCATTTAATATTACTCGAAATTACATAATATGGGTGGGATAGTATGCTACACATAAGCAGACAAAAATAGTAAATACATACATATTCAAATTGTTATTTACCTTGATTTTGGACTACGTTAAAGATGTTATTAGCAAATAGCACGCTTATTCGGTCAAAAGGCTTTCAAAGCAAACAATGTTTTGCTTTGTTTGCTAATAAGTCAACTGCAAATTGTTATTTTAAACAAGCAACTCAATGTAGGTGTATAAGCAATCTAAAAGTACTCAATTAACTGAACTTACTTTCAGTACAATAACCTGAAAGATAAAGTTCCCTTATTTTGATGAATTCAGTCGTTCCAAGTTTTCAGAAAAATTATTTTGCTTATGAAACATATTTAATGCAAGAATTTTTGACATGCCCGATTTAACTTGTATTCAATTTGCACCCTCTTACTTGACATAAATATATTTTCTAACCTTTGAGAAAAAATTGTTACATCACAAAGATTTTTTAATAAAACAGTGGAGGAATATGAAAATGACGTTTAACGTTTATTTGTTTGTATGGAAGCAGCCAAAAGGATGTAATCAAAAGTATGTCAGTTATACTACAAAAAAAAATTGTTATACGAAATGCTAATTTTATTTTAACAACAACGCAGTAGTACCTACTGAAAAATTATGATTTTTTCGTGATTGTATATTTTTATTATTATTTTTAAGTTTTAGCATTCAAAACTTTGGAATCGTTCACAAAGCTATAAAATTGGTTTGCGCATACAAATAATCGTAAAACAAAATTTGCATACTTACTTTTACGAGGATGTAGTTTACACATATTTTATTTTTTTCATTTTGTGATAAATAAAAAAATATTTTGACTGATAGAAACCAACAAAATTGTTTAAAACAATTTGAGTTTTTTTCTGAAAAATGTTGTTGGCTGAAACAGAGCTGACGTTGATGAATGTTCAAATTGGTAAGTTTACAGCAAAATACTTGCTCTAAGTACCATAAATGAAGACATTCTAGGCAATAGCAATTATCCTGATAAGCTCTCCTAAAGTGAGGGTAATAGCAGGAATGGAGGGGTTACCGTAATGACAGGAATGGGATAGGGCAGTATGGTGATTGGAGTGCTAATTATAGGGTTGATGAGATTCAGAATGCTCTTATTATGTCTGCAAGCGTTGTTTAATGTTCATTTCCATGTAAACTTACGTGAAATGGAGGTTCAAGGTATTACGAACAACTTTAACAATAATTGAAATTTATTTTCAATAATAAAACTAATACGTAAGTACCTCCGCATCCATTAATACATATTTGACGGGTTTAGGTTATTCAAACCAGAAGTAATAATTAATAAAATAACTAAAAGCCGGCCATTATCTGCTACTATAAGTTATTTGTATCACCATTATAAAGTATTGGAGGGATCATTAGAAGATCTAGTGTTTTTTTTAACATAAAATAAATATTTTATAAATTTTATTAAACGCTTGAGGTAAAGCATTCATCTGTTCACAAAAATTATTTTTCTTCCGAGGCTGAAAAATTAGAAAAATCTCCTTTCTTCTTGCTATTACAAGCAATCCCATAGGAAATGTAGGGATTTTCAGATTTGGATAAAAAACATGGAATATTTCGATGTTGCTGAGAGTCACATGTCAACGTGTGATAAAAGTGTCGTTTACATCAATCATATTTTGAAAATTTGATTTTTTATAGATTCTCTCTTGATTCAATAAATTTTTTTTATTTTATAGTTACTCTGGTACAACCATCAGAAAATATCATAATTTGTCAATTAATTTGTAATGTGTTCATTTATTCCATATTTCAAAAAAAACTTCCAACATTTTGACTAACAAGCTTTTTAATAAAACTTTTTTAATTTAATTTTCGTAAAAAGTTGAATTTTTGATTGATAATTATAAGAATAAAAATACTTTTTGGGAGTTTACAAAATTGTACTATTGATATCGAACAAATTTCAATCAATCAATATTAAGACCGCCTTAATAATCTTACTGAAAGTTTAAAAGAAGGGGACGTCGTGAACCGTATCCTTTAACAAAGGATATAATGACGTATCCTTTGTGTTAATTTTGTTGAATTACGTTTTCATTTTAGGCGACATCATTAGGGTCTTCTTGTTCATTGCCAATATTTGAATAATATGATTCTCTTGTTTTATATTGTTTTAATATTAAATGTTATTTTGAAAAATAATTGCATTTATTTATTTATTTCTATTTTAATTAATGGATATAAGTAAATAAGAATATACTAATGAGATTTTTTTTGAGTGAGGTGTTCTAGAGTTATGGTCACCGCAAGTAATGATAAAATTTAGAGGAACAGCCATATTTCCTCAAGTTGTCGTCAAGATTTTGTAATTAAAAAATGTATGCAAGTACCTCAAAACATGTAGGTACTAATCGGTGCTTTTTAGTGTATTTCAATAAAATTATGTTAACATGGTTAACGAAAATTCCTTAATTTCTCCGCGCACAAGTAGATATGTATAACCCCTTAAGTCTAATTCGACATTAATTTACGGTTAAAAGATGACCGGATCATATTGATGATGATGAAGTGTAATTTGAACATACACAGGTTTTACACGTTTGCAATATAAGTAATTTATTATTATGTATGTAGCGAGTTTTGTTTATTGCAATCAAATTCATCTGAGGTTGGTATGATTAGACTACCAGTTTAAATTGTTTTGTTGTGAATTTCTTATTTCACAAGGATATCAAATATATCAACGGTAATTTCTCTTGAACTTATTCATTTCTCTTAGCCTTAACTTCTCGAAAATTGGTACTACGCCAATTCTCATGTCCTTTCTTCTAAAAGTTATGTGCATAACTTCTGAGTGAATTATTTGTTTCCGTAAAAAAATAAAAAACCTAATTAATGTTAATATTACTAGATAATGAATAGAATACTGAATTCTATCGCATCTCAAAGAGTTTTTATATAATAAATTAATACAAATTATTATTTATGTAACATTGAAGTGAGAAAACTTTTCCACAATTTGAAAAGTTAACGATTTATTTATCTATATATAAATATTAAGAGTGTGATAAAAGATGTTTTACTACTTTAAAATAATTGATTATGCTGAAGTTGAAATGTCAAAATTACTCAAATCTACTTGCAACTTGCAACGACAAAGCAAATCTAATTATTTTATAAAATTTTATAAATTCACTAAATTAAGTTATATTTGGAGAAAAATGTTTAAAGCCTCGCTTTCAACATAATATACTACGTGTCACGTTATGTGTTGAATTGTTAAGTTTTTTTGCGAACGATACACGTGACAAAAGATGTCTTCGTACTTTAAGGTCTCTAGCAGGCAAAAAGTGCCAAGTACCTTTATTTTAATTATAAAGCTTTTAACTGTAATTGCTAATGTTCTTGAAGTTCCTCGTAGTAGTAAGTAACCTCGTAGTTAAAAGTCACTGAGAAGTGGTCCATCAGATTCACATATTTTTTAAACTAGCACTAAAAGTAAATCACCTAAAATAATATAAAATCCTATGCCATTAGAGTATTTAGAAATAGCAAAACTGTAACGTAAACTCAAATAAAATACGGAATAAAGAAACAAAGAAAAATCATGTATAAATATTTGTTTTGTCAATATTTTGTAATGTAATGACAATGTACTATGTAAATAGAGCTTCATATTACTACTTTACTTTCTGACGTTTTCTTATGCACTTCTTTTTGTGCATACTTGTCAAGATAAATGGTAAGAAAAGTACAAGTATATATTTGTGTGTACTAATAAATGCTTTCCAACTAAAGGGGTTCTAAAAAGACAGCATCATTTAACATCATCAACTTAACAAATCGTGTAGAAGTAGAAGTAATTATTATACATTTCGAGCTCACCAAGTTTTAAACTTTTAAGCCACGTTCTTTAAATTGGAATGTTTTTTTATTAGACATAGCAATTTGTAGAATTTAAAAATTAATTAAATTATTTAACCAACGAGGATCGCGATTTCATCAAATCTCATGGAGCTTCTTCGGTACCAATTAACTTTTCGGACGTATTAAGCATTTTTGGTAAAATAGGCGAAATGAAAATATATGAAAAACGAAAAGAACATATATCAGTTGTATGTGAAAATATAAGGCACGAACATTTAGTTAACTCATGCAAACGTTCCTGACATTTTAATAAAGATTCCTAACAGGTACCATGTACTATATCTAAAGCTATCTGTAACATCCGTCCCCAGAAGCTTTACCCTAAACTACTCTACTGCTGGTGCTAGAATCAATCAAAAGATGCATATAAGCAGTTGGTTTACTCGAACAGAATACAGATAAGATACACCGATGTCCTTCTTCACGCTACCATCTTAATATTTCAGGTGACGTACGTCTTCCTGACCTCCTCTGGAAATGTCACAATGTATGAAGCTTTTATTCGGTTTATATTTTGACGTTTTATATTTATGTATCATTGTTTGTTAAATTTAATAAGAATTCTGTGTTTACGTCAATGCTTTTTAGCAAAAAAAACAATTTATTCCTGTCGACTCGAATTTTACATTCAAATTACGACTCCGATAAAATATTTTCTTTTAATATGTTGCACGTGAAAAACCGACATAATATTTAAAATGTTATTTTAACGTATAATAAAATTGTAAATTACGTAATAATAACACGTGAAGTGAGCTTTTACAACCGCCACTAAAATAAAATTTCAATTTTCCAAAGAATTGTTTCCACTTTTTACTTGATAATATATTTTCTTGACTTTTTCTTTACTTTAACTTGAAAAAAAGCTCCACGTTCTTGTTTGAAATGACCCAACATTAGGAAAGCGGTTCGTATATAAGCTTTATTTTGTGTTTACTATTAGTATTTTATTTTAATGGTCCAAATACCTCCATTATTTTGTAAAATAAAATAATTTATTTTGGAAAAACGAATAAATAACTTTACCATTAGCAATATTTGAATTGAAACGAGATATGAATTTAAAACAAGTTTTACTCGAGATGTGTAAAGCTTTCTCAATTACAACCGCATAAAATATTTATAAGTTTTAATGAGATTATGTCGGCTGTTATTTGCACACAAAAATATTCTACTTTGCTTTATAATTTTTTTCTACTATGTAAATAACCAAAAAACACAGTTTCTCGCTACAAATTGAATCAGCGCTTTTTATATATTCAAAGATAATTTTGTAAAAGGCATGCGTGTTTATTTATAGTTGTGGGACCATGATAAATAGTGGTAATAGATAAGTTGGTTTTCATGTTTATCCGGCGCAGATCAACCACATTCGTAAGGGTGTAAGTACATAAAATATTAAGCAAAACGCACACAAAATATATTAGCTACTTTATTTCATCATTTTAAAAGTAAACCTAAATAATTTATAAAATAAAATTTGAAATGTTAATAAAATCCTTGCTTTATGTGCCCTAGTCTTTTGTAATTGACGAAATCTTTTGGCCTTAACAGTTCCTAATGGTCACATTATACCACGAGAACCAACAGTCGTTTACTACATTCCAAAATCATTATGGAAGCTATACTCGAAAAATAAAAGTTGGTTTACATGAAATTTGTGATAATAAATAATTCAAGCGAGAAAAAATCACCCCATCCATATTGAGATAAATTAAACCAAATTGATGGAACGCGGGAAATTGCAACAAGCATAAAAGGTATCAATTTGTATAAATTACATGTTTAACAACTGAACTCGCCTGAAAAGTATCTCACAATTTAGCAGATGTGAAAATTACTTTATAAATAGCATATGGAACGGGTGTGTTGACAAAATTTAAAATTGTATTACATTTCAAGTACAAATTCAAAAATTTCCACTATAATCTGCCAACATTAAAATGTTAGCCTCTATAAGGGAGAAGTACATTTTATTATACACCCTCATCACACTTAACAAATTTTTATTTAGAATCGTTTCATATTGAGCTTAAAAAATTCAGAAATTATTGTTTTGTAAAATGAAGGTAGTATATTTTAATGGGGGCGTAGTATTTGAACGCTAATTTTTATTAAACATTTTCACCGTTACTTCATTAATATCTGAAAAAGAAACAAGGCTACAAAAAATTGTGAACACTTACTGGCGGAATCGATATTCAATCAGATTTATTAATTTTGTATTCAATGAATACAAGAGGACTATAAATTTTATTGTCTATTATTGGAAACTAAATTATTTTTCTCAACGATGCTTTACTTCACTGATATAATTATTATAAACCAGCATAAGTGGATTTAATATGACATTTAAAGTAATCAAGCTGTATACGCATATCAATTTTCATTTTAGTTAAAATGATGTTGATTTTGTCTCTTATAATATAATCAGACATGTTCAAGCTAGCTGAACATATTTATCCCATGGTAACAATTACTAAGTTAATGTACTATGCGAGAATTCTCCATGTGACACTTCCAAATATATACCTATAGATGTAGTACATATTATTATTATTACGTTGGCAAGTCTTCTAATAATATTTACAAGTTTTATTTGAAACACATGTTTTCTTTCTTCCAGTAGTATTTACGTATCCTGCCCTTAAAGTGGCAGTCGTTTTCTTTTTGCAAATGTGACTATCGGATGGATAAATAAATTATCACGTTTCTATTCAAAGCATAATTTAAGAAAGCGCGGGATTTTATAGGGGTCGTTAAAAGAAACCACATATTTTAATCCTTACAAAGGAAACCTTCAATGAGGGATATTTTTAACACGATCAAACGGAAGATCCTGCCGAATCCCTTTCGGAATTTTTAATGAGGAAATGAAATAAATATTTAAAAAGAATGTTTTTTTGCTTATAATTTTTTTTGAGAAAATGAAAAACGGGAATTTAAGTGGTCTCAACCAAGCTGGTATTTTGTTTGAAAAACCATCAAAAAGTATAGAAATTCTTATCCAAATAGTGACATCTTTGAAATTTAATGATGACAATTTGGAAAAAGTCTATAAACCAGCGCTTGTGTAATAGTCGTCTAGTACAAACTAAAATATATGAACTTCTGTAAAAATGTTTTTTTTTTTACATCAGTTCTTTTCTATATTTTCAATTATAATTATTTATGCAGCAAGTGCAAAAAGGGCATCATCAACACATAAGTTTGATAATAAAAGATTTTTACATGTGTTGCATACAAAATTCTATTTGTTAATGTATGAAAGAGTTCAAAAGATAAATTAAGGTAATTATTATTTAAAAAAAAAGAAAAGTATACAAATACAGACCCAGAGGAAAACGAAATGTGGGACGACTCAGAAAGAGATGGGGAGACCAAGAGTGACGCAACGGACAATGTCTAAAGCATGAAGATGATGATGATTATTTTAAATTTGTGAAAAATTACATTGGTACCTCACATGTAGTGATGGTTTAATTTAAATTTAGAAGAAGTGCCCTCGTAATAATAATGGTCTGGCCTATTGAAATAAACTTTATTATTATCATAACGATTTATTATTATTCATAATGGCGGTTTATATAAAATTTATGCATGAAATGAAAAAGATAAAGTTACCAAACAGTTTTCAAATCCTTCAAAAATTTTCATGTGATTCATTCTAAATATTCGGAATCATGATTTTCGATTTTAAGAAGCACAAAAAGCCATTCTTCTATATTTCCATTGTTATCAACAAAACTCAAAATAAAAGTTAATTGGTCTATATCAGCTACGTATATCTGGAGTCGAGTCTACAATAATGGAGTAATAAATTGCTTCTTTAACTTCAGAAATCAAATATTTCTCGATATTGTTGCCCATTAAACTTATGAATTCATCAGATACGATAATTAATTTATTTTGTCGCTACCTGGATTATTAAATATTTGAAAATAACTTTTTTTAACCTATGGAATTTTGAAAATAATTCAACCTCCAAAATAAATGAAATAGTTATAGTAAGCTGAATAAAGATAATTTAAGTTAAAACTAAATGTATTAAATATTTTAGTGTAAAAATTGAAATCAAGTAATAATTTATATCATTCTAAAAATATGAATCACATGATGATTATAAAGTAAATATTCAACAGACTGTGACAGACACACGAAATGTGCAGTTAAACAGGAAACACGTTGATTTTTGCTTTACTACTTCAATTTTACTCAAGAATTCAAGTGCGTAGTTAGTTATGTTAGCGTCAAAACACAGTCATCACTCATCAGTATCCAGGAATCTATTCTGAAAAATTATCTAATGTTTTACTGAATTAAATTGGTCTACTCTAGGAAATAAAGTAGTGTACACTCGCAGATCTTGATCGTTAATAAAATTATCCACACCAGAAATTAAATAGAATTGATGTCTCCATGAATGGAATTCAATATAAACGTATAGATAAGAATTACATGGATCACTTGTTTTTAAGGTTATTCTCCAATCGCCTTAAAATTTCAATTGTATTTAAGCACACTGATACTTGAAATTCAACACTGGTGATGGTTTCTTTCGTATATGTAGGCAGACTTTGAACCAAATGTACGAAGCTTATCTAGAACGACTTTGCTATACCGATTTATCCTCTATCCAAATTAATGTTGAAATTTCAATACATACAAATTTGTAGTAGGTATCTCAAAAAGCATCTTTTAGTTGAAATACTCTAAAATGGATAAAATCAACATTTCTTTTAAATAAAATTCCATATGGAATGTTTAACTTTAGTGTAATTCAAACACTGACCATGGTTTTACACATGCAAACATATTTCAATTTTTAAAATTCAGTTGAAACTAACTAACTTTTTATTACAAATTAACCTTCTTAAAAGTCCAGTTAAAATAGGTCAAACGGAAGTATAAAAGCGTATTTAAATTTTTTTCTAACTCATTGCTTTTCATACCAAGCGTTTGATCTGACTTTTTAAAATTGTTCGCATTTGTATCTGCTTGAGAATTAATCCGTTACACCGTAAGTTAAAAACTATTAAACTTGAAATAAAGCAATTGTCTGTTTGATCATTTTGCATATCATACAAAAATCCACCTCCTTCTTAAAACTTAAAAGAAATTTTGAATGGAAAACGTTTTACCTAGAAACTCCAGATATTTAGTTAAAATTTATTTCACTCCCATATTCACTTCTTGAACAGATTTATTACTCCGGTATCGTTACTTTAAGGGACGTATGAATAAAATTATGTGAGCAACAATCAGAAAAATCTATACACCTTTTCTAATTTACAAGCATTCCAGTGAGCTCACTGCTAAAACTGAAATGAAGTTCAAATTTATGTCTTATTTATTAGTAGTAATAATTTTTCAAAACGTAATATAGCTTGGTCGTTTAAATCAAGAATTGTATTGTGCGTTTTTATAAGTCGTTAACTGGATGCGAGTTATACATGCAAAAAAGTAGTAGAAGTTTGGAAAATCGAAATAAAAATCTATTTTATTTTTAGGTACATTTATATGTTAATATTTAGTAACCTTGTTTACTTTCCGAAAATTACATTTATAAAAGATCATATTTGTATGCATAGGTACTTTGTGTACCTAGTTTTACGATAAGGTAGCATAATAACATTCTAACCTGCTTTTCCGACACTTATTGCATACGAATTTACAGTTTCACATGATTGTTCTTTAATAATTTTGGTCATTTTGTCAGCTCTAGATATGAAAAGCTATAATATTTAGATAATAATGCATTTTAGTTATTTTATTTATTTTTAAAATAAACTCGAAATGTTCCGGGTAACTTTATACTAGGAGTTAAGTTTGTAGCATCATATCAAATGGCGGTATTAATTTTAGTGTCACCGTTGGGACTTAATTGATGAGAAGTTACTGCACTGTATTTTAGGTTTTGTGGTTCAAGACAATAGCCGGTGGTGAGAGACTCGGCGTTAACCTAAACCCTATAAACCACCACTTGATTATATACCTCTATTATTTTAAGTACTGCCGGTTCTTATTTATATGACCATAATCAAAGCGTCACTTTCTTCCATTAAAAATTAAACAATGTTGGTATTTAATGAAAAACTAAAAACGTCCATCAGGGGTAGGCGGTTTATTTGCTGCTCGATAGTTAAGTAACAGACAATTTATTGTCGATTCGACTCTGTGGGAGCTTCACCGCTAATTTAAAGTTGAAAGTTAATTTTTGTTGTTTTTTCAACTTATCGATTCTGTAACCCACATTAATGATTGAAAAGCACGTTGTAAAAAGCTCTCCATTTTTTCATCATTACCTTTATATTTTCGCTAGAAGTCAATTTTTAATTTAAATTTTAAATTAACTTGGACAATGTTTTTGAAGTTTCACGAAATAATAAATTGATAAATAATAATTATTATTAGCTATATGATGAAACGATAATTGCTTCGTGTAATTAACTTAATTATATTAACAGCTTTGTATAATTAAGGTAAAAAATTACACTCATTTTTTATGATAATGTGGAAATTACTGATGCATGAAAGTGGATAAAAAAATTAAGAATTAATGAAATGTTTCATTGGGCCAATTAGGGATCAAATTAGTATGCGCGCATAATGAACCAAAAATATATGGGGTGTCACATAGGCACTTCACTTTAGTCTTCATGTAATAATTTTTCACTACGATAGCGTTAATTACCCACTTCGTTAATCGATTCCGTCACGACAATACTACAATATGTTCCGGAATTAGGTTTTTTTTTAACCTTCCTTATTCTTGAAAAATAACAATTTGTTCCTCTTTTCCTCCTTAAATGATAAAATTAATTAAATTGTGTTCAAGTTTTACTCATTTTTTCATAGATAAATGGCAAAGAATTCCTGTAATTAAAGACGAGAACTACCATCGAGTTTAGACCGTAGTCTAGTTTATTGAAACATTTGTGCTCCTTGATTTTCAATTTTGTACTACTAAAGCGGTCCTTAATAAGGGTAACATTTTCTTGCCAAGTTTATAACACGTAGGGATAAATTGTTAGTTAATATTGAGATAGTAAGTGGTATAATTATAACTCCAAAATATTGTAAGGATTTGAAATTTATTAAGGGGGAAACACCGTTATTTTAAGCCTTCTGAAAATAAACTCTCAAAGGAGTTGATGTAAAGTGTTATAGTTTTGAGCTATTGTGTACACTAAATTTAGGGTTGTGAAATAATTTTAGGGGCAAAATTATCAGTTTACTATTTTGTGTTTGCGTTAATTAATTTTTTGTGGTTTCGAAATTGTAAATATTCACGTTTGTCAATCTTGTAATTTTATTTTATCGATACGGGAACGAAACTGCTGATTTAATTACTGTGCACGTCAATATGAACATAATTAGTTGAATTGCTGGTCGTTGACAGAAACCGTAGAATGTTTAGTGATAATTTTCCCAGGATAATTCAATTATAGTTGGAATACATAACTAAAAGTATCAGTTACAGTTTTTATAACGACTAAACCAGCTCTTTATAGCAGAAATAACCTTTGTTTACATTTAACTTAAAAATAATAATCTGTAAATTAAAATTTTTGTTATTCGTATTTACTTTTAACATCGTCTGGGTGACGAGAAACCGTTTAGATATCCAAAAACTATTACAATTTTTCGATTTACTTATTAATTAGTATTAATTTTAAATTTCATTACAATATCTCAACTTTAAAAATATTACGGTGAATATCATAAGACTTGCCGTGAGCTTTGAATTGAAATGCGGCATAAACATATGAGAAGCGAAAAATATTGTTAAGACCTGGGTTTTCGCCAGCATAATTATGTAGGTGCGTTTAAATTTTAAAACCATTTGTTCTATTGTTTGATGATATTCATCAAGGAGAGATAGGATAAAAATAGACTTTGATACATGGGTAATTAACAAAATAAGAAGAAAAAGTATAAATTGTGTAATAAATTAATTCAACTGAAGCTCATCAGCAGGCCCAAGTAGCACATTTGAAAATTTTTAGTAAATGTTACCTACACTTGTAAATTTTACGTAATTTTTACATAATTTTCTGACCTATAAGTAAGTTTTGGTATTTTTTTAGGTAAACATAACTTTAGAAGTTTATTTGACTTAGTAGTCAATATAAAAGTAAAGCTGACGTAATTTTATTTTTATTTTTTGACTTCATAGGTTATTTTACTAGAAAGTAATTTTTGGTTAATTTTTTAGTGAAAATTTACTTAATAATTTACCTAATATGTACTTTCTGGTAAAATTTACCTTTACGTAAAAATGTAGGTAAATTTTACCGAAAATTTAACTTAAACTTGACCTAATAGTAACTTTTACCCTTAGGTATAATATAAGTAAAATGTGCTGTTGGTCGCTTATTGTTAATTTGTTAACTTGCAGGTAAATTACGAAGCAAATTTTACTTGTAAGTAAAAAAAGTAAAAAAAGACCGGGAGTCTACATAAATCTTTTACATATCGAATGTTTACTGAAACGTTAAATTTTTCTTAGACTTGGTTTAATATGTCTCGCTTTGTGGATAGACATGTTGAAAGAATAAATATATTGAATTAAAATTATATACCTAAGCAGAAATTCAACTGTCTACAATTTATTCTTCTCCAATTATTTTAACTAAAGAGGCTTAAGTTATTAATAATTTACTGCGTTGCGTTAAAAATGTAATTTGAATTAATTTCATGATCCAGTTTATGTAATTTAAAACGATACGTTGTTGAGTAAACTAATTAGAAAAATATGCAGCAGAAATTCTCACCTTCCTTTAAAAGCAAACCTAATTAGGAAAAATTAATTGAAACAAACTTGTTACATATAAACATTGATTTATTTATTTTTAAAGTTAAATTAATTAAAAAGTAGTACTAGTAAATAAAAATCAATCATTTAAAAATTTAGTACAAACTTTCCATCACTAATAAAAAGTTTACAGCGAAGTCTTTCATCTTTTGGCACTGAAGCGAAAGTACAAAACTTAAAGATTTCATACGAAAAAAAAAGGATTTAAATCCGTGAATTGTAGGATTTCAACCAAGTTCTAACTTTATCTCTAATATTGTAGCATATGGTGACGCAAAACTTCGATTAGGTTTTTATGTCAACCCAGTTTTCCCTTGTTATTTCAATATCAGATTTCTACATATTGATAGAAATTGAACAGATGCAAATTTAAACATAATTGCGATATTTCTCAGTTTATATTTCATTACAGACGAATATTCTTTCAACCTCTGGCAACTGAAATAACTAATTTATTTTACATGAATTTTTGCGAGAGATGCAATTAACAAACGTATTAAATAATTAATAACGTTGCAGGTGAAAGCAAACAATTTCGATTAAAATTTAAAGTGTTCGTATACTGAAGTAATAATTACACGTAGCTTGAGGTAAAAATTAAAATTAAAACAAATTATGTGACTGTGGGGGAAAAATAAATTAATCAAAATTAAATGCAAAACCCCAACCGTCACAAGTCATAATCCGCATAATGAAATCATTATTAAAAGTGACAAAAATGAAAATTTTGTGGCTGAAAAATTATTTTAACTAGGTAGGTATACTATACCTCACATTTTTAAAATGTAATTTCAATAAAATTTCCTAATTTCAAAATGTAAAAATAAAGTTGTTACTGATTGTTTTGCCAGCAGATAAAAATGTGTAACCATTTTCCAACTACGTTATTAAATTATTTATTTAAATTTCAGATTCGACTATTTTCAAAAACAAATACAAAATGCTAACCAATCTAAAATTACGAAATATACTCAAATCAACACAAAAACTGATGTTTGTTTAATAATATGTGCCATGAACATTTTTCACCAATTATAATTTTCATGTAGGCACATATTTGACACATAATCGATATGAGTTACCGTACATAAAAAGTAATTAATAAATAAATTAATCTACATGCAAAACCAATAATTATGTGTAAGTATGTTTATTATATTTTGTAATATTTTACAACCTCCGAAAATAAAATTATGGATAATAAAATGTTCGACTTACAATTTATTTTGTATGCACTTAAATTGCTTTGTTAGGTTTTCCACCCTATTGTACATAAGACAATTATTAGGAAAACTCGTGCTATACCCTTCAGTTATAAACTATAGTAAAAAGGATTTTCGGAAGATGTTCTTGCATAACCTGGAAGAGAATTTTCTAGTATAAAGTTCTCGAATCAACTAACAAGAAAGTTATGCCAGTTTGTTGTATGCCAAAAACTTATTTTATATTTTGAAAAGACAGGTTTACTAATGCCCGTTAGCTATGGCATTATAATTTTCATAATCACAAATGTTTGCTTTCCAAATTTCAAGAGGAGGTTGTTGAAACAAAAATACATTTTCATGATGATTTCCATCAGCCCAAGGGTAAATCAAAACTGCACTTTGTTAGTCAGGGAGTTGTCGAGTTATTAATACACACAACATTTTTACTAACAAATGATATCATTACAAAATTATTACAAGGATTTTTGTGATAAATTGAGAACTTTCGGTAATAAATTGAAAAACATTTTTACCGAAGCTCGTTCCTATCGCTTGTTAAAAATTAAGGATTAGTTTGTCTCGCTAGAGAAAAATTTTTTTTAGTTTCCTCTTCTCAAACGTGTATTTTTATGCATGAAGCTAAATTACAACTTTATTGGGAAAAATATAACAGATGCATAAGTCACAGTTTACACAGAAGAATTAAATTTTTACAAAGTTTCATACTCTCTGTATCTTAATTAGTGAAGCGCGTGTTAACAAATTGAAATAAAATTGAAAAGAATTACTCAAACAAAAACAAAATGTTGTCGATTTTTGTCAAGACAATTTAATTAACCACCGATTCGATAGTAATAAATTCATAATGAAGTCGATATTAAACTGAACTCGGGAAATAATAGTTTTCACTTCTTATTTTTTGTTGAATCCGTATTAGCGAGTAGTTTGTATTAGGAAGAATACCAAAAGCAATGATAAAAAATTTATTTTATTCTAAATATATACAACGAAGGCTATAGACTTACTATATAAATTAACAAATTTTACCAAATGTTACTTTCTTCTCTAGATCATCCTACTATCAACATCAGCTACTATGAAGTCTTCAGTAAATACTTTATTTTATAATTTTTTCATTTTTTTAATAATTTTGTTTTAAGGTACTTATTTTGTGCTCAATTTTAATTTGTGCTTACGCACAACTACCGCTTGGATTTAGACTTTTACCAGTTGTTGGTTCATCTGGAATAGTGTATGGTGATACAGCAATTGGTGGTTCAGGCATTGTAACGCGGAATGAAATTGTGGGACCTTCTGGAATCATTACTAGAAATAGTGCAATTGGACGGGACGGAACTGTAATTAGAAATAGCGTTTTTGGATCATCTGGAATAGCGGTGGAAAGCAGTGCAATCGGACCAGATGGTTTTGTTGCTCGTAATAGTGTGCTTCGGCCTGAAGGAATTGTTACCAGAAACAGAGCTGTCGGTCCGGAAGGGATAGTTGCAAGAAATAGAGCCATTACTCCAACAGGAATAGTGTCTCAAAATTTAGCCTTGGATGGTACGGGTTTTGTGAGCAGACGAAGGACCATTAGTCCCGATGGCATTGTGACAGGAAATCGTGCTCTTACTCGAGAAGGAATTATTACAAATAACGAAAACTCTGGGGCGTTTGGAAAGATAAGACAAAACGTTGCAATTTCTCCCGATGGAATATTGTTGAGAAGGAGGGATGCTCGTCCCATAGAAATTTTATTAAACAATGGACTGCAAGGATTATTTCGCATCTCTCGAGAAAATTTTTTATTAGAATCTGACGCAGATGTGGGATTTTAATTTAAATTTAGAAAATGTGTTCATAATATTTTTAATTTGCCCATTCACTGTAACGTTGCAAAAAATATAAAAAATAAAATTACAACAATAAATTAATTGCCTTTTGCAATGCCATGTCATGGACACTTTTATTTTCAAGTTAGTTGAATTTTCCTGAAAACTTTTATTCGAGTTAAGCAGAGCATGTGACATTTATTCGTTTGTAATTTCAGAAAACAAATGCCAAAATTAAATTTTCAAGTTTCGTCATAAAATGAAATTTTTATAGCGCTATTCGTAGTGAAATCCGAGTAAACTTCCAAAAACATTGGAGTTTTATTGATAACTGTAAAATTATCAAGGTATTAGAGTCGGTTAATTAAAATGACAAGTTAATTTTACCACTTATCTTGGCTTATCCATCAGTTGTACTAAACACGTTCGCCTTAATTAAAATTAAATGCCCTTGGTTTTATTAAAGCGGTTTCGTGAAATGACCCTCATTTGTAAATAAACTTCTTGTTTGGGCTATTGTGTTAGTTCTAGTTTGATTGCAAAACTCGCCAAATTATTGTAGGTGCCTATACTAATAAACTAAAATGGAATGCCTGCAATTTATCTCTACCGACTGTTACGTAATTACGCTTTTGTGTAATTGCACAATTTTTTTGTAAAATACCATGAAAGTTACTGAATTGTTTTTGAAAAATAATAATTTAACCTGTTGGAACTAACAACGTTATAAAAGGCTCTCGAGAAACAATTGCATAGCTTTTGTAAAGAAGTGCTGCGAATTTACTTATGCAACTCAAGTTCACCTATGCAGAGAGTTTCCTCGTGCTTGTAAAATTTCAATGTAGCCCAAACGTGTTGCAGCAGCAATTTTTCATTTTGCAATGCACCTTGAGCAGTTATTCCTCTAAGCATATTTACTACAATTAAGAGTAATTTGCATAATGTAACTTTATTAAATTATCGTAACTCCTGCTATGTATGTAGTATGTAAATAGTAGGTACCTATTAATTAATAATGGTAGTAATAATTATTATTGGAATGGAATTTATTGTATCTAATAGTAGGTACGTACTAGGTATAATAAATTGTTGGCATATTTGACAGATAAGTTTCATTTTTATTGTATCATATTATGTATGTTCATCAACGCAAGCAAATTTAAAAAGTGTGTGAGTCTGAAAGCTTGAATTTTGATGTTTCTATTTACATTTGGGTTTGGTTTCAACAAATGTTATGTAAATGATCGGTGCTGTTATTTATCCATTTTTAATAATGATGAGATATTAAAGTCCGAAATGAAAGTATAATAAAAGTTGTTATTGTAAATGTGCTTCGAGTATAAATCATGTAAATTTTGCTAATAACTTCGCTATCTCCGTGCGTTCGAACGGCGGTTGTGGCATTAATAGTTCACGACAGAAGCGCGAATAGAATACTTAAATACTAAAATGAATTCATTTTGCTCCGATATTCACGTCGACTACAATTACTAGGTTTACTACAAAATGTCAAATTAAATAAAGACAGTCGTATGTTCCGGAATTTAGAATAAAGATTATCGTTTAACCTTACTTTCAGCTCATATTATATTAGAGGTACATATTATAATCTTACAATCAGGTTTGCTTCACTATTTTTAAGTCCATTTAATCGCTCCAAGAGCACAGTGTTTAGTATCTTCTTCTAAGCATAATCAGTAATATGACATTAAACTCACCGTTTTGTGTTTTTAAAATATCGGTGTCTTTCAGTTTACAAAATTTTCTTTTATCTGGATTATCGTATTATCTGGAAAATAATAATAAATTAGTAGGATATTAAGTGATCCTTAAATAAAGATTCAGTAAAAACTTAGTTTAATCTATACTTGGCGGGTATTTTGTAACCCGTCCCTTATGAGAACATTTCCTATAACAGGTAAATTTCGGTTCACACCAAAATTGTACATTTTATTAAATAATTTTACCTGAAAATCGAACTTTATCTTTTCTAAAAGGATTTTTACATATGATCTTTATACATAGGATGCAGATTCAAGTATAATTCGGTCAAGGGTAGTTTTTATGTGAATATTATTTTATCTCATAAAATTAATAATTTTTAAAATTTGAAAAAAAAGAGATTGAAGCTGTAAATTTCACAATGTTGAAAACATTATTTAGTATTTCCTTACTATTGGTTGTGTTGAGTGTTACTATTGGTTACTATTGAGTATTGCTATTTCGAATAACTTTTATGTAATGCTATTTGCTTCCAGAACTATTCCAGAATTTTAAATATTTAAAAACCGTAATTTATTCATTATAATATCGCGTAAAATAGAAGGGTTTTGGTTTTTGTTTATCTTGTAAAAAACTTTTTGACTCGCGATGAACAGTTATGTAATAGTTATGAGATAAAATATTTGGAAGACAAGATTGATTTTGCAGAAAATTATGATAACAACTAATAAGTACTTACTAAAAGAGAAACAGGTTTAAGATAACTTACAATGCGTAATGTGGTGCAAAACAAACACATAAATTATATGCAAAATTTTGTTTTTAAAAAAAGGAAGATAATTCTCCTACTATGTAGTAAAGAACCAAACCAGAACTTCATTTGAAGAAGAAGGACTGATAATATCTTTCAAGCAAAACTAGCCCCCATATGTGACTTTTTCTTTAAATGGACGTGATGGTTTAATTACCAATTAAGTAATTTAAGAAGATTTGAAATTTTACGATAAACTAAAATTGTTTTTTTAGTAGAACTTCATTACTAATTTAATATTTTCTTGACGCTTTTCAAATATCGGTATATATGCATTCATTTCCGGGTTTTACTAATAAATGTCTATAGCTTCATGTAGGTAACAAAGATAGCTGAATTTCTTTTCATTTGACAGTATGACATTTCTATATAAAAATTAATTTACGGAAGAATGCGCCTCAAACAACAACTTAATTTTTATCACGTTAGAAATGTCAAATTTCTTTCTAAATAAGAAGCTTTTGCGGATATCATCACTTTTTTACAGAAATTTATAGTTGAGATTAAGTCTAGTTTAAATAATAATTTACAGGTATATAATATGTTACGTACCAAGCCCGAAATTGTACAGTTCGCGCTCTGTATAATGATTTTTGTACCGAGCGCGAAGTGTACAGGCTACTTTGTACGAAGTGCGATTTACCGGACTTGGTATTACGAGATTTGTACTGTTTGCAATCTGTATAACCCATTTGTACACAGCTGTTAGTTTTAACCTTCGTGTCAACTTGGTCCAACTTAATATTGTACAAAGATTGACAGAATAAGTTTATATGTTGGTACTAAGATTAGTGTATTTAAGTGAAACTGAAGAATCGAAGGAGCATTAGAAATACTGGCGATTTCAGGGAGGAGTAATTGGGTAATTACCCCCCCTAAGAATTATTATTTAACCTTTTGCTTTTTATTTTTCAACAAATAAAGATTAATCTATGTTGAAATTTACATTGATATAGATAAATTACCCCCCCCCCCTAAGGTAGTTCACTGAAAACGCCCCTGATTAGAAATGCAAAACATATCAATTAAATTATAACTAACCTCCGCTGCCAAATTACTAAGGTTGAAACTAACAGCTGTGTACCTACAGATTATGCTATGGACCATGATTTAGTATTAAAAATATATTATTTATATTAAAATATATACAAATATATTATGTACACATATATCGACGTCAAAACTGCCCGACGTTGTAATATATCCAGCGTCGAAACGTCGCTTCTTTCCGTTTCACATCTCATCATCCAATCCTCCTTGTTTTTGAAAGGAACGGTGACTGTATTATGAAAATATTTACGACGGTGTTAATAGAAAATTCTTAACATATTTCTTTTTTATTTCTCTTGGCATCGCATTAAATAGCATTTTTGGTTTTATTCTTCTTGTACTTTTAATAGTCGCTTCGTTATTTCCTTCAAGAGTTCACTTCCAGAGTGTACGTAATTGTTTCTATAATTATTCTCTTACTCTCTTTCATTTTTGTGCTAGAGAGCTTTTACGATAGAATTACTTAAAGTTTACACTCTCGAGTAAATAAATCGTACACTTTTTAAATTAAAAATTTTAATTTCATCAAAATTTAAATAATTCTCAGCAAAGCAGTGACATTGACTAAAGTACACGACTTCAAATCAAGTGGGAAATTTAAATTCCACATCTGCGTAATAATCGGTAGGCGTATGATGATTCTTTACAGACGTACATATACCACTACCACTAAATACCAAAATGAGTATAACTCGGGGCGCGTTCCATTAGTCTCTTAAAATGCTCTTAATATCGATGCCCTTTTCTCTTCTATTTGGAAGCCTTACGGCGCTTAGAACGCATTGGCGACGTGGTTGCTATACCTATACTATAAACATATGTCATAGTTCGTGCTTAAAATATTCTTCCAATTTAGATGATGTAGTAGTATAGCACATGCAACCTTGGTCTACAGAAAATCAAAATAAATATGATATTAATTTTGTTTCTTTATATGCTTAAATTTTTTATAAATTGCTATTGTTTCTATAACCGATAAGTTGAAAAAAAATAATTTGATACCACAATAAATGTCTTCCAATTAAAATTGTGGTTTAAATTTTGCGTGGAAATTGTGAATTTTTAATTTTAATTTCTACCGTTGACCATTAAAAAAAAAACAATATTTTCAAATTTGTTTTAAGTTACCAATATGAATTCAATAAAAAGTAAAATATTATTTTTTTTAAATTAAAACTTTTTCTTCCCGGAACAATGCTATCTTTATAATTTTTTTCTCGCTGTCAAAATAAATTGGTTAAATACCTCTTAACAATTGCTTCCTGGCCGATAACAATTTTATCTACTAATTTCATAGTTTGGCAATTATCTTAATTTCTCACTTAATACGGTCTTCAGTGTGCTCTACATAATTTGGGGTTGCTTTTATTGCCATTGATAACCCTTTTCCTTTTCCAATTTCTGTGTAAGAGCACACTTCTTATATTTATTGTTCCTACTCTTTATTACTTTATGTAGCTTTAGTAGAAAATGAAGATTTAGTTTTCCTTGTATTATTTCAACGTCAACAGCTGATGCATACTTTGTTATAGCATTAGGCACCTAATGAATTTATTCACACTTTTGAATTATTTTTATCGGTCAATAATTTCTCTCGTAGTTCCATTCAATTAAATCTTTTAGTCTTATTTCTTTTCTTAATCATTACTTTAATTCTAAAAAACACAGATGCTGCATTTTCACGTCTATAAAACAGAGCTGCTAAACTCTTGGGTGTTTGTATGCAAGAAAACTTTGGATGAGACCACTACGCAAACACTATGAAGCCATAGCTTTCAAGAGTCATAAGACAATTGCAAAGGTTCGATGACACTTTAATTTAACAACTTTACTTTGTTGGTTACGATAGTTTACTTCAGTATGCAATTCTATTTTAAAACATTTCTTTCTATACGATATTTCTTTCTAAAAGAGATGTTTATAGTACCTATGTAAAATATGCATATTTTGATATTATATTTTTGACTTAAATTTTACAGTAATAATTATTAAAATATTTGATTCAATGAACGAGTTTTGAAATGAAAATACATAGAGAAAGTTAATTAAATAAAATACATAAATATCAAACATCCCTAAAAATTACATCTTCAAAAGCTAGCTTTTAATAGGCTTAGGACGTAACGAGAAGTTGGAATAACTTAAAAATGTATTATTCAGCAAGTAATGTCAACCAAGAGACGCATAAAATAAATAAATTACTTTCATTTACATAAATAGTATAACCAATCACAATTTGAATGGTGGAAACTCTATCTAATCTTTTGTTCAGATACAATTTTTTTATTTACCTACTTTTGATGTAAAGATTGATTTTTTTTATATCCCGAATTATAATTTACATATTAAATATACGTTTTGCGGTATTACAACAAAATGGAAGAGAATTTCGAGAGAGCAAAATTGTATCATTAAGTTATTTAGAATGGAAATTTATAATGAAAACATTTTTGTTAAAACTTCTAAAGAAGAATTCTCATACATTTTTAAATTTATTATTAAAAAATTTAAAGAAAGTCGAAATCAAAATATTAATGCAATTTTTTTACACCGAATGAAAAAAATGCGAATAAGGGCATTAATAAATAAGGGGGAAGGAAGGTTTTCCAACGCGGTTTTAAAAAGAAAATCTTATACAAATTTAAACATACTGTCAGCGGTCGTAATTGCAAATGAAAGTAAATTTTTAATTTCCTAAAAATTTCAATTTTTATTTTAAAAGCTTTAGAGTGGATAATACAAAAAATAAACCCTTGTCAGTGATGGAGTTGAAAACATCACTAAGAAAATATGAAGGACTTTTTAAAACTTTGCTTTGGTTACGATTGATAGAATTTCATCAATCAGATTCGGCTATAGGCTCTATGAAGTTAGCTAACAATTGATTTTCATCCATTAAGTTTAAGGTTAAACTGCCGTTGAGCCTAATATCAAAGTTTCAATTGCATTTAAAGTTTGAAATTTTGTTACCATAGGATATTTTTTATTAGAATAATACACATTAATTTTTTTCTTTTTTGTAAAATTTGCCAACTTTCACTTTTTTCAACTCAATTCGCGTATTTTAATAAGTTAAAACAAAAGTTTAGTAGAGCCTTGAAAATTTTTATTAAGTAGAGACTTGCTTAAAAAAGTAAATAAAGATTTTGAAATACGTTAGTACGTACCTAATTAAAATGCAATTTAAAATTCGAACACAATTTTTCTCGCTGGAATTATTTTAGGTAAACATAACTGTGAGTTTTTATGGTTGTTGAATAAAATCACCCTTGGGAAATGTAAACTTCAGGAATATATTTCCTACTTTTTCAGATTCTAGTGCACACTCAGTCTTACTTTGTAAGTAAATCATTCAAAGAGATATAAACTTTTTTGAATTACAGATTCACAAGCAGAGTGGAAATTACGGGTTTGAATCTCGAACTAGATGCACTTTTCTACGTAATCAGTCCACAGAGGCACACCAATGTGTCCGCATCAACGTTTGTCAAATAAATTGGAATTCCTATTTAACTTTTGAATAATTTATATTAGAAAATTTTGAAATTTTTTTTGATTCCGAAATTAGGCACTCTCAATATGAAACTTTTTAACTTATTACATTTTTACTGCGGCTTTGTAATTAAATATTAAATCAAGTTTTACCACTTCAGTTTTCTTTGTATAGATCAAAGAAATTTTTTTTGAAACCGTATAAATTAGAAGTATTTCATGAACAAATTCTGTTTTTCGAGAAAATATAAGTATAGCGTACTTACAGCGTGTAATTAATTAGCCAGGTACGAAATAATTTTACAAAGTTGTCGATTAATGCGCTCAGCAAATTTTTGTGCTGACGTTAAATTATTAAATTGATTGATTACTTTGTATGTGTAGGGAGCATATTTTTATTTTAATTTAAAATTGCATTAGCGTTGATAAATTTTAAAATGGTAGAACAGGGCTTAATTATTTTCAAAATAGCTCGGATTTTACCTTGCAAGTCAACTTGGTTGAGATTAAAATGTAGAATTTAATATGAAATCTAAATTAATTGATAATTAGTCCCTTCTCTGATGGATATTAAATTTTGCCAAACAGGTATTCAAATTAACTTCCAGAAACTGAAAATTTTAAAATAAACACAGGATTTTCATGTGAAATTTTCTTAAATTAGAGATAGCAGCCTTTTAGGGAAAATTTTGAAACTTGTAACTAATTAGAGTAAAATTTGCAGATGCTGTTTGTTAAAATTTTGTAGTAAAACCTGAGCAAGCATTCATGTTAAACTCATCAAGCCAGTAATTAAGGATACAAATTGTAACCTGTAATTGTGTTATAATCACAAACCGGAAGAACTTATTAAATTGTAATTTGAAGAGCATCTCAAAATTTTGTAAATAAAAGGAAAATTATTAAATACGTAGATACTAGATAGTATAGTAGTTGTTGTGTACTAACACAATTTTTTCCAAATTGTTTTTGCGTTTGATTTAAATTTATTTCTAAACTCCATGATTTTCTTTGTCGCATTTACTACTGGAAATATTGAAGGTATTTTTACTCTGAGTTATATTTTCTATGCAACTATAACAATGTACAAAACGTTTTCGATGTTTCTTGTTTAAAATTCGACAAGAAAATATTACCAACCGCAATTTCTTTATTTTCATGTTTAAAATGTCTATTTGTTTACGAGAAAAATCTATTTATTTAACCAGCATGCTGAAAAAATTACTTCAAATTGGCTGTCAAAGTTTTATTCAGGTTTATATAAAAATAATTTACGAGTTTAGTTTTTAGTCGACGCAATTTTTAAAATTTACATAAATTTAACTTGGAGAATTTTTGTATATCGAAAACTTTAGTCAAGTTCAGAAATTGACATACAAAACCACTTGTCTGCGGAAGATTGGACTCTGAAAATAAAAAAGAAGAAAGTTCTTTCACGTATACAATGCAGGAATAATTTTATGAATGCACCTGCATCACGATCGGTTTTCCACACCCTTTTCTGTAAATTGCAATACAATAACTTACGATTTCCGATAATCGCATGATTTAATCAGACTTAATATCACATTTACATTTCTAACACACCTTGAGGCTGAAACAAAATTCCGTACCTACTTCCCACTTCATATACAAACTTTGAATTTTTGTAATTTTTCTTACGACCTACCTTTAAAAATTTTCTATTTTACAAGTCATCCTGTCGGGGACGTTATCGTGAGGTTTCAATTCACTTCAAAATGTTCATAATATTCTAAGAGGTCAACCATTTATCATTCATTCACTGCCGGTAAATAAGTTCACTATATATAGCGATCGAATGAGATATGCTTATCAATTTTATATAAAACAGCCTCCACAATAAATTCGAAATATTCGGAGAACGTTGTTTAAAAGTGGGCTTTACAGATAAATACCTTAAAATAATTTAACTTTTGCTCACTTGAATATTTCAAATATTAATTAAATTTTGTTGTATTCGGTAAAAAATTATTATTCGAAAAGAGGTAAAGTAAAAAATAAAAAGTTGCTAGTTAATGCATCATCACTAATTTTATCCGTAAATGTCTTCAAATTCAATTTAAAAGCTGATACGGCCCATTAATATTAATTAAGAGTGTTCTTTGTCTTCTTATTAAATCATCTTTTTCCTACACCTTCAAAAATCAATATTAATAATTGAATGCCCTAGTAGGTCATTACTAAATTTTATATTTGCTATCTCCATTAAAGTTTTCAAACTTTTGAAACATAAAATAAAGATAACAGAATTGGTTACAAAATTTATAACGATACTCTAAAAATTGAAAATGATCTAATTAAAATCCATTTAATAAATTGAGCAATCCAAGTGAAAAATTTAACTAAATGAACTAAAAGCATGAACCAAAGAAATTAAAGAAGGAATTTTACTTTTGAAAAAATTTAATTGTCCGTAAACAGAAAAATCATTTTGAAAATTATTATTAATTTGCTTTACTAAAGTTTTTTTTTACTGTTTTAAAAGTTACTACGTGATTGTTGTTTATTTAACAATAAAATTAAAGTTTTGCTAGATATCGGTGGTAGAAATTTTTTAAAATTTTAAAAATGCGTTACATTTTACATCATTTTACGGTTTCTTTTCAAATGTGTTAAGAAAATCTTTTCCTATCGTCTTAGACCTTAATATTTAAAGCTTGCAAGTTTTAAATGAAGTTGTGGGACCTGATAGGTACATTTATCTTCACCTAATACCTAAATGGTTTAACTTATATTATATCGAACGTGCAAATGTAGCTAATTTTAGAGATAAGTTAGCAAGTGAGCCTGTAAATGTATGTGGTTCCGAGCATTAGCATGTCTACCCTTGAGCTTGTCCCTAAATCTTAAGTTGGAACGTGCTTTATTGCCTTATCATGGTCACTCTATAAGACTGACCCTTAATTCGATATGAAGATCTCGAAAGCACTTCGACACGTCTTCATCGGATCCTTGTACGCATCTACGATATAAAAGCATTTCAGAATTTAATTTTAGAAAAAAGTTTCCATTTCTAATTCATTTTCAAACAATGGAAACTAAGAACAAGACAATTTCCCTAAAGGACGTTTTAGAATGAATAACGACGACCTTCATTTATTATATTTAAATGTCCCCGACTAACAAGAACAAAGTTTGTTGTAAAATGTTGCCACACGAGAGGGAATTGCTAACTAAGCGCAATCTTGTTTTTGACTTATTACTCGTTGCTGGTTTGTTTGAACAACAAGAAAAACCATATATTTTACATTAAACAATAATATTATATTAATCCTACGTTGTAAACATTAAAGATGATTTAAATTTATATAGATATTATAATTTATTATAGATGTTTTGAAACGTTGATGTGATTAAGACGGCAACGTAGATTTTGTCATTTTCTAATTTGATTAGATTCGTGTCACGTCACTAACTAAGCCCTATTATCTTATTACCAAATACGTGCTGTTTGTGTCTCTTTTAATTCTATTTCATTAATTTGCTTTTTCACACTATAAAATTACACCTAATGAGCTAATGCAATATATTTAATTATTCGTTGTGCGAATTTGATATCAAATTCCAATTAACGCACCTACAAGCATGAAAATTGATCTACAAAATCGGAAACTAGAATTCATTTCGTATACCCACATCGCTAACTCGTGATTCGAAATACTTGTACACACTCGTAGTACTATAATACAAATTAAACTGGTTCCTTAAAATTTTGGTAATTAAATTTACGATGTTAAGTTGATTTAGAATGAATCAAGAAAATTAACAGAAAGTTGTATACCTATAATATTATAATGTTGAGATTGACCACCGAGGGAATCGAGCAGAACGTACCTACACTATTTTTCGTCTGAAAACCGTATTACTTTCCATCATTGTTAAGGACAGTTTTACTTTTTCAGTTATAAAAAAATATTTTTTTGTAATTTTTCAGCTCGGATTTCAGAGTTTAAAATGTTACTTTTACACCCTAGGACAGACTGACCTTGGCAACGGGTGAATAAATAATTTGCTTTTGTTTTTTTAATCAATTATACTTCAATTTGCAGCATATTAATTTATAATTAATTTTATATTTCACTAAAGATTGATTGGATAAAAAATATAAACGTTCCACGAACGAAATTCACTGTGCAGTCCTGAAGTTGTTTGTTGCTGACCTCGATTTCCTCAATCTGCCATACGAACGAATCTGGCAGCAAAATGTGACTTTCCGCAATTGAAACTATAATAATTGAACTAATTTTCAAATAAATATAGAAACGCTTGAATAGGTTTAAAGCAACAACAACGTTTTGATTAAATAATTAAATATGTAATTATAATACTACTTGATATATTAAAATTTTAGTCATGTAGACAATTTTGAATCAACTCGGATCTTCGTGCTCTAATGCACAATTATTAATTTAGGAAAAGCTCATCAATTTTTAAAAGCTGTTAGCTAAACACCTGAGCGGTTTTGAATTTTAAGTGAACGAGGAAATCGTTTTTGTATACGCAAAATTGTAATTGTTGTAGTTTTTTTTGTACGTTTTAATTATGTTGTGCTAAAATGTTAATTGAATTAACGTTTAATTTAAAACCAACAAAAATTGAGAATTTTAATCATCAAAATTTGAAATTGTTGTATTTTTGGCGTATTATTTTTACTTGCTTGTTTTAATATTAGTAATGCTTTATTCAATCTTTTTCTGAGATAATTCAAATTGGTTTATACATGAGGCTGAAAATGCCTTCGGCTAGTCACGCAAATAGGGAAACTTCGACAGGTTAGCGAACAACCTCTGACCCTCAGTGAATTTCAAATCGGCACGCACCTTCGTCGACCTTTATTACGACATCCAATACATATCGGCGCATGTTTTCGGTATAATGTATGCAGTTTACAAACACGAATATATTATGTATATAAAAATCACTTTTTGATATACCAATCACTTTACATGCAAAGAAATAATTATTTCTCGACGTATTATTTAATATATTTTAATTTTTGATATAGAAATAATAAGAATCGCTTGAGGTTTAAAGTCTTTTTGGAGAAAACGCATTTTCTAAAGGAGAGCTTTACAAATAGAATACATAATTGAGGCGTTGGCATTTGCGTAAATAACAAATCAACAATGGAAATATCTTTGGGAAGAGTGAATCTTCCTTGTCACATCCGCATCTTTATAATATATTACCTCTTGTTGAGATTTAATTTATTATTCATTCGTTATAATAATAGATTGCTTTGATATTTCCAATTTGAATATTTGAGTTCTATTTTAATTATTTGTATAATTATGTCATTTAATTATATTAATTAACTAATTTGTTATAGTTACGAGTATATGCATTTTGGAGATTCTTTTATTTCTTTCCGACCTATTGAGTAGGTTATAGTGTTACGACTACGTCGAACAGTCCTTAAATTCATTTAAAATTTTGATTAAATCATAAGATTTATTTGAACGAGCCTGGTATATGTCACAGACAACAGTCTCCACTAGAGTTATTTTTAGAACTTATCTACGTGAGAATAGGCGATTTCTATTCCAGATTACCTAGAATTTTTATTAGTAATGCAGAGATGCATAAAACAGTATTGCGTCATGTATGTAGAACGAAAAAAAATAAGAAATCGGTTCATTTTAACTCCTATAAGTAGGCAACCAAATTATCTTTGAAGAAACTTTGAGTAAAAATCCTTGTTACATTTCAAGAGTCCATCTTGAAAATGACTTCACTTTCGATCTGTACCTCGAGTCATGAAGACGTGATTTAATCTTCCAAGCAAGGAAGAGGTGTTTTAACTTTCTGTCGTACTTTCATAGTGATAAGATGTGGTCAATATTTCGTATCGTGCTCCACACAATGGATTTAATTATTTCGTGTACCTAAATTTGAATAAATAACTACAAAACGTTCCTTTGTGCCTTAAAATAACAAACATGTGTGATTAATTATTTCGTGTACCTAAAATCGAATAAATAACTAAGAAAACTTTATCTTGTGCCTTCAAATAAATACCTGATTAATTGTTCGTGTAACAAAAATTAAAGAAATAACTTAAAACTTTTTACCGATCTATCGAACAAAATGTGTTTAATAATAAATCTATCTATCATGGCAAATTTGAATAAAGGCAAGAAATTTAATATTTTCGATCATTACCGACGATGCTAATTCAATGAAAAAGAATAGACAAATTGTTGATGTACGATAAATATTTATACCTACTGGATGGATAAAATTTGGATTGTTAAGAAAACAACGTATACCTTTTGGATAAAGAAGAATTGGCTCATCAAGTAATCAAAGACGGTTACCAGAAAATGTATTTGGAAAGACGGTGTGCAATCTACAGGTGTATCGATAAAGCAGCTTTTCCGAATTTGAATTCAGGAAAAATCATTAGAGTGCAACGACTTACCACGTTTAAAAGGGTTAAAGGTTAGTTTTTGTTCAGTTTAATTGTATGTAACCGCACGTATCTAATTGTAACGATTGATTTGATGTATTGCTATTCAACGACTATTTGGTCCATTTTCCGTTAAAATTACATTAAAAATCCATCGTACAATTACTTATGATTTTTATCTGTAAAAAGTATTTATCTGTACAAATTATTGAAGTGGAAATCAATCCATAAAGATGATAAAGTAAATGGTTTACTATCATTGACGTTGTTCTACATAACGCTTAAATTAAGTAATTTTAAGTAAATCTTGCGGAAGCTTCCTTGATCATTTAGGTAAAATTAAGGAAAATTTGTATTTATGTTCCGGATTTGTGTCGACTTTTCGTTTAACTTTATTATATTTCTTTACCGCAAATATCTTTTATTTCAAGAGCGCCGAATTCTTTTCAGGATTGTGTATATATGTAAAAGCGAGGTAAGCGTATATTTTGTTTCACGTAAGTACCACCCTGAGATAAAGTTCTCAGGATTTTTGAATTCAAGTTCGAAAAATCTGCTCGACCGACAGAAGTGAGTAGCAGGAGGGTAACATTTGGCGCATGGAACGTGGGACCCGACACGTATTACGTATTTGCGTGTTAACAAAATATATCGACGACCACCAGTGGCGTATCAAGAAGTATTTATCGTAAATTAATAATTATTTTTTTATCTCAAGATGAATTTAAAGCATTTGTCTTCACACGAGTTGAACTTTGAATTACTTGCACGTTCAATTTTACCTAGAGTCACGATTACAAGTCGTAGGATTCAACTGCAAATCGCATTAGAAGAAGATATTGAAATTTCAAAAGACCCGTGTACCTGGGAAATTCATTTTCAGGAAATTAAATTATCTTTAGCGGAATTAAATCGCGAATTAGAAAGACAACTATCGGACCAACAAATAGAATTTTTGGAAACAAAAATTGCGCATATATCGACTCGCTTAAATACCGTGAATACCGGAAATGACGAACAAAAAATTATTGCGATAGAAAATTTTAAGATTCAATTGAAATTAGCGGAAACGACCTTAACTACTAATGAAAATAATGTTTTCTTTAAACAAAAAATACCGGTAGAAATATCTAAAACCAAATTTATACCTATTTATAAGTGGAACTTTACCAAGTTCACAGGTCATAATGATTCTCGGGATATCTTAGCTTTTCTTGAAATTATAAATGAATTAAAAATCGCTAGGGGTGCAACGGATAAAGATTTATTCCAGAATGCACAGGATTTATTCGAAGGCGAAGCTACTATTTTTTGCAGAAATGCAAAGAAAAAAGTAATAAATTGGGACGAATTTTTAAATTTATTAATAGAAGAATATTTACCTTTCGATTACCAAAGTCGATTGGAAAAGAAAATTCAAAATATAACTCAAAGTACCTTTAATAATATTTTTAATTATATTAACGAAATTGAAATGTTAGGTCATAAAATCGAACGGAAAATATCTGAGAAAGAAATTATTGAGATTATTTTACGTGGAGTGGATCCCTATTTTTCAAATATTTTAGTTTCTTCCGAATATCATACCTTAACGGAATTAAGAAATAAGTGTAAACAAATACACGAACTTAAATTACGTCAAGATAATTTAAAACCTACAATTAAAAGAAATTTTACGACACCTTATCGACCGATGGCTAAGTTGAAAATTTCTACTAATCCAGAAGTAAATGTTCCTAAGAATACTTTACAAAACGGCACTATTCCTAAAAATAATTTACCGTTACCTAATAAAATTTTAAATTGTTGGAATTGTCATAAACCAAACCATAGCTATACAAATTGTATAGAAAGGAAAAATATTTTTTGTTATGGGTGTGGCAAAGCCGACACATTTAAGCCACAGTGTTCTCATTGTACTAATATCGAAAATGTTCCAAAAAACCTGTTAAGGGGAACGGATCAGGTCAATCTCGCAACCCCAACATTTCTTACCGACCAAAAATTTATTGCTACAAAGCAAAACCAAATTACGTCATCTCAAGAAAACGAAAACCGTTTTCAAAAATAACTCGTAAAATAAATTCAAATTTTAACAAAAAATCTTTTTGTTTTAAATTAGATAAGAATGAATGGAATAATTGGTTATCTGAAATATCGAATTTCTTTTGTGATAAAGTACCTAAATTAGAACCTGTCTTTTCTACACAAAATAATGACAACCGAATTTATCTTACCTTTCAATTACAAAATCAAGTCATAGTCGCGCTAGTAGATAGTGGAGCAACAGTTAATGTTGTGGGCAAGAAAGGAATGGAATTTTTAAAATATATTAAGACTCAGCACATAACATCTACAGTTGAGAAATATATAAAAATTGCCGACGGAAGTTATTCTCCTATCTTGGGTAAAACCAAATTTACTTGTACCGTTGATGACAGGAAAAAATCAGTCATTTTTTTAATTGCGCCCGAAATACCTGAAACTTTTATCGTAGGTGCTAACTTTTGCGAAACTTTTGAATTACTATTACATTTTGGAAAAATGAATTTACGTCCATTTCCCACATATGGAAAACAATTTACCTTTAAGAAATTTAATGATAATCGACCTTTTATCGACATAACTCTTTCGAATAAAGTTTTTTCAGTGCTTGCAGATACAGGTGCAACAAATAATTTGATGGGTTCACCTGGTATCGAATTTCTAAAAAATAAAAATTTATTTAACCCAAAATTTTCAAAAACTTTGGGAATAAATATCGCTAACGGCTCGCTTACGAAAGTCATTGGACAAATTTCTTTAGAAATAACTTTAAATAATGTACAACGTACAATTGATTTTTTAATAGTCCCTGCAGTACCACAATCTTTCATTTTAGGTGCTGATTTTTTACATGAATTTAATTTAACTTTGAACTTCCGAACTCGTTCATGGCAAATGCCCTCTGAAAATATCGAAATTATGTCAAATAGTAAAGAAACTTTAAATTTACCTAAAATAACGGAAACTAGTATCTATTTTGCCGAATTAACTTTTCCTGAGAATACCGAAAATATCGAATATATCGAACCTAATTTTGAAAAAATAAATGAAATTTCAAAAAATAAAAATGAATTAATTTTTGCGCAAGTAAACACACCTTCTGAAATTAATGATGAATTAGTTTCTGAAGAATTAATTAACGTTACCGATAATAAAGCTATCTTAACCGATGAACAAAGCATTCTTTTGAACGCGACTATTTCTAAATTTAACACTTTGAGTACAGCTGCTTCCGGATGTGTGACAGTGGCCAATCATGAAATTGAAACACTGGACAGCAAACCTTTCAAAAAACGCCCGTTCAATCTCTCACCGGCAATGCAAGTTCATCTGCATAAAGAAATTGATGAAATGTTGAAAGATGGAGTAATCCAACCTTCCAATTCTCCCTATTCAAGTCCTTTTTTGTTAGTTAAGAAAAAGAACGATGAATACCGTTTTTGCTTCGATGGAAGAACTTTAAATGCAATTACCGTCAAAGATTCCTATCCCTTACCTCGAATAGATTCAATTTTAAACAGATTAAGAAATACTAAATATTTCTCTTCGATTGATTTGCGCAAAGCTTTTTGGCAAATAAAATTAAGTGAACGCTCTCGACAAAAAACCGCTTTCTGTGTACCAGGAAGAGGGTTATTTGAATTTCTAGTAATGCCTTTTGGACTTTCTAACTCACCCCAAACTCTTCAGAGAGTCATGGACGAAATTTTAGGATCACTTATTCATACCGGTAAAGTCTTTGTATTTCTTGACGACATTATGGTAATTTCCGAAACTTTCTCTGAACACATCGATACCTTAAATAATGTATATGAATGTTTGAAAAAAGCAGGATTCCGAATTAATACGGAAAAATGTAATTTTTGTATGAGATCATTAACTTTTCTTGGATTTGTCGTTGACGAAACTGGTATCCGTACCGACCCGTCAAAAGTTGAATGTATTCAACGTTTTAAAACTCCAAAAACTACTACCGAAGTAAAGCGACTCATAGGTATGGTCAGCTATTACCGAATTTTCTTACCCGATTTATCTACTATCTCATCTCCTATCACTGCTCTTATTAAAAATAAGAAAAAAGGACAAACTATTACCTGGAATAACGAAGCTGAAATTGCCTTCGAAAAAATTAAAGAATTAATTTCGACAGCTCCTATTTTAATTTCTCCCGATTTCTCAAAACCTTTTTTTCTGCAAACTGATTCTAGTGCAGTAGGATTAGGTGTGGTCTTGTTTCAGGAAAAAGACGGTTTAGAACACCCCATTGCTTATGCAAGCCGTGCTCTTACGTCCGCCGAACAGAAATATCATGCTACAGAGCGTGAATTATTAGCTATCCTTTTTGCTATAAATAAATTTCGTGGTTATATCGAAGGTACTCACTTTACTGTAATAACTGATTGCTCAGCATTACAATGGTTATCTAAATTTGACGAATCTTCTGGTAGATTAGCTCGCTGGTCACTAAAATTAGCTCAACACTCGTTTGATGTACGCCATCGCCCGGGCAAGCTAAACATTGTTCCCGATATTTTATCTAGAGACGTTTGTCTTATTAAAGCACAAAATCTAGTAAAAGATGATTGGTATCATCAACTAGAAACTAACGTTTTAGAAGAACCCGAAAAATATCCCCAATTTAAGGTGGAAAATGATTTCTTATATAAATTAGTACCGACTTTAACTCCAAATTCAGCTAATCAAGTTGAGTTTAAATTGATTATACCTTTAGCTAATAGGAAAGAAGTATTAAAACAATGTCACGACGATCCGACATCTGGACATTTTGGTATTGCCAAAACTATTTCTCGCGTTACCGAACTTTACTATTGGCCAAAAATGATATCTGACGTTAAAAATTATGTCCTCTCTTGTGAAATTTGTTGCGCACAGAAAAGCTCTCAGCAAGCTAGACCTGGATTAATGGGAAAACCCAAACATGTCTCATATCCCTTTCAGTTAATTTCTATGGATTTATTAGGACCTTTACCTAGGTCAAAGAAAGGAAATCAACATTTGTTAGTAATTACAGATTGGTTTACAAAATATGTTATAGTAAAACCTTTAACTAAAGCTACCGCAATCCAAATCACTCGATTCCTTGAACAACAAGTTTTTCTAGTTTACGGTATCCCACAAGTAATTTTGTGTGATAACGGAGTTCAGTTTACCTCTCATTTATTTAAAGAATTATTATCTAAATATGATGTTCAGAAAACTTATTACAATTGTAAATTTCATCCACAATTTAATCCTACCGAAAGAGTAAATCGAGTATTAGTTACCGCTATCTCTTCATATATTACTAACGATCATACCCGTTGGGATGAAAATATCTACAAAATTGCATTAGCAATAAATACCGCCAAACATGAAGTTACTAATTTCTCTCCCTCATTTCTAGTCTTTGGTAGATATATACCTACCGATGGTTCCTATTACGGTCCTGTACCTACAGATACCGACGTCTTTCAAGTAGACGAACAGATTCGTTGGGACGAAACTCAACAACAACTCCCTACCTTATTTGCCGACGTACGGAAAAGTTTACAACGAGCTTATCTAAAAAGTAAACAACATTATGATTTGAGAAAACGCCCTTTAGTTTTCCAAGTGGGTGATATCGTTTGGAAAAGAAATTTTGCTTTATCTGATGCCTCTAAGCAATTTTCTCATAAACTTGCGCCTAAATATTTAAAATGCCAAGTAATTGCAAAACATGGTGATCTCGCCTATCGTTTAAAATTAGTGGATTCTCAGAAACAGATTGGAGTCTGGCATTTGAAGGACCTTAAATCGTTTCATTCTGTCAATCAATAAATCCCTAAATGATTTTCTTATATTTTCTTATTATTACCTACCTAACTGATTCAATTAATTATCTTTACCTTATTATTAACTTTCTTATAACTTACTATTTCTTTATCTTTGTTACTTATCTCTAATTAAATAATTTTCTTAAATTTACTAAAATTAATTTACCTATCCCGAATTTTGTGGTGTGTATGTATGTTAGTATAACTTTTTTGTTTAACTCAGGGCCCGAGAAAACAAGAAAACTGCTTAATAATTAATTACTTATCCGCAAATTCGAATTTTAACTTTACCTCAATTTTAAATGTTTATACCTTAAATTATGAATTATGAATTATCTAAATGAAATCCAATTCTTACCTGAATAATTTTTATCTTTATAATTATCGATTTACCTATTTATCTTTTCCTTTTATCGAATTTCTATTTCCTAAAATATTATCTTATTTATTGCTATATCTGTTACCGTATCTTTATCTTATTGAATTTACCTTTTTTAATGCATTACCTTTATCTAATTAATCTTACCTTATTATCTCTTTTCTTATCGAATTTATCTTACATGAATCAGTAACTTATCTTAATTAATTCCTATATCGAATTTTAACGTATCGAATTACCTAGAAGTAAAGAAGAAGGAAAAATGGAAATTATTATTATAACCTTAATAAGCAATCATAAGATTGTAAAATTGTTTTGTTATCGTTGAATAACTTAACTAAATACCTTATACCTGTTACCTTTTATCTAATATCGCATACCTTGTCTAAGGACATTAAAAATCAATCATAAGATTGTAATTTTGTTTCGTTATCGAAGTGAATAACTTAACGATATATACCTATTATCTATTATCTTATATCGCATTATCTTGTCTAAAAAGACACTACCTTATCTTACCTTATTGTTATCTTTAAGGATATCTTATCGGTCCTGATCAAACCGAATACCTAATGAATATTATCTGATAACTTTTTATCTAATAATTTTATGCGATAAAATTAAACAAGGTTAATAATTTCCAATGAATACAAACATTTTTGTTTGAATCACAAGGTGATATCTGTTCACCAACCATTTTAATCGTCTGGATTATAAATAATTACTATTACATAAAATTTCATAAGAAATTTTAAACTTTATACAAGGTGTTTCACCTGTTCCGAACCTAACTTGTAAATTTGATTGATATTTGATCATCCCTGGAATTTAGACTGCCTTATTAATTTAAGATACGGTTTATACTTGTGGGAATCAGGATCGCAAATTGACTCGGATATTTGAGAACCTCCCTCTCGTATCGATCGACATCGATTTTTTATACAGGTCCGTCCTAAGCCCTTTGATGATTTATTTTATTTTTTTCATCTTCATTTAATTTTAAGAATCATCCGTACTTTATTAAACCTCGGAAGGCCAAGAAATTAGAAAAAGATTTTAATTTTGTGGGATTACAATAGTTTTTCAATCCCGTGCGAAAAATCGTTGCCCTCTTTATTTATTCTTGCTCAACTTTCTAACCTGCCGAATAAAGTAAAGCTACATTAATTTTAGTTGAATATGATTGAACTACTAGGAGTTTGTAAATATGATTATAAAACAATTTTAAATTCTGACATGATGCGTCGCTACGATTATTAACACTGTCCTTGTAGGAATTTGGTCGCTTTCGGATCACGTGAAGAAAATGACTCCCTCCTTGAACAATTATGCGTCGTTGCGTGCTGAATTAGGTCTTTAGATAAGTTTACTTAGTAGTAAATTATATTTTTATCCATTTTATCGGCTTGTAAATATGATAGCCAGCATTTATCTGTCTGATTTTCTTAATTTTACTCCCAGATAAATTAAGACAAAATTGAGTGGCGCCTAACAACCCTGAATTTCCTCCCCAACCAATCAATAGTGATGATTATAGACATGTAAATTTGATAGTCTCCCAGAGCTCATCTCAATTCATTCCCCCCAAGATCAATAGTGATGATCATATACTTGTCAACACCATTTTTCGATGAGCTAGACCCTTCCGCGTTTTATATTTTCCTTATCTTAAAAGTTTATCTCATTTTCTTTAACTTTTCTCTTCCTATTGAAGATATCTATTATCTATCTCTCTTTATTTTGTATAACTTTAACTCATTAACTAATAACTTTTCGACTCATGGTCCCAGATATGACCCTAAACTGTCCTAATAAAGTCCCCGATATGACTTTAAAAACTGTCCTAATATTGCGTTTCTCGTGATTATGGTCCAAGACATGACCTTAAACTGTTCTACAGTTCACTAATTCAATTACTCATTTCTCGTTTTTTTAAATCAAACTCCATACCTGGTTCATATTGAACTATTCTACCTTGGAAAGTTTCATGGTTCGTTAATTCTATAAGTAATCGATCACTTTTTCTCAGAAGTAGTTTTAATTCTATTAAAACTAAATATCTTGAAAACTAACATGAAAAGAAAAAAAAAACTAAATCTATTTGGTAAATCTTAGATTGAGAGAGATGACTGTAAAGCCATAGCTAACGTGTTTTGAGGCTGCTATACAAAATAGCAAAAATTTGTGAAAATCACAATAATAATAATTAAAGGCATTAGCCAAATATCTATAATAATTAAAGGCATTAGCCGAATATCAATAATAATTAAAAGGCAAAGTCCGAAATTTAAGTGAGAGAATACCGATATCTAGTGGTTCCTCACCTTGACAATAAGTACAAGTATGGAACAGGAGGTATTATTGCCTCTGCGCCCCCCATACCATTCTTATTGTCAAGCAGTTATCTGCGTTATCTGACGCGATCTGCGTTATCTTACGCTGTTTCCCGTTATCTTTGCGCTGTCCGCGCCAGTGCGTTTTCATTTACGCGTTCTTTCATAACCGTAAAGGTTATGGATTTCTATTGTGTAACGTTGCATTTTCTTGCGTTACTTACGCAAACTTTCAGTTAATGACCCCTTCCGGTCATACAAAGATATTCCTTGTTTCAAGTCTCGTACTTGCGTTATTTACGCGAGATTTCGGTTTCCGAAAGATCCTATACCGGTTGCGCTTGTTTTCAAGCTATGCGCAGTTTGACTTTTATTTAGTTTGAGTAGTAACTCAAAACTAATTTTTTTATTATAAGTTTGTCTCCCTAGAGCCATACTTATAATATTTTTTTTTACGTCCTTGACGTACTTTTTTTAGTTGGATGAATGAGTGTGAGAAAGGTAGTGGTACGGGTAGTTCTAGTGTGACTGGCTACCGACCCTAGTTCACCGTTCCGCCCTTGTGTGTGTGTGTCAGTTTCGTGACGGTCTGTAGATCCTCAATCGAGAGGCGAAGATTTGCTCCCGACCTTCTCGATCGGCTCTTAAGACGAGTTTTTGCGACTTCATCATGAGGTGACGATTTGGCCCGATCCTTATGAGGAAGATTCGTGATAATTTTTTTCTTTTAATTATTTCTTATGAAATCTATTGACGCTCTTTGGCTATGCCCAAAGGATTTTGATATCGGTGCCCGAAGAAGAAACCAATGGCTTCTCCGTTTCCGTTTCGTTGTCTGCGCTTGGCCTCACCAAGCAGAGGAAAAACGATGACTGCAATGCCATCGCATCAACATGACATTTGTTTTCATGGCGATAAATGTGTCCTGTGCACAGGGGGTGGGAAAATTTCGTGCACAGTATCTTCAACCGAAGTAACCTAGCCTTATGGTAATGATGGTTACAACCATATTTCTCTGGGATGGGATTTCATTATATTTCGATTTTTGTGGGTTATCTATCGGGGTATCATTATCTAAATTGTTTATTATCTTTATCGCAGTTGTGAAAATACTGATTAAACAGTAAAGTATCTCTATCTATGCCTTGACATGAATTATGTTAACTTATATTCCTACTATGACTTTTACGCTTTTTTTTATTGTTTTTTATTAACGATAAGGATATTTGTTACGACTACGTCGAACAGTCCTTAAATTCATTTAAAATTTTGATTAAATCATAAGATTTATTTGAACGAGCCTGGTATATGTCACAGACAACAGTCTCCACTAGAGTTATTTTTAGAACTTATCTACGTGAGAATAGGCGATTTCTATTCCAGATTACCTAGAATTTTTATTAGTAATGCAGAGATGCATAAAACAGTATTGCGTCATGTATGTAGAACGAAAAAAAATAAGAAATCGGTTCATTTTAACTCCTATAAGTAGGCAACCAAATTATCTTTGAAGAAACTTTGAGTAAAAATCCTTGTTACATTTCAAGAGTCCATCTTGAAAATGACTTCACTTTCGATCTGTACCTCGAGTCATGAAGACGTGATTTAATCTTCCAAGCAAGGAAGAGGTGTTTTAACTTTCTGTCGTACTTTCATAGTGATAAGATGTGGTCAATATTTCGTATCGTGCTCCACACAATGGATTTAATTATTTCGTGTACCTAAATTTGAATAAATAACTACAAAACGTTCCTTTGTGCCTTAAAATAACAAACATGTGTGATTAATTATTTCGTGTACCTAAAATCGAATAAATAACTAAGAAAACTTTATCTTGTGCCTTCAAATAAATACCTGATTAATTGTTCGTGTAACAAAAATTAAAGAAATAACTTAAAACTTTTTACCGATCTATCGAACAAAATGTGTTTAATAATAAATCTATCTATCATGGCAAATTTGAATAAAGGCAAGAAATTTAATATTTTCGATCATTACCGACGATGCTAATTCAATGAAAAAGAATAGACAAATTGTTGATGTACGATAAATATTTATACCTACTGGATGGATAAAATTTGGATTGTTAAGAAAACAACGTATACCTTTTGGATAAAGAAGAATTGGCTCATCAAGTAATCAAAGACGGTTACCAGAAAATGTATTTGGAAAGACGGTGTGCAATCTACAGGTGTATCGATAAAGCAGCTTTTCCGAATTTGAATTCAGGAAAAATCATTAGAGTGCAACGACTTACCACGTTTAAAAGGGTTAAAGGTTAGTTTTTGTTCAGTTTAATTGTATGTAACCGCACGTATCTAATTGTAACGATTGATTTGATGTATTGCTATTCAACGACTATTTGGTCCATTTTCCGTTAAAATTACATTAAAAATCCATCGTACAATTACTTATGATTTTTATCTGTAAAAAGTATTTATCTGTACAAATTATTGAAGTGGAAATCAATCCATAAAGATGATAAAGTAAATGGTTTACTATCATTGACGTTGTTCTACATAACGCTTAAATTAAGTAATTTTAAGTAAATCTTGCGGAAGCTTCCTTGATCATTTAGGTAAAATTAAGGAAAATTTGTATTTATGTTCCGGATTTGTGTCGACTTTTCGTTTAACTTTATTATATTTCTTTACCGCAAATATCTTTTATTTCAAGAGCGCCGAATTCTTTTCAGGATTGTGTATATATGTAAAAGCGAGGTAAGCGTATATTTTGTTTCACGTAAGTACCACCCTGAGATAAAGTTCTCAGGATTTTTGAATTCAAGTTCGAAAAATCTGCTCGACCGACAGAAGTGAGTAGCAGGAGGGTAACAATAGGTAGGTAAGTATATTACAAAATTATATATTTTATAATTTCGATTGTATCGATATTGGTTTTCGTTCACAGAGAGAGTTCACAAAAAAATGTTAATTTGTATACGGATACGAATATATTAATTAGTGGTTTTCCTCGATTATTGTTCATCAAAGTCAATTTAATTACGGTATATTTATCTTTCTGGATCATTCGTATATAAACAACGAACAATAATAAATCGATGTTGCCCAGATTATAATCTTAATTGTACATTGTTATCAACCACTTGTTTGTCAGATTTGATGTATTGAAGAGAATCCATAGAGCATACACGTCCTAAATATACAGGACTGAATTCTATCTCGTCTCTTATTGTATACCAGAATGCGTAGTATTTGACAGGCAGGAAGGTACATAAAGTCTGATAATCGTGATATATGCAAAAATAATTAATTTCGAAATAAAAAATAACGTTAAAAATTGTTGCTGGAATTTGAAAATTCTACTTTAAGACATTTTTTAAATAAAACGCTTTGAGGCGTCTATCGTAACATATAGCGGATTTCCTAAATATCAGAAATGTCACGAATGTTCGTCTATGAAAACTATTATTAACTGACATAAAATGATGTATGATGATAAAACACTTTTCGAAAAGCTGGAAGTTTACTTTTAATGCAGTTTCAATCATCAGTATAAAATTTCTTTGAAAAAATCATCCAAGCATGCGATTTTTATTTTCACTTTATGCTTTAAAAGGCGTCAAATTTTCATATTTTAAAATATTCAAGTAGTTTTTTTTTACAACAGCAATATTTTAGCTCGGATAAAGTTCACACTAATCCAATTGTTATCCTGAGTTGACAGCGTTACATTCTCATTTCACAATACATCTGAATCCACTTATTGTGGTCAGCCATTAGCTGGATTTTGTATCACATTTGATGTATTTTAGAGCTTTTAAAACTTCAAAGTACTTTTAGTGTAATTTTATTAAAGAAACCTTATCAATCCTGTATGTGCGTTAACCTTAAAATATAATTTAGCTTTAGGACTATTCCGACAACCTAGATTACATTGTTTGACAAAAAAGCTTTTCTACATTTTATCGAATTAAATGTAGAACTGGATTTTAAATTTGTGCAATTTAAAGTTTATTTCAACTTTTATTTTTTTACAATTGCAAAATGTATGTTGTAGGGTAGACCGGGATTAATTCAAGAGCAGATTCAGATCTTACTTTTTATAGGGATAATTGGTTTTCCAAAATAAAACCATTTCTAATATTGAACTACATATTTTATTTAAACTAACTACTAAATTAACTGACTCCCTATAAAACGTGTCACAATTGATTTTATCATTTTTGAACTGTTGATTAACTTTTCTGCTTGTAAAGTACTAGGTTTCATTTATTTTCTACTGTATTTTTAGCTGAAGTTGATGTTTAGGGGCTCAGCTAGTACAGCCGAAGGCTTTATCCGTAGTTATTTCAGTCGTAAATTGTTCACACCGTAAATATACACACCATTAGATTTATTTCAAGTAAAGTGGTTCTATTTAGTTTCTCGACAATTAAAAAAAATGTATTTTTGTAGGTAGGTATTGATAAATCTACCATTATTGTAATTCATAATCATTATTTGAATATACGAGTATAATAATTCAAATAATCATTTATTCCCTTCTATAAAAATATACTTTTTTACATTCTCAGACGTTTTTGTACATTTGCAACCTACACTTTTTTTATAATCGTACTTTTAGACTAGTTTACATTTTTCGAACAGGATTTTAATAAACAAATAAGATTTAAATGTTTAAAACAATTAAGGACTAGTTATGGCACCAATGAAAACTTTCTCTTTTAAAACCAGCCCCGTTCACCCCTACATACCGACATAAATTACCTCCTTTCTTAATTATTTAATAAATGACAGATTTATGGTTTGAAAGTTTCGTGTTTGTGTTTTAATAGAAAAAGAAATTAATTACAAAAAATAATAATGTAGTGGCAACTTGGTTCGTAAATCAAATTTTGAAATAATAAATCCAGGTTTACCCTTAATTGCACACCGATGGAAAGACACTTATGAATTTTAAAATTCAGCACTTGCATACAAATGCAGAAGCTGCAGTTAGACGATAGTGCAAGGATTAATTTTAGGAGTGGATTGTGTCTGCACCAGTAACTTTCCTGTACATACTAGTAAGTTTCCTGTACAAGTATTTACGAACAAAATTAAACCGCAATTTACAATAGTAAGAAAGTGGATGAAGTTTGGTTTAAATAAAGTGAAATTCGTATAATGTACTTACTCGTAAGGATATAAATTTTGTCGATTTTCAGGTTCATATCCTGAGCTTTGTATAGCATTTTGTGATCTATGATTTGGAAAGTTCGGTTAAAAAATGTACGATGCCTTTTTTTTAAATAAAAGTAGAAAAAGAAAACATCAAATGAACCGAATGTAACTTTTCGATTCTTTATGCGGAAGCATATTTCTTACGTCTACGTATGTATCTTGAAAAAAATCGAAATCTCGAGATGTAGGTTACGAGTTTCGTATTGGTGGTGGATTTTCTATGAACTACCTAAATCCGCTTACCATTGCATTGCATTTTGGCAAAATTACATTTTAAGTTCTCAACCGATATTTTCAATAAAAAAAGAAAAAATAATAATTAAAGCAGGAAAACGAAAAATTGATCTTGGTGGAAACAAAAAATAAGATTATGATCAATTTAATCCGGAAAGTGTCACAGAATTACAAAACTCATTTACTTTTTGTCAAATTTGATGGATTAACCATGTGTTCAACAATATCGACGAGACATTGTATTAGTTAGAAAATTTGATCGAGTATTTGTTACTCTTCGTGTTTGCAAAAGTTGCAAAATTATTTTGAAAATTTATGTAATAAATTAATAAAGAGAATTTCTATAGATAAAGTTGTTTTAACCAACAAAATGAGGGTTAAGCCTTCATGACAGACTCTTGGAGCAATGTAAGGATTATACGAGCTTAATTATGCGGTAAACCGGTAGCAGTACGAACCGAACCCGAAGCGGTAAATCCAGAATGTCGGCAGTTCTCTGCCGGTTAAAGCAAGACTCTTGATTAAAATAAATTCAACTGCTACATAACCGCTTTCATTTAATCGCAATTTTCCTTTTACCTAAGAAAAAATATTAAAAGCCAAGTATCGATAAAATTTTATATACGATTAGTTAAACAACATGAAAAATCTTCAAATTTTTTGTTAATTTGGTTTGTTTTACGTCAAAGTTTGGCCCAACTCGATTAAGTTGATTATAATCTATAATTCAGTTTGATTAATTTGCTGCTAATAATTTGATCGAACCAATCAGGTTAATTAATAACTAGCAAATTGGCCAAGTGTCAGTTTTTCATTCTGCTCGCCCTCTAAAATGAACGGAAAGTTTTTCTATTGCTAATGGAAACTAAGAATCGTACGATTTTAGGAAAATTTACTTTTCTTGTTTCTCTTGAGAGCTTTTTTAAATAGTTTAATTCAATGTCGATTTATACTATTTGAAATTTTTTCGTAAACTTTTTAAAGGTGGATTGCTCTCGTCAAATATTTATCATATTACGAGTATTACTTCATTAAATTATTGTGTTTACAAATGCTTCTGCAAATAAGGTATGCACTAGAATCTTCTTTGGACGTTTCCTCGGGGGCTACATCATGTGAAATTATCATCGATATACTTTGAACAAAATATCTTTAACGATGTTTATTGTTTCTTTTTGTTGGACATTTATCTTGTGTATTATTTGATTTATCTAATAAAACTTTTTTTTACTGATTTCTTATATTCTATTCTTTGGTTTACGATAAATATGTGATCGATTCCTGATCCACTTTTGTTGTAATATAAGTTTTCGATGATATTGGTATATGTTTGACGAGGTTTTGTGGGCTACGTGTTACGATTCTAAAATTTTATTTTAAAAATAGAAAATTTAGTTCTGTGTTACTTTTTCCGATCTTCAAATGAGATTCTTTATTTCTGAGGCGTTTTAGTATTAGTCAGAATTAATTTTAAACATTAAAATTTAAATATTCTACCATCAATGGACAGCTAATTCCAAAAAGGTCAAATTAGTGTATTGTATTAATTTTCCATATAAAATTTGTTGCACGGCAAGGGTTATTAGGAAGTCGTTCAGTTAATTTGGCAAAGCGTTCGGATATATTGACCAAAGAATGCTTAGAAGGCTATTTTCTTTGATGTGGATAGACTGCAAAGGAAACCTCATTAAGCTCGTAGTTGGTTGTAAAGCTTTGTTAATAGAGCATGTAATCTTCAACAATTTGTTACGTTTAATGTTAAATACAAGCAAAACACGAGATTCTATTTTCTATCAAAATTTATTAAACGATTATATTATGAACACCTCATATTTTACTATGGCGCACATTGTTGGTGGAAATTTGAAATGTTCTACCTACTTTCAAGCTTGGTTTTATGTTTGGAAAAGATCGTTATCATGACGTGACGTGTGGTAAGCTACTTTTTTGTAATGAGACGATAATTTCAATCTATTTACATTTTTTATGAATTAAAGGTGAGCGACTGGAAAGTAAATAAAGAAAGCAACCAGACGAATAAAAAACTTGTATAAAACTTTTAATATTTACAAACAAATTTACTATTATACCTACAATAAGAAGAAAATTCTGAAAATTCTGCTTGTGGTAGGTAATACTTACCAATATACTATTCATCGCGACGAGCACTTTCCATTCGAAACTTTTTGTGCCACGTTTGATTTTAGGTTCAAATAACAATTTAAGGTTTGGAAACTAATAATCTAACTGCAATGTGGTTTTACTGTTAAAAAAATTTCTAAACAATTGGAAACTTACACTAAAAGCTTTATCGGTAAATTGCTAAAAGTTTTGATTGCATTATACCTACTCGTAGTATCATCTAAGTTTTATTTAGAAAATTATGATTAATTCATAAAAGCTTTTAAACTAATTAGCGAAAAAATTTACAACAAACGATATTAAAATAAATAAAAGGGGCCCACATAAATAATCCAGTTATTTGGTGTAATCAAGTAATGTGAAAAGTTTTGTTGGTGTATTAATGGAAAATTAATGATTGAGTTTTATGTGTTTAAGTTATTTTGCACGGCAAATAAACCTTAATAAAATGGTAAATAAAATCCATAACATAAAAAATAAACCAAACGAGAAGATTTTAAAGAATTCTTTTATTAATAATTTCCACTCTTTCAAAGTACAACATCGCGTGTTGTAATCTATAATGAAATCAACACGACTACAAGGGTTGGGTCGATAAGTAGAATACTGTAATTTAAAACACTTTTCTTCCTTCATCGATACACCTTATCAGTTTTCTCGGGAACAATTTTTACAATGTAATCACGTACTTCCTATAAGGACTGTTGCATGAAAATTTCAACTAATATAGCTTATTTATAATCTAATTGCATTATAAATTGATGTAGGTCAACGTTGAAAAAAAATTTAGTACAGTTCGGTTTGTTTTAACGAGGCATGGGATCTAAATTGCTAGAATGGGGCTCAATAAATTACCGGGGCGATATATAAATTTATTTACTTACAGGTACGTTCTGGTAACGTAGCGTGTATATAAACGGGTGGCAAATGAAGATAAGCTGCAATCTGCTTTTACAACAGCATAGCTGTAATATTGTTTCGAGGCTTAAACTATGTTCTGAACCTTTCCACACCATACACTTGCAGTATTGCACCAAAACATTAGTGTAACATTATAATTAAATTGTTATACGGTATGATGTTGCAATTGTGTAAGGAAATTTAATGAAGAGTCACGGTCGGAATATCAAGATCCAGAATACATAACTTTAATCTAAGCTCACAGCTTAATTCTCATATAATTTATTCTTCATAAAAGATAATTTCTTTACTTCTCTTGTAATATTTTAATACTCTAACAAATTAATTCATTGAAAAAGGTTTTCCCTAATTTCCAACTTTGATATCAAAATTAATTCTACACCGCATCTACGTTCAATAATTGACTCAGTGGAAAGTAATCCTCTGGATTAAATTGAAAACCACGAACCATCCATACTTTCAAGCATTTTTTTTTAATTTATAAGCAATCAAAATTACACATCTAAGATTTAATCGTTAATAATGTAATTTTTTTATAAATGATAATAAATTTAAAAATGTTTTAGCTAACTGACTGTTTTCAACATAATAATTATATTTCAGTATAATTTATATTGTATTAAATGAACTAGAAAATTTTTTAACTTTATTTTCAATTCGTGAGTTCAATAAGTTACATATAATATATATTAAATAATTTCATTTGGACATATTATGTACTAAATTATAATAAAGGTATTCTGTAACTAGATAATGATTAATTTAAATATTTTATTGTTTCAAGTCTAAATGGTGGCTAAATTGTCTGTTAACATCGTATAATTTATGGACTCAATTTATAGCTATCAATTTCCATTGATACTTATGGCAAACAAGTAAATTTGAGGCAAAGACAACGTTTAAATATTTTATCTTTTATTCCTAGGAGAGTATTGTAGAAGAAAAAACGAAGTATGTACCTAAATTTACATCTTTAATTATAATGGAGGAGGCTCGAATGTAACGCTCATTCAAAATTAATTTTGCAATTCATCCCATCTAATCAATTAGATTATTAGATCTAGTAAGTGGCAATTTATTACTAAAAAACGATTAAAATTAATTGAATGCAAAATACAACTTGAAAAATTATACATAAGTGTAGGTATGTATAAATGTTAGATTTTTAAAATATAGAGATTTTAAAATTAAATACTTACTTATTACAGGTTTTAAGTTTCATGATATTCCATCAGAGGATGGAAAGTAGTAAATCTGTAAGTAAATAACTTTTTTAGGTTTTAAATTTTAAATTCAAAACTATTATAACGCTAATTTATTTCATAAAAGAAAAACGAATCTTTTTATATTTCCAGTAAGAACGTGATTATATTTGTGAAATACTTAGATCAAATATAATAAATGTGTCAACAGTATCACACGCATTCCCATCGTTTATCCTAATTGCGATTAGCACTACCATGGTAATAAAGCAGAAGCATCTGCTACACACCTGCTACAAGAAGGTCTTCCTTAATAATACTACCAAACAAGGCTCTTTGTAATAGATTGAATTAGATAATGAGTTACACAACAGCTTATACAATATCGAATTATAGATTTATCAAACTTTGCGAATTAGAACAACAAATGGACTCACTCCAAATTAGGCAATTTATTTATAAATGAAAATTAATTTATTTTTGTACAACCAAGTTTTACTTGGATGACAAAAGTATATAATAAAATATTGTTTTAGGTCTTCGAGCTTAACATTAGATCTTGTTTTACGGGTTTTGCTATGCCAAATTTAGGAAAAGCGCTTTCCAAAATTTAACCAAGAGAGTTAAATAAAGTTGAATACCAAACAAGAGGATTTAATTTTTTACGTCTTAATTAAAACCACCTCATTAAATAAGATTAAGTAGATAATTTTAAAATGTAGCCTTAAAGGTTTTCATTGTGAAATTCTCGTGGTAAACTCTTAATACAAAAAGTAATGTTTAATAGTAGAAAAAGCTGGATCATTTATTTTCAATTGTAGCAGTGAAGTGTACTTACTCTATACAAATGTACATGTAATTTTCATAGCATATTTATCGCTGGTACTTAAGTTTGGTAGATGTTGCAATTTTGTAGCACTAGAAATACTCAAAATTTTATTGTACATTATTGCTTCTGTAATGCATATTTCATTTCTTATCCAACATCAAAATAATGAAAGCTATTGTGCCAATCTACCAAAAAACATTTTAATTTACCTTAATGCTTTAATGCTTAACAATAATTAATGATTTCTAGATGCATTATTTAGTTACATTTAACAATTTATTCTAAATCACTTTGTATATTATGTGAATGAAAATAATACAAAATAAAATTTTCTAAGTATGCCTTTATTGCTTTTCATTATGGTAATATTATGGTAGAAATTTAGTGAGTGGAAAGATTCATATTTCTTAGTCATTTAATTTTTGATACAATTTTTTGTGTATTTTTTTTAATCAATTCTAGAACCGTAAATTTATAATACAATGTTTAGTTTTATTAAATTTCGCCATCTCCAGATTATTAAAAAAAGATAACTTTTGAATGAGCCAATTAAGCTCACTCAGTTTAAGCCATTTAATGTGCGAAAGCTTAACAGAATTTTGAAGAAACCACATTTTTTATAAGTAACAAAGTAATAGTAATTTATACTAGTTAGCATTAATTCACCATAGCCGTAAGAATAATTAATGCAGCCGGTAATATTCGGTAAGATATTATCTATCTAATAAAAGTTATATCTTCGATCTACATACTATAAAGACATTATAATTTATAATGAAATTATTATTATATAGATATGTACATTTTAGGTATTTGGTTAGATAACTTCTTAGATAGGTACTGCCACTTGTATTTCTTAATTTAAGTAAAATAATTTAATGTAAATCAAATAAAAAACCAGCGATATGTGGGGTAAAATCCTGCTAAAAATCAAAATAATTTTTTTAAACTTAATTTAAATGTTACATCAACTGGTACAACAAAACTCAACTTTTAAATTAATTAATTTTTTAAAAACAAATTTTTATAAATGAAGGAATCGCGAGGGCTGTTTAAACTAAATTTCTAGTTAATTTTGAGATAGAAAATTTTATTTTACATTCCTGCATTTTACGCCTGTAGATTTAGCTTAATATGTTCATATTAATAACAAAATTTAGTTTATAAAAATTAAAATACGAAAGCTTACACGTTTAAGTTACCCACTCCTTAATTATTTTTAAAAACTAAATTTAAATTTTTTCTTGATATCATTAAGCTCTCTCGCAGTGGTAAAAAAACCATGTAAGGGAGCTTAATTAGATTTCAAAGAATTTAAAAATTTTTCAGACAAAAAAATAATTTTATTGCGTACTACGAAAAGGTAGTTTACAAATAATATTAATTTTGTAAGTTATTAATGCTGCAAAGTAATAATAAATTGTTACAAATAAACTAAAAATATGCCAACTTTAACGAATTAACAATTCAGGGAAACGTAGTAATTATTAGTTTCAATTAAGCAATTTGCAATTATATCCATCCATTGTTTCTGGAATTATGGGGGACATATTTATTTGTTGATAGAATATGTAACTTGTCGTAGACAGGAAGGTTAACTGATGATTAGGATTTGCAGGTCGACAAGGCTAAGTGAGATGAATTTGCACGATGATTACAATGCGGGTGTCGACCCCAAAGTTTAATTGTCCTGCAATGAAAGGTGCTTATGAGAGAAACTACAAATTTACTTAATAATCGCAAATACTTCCTAATATATATAACTCTCCTTTACTATACAACCGCAAAAACTTGATGGCTCGACACGCAATAAAATTATTTTTAAATTTTACAACATAAGATTGCAAGGTAAGTAATTTGATTAATGTGCTTTCGAGCTCAAAATTTGCATAAAAATTATAAAGTAAGATTTTCTTTTCTTTTCGTCTATATTATAAAGGTAGAAAAATAGTTTTTAATTACAGACTCCATATAACCGCGAGATAATTTTAATTAAATATGGCACTCTTTTTTAATGCGTGGGAAAATTAAATTAGAAAAGATAAGAATTTAAAAAGAAATTAATAACTTTTAAGTTGATACGACGACACGGTTGAAATTTGCGAAACAAATATATTATGCCCGTTTACATTATTTGCAAAGAAACGCTCCGGCATTTTGGCATTAAACGTAGTAAACAGGTACAATAAATTTATGCTTGTTTTATTAATAGTAATTTTACTTTTAGGTCATCGTAATTCCGAAATTATATTTAACCATAACTATAATCTTGTCGTGTGTGTATTTTACTATTTGAAAGCATTATCTGGTTTATATTCGAAATTACGATCAATCAAAATGCTGTAACACACAGGCTAATATCACATACAAAACAGTATCATCTATTTCATACATGAAACTATTGTTCCAACTAAAGATTTTCTTGCAAGCACCTTGTTTAACAGAATATTCTCATATAATACTCCTTTTGTGGAGATGTCTTCATTCTGTTGAGTTGTACGAGACTTTCCATGGATTGTTTCCGCTTGCTAGCCATTTATCTATTTAGTTGCGGTTCGTAATTTTAGCATAAAATGTAATAAGTGAGGGATCGTCTTCTCGAAATTGAGTTTTCTAGCATAGTAACTAAAGCTCGAGCACAGTGTGTGCCGCATCAGCCGGAGCTTTGTAAAGGTGCGTCCAAATTGGGTGCTACTTAGATAGCTTAAAAGTTAAGTAGGTATTTACTATTAAGAATCAAAGAGATTAGAGGTATTTTATGTTGAAAAGCGATCAGTATGCACAGAGAATGGGAGAGTACGTGATTACATAGTGTGTAGCGAATTAACACAATTTTGTTTTTGTTGGGATATGTCATAACAAACCTAGAACTAGTGGCTGTGGTTTAACGATTACGTTCAGACACGTAATAGAACTTCCGTTGTACTAAATTCAAACGTGGTTGATTTTGTAAGCTGCTATTTACAACCCGCATATAGGAAAGTCAACCCTAACCCAAACTTCAATTTGATTTGACGCAAAATTAATTGCAGAAATCGTTCAACCGTTATAGTCGTTAGCTTACAACGTTTCCTAGGTACTTGATGGAAATGCATCGTTGTCTGATAATTTACTAACCAATGGTCGAGGTCGAGGGTATGGTACCCTTTCATTATAAAATTAGGATTGTGAAATTTAATTCAAAATTCTCTCACAGGGTTAAACGTTTATTTGCATTTAGGGTACTTTAATTAAAATACATAATAATAATAGTACAACTATCCAAATTTAAAAGTTACAACTTTATTTAGTTATTTTCTTCAGTCTAGTTTAGATGAAACCGAACAATGAGAAACAAAAACAGTACGAATTATAATATACAACGAGAAGAGTATTATTGGGAATAAATTAATACACTTATGAGTTCGTCATGTGCAATTTTAGTTGGATTTTTAAATTTTTATTAAAACGAGCGACTTCTCAACAAACACTGATTATCTGCCCGCCAGGCTACTGCAAGGTAACTTCTACCAGGCTGCCAAATACATAAAAGACAAAAATGCTATTACGTTGGTCGAGTATTATTGTGTTCTAATAGTACTTTTGAAGAAAAATGAGATAAGTACAAAAATGGATCAGGATCAATAAGTAACACATCTTGCTATTAGAAGCGACTCTGATTGAAATTTAAAAACAAACCTAATAAAAAATATTATGTTTCTTTTTTATTAGCATTTTCTTATTAAGTTATTATGACTTAAACAGGCACACCTATTGTACTCTAATAACAACATATCTATGATGGCAGAATTTTTTAAATTGTGTGCTGAATGTAATTTATACTAAAATCATTATTACATTTTTGATTGCATTACAAATTTCATAATAGCACTGCTTTTGACACTGGATATAACGGCCTAGCTGCCCAAATTCTTAATAATTATAAATAGTAATTGGCTTATTCTTAATGTACATTTTAAAAATTGAATTTTAAAAACTTTAATTTTAAATTCAAACGTCGCGTTCTATCCTCGTAACATATTTTGTTACTTTATGTTTCATCACTTCCTAATGTGTAATGGAAAAGTTTCAAAATTTAAGTAGAAAACATCGGACGTTATGCTTTAAAGCAAATTTATCTTTTTACAAAGACAACTTTAAACTAAGTTAGCTATTTTAATATAACTTTATCACTATGAAGAAGACAAAGAATGACAAAGAAAAGTAAAAGTTTGAAAAGAATGTGTAACAAGTAAGTTTAAGCTTTATATACAACAAGCAATGTTTATATAAATGAAATGGACATTATTTCCACTACATTAAACAGTGGCACTGGCAGTTATGAAAAGTTAAATTTGCAGTTTTCTTTAGATGGTGCTTCAAAATGGTCTTGTACGTGGGATAGCGAGCATAAGAGTTTCATTAATTATAATTTATACATTAAATGTTAGTTCGGTTTAAAACAGTGCGTACTACCTACTAACATAATATACAAAATATATTATTATGTACATACAAATGTAGGCACTAAAATTTACTTTATTTTAATGAATACAATTTAAAAGATATTTAAAACACAAATTGAAGTAATAAATAATGTAAACGAATTAAAATATGAAGCAAAGCAAAATGTAAAAGAAACTTTTTCAAAAAAGTTACCGCTGAGGCTATGAATTGGACAGACCAACAACAAAAAAATATAAACCAAACGAGATTGCCAAGTCGTATCGTGAAAAATTAATGCTGAGTAGATTTTCCTAAAGTCATTACCAACTTCCTTGGTTTATGCCTGATATGCTTCCCCAGTCATAAAATATCGATTCCAAATCAATTTATTAATCAATTTATGCGAGTTATGTTTGAGTAGTTGCCATTTATCGAAGTGCACTTATATTAATATTTCAGATAATAAACCGATCTCATTTGCTTCGCTTACCCAAATTTACATAATATTTACTTTACGCATCAAAACGAAACAATTTATATGATAATGTATACGCAACTCATACTAAATATAGAAGTACGTTTTGAATTCAGATTTGCTAGATTTGAATAAAACGAAGATCAGGGTAATGGTTTGGTGTGACCGCTAGCTGAGTTACAGAGTTATACGGAAAATTTACTTAAATATCTTTCAATTAATTAATCCAACTCCATATAAGATGACCTATTTATCATGTCTAACCATACTTAAGCAGCAAGTTGTTCGCAACTTGATGGTGGGATCGTGTTAAATGAAGCTTTTGCTAATAGGGGTATTTTCAATCTCCTCAACTAAGAAGATACGATTTCCCAAGGAACAAATTTTGTAATAAAAAATATCTTTATACAATCAAGCGGTGTAACGTGAGAACATTGTTGGTTATAGTGTTAAGGAAAGTAAGGGCACGAAATAATTAAAATTCCTATAATTTCCTACCATTAATCGGTTGCGCAACAAAAACGTAAATAATTTCCAGCCATTTTAGGAGTAAAAAATTATATCATTTAAAGCAAATAGTCTTTTGTTTTTTTAATACCGCAAACAAAAATCACTTCAGCTTTTTCAAGCTGCTTCAGTATTTGTATGTTTTGTTAAGTTTCAGAATTTCGACTAAAAAACTAATGAGCGCTGTGGATTGCGTATAATAATTAATGAGCATCGGGGATTGGACATACAACTTTTTCACTGTCATTCCGTTACGGCTTGCTTTTCTTCCAATTTGACGTACACCACATTCCTATTACGCTAGAAAAAAAAATAAATTTAAAGTTTATGTTCTAAACAAGTTTACGGTGCTTTCTAATAATAACGATTTGAACGAGTTGTAATTAAACAAAGTTTAAAATTTATGTTGATAGCAATTATGTTTTATTATGCAATTTCTTTTATAAAGTATCGATTTAAAAGTAAATTGTTGCTGAAATTGCTTATATTCTGTTGTAACTTCTCATATAAATTTCAAGAATGTAAAATACGTTGAAGCTGAAGATTTACGATACTAAATAATACACTAAGAGAACTTCCATCTCTACCAATCCATCTCATTTTGGTGGCAGACAAATTTAATTTGATTATGTTAAATGGATTTGCTTTCCATTAAACTGAAGGGTTCTGAAGTGTCGTTCGCTCTCATCGCATTATATAAAATATAAAACGTACCTTAGTACTTAGGTATAGTAGAAACGCAAGAAGGATACAGTCAAAGCTGTCCATAAAAGAAGCTTCAATTAAATTTAAAATTAATTTGTAGCAATTAATATATCTATTGCAATTTAAATTTTAACGAACTTCCCGCATTGCTGTTTAATTTATTTTTTGTAACGAGAAAAAAAAATTGGGTTGGACACAACTCAAGAACAGAGTTCTTTAGATTAATGTTCTTGCGGTGTAATGGAAAGAATTCACGATTAACTATTGAAAGGTATGCGGAATCTTTGTTTCCATTATTTGTCCAACTTTTTTGAATGCGTCGGAATTTATTTAGTCATAAATAAATACATTATAAACTTTTATTTCACCTCGTCAGGATACTTCAATCTTAATATATCGCTCATTACGGTTGCAAAATTAACAATGTCACATCACCAGTAGAAACTATCAACGTGAGAGTTCCTCTAATAAGCCACCATATTGTAACCAAAACTCTTTAACTTGCTTATTAACGAAATATCGATATTGGGTAAAGCCCTGCAAATATAAGATACTGTAATTTACTTTAGTAATGTAGTTTAGCTTATAATTTATGAAAATAATACTGTAACTATAAAGTAACCTCTAACTAAAATTGCAAATCAGGCAGAGTAAGTCACGTATAATGCAACAATAAAACATTTAGATAAATGCGTAGTCGTAAATAATCAAACGATCAATAAAAAGTATACACACAGAGAGAATAATATAGGCCAGACGCAGCTTAAATAAACACAGAGATTAGATCTGATTTTGTTTCGCGTCGATTTAAAGAGATAAGAATTCGGCTTTAATTTTGTAAACAAAATTTAAGATTTTAGGTAGATTTATCTATCTTCCACTTTCAATGATAATATAAATTAGGCTCTAGTATTCTAGATTGAAATTAAAGTCATTGAAAAATTCGCAAATTTTGAAGATTATCGAGTGCATTTATTACATTCTGAATTTACAATATTTAACTTTACAGGAGATATTTTAATGGAACTGGAGAACCAAAGCACTCGGTATTGCAACACAAACTTTCCTAGTTGACGCAACACCTAATGAGAAGATTTCCCAAGAAATAAATAAATAGAAATAAAAAAATTACTTTAGACGAATTATATAAACAAATACATTTTAATCTAAAAAAACCAAACCAAATAAAGATGAATTAATTAATATCATAGTGGTGCAAATTTAACGAAAGGATTTGAACAGAAAATTTTTTAAAACTAGATACCTCTAAAATTATTTTTTTGATTAATAAATGAATCCAACCAATAAGTAAATAATTCAAAATTTGAATTGCTTTGTGAAATAGGGGAGAGAGATCATGCAGGGCTCTGTAAGCAATTCATATTATATTATGCATTTATAATTTATGACGACTAAGTACTCGCTAAAATAATAAATTAAAAGTTTTTTGAGAAAACCTTCTGCTCTTATTCTCTGAAATTCTAGTCTCCAAGTTTTGTCAATTGGTCAAACTTATGTAAATAGCCCAATTTTTTAGACCAATTCTTAAATATAAAAGCCTAGAAATTCTGTAAAATCCGCAATTTGAACGAATTTGTAGGGTTGAAGAAATGATAAGTATACAGAAAACCAAACGCGCCTGTTATATAAACAAACAGATTTGAGTAGGATAATTTGAGTAAAAGCTGCAGATAGGGGTTGTAGTTAGATGGTTACTTAGACTTAGATGATTGTAGTTTTAAAAGTTATAAAATTAAACTGTATTGGCAAATAACAAACGTTTGTATTGCCCGAAAACCTTTGGCAAAGAGAGTTACGCAGGATGGAAGGATTAAAAATATTTTTTGATTATTCAACAAACGAGTCTAATAATAGCCAATTTGTGTTATGCACTCTGTTATTTTAAAAGTAAAAATTTACCGATAAATTATATAAATTGACAATTAGCTAATTTAATAATCGAATAAACAAAGCTGATTGTGTATTTTTAAAATTTAATTCAATAATTTAGTTGGCATTTACAGTTTGAAATTTAAATTATGAATATCCTATAGTCATTGATTAAAATAAGTTAATAATACATGAACTTTTACAAAACGGTCCCTATAATTTTGAAAACAAAAATAGTTAATTTATTTTATAATTAACTAACTATATTATTTATTATTACAGAATTAATTTATTTTACATGCATAAATAGATAATTATAATACAAACGGCTTATTTTATTTAGCAATTTTGAAAACAAAACTTTTGCTTTGAAAATGTGTTTTCAACTTTTTTAATTAGAACCTTTGTGTGCTGGCTTTTAAATAAAAATAATTAAATATTGAATTACGGTACCTACACACATAAATTTCAGTGTAAATGAGAATATTACTTATTTATTTTAAAATGAAGTTAAAAGGAAATATTGCCAAGTAATTTACAGTTTCCATTGTAAAAAACTTCTCCATAACTGTAATTCAACTGTTTGTTGTAACAAACACTTCTAGTTTTACAAAATCAACTGAATTCTTAAATTAGACACTTTGAAAATATGAAGATAGCAGACGACACGGAAATTTTATATTCTCATTTTTGAATTATAAAAAATATTGATATGAATAAAATATAACATTTAGCAGCAGTCATTTTATCAACAATTCTGATAAGTAAAAAAAATTCAAACAATTTTAAAACGATGTTCACAATTCAAACATTCTTTGGATGATATAGGCAAACCAATAGAATAATTTGCGAATTGCTTATATCACTAGGTCTCTTGATAGATTTTATTTTCTGCATAGGGATTTATAAGGAATTTTTTTCATATAAACCTATAAAAAACCTTGTGTCGAAAGGATAAGATTTCAGTCAGAAACTTTAGTTTTTTTAAGGTAAGATTAAAAAAGCTTCAATTTAAACTTAGCGAAAAATGTTTACTTAAAAACTCTACTTATATTAAAATTTTTCTTGAAAATAAAACTTTTAATATTACCTAGCACGTATCAGTTTGTTGGAGTTTTCACTAAAACACAGCAAAATTATTGCATTCATTGAATAATTCTTAAATTTTCTTACTAGTAAGTAAATATTTTTTTTATATTAAAATATAAAAGCTATTAAGAATACAAAAGTTTTGTGCTTCTCATAAACATTTAACTTGAGTGTTATTAATTAACATCATTGCAATTAAAGCGAAAGATCTGCTCAGAAAGTCCAGATGACAATGTTTAAAAATCTACATAGAAATTTTAAAATATTGACTTAATTATTAGCAATTCAAACCGTTTCTGTTGACTTAGTTTTAGATACCCTTCAAACTATATTGATTAGAAATGGCCTATCGATTATTATTGGAAATTACATAACTAAAATCCTTATAAAGAAGATTTGCTTTATGTTTAACACAAATAATACTTTTCTGGTTTATGAAGAAGATTGTCAATTCAGGACGGTATTCCTTTTCCTTTCATTAAATTGGCTTTTTGTTATGGTAAAAATATAATAAACAAAAATGGAAAGAAAGAATATCAATTTTTATGCTAGTAAAACTAACTTACGACATAAAACTTTGCAATCAAAATGATGAGGTCACACTCTGCTTTATGTAAAAAACCTAACCGGAAAAAGTAAGATTATAAATTTACATCAAAATGACACTTTCTTTTACAAAATTAAATTTTTTTAACCGCTCCAGAGACCTCCCAAAATTTTTTTTATTTTGTTTTAAAAATGTATACAACTGTAATTTACATATCGATAGGGATTTCTGAGACACTTTAGTGTCTTCAAGAAAAAGAAATGCAAAGTTTGAATCATTGTTTACGGGTTTCCAATAATCGAGCTTAGAAAGTTTAAAACAAGAAACGGGAGTAAACATTTTGCACAATTGCAAGGTTGCTAAATTACTGTTGTTGCAAAAATTTAGTTTGTAGCTTTGCCTATATAATACGTATACTTTCTATTTATCAAAGGGAATTTTAATTATACTTTTTTTGACGAGAGGTTGAAAATTAATTAGCAAACAATAACGGGAACAAAGTAACACATAAATTTAGAGTTTGTGCAAGAATGTTTATTAATTACAAGTTAATTATTTGCAGACATTTAACGGGTAAGTTAAAAAAGATTTGAGCTAATTAGAAATTCTAAAATCCTATGCAGCTTTTGTGAGTGGAACTTCTATAAGTTGGAATTATGTCCTAATTACAAGCAACAATGCTAACGAGTCCCGTAAAGCACGCTATTAGGTTAGTTAGCCGTTCGTTTTGTTTTAGTAATCCTGCGACAACCAATTTAGGGTTAATCCTTCAATAGAATTTAATATAGATAAGGCAATAGCATTTGCAAAAGTACACAATCAGTAGTTTGATTTAAATTTTCGGTTCACTTTGACAAAAGCATATTTTGCGAATAAATGAAAGTCAAACTTGGGTAATTTGCAGTTAAATTTAAATACGTAAAGAATGAAGTCATCGTAAAATGAATTCGCTTGTTAAGTAAATTTGTAAAAATCAATGTTCTTCTTAGAGTGCTATCCACTGTTACTTTACACTTTGTGTAACAGTTGTTGTAATAAATAGCAACGCACGTTTTAATTGTGGAAGACATTACTATATGTAAGCTGAGCTTTACAATTAAAGCATATTGCGCTACAAATGCCGCAAAGCGCAAATTTCTCATTAGTCCATATGAGCATTTATTGTAAAACTTATCAAAAGCCAAATGGTTAAACTTAGTTGTAGATAGCTGCATCCACTGAAGATATATTATATCGGTATAATAATGTAGTATCAGTTGTGTGAAATCCATCACGGCAACAGTCGCCTGCTTAATGAGAAAAGTTGAATCAAAAAAGAAAATGCTGTTGTGCTATTTCATTTTTTAACCGTTTGATTTCCGTAACATTTTCTTTTGTGCCGAAATAGTTTTTAGTCATTAATCTCAATCTTCAGACTTAATTTAATTTATGTCATGTTGGTGTACGAAAATCAAGCTTTTTAAACTGTTATGAAATTTATTATTTCTCAAAATTATCTTGGTTTTATACGAAAAGCGTCGAGTAGTAGTACAAATTTATGCAAACAATTTGGATAATTTTTGTTGCGACAAAACTGAAATATCTTTTTGGTCAAGTCAAGTTTGGTGTCCACCACCTTAATAATATTAAACTTCCTATCGGATAAGTACAAAATATTCGTTTGAAAAAAATTTCGTGTGTCTTTGTTAATAATATAGTTGAATTTGCAACACGCAATATGTTGTCAAAGCGGCGCCTGTTACGTTTGTGACGTAATATTTCTAACCAATGCCACTTTGTTAACTATGTTAAGGCACGCGAGTTAACGTTATTATCTAAATCATTGAAGTTTGTTTAAATATTATATTATACAAAAAATTTTGATATAAATCATATTAAATCAAAACCTATTATTCACATTAATCGATTGATAAAGAGTATAAATGGTAGGTATGCTAAAAAGAAATCGAGCTTCGTGAAAACTCAGCTTTATAATATATTATTAGCACTTTGTAGTTTAGTATTGACAGAGTGTTCATTATTTAAAAAAAGTACTTCGTATATCAATTCCGAACCGTCTGTACTTGGGGCAATACATAACCATTAGTAAGGTGTAAATTATTTCCTTTTTTGTCTTGTTTAAAAGTAACGTCTCGCTTCGAGAGAAATGAGAAAATTTTATTTGTTCCTTATAGGAATATTTTTCAATATAAAATATCTGAAACCCCATCTTTGTATCATGTCAAATCCTAATCCTTTGGTAAACTTCTTAGTCAACTTTTCCTAATAAGTATGTATGTATTTTATTGCCTTTGTTTACTTTTAATTTTATTTGTTAATTTCTTAAACGTGCAAATTGACGTACGGAGTGCTTTGAGTTAAATAATTATTAATTTAAATTCATAATTCCATTCGAAACAATTATAGAAATCAACTTTAAAGCACTGATAAATATTTAAAAAGTTAAATGTTAAAATAAGTTAAAGTTAAAATATTTTATATTATTATAAAGTAGGTACCTACATACTACATCAGTGGAACGACGAATGCTTTATACATACATAATAAAAGCTGCTTTGCAAATAATACCATTTCGTTAGTTTTAATTTAGAAATGTTAGGATATAAAAAGAATTCTTTTGCCCAAAAGCAATTTGTAGAAAAACATTACCTGTAATTCACTCAGCAGAGTAAAATCTAATAAAATTCAACAAATCTAGTTTACTTTTCGATCAAATTGCTACTTTTTTGTGTAACGTACGACTAACTAAAGTCAACTTATTTGACGTCTTGATTATTTTTCTCAAAATTTAAACGTAAGAAAGTGAGTTATTATATTTGATAAAAACGACTTGAACTTACAAAATAATTATTAATTTATAAGCAAGTTGCACGACACGAGAAGGAAAAGATTAGATTTTGATGCTTATCTCGAGTAAAATAAAGAAAAGCGCCTTTAAACGTTTTCTCTTGTCTAATTTGTTGTAATTAAATGTTACACGTACTTTTTTCTTTAGTCATCCATTAGTGCACATCTACTTGATTTAAATCGCATTAAGTTTCGGTTAACAATAAAGGAATCACTCAAATTGCTTAATTTTAAGAAAATTATCACACGAATCCGAGAGGACAAATAGGAGAAAGTGGAGTAGATTTAGATATGAACACATTCGTACAAATTAAAACTGACTGTCTAATAGTTACAACTGTCTAAGTTAGTTACAGAGTTCATCCAATTAATATTAGTTTGTGTTAAAAGTTTTAAATAGCATCTTAACTATTACTAGTTTCTCCAAAAAGACTTTTCATTGTGTTTAAGTAAGTATGTTTGTTCAATTTCTTGAGCTTCTATATATTTTGTATAGCTCAGTCACTCTATACTGCGGCAATAAGTGATACGTCAAAAAACTACAATTTAGCTGAGTTTTAGTATACAAGTTTTCATCATTAGAAATAATACGTCAAAAGTCGCCATTATTTCCTGCTTTGCCTAACATTGTCTTAAATGAGTTTTTTGTTAATATCATCATAGGCTCCATTAACGCAACGACTAAAATACCTGTAATGGAAAATAACAGTCTAAAAATTATTTACTAATACTTTGATATATTATATAATAATCATATTATATATTATTTTTTCTACTTTATTTTGTTAAACTTTGATAACTTTATCTGTTTAGTCACCTGACGATGTTATTATTTATTGTACATTGTGATAACTTTATATTTTTAGTTCTAAAAGTATTTATTATAGTTTTAAGTTGTTTAAAATATTATGATAATATGTTTATCTGCTTCAACTACTTATTCTCTTATTTTAAAACTTTGATTTTTTACTAATTTGACATAAAGAATAATAATTGTTATCATCCATTTGATACTAATTTGTTTGTTGATATTTATTTGGGTTTATGGACATTAATTAATTAAAATTAGATATTTTTTTTTATGTTCTGCTAATATATTGTCAGGAAGAATAACATAAAAAAGTTTTTAATTAAAAATTATAATTTCTGTTATTCAGTTATTGATGAAGTTTATTATAATAAATTAGCGAAACGTGAAAGAAATATGTAATTTTAATTAATTAATGTTCATTAATCAAAATAAGTACATATCAACAAACAAATTACTAATTTAACCTTTAAATTTAACTAATTTGAATTATTAATTACATCAAATTCATTTTTTTTTATTTTTTTTAAATTTGAACTCTAATAATTTTACTCAATATTAAATATATAAATTATTAACTCGTTGATATTAGATAATATTAAAACTTCAAAATATTGAGTTATTAATAAATTAAAAATTAATTAAATGATTTATTTAGCTTTCAAACGATTATTTTGTTCGTCATCAGAATAATATACAGATATTATGTATTTACTCAATATTATACGACAAACTTTCTATTTTGTTGCAAAAATTACTTTTCGTCGATTTGGCTGGGAATGCCGTTTAAAAAGTCTTGGTTTCTTCCCATTTTTTAAAAACTGCAGTTTTGCTTATGAATTATTATTCTTCAAAGCTGTCTGATCTTAACTGGGACCTAATTCTCAGTTTAACTCACTATGCTTCATATCTGTTTCATATTTTTGATTTTAGAATTTAAATAAAATTTTCTTTTCTTTTAACTTATTAGATTTTGGCGTAATAAATTAAACTTTTTTACTTATTGTATGTTTTATTAGATAGCATTGGCGCCCAGCAATACCAGAATTTTCTTTACAGTTATTACAGGACAAACATCCGAGAAAGAAACTCACGAGGTTCCGGCTCTCAGCACTGAATATAAAGGTTAATGGCCTTTCTATCAAAGGCTTCAAATAACATCAAAGAAAATAGCTGAAAAAAGAATACTAAAATTTTTCATATTATTAAATTCAAATTTAGGTCACATTTGAAAGTCTACCTCACGACTAGAATGGGTTATACTTATCACTAATTTTCTAAATTTTACATTTTCTATTTTGTAAAGGTTGTAATTTCTTAATGAAGGCGCATTTTCGTCGTGTAATCATACGCGTCACATAGTTAATAAGAGTTTTCTCGAGTTTCCTCAACCTATGTAACTTTGATTAATATTCGTAGTGAAGTGGTATAAAAATAAATTAGAAAATCCGGGATTAAAAAATGCAATATCGGTTAATTTCTTTATCAGATGACGAGTGATTGATTTTCTTGTTAAGGTGGTAAACTTACAAGGGATTAAAAATTATTTCAGTTTAGCTCAAAAATTACTTAAAAAATATGTCACTAGAATAAAACTTTACATTTTCTATTTTTTAATTTAATTCAAAATTAATCTTTTAATTTGTTTATATCCTATGACAGCCTTTCACTTATTTCATACATTGAAATTCCGTTGAATGTATTCGACCCTATTTTGCAATTCATGTAGACCAAGAAGGGTCAAGAATTTATCTCATTATCAACTTTGTCTATAGGTTACTAACAAAGTCAGGTTACCATAGTCCTTAAGGTAACATTTACTTAATAAAGAGATCCATTTTCGAAACTTGACAAGACTCAAGTTTGTGCTTAATTACAACTTTCATTTAAAATAGCTACCGTGACAAGACATTTTTGACAATGTGATTTAAATTTTTTTGAAAGAAATTTAAAACTGTTGGTTATTTACATTAAAGTGTGTTTCGGTTGGTAAAGATTCAAATAAGACGAGCTGAAATTTTATGGGTTAATTGTCGGTCGAGTAAAAGCACTCGACCCAAGAACAGATATCTCTTGGTCTGTAAATGAAACTGTTTACCATTTGTGTAGTAACTATGTATGTCTTACGAGACATTTATAAAACTTACAAGGTAAGTGAACAAAATCAACAAATTACTGCTTCGAGTAAAATACGATTGAATAACTAACTACTCATATTAGTAGGAAGAGTTTTTTAACGTTTGGTTTGAAAACCACGAATCTGGAATATTTTTAAGTTTATTTATAAACTTACTAATTTGAATTAAACCATTGCGGTGTTTTTGGTAGAATTTGCAGTTGATGTAGCAAACTTACACGAGAAAATTAACATGTAATTAAATAAATTACTGATGTGTGAATACAGAAAATTGTAACAATCAAAAGCTAAATTTCTGTTGAGAACTAGGTACTAGAATATTTAAACTTTTAGTTATCTACTTCCTAAGAAATAAAGAAAATAAAAAGATGAAAGCTCCCGACTGTAACTCTCATGGGTTCTTAATTAAGGCAAGGTATTGAAAAAGTGAAGTTTGTAAACCGATCCTCTTTAAAAATTGTTTTATAAAGTAAAATTCGAAATTAATGAAACTACTTTAAATAAATATTTAAAAGAAATGTGGAAACTTTAAAAATCCAATTTATTAGTTGAAAATTAAAGAAGTTTTCATACACCTTTGATAAGTTAGTTAGATAAAATGAAACAGCCAATAGAGTCTCTAAAATAGATGTACAAACTCCACAACTTGATGTAGTTGCTTTTAAGTTAACTCGAAGTAGTTCTGGTTTATAGTCGCCATTTCCTTTACTACGTTTTAAATTTCTTCCACCTAGTTTAGATAAGACAAAATTTTGATACATACCTACCTAACTTTGTTTCAGTTCGTTGAAATTTTAATCAAAATATATTTTTAACATTTGTGCGCATTTAATAGTTAAATTATTAAAATGTTGTTCCTTATTAAAATTAATGCTTCCTGCAAAAAGCATTACCCATCTCAATTTATACAAAATAAATCTTAGAGAAACTTTTAATAACTTGTTTAATAAAACTAACTTTTTAAGTAAATCCAGAAATTTAACAAAGATGCTAAACGTAAGCATAATTATTTCTTCTAATTAAAACTCTCGCAAGATACGTTTTGCGACATAATTTGCAACCCACTGAAGCAGACAAGCATTGTCTTCTTAACAGTGTTAATTCTTTATTTCTCTACTACAAAAACATTTACTTCGTTAAGCTTGGCTAATGTAAACCGTCAAAACATAAAGAAACATAATTTGATAATAATTAAATTTTTCACTTCATTCATATTTTGTGTTCGACATGACTTTTTAACAAAGTTTCCGTAAATAATTAGTCGTCAAGAATTTGGAAAACCACAAATAAGTTTTCGTTTACAAGTTTATTATTAAAACTGAAATTAAATAACAAAGAGATATCATAAAAAATGTTATCAAAAAATATGTCGTGGTTAGCTTTGTATCTTTTTTATCACTTTTATTATCAATGCTATTCTCTTTTGTTTTTTTCGTTTTAAAGAATTTGTTTTGTTAAGAGTCTGCTTAGAGATATTCAAAAGGACTCATTGGTGTATAATTTTAACCTTCCTCTCATTACACAACCACTTTAATCAGGAACGTAAATCAATATTTAAATTTTAAAATTAATTGATTACTTCTCAACTTTTTTAGACTATGTTGGAACGATATTATGTCTCGAAAGCTACCGACTGCCTCACCCTAATCCTTGAATTAAAACGATATGGACTGAATGAAGAAGCGCTGAATTTGTTAAGACGTTACCTTGACAACAGAACCTAAAATACATTATTACTGACATTAATTTATCAACTGTGACATATTATGTGATGACGATTACCACCATTTACTTTTCAATTTGAAGGTATTATTAAAAGAATTAAATTTCCTTCTTTGTACTTTATTTTTTGGAGGTTAAAAAATTATTCGTTGAACTCACCGAAGTATTCAATTCTTCCATATCTTCTTTAACCCACACTCTAGTATTTAATATAATATACACTGCAGAGTAGGTATATTATCTTGGAATGCTTAAGTACTCTATCCACACCCAAAAATCATATGAATTGTCACCCTGTATTTCGTTTCAAAATTATATAACGAGTTTCCAATAGTCGTCAAAGGACTAAAGAAAAAGCAATTCAAGCAGAAGGCATTACTTGAATACCTAATAATACAAGCCTTTTATAACGTGGACGATTATTTGATAACTAAACTAAAAGACCAAAACTCAACAAACAGAAATTATAGTTGATTTTTAAAACTTCTTTTTTTTGTACCAAGTTACATTTGTATTGCATTTATGCATATTTTTATACTTACAACAAAGTTAAATTCTGTTAAATTCTGTTCAACACTCAATTCCTACTATTGTTAAACATTCTTTACCTCCATACCGACTACACCAATTCTAATTTATAATTCTGCTAAACTAATTAGTTTTAATTAAATTTATTTGAATAGTACAAACTACTTCACATGTCTACCTACATGAAAGCTTCATTCATTTTAGACTTGAAAGTTTGCACTGCTAGATGAATCTTGTAAGAGCTTTTTAAAATAAAAGCATCAAAACTTGTTATGAAGATATTGCAGGGGTAGTCTTTTATCAGGACTTTTCAACTTTTACATTCATAGATAACCAAAATTATTACTATTATTATTTTTACAAAATGTAAATAAAAGTTTAGATGGATAAGTAATTAAGTGTATGGTAAAACCAAACAGCAAAATAATAACAAGTTGACTACCAATAGATAAAAGAAAATAAAAAGTTATAAAAAAATAAGGTAAATTAATTTTCTAAATTTTTCTGTAACGATTAAGTTGATGGGATATTAAAAATCACAAAATGCGGTAACATAAAATTATATTTTATTCTGCTAAACGAAATCGGATATCATGACATTCTTTTTATTTGATCGATTTTTCAGTTTTTAAAACAAAAACAGTTTTTTTTTAAAAAACCGCTTCCACAGGTTTTTGTGCTCAAAATTTAAGTAAGTACAACAATTTGAAATTTATGAAATAGAATCGTGGAAAAATATGCTGTTTTAGAAGTCTTTTTATTTTGTATGTTTTAAAAATTTAAATTAAAAGCATTTTTACTTTTAAAAAAATGCAGCTGTTGTAGGTGTACAATATTTATTAATTTTCAGCGAAGTACATAGGCACCACATTGGATTAACTCAGTTCGTATAGTATAATATGTCTAATGAACCACGGTATTAAATGATTCTGTATTTAGAGGATGTTTTTAATTTTGCATCAGATGAAAGCTTTTAAAAAACAATAAAAAATTTTGTCGAATAAATTTAAATTTATTAAAGGTTACCTATCAAATGCGATAATGGCACAATCGAACGGCACGAATATACATTTTTAGTTGAATCAGTGCTGAGGGATAAGAATGTAACAAGTTTCACTTGGACATGTTTTATGTATTCTACGAGGGTTCAGCGATTTTAGAATCCACCATGTCGAGAATCGCAACGCCACAAACATTGAGAAACCAACACTGAATACTGCATGAGCCTTACTAACATATTAAAACATTGTCCCTTGAGCCGATCACCATTTATTTTAAGGGATTATGATCTCGAGATAAAGATCAATTTTTTCTTACTTTATCTATTTCCATAACTCATGCAATTTCTTCTAGAATTAACATAATTTAGAAAGTTTTACTTCGTTAAATATTTTAATGTCGGAGTTTGTCTATGCAGCTGGATTAAATATTAAAGTAAGACTTTTTCTGGTTATGGTTTTTTCGAAATTACTAAAACTTGGAAGAATTTTTAAGAATTATCCATACATACAAAATCATACAATTTTCATGAGAATGTAACATTTTTATTATAAAATACATAAACTCGCTAGAACTTCCTGTGACCAATGCAGAATTTTCTTTAAACTTCTTGATTTGCTTGTACATTTTATAAAATATATTATAATAAAAATTTCTGTTAGGATTTAATATTTATATTGTTTATTTTTATGCAGCGCTTTAAAAATTTAAACTTTTTGATTCTAAATCCATTTTTACAATTTAATTATTTATTAAATTTCAACTCTTTTTGTAAATTTTAATTAACAAAGTTTAGTAAGTAAAATTCAACGTTATTTTTAATACAATGGTCACAGAAATGTTTTAATAAATATACCTAACCAATAAATAAATTGATTTTTACATCAATTAACCGAATAATTGCGAGTGAACTACTTTAATGAATTAATAATGGAAAGTATAGATTTCAAAATTATCATCAAAAAATAGTAACAATTTTATATCTCTAGTAAAAAAGCAGTAAACCAAAAACAAAGAGCGGGGGTGCTATTACGCGGTGTTTGGTTCAGGTCCTGCGAGGGCAGTATCGTTCTTTTAACCGGAGGGCCATTAACTGTACGGTTACCCCTAACGCTAACTTTCTCTTTTGATTGCTTTGTTTCTTCTTTCTCTTGGTTAGTACATCGTTAAGATTTGTTCTTAGAAACTTAAAGAGTTTTCTTGTAAGTAGCGTTGTTCTGGCAGTAATAAAGGATACTTTATAAACTTTTGGTTTGTGTTTGAGATTGTTATAATTTGTAATTTATGATTGTTTATTTTATCGCTTGCCTAATTTTCAATCAAATCCTTAATTATTATTAAATTATAATTTCCAAATCATCATCTCGTGCTTGAAACTTTAAGAATTTTACCTACTTTATTATTTAAACTCGTAAATTAATATTCCTGCCATTTAAAAATTTAGGACTTGCTAAATTTATTCTTTAAAAATATTTTATCGAATCTATAATAAAATACCCTTTTAAAAACTAATAGGCGTATCGTACCGTTCAACGTTACCAAAAATAAATTGCCAGTTTTCTGATATCACTAAAGGTTATTTTGTTAATAATCGATTCGTGTTTGTGAATTCATTTATCAACGCAATTTTACACTTTGGTGTAAATAAACTTTACTTCCAATTTATTAAAAAGATCACTACGTACATACTAAAAACATAAAATTTGTACAAAAGTACGTAAATATCTAGACAAATACGTTTACAATATTATTATTACTAGCGTAGCTACAGCTTCCAACGATATCAATTTTAAAAATTTACCATTCGTATAAAATCTCTAATGGTTTCATCGATTTTAAATTTCCTTTATCTTGTAAAATGACCGCCGTTACATTTTTCCTATGCTATTAATAAATATGTAATTATTATTAGTAGGGCGTCGATTTCATAAAAAAATAAATTAGGTTTTTTATGCCGTTCGTTCTATTCAAAGCAAATTAATACCAATAAAAGCTTTTACTAAAAAAATATTAGTAGTAGATTAAATGTGATAAGCAGGTAATCGAATGTCGCACGATTTCTGTTCGATAAATTAACCCTTAAGTGTTTATTTCTAATCTTGGAATTATCGGTTAGTGGTCAATTGATTCTTATACTATGATGGAGTAACCGGAGAAAATTTGATCAACCAGTTTATTAATAAACTTTTAATAAGTTTTAATTATTGAATAAAATTTTTCCTACATACAGATAACGAAAATAATCGAAAACAACTTTTCTAGCATCAATGAGACGATACAAACTAAACACATTTTAAATAATTAACTTTAGGGTAAAGTTGTAACGTGAGTTAAACTATCAAGACAACTTTGAAATCACCTAAGGGAAAGCTTTCAAAGTCTTAGATAACGTCGAAGTATTATTCCTTTCAATGTTGATTATCTTTAAATTTGTTTCTAAAATTTTAACTATATCGGTAACTTTGAATCTATTAACAGATTTAGTTATCTCATTTTCCATCATTATCGAGATCGGCGATGGTAAATTTAATTGAAAAATCTATAATTTTTCGCTAATTCCTCTGTGGTGTTACAATTCAATTTAATTAACGCAAATTTAATTAACTTGCAAATACAACCAGATATGAATATTTAAACTGCTTCTTTTGTAGATTCTAATGAATATTCTAGTAGTTTTATGCAAATAATTAATATTCATTTATTGCTCAAATAATGCCATTTCAGAAATTGCCCTAATTAAATTAGAAAAAAAAATTGGAGTAAAATTTTTTGTTGTCTTAATTTTCTTACTTAAATCCAATTTCTTTCTTCTTGCAGATCAAATTAGTTTTTAAAGAAATCGGTTCTACGACCACTACGTTTAAGAATTTTTTATTCAAGTTATTGTCTCCAAAAGTTATATCCAAACTTTTCGGTAGTAAATTTTGGAGAAAGTTTCAGAAATCCTGCTTCTTTTTGTTTAAAAATTAACTCGAAAATTTATTGAATTTTTTATAACCTAAATTCCCCAAACAAAGCTGTAAACGTATAAGCGAAATTTGGTAATGGCAGCAGATGTCAAAATACTCACGTTTCAAGATATCACAGATTTATATTTTTGAAGTTTACCAGCAGCACCCAAATTTGCAAATTGTTTTCGACTGAATAAGTTATAGAATTTATACATAAAATTTTGCTGCATTTTTAAAATTTATTGCTTAAATCGTCGTTTTGCCTTTATTTTAAAATATCGCCAAATCGCATTATTTATTATTTATGTAAGTACTTAAAAGCTTTAGTGCATATTTAAAATTAGCAGTTACCTCAGCACTCGTATTTTCTGCGTGAAAATTAATTGCTTCTTTTCAAAAAGACCTCGATTCAACGATATTTTCAACATTGGTCATTTATATTTTCTTATTACCTAAAAGTTTTTTTTTTACATAACAAACTAATTGATTAAATCACGTGTGTTTTTCATAATTTTGTTCCAAGTTGAACTCACGCAAGAGTATTTCTAGAAAATTGATGATAATTTACTTGAAGTTTGTAACCATTAAATAACATTTTTGTATGTAATTTGTCTGAATAAATTCCTTTTGAAATTTTTCCTTTTGATTAAATCAATTTGTTATTTAAAAAATTATGTATTTATATACCTACAACAATGTAATATAACAAATTTGTTACTGCTTTAATTAATTATCAATTTCTGGCATTAATAGAAAACCATAAGTTGTAAATTACCTAAATTTTGAATTTCACTTTAGTGAAAACCAGCAATATAAAGTAAGTTCGAGCATTAAATATACATTTCATTGAGAGAAGTTAGAGAAATTCCTGCTTACAATGGGTTTGCTCGAAACCATTAGAGCCAAATAATGTAACCCACAAACAAATACCGAACTTCGAGGCAAACCTATATATTTATTTATACAGTAAAACATTTTTGCATTAATTTTTTATTAGAAAATTTTGTATTTAGGAAATTTTTATCAAGCGAATTTCATGCTTTTAATACTTCTCATATCAATAAACTCATCAGTTGGTACTTTCTTAGTGGTGGTACTTTTTTAAAACTATTCCTGATGATGGTTTTAAAAACTTTCTGATTCAGCTTTATTGTTACAGCTTTTACCTTTTTTAACGTCCACCTCAAAAGCACAATAATTGAAAACGGTCACAAAGGACTTTAAAGTTACTAAACCGTAACCATACTTTGATCATTGAATGTTGTTGACGTAAGATTAATTTAATATGTAACTAAGCGAAGTGTCGATGGCGTCTGTATATTGTGAATAGGTCATGAAGAGAGTTGGCGGACACAAAATCTCTTTGATGTTGTTTAAATGACCCCTAAGCGTAACATACACACTTCTAAACCCGAGCAAAATTGAATTTTGCAAAAATTCTTGTTCACTCTCGCTTATCGTTGGTGTATATTTTCATATTTTTGTTGGAAAATTTAATCGCTAACAAAATTTTGCATTGAAAGATTTAATTAAAATTAGACTTGCACTCAATGTCCCAATAAAACTTAATTATTAACAACAAAATGAGAAGATTTGGAGAAGCAGCTGGACGAAACTGTTGGCACATATTTGCTTTGCCCGACGTTTTCAAAAAAGACCTTCCTAACTATAAGAAATATTAGTGATAAGACGGAATAGAGCACCAAGATTTATATCCATTCCATTGAATTAGACAAGACGCAAGACAAATTGTCCCAAAGTAAATCTCGGTTTATGTTTCCTTTCGGTTTCAAGTCCAATACTTTAAATCTAAAACCCAATTAATGTAAAGTTTGCATGAAAATTATTACACCTGATTATAGATAAACTTGATAAACAATGTCCGATATTCGTTTAATTTATTTGTGTCAAACTTGAGATGATCAATCATACTTTTATCGATTTTTTAATTTAATATCAATCATTAATCACTTTCTTTTTGTTGACACTAAAGAACTTCCAAGTTATGGCACGTTAATTATTTATTGCTGTGACGACGGCTTTGATTTCGTATGATTAAAAGTTATCCACAATAAATTAATAATAAAACGTTATTCGATACGACACGTCACGTCGGGCATCAATTTTTGACGGAATTTTACTTGATTGCGTCTCAATTGTCCGTGGAAAGTATTACAATAACCACCTTATCGGATTAGTTTTTGTTTTACAATTTCTTCTGCTTCGATGGCTTATCAAAGTTCATAAAGGAAAATTATTTCACTCGTTAAGTGGTTTAATATTTAAACAAATTTCCGAAAATTTAAACCCACTGAAAAGATTTAAACAAAAGGTTTATTCAAATGAACAAATTGGAATTCGTGCTAACAAATCTCTTTGCTTTGTGTTTTACGTTCAATACTTGTAAGATTTTATAAATATTCTATCTAAATTACAAGAGCTTTCGCCTTTATATTTAAAGTGGTTTTAAAATTTACCTTGAACTTTTTATGGATTATTGTAAAACTTCAAAAGTGTCAAGAAAAAGATTTTGTTCCAATTGAAGTGGAAATTTTCTTACAAATCTAACGACGTTTTGCGAGATGAAAAAAAGGAATAAATTTTAATTAAGAGTTTTGTAATTTGATATGAAAATTTTGGCGCTTTTTGGACGTTAGTAGGTACATAATGTATGTACGTTAAGAAAAATCATCAACATTCTTTTCATAACACTAAAACTAATTTGGCTAAAGTTGTAACAAGTTTTTGTATGGATACAAGTAATCAAGTTTATCAATTTAAAATCAAAAGGCAAATCCATGCGTAAATAAAAGTTGATTCGGTTGAACCTTAAAATAGCAAATCGAATAATGTTCTAACAACAGTAAGAGTCAAGTAAGTCATTCGTGTAAGTTGACTGTATAAAATAGAATAGAACCCCGTGAATGTAAACCTTGATTGCTAATCGAACTGGACCTTGTTACGCCAGCCAACTGCAAAGGATCTTCAATCGTTTTGAAGGGTTTTGATTTTTTTTATGTAGGCAAGGTACGAAAGAAAATTTATGTAATACGTTTAAATAAAATTATCAAACAGTACTACTACCAAGCTTCTCGTTTAAAAAATATTTTTTATACCGAATTATATAAACGTGCCTTTGTAAGGTGTAACGGTTTTATTAAATTATGTAACTTTATTTCAATTTTACAAACTCTGTATTTGTTACAAAGTAAAATCCCAGAAGGAAAGCCTTTCCAAAGTTTAAATCAGGTCATAAAACGTTACTAAAGAAAAATCTTCACAAAAGAAAACCGCCAATAAAAAATTTGATAACCATAGATTAGCTCAATTTACTAAAAAAATAAATGTAGTTTTTTTGTTTACGTTTTCAGATAATAACGGTTCACTTTTGTAAAGAAATTTTTTTGTTAAATTTTGTCTCAAAATTATACTTACTCTTTGAACAGCTAAAAAGCTCGTTTAGCTATATTATACTGATTATACCTACTAATAATTATTAATTGTTTGCTGGTTTTATTATTAAAATATTTATACAATCAGGATTTTGTACAGCTAGGTATTATAAAAATAAGTTCGTGAAAGTTTTTCGCGTGTAAGTAAGGAATTTTCAAAACGAGCGATTGCGTGTGTAATTTGTTATAATGTAACACATTTGTACTTATATTATTATTAATTACAAAATGTTGAATAATTTTCTTAATTCGGTTAAATTTGGAATTGTAGTGCTTCAATATAATTCAAAACTTCCATGTAATTACTTCTAAAATCGATAGCCAGAAGCACCACCAAAAGCGATCATCCATCAATTTCTAAACCGAAATAGCAAATAAAACCAGATGTAGTTGACTAGCGAAACGTTAACATTTCCTTTTTAATTTACAAAACTTGCCAACTATTAGAAACATGGAAATTAATTAATTTTTTTGGAGATGTTGATGATTTATATTAAAGAAACTTTATAAGACTGAGAAATTTTAAATTCGACCTGGGGTTTTATTAGGTACCTACTACAACTCTGTCTTAATTGGATTTGATTACTACAAACGTAACTTGTACCTTTGAACAACAGTAAATGTTTTTTAATACGAAATTTAATTAAGAAATTACATTTTATTAAATTAGAAAAGCATGTTAAACAAAGTTTTAAACAATTCAGTCTAGAATTGTAAAGTATTTAATACTTTCATTAAATTTGTGTTACGCAACATACTCAACAATAAAGCTTTTTCCACTAGAAAGGCTTTAGATTATAAAACAATTTATTTCTTTTTAAGAAAATGTAAAAACAATGAAAATGTTACGTGTAAAATATTAATGTTAAATATTTTTTTTGTTGAATTTTCAATTAGTCCTTTTTTACAAATCGATCGAACTTACTTCAAAATTTCTAAAATCCTTCTTCTGGTCTCAACCATATTTTTTTATTCACTTACCAGGTTTTTCAACTTTACTTTAGATTCTTCTATAATGAGCATTATTATACAAATTTGGTTCTGACATGTTTGTAATATTGACACTCCATTTCGTTTGTAATATTTTCAAAATTTGTTTTTTTTTTCAAAATCTTTCATCTAAATATTTTTCTTGGCACTTTGTATTTTAACTAGACAAATCATTGATCAGGACTGGAAGCACCATTGATTTTTACCAACTTTTTTCTTTTTTTGTGATGTTCTTGTTTTCGTTGGAAATGTAATATGTTTTGTCTAAATTCATTTTCAGTATAATTCCAATCGATGTTATTCATCAAAAGATGAAATTAATCATATTATCAATTAAGGATTGATAATCCTTAATTATCAATGCTTAGGTGGTCTTGAAGTGTTTAATTATAGGTGCATTAAATAGTTCACCATCAATGCGGCTATAAATACCTAAATTTCTATAGGGTTTTACGACTACAAACCACAACCTATGGTGTATAACTTCTACCACAATAAGCGACTGCAAAAAACAACTTTTATGGACTATAAGACTAAAATTATTATACATATATGACAACAGCTAATTTTAAGTACCTATTATCTATATTAAGCCACAGCAGTGGAGTGATGCGATCGTTGGTTGAGTATAGAGCGGAAATTCTGGGTTCAAATCGTAGATTGCACAGAATTTCTTGGCTCGGCCTTCCGGTGGGCATCCACACTCTGTGGTGATCCCTGATATTTGTGTCGACGTCATTACCGTTGATACGGCTGCGTCACACACGAGAGTTTACAAGACAGGTTAGGTAGGCAGGGAATGAAGCCATGGGCCTTATAGGCCTGCAGAACTATCTTATATATATATTATCTATATTAACGATAATAATCAAAATAAATATTAGGACTATTGTGTTTAATAAACTTCTTTCATACAACCAAATTCCTAATGCTGAAAAAAGTAATTAACTTATGAATTATAATAGGTATTGATAAACAATTATTTATTGTTTAATGTAATTGAGCATTAATTTTGGTGTTTGATGTGTTAATTATAGCTTTAATATATTTAGCGTAACATTAAACATTAGTTAGCAAGTTGGATTGCATAATCCAAAATCGTACAAAAGTATTGAACTTTTACTGCCGATTCTACTACTTTAGTATTAGAAAAATCAATTTTAAAATTAAAAAGCAATTTAAAAAAATTACTATCAACCCCTAAATAAGATCAAATAAAATAATTTACATGTCTGTAAATTATATCTACTCCGCCATAGGTAAGACACAAAATTGACCAAATGGTCTTATAATAAGGCATGGATTAATTTTACATCTGTATCATCGTCTACCTAAAACTCGACCACTCATGCAAACTTACAGCCTACATGTGCATTTGCGTAATATCTCGTTTTTATTGAAGAAGTAAAAGGAAAATGAAACACGGAGGAGGTGATGCAGACTAAAAAGTTTGAGAATCACTGGTCTAGATTTAGATGTTGAACTAAAACCGCGGTCATCCGCCTTATATTTGTTTTCAAAATAATGTAAGTCAATCAGCTAAGCAATGAATTAATAAATAATATAAATATAGAAATAAAATTAATAAATGAACTTTCGATGCAAAAACTTCTTTATAAAAGGGGAAATCTAATGCTTACTGATTTTTTTTAGGTAATATATCATATCCAAACAAAAATTTTACTCTGTAAAATTTAAAAAAATATTGTAAAATATCCAACATATTTTGATAATATTAAGGTCACCCTAAAACAGCAAACCTGTTACTGCAAATTTATAATTCATTAGTTATGTAGGCTATTTTGTGTGTGGGAAGAAGATTGTTTAAAATATTTATGCATAAAATCGCTATTAACAAGTTTGAGAGAAATTTTGACGTTTATTCGATAATATTTTACCATGTTCATAATAATACATTTATATGAAAAAAATATATTATTCTGCGGCATGGTCACAATATTTAAAACTAAAATCAACTTTTTTTCTAAGACAAACAGAAATTATTTTCAGAGTACAAGAAGGTATCGAGACTTGCAAATTGGACTTTTTAGTAAAAATATTTACGAAAAAATCACAAAATGAGTTATGAAAGTTGCAACTTACTAGCTAAGATTTTCTTATAGGCTTACTTTATTAAATTTTTTAAAATTTGTGTATTTTGCATTTCGTGTACTTTTTTAAGTTTTGGAGTGATTTATCGCTTTGTACATAGAGTACCAGAGGTGTAGCTTAACATTTATCGAGAAGTACTATGCAACCGCCTATCATTCTGACATAACAGATGCTAAAAGAATTTTACATTTGAACCAATAAAAATTAAAAAATTAAGCGTCATTTTTAAATCAAAAAAATTTTATGTAATGGTTCAAATCACCTTCATTAGGTAAACAATATAAACTAATTTGGAAATAAAGATTAAATTGAAATCAAAAGTAAAACAAAAACAATAAGTACTAGCAAATCTTAATTTGTTTCTATTTTAATAACAATTTAATCTGATTCTAGAGGCGCGAGTGGAAATCCAGTATATATTCGATAATTTGAAGTCAAAAAAAGTCCGGATTACCAAGTCTGTGCTGTATATAACCTTCTGAAAAAATGTGAAATAAAAACTAATAATTAATTTGAACACAAAAATCGTTTATTTAAGTTTTTTAATTTTTCACTATTTACTCTTCCGCCTATATCATAAGATAAAAATAATAGGTAAAACCATGTAATAATAATTTAAAATCTTAAATTTAGATGTACAGATAGGAATATTTAAACCAGAAAACAGAGCACCGAGTACCGAATCTCTAAAATGTGACATCAGGTGCGAATCTAAACCAGGTGAAACCGGACACCATTCTAGTCATATTATATTATGAAGAGAGTTGACTGACTGTTAATGTTGAGCTACTCGATTTGAACCTGAGAGCTCTTCTATTCTGAAGGCGATGGCAAATCACCGAGGTAATCTGTCATGAAACCCCTTCTCGAAATGAAGTGTATTACACTTCTGGTGGTTCGCAGCACACTTGAAGCACTAGGTCCTCTCTGTAGTAGGTATGTATACGTAGATACATTATGTACATTTAAAACACTTCGACCGCACATAACGGGCACAGGCGAGCGTTTCTCACGACGCGACGCTTCTATCAATAGGTAAATCGACAGAAAAGATATTACAAATTATATTAGTATAAATTAGCTTTCTTTTGACAACGTTGTAGTACATAACAAATGAAATATTTAAACTTTTTTTCTGTTTACACCTATTGAGTACATTAACCAAAATGAAATTAAACGTAATGCATCGAGCATCGGTTGTGCATGTTCGGACAGCAGCTTAGGTCAATCACATAAAACCTACTCGGTAATCCTGGTTGAAGCAGAAACGTTACCATCTCAAAAACCGAATTATAAAAGCTGAAGTTTGATTTACTTTTTCAGCATGAGTATAAAATAGGTATAAGGCATAACAAATTGTTTGTTGAAAATATAAACGGAGGTAAAGTATGAGTTTATGTAAAATTGGTAGAATAAAACATTTTCGTGTTATCTTGAAATCTATGGTTGTTACTATACATTTATATTCAAAATCACTGCGGTATATTTCAAGTTTGACTTGTAAATAATATGGAAGCTTTCGGTACTGCGTGGGGTTTTGACAGTATTCTCGTGGGCTTTAACGCAGTTTCTCAACTCTTACCGAAAATTTCTAGTCGTTTTACACACTGACGTTTTCAAAATGTTTCCACTTATAAATAAAGCGGCTTCATTATACGATTACGTTTATAACTTGTTTACGACATTTGAAATTATCGTCAACACCTTTTAAATGAAATTTTTTAGTACTTATTTTATTATGGAAATTAAAAGTTAGACAATTTTGTTGCATCGTGTAATAATTTTTTAGTGCTCTCAGTTAATGGCCGAACGTTAAATAATATATAATAGTTTATCAAAACGTATTATGTATTCCATTCGCATAATAGGAACCGTCGGTTAGAAAAGTTTTTATCATTTAAAAATAAAAGTCACGAGCGCAAAGTAATCATGCATGTTAGAGGTTAAATCCCTTATCGTTGTAAGCGGAGGGATGATGTGTGCATACAAAACAGTGCAATTTAGTATTAAAAGTTTGTTTCCATTTTCATTTTTACAATATAGAGTGCGTATTGATTTTTTACAACATAACAAGCAATGAAAAACAGTCGACAACAGAATTACGAAAAAACAGCACAAAACATAAATTTTCCAATACTTGATAACTACTTGTTTTTTTATCGATCTCTTACCCACAAAATAGGCATTAAACACGACAATCTCTGAATAATTTACACACACATACATTTAAAAGGAGCCACATCTTGCATGGTTTGTTACACTTAAAAATTGGGTCAGGGTGGTTACTAAAATGGCTAACAACTTTCACACCCTACACCTATAAGAACTGTAATTAGAGGAAAACTACCACTTTCTAATTTAATAATTAAAAGCAAATTTATTTTAAATTAGACCGAATTTGATTTGCAATTGAATAAAATTTACATAAAATTAAAATTATTTGCTTGTTCTTCCCCCTTCATTATCGCGTCTCTGCTCCACTCCTAAAATAAATAAGAAAATTGTTTTTCCAATCAGAAATTTCGCGCGTGTATACAAATTACGTTTTTATATCTTTACCATTCGCGCGATATCACAAACTCAATTAAAAATTGATTGTTAATGGTTAATTTCTTAAAGTTGCTTTAATTACTATTACGCTTTTGGACACCTTGGCGTCGACAACTTTTGTCGGAAATTAAAATTGGGAATCTCCTTTTGTTATATTTAATTTGCGTAAATAATTTTATTTATTATGCCAACATTTCGTAGTGATTTCTTAATTTAAACCATTTCAATCTAGGTATGTACATATGTATTTACCTTTCCCATTTTTAAGATTTTCTTTAAAATGTCGATAAATGCGATAAAAAGGTACCATTTACTTTTAGGACGCTTTTCAATAACTTTAATAACCTATTGAGAAAATGCACTCACATTTGTTATTATTTCTTCGACGTAAACGTTTTAGTTAGATTTTCTATAAAAACATTTACTTAATGCATGTAACGATATAAGAAAAGCGCGCCGATATTACAGATTTCGAATCACATACCCAATGAAGCAAACAAAAGTGAAACGAGTCGTGTACAAATTCGGAACTTTATTTCAAATCTAAAGCCTCCAGGGGCGCAGCTTATCCTGTTGCCAGTGGGCAACTACCAGATTTTCCTTTAGATAGATTTACGAGATAAAAGTTAAAATAGACCTTATTTTTATCTTCTGCTTAGATCAAGAATAAGTAGTTTTATGAAAATTTATTTTGGAAATACCAAATTTTCAGAAAACAAGAAGCGCGTTAAAGTTGACAAGAGTTATGGCAAAGGGTGCAGTAATATCAAAAAAAAATTTAACGATTTGTTTAGTTTTCTAGTTCAAGTTGGCACTTAATTTTGTAAATAATTTGAAAACTTTCTAAGAGTGAATTATACTATTTTCCAACTGTGTCAAACTCTTAACCACTTCAATAGTCTCAACTACTGCAGGACCTGTTGATGCATCACAAAATATCCTTTGTACGACGTCGCCCAGCGATGAGTTTATTGTTCGTAAAAATACATAATACTCGCAAAACTATTGTTTATGCAGAGTAATGGATCTTCAGCATTTGATTATTATTTATTTCACCATTAACATAAAACCTTACAAAAACTATTTTTTTTATTATTTTATAAACCACAATATTTTGAGTGACTTTTTAAAAATAATTTTTATTTAAAACAAAATGAAGTAAATGCTAATGAATACTTTATTATTAACTTTATCTATTATTAACTTTTCAATGGAAAAAAATGTTAAAAGTTTAGTGAAAATATTAACGACCCATTATCTTTAAGTATGTCTATATACTATATTATGTGTATGTTTTCGTCTTAAAAAACATACAATAAAGTTGCGTGAAACTTCGACATTAAAAGTAAATTAGAGATGAGATGTCGTATAAATTTAAAAAAAAAACAAGCTACCTTAGGTTAATGTTTTGAAGTTGTAGTTGTATACCGGGTGCTGAATGAGTTAGGCGAACATAGGATATTAACATGTAAAAACTTATTTTTGCAAATTCCTGCTTCCCTAATTATTTTAGAGAAAAATTGAAAGATACAAATATAATGTAGAAATATAAACTACGAATGATAAGAGCATTAGATTTTATCTAGCTTTTACGTAAATGATCAAAAAATCTTTTGAAATTGTTAAAATTTTTATTTATCAAACTAGCCATGTATAAGTTTCCAAGGTAATATTCCATTTTATGAAATTAAAATTTAATAAAGTGCAAAACTGTCAACAACGTGCAATTGTTTTTTATTACTTATCAAAAATAATTACCTCGGAAACTTCCATGGCAAGTCTGATAAATAAAAGTTTTAAGAATTTCAAAAGAATTTTTTGACCATTTACGTAAAAGCTAGGTAAAATCTAACGCTCTTATCATTCGTAGTTTATATTTCTACATTATATTTGTGTCTTTCAATTTTTCTCTAAAATAATTAGGGAAGCAGGAATTTGCAAAAATAAGTTTTTACATGTTAATATCCTATGTTCGCCTAACTCATTCAGCACCCGGTATGTATTTGTAGCTTGGGTGTAGGTAATTTTTCTTTTAGAAGAATAAAGAGGCGCTAAGGCTAAGGACCGGACTCTAGGCTAAATAAAAGCCCTAGGTTCGATACCCAACCTGGCTACAAAATTTATCTAACTTCATTATAACCCTCTCATCTGGGAAGGCAATGGCAAACCACCAAGAGTAATCTGCCAAGAAATCCATTTAATAATAACATATTAAATTATGTAACTAACTAATTATTTAATTAACATATTAAATTACATATAAAAATTAATAATAACGTATTAAATTGGTCACGACGCTTTTATCAAAAAGCAATACGAAGAAGAAGAATTTTTCTTAAAATCTTCTTCATAGTAGACCCTGAAACCTATTAATTTCACACCTATTTTTTCAAATTTTTAGGTAGTCTTCCTTCTCTGAGGGACTATAACTCTTCTCACCTAGCATTCAAGGCTAGCTGAGCCAATGTAGAAAGCAATGAACATAACAATGAAGCAATGAAAACATTTACTTATATACATAGATATATCCCGTTTTAACAATTGTAATAATTTTGCAGAAATTTTAGATTTTAAATGAAATATAACCGTCACTTGAAATATCTTCTAATTGAAAGTTTAATATTAATATTAGAGAATATAAAGTGATTTCATAGTTAAAGCAATTACTGAATTTTACGGTTTCTGATCTCAAATTAACTATTCAATTCCTCTGAATTTATTTCTAAAACTTTATTATTCAAAACTTAATTTTCCACTAAAACTCTTTTATTTAATGAAAATATTAAATACTTTTTCCTCTCTTTTACGACAAATTTTTTACTGTATTATATGAAAAGCAATTAAAATTAAAAGTAAGAAATTTTGAAATCGTCTAAAGATTAAAATGAAAGGAAAAATATAATAACATAATAAAAAAAACTAAAAATAGCTTTTATATATTAGATACGAAGCCGAGACTAGTAGAACGCTAATGAAATTACCTTTTCAGAGATAGGTAATTCCATTTAACAAAAGAATTTGATCGAAAATTGTTAATTGAAAATTTGATTAAATTGATTAATAACTTGATTATTGAGGATTTATGTAGAATTTAAATATTTAGAAAATTGAGAGCCTATAACATTTTTATAATAAGAATACTATAAGTAATAATTTTTCAAACTTGTGAATTTCGAAAGTAATGCGTGCTGAAAAGGCAATAAAACAATTTTAGACGTGTGTTTGTAAAGACGGAAAACTCATGAGCTTAGTCCACCTGCTACCTGCACTAAAATATGTCGAGTCCGTTCTTGAAACTTTGATTCATTGCAAAATATATGCCACAAATAGTAAAGTGGGTAGAAATTATATTTCTTGCACTTAAATAAAATTTTGCTTTTGTTCACACAAAAGTGATTAATTATACGTGCATTTTCTTTGATAGAAGTGTACAATGAATTTAGAAGGAAAATCGATTTCAATAAAGCTTCTGTTATTTGTTTGCATTATGTACAAATGGATTACTTAAATTGGAATGAATTTGTTAAACTTATAGTAGGTAATGCTTGTACTCGACGATAAGAAAGGGTAATACAAATACAAGTAATTAACAAGGCTAATTAATCAAGCGTTTAATTATTATGTACAACAGATTTTAATTTTAATATCCGAAGCTTTACAGTTTCTAAAAGTTCAATACAAAATTAACAATATTTTTTTATTTTTCTTTAATTTTAACCTCTTTTGCTAGTTTTCTTTCAAGTGTTGACTAACCAAAATTTATTTTATTGCCTACTTAGATGACCGTTAACGTTCGACATTTATTGGATTTTTTACTACCGCAGCAATTTTTAAACTTTCAAACTGCAATTTTGTTCTTTTGTATAAAATAAACCTTCTTTCAAATTTTACAAACTAAATGAGGCAGTTGTAGCTTAATCGCAATCCATTTTAGCACATTTTATAAAAACAGGCTAATTACATACTTTCTTTATAAGTATTATATAGTATATAACTAAAAAATATATGTAAATAACGTATATTAATTTTATACATAGTATAAAGTATTTTGTATAGTAAATTCCAGGAATTAAAATAACAACCAAAATTATCGTAAAAACATACTAAATAGTAGATACTGCATGTATCAATTATTGCATTTATTGTGTAGAAAATATTGTACACCGCATTAGCTTACACTAATTGTTTGAGTTAGCCTTGATGTTAATGGACGTAAGCGTGAGAAATAAGTAACGCGTAAAGTTTATACATCTATAAGTTGGAAAACTTCATGTAATTTTACATTAAATAAAAACACAGCAGGTGGTCCAAATGCGGCCAACGGACAAGAAGTTCAAAAGAAATGTAAGTGTAAATTTGTTTGCTCGTGTGTATTAGTTTTTAAATTAATTTAATGTACAATTTAAAAGGTAACAAGTTAATAAATCAATAAATATTTAAATTACAAATATCTGTATAAAAAACTTCGATAGAAGTGTAACGTAAAGTTTATTTTGCAATTTCTGAACATTGAAAGAGCAGTTTGTGTGCTTAAAACGAAATAGTTGTGTCAATAACGCGATTCAAATGGGGCACGGCTTTTCGTCCCTTGATCGAACATAAAATGGAATTGCAATACTTAACACTTTATTATTCAACATTAAATCATGATTTATAAATTTTTATCTTGCGCTAAAAACCCTAAACATTTTCTCAATCAGTGAAATATTATGTGATGGAGAAATATATCAAGCGTATTTGAATTACTTAGCACCATAAGTATCAAAAATTAATACTTTCAAATGTCAACCTAAAATTAGAAGTTCTTTTTAAATTTTAAGCATTTCTGCCCAAAAAAAATTGTGTTCGTTTGCAAATATTTACCGACCTGAATCAGTTAAGGCTAACATTAATTAACGGACCCCAAATGAATGGAAAGAGTGTCATAAAATTTTTAATTTTACAAAAAGATGCTATTCCGACTGTAAGAATAAAAATTTATTTCTATTTTACGTGAAAATAAAAATTTGCCCTGAAAATTAAGTCGACTTTTAATAATAAAAAAAATTTTGCTATAATCATTGATTCTTGATTAAACAATAAAATTTTATATACTTAATTTAAATTCCATCGAAGGTACAATATTTATTCTCATCCTTTCGCGGTTAATGAACATCACAAAACAAACATCATATTTTTATTTTTGCAAAATTTAACCACGAGGTAGCACAAAAAATTCATTTTTTTATTATTTCAAGCAATTTCTTAATTTATTTAGATTCTTGAACATAACCCAAACAGTTGATAATTATTAAAAGTGAAGTTATCGATTACATAAGTGACAATTACCACTACTAAATTGACTTAACCAGGCTAAGAGTAAAATGTGAAAGCTTTAATTTGTCAACTCAACAGGTTAATATATTTGTGATTCATGAAGTCAACACTTTAATTTTTGTGAATTTAATTATTAATAATTAGTCTATCGATCAATTTTCTTTAAAAAATTAACAGTTTTATTTTAAACCCCAAGATATTAAGTACCTACTATTTTTGGTGCCGAGATGAGATAGATTCTTATAAAATTGACAAATTTTGTCTCGTCTATTGGCTTACAAATTTTCGGTTCACATAATAATTATTTATAATTTAAAAAATATATTGCCTTGAAGAAATTGGTTTGACGAATCAAAAACAACAATAAATCAATTTGGAAAATTTAAAATTTAGTGGCAGTAAATAAATTTGTGTATTTTAAATTTAGATGTACAAAAAGAACTTGAGATATTCGAGTTTGTAAAACTAAATCAAATCAGATAAAGAAAGCTGAAAATGTATACAAATCGGTTGAGGAATCTCATGAATATCGTCGAAATCACCAATTCCGTATAAATTCGATTTTGTTAATAAAAGCACGTCATCCGCGTATAAATTTTTGTATCTCAAAGATTAGGTACGATTTTAATAATTACATCAACAATTTGTTGGTTTAAAAACATTCATCTGTGTACTATAATATTTCCTCCTGATGATATTAATACATGAATCATTCATAATCGAATATGTGGTTAAATTAATTGTGTTTTGTTGTAATTATGCTCTTATATGTGTGTAGGTAATTAGTGTTTATTACATTACTGTTGTTGTAATTGGAAACATTGATAGAATAGTACATATTTTGTCTTTCTTAATTTTTTAAGCTCGATATTTTGAAAGTGATTATGAAAACTGTCATCACTTGTTTATTTCGTGTAAGCTTTCCGAGACACTAAACGCTCTCTAACAAATCCCCAGAGCTACACCTCCACTATTATATTACTCCCTGTAATACTTCTTTGTTTTAGTACGAAAGCTCACATATTGACTGAGACTGTTATCATTTGACTGCGTAAAATTTAAGTAGCTTAATTATTTTAGTCCTAAAATTCTGAAATACAAAATTTTCCAACAACTTAAAATTAATTGGTTTTATTATAATTTATAATTAAATTTCCTTCAAGCACTGCTTAAGCTCTTTAGTAAATCGATTATTAATTTTAAAAGAAATTATTAATTACTTATGAAAACTTACCTCAAAATTTTGTTTGTCAAAAATTTGAGGGATTAATTAACTGAAAACTAAAAGTATTTAACGCACCAATAAAGTGAAAACTATTCGTAAATTTTGATACAATAGCGCACAGTTGCAGATTTTCCCGAGACGGTACATTACATGGTAAAGCGCAAACTGTAAGCTTTCTGCTGAAAGTTAATGCTTTAACCGAAAGCTCGCGGAAAAGCTCGACACGTACTTCGATGCTGAAATTTTGATTGAAAAATATTAATATATAGGTAGCTATGGTATATTCTTTATGCGTTCCTTGTTAAATTTTTTATCTAATTAATATTGAAGTCTTGAATTCTTAAATTTAAAAAAATATAAAATATGAATTTTTATGCTTTAGATACACGACGCCGACGTATGAGCAATAAAAACTCCGGGAGCTTGAAAGGTGGTCCGCCTTCTTTAAATATTAATGAAATTTGCTTTACATCTAACATCATTCAATTTACAATATAATTTAAACAAATCTACTGCGTGTAAATATTTAATTTTTAAACATAAAATAAAATTAAAATATCCGTCCTAACTTACACGATTCAATGCAAATGAAGTTTGATCAAAAGTTTTAAAATCGGATTACCAGTTTCTACGTAAGGTAAACGAAATGCAGTTTTATAGGTAAATATAACGTGAACGTATATATATGTACATACATACACGCAGTACCTATACTACTCGACGTCGAATTTTCCAGTTTATCTTTTGCACATTTTTAACCAAGCTGTAAGGGAAAACTAATTTAACAAACCTATCATTTTCCGCACGAACTTGTTAGTTTTCCGACTGGAGCTGCATATTATCTCTATTTTCTGACTAAAAATCTCAAAAACTTTTCCATACGTAAAATAATTTTTCTGGTCTTCCAAAAACATTTATAAATAGAGACCGGATTTATATTATTTATAAATGTATTTTGTGTACGCAATCACAATAATTCAAGCATTTATATGAAAATGGTTATTATCTGTTTTAGAATCATAGGAAATCCGGTTATCACAATCAGTTAACAAAATTTACGAAAAACAATTAGGTAGGTACTTAATACACGAAAATAAAAGCTGTCTTTTTACAACTCTTAAATAAGGTTTTATAATAAACTATTCTAAGATAAATAATCTGAAATTAATTTTAGTACAGGCGAATGTAACTAGGAATCGAATAGGTCTAGAATGAATAAAATTTGTTAAATAGTTTTCAAGTTATCATGAAAGTGGTATTATGTACATACAGCATAAATATTTTAGTTTTTATTAAAATTTTATTTAAAAATTCCCTAATTGATCCAACTTTTAACCAACCTAAAAATCACCCTTGCTGGAATCGAGTTACGCTCAATTTTCATGTATCCGTTTGTACGTTTGTCCGATTATCCAAAAGCGCTCTCATTTTTCATTGGTCTAGGTCCTTTGACAATAACAATGACTAGAAAATTAACCAGGGTCCTGCGCTTGATAATGTTCATCCAATTTTTATAAGGTCATATATGTATTCCTTTAGTTGGTCATTGTTTATTTTGTTCAACAAGTCGCTGTCTGTGGGTGTTTTGTCGACAATTTGGGAACAATTATTTGTGGTACTAATCTTTAAGAAGGGCGATAGGTTTAATGTGTTAAATTATTGCTCAATTTTGATTCACTTTGTAATACCAAAGATATTTGAGAGCCTGGTACTCGATGCCATCTCTTCTATAATCTTTTAAATTCCACTCTTCCTGAACAGCATGGATTTATACGTGGAAAGTCTTTGTTAAGAAATCTCATGATATACGAGGACTATATTTTTAAGTGTTTTGAAGACCGTTTTCATGTTGATACCATTTGCAAAGATTTATATAAGGTTTTTGACAGATTTAATCATTCTATCCTGTTTTCTAACCAGGAAGCAATGAGTAGAAGTGGCTTTTTCTTATGTTGGCTTATTAACAATGTATCTGATGAAATACGGTTTGAAAAGATCAAGATGCAAATATTCCAGCCTATAGAAGTAATTTTTAGAGTACCGCAAGGATCCTATTGGGGTTCTTTTTATATTCTTTTTATCAACGATATCAGCGGAGTTGTGGGTTCGATATTTAATTTTTGCTGATGATTTAAAGATATTTTTTCGATAAAGTCGATTGAGAGTTCCGTTAAGATTCAGAGTGCTTTGGATGTGTTTCTAATTTTATGCAGTTATAATCAGTTTTTTCTTAATATATTAGTAAATGCTCCATAATTAGGTTTTATCTTTCAATATGCATTAGGGAGTGATGTTCTTCCATCGGATGACAGGGTGTGTGAATTGAGAGTAATTTTTGATGTTAAGCTAACGTTTAAGAGTCACATAGAACATATTTGTGCTAAAGCAATGAGAATGTTTGGCTTCGTACACAGAAACACCCGTGATTTTAAAAGCATTTTTACTCTAACGATTTTATATAGTACAACGTTAGTTAGATCGCTATTGGAGTATGCTTCTCCTATTTGGTCTTTTTTTTTATGCGGTGGATTCGAACCCTTTTGAGAAGGTTCGGGATAGGTTTTAGCAAATATTGGATATAGACTTGATTTGGAGAGTGATGTAAAAGTCAAAGAGATTGTACGAGCTCAATTGTGTTTATCAACTTTGCACAACCAAAGAGTTGTAGCAGATTTAACGTTTTTCTTTAAGATTGTAAATAGCTGTTACAATTGTGTTGAACTTCTGATAAAGTTGACTTCCAAGTTTTCCGGTGTGGAATTAGGTTTGGTTCCTTGGTTTTGTCGAATTTTCTTCTACTAACTATAGCTTCGTCGCACCCATGCAGGCACCAATGGAATGCAGGCATGCGTATAAGAGATTTTTAAGAAAGAGATTCTATGGTGACCAGTAATAATGCTGGGCCATGTTTTTGTTTTTTGTATGTTTTTGTATATATTTTCTTGTATGTATTTAAATTGTATTGTGTTTGTAGAATACTTACTATGTAGAAATGTAGTGCAAGTGGGTGTTTACCCATAATTAACGAATAAATGAATGGGTTGTGTAGGTTAGGGTGCCAATTGCTTGTAAATTGATATCCACTATAGGCATAGACGTTTTTTAAAGCTTTATCGGATTATAACCGGATCGTTGCCTTAATTTCGACGTAAAGTTTTAAATATTATCATAATGTTATAAGACACATATTTTTTATAACCGTCTTGTTGAACCCACACGTTGCTAAACTCCAATAATTGAACGAATAGAGGGCTGCGACTAAGCGATAATATTTTGGAACTGAACTAAACATTATGAAAATTGTATAATAATTACGTATAATCAGAAATTTGCAACTAAAAGTGATTACTTAATAGGTGAAATTATTTACTATGCTTGAATATTTCATGCAACTCCTGCGGTTTCTTAATGCTAATCATAAAACTAGCCAGCCTTTTCTTTCAAGAGTGGAGCAACTTTGCAACTTTTGTAATTAACTAACTAACTAAATAGAAATAAAAAGATTAAAAAACTTGTATACGCTTTTAAAAATATTTTAATTAGATTTACAATTTCATATATTTCTATAATAATTTTGAACGCAGTTGTAGTCTTTTACGACATTCCAAGTTACATAATATGATGAAAAAAGTAATATTTTTTAAATTCACTGAATTAAGCAAGAAATTTTTCATAATAATGATAATCGCAAGTAAAACGGCAGTAACTACTAATCATTCACCACCATGGCATCCCAATTAGCTTATCTTTCGCATAAACAACTCACTTGGTATCAGAGAACGCAGGCTGTTCGCTGATAATTGATACATTTGAAATGGGTATGATGTTGGTTTAATATGCAGAATTTAGTGGAGCATCCCTTGCCTACCAGTTCTCTACGAAACCTACATTTAGAGAATTATACTGCATGGACGTTTCCATATGTTACATTTGTATATAAAATTATTATAATTCGGTTTGCAAACACGATTTTAGATTGCCACTGCATCAAATATCTATATTTACTGACATATGTTGAATTATTTTATGTATGTACTTTAACATTTTATGTATAGGTTTTATTGCTTTTATGTATTCAAAAGGCAATCCACTCAAGTAAAATGTAACTTACAACTTCAATCTCGTTCAAATCTATTACCTCTAGTTTAGTTTATATTGGAAAACGTTCTAAAAATATTTAAACTATTTATTCTTAAAAATGTGGACTTGCACGACGGCGAGTAAAAACTGCCATACAACATTTTAAACAGAGAAAGGTGTGAACGCTAGTTTATCTTTCAATTTTTTTGTTGGATCTATCAAATGTTGAAAAGAAATGTTGAAATGATGTTTTAAAATTAATTTAGTAAATATTATTCGACTTACGAGGTTGGTTCGAGTAATAATAAGCGCCTACACAGTTCTCGGTGCTACCTGGTGAAAACGATATTATGGTTGCCCTACATATTGCCTTTTTGATGTAAATATGTATCTATTGCAAAGTGAAAGAATATATTGAAACGATACGATATGGAAACATATTTATTTTACCTTTGCAGTTTTCGTTTGAGCTGCATTGGTAAATAAAATCATCCAGCCTTACCTAAATTTTAGTAGGCACACCTTTACATTTCATAATGTTTGGAAAATTTTAATAAATTTGTACCTATTGAATATTTAGTGCTTAGCGACTTCATGAATATGTAGTGAGCTTTAAACATAATGAAAATAAAATTAAAAATTTTTTAAATATTATCTACCTACGACTGACGGAAAAAATTTTAAAAAGCGAACAATAATTCAACTGCCAGACCGAGATATTTTTAAAGCATATTTAAGCTTCTCATATTTTTATATTCAATATAATTTAACAGTAAATTTAGAATTTATATGAAATATTAATGAAAACTAGATAATAAAATTTAAGAGAAACTTTCGCTTTATATTGCAAGATCTGTAAATGCGCAATATATTTTCTATAATCATCTAATATCAGCGAGAAAATGAATTATGAAAATAATAAATAACAAGTATTACCCAACAGGGATGCCTAAAATGACCTCATCTTGGTTAAGTAGGGCTTCACGCTCTCTTCTTTGTAGTATCAATTCTGTGTCTATATAGAAATACTTGAAAAAGTACTTAGTTAGTTTTCTCTCTTAAATACTCGTTTATTAATTAACTTTTTCGTCATTTAAAATAAAATTGACACATCATTTTTTATAAAATTCGTTCAACCCACAGTTCAGCTGAATACACAAATGGGCGAATATCGAAATAAACTTCTTTCTTATTGATGAGGTAGAAAACTTTGTGGTTTTATTAATGTGCATTTTGTATAACAATACGTGCTCACTCTTTCGTTGTTCTGCTTAAAATTAATAAATAATAAATCAGATTTTGTAGGATTAATAATTTTATTGCCTTGAAAACACATTTAAAACGTAAAATGAAACACGTATTAATAATTTATGTCAATTAAAGTTGCTTTCGTTCCAACATCGATTATTTTCGACACTTAATTGGGTTATATGAAAGCTTTCCTTTGAGTCGCCCTTAAACATAGTGCGTAAAAGCTTTTCACAGACACCATAATTGATATTTGTCCAACAATGGAAAAGTAGACCGGTAGTTTGGCCGTCGTAACAGGGTCCACTGCTGGGATTGGGGCAGCTATTGCTGAAAAACTAATACAATTTGGAATAAAGCTAAGATTTTTTCTTTAACCTACAAGGGAAGCTTAATAATTTTATAGGTCTTTGGAATTGGTCGACGTTTAAATTTATTGGAACTACTACAACAAGCAAAGTTAACAACCGTTAACGCCAACTTTCATCCACTAAAGTGCGATTTAATAGACGAAGTGCAAAATTTTGAGTGGGTAACGTTTTAATAGATTGAAGTTACTTTAAGACAAATTTTTATTTGAGTAAATAATGCTGGTCTCTGTAACCCGTGAAAAAACTTCGACGTCGTTCTAACATTGTCTTTTTTATAAGAGAAACAATCAAGTTATTATAGACATCAGCGCTACTTAGTTAGATGTAAATTGCAATAAGAAATAGCAAAAATTAAAGTTGGTAATTTTACTCTATTGAATTTAAAATAAAATGTTTAGTTTATATTTTTACTCCTTACCAATACCGTACTCAATACCAGTTTAAAGCTATCAGATATAATGTATGTATGTAATAGTAAGTTTCGTAAGGAAGTAACTAATTGACTTAGTCCCTCCGAATATTCAGATAAGATAACAAATGAAGCATACTTTTCGTTTTGAATTTAAATATTTTTTCTTTTTTAGATTCAAGAGATTATTTTAAAACCACTTGGTGAATATTTGTAATAATAACAAACAAAACTTAACTTGTTATGCACAACTCGTATCAGGTTTCATGCAAGAAGTTTGATATTTAAATTTGTATCTGGTCAGGACGAATATTAATTATTATTAAAATCTTTAATTAAAATTTGTGTTCTCTTTCCTTCCTACTAAGTGATCATATTATTATTAATTTTATATTTTGATATCCTACTAATATAGAATTTAGTTGTATAAATTAATGTAAAATTTAGTTCTATATTAAAGTTTTAAGGTTACATTACAGCTTTGAAATTTTATATCTCTGTATATGTACAGCATAAAGTTTGTCTTGTATATAAACGAATAACTTTGTTATTTTATTGTAAAAGTTTTAAATTTAATTAAACATTAAAGCTTCACAAGGCTACGTGACAAATCAAATTGATTTCAAAATTTATTAGTGGTGCTATGGTTAAAAGTAACTTGGAACTATTTTGAACGTGCAAATTAAACTTATTGTTAACTAAAGTTTCTAAGGGTACGTGCTGAACTTTTTACGATTTATTATATAATGTAGGTACATAATATGTTGTCGAATTTTCTTTGCAAAAATATAATGTAAGTACCTATGTGAAGGTATAACTAAAATAACAAGGTTTAAAATGTTTAATGTGCTGTGTTTTCTTACATCTCTTTTGCATGTTTAGCAAGAATTTTTATCTTTTGGTAACTGTTACTTTAATTAAAGCTTCAAGAACAAAAAAATTTTAAGTTAAAATAAATTGAGATAAATATACATATTTTTATTGTAATATAATACCTATACTAAACTTGTAATTGTAAAACCAGTTCTTTTGCCACATCGTGTATCCTTATATTATGTCTTCCAAAAAAAAATTGAATAACGAAACTTATTAACAATCCATAATCACCAGTTTTATTCTACTAATAAATTTATCAGACGAATTTAAAATTACACGTTTTTTATTCTGTCGGATTATATCGGGAAATAACGAATTGAAAATTAATAAATTATTCAACCCCGTAAATATTTAATAATATCGCTGTTATACAAACCCGAAAAATATTTTGAAATGCCACTTTTAGTTGAGTTTTCTTCAACGATTGACGTAAATATGGATCAATGGATTGGATCCACTGCAATTGTTACAGGCGCAAGTTCCGGAATTGGGGCCGCAATAGCAAAGAGATTATTAGAAAATGGTGTAAACGTAAGACCTTAATTTATTATATTAGGAATTCTCAATATATTCTTAATTTTTTATAATATTAGGTCGTCGCAATAGGTAGACGCCTCGAATTGTTGGAAAAATTAAGCGAACACATAGCAGAAGACACCGCGAAGCTGTACCCGATTAAATGTGATGTAACTGATGAAAATCAAATTGAAGAAACAATGGAATGGGTTAAATCTAACGTTGGAGCCATTTCAATTTTGGTAAATAATGCTGGTATTTTTAACGGTTCTACAAATATTACAGGTATTAACGTACATTTTATTTTAATTAAAAAAGTTGTAAATAATTGTGTAATTTTAGAAGGAGATATTGATATATGGAAGCAAACAATTGCCACAAATTGCATCGCCTTATGTATTTTCACAAAGAAAGTTATTGAAATTATGAACGAAAATGATATAGATGGTGTAATTTTAAATATTGCCAGCATATCTGCTCGTTATGTGCCTCACATTCCCTTTGACATCAATTATCGAGTAAATATATATCCAGCATCCAAACATGCAGTTCTTGCTATTTCGAAATCGTTGAGATTAGAATTAAGAAACGCAAAATCAAAGATAAAAGTTTGCGTGAGTTGGCTAAATATAAAAAAAAATCTGATTAATTTTTGAATTATTTGTAGGTGCTAAGTCCAGGTATAACAATAACGGACGTTTTCCGAAACCATCCATCAGAAGATATGACGACATATGCAACTTTTCCGTACATGGTTCCCGATGATTGTGCAGATGCAACAATTTACATCTTAAGTACTCCACCGTCAGTACAGGTAAGTAATTTTTTAGCAAATGAGTTTTTAAAAATAAATTTTACTCAATGAGGTTATCGTTAAATAATGATAAAATTATAAGAACAACAAACTAATATTTTTTTACTAATAGCGAAGTGGCGTGTGTATGATTTACTACACACTCATTGAATAAATTTTATTTCTTTAAATTATAACAACATTAATTTAAGAAATCATATTTTTTTATCTTAAATTTAATTTTGGTTTTAGGTGGAAGAAATGATAATACGTCCAATTGGTGAATTTATATAAAAAAATAAATTTATGTATAAAACCTGTAAATTCTAGAAATGTGTGGAACACTCTTAGATCTTAAAATTATTCACCAACATAATATAATATTAATAAAATGCTAACATATATAGAACTAACCTTTTGGAGATAATATGGACATAATAATAATGGAAACAAACGTTAATGTACACAATGTCTACAAATATTATGTGTAGTCTTAGTTGTAGTCAAACTAAATAAGTTTTCAACATAAAAAAATTGAAAATATATTTGAGATTAAATGTTGTAATTGTAAAAATTTTGTTTAAATAAATAAAAAAAAATAAATAAAATGATTTCTTATAGAAAATTTAATCAAAATATTTTGTCTCCCATTATAAATCAAATTATCTTTTTATTTGAAATTTTTAACATCCTTTATTTCGTATTATTTTAGTGTATTATTTTCAGCACCATCAAATTTAGAGAAACTATATCATATGATATTCCGGAGTAGAATATTAGATTTTTATTTATTTTGTAGATTCTTTATTTTATGTAATGAATTTTAAAATAAAGTTAGGAAAAGTTAAATATTGTAGTACGAAATACACTAAAATTTTAACTTGATGAAGATCAAAGATTTTGTAAACCACTAAAAATTTCAGATTCCAGCTTGTGGATTGCGTTGTACCTAATAGGAAGAACCATCATCAGGAGATTGTAGGAAAATTCATTATATTAAAATATTTAATTTGAAATATATAAATAAGAACTTAAGTGGTGGTATAAATTAAAGCGGAATTAAATTTAATTAAATCCATAAGTTATTCCGCAAACAACAACCAAAGCTCTTGTAATGAATTTCTACAAACAGCGCTTTGGACAACATTCGAAACAATTTAGTTCTTGCCTTTGTCACACTTGATGAATCTGATGTGGTTCGATTTATCTTGGATTATCTTGCAATTAGAGCCTCTTAAGTTTCTTGAATTCCGCTTGTTGTCGTGATTAAATTATCAGCGTCGAAAACGCCACTAACGTTCTGTACTTTTGTTAATCCGTTAATTTATTTTTTTAGCTCTACTGCTTGCACGTCAACTTTTTATAGGGACAACAAACCGATTTTGTTTTAAATCCTTTTGGAGAAATTTTAAATAATACTACAGTGCCATTTTAAATTGCGTTTACATTTATTAGTGCACAAAGCAAAACTAATTTCTAATTTTCTATTACGAAAATAAATTAACTTTAATGGTTTTATATCGTGTGTAAAGAAAATTTGGTTAAATATTTATTACAAATATTTCCGCGGCTTCGTAATGATTTATATAACCGATTATTTTTATTGTTGTCCAAGTAATCAACATTTTTTTAGATTTGTTAAAGCTTTATTGTGAATCTACTATTAATGCGTAACAAAACAACAAATTAGATGGAAAAATTTATGGTGAACTATAACATATTCGTTCAAATTATGCTTCAAGTTTCCATTCATCTTCGGCGAGTTAACTATCAGCTGCTGCACGTGCAAGCGGCTAGCGATGAACTTCAAAATGAAAAGCGCAATTGAAAAACTTGAATATTCTTTGAACTATAAATTAGCAATAATTAATTTTGTAAATACAACCAAGTCGAATGTTTAATTATTAAAATAGTTGAAAGCAACCTATAAAACTTGGAAGTTGAATTAAATTTCCGATAAACGATTAATCTTATCGATAAGAAATAACCAATTTAACTTTTAGTTTACATGAAAATCGTGGAATTTCTTTCAAATATTAATTAATAAATATGAAAATAATACCTTCTTATTGTAATTCAACTTTTATTTTATACAATCTTGTCGCATCTATCACATAAATTTTCGTTTGGCAATAAACCTTTCTTTATCAAAATTTATCGCCGTGCATTTAGTTTTTACAATTTTTTATATTTGACAGCTTTTTCTTTTAAAAACAATCAATAATTGAATAAAATAAATGTTAAAGAAGCTTTTAAAAATTGATAATTTTACATTTAGCCTTTTTCACTTTTGAGCGCTCTTTTTTATGTCAGGTAATTATTTTTTATCAAACGAATTAAATCCAAAATCTTAAATTACAAAGTTTTAAACAGTTTTTTTAGTTAACTTCGGAGATAATCAAAGTGTGCGCTCGTCGCGACAATATCCGTCATCCTGAATGACTGTCAAATAAATAGACATCGACGCTTTGTCGAACTTGACAGGGCTCAAAAAGCTTTTAGATCTATCAAACTTTATAAGTTTAGCCGTAAAGTTGCTCCAATTTTACTGCTTTCAGCGATTTCTTTTAATTTTCTACTATTTTGAAAAAATAAATTTATCACGTTTTAACTTTTCCACCTAAAAACTCCAACATTTATAAATTGATAAAAGACTGATAGGTAAAACAGAAATGATTTAAAGGAAATGAAATAATTAATAAAAGTTATCGACCACTTGTAACTAATCGTTTTCGATAGCATTATCTGTAGTCCAGCTAATAAGACCACAAAAAGTCAAAACGGCAGCGCAAAGAATATATTAATTAGTCGGGGAGCTGCCTAATATATATTTATTATTAATTTAAACGTTATTAACTGAAAGTGGTAGGAAGTTTGCGTTACACCTTTCAAAAAATATTTACAAATATTTTTTTTGATGGACATTAAAAGAGCTTTAACTTCCTCAGATCAACTTTTGAACTTGAAAATCGTGGTTATAGAAACGCGCTTAACAATTATTTGAAGAATAAAAGCAAAATGTTGAGTAATTACATTATATTGCAAATGACTTGTTTGAAAGTATCCTAGTGTATTCTGTTCCATTTTTATTATAAAACAATTTTTAAAGTTATAATTGGCTATTGAGTTGATACGACAAAAATTATAGATGAAAGATCGATAAAGTATGCAGTAGTAAAAGTTTTGCTATGATTTTTAATTATTTAATTAACAAGTTAAAGTAACTGTATATTTAAAACTTTCATATATTTTATCCATCTTTTAGGATTATCAGTACTTGAACATAATTTCGGGTTACTTGGATTGATTCTATATCAAATGCCGTCAAAGTAGTACTAATATTAGATTTTTATGATTAATAATCACAGCTCACAGAAAAAGTACGGACAGAAATTGTAAACAGATCAAAATCGCATGTTAATTTATAATGAAAGAAAGAAAATCTATTTCGAGAAAAGGATTGAGAAAACTTCAAAAACTGTGTAGGATATTCATTGGACCAAGTTTATAAAAAAATATCAATAAAGTTAGGGATGCTATTACAATACTATGCCTTTATTTCAAATCAAAATGTTGAGCTTCAAATTAAATCAAATGGTTTACTTTTGTTTCAATAGATTATTCTCGAAGTTTACAACTACATTTCATTTTGAAAGTTAATCATAAAAATTGAAGTTTTTTTACGATAATTTGTTTATATGACCAACATGAGATCATTTTCTATAAAAAAAAAGATTCTATACAATAGCCAAGTGAAACTCTGTGAAACAAATTGAAAATAAAATAAATGGTATGTATCTGGTACAATGGTAGAGTATGAGACAAATAAGCCAAAAAATATGTACTTAGAACCTTCTTTTCACAGATAATTTAATTTTTTTAATATTGTTTTCTACTATTTTGGATATAGGATGAACAAAAAACAAATTATACCATAAAACTCTTATCCAAAATTTAGAGTAGTTGTCGACCTCTAGGCAGGGTAATCATATTTTAATATGTTATTCCTGACTTTTAACTATTACAACGAAAAGAAACAGTTTGCATCAATTTTACAAATTTTGATTTACCGCTTCACCTGGACTAACAATGTAATAAATGATTATTATATTACTCTATGAAGATTGGGATGAACCCCACTCATAAACAGTGTGAGGCACAACAAGAAAATTTAAATTTAGTCACCTCCAGGTATATCCTAATATACAGGCCACTGATGAATTCCTTGATTAAATTCTTAGCTGTGCTCTTTTCAATTTAATTTTATTTCTATTTGGTTATGAAGTTGATACTGCAGTAGACCAGCAGTGTGGTATAAAGCATAAATCGGTAGACTATAAAGAGAGAAATCTTGGTTATGATCCTCATTCATTGAACCATATTTTACTATATTGCTGTGATTTGAAGTACAAGATCGGTTTGTAGGCTGTGGCCAAGAAGACGTCAAGCTGACAGCACTTTATTATTATAATTTTGATATATTTAAGCTATTAGTTACTTTCATAAGCGTTTAACAATTTTTCCCCCATTTGATACTTTCTGGTGTAAGTTGTTAAAACACGCTAGGTCAAAATAAGTTATAATTTATCGTTTTTCTCATTTAAAATATGTTAAGAGCTAAATTACTTCTAATCTATAAATTATTTTTAAATTCCTTCTATAATTCAAACAAACTGACATTATTAAAAAATAATATTTGAGATCGTTTTGAAAATAAAACTAAATTATTTTGTACGTGAAAGTGGACAAAAATTAACATTGTAACGGGTAGTAATAAAAATAAATGGACGGTTTAATGTGGTGATTGTTATTTTTTAGTATACGTGCTCTTTAAATTTTTGGCAACTTTTCGAAACTGTTTCGCTTAATTTAAAATATGTGATTAGACACTTCATTTCTAATTTAATTTAAATTATTTAGCAAATTATTTAAAATAAAACACCCTTATAATTAGGTATAGAGATGCAGGAATTTTCTTTACAATTTCAATCATTCTTCTAAATTATTCTGGAAAACTCTCGATTTTTTTGAATTTCTCTAATTTTTTGAGAATATTGCATCATTGTAATAGAAAAAAGTTTTTTAAATCTATAAATTAAATAATCTACCGTTAAAATTTTTATATGCTACATATAGTATTTTAAACCTATAGCATTTTTAGTCAATAACTTTAGCTAAAAGTGAGTCTGGCCTTTGGCAGGTGAGAGCCCTCGACCTGATTGATGTCCAGAGGGTAGTACAATCGACAGATTGCCTACCCAACCCATACTTCCTATTACAAGGATAAGGGCAATGCAATTACTAACGATTGCTCTATCTGCAGTACAAAATTGAATAACTATCAAATTTATTTTTTGTATTCGTTTAAATCGTAATGGAGTAAACGAAATTTATAGAAACACGAAATCCATAATTAAGAATATATATTTAGGTCAAACTTTTCGTAGGTGACGTGGTAAATAATTTTGTTGCTTAGAACATCCCCAATAAAGTATTTTTACCGCTCATAAAATAGTCATTAGTTTAAATAGTTAAACGGTATATTTAGTTGGTTCTCTTATAACACGTCAGTTGAAATGTCTCATAGTTTGTTTGGTGATGTTGTGGAAGAGAATCTAAAAGAAATGGAACAGTGGATCGGAAGTTTGGCCGTTGTAACTGGAGCCGGTTTTGGCACGGGTTCTATTATTTCGCAAAAATTAGTTAAATCGGGAGTTATTGTATGAATATAGGGTTCGTTTTGATATGAAAATATTTAACGTACTTATTTGCAGGTTGTTGGTTTAGGGAAATGTTTGGAAGCTTTGCAAGAATTGGAAAGTGCTTTAGAGGGAGAAAATGGGACGTTTCATGCTAAACAATGCGATATAACTGTTGAAAGTGATATTTTTGAAACATTCAAATGGATCGAAAATACATTAGGCCCTATATCAATATTGATTAATAATGCAAGCATTTTGAAACCTACCAGTTTGAAAGGTAAATTTTAAACAATTAAATTTGATGATAAAGCTGTTCATTTATCTCAAATAATGGTTTAATTATTATTAGGTATAAATAATTAGAATCAATACAATACCCACTCTGTGTAGTTATGGTAAATGCAAATTTAATAGGCAGTAAATAGAAAATTTCTGTTAAACGCCCGATAGTAATGCATTATAGACACAACATTATATACCTAACTTCTATTACGTTTTTATTGCCTAAACATTTTTATTTTGCTGGGACTCTAGAGGTTTTGAAACTTTAGCTTCGCTGCTCTCGATACATCGAATTTTGCATACACCGCTAGCTAAATTTATTGATGTATGTAAATTCAATTTAAAATTTTTTTAAATTTTCTTACTTTAGATAACCATTTAAAATCATTTCTAATTTATTTAAAGCTTGTATTTGTTTGAAAATTTAAATTATTTTTGTTTTAGATGGAGATACCACAATGTGGAAGAAAACCTTCGATATTAACGTAATTGCCCTGTGCATTTGTACGCGAGAAGCATTAAATTCTATGAAAAGGAATGGAATAGATGGGCATGTTGTTCATATTGGAAGCATGGCTGGTTACGGTGTCCCCGACGTGGATAATCCCGAACCGATTTTTAATGTTTATCCTGCAACAAAGCATGCAGTCGTCGCTATTACTGAAACTCAGAGGAAGGAGTTAATAAGGATAAATTCAAAAATAAAAATTTCGGTTAGTTTTTCTCTTCCTTTCGATAAACTTTATTTTAAATTCTATTCTTTCAATCTCCCGTTTGAAAAAGCAAAAATAGTATAAAATTTTATCATTGCAATTCAAAAGATGGTTTTTCTATGTAAAAAATATGTTTGCAAATTGTGAGAACAATGGGCATTAGAATCCGGCCACAATAAAAATTTCTACTTTATGCCTTTGATTTGATAAAATTTAATTATTCAAGCTTCTTAAATATTCTAGCATCACGCAAACGTTTTTTGTTTTAGTGTGTTAGTCCTGGAATAACGTTATCCGACTTATATAACGAACATTCTCCTGAAATTGTACAACATTTACTAGATTTGCCCCAATTAAAACCTGAAGATGTTGCAAACGCAGTAATGTATATTTTAGGTACACCACCAGGAGTTCAGGTAACGTTACTAATTTTTCAGAAAATAAAAATTACTACAATTTTCCTAAAATTGTTTGTTAATAATGGTATTCCAGTTTCTACTTTTTCAAGATTTAATCTAACGTATTTGAGAGTATTTTTCCTTGTACTACTACGCTAGTCATTCCAAGATAGATTGCACATTTAATGTTGGTATCAATCATTGCTACTTTTAGGCAATGTATACGCTTTCAGCACATTTTATTTTTTAAATTACACTCAACATTTCTAAATTGTAATATGTAATTAGAATAACTTTAATTATGTTGATAATTACTTACATTATAGAGGATCTTTGACAAAAGCGCTCTCGGCTTTACAATAATTAAATAGAAACTTTTTCACCTACAAAATTTTGATTTTGACATTGCAATTTTTAGATTAGGTAACAATTATATTGTAGCCTCTTTTACAACCTACTCAATAAAAATTTAATTCGAATTTATAACCGATAGCACTTCCATAAAATGCACGTCTTATACAAATTTGTAAAAATAAACCGTACTTTCTGTTTTAGGTGCAGGATCTCATAATTAGAGCAGTTGGTGAAAAATTTTAGCATCTCAATTTAAAGGAAATATAATAGTTTACACTCTACACGATAGGTCACGTCTAGCTATATTAAATTAAATTTTATTATTAAAATTGTATTTGTCAATCAATATACGATATAAAAAGTTTGTTTAACTTTCAATTTAACTTGGCAGTCCATTTTCTGAAAATGTATTACCAGAACCTTTTATAACTTTCCTTATTTGAACATGGAGGAGAACTATCAGCAGAAACTAGTTTTTGCACCATTGTAATTTAGTAATTTGAGTAAGGAGTGAAATGTAAATTGAGTTTTCAAGTATTAGGATCATTTGATAGTGACCTTCTTTCAAAGAGCTTAATTTTTTAATTAAGATGAGAAAATGATTTTCTATAAGGTTCGTATTAATCTTAAAATTTTTTAATCTAATGAAAGATAATTACCAAAATTAATTAAAAAGTTACCTCTAAGTGTATTTTAATGTTTCACTTGCAATATTAAAGTACATCAACTTTATTTTAAGCTTATTTCGTTATCAAAGCGTAATAAACTAAGTTAATCTTAATGGATCTAACCAATTTTAGTTTAGCGGGATAGTGAAAATGCTTGCAGATTGGCTCTTATAACTTGTTGAAGTGTAAAGCATTTATATGTTAGCTCATAACGAGGAATGTCATAATACTCGTATTTAATCAAAATGTGTGCTAATTCAAGTTTGGGTTCAATTTTAAAGCTTTATTGTAGATAAACCGATCGATGTTGGTATTTGCTAAAAGAAATTCTTAAAAAGACGATACATTTTATATAGGTACTCGTACTTTGTTAAAATTATATAAATACATCTACTTACTACTACCAGATATAAAAAAAACTTTGCTTAACCTGCTTTGCTTTTTTTTTTAACCGCAACGTCAAAATATAATGATAACTTATTTACCGGTTAAATAAAATATTAATAATTAATTGTAAAAAGATGAAAATATCTTTTATTTCCAAGCCATTGCAGCTATTCCACATTGGTGGAGTTAGTTATACATATTGCCAAATGTATTGACAGAAAAATTACACTTTTTCCTAAGAAATTGTTTTTCCTAAATTAAAAGAATTCTCAAATATCAAAATATAACTGGGACTATAAAGATAAAAGCTAATAAATTCAAGCTGGTTGATTGCACAAGATTGCACAGTAGCCTGATAAAAAGGCAATTTTGTTTACTTTACAGCTGAAATATGAGCAAAAGTGATCCTTACATAATAACAGGAACCAAGCTATGACAATGTTGTTGCAAAGTTATCATGATTTGTAACAGGTGACTTACACTAATCCATCTGAATAATTGTTAACTAAAACATGAGGTCCTGTGATATTACTATTCACAATTTTCATTAAATAAAAATATTTTATTTTGTTCTTTTTTTTTTCTTTTTGTTCGAATGTTAATTTTGGATTATATTTTCAATTGTGGGAATTTTATCATCGACACTACCAGACTCAAACGCTAGAAACATTTATAGCCACTTATTGTATTAGAGTGCCGATGTGTAAAATGTAAAGAGATAGATACGAAACCAAAAGGGTGAGGAGGTTCTGCGAGGTTCGAAATAGTACTATCCAGGCCATATTCCGTATTGGGATTAGTATAATAGTAGGTATAATAAAAAAATTAGTTTACAATCAGCTATAATTTTTTAATTTGTAAATAAAATATTCTATCAATATAAAAATTTGAAAAAAAACATGGGCAAACGTTTAACCCTACCAAAGAATTGAGGCAATACTGTAGTTAAACTATTCAAAGCATAGTTACAGAATATGTATGTAGACCTTAAGCGATCCTGATAGTTAAATATGGCCAATGACGATTTTCAGATGGACTTCCAAAAAATGCAAGAAAATTCGACCAAAATTGAGCACTAGAGTGACGGAACAAAGGAAAGAATGATAGCCTATCATTTATGCGAATAGTGAAACCGCGTGTAGGGATATAAACTCAAAGTAGTGAATTAGTATTTATTGTTATCAAATTTTGCAACTAGGGAAATTACGAAGCTATATACATATTGCCTAACTGGAGAGGTTTTAATATACCAACCTACGCTAGCCACTTTTCAGTAAACAAATTTGATTAAAAATTAATTATCGTTAATTACAATTTGCATTACATACACATACCTATGTATGTATGAAAGGTTTAAATAAAAAATTAATTTGGTAAAATAATAATCTGTTGGATAAAATTTTGAAAGGCATTCGCAAATTTGATCATCATTAAGAAGCCAAAAGAAAAACTCCAAGTGTATGAAAGAAGTGAATTATAAATAGTTAAGTTGCTCAAGCACGTGCGATTTCTATCGTTCTATTTTCATCAAACTAATAAACTGAAACCGTGAGAAATCCCTTTATGAAACGCTTTTTGCGAGTTAAAATATTGATAGTTTATTGCTTATCCATTTTGGTGTCATAATTGCACTTTAGAGAGCTTATCGATTAACGCTCCCTATTCAAATCAGCTTCGAATTCCCCTACAGGAAGTACCATAAATTACATGTTCATAAAATGAGAAGTTATTCCACAGTTTTAAATTAAAAGTAATTTTATTAACCTGTGATTGATACTTGTAAAACTTGTAATTTTACGTGTGAACATTAAAACTAAAAGTTATTAATATATAAATTACTTCTCTCGTGCGCTTAAACTTTCTAACAATAAAATTTCAGTTAACGTCGTTGGGTAGGTAGGTACTATATTAAATATTGGTTTATCGATGCAGGATCAAGTTTCCGTTGTTAACTCCCGTTGGAGATGGAGGAGGTAATCTAAAACAATTTATTGAAACTTGCTTTGGTAAACCGACCCTAAGATGTAAACCTTTATGTTTTGTCCTTCTGAATCCAATGCCTAACAAAAATTCACTATGGATTACACAGTTTTCAATATAAATGAAAAAACTGCAAGCACTTGCGAGATGTTCTCGAATTTCCTTTTATGGTTTTCAGTTAGGGTGGTTACAAACTGATTGCTTTTATTTTTATATATTTTTTCTCTACGAGACAACTATTTGGCGTGATACCGTTTAAAATCTTGCAATAAATTGTAAATTAAATTCTTTATAAATTTGTATTTTAAATATTAAGCAATCTAATTTACTATAACCTACTATAGGTATTGAGAAAACCAATAAAATCATATTAATACGGTTTTGCTGGATATCCAACATTGGATTCTTATTTTTCAATATTCTCATCAGTTTTGCAATTTACAATATTTAAAACATTAATTGTACTTTTGCGGTTCCAAGTTCGATTAATTAAAATGTTACTCCATGTCACTTTATCGATTAACCATTTATATAACAGCAACCTTAATTTTTTAATTAATTTAAAATAGATTGTCGGTTATCCGTTATAATTTATTATTAGCCGATTTTCGAAATATTGAAAAATTTGCTTGGGTAAACAAATTGTATAAAAATTTGTGCTTAGTAGAGTTAACTTGAATGGCAAGGATTTAGTTTCTTTTGAACGCTAATCAAGTGAATAAACAAACTTCTAACTTCTACTACCTACGTTATTAAATTGGAGCTTTTTAATTTTTTAAATTGGCTAAAACCTACTTTTAATTACATCGGTCGCTATTATGTTAGATAACATGTTTTAAAAAAATTCAACTGAAGGACATAGAAATAGATTTTACAAAAAACTGTTTTAATAGTTTTAACTTGTAATAAAATGTAAAAGAGAAATACCATGACGGTGTTTAAAATAAATGAAGCTGGTTCTAAATGCGCATCTTGAAATGTTGTGGTCGTAACAATCTTGCCTTGGAGTAATCCTTGCAAGTGCGGAGCGAAACTGGTCGGAAGTAATTCTCTATGGGGACGACCACAAAATTTCGTCTTCAAACACTTTGGTGGCTCGACTTAATTTCACATCGACTTATTTCAACATCATATTAAATTTTCAAGTTTTTCAACCGACTAAATTGGATCAACTGATATTTTAAACAAGATTATTTTAACTAGAACACTAGAAGTTTGGTAAAAGAAGTGCCCAAAAAGGTTTTTAACTTAATTACTACTACTTCTGTGTCACTAAATCACTTCCTTAATTTGTATTCTGTATAAACTTCCAACTCACTTTTACTAGAACTTAATGCTCAAACGACACCAGTCTGGTTTACTCGAGGGTTGCAATTAAGATCCGGACATTGACCGAACTTTAGCTGGAATAGAAGAGGCTCTCCGTTAATCTACAAATTGTTTGGAAAAGGTCACTAAATGCGAGGACAGTCGATTAATTTATAATTCAGGATGCACTTGCACTAGTGGAAGTGTGCATTTTGATTTGAAGAAAAAACTTGTTATCGCATGAAAACCGAAGACCTACTATCGTCTCAATCTCCAAATGGACATGACGTTTGATGAAAGATCATTAAATTTAATAATTAAATTATCTGAAACTGTTGTTTTTTTTCAGTTTTATCATTAGTCAAAAGATGAAATTCATTTTTATTTGTTACATTATTATAGAACTGCAGTTGTAAATAACTCGATCTTGGAAAACTGAAAGTCTCGATATTTCACTGTATTTATGTGAAATGATAACATATATAATCAAACTACAATATTCTATATAAAGAAGTTAGAAAATTGTTGTAAATAAAAGAGTTGAACGTACGTTCGTTGAAAATTATTAAAAATGTTCTATAATGACTCAAAACCAGTGAATAATCCTAAAAACTTTAGAAAAAACTTTAGAAAAAAAAATAGAAATTATAGCTAGAATTTAGGATCAGTAAATAGTGCAGTAGTTAGTTTATATTATTATATAGCTTCCCCTTGGAAGTAAGACGTTATTGTTTAGAAGAATTGAAATGAACACTAATTCACTATACACACAATAGTTAAGCCTGTTCGAAACTCATCTTTATTGGAGAAAAAATAAGATCTCTTTTTGATTTATAAGGTACCTAATAATATATCATAAAAAGTGAAGATTTACTAACATATATAATCAAACTACAATATTCTATATAAAGAAGTTAGAAAATTGTTGTAAATAAAAGAGTTGAACGTACGTTCGTTGAAAATTATTAAAAATGTTCTATAATGACTCAAAACCAGTGAATAATCCTAAAAACTTTTCAAATTTCTATATCTTGCATCGTTTTTGAGTTATAAGGAAGAAATTGGTTCAGTCATACTCGAGCTCTCTAGTTTTAAGTTTTAACTATAATTAGAAACGTAAAGTTAACAAATTATACGTTATCAACAAAAATAATGTGTAGAATCGAAAATTGGTGGTCCGGTATGTTTACATGACAGCACTGGCACGTTCTCCCTCCTCATCTACTGCTCAGAAATTTCTTTTAAGTTTTACCACAATACTGGTACCCGGTTCCTTCCTAGCTTTTTATATACTACGTTTCTGATGTTACTGGTGTAAATATCACAAGTAGATTTTTTCACTAGAATCTGATGAACCACAATTTCTTATTAAAAATACAATATTAGTTGAAATTAATTATGAGATTTTAAGAAATTAATTAAAACTAAAAAAAAATATTATCAAATAACAGCCAAGTTCATCTATTAAAATCTTACAACAATCATAATAGAAAATAATCAATTCATTCATGAGAAATAAAAAAGATGGCTTCCGTTAGAATGGACCCTGTATACTAAACAGAAACGTAGTAATTCTAGGAACTAATAAAATTAAATTCCTTTGGTTTGTAGATTTCTTCATTCATTTGTCTGTGTCTAGCCGTCTAGCACAAAAAGGGGCGTGATCTATACATAAACACATAACCTGTAAAAATCTTATTATGACTGACTGTCACTGTCAGTTAAAAACGATTTTCTAACATTTAATTGGAAACTATCGATTAATTGAATACATTAACATATTCAATAAGTTTAATTTAATCGTAAAACGCGGTAAGTTGCTGTGTTTTAAAATATCGCTGTAAAGTCTTACATAAATTTTTAGGTAATCATTATGGTTGCCACAAACAAAAATTTACCAGAACCACCTAATTTACCTGAAGAAACTTTTACAACAAACGATGAAATCGTTCTACCACCCGATTCTGATAGCGACGAGGATGACGTAAATTACGGTGGTTATAATCTCCTGCATCTCTCATCACCTGATAATCCTGAAGAATCGAGTGAAAGTGAAGATGAAGATGCACACGAAGTTGTAACTTCGTCAACGAGTGGTAACGAAGTGTCGAGTACAAACCAAGAAGAGGTGATATCAAATCCACAACCTGTTCCAGCAGTTGACATAACAATGGACAGTAATAAGGTAGACGAAGTTAAACAGGCCATGGCAAACGTAGTTTTACCACTCACTTCTGTACCCGAGTGGGCTAAACATATACCAGAGGAAGAATGGACACAACACTTGATTAATAGAATAAATAATTTACAAAATAAATAAATAAATCTTTATTAATATTAATTAAAAATAAATTTTTCTTATCACTATTCATTGTTCCCCTTCACTTTCATCTTCCGAACTACTTTCATCGTCGGATACAATTAAATTTCCAAATGACTGTCTAACTTTTTGCTCCTAAAGAATTAACTTGTTAATTTATACAAATAAAGCAATTAAATTGTCCAACTTACTAATTTTGAGTAATATGACTTTGTTTCGGCTTCTAAAGACTCTGCTAGTGGTAAATAACTAACTTTAACATTTGAATCGGTTGGAGTTGTTCTAGTGGGATGATTTTTTGTTCTCAAGAGAAATGGAAGAATAGTAAGATCAACTGGCTGTTCCTTACTCAACATGTACTTAACGCATTTCTCCTCTGATGCTTGATTATTATGGTTCTTTATGTCCAATTGGCTCATGGATTTTTCAAGGTTTTCCATGTTTTTACGCTTTTCTACTTCTTTTTCTATACGATCATGTAGACGCTTAATCGCTTCGCCTTGATCTTGCAGTGAAGACAGTACTTTTCTATAAGTTTTAGTTACTAAATAAATAGAAAGTATGATAAAAAAAATTTTATTTACTGGTTTTTCAGGATAGCTTTCTGACGACTTAACATTTCATTTAACTCCACCAGAGAATGTTTTTCTACATTTACATTATGAGATTTACTCATTTTTAGTTTATTTAAGGCAAATTTGTAACAGAAACTGAAATAATAGAACAATGCGAGATACTACTTCCACAAACATGAGTGCGTTAGAACTACAACTTTTGACTTTTACAATGGTACATTGTAACTACAATTGTAACATTTGAACTAATGAATAAACTATACGGGGTGTCTGTAAAGTCTGTACAATATTCTACCAGCTAAAATAACAAAAATTAGACTATTGAATCAAATCAAATACATTACAATTAAACTTACTTTTATCTAAAAGTCTTTATTTGCATAAGCATAACTGTTTTCACATATTAAAAACTTAAATTTTCAAACAAAAGCTAACGATTTTGAACGAATGTTCAAAATAAAAGACTACCTTAAACTTTACTGTGTAAAACTTTTTGGTTGTTTTGGTTCAGCGATTCCAAAAATGTGGGTTTCTTAATACTTGAATATTTTAACTAATAAGTCAACATTTGAGGTGGCTAGCACAAGAGCGAATCAAGTCCACTTTTGTAATTTTTAGAGTTAATGGTTTCTAAACGTTCCAGTGCATAACTTACTTCAGTGCAAAAGTAGATCAAGTCACATTTTATTAATTTTTGTATATTATATTATCTAAGGTGACCAACCGTACTATATTATTGAGTTTTGTATTTCTTTTTTGTAAACCGCATTCCTTCCTAAAACCCTAATTCCCTTTGAATTCCTTTGTGCTTCTTTGTATGTACATTTATAGCAATGGGATCTCATTTTTTCAAAAAAAAGAGTATAGAAATTTAGGAAATAGTAAAACAAAGTCATTTGTTGTCCCAATGAAATTTTATTCGTACTTCTTGTGTACTCCATATATTATGTACAAAAAACGGCTGGTCATCTTATGATGACAAGCTTGTATGCTTTTCTTGTTGCCATGAGCATCATTAGAAACGCAAAGGAAGCATCCACCTGCTTCCCTGGCTCTTGGCTGTTCATATTTTCTTAGGCATTTAATACTTCACCAGAATAAATTTTTAAAATTTTCTAAAATTTTAGGTTTTAAATGATTACAACTCTTTTATAATAAATTTTTTTTGCCTTTCTTTGAAAATAGACGCCCATGCATGTTACCAATAATATCATATGTTGCAGTGTTGTACTGAATTAAATTTTGATAACTTTAAAAATCATTTATGGACTTGATTCACTTCTATTCTGACCATCCCATTTGTGATTATAGTGATGACAATAAGCATGAAAATGAGACTACAAAGCAAAACATAATATCCAAGTTTATTTGAAATAAAACCAAATAGATATATCAAAATAATTTATAGGGTTTACTAAACATAAAATTCAAATCCATAATTTTAAGATTATAAGCAAACTATTTTGATAGCTTACAGGTTTTACAACTTATGATTTTATTAATACAGTTATAATTAAAGTAATAATTTAATTTTATATGATAAAATTCAAAATTTTACATTATCCATTTGAACAATATTTCAGTTGACTTTCATGCATAATTTATAATTCATAATGCATAATTCTTACGAACAATAGCTAAATTAGTTTTGTATAAAATTTGGATAACATAAAAGTTTAATTTTATCCAAAAGTTTTTAGAAGTTAATAATATGTTTTATATAAAATTAAATCTAAATATATTTGCTATAATACTGAAAATCTGGAATTGAAATTTTATATTTAATAACACACAGAGTATGCGATATTATTTTATGTATCACGGTAGTCTGTCATGAACTCATGATTGGTAGTGCTAACAACTTTTACTTGAATAGGTGTTCAGTTGATGACAGATTTACGTAGACTGCTTTATTTCAACTAATACCTACGCATAAGTAAACTACACAAAATTTCTTAGCTCGGCCTTCCAGTGGGCATCCACACGCTATGGTAAAATTGATTTATCTGAACTATGAAATATGGGGACTAATCCACCCCGCCAATCGGATTTGTAATTCCCAGAAAGAGAAAGCAATATTCTACTTAGAATGTAAAAAGCTTAATGAATGAATTAATGAATACCTACTCATAAGTAGAAGGTTTGAATGTCGCATCCCATTGAGCAAATCCTTTATTTTTCTATACGTGAAAATTACAATTACAATTTCAGCTGGTGCAAATTTTAAAATTAAAATTTCAACCTATTTTGAAAACTCTGTGCGTTTTTAAAAAAATAAAATTTATATGAAAACAAATTAAATAAATATTTTGTGAGATCAATTTTCTCTCAAAATGGCTGAACTTTTGTTTTTATAATTCCATTATATTTATAATGAATAAAATCACTGGGATGATGTTTAGGCCTTCCCTTTGCTAATTTACGAATAGATCATTTTACATTCGAGATAAACTCTTAAAGCTTGATTGGAATTATTATTAGCTACTGTATAGGTACATCATTTACGTATATTTATTATTACTGACTTACAATGTGCAATGTCAAATTAACATGGAATCTTAACTGCTGTTATAATTTAATTTTTAAATTAAACATTAGCTTCAAAAGTACATAATATGACGACAGTAACAAATTTTCATTACTAAACTTTTTAAATTAGATTTCTCTACTTGGGTCGTCTTTATCCTATTTCGTGACTACTCATAATAATTCATATTTTCTTTCCTTAATTATAGGTATTGCTTACATCTTTAAATTTAAAAGAAATATTTTCTAATTTACGAATCGATACATATTGGCATATGTTTATTTCCGGCTAATCATTAGTATTGCTTGCTGCATATTTTAATTAAATACCTACATACTTTAGAGAGGATTAAAATAAGTATTTTATAATGCTTTTGTGAGCGACTATACGTATTCATAAAGCATTAATAATTGTAATAAAGATAACTTTTAATAGTGCCAGCAATCACTGAATTTTCTATAACACCAAGAAATTTACAATTTTAATAAAAAGAATATGAAAATTATAATTTTACGAATTCAGTCCTCTTTATATTTTAAGTATTATAATAAACATAAAAAAAAATTTAATTTCCAATATATTTCTCCTACTCTCCTGAAAAAAGTCAAATCCTTCTTATATTATTAAATATTACTATAAACTTATTTTTAGAAAGTAATTATAAACTTCGTTTATTTATTATTATTATTCTTTAAATTATTAATACGTTTATTTAAATTTTAGGTTGCAAATTTTAGAAAGCATATTATAATTTCAGTAAGAATTGGATATTTCACTGACGTATGAAAATAAAATAATTATTCATTTTAACTAATTATATTTTCACAAGTTACAAATCTTAAAATATTTTATTCCATACTTTAACAATAGATAATAAATAACTTGCACTTCCAGTAATATATTTCGTAGAGAATATTTTATAAATATTTAAAGTTATATAATAAACAAAATTTTCATTTTTTTAATTCCATGATCTTTATGATAACATAATAACAATCACAACAAAGTTTCCTTAAAATAAAAACTTTTCGGTGTGCTCCTTTTTATAGTGCGTAAAATAACATAATCTATTTTTTTAATATATTTTTCAGAATCCCATGTTTTCTTGAAAAGTCATAAATTTGTTTAATATAGTAAAATTGTTATGAAATGAGTATTTTTGAGACAGGATTTTATTAAGATTACTACAACGTCAAAAATATTTAGAAAAAAAGTAATTAAGAATAAGTATCGTTTATTGTGTTGTACTTATGCCTGCGAATCAGCTCGCCTCACCTATTACGCTATAACCACGGAAATACCATCTGTATAGGTACCAAAAATATTTTTAAGGAAGTGATAATAAGTTATCTACAACTAGACATGGTTATCTACAATAAACCATTATCAACAACAACATAATAACAAAATACAATAAAATGGCATACCAAATCAATGGATAGAAGAAGGTGGAAACATTAACAATAATTAATCTGAAAAATATATTTAAAATTCAGATATGTATTGTTTTGAAGATCTGCAAGTGTTGTGGCATATCTAATACATTAAAATTATCAACTTTTGTTCTTCTGTTTGTCTGTCTCACTAAAAACTCTAAAGATACATAAAATGTACAGAATTTCATGTCATTAATTTCTAGATAAACAAAATTATTTTTAGCATTTCGGTGTATACAACATCGCTTCCATCCTGAGATAGGGACATAAGAGATACAGAGGTAAGTATTGGAAATGAATAAATTAATTTAAAATTCCAATAATCTGGTGTGTCTCTGATAGAATAATCAGTTGACTTAGGTAACATTGTACTGCCTGAATAGATAGAGTATCTTATACAAAGTTTAAATTTTGTATGGAAAATTTTGGTTTAATTTGGTATAATAATAAAATTTGCCAAGTGAATTAATTATTAAAAAATCTCATATAATTTCGCAAATAAATACAAAATAATAAGCAAAAATCGAAAATATATTTTTAATCAAATAATATATAATAGCTCTTGGAATAGTGAGTTTACTATGTAAGTATATTTAATGCTTACCTACTTTTTGGAAATGGTATTATAATTGGGAAAAAAATGTAATCGACAATTAATTTTTTAATTTTCAAATTGTGTTACACAAAATTTGATTCATTTATTATAACAAAGCCTAATATAAAATATTATAATACACGGTTGTAAATACATCACAAATTGCTTTCTATGTACAATTTACCACATAATTTTAACTTATCTACTTAACATTTTAACACCAATTGCCACTATTTATAAAGCAACTATAAATTTATTACATTAAGTACAAATTAAAGCATTCAGAATTATACTTAAGCAGAACATAAGCTTATTGGAAAAACTGACCAAGTAAGGATTTTTGGTAATTTGAATTAATACGCCCAACTATGGCGGCTGGAGATCTACAAACTAAGGAAGTTCTCAAGTTCATTAGAAATTTTGACTCGGTTAGTTTTTTCAGAAAGCTTACAAAAAATAATTTTTCTTATTGTCCACAACACACTGATTATCGACAAAAAAAGAATTTCTTAATTATTTACAAGATAAATTATTATAATTTGAAAAAATATATTTACATTTCTAATTCTATTCAAATTTTAAACTTAACAATAACTGCCAATCTTTTATTGCGTGTATCTAAATTAAAATCTTCTAAGTTGGAAAACACATTTTCGTAATTCGCTGATATTTTGCTTATTACTAAAAAAAATTGCACAAAAGTATATATATTTTAAAAAAAGACACTTGCACACAAACCAGCTTGTTATGAATTTTTTTAAATTCAAATTTTTTAATAAAATAATGTTAAAAAATATTTGAATTTTAAAAAATTTAAAACAAATCGGTCTGTGTGCAAGTGTTCTTTTTAAACCTATATACTTTTGTGCAATTTCTTTTAGTAATAAGCAAAATATCAGCAAATTACAAAAGTATGTTTCCCGACTTGCAGGATTCTTCTTAAGAGTGAATGCAGAAAAACTTTTGGTTTAGCATTCAATTTCAAAAAAAATTTAATGCAAGTTAAGCGTGAATTGTTAACCAATTTCTTTCTACAAGACAACCTTTAAAGAATCCTGGAGAGTAAAAATGCATTTATTTCATTGTGAATGTTTTGGTTTTATTTAAAAATAGTTGAAAGATTAAATAATTAGCAATGCCAGTTCTAGGTTGGTGTATAGCAGAGTGCTAACATTCTACGCTTACCTAAACAGCAAGAAAAACCATTTTTAGTTTAATTTGAAACACTCTAGACAGCGATCATTTTATACCTTGTGTCCCATTATTTTAGAGTTAAATAATGATAATTGACTGCATAATGTATACGAACCAAATGTTGAAATTTAACTTTCAAAATTTTGAAAATTGCGCAAATATGCTAATCATTAATTTGATACGTATCCGTTTGCCTCAAAATAGTAGTCTTACAATTATTGGCAGGCAATACTAATCAAATTTTAGTATTTTTTTAAATCTAATTCAAACTATTTCACAAATTGTATAACAAGAATTACTATTAAGGTTATGAAATTTTAGAATAATTGGTAAAATTCATATCAAGTAGAAGTAATCATCCACTATCTTTAATATACATTTTATACATATTTTTAAATTTCGCTTTGTAACTACAATTTTGTGCTAGCTTAGACAATTTTAAGTACTCTCGACTTTAATAAGTGTAATTAAATTTAAATAAACAAGGTTTAATTTTTACAATAATTAAAATTGCAAATAATTTAGTAAATACTAACTATACAATTTAATTTAAAAATGCCTAGTAGTAAATATTATTTATACAAAGTGTTACAATAATATGGTGCATTTTATTTAATATTTTGACTTTAAATTTTTACGTGAAAGAAATACACATTTGAATTATATTAAACCTATAAGGTCGTGCTAAGGTATGCGTGAAATATATAGCATATATTTTTATAAAAAAGCAGCTTTTGAAAGGCTTTTAGTTTTATACTTACAAAGCACCAACTATAGAACATTTTTGATACCCTCAGCACTCCCCGTCAGTTATAATGAATCATATTATTTTATAAACTCTTTAATTAATTATCACAATTATTTACATACAAAAATAAATAATAGAGAGCTACTGGCCACTTGAAGAAAACTCAAAAGTTTAATTTTTTCAAAATCAAGCAGACAAGCAATTTTGTGTTGTTAAGCTGTTAATTTCGAATTGTTTACAAAAATCAAAAGTATATTTTGAGTTAGTTTTATTTCTACTTCCTGACTGAAAATTATTTTAAGATACGTTTTTTTTTCCTTTAAGGTATAAAACGTCTAGATGCGTTTATCAATTTTAATAGACTTATTTATTTAAAAAAAAATAATAGCAACGAAAGCAAATTAGTGCTTTTACCTAACGAACCAGTTCGTTTTTCTTCATAATTATAGCCCTAATTTTATCATCTACGATATTTAACAAAAAATACAAAAATTATTTCGTTTCAAATTTATTTAACGTAAATTCTGACTAGATTTGACTTGAACAAAAAATCATATAAAATTATCTGAATTTTAGTTCTATTTTCTATCTCTCCCTGTATAATCAATTATTATTATTTATAAAGTTTTACAATCTTTATTAAGAACTTTTTCTTTTTTAAAGTCATTTTTTAAGTTTTAAAGTAGGTACTAGTCAAAGTATATATTTTAAATATTCTAGATAATTAAAATATTATTGAATCTTGCATTATATTTCGGAAATTGATTAGCACTTCTTCAATGGCAGATGGTCCCTATTCTCGAAGATAGCTGCAGCACGTAATTTAGAAAATTTTAAATATTCTCATTTGCCAAATTTTAAACCGTTTTCAATAAACAAATAATAAATTAATATATCAATTATACTAATAGGTAACCATAATAATTATATAAATCTTAAAGATCCTCTCTCTTTCTCTCTCTTGCTCTCACAAAGTCACTAACGTTTTAAATATTTATAAAATGATCCTATGCGTCGAGTAAAAAATTTTTTAAGTAGTTAATTGCCACCTTTGAGATTCAATATTCGTGTTACACTTTTCTGCAGTGATGCCTTTGACGTCGCTATAACGTGAATCCAAACAAAGAGGAAGCCGTAAATGTTTCAATAAACCACCGGTCTCTACATATCTCCACTTTTGATTATCAGATCCATCACAAACGCGCATAATAACTTGTGCACCTTTGATGTATTTTTCAATTGATAAACATAATTCGTGATGTTTGATTAAACCGCCACTTGTCAAACCCCACTCTTGATTACCTCCCGTGTTATGGCACTGATACAATCCGACTGTACCCTCTAATAAATGTCCCATTGTATCTAAACAGTAAGTGCCTTGACGTAAAGATCCAAAATTGGTTGTCGTAGTATGCGGTATCGTCAGCTCCGGATAAACATTTTCCAAGTACCACTTAAACGACTTGCACTGAAGACTGTTCCGTAAATCGAGACGATCCTGTATGCTATTAATAAATTTATTGTAGTGGTAACAAAAAAGTTTCTAAATTTGAATATCTCCTTACCTTCCAAATGGCACATTGCGAGCTAAAGGCACCGAGGCGTAGTAAAAGTTTTTGTATTCGTCCATCCAAACTTCCGCTGCTCTTCGAGTATTCCTAGCAAAAACGTTACCACTGCCACCGGGAAACGAATAAGGATGTCTTTTCCTAAACACGTGTCCGACCTAAACAAAGCATTAATTATCATCAAGAGGCTTAAATTTAGTTAAAATTGTTGCTTACTCTGCTACAAGGAATAATTTCGAGACTCCCACCACATTGCCATACCCTAAAAGATATTTCTAAATTTTCCCCACCCCAAATGTCCATTTTCATATCGTATTTTCCTAATTTTTCGAAATACTTTTTATCTATCACAAATAATCCTCCTGCTATCATAGGCGTACGAATTGCTTGCGACGGATCGTGTTGTCGACTTTGTCTTTCCGCAGAACCTAAGTATTCCCATTTAAATACCAAATTCCAATCGAACCCTCCTCTTAAATCTGCAGAAGCTCCGATGTATTGGAAAGTATCCATGCTGATAACATCTATAACTGGACACACGACTCTTGTGGGATCCTACGAAAGTGTAAATTCTAAAATTATCGGTTAGAAATAAAATTTTAGAGTGCTTACCTCAGCCACTCTTTCTAATAACGGTTCTAGCCAATTAACATTACATTCGCAATGACTATCCAAGAATGTAAGTACATTCGCCGTTGCTGCATCAGCCCCACGAACTCGAGATCTCATTAAACCTTCTCGTTTTTCATTTCTTAATACCCGTACTTTTTGAATTTTTGCCAATTCTTCACCATCGGCAGCTTAAAGTGTAAAAAACGATTTCAAATTTTATTTTAATTATGTATTTAAATGTATTGACTAAATTAAATTCTTTGCAAATTTTTCTGTGTTTTTTAAATCAGTTTACGTTAATTTCCAAAGTGAATTGAATTAAATTTTCCCCATCTTCCATATTATACTCAATAATATAGTTTGAGTCATCAAAAATATCGTCAATTTTTAAAATCTAAATAAAATCTATGCATTCAGCAAGTTTTGTAGGTTTTTACTAAGCAAAAGCAAATAGCAAAGTTTGCTCAAATAGATCTACTTACGATTATCGCTAAAATCGTCTACCAGGATTATTTCCTTGATTAAATGTTCCGGGCTTCTGTTGAGGACGCTGAAATAATTTAAATTAATTACTTTTCCTGTTTACCTAAATTCTAAGATTCAATAGGTAAATTTTTTGTTAAATTATTATTTAACAAAGCGAGGTATCTAATGGAAGATAGGAAGATTGTAAAAACTAGAAATTGTCTTGTGCTTTTAAAAATCTATATTTCTTAAAAATAAATTCTCGTTTTTAAATCATAAATCAGAAATCACATTCCAATTTTGTTGTTAACGTACAAATGGCAACGAAACTAGAATTTAAATAAATTTTATAACAAACAAAATAGAAAAACATAGAAAATGAAGTACGATAAAATAATTCCAATAAAACAAATTTTTCATTATTAAAATCTCATATGGTACGAGTATTACATGTACAACATTAATAATAACACCGATAATAGAAGGCAAAATGGTCGGTCAAAAAATTATCAATTTATTAAATTATAGATACTATATTATGAAATGAATTAATAATTCGATACTAAAAGTCCATTAATCAACAGATGAAATAATTGCTAATGGCCATTTAACAAAATGGTTTTTAATTGTTCGGCGATTTATTGTTACCAATATTAGGTCATAAATTACCGTAATTATATTGTGTCCAAATACCACGGGATTATTAAATTTTAAAGAGATTAATAACTTTAAAAAACGTAAAAGACAAACACCTTTTTGTTATTAAAAAATTTTTTAATTAAAAAATCGATTTTTATGTAAACAAAAATGCTCGTAAATTGAATTATTTGAGCTTTTTTAAATGCGCATTGAGTTGTGCCAACATTTTTATACCATATCTTTATCTTTGACTGCTTTATTTCAATTTTGCCTTGTTTGGAAAACTATGTCAGTGTTTGGCAGCATTTCCTTATGTGTCTCATCGTTATATAAACAAATAAATAAATTTCAAAGAAAATTTTGTTCTATTTTTTTTTCTTGTATATACGGGGAGTATCACTAAAGAGATACAAAAAAATATCAGCTTTGAGCCTGATGCCTGTACGCATTTCAAAATATCAAAATCCTTTAAAATTCAAATTAAATTTAATTTCTAAAAGAAAATTTTGCTTATACATAGGTACACTTTCTGATTTAATATAAAACAAGCCTTTTACGTTTGTCATAAATTTAATTCATAGCCAATTGATAAAACGTTACATCGTTGTGGTTTTATCACATTATTGAACACATTTAAATTGCGTTGTGCAGGTTTTGAAATTTTAACGGCAAAATTTTGGTAAATATGTTTTTATTAATGCTGTAAAAATTAATTATTGCCGACTTACATAAAATTAACCCAACAAAGAGAAATATACTTATATTATCGAACATATCCGGCACTAAAAGTGTCTCAGAGTTCATACATGAAAAGAAACGGTTAGTAATACTATATGGCTCCCCGAAGAATATCAACCTTAGAAGTAAGGAAAAATCATAAAAGCTCTAAAAATTCGTTATCGTGATTAAATTTCATCGTTTAGAAACGACGATGGGAACTTGCACATTTTATTTTTTCAAAATTGACAAGTCAAGATTATAAAATAATAACTGTAAATTAAATTATCATAAAGAAATTCTCATAATTTTCTTACACTATAAAATTGGCCACCTCAGAAATCATTATTATCCAGGTTAGGAAAGTTCGAAATCAGAAAATCCAAAGAGTGATTAATTATAAAGGTAATAATTTTCTCAGTTTCGACCATACCATACACTTTCGTTCAAGTTAGCATGATATATAGAGTTAAGAAGAATCTTTTTCAATCTACATATTTACTTCTTCCTTTCACATGTCAACCGATATTGTAGCATAACCACTTTCTATTGCAGCATCTCTATATCCGTAAAAAAATAATCAAAAATTTGAAATAAATTATTTATCGAAAAGTTACGGCTGTAACAACTTTCGACAACTCCCACGCCAAGTTATTCGATTGTTTAATAATAATTAGAAGCAAAATAATTTTTAAATTAATCACAACTTGGATCACTTTTTCTTTATTTTGTCAGAAAACTTTTAATTAAAGCAGCTTTTGAGAAAATCGAGTTATGGTTTCGTATATTCGTTTTTGTTGAGAGGTTCAGTTTACACAAAAGTTGAGAAAATTAAATCTACATGAATATAGTTTTACCGTAATTCAAAGCTAATTTACATTTTAATTTATCACTCAAAGAAACTTTTAACTTACCTAACCACGGTTCTCAGCAACGTAGATCGGGCTTCATTATGAAACGTTATAATTACGCTGGTGGCTGCAAGGTTTCCATCAAAATGCTTTCGCTTACACCTGAAAAATAGAATTTTTACAGTAGTCGTAATAATACTTACAATTCAATTAATTGTTACTTAAAAAATTTAAAGAAATTTCCAACATGGCTTATTTAATTAAGAAACCTTAATGACTGCGCAATAACTTTTCTGATTTAATTTCGATCAAAAGACTCGAATTTGATTAAATTTTCGTAAGAAAATTAAATTGATGAAAATATCAACACAATGCTCAAGCATCTAATTCCCTAATTCGAATTTCGTTAATAACAGACCTAATACTTTGTTAAAACTTAAATTACTTTAAAACCTTTATCTAACTTGAACTCGGTCATGTAAAAGTAATGCCTTTTAAAATATGGACTTCTAACCATAAATTGGTTTTAGTTCATTAAGATTTAGAAGTTAACACGAATTAATTTAAATTAGAGGTTTTAAATATAATTTTATAACCAAATTTTTTGGAGATTTGCTTGTTATAATAAAATGTCAGAGCAAAGATGAAGGATTCTAAATAGATCCTCTAACAAATTACACGACCATCCTTGGCAAGTAAAGCATCCTAAATGCAGTCTTTTTATCGTTGGAAATCTTACAGCTAAGTAAGTCAATCTAAATCTTCTTTATATTACTAGACATCTCCTTCTTAACGACATTCTTAAATTTTCCGGTTTATAGTAACTGAAAGTTATTTCTAAAGCAGAAATATACGAGCACCCACGGATTTTTCTCGTCAAAATAGCAGGAAATCAACGAAAAACTAATAATTTTATAAACTTGTATTTCTGTAAGGCAGAAAGTTGCTATTCTTTTGTCAAAATTTCCTGGATCAAATTTTCCAGAATAGCAATTAAATGTGACAAAAATTTTAACAAAAAGTTCTCTTTAGGAAATAAAATTTAATAAAATATGAATAATGTATGTACCTACTACCTACTACAGATTTGCTACAAAGAAATTTAATTTTTTTTTAAATCGTGGATAAATAAGTCAATTTAGAGCTTCTGAAACTTTTTCGAGCATCTTGTAGGCAATTTAAAGAAATAAATATTAAATATCTTGCTTTCGCTATGTGAAAAACTTTATGCTCTACTAAATTTGCGCACCCCCGTTTAAGACTCGCCAAGTTAGAAGATAAGTTCCCATCTTGATAAATAAGGGATGAAGGGTAATTGTGTCAGTTACATATATGGGAATGGTCTGCATTGTACGAAAATGGTATGTTTTTGCAGACGTTTCAAATGTCCAAACCATTTACTTGTGATATAAAATGTTAATAAACAAGGAACGATTCCATCGTACTTATAAATAAGTAATATTACATACTTAAATTTATTTATTATATTACCTTACTTATATTTACCTTATTAATAAATAAAAAAAAATTAAATTAATTTTTGAATAATTTAATATATTTGCCACCACTTAATTTTTAATTGCATAGGAAGCAATTAACCTTAAACTTGACTTAAAAAGTAGAACACATCTAAAATCGTGAACTATAAATTGTATACGTGAAAGCAATAACTCGTAATTAACTAAAATTTGGATTTAATAACGTTAATTGTGACTTTCGATTATGCCTAATAGTTAATTTCGCACATCTTAATAATTACAAATTAAATTTTAAATATGTTTTCAAGCCTATAATTGACATGATCCTCTGAAACTTTTACTGTGAGCTCGTTCCGTTTTTAATTTATTAAGATTAGCAAAAATATTGAGCGTCCTGATCCTCGAACGAAACGAAAAATACTCAAATTTGAAATAAGGTTTTATCTATTAAACATATTTCTTTTAAATTCAGACATTTGCTTCACTTTTATTGTATTCGTAGTCCTCAAAGATCAGGTTGGAATCTAAAAATGTATGTTTTATTGAGGGCGTGTTTCGAGTATACAAGTTGAAAAGAGAATAGCAGTAATGTTAATAAATTTTGATTTTCTAAAATAAGAATAAAATAGTTGGAAGCAGCTTGCGTGCCATTGTAAGCTAGATAAATAATAAACTTAATTAATTCCATTAACACGTTATGTCAATTACTTTTTCTATTTATAAAAATAAATCTGCAGTTTACCACAAACTGGTGATTAAATTATCCTTAATTGATACTTACAGTTTATTATAATGCCAATTTTAAATTATACAAAATTAAATTTTTAGTTGAGTGAATTTTTCAATTTAAAAGAAACGGAATGTAAATGTTCATTTTAGTGATGATTTTGAACATCAGATGGTGTCACTGTACACCTGAACAAGATAAACTTGTTGAATCATATTTTAAAGTTATAATATATACTACGTCTTTTAATTTTCTAGGTTTCTGTTAGTCGTTTTTTTTTCAGAAAAGTTCAGTGAATGAAATAAAAACTTCCATATTATAAACTATAACATTTGATTCACCATTGTTTCTATTGATGTATTTGTAAACATTTTTGTATTATAACGCGTGTCATGGTTTATACACAAACATTTATATTAAGCCATATTCGGGATTTTTATTGTGTGGATTACAAGATAAACTCATACACACTTGGGCCACTTAATCGAGCCCTTTACACTACCTCAGATTTCACCACATCACATCGTGTGGATGTCCACTCAGAATTTCTGCTCTGTAGCTCAACCAGCGATCACATCACTCCAATGCTATGACTTTGTATTAAGCTAATTTAACTTTTATAACATAAAAAATATTTAATAAAATATTTTGAATGGAATTAAATTTTTTAATTTATTATTTTTGTTTGGTGTCAGATAAACATTTTAACTGAGTATTTTAAGAGTTATTTAATTTTTTATTATTATTTTTGAATAGAATTTAATAAAGACTCACTTATAATTTTGACGACTCAAACCTCGGATAAACTTTCAAGTTTTCACGGTGTGTCAGAAAACCGATACAAAAAGTTTGAAATACTTTTATTGTCAAGTGAAAAGGGACAAACTTTTTATAAAATAATATTTTAGACGTAAACGCAATAACTTGAAACATAAATTTTATGCGCGTAATAACCGTGGTACATTATTAATTAATATCAAAATATTCAAGCAAAACGTTAAGAGAAAAACCAGTTTTTTAAATGTTTGTGAAAATTTGTTAGAATAATCAAAATACTTTTTAATCCTTGAAGCTTCAATAGTATTTGTGCACCTGAAAATGTTGTGTGATTAAAAAGTTTGCCAAGCTGACGTCTGGAACCACAACCTCAAAGAAAGAAAATAAGACTAATAGTTTAACCTGAGGGAATTACTTAACCAAAGGATTTACTCTAAGAAAGCAGGATATTTGGAGGATCATAACCGCCTACGGAAGCAGCTATTTAGTATGAGCGGTCAACCACAACGTAGATACTGTATAAGTATTCAATACAACTTTTTTATTCTCATTTGTGAAGATCTCACCTAAATATTTGCATGCATGGAGAGAAAGTAAAACTTGATATAATTAACTCGTGGTTACTGATCCAACTGTTAATTTGATATTAATTTAAATAAAAATTACTACATCAACGCTACACTCGAGATTTTCCCAAGGAAATTATGGCAAATGTGCGTAAGCCAATTAAGCTCATAATTTAATTAAAAAATTACAATAAAACAATAATTAAATTAAATAATTATGTGGTTATGTGTTACGATGTTAATATAAATAGACTGTAAATGAAGTAGTGGTATACATGAAAATCAACTTGCATGGTTAATTTTATTTTCAATTACTGAATACTGGAAAATTTATTGCAAATTTTATAATTTTAATTAAATAGTTTTGGATAAAATTAAAAACATCGTGGAAATTTACGTGGTAATATCAGAATATTTAATGATATTATTTTGAATTCATTTAAAGTATTAATTAAGAGAAATATGTTTTGATAATCATCGTATTTTTTTTTATTTACTTTTTCTTCTAAACCTTTGTAATAAGTATTTTTGTGCAAATCAAATAATTTTATAACAATTTTTCAAATTTATTAAAATGTATTTTGTTTATGAAATTAACACAATTAAGTAGTTTAAATAATGTATTTGGTTTACAAAAAAAATTCCTTGTGTGAAATTTCTTCACTTTGAAAATAAGTTCTGCATAAACATCACTCAATTTTTTGTGCTGGGTGCCAGTAAAAAATTTACTTTACATATTATAACTTAAGCGCTTTTTGCATAACAAAGCAGTTTTCAAGTTTATTCAAAAAACTTTTAACCAAAATAATCGCAATCCGAGTATTAACTTTAGTGTATGAAAAAGAACATTACAAAGCATAGCGCAATTAACCTTGAAAGTATTGAATTTGATTTTCTTTTTATTGTCGTGCCTTTCGTTCCAAACACTTGAGAAAAAATTCAGGTAAGAGTTTTTCACAACAACATAAAAAGTTTGTCGGGATTCAGGATTGACTTGGAATAAATAAATATTTATGCGTATATTATCCACAATATGCGGTATAATTTTTGCTATCTGAATAGGTACCTACTATCTTGACGTTACTATAGAAGATGAGCTTGAACATGTTGACTGTTTACCGTATCGAATTAACCAACCAACCAAAATTTATTTTAAAAATATTCAAATTTTTTACAAAAAATAGCATTAAGGTAGTAAATATGAAATTGAAGTATCGAATCGCCAAGAAAAATTTCTTGTTGCGATTTATTAAGAGTTGTATAAAAATTTCCAAAAATAAATTCTGCTTAAACTTCTTGCAGAAACTGGTAGTTCGTACAGATAGTTTGATATAGTTATTTGATATATTGATATAGTTATTACAGTTTATTGTTATGAAAACAATCTTTCTTTTTTTATCTTAATTTTTACTACAGAAAAATTATATATTAATTATAATAAAAACATTGTTACAAACATTTTTTAGTTATAGAATCCTAAATACTTTGTATCTTATTTTATGAACCCATTAAATTTAATTAATTTTTACCGAAACTTTTAATAGTTTCCATAATACTCTTATACTTTTAGCCCAGGTTGTATATAATAAGTAGGTATACATAAAAACCTCAGAAATATTTTACTAAACCTATTTTTTTTTAGATTGATATGAGAGCTATTAGGATAGAACATTTAACATCTTACAAAGGTTTTAAAAGATAAATTGGAAACATTTAGAGCCATTATAAAAACTCCATGAAAATTGGAAGCCTTCGTGGCTTCAAAAGAAAATAATTTTTAAACTAAAAATAGTTTTATTATTATTGATGAATACGATAAAATTACTAGAAAGGCTTCCCATATTTACTTATCAATCTTAACTAATATAATATTATGTATATATGTTATGCATGTCAAGTCACGGTCTAAAGCATTTAATTTCCGTATTATGTTATATTATGGAAATGCGTGTGACTATTGTTTATAATGTTCAGTTTTCAAATAATTAAGTTATTTAAATTTCGAAGACAAATAAAAAATGCTTACATTGCGTTTCTCGTATCTGGAATATCTCTATTGCTCGGAAGACTGTCACTCGCTTCCTGATTAAAGCGATTTCGAATGTATGGGTCTTCTCCAACCCTTAAACCACCTCTTGAAATATAACCTGATTCATCAAAATAATTCCACGTGAGCCGACCGTCCGTGCTTTCGAAGCTTTGCAAAGCCATCGCCACTCCTGGACCCTGACCCGAATCATCACTGTATTGAGCCATCGTAACACCATCTTTCAATCTAAGAGCACGATTTTCAGCCTGAAATATAGAAAAACTTATTTAATGATATTGTCCATACTACAAAAATTTTAATAAATCATTTCCTTTTGTCAAACATTTCGAGTCAACATTTTTTTAATTGAAAGAACCCTTAACCGAAGGGCAAATTTATCTTTCGATGCAAGTTTTTTTCAAATAAGTGTGTGCAATAAAAATTATTCCTTCTCCAACAAATTTTATTAAACCTTCATCGTAAATTTAGTTCTCATTTATATTCCAATGTCATGAAATCTGCCAATAAAACCAGTTGTGACAACTTGGCATTCAAGTAACACTTCAGTTATTCCATTTTCCCGATATTATTTTCTTTTCGTTTTTGAAATAATCGGCTATTGTTGATTCTAAAGGCGCATAGCAGGTGTTATCGAATTCCAGATTTACTATTAAAATAATTTTTAATAAAAAATTACGATTTCCAATAAAGGCTCAAAATTATGCTACCCAAAATAAAAATTTGATTTTGCTACTACCGCACCGATAAAAAAGTTTAATTTAATTTATAAATTATTTCCGAGTGTGCATTCCATAACATATAGATGATATCTCTTTACATAAAGAATGTAAAAATGGGCCAACTTATTAGAATATCGGTATCACAAAAAGAACTTAAAAGACGCATACTTTACATAAGCAACGCAAAGTGCTCCGAGCTTTATAAAATTTTTATTTTAACAAACTTCAACAATGCCCCCAAAACGAATTTTAATTTTCAAACTTTATTAAAATTCGGTAAAAGCTTTGTAGTCTCAAAAGTTTGGTTTGTTTAAAACTCTCAATTCATTATGATTTGCAAAACAGAGTTTGGATTTATTTTAAGAAAAAATTAGTGTAATTACGCGTATTAAGAAATTGAGTTGAAAAAAAAAACATTTTAAAATTACGAGCATAATATGAAAACTAATTTTCCCTTTTTGAGTTTTTAACTAAAACGATCACTTATACAGGAATGTTTCATTTTCCATTATTGAACACCTCTTGCTTTAAAGTAGCAGATTGCTCAATACGTTTTAAAAGCAGGAAAGCAATTAATTTGAATATTTATTTTAAGCTTATTATGTAAATTTTGCATGCATATTTATAAAGTACCGCGAATAATTTTTATGTATAACCAAATATAAATTAATCGATTATAATATGTAATTACTTGAAATCTGCAACGATTTAATATTTTCTGGTTAATATACCTATCATTTTTTCTGATACCGAATGTTTGGTTTCGCTTTAAATGAACATTATTTACTCATTTACGGTAAAAAATGAAGCAAATTTTTAAAATTTCCAGGATCATAAATTTCCTAAATTGAAAAGTAAGCGCTCGCTATCTTTTTTATAAAATCACAAAAATAATGAAGTGGTCTAAAAAATGCCAACCAAAAGTTTTTCTAAACACTTCAAGGTGTTAAATGGTTGAAATTACAAAAAGCTCCTGAAAAACGAGTAAAAAATTTTGAAGAAATGCTGTTTATTTACTCGAATTAAGATTAAGCAGTTTTTTAATGAAAAAAAAAGAACTGAATAAAATTTGTTAAAATCCCGTTTGTACAGAAAATACTATACCACAACAGGAAAAACAATTTTAATAATCTTGTAAGGCTTTCGACATGCAACATTATTACTACCCCAAGAGGTGAAATCAATTCTGCGCCTCGGGGAATCGAACATAATAACTCGCCTAACATTCAACTTAATTTGAGTTTAAATGAAATCTAAGCTTTTATTAAGCATACAATTTTTTACTACTACTTCAACTTCGTTAGCAAGAAAATTTATCTCATCGGGAAGGCATCAATCGATAATTCTTTCTTCACTTCATTGAATTAGAAAGAAATAATTTTAGGGATTCCCTGGAACCGATAAGTAGATTGCTTTTTTGTTTTGTGTGTAAGATTCTTAAAATGTTATTTAACAAAGCCTAGTAGCCCACATTAACCATTTCACCTAATTGCTTACTTTCTTCTTAACATCGTTGTGCATCCATGCCTAGCCATAAAGTAATGCAAAAAAGTTAAGATAAATTAATTATATAATGCCTGAATAATTTACAAAGAAACTTAAAAAATTTAAGATTTAATTTAAACTTATAGGGAAACTAGATGGATAATAAAAAGATTTTCCGGTCCATTAAATTGACTATAAATATTTACGAGTAGCATAGAAACAAGTAAATACAATAAGAAATATTTCATAAAAAGAACTTAATTGAACAATGGATTACATAACAACAATATGAATAATAATGCTTTCATAACTTTAAGTTTTAATAAAAAGCAAAGTAACTAAGAACAAGAAATTTTAATAACGGAAACGTTTCGAACGTTACTTTCCGGTGACTTTTTGCATATTACCACAAACGAACGTTCATGATCATCTCTTTTAAATTAAGAAGAAACTAGGAAGAGAAAGTGAAACAATTTAAATTAAAGCGCCGTGAGATCGATCTGGAGTTAAAAATAAAAACTTAAACCCTTTCACTCAAACGAGTTAAAAAGTTTAGCAGAAGAGCATGCTTAATTGCATTTATAACTTGAAGCTTTATAAATTTATTACTAATTGTTAATCTTTTAACAATTAAGCACTTAATAAACAGTTGTATCTGAGTAGATATTATAATAAATTCTAATTGTTAATTTAATTTCCATATTCTTCGTGATAAAATAATGCTATATAATATTTAAAAAGATAATTGAAGCAATCAATCAACCTTTTTTTAATGCCACATATTATAGGAGCTAATGAATGGTTAATTTTTAACAAAAGCTAATTTTCACGTTGGTTATCCAAACTATCGTTGTTAAAAATACGTAAAGTCGGGGCGATTTAAAAAATTATGCAAATTCGTAAAATGTTATTTTAATTGTGTTTGCTTGGGACTCGAAACACAACACACGTTTGTGTGTGTACACAGTAACAAAATACAAAAATAACCTTTAAATGTTTTTCAAAACCACATTTAAAAGAAAAGAAAAACATGAGCTAATTATTTATTTAAATTAAAATAACAAGCCGCTATAATACCATTCGTGATGAAATAATTTAATAAAAGAAGCAACTAAATTTTTTTCAAGTTAAAGACATTTAACAGTTTATTAAGTTTCACGGTATTTTTCACTTTCAAATTGCACGACTTGCATAATTGAACTTAACTATGTGTAAATAAAGACGCCAAGAAAAAGTAAAAAAATCAGAAACTATAAAATACAAAAACCAATTTTTTAAAACTTTAGTTTGTGAAAAATTCACGAACCCTATCCTATCTCGAACGTTAAAAGTTGTGAAGATAAGAGGAGACAAATATGGAAGAAAAAGGTTCGACTAAACTAAAGAAAACTTCCATGTCATTTATCTTTCTAAAAAATGTTCAAGCGTAATTTTAAAACAGTTTAATCATTGGGTAGGATTAAAAAAGGACGTCGTGCTTAACCAAACCACTAAATGTAAATCATATGCTGCGAAAAGTTTCATTTTAGAGAAAAGGTTTCTACTATTTGTAATGTAAGAAAATGTAATTTTGTAAATAAATTTTCAAAATGTGCTCGTTATTTTAAAACGTGCAATTTTATTATAGGTACAATTTCAACTTTGTAAAATTATACTTTTTTATATTATTATTGTGCTATTTATTGAATGCGATTGATTGATTTGTGGAAATGTACTTACTATACTACGAACGTAGTTAGTTAGTTTGCAACCTAGAAAATTATACTTGAAAGATAATATTATGTAAAAAGCATAAATAAACAATGAATCGACAATAAAATTTCTTATTAATGGATTTTGTGCTTTGTTTGAATTAATCAATATCTGAGCCGTATAAAGCAATCGTGGGTACCATATTTACCTTCAAGAATTAACACAAATATTTGCTCTTTCAATTAAGTCACAGTTTGGTTCAAAATTTTGTGCTAAAGCCGCTCGAAGAGCTTTAAATAATAAAATTTTTCTTTTAGTTCGTGAAAGTAGTTTCATTAAATACTTAAAAGCTTAATGTACTGAGAGGTTGATTTATAAACTTCAGTCTAACTTTAAAGTACGTAAGATGATATAACTGTTGTGTAGAACACATACAATACTTGACTCTTAACAATTAATTATGTATACTAAAACAATGTTGATGTTAGAATAGGTACACATAGATAGGGTACGTTTAGACTGTACACATAAGTTAGTGTATCCTACATTAATTACTTTAATTAGTAGATCTAGCCCTTGACAAACAATTTTAACAAGCTGATGCTTATTAGCTTAAATTTCTACCAATTTGGTGATGGAAAACCCCAAATTGAATTAGAAATCTTGATCAAGGTGTGCGATTTAATTAAATCGGTGAACCATTACAATGTCAGCCAGAGACATTTTTTAATTCAAAAATAACAAACGTTTTATCGTATCGAGTGTAACATTTTGAAATGTGTTTACAGACGAGATAAAGCTCAACCCTACTAAGCTTCCTTCCATAAGGTTTAGGTAGCGTGATTTGGTTTACAGCTTCACAGCATAGCACAAGTACAGCACACGATCGCATTGTGTACATGGACATCCTCTTGAGAAGTTGTATTGATTTAAATATTCCTTCTAAAATAATCCTTCGCATTACAAGTATGTAATATGCTAAACAAAGCAGACCCTCTTTATTAACAAATGAATATGGAGTGTCTATATTTGCAGACTCTCTGTTATCTAAATCTAATGTTGACATGGGAAAGATGGCTCATTGTTCAACTAAGTTCCTAGGGTTATTTAAACTGACCGCAGTTCTAAATTGTAAATGATGTAAAACAAGAAAGGTAACACACGATTTTATAATAAGTGTGGAAATTATAATTCGTCCGGGAAGTTTTAAATCATGCAAATGTTTATTTTACAAAAGAACTACACTAAAAAATATTTTAAACAATTTATTTCGATTTGGTTATCCGTCTGGAATTCTTAAAAAGTTTTTTTTCTTTAATTTAAGAATCCTTAGTATTTTTGTATAAAAGAAAATATAAATTCGCTTTCAAATCACCAAATACATAAAACCTATTATAACCTTATTTGTTATTGATTTGGGCTTTATAAAAATTTGTAAGGTTGATGATCAAGATCAAAACGTTTTCTTCAAAGAATCAAATACCTTGTTGTTCTTTGCCAGTCGTTAAATTGAAATTTTATAAACCGAGTTTAATACAATCTCCTTTAACTTAATTTTAATCATGAACGCACTCAGAAACGAAACAACGACTACAATAAACGCTATTGATAACAAAATATGAGTAACCATAAATTTTTTTAAGAAAATTGATTTCGTCTTGATAACATATCGAAGATGAAACAGAAGCAATCGACTTAAAAGCATATATTCTAAAAGAAATTTTACCAAAAAAATAATACGAATTTTTATTGCTATACATCAAACAGAACATGATCTAAATATTTATATATTTCAACATTTTACTTTCTTTTCTATTTACGGAAGTTTATACAATCGTATTCGCTAGGGGTGTTATGATCCCGAAACCGAAAAAAAAGAAATTTTTAAATAAACTGTTTTAAAATTAAATAATTGTAATGAAATAAATTTTAATTTCTACCTTTGATCCTTCCATGGTTTCCGAAACTTGCTCGGAGTTGCTGACTGCTTCAAGGCTCTTACGTTTCTTAAACAATTGCTGAAAAGTTTCATTTTCTTAAAAATTGCAATTTTCTATAAACATTTATTCAAATAAGTGTGATAGATATTTTAGGTTATTGTGTTTTTAACATTTTATCGTAATTTCATTTATTTATCAACTAACATAAAGGTCGAAAAACTTTACTGGCACAGGTAATTCGTGAATAAATGCATACTGAATCCAAACAATTGCTATTAATAGTACCTACCAAATTCAGAAATTTAAATTAACCAAATTCGACATTATTTACCAAATACTCTTAACGTTAAAGGAGACACAAATAAGAAAAGCTATCAAACTGCATATTATTTTAGGGGGACTAGCGTTTTCTTCTTATAGAGTAGTATATTGTTTGGCTATGACATGAATTATGTATTTTTTATTAGACATTTATATTTAAATTCGAAAGAAAGTTTGCTATTTTTTCTTTTAAAATATGACAAATCTAAATTTAATAGAATCGTGTAGGTAGTAGGTACATAAAAACATTTTCAAAAGTAAATATAAAGAAAACGATAAAAAAATTCGTATAGCATTAGCAATGTATTTTCAATTTTGTTTCAACTGCTGTACTAACTGGCAAGAATTCCCCGTAAAAAATTTTATTTTAAAAAATAGCAAATCATTAAAACTTATTTAATTTAGAAAACAGAGCGGAAATTCCAGCTTGGAACATGGTTTCACGAAGCTTTCAACTTGGCTCTTCGGTGTATAGCTTTACGTGGCTGAACAAGCATTTTGTGTTTTATTTCGTACAATTTTTACACTATTACTATTAGAAACTAAATTAAAAGTGTCATGTCATAGCATAGTCGGAAACATAGCTTTAGGATGTTCTCGATCGATCTAATACTAAAAATGTTAAAAACTATTGAGATTAATATATAATAGAGAGTATGTATCTACGTTTTAAAGTACTTTTTACAGATTGATTTGTTAAGAAAACAGTATTTTTGTGCATTCATGTAAAATACTGTCGCAGTGTACGGTAGCACTACTTCGATTACCATCAATTTTACACGAGATGAAATAATAGTTACTTTTTTATTTTAACTTTATACCTACATCGTTTTTGTATGTAATTCGTTTGCATATTAATCTAATCTCGCGTGATTTCTGAACATCTCTAATGAAATAAAAAATACGTTCCTTGATAAAACAGATTTATTTATAACATAAACGTTTACTTGAAAAATAAATGTGTAAATATTTGTTAGATAGTTAAAATGTACTTCCTTTGTTATGAAAGTACATTAATATGGAAATCGGTAGAAGTTATACATATACATATAATATATTACGATACATACGGAAAGATAATGTGAATGTGTAAGATTCCACAAAAGATGCTAAATTAATTACAAATAATTCTCTAGAAAGTAAATTATAGTTTAACCAATTAACAGCCAAGAGCAATACTTTCAAATTACCATTAATTGATTTGCACGTTTAACAAGCAGGTATTTAAAAACTGAATACAGAAGAGCCATCAACAAAAAAATTGATTGATTTTTCCCATTGGAAAATTCTCACTTGTTTACATAAATTTACACTTTATTTTAACAATATTTTTGGAAAAAGTTTATCGCGGTCTAATAAAACTGTTTCAATTTGTTGTTGCCAGATTTATTACACTCATCCCGTTACTCTAATTAAAAAGACAATGGTGATACGGGAAATTGGAAAAATTTACAACGTTGTTGTTGAAAAGCTGTTACAGAAAAGTTTGTTGACCAAACAAAAATGAAAACACGGTTCGATCCTTAATATAATAAGGAGTAGCAGCGTTTAAAATTAAAATATTTAGATCGATAGTTTTACCGGAAAACAGATCACATTATGAGTTTGCTTATATGGCACATAAAAATGAAAATTAAATTTTTATTTCCTTTTTATTATGCCGTCAATAAAAATTGGTAATAAAATTTGTTTTATATGTAATTAAATTGATCAGTTTGGTATGTATATTAATTAATATTTTCTAATATAAGCATTAAAAACTTGCATCTTTACTGTAAGTATCTGCATCATGCATGATTTTGTGTTTTAGTTGAATTAAAGTACACTAATTACGTAAATTTTATACTTTTAAATGTTGAATTAATAATTATTACGAATTAAATTGTGAACAAACCATGAACGTTATGAAAAAATAATTGCCAAAATGAGCTATTCTGTTCATTTTCTCTAACCGTATCTGCAATAAAAGAAATAAGTTGCATTATGCAATCCAAAAGCGAATACGTAAGATATCTTTATTACTAAATGTCACTTAAATATTACAGTAGATGGTAATTTTATTTTTATTTAATTGGAGAGCATTTATTGCAACACCTCTTAATAAACCCCCTTTTTTTAATTGTTATGCATGGAATTCTTCTCATTCTGATTCCTTAATTTCAGGCTCATCTACTATATAAAATAATAAATAATGCCAACTTTCAACTGAAATGATCTAACAACATTTTATTACAAAATTAATTGACTTTCCATTAGGTTCAATACTTGGGATCCGTTCATTTAGCATAATTATTATTATTTTAAATTTAAAATACATAAATTAATTGCTTTAATTATGAGTTCACCTCGCTGTTGTTTTGATTCAGTGGGAGTACTTTTTATTAGTTCTTTATAATCAATCATATAATTAATCACATTAAACGTTAACTTGCAGCGGTGTTCTTAATAATTATCATCAAATAATTGAGGAGCAGACATTCTATATGCAGTTTGTCCAATGCAGAAAATACAAAGTGCAGTTTGTTCAATACATTTTTTAGCTGTTTTGCAAAACCGCCAATCGAATATTTGCTTCATTTATGGATACTTCATAGTGTAATTTACACTGTGTTATTGCAAAAATTACTTTTTTAATAACTTATCATTTAAACCTGTGGTAGTTTTACTGCTCTCGTGAAAATTTCAGAAAATGGACATACTGCATATAGAATGTCTGCTCCTCAATTGTACTATTACTATAATCACAGCGGTAATAAGAAAGTTAATTCGTAACAAGAGCTATCGAGTTAAAAATTTACATTAGACCACTAGAAGTTCACCGTAACCAATTTTTAGAGTAGGTACCAAAAATGTCATATAAAACTGCCTCCAGTTCTATTCTGGCATTCAAACATTCGCTGTACTACTCCGCAGGAGAACTAAAACTAAAATTTAAAATATAAAAAGAGTTTTCACTCTTTGGATTGCAAATAAAATTGGCTAAATAACAGGATTATCAGAAATAATTTGAAAATATTACAATTTATTAAAAACCACAAAATAGCCGGTTATTACAACTTACGAAATCACTCAAAACAGTTTTCTTTTAAATATAGTAGTACTTTGGAATTAATTTTATCGGCCTGTAATATTGATCAGTGCTAGTTAACCTACGCAAAATTTTAAATCTTAAATGACGTACATATCTTAAGTAAAATGTGTTAAAGTTTTACAACCTGAAAGTAAGAATTGGTAATTAATTAAATTGACAATATTTCACAAGACAAAAAATCTTACATTAATTTAAATTTCATCCACACATAAATAAATAATTTGTAATTAGTCAACCGAAATCGTTTTCTTTTCAAAACAAATTGGCAATTTTTCTCTTGGACACTTTAATCGCTTGATTTAAAACCAAAACTAATTAAACTGTCATAAAGATACGTTAAAGTTTTTGTAAAAGGCACCCTAGTTAAAAGACCTACAAACAAATTAACTTAATTTTCCAATTTATTTGTTTCTTCGACAGGTAATAAACAACATATATTTTTTGGTCATTTGTATTCTCTTCTGCAATATTCAAATATTCTACAAGGTGTGTCACACTGCTTACCCACTAATCCTTTTGTCTTACTTTAGGCGCCGTGTCACTTAGGTGACATAAATATTTGCTAATCGACCGATGCTTGCAATTATTCTTAAATTTTGTAATAGTGAAAGGAACTATGCAAAATCATCCGCTATGTAATTTTCATAAACTATAAATATGATGTCACTTTCGAATGCTTCAGAATTCAGAAGAGACTAATCGACATTTAAAGATCAGCCGATAACTTTGGCCTATGAAAATCGTTCAGATCATAATTTCGTAATTCATTTTTAAATTTAAAAGCAAACAGAACGCTGAAAAAGACAAAATTGTCCTTTTAATAATAATTATTTATAATTAGTAAAGCCAACAATGCAAATTATGTTTTAAAAGTGCTAAATTAACACCGTTTTCTTATCCTTACATTTTACATTTCAAAAATAGAATTTACACATTTTTATTTAAATTTATGATTTAAATTTTATCTATTGTTTCGTCGGGCGTAAAACTTGCTGCGGATGGATTAACAGACCTTTTAAATTTATCTGCCCTGCCAGTTCGTTCACTTTACAATAACATGAGGTCAGTGTTTCAAATTTGTTAGTTACAAAGCCTATTAGTTTCGATTAGCTTATTAACAAAACATTAACATTTTTAGGCTTAATCTCTCCAAATCTAGTTAATTAATCTTTGATAAAAAAAAAGTATGCAGATATAGGGAAATAAACACCTAAAAAGTAATACTATCAATTTCGATCTGCAAAATATTACTTCTCCAAAAAACTACTCATCGCGAAACACCTTGCTTTTGTCTCGTTAATTTCGATAGTCTTAAGGATTAAACCTCACTCGTAAACCCCTTACGGCGATTTGAAAAGTGCTTTCAGCTAATGTACTAAACTTATGAAGATTAAGTTTAATATGTTATTCCTTATGTCAAAAATTTATTTAGGTCGGAATTTTCTCCAAGTTTTATTAAAACTTCAAATAAAAATAATTACATTTGTTAAAAATAAATTGCGTTATTTTACACGACGTATAGTATATAGATGATCAAAATTTACAAGAAAGGAAGAAGAAACCATTGTTGATATACCTTTCAAATGTAATTTCCAGTGAGTTGAATAAGTAAATATTATACCAGGCTCATAGATATTCATTAAAGGTGATTAGAAGTTAATATAACAACCGACTGTTAGATAATTTCGTTGCACATAAATTCATTATTACACCGTAACGTGCCGAAGGTGTCTACCCATTTTAATTCATTTTATTTGAACTTTTACACGATTACTGTCTATCTGTGAGTAATCAGAATTAAAAGATATCAAATGGTTAATGAGCATAATAAAAGAAACTTGAAAAACATAGTACACTCATAGCCGCCGCGACCTTACACTAAAAGCGCTGCGAAAACCATAAAAAGTACAAAAAATTATATACCGGTATTTTCCTGTACTGTAATCTTTATGATATCAAGTTATTAATTTAAGCATTTAGATTTACCACTAATAGTGCAATAATTGTATTTATTTCTTTTCATAAAAAACAGTTGAAAAATAAATATATAAATAACTTTATGATTCCTTGCAGTAATCATTAAAACGGGTATCTCAAGTGGAAAGAGCGGAACAAGTAAGTATTTAACTATAACATACTAACGTAAAAATTACTATAAATACTTGAAAATTATCTTAGGTAATATAATAACAACGGCAAGTCTTTTTTCAGTGTAAATAATCAGTATTCAATTCTACTCAAATCGACTTCAAAAAAATTTTTTGCAATCTAAACGAATTGGTAACCGTTTGAGAAAATCCATTTGACTGAATAAACATCGATTTTATAAGTCGTGATTTATAAAGCTCCTGATGATTTCATAAAAAGTGTCTAAATACTAAAGTTTTAAAACAGGAAAAAAACCAAATATAGAAAAAATATATAGGATTGCATCAAAACAGTAGATACATAGGTTGGCAAGGAAAATTGCAGCAAATACATAACTGGCTTGAGATAATATGTATAACGAGAAGCACTTCATGAAAGACTTTTTATTGGAATAAATAAATTTTCCACAAGTGGTCACTGATAAGATAATAAGAAAAGTTAAATGTAATTTCCGAGACGTTCTTAAATTTAAAAAATTTTTGGTTCATAGGTAGTGTGTATTTATATCATTTTTTTTCGATATTAATCACTGACTATCTGAGTATAGGGCAATATCCATTATTGGATATTATAAAATACTCGTACCATTAATGATTAATTAAGTTTCTAGAAAACCATTAAAAAGTTTTCACTCTGCGCCACATGCGGGGCGAAAAGGAATATCTAATGGGACAAATTGAATACATAGTACAAAATGTAATAAAATTAATGTATTGTCTATTGAGTTTAAATAAATGAATACAAATAAATTGAAATTTTCAACCTTCCGAAAACAATGCATAATTAAGTAAATTACTAATAATTATTATCGTCAAATTAAATTTATGTTTTCCTTATCTTATTTCTTTTTTTAAGATTACGGCGCAATCATCCACTTCAAAAAAAAAGAAAATAATATTATGTTTGCGATATTCTTTCATAAATTCAAGTTTTATAAATCACATAAAAACTTTTACAAAGAAATGTTAACACTAATTAAGCATTAACATGTTTACATTTAAAAATTTAAAATATCTGAAGAAGACAACATATACCTATTGCTGAAAGCTTATCAAAAATTTTGAATATTATTGTGGTTAGGTACTTTGCTTGTTAATTTTTCACGTTAATTTTAAGTACCTGGATGTAAAGAACCTGAAGAGACCTGCAATTTATTACTAAAAATTTAAAAAAAATAATATAATTTTAGCAAAAAATTTATTGTTTCTTTGTTCAACAACTTGGAATTTATCATAATTCTTCTGCCTTAGTATTTTCCAAAATTCTACCAGTAATTGAAACATTCCGAGTTCTTTGTTGGATAAATCATTTTAACAGTGCATTGTCCATTCTTTTTAAAAGATTTTCTATTTTTGGGAAAGACTTTCTTCAGTTTCATTTATAAGTTTCACATTTAATTTATTTACAATTCTGAAAGATTTTCTTTCAACACTTTATTTTAGTTTATTGCATAGATGGTACTTACATTTACTAAAATAAAGTGTTGTAAAAATATTATATGAAAAAAATTCAACTTGTACACAACTTCAGGAATCGTGAACTAATGCTATGGATTAAATAAGTATTATAATATTTTCCAAGAAAATAAAATAAAATATAACCCAAGAAATCCTTTAATAATATTTCCATGATTGCTATATAGCTGAGTTCTACTGTAATTTCAATTTTTATTAAAATTAATCTTGCCCGAAAACTAAAAAATTGTTAAAATAACACAAAACCTAAAGATAGGGCATAGTCTTTTTAATAATTTTTTTTACTTTCTTTATCGAACACAATAAATCAATACTTACTTGCACCAAACTGAATACATACAACCTCCAGACAAGCGCAGCTTTATAGTTTAATACAAATTTTTAATTCAGGTTAAAATTCAACCAGAAATTTCACTTATAACCAACCTTAACCTATTGAAAGCGATTTCAAGGTCTATAAGTTGTTCATTCTTAAAATTTATAGTATTAATATATGTATAAATTCATCTTTAAATTGCAAAACTGCAGTATAACTTAAATTGGAAATCCATTTTTTTTTAATTTTTAAATATGTATAAAAGTATTCATTGACATTAATGTTTTAGAAACATCGTTTCATGTTTAGAAACTTGCACTCAAATATAAATTTAAACTTGTGGTACATAACATCTGAGATCTATCTTATTTTAATTTTCGCTCAATATTAATGAAAATTTAAGATTTGAAAGTACCTTTTCGCTAGTAACAGCTAATAGCTACCGGTTTAGCTAACTTCAAGTTTTGATACCAAACTTCTTCATTGAAACCTCTCATATTAATCGTTTCATTATTAATTGAGCTTAAATTTTGTAAAGTTTCGATATCTACAAGTTTAGCTATTTTGTTGCCGTCTTAGATGTGAGCTTAGTGAAAATTATAGATAACAATCAATCAAGGATAGTATGAAATTGTGATATAATAAAGTTAAAACCATATAACCAAGTTATAACGCAATTTAGTAGGAGCATTACAAATTACAGTCGAACTGCAAAGTTTATACTTACCAACAAACATCATAAACTCAAACTTCAACTAAGAATTATTGTGAGAAAGTACTTCTAAATATAAAACTAAACACTAGATTCTAAATTACTTTTTCTTTATTATATTATTAAAATTAAAAAAATATTATTAAAGTAACATTTATACACTACCACTCGGCGGCGTTATTCCTTTCTTAAAACATAAATTTGGAAATGTTAACAAAAATAAAAATTCCAGATTCAAAAGAGAAAAAACAAAAATGATAAGGAACCATTAACATTTCAATTTAATCAAAGGATGATAATTTAATAAATTAATTATTGCGGTATTAAGCCATAATTATAGACCTTTCACTTACGAAATTAATTTTCTTTGGTTCAAAACATGTAACATGAGCATCCCACAACATACATCAATTTTCTAAATTTATTCTTGAAAGAAAATGTAGTAGTAATAAATTGCTGTTATAATCAATAATTAATTATATCGAGTTAATAAATTAGAGTCTATTCATATTAGGATTATGTTGGAATTATCTCAAGATACAAAATAATAAAATGTGCGTACTAAATTTTAATAAACTCAAATTAATTAAATTAATTACTGTATTTAGTAAGTGGATTGTCCGCATTAGAAAGTTTATTTCTCAATTTGCTTTGTAAAATAATGTAAAGCATCTCTCCTAAATTTTGGTTATTTGATTCCAATACTTGAACATTTTTATTTTATCGAATAAACGATGAGTTTTCTCAATGTTGTAGGCGTTTTTTACCATACAAATTTATTGCAATCCTTTTTTATAGATATTAGAACGAATCGGTTACTGTGACAAATTTAGAAAATTTGTCGAAAAAATTATTCTCATATCAAAGTCGATTTGTTACATTATTCTTATAAAATAAATTTTTCAAATAATATATGAAAAAATATTAAGAGCTTTATTTGTATGCCAAGTGCCTACTAATATTATATAATTTTTAATAATAAGATATTGATATATCAATATCATAATCATGATATTATATCATTATTTACAATAGATAATCATTTTTTTGATTTGAGGTAATAATAAAATTTTCAAAATTAAAAAAAGAATCAGTTAAACATAACTTTAGGGCCAAGATTAAATCTTCTTTTTTTTCAACTGAAAACTATTGTGTATTTGTGCGTGAAAAAAGTCAAGATTTCCAGCATATAAGCATAAATAATTTCCAATTGGAAAACAATTTTTAGAATTTAAAGTAACCATAGCTTTTTACAAAATGATTTCCGTAAGTTTTATCATTAATTAGAAGAGTAAATCAGGTCCCTAAAGTTTGAACGAGACATTCGATTACACCCTGTAGATGTTGGAAACTTTTATATTAAATTGTAGTTTGTTTTGCAAAATTTTCTCAACAATTTTAAACTAAAATTTAAATACTTGGTTGGCACGCAAATGGTTAAAATATTTTGTGTTCGTATCACCAACTCTGGGAAAACACTCCTGCTCAGTTAAAAAAAAATGAGATAAAATAAATTCTTCCCTTTTCAATCAGATTTTACTTGATCGATAGAACATCCCTTTTAAAATATGAAGTTAAAATTTTTCGAGAAACGTGGCATTAAAATTTGGTATTTTAATAGGAAACGGTTAACATTGATTTTCCCCTATTGAAAATTGTAACGGCAATAAACACGGTCGTTAGCGACACGCCTGTATTACTGAAATGACATTATTTGACAGTAATACAGTTTTATGTTGTAAAATTTTTCATTTTTGCGAGACCTGCTTTTAATTCACTTTAAAAATATCGATTAAATTCGTGTAAACCAAGTTATGAAAATGAGAACAAAGTTTTGGCTCATCGACTGACATTAAAAATCAAAAGTAGATATCTAATTTTAAAATTTATAATGAGCCATCCACGTAACTATTTGAGAAGATGTAATTTATTAAATAGTAGTCAAGGTCGTTTAGTGGAATTCCGGGTCATCTTACTTTCACTACGTTCATATTATGAAGGTATGACGAGGCAATTTACTAAACGATAAATTTATTTTAAGAATGCAAAACTAAAATTTAAAGTTTTTAAAAAAATTCTGGAAAGAAAAGCAGGCAGTTTCAAAAATTTTACAGTAAATGTGTATCATAAGAACGCCAGGATAATCGGGTGCTATACCAAAGGTTTAAAAAATCAAAAATTTTAAATCCCATTTCTGAATGTAATTTTGTAATTTTACTTTAAAAATCAAAATTTCCTGATATTGCAAAGACACTTCTTCTATAAATTTGCTATTATAACAATAAACATTTATTGTTGTATTTTAAAAAATACATAAACTTGAGTAAATATTGGCAGAAATAGAAGGGTCTTCACATTATCAGAAAATTTTGATTTTTAATTTGTCATGCTCTGCGCAAAAAATTTTACCATCAATTTTATCGAATAGGTAATTTTACTTTGTTTTACCTCCTGTTTACTATAACATTCGTTCAGTTTTTCATATTTAAATTTTTTGATATCTGAAACTGAAATTGAAGTAATGTTTACAAAATTTTATTTTGTAAATTATTATTAATATGTATCAATTATTCCTTATTTCCGTTATAAATCGTGAACTTGAACTTTTCAAATTTGATATATTTCTAGATGTATTGCTAATTTCACTTTTCTTTTACTTTCTATTGAAAATATGTATAATAAACACATACCTACGTTTTAGAAATGAAAGTGAAATTGAAACTCGATAAACAAGAGTAGAAAAATGTTGCTTATTTGAAAGTAAATCCACGTCGAAATAAAATTCATCGACATCGGAACCAGCTCAATGTGCTCCGTAGTTATCCAGCTTAGCTCAGATTTTCCATCTTAATCTATAAAAGTTTAAAAATATTTTTATTTTTTTTTTATCACCAAAATTTAACTTGTTAGTCTTATAAATGAAAATTTAATTTAAAGGAAAAAGTTTCTGTGCTTCGACAGCAACGTCGAGCTAATGTAACACACTCGAATTATCCTTCTACAGGAAAATTGCATTACAAAAAAAGGAGCTCTGGTGCGTAAAATTCTAATTGTGTTATATCAAATGAATTGTGCTTGCGGAAAAGTACAAATTAGTAGTTCGAACATCCACAAAATTCCTTTTTTCCTCGAATTTTCAACAAACTAGAAAATGCAAAACTGGAAATCATTTGAGGTGTTCTCTTTTTTATCGTTTAGAAGAAACTCGGGCGATTGTATGACAGATTAGCGTCATTTTTCACTCTTGACGAATAAAGAACTTTTAAAAAAATACGATGGCTGAAAACAGACGGTTGTCATGCCTTTCATTGGAAGTAATTTTGTATTACGAAAATATCCAGAACAATAAAATTCTTTTAATGGTTTTTCTCTCAAGGGATTATTTTCTTATAAGCACTTAATTTCTCTTCATTTTCGATTATAAATCTGTCACATAAAAATTTGAAAGTTTTCAAAAACAGGAATTAAAAATCTCATTTTCAGGTTCCGACAGTTAATATATTATAATAAATAATAGTTATTATGTATGCTTTGATCGCGGTAACGACTATATGCAATTATTGTGATCACTAAATGATAAATATCTGCTAAATTAAACAGTCATATACATAGCATAAATGCCACATCAAATCGAAGCTCAATAATAAAAATTTAATTTCATTAAATCACAGTAATTAACCAAGTCAAATGTATTTATTAGAAATTCTAATTAATTCAGTTTTGAAAGTGTTCTTTAAAATTACATAAATTTTTTATAACATTCCGTTCCTTGTTCCTAAAGTAGGCTCTAATTACAATTTTGAAAATAAAAGCTTTTTAATTTTATTTAAATTCCAAATTCGCATTATCATTAAGCTTTCTTGAAATAAATAAATAAATGTAACAAATTTTTACTTAAAAGGCAAGGGACATAATTTATTCATCGATTAGAAATTCAAAATAAAGATTAGTCGACCGTTAAATTGCGTGCTTTCTTTCTTTTAAAAAATTGGTAAATAAACATTTTAAATGCTCAAAAATTTAATAATATTAATATCCCAATTAACTAAAAATGTTACATTAAACTGGATTATATTCTTTGCACATTTTACCTAATTGATGGTAATTTGCAGCTATTATAATGGGTGATATGAATAAAACTCAGCATGAAGTACGTATATAGGTAGTCTCAAAATTTTGAATTAAATACCTCAGATTATACAAACAAAATTTATAAGTAGATGCTCAGGGTGAGTAGGTATTCTTATTATAAAAGTATCTACTTATATGCTTATATACTTATTTTTGATTTTTGATTTTTATTTTACATTTACATACATTTTACCCAAATAGTACAAAGTTGCACACATTACTCAATTTTATAAAATATGCAGTTAATAGATTTTCCTCGTTTTCCTCGATTATTATTATGATAGTCAATGTCAATTAATCGGATTCGGTATTGTCGAAATTCCACAGTATTTTGAAAATATTTAGATCTTCGTTATCGTCAAAAAAAGTGGCCGAAGATCTACTACTTTTTTAATATGTAAGTAAAGAAAATATTAATTTTTAAATGCATTCAGAATTTAACTCAAAAATAATCATAATATTAAAAATAAGAAAAATTGTAAAAGTTAGGCTATTGCTCATGTGATTTATGCATGTGATCGATCGTATTTAAGATATCTCTCATTGACGGTTTTCTTTGTGAGTTTGAACAGTATAATACTTCCTCAGTTTAACTTAAGATTTAGGACTGCGTTGTATTGTTTATTTAACCAACTTCAATACAATTTTGCGTTTTTTTCAACTAAGTTTTGAATAGAAACGTGACACTTTATCTACCTGACCATATTTATAAAAACCACTTAACATTTCAGAATTTGAGTAGGGACTTACTTAAAAAAAAAAATTAAAACAAATTAAATTATAACATGGATATACTTAGTGAGAAAGAAACGTAAAGTGACAGGTATAGAAAGTTTGATAAACCTGATATAATATAATATAGGTTATGCCATTTGTGCCATTTGTACATATTAAACGTGTTCTTCAAACATGTCTGTATAACCTAATGAAAAACCCATATTGATTGATTATTCACATTTAAAGATCTTGATTAAATATCAGCAAGGCATTAGATTTTGAATCAGAAAAACCTACAATACTTTGCCCGATAAACTCCTTCTGAGTTTCTTTAAAACGAAAAGGGAAGCATATTTTTCTAAAAATGCATTATCCTGGTTTGTATGAGCTTCTCGATTAATTTTTGATGGATAACATGAACTTGTAGTTCTATTTAGCTTGTTCGTTAATTTAATTTTAGTTTTAATAAATGTATAAAAATTTAAGGATGTCCCACATTATTTAAAAAACATCATCTTTTTTCAATTACCCGTTCTTAATGACCACTTTCATTTTGTTAAATGTTTTGTTGTTGCAGTTTTTTTTTAAACTGAAATAAGAATACCGACAACAAGACGAATCTAGCTTTAAATGCACAACCATTTTTTGTTAACTAAACGTCACGCCAAATAAAAATTAACAAAAATAAAACTAAACTGCGATTGAACGTAATATACAATTTAAAAAATACCGAAAAATTTATGGGTAACCACCGACCGACGTATACATACATACATAGCATAAACGATCGAGAAACTAAAGCTCTAAAAGCTCTCCAGGAAGTCCTATAACGACAATTGATAAACATTGACTTTACAACTCCCAAGTTCAGAGTTATTCCAAAAATTTTTCTATAGAGAACGTGAAAAACGTTTATCGAGAGAATTAATTTATTATTACTGCAACAAACCAGGTGAATCGGCAAGAACTATAGTGAATAAAATCGATCGATAAATTTAAAAAAATCAACTTCACGACTTTAAAATAGCTGCTATAGTGTTTTAGTGCGCATCGCATCCACTTGAACGTAAATTAAATTTATAATTAGATTACTTGTACAATTAATTAAAATCGGGAGCTTTGTAAAATAACGGTCAAGTTCAAGTAAATAGCCAAAAGGGACACGTTTAATCCCACGAAAAGCTTTTTCAACACATTGGTGGTGGTAACTTAAGTTGTTAACCCGTAATCAATTAGTTTTCGATTGGAATTAAATTATGTGATAAAATTAAATAAAAGTTACATTAAACGAGAAAATTAAAAACGAGGTTGAAGTACTTGGATCAAATGCCAAAACTTTTTTTCATGAACGCCGTCAGCTGTCACCAAACATTTTCCTTTCAAGTTAAAATTACTTTTAACACTAAAGCACTTTGTCTTTAACTTTTTATAACTTGTTTTTTACCACAGGGTGAAACAGAATAAATTGGATTTTTAAAATCTTAATTTATATGTAAACCGTTTGTGAATCCGTATTTAGAAAAAAGGACCGAAATCCTCAGCAAAGTTGCGTAATTTGCAATGAAATTCTACTTGGTTTTCATCCTTTTTCTTAACGCCCCACAGCAAAATAAAATTTGTTTTGTTGACATCGCGAGTTTATGAAATATCAATCGAGTTGAAAGTTATGCGATAGCAAAACTGATTGTGAGTGGAAATGGATTGTAAAAATTTAATGGCGCGAATTTAATTTTCAAAGTTACGTTTATAATTAAGAATGTATTGTTACACTAAACACTCTTGGTAATTAATTTAGCACGGTTTTGTGCACCATTTCAAATACTTTATAATTTATTACCACCTTTAGCAATTTAATGATTTTTTAACTAACTCAAAATTAGAATTGAAAAAAATGGTTAATAGATACTAAAATTTGTACAATGTTGTAGTTGTAATAATAAACTTATTAACAATAAAATGCCGATAGTAAAATTTTGCTCAAAATATATGTTTTTATCTTGTTTTTATCTGTTATTGAAATTAATAACAAATAAAATTTTAAAATATTGAAATTGAATTAAAAAATAATTTTCTAAAATTGATCTAATTTTGATAAAAGTAATTGATAATATTTTGAAATTTTATTTATTATTAAAATTTTGGTGATTAAGGTAAATGAAGTTTTTATATTACAAACTAATAAAACAATTTTCTGTAGGAATGTATTAATAGATAAATTAAATTTTCGAAGAATTTCATATCTCGTTAGTGTTAAAACAATGTTATCCTGAAAATTTTCTTGATTACGTCGACATCGTAGATGTTGCCTTCAGTTAACGTTGTTCAATTGGAAATAAATCTTACTTGACATCTTACTTAGGTACCTATAAATAATATGATAAAATTTTAATTAATAGCCGATAGATAAGTTATAGAAAAGTATTATAATATTATAGAACACTGATTATTATAATATTAAGGTATTTTTGCATAAAATAATGAAAAAAGTAGGAAATTACAAAAGTATGACTTTACATGTTATTAAAAACCGTTGTTGTTAACCGAAAACCGTGGTACTTTACAAGTAGGTGCTTTTCTTATTGTTGTTTAAGAATTGAATTTTACTTCGGCCTCTAGTCCTCTATATCACTAATGTAACTAAGTAGTACGCCCTTGTAAGTACTCGTAAGCCACTGTATTTAAAGATAATAAAAAATTTTATTAGTCTATGATGTCACCTTTCCTCTCTCCGCTGCTTATAACGTTGTTCATTGTTCTTTCAGTGCTCGTAAGTGCAGGTTAGTTAATAACAGTAAGTAAAATTAACAATCTTTTGTAGGAAAATTTTTAGCAATGGGAAAGAGAAAAAATAAAGACCGTTCGCGTAGTCCTAGTGACGAAGTTTCCAATCGGAAATTATATAAACGTCTCAAAAAATTAGAAACGGAATTAAAAAGGCGAGAAGACCGACGCCATAATTCAGTGCCATATAGTACGCATGAATATGGCAATAGGTTTAGACGAGAGAGTACGACACGTACTTCTCCGTCTAAATCGTCATATTACAGATCTAGGTCACGCAGCATTACTAGTTATTCAAATGACCGTGATCGTAGTGAACAAACAGGTAGGGAGTGCAACCCGAGCGGTTCACACCTATCTGGTTCACAAACCCCGCCGTTCCATGAACAGCAAACAGAACCGCTGATTATTAATACGGCACCGGAACTTGAAGACGAAATTTTAAAAATTTTAGGGGAAGATCCGGAACAAAGCGACAGCACCAAGTCAGAACTACATATAGCAATAACATCTAGATGGGCTAAGATTCTGACGACCGGAATTTTAGAAGAAGAAAGATTAAAATTAAAAGACAAATACCCAATTCCGGAAAATTTAAAATTATTAAATCCCCCAGAAGTTAACCCAGAACTATTAGGTACCCTCCAGGCTCACCACAAAAAACGTGATTCTTGCTACGTTGATTTTCAAGATCAACTAGCTAAAGGAATTGCGGCGCTGGGAGAAGCGTTAAATCTTTTATTAGAGAGTAAGGAGGACCTTCCAATACAATTAAAAGAAAAGCTTTTAAACCCTATATGGGACTCTGGTCGATTGTTAACAAACTTATTTAACGGCATGACTCAGGTAAGGCGTACTTTAGTAGCGCAGGTTCTAACCAAACAAATAAAAGAAGTAACCGATAGTACAGCTCCGGGAGAATTTCTTTTCGGTGCTGAACTCGGAGAAAAGATTAAACAAGCAAAAATGCTAGACAAGGCAACCAAAGAGCTTATGCCATCTACACCTAAACAGTATAAAAAGGCTGCTACTACTAAAACAAATTTAACAACAGGGGGGGGAGGTAAAAGGCAAGCCTATACGAGCTACCATGCGGGAAACTACCCACGCCCGGCTCGTCGAAGGGAAACGAGACCGTTCAGAGGGCAATATCGTCCCTTGAAGGAACAACAGTATGTTCCCAGGAGGAGAATTTAAGCGAGGTAAGTCGAATATTATCACATGCTGGGAGACTGAAATTTTTCTTTCACAATTGGCTAAGATTAACATCAAATTCAATTATTCTGTCCTGGGTTCAAGGGTACAAAATACCTTTTGCCAAACAACCAATACAACGGTTTATACCGACGCCAAATATGCTTTCTCAAAAAGAGAGTAGTCAATTGAAAAACTCAATTACAGAATTATTGGCCCAGGGGGCAATTGAAAAATGTACGACTCATGTAAATAATGAGTTCATATCGAGATTTTTTCTAGCAAACAAACCAAATGGTAAGAAAAGGTTCATTCTCAACCTCAAAGCACTAAACAAATCAATTATAACACCACATTTTAAATTTGAGGATTATAGAACTGCCTTAAGACTCATTCAAAAAGACACATATATGTGCTCTATTGACCTAAAAGACGCATATTTCTTGATCTCAGTACACAGATCTCACAAAAAATACCTTCGTTTTGTCTTTAATAATACAATTTATCAGTTCTGTTGCCTTCCTTTCGGTTTGGCATCAGCTCCATTTACATTTACCAAACTAACTAAACCTATTATTAAGAAACTTAGGGAAGAAGGTATTATCTGCCTAAACTATTTAGACGATTTTCTAATTTTTGGAGAATCAGAATCAGTCTGCGCAACAAACACCTCCCAAGCAGTGAAACTTTTAAAATCCTTGGGTTTCATCATTAACAAGGAAAAAAGTTCCTTGACGCCTCAAAAACAACAGAAATTTTTAGGTTTTCTCCTTAATAGCGAAAACATGTCGATAAGCTTACCACTAGACAAAAAACTAAAAATTAAGAGCTTAATATCAATCTATCAACATAAAAAACATTGCAGCATTCGCGAATGGGCAAAATTTATAGGAATCTTAATAGCAGCCTGTCCGGCCATAAAGTACGGATGGCTATATACAAAAATTTTTGAAAGGGAAAAAATATCCAATCTATTTACGAATAACATGAACTACGATGCTATAATGTTACTTTCAAATAGAATTCTACCAGATTTATTGTGGTGGGGTCAGAATATTTTGACATCTTACAATAACATTAGGCAGGACCGGTTCACTATAGAAATTTTCACAGACGCATCTCTTTCTGGTTGGGGGGCTTATTCAGGTCCCAAAGCCACTTGTGGCTGGTGGAATGAATCAGAGGCTAACCAACACATCAATTTCCTGGAATTGAAAGCCATATTATTCGGATTGAGATGCTTTTCTAGAGATCTGAGGGATTGCAACGTTTTAATTAGAAGTGACAATACAACTGCCTTATCATATATTAACAGAATGGGTAGTGCACGGCACGCAAATCTTCACGATCTTGCTAGAAAGATCTGGAGATGGAGCGAAACGAGAAACATTTTCTTAGTAGCCTCTTATGTTACTTCTAAGAACAACTATATTGCGGACCGGGAATCTCGCCGCCTTCCCCCTGAGACGGAATGGTCATTATGTCCATCTGCCTTTCAGGAAATTTGTGAACATTTCGGAAAACCAGACATAGATCTATTTGCCTCATATGCAAATAACAAGTGCAAAAGATACATATCTTTTCTTCCAGATCCTAGCTCAATCGCGGTAGACGCTTTCACTCTAAATTGGAGAGAACTAAACTTCTATGCTTTTCCTCCTTTTTCACTGGTACTAAGAACAATACAAAAATTAATACAAGATAAAGCCCAAGGTATTATAGTAGTACCACTCTGGCCCTCACAACCTTGGTTTCCGTTGTTTCAAAAACTAAAACTAGGGGAACACATTACCTTCAAACCTAGTAACCAATTATTATCTTCTCCTTTTAGACAAATACACCCACTAAGGAAGGAACTTACCCTGGTTGCCGCTGTTTTATCAGCAAAGCTCTCGAAATGAAAAGGGTTCCAGCTTGTGCCATTGAGACCATGATTATGTCACTATCGCCGTCTACATTAAAACAGTACGACACGACATTTAAGCTATGGTGGGATTACTGCAACGGAGCAGGAGTGTCCTTTTTCGAGGCGGGACCGGAAGAAGTAATGGTGTTCTTGCAGGACATTTTCAATAAAGGAAACCAGCAATATGGAACTTTCAACTCTCATAGATCTGCCCTTGCCCTAGTTTTAAGAGCAGACCTAAAAGAGGATGAAAGATTGAAGAGATTCCTAAAAGGCATAGCCGTTTTGAGGCCACCAAGACCAAGGTACAATAATACATGGGATACTCAACCACTGCTGCAGTACCTATCTACACTTTTTCCGTATAACAGTATTACAAATAAACTTCTCTCGCTTAAGCTAGCTTCCTTGCTAGTCCTTATCACTGGACAGAGAATTCAAACTATTTCTCTAATAAAAGTTGATAACATTAAGGAAACCCCAGATGGATTTCAAATTTTTATAACCGATAGAATCAAAACATCAGGGATAAACAAGACACAACCATGCCTTCAAATACCTTTTTATGAAGACAATCCAAGACTGTGTGTTGCCTCTCTTCTGAAGGAATACATGAGAAGAACTATAGACCACAGAACGGCAAACATTCAACAATTATTCATAACTCTGAAACCACCATTCACACACGCGTCGAAAAACACAATCAGCAGGTGGGTAAAAGAAACGTTAAAGTTAGCAGGAATAGATACAAACAAATTTAAACCACACTCAACTCGACATGCGTCGAACTCGATGGCATTCAGGCGCGGTTTATCATTAGACATAATATGTAAAACGGCAGGGTGGTCTGAAAATGGTACCACATTTGCTAGGTTTTACAACCGACCAGTGGTTGACCCACAAATTTTCGCAAGAACGATATTACAAGGTACATGAAAAAATACAACAGATCCTAGACTGTTCTACTAAAAATTTGGTAAAGTTTCTTATAAACTTAACAGTACTTATATAAACTAAATATTATACTATATTACTTCTATACGTTCAAATAAAATAAACTTTTCAGTTATGATAATTCAATAGGAATATTAATTATGGGTTATTAATAAATAACATACAACGATAAAATCACCAAATGCATACTTCACGATTAATTATTCTTTAAACATCTACTTAGTTACATTAGTGATATAGAGGACTAGAGGCCGAAGTAAAATTAATTGATCAAACGAACTTACCTTAAGTGAAGTTCGATCATAATTTTACGAGGCCTCTAGTCCGAAGATATCACTTCCCTCCCATTCCCAAACCAAGGGTTTTTACCCTAGTAATCGTGAAGAAAAACAGGTTAAACTAAATGAACAACGTTATAAGCAGCGGAGAGAGGAAAGGTGACATCATAGACTAATAAAATTTTTTATTATCTTTAAATACAGTGGCTTACGAGTACTTACAAGGGCGTACTACTTAGTTACATTAGTGATATCTTCGGACTAGAGGCCTCGTAAAATTATGATCGAACTTCACTTAAGGTAAGTTCGTTTGATCAATTAATTATTGCATACTCCTTTACGTTTTTTTAAACAAGCCTTCGTTGAAGAAAGCAGTATCAGCAAATGTTGTAACATTACTTAATAAAAAGTTTTATATCCTTACGATTATATTGTCAGATTATAGTAAAATTTACAGAAGTAATACTGAAAGTGCATCTCTGCAGTATGTTTTTTTTTTCAAATTTTTAAAACAACCGATCAGAGAAAAATCTTAAATTTTTTTTAATAATTATAAATGTGCCGATCTTATAGTAGTACCTATTTTGTAGTTGTAAGTTCTTGTAGACAGGCTTTGCATTAAACTTGGTAAAAAATTTCCTACAGCACCTTTTAACTGTTTAAAATTTGAATATGATTTCACTTTTAAAAAATTTTTGAAATGTGAAAAGTTATCCAGTCCGAAAGAATTCTCACTAAGGTATTTCTGATTTTATAATTATTGTTCTTGTTAATTTTTTCGTGGTTCCTAAAAACTATTAGAATTATTAACTACACAAATAATCTACAAAGCTTTAAGTAATACGAGTTACTAAAAAATTGATTAAAAATCAAATAATTTATAATATTTATTAAGCTTTCAGAACTAATACGCTCTTATAATAATACCTATAATTATTCTGACAAAGGAACGTTCAGAAACCTTAACAAATATTTTAAACTATTTGATTTTTAATCAATTTTTTAATAACTCGTATTAATTAAAGTTTTACAGATTATTTAATATCAACGAGTTAATAATATAACATTTCAACAATACAAAGTTTATTTAATTTCGAAGCAGTACTTAAAATTGTTACTTTGTTTTTCAGGTTATATCCAATTTGAAACACAGCAGGAATGACAATCTAATACAATATAGAAAAACAAATATCACAACAAAGAAGATCAAATGTCTATAGAAAAAAAAAAAGGCAAAACCTAACTTAGTTTCATCTATAAGTACTTGTAACAACACATTATATGCCTAGAAAAGATATAGAAAAGAAAATTTCATCCTAACTGAGGTACCTGTAAATTATACACACATATCCGACCAAAGTTTTCGGGAACTGTATTTTCGTTTAATCATTAAACAAGAATATAATGAGATTATCAACTTTATTATTAATTTTATCAGCATAACATTTACTTAGCCGACCGACCACAAATCCTTTGATAAAGTAGTGCTATTTTTTAGTGATGGGACTATCGAATAAAAACTATCGAATTATTCGATAGTTAGTCTTCATTGAAACTATCGATAGTTACTAATAAACTATTCGAATAACTTTTTAGTTACTAAAACCATTCGAATAACTTTTTAGTTACTAAAGCTATTCGAATAACTTTTAGTTACTAAAATTATTCGAATAACTTTTTATTAGTTACTAAAACTATTCGAATAACTTTTTAGTTACTAAAACTATTCGAATGATTTTTTAGTTACTAAAATTATTCAAATAAGTTATTTGAATAGCTTTTAGTGACTTTTGAGGTTAATTAAATAATTTTTGTAACTAAAAGATTATTTGAATAGTTTTAGTAACTAAAGTTATATTTATAAATTTTTATATTTTATTTATATAAAACTACAACTATGCAAATAACTATTTAGTTACTAAAACTACCGAATAAATATTTAGTTATCGAATGAATTTATTATCAATTAGCAATGACAATTAGTAACTTTTAGATTAGTATTACTATATTACCCATCGATCCCAAATAAACAAAATGGTACAATATTATGAATAATAATACCCCGTCTAATGGTAAAACCTCTCAAGTAATTGGTGAAGCAAAGTGTATTATCAACATAAAATTCTTATTAGCGCTAATAATCGTTTTCTATTGGTGATTTATATTAGTCTATAACTCTATATCTTAAGACCGGTCTGTTATTGCATATAAATCCGCCCTTTACACATAACAACCTTGCGATTGCCCTAGTACAGAAAATAAATCTTAATATAATATAAATCATAATATTTAGAACATGTTTTAAATTTGGAGGTAAATGTGCGCAGTAGACATTTTTCCGCCTAAAGTCCGCCCAGTTTGAATCAGTGCTGCCAATTGAGCGGTTTTCCGGCTAGAAATGACTTATTGAAAGTTGCTTTAGCGGTGAAAAGCTATCATTTAGCGAATAACTGAAATTCTAGCTTCACTAAAGGTTATCTGACAGAAAATGTGACAATTTGTAAAAATTGCCAAAAGTCCGGCACTGATTGTTACTAAAGGACTTCGTAAATTTAAGAGTTGGCAACACTGGTTTGAACTTTAATACGCAAGCGCGCGTGCTAAGTTTGTCATAAAAAATTGCACTCGTTGCATACAAAAAATTATTTTTAGCTGCATGAAAATATGAAAAAAATTGAGCTTTACATAAAAATTTACATGTAAATTTTATGTAAAATTATGCATCGGTCATACCGGGGCTTAATAGAGAATTGTAAAAGATAATCCATATACCAATATAAAAATATTAGAATTTTAATTGTAAGCGAAGAAGAACCAATAAGAAAGTAGAACCAGAAATATTTGAAAAATATAAAAAAAAATGCAAAAACAGAGGGGGGGTCAAAAAACGACTAAAGTCTAACTGAGATCTATAATCTATCCCCCTTAAAGCCTGTATGACACGATGTTAAATTTTACATAAAATTTACATGTAAATGGGAACTAACCAATAGAAAGAGTGTATTAGTAGCCATCGGACGTTTTTCATTGGTTAGTTACCATTTACATGTAAATTTTATGCAAAATTATGCATCATGTCATACCGGGGCTTAAGAGATTAATAAACTGAGGGAACCTCTAATCTAAAGCCATTAATTGTAATTGGTAGTAAATTCATACAATAGTTTTAGTAACTAAAAGATTATTTGAATAATTTTAGTAACTAAATAGTTATTCGAATAATTTTAGTAACTAAAAAGTTATTCGAATAGTTTTAGTAACTAAAAAGTTATTCGAATAGTTTTAGTAACTAATAAGTTATTCGAATAGTTTATTAGTAACTAAAAATTTATTCGATAGTTTTTATTCGGTAGTTTTTATTCGATAGTTTTATTCGATAGTTTTTATTCGGTTTGGTATTTAGTAACTAAATTTTTAGTTACTAACTATCGATAGTAAAACAAAATTAGTAACTAACTATCGATAGTCAAAAAATTTCGATAGTGCCCATCACTACTATTTTTGGTTTTAATTTCATTTGGTGTAAAATTGAATTAACTATGACAGTTAAGTGATATTAGTAAACCTATCTCGACTCGTTTTGTAAATACTAAATGGTTAATTTGAAATTTATCTCAAACGCTAACCTATATTTTGAGAAAATAGTTCCGGAACGTTCGTTCACATGAAAAAGAATTAAATTTTGATAAGCCAATCAATCATAAAAACCCGGAAATGAATTATTTAGGATTTCAAAGTTTAGCCAAGTATAAAATTTTATTATCTTATTCAAAATTCATGGTGGTTTTTGCTCATGTACTCTTGTTGATTATACCTATACCTACAAGAACAAGTCAAGAAATTTCATGTTTTACAAATTTTGGGTGTTCACGAATTTTAAATTTTTTCCGACAAATATTTATATTTTGATAATTTTCCAACCCTGAGCATTGATTGTATTCCTGAATTCTCGCGACAAAACTTTTAAAAGACGCATAATAGTATTGAGAATTGAATATTAGATACTGACCTTCCGGCTTCCTTACGAACCGCAGAAGTCAATTTGCAAAGTCGAGTAAATGACAAATAATGTTCATTATAAAATGTACTTTGGAAAATTAAATTAAATCTGTATAGGTGCATCCGAACACCCGTTCCTTCTCTTATCTTTGTCTCTGTAACCTTTATTGCTTTTACTATGTACAAATCCCAGTAATTAAAATAAGCGTCCATTTCTTAGATTAAAATTTAAAATTCCTCTCAAGATTTCTTCTAAAGTAATTTGCATTTTAAAATAAAATGGTTTTTCCTAGATAGGGTTTTAAATGTACTATAGCAATTTATTTTATACTGTCACATTAAATAAAGATATCGACATTGCATTGAAGCTTTTACATAATATAAAAGGTTTTAGTAATTTAAACTTAATCGCAGTATTTTTCGTATAACTAACAAACCTTGCAAAACAAAATTTCAAAATTGACAAATCAGCCTGTAAAATTTAGGATTCCATATTCATAGGCAAAATCAAATCAATAGCCATATTCCCTACAGTAATAAGACGCAAACTACTAATACCTCCTGAAGAAGTTTTCCTCATAAGTTATGGAAGCAAAATAGTTGAATACAAATATCGCAAGCCATTGAGATTAATAATTAGAAATGGGGCGTAATTTTCATAAAATGGGAGAAATAGTTTGCAATATATTTAAGAGAAAACTCGATTCGGTCTTGAAAATTAATTATTAAAATAAAACTGAAAACGTGGGAAAGGGTGGGTATCATGGAATAGAATGAAAAGAGGAAACCCATTAAAGAAAAACTAAAGAAGGAAAATAAAATTAATGATCTACAAAAAGAACAAGTCATCCATCCCAAACAAAAGTGCCTTTCGAGAAAATGGGTCAAAATAAAGTGGTACAAACCGAAAAACTTAATTATAAAAGTTAAAAGTTAACGTAAAAATTTTTCAAAAATTTATAATTCAAATTATAAAGATTCCACTGTGTTTTTATTTCATTTTTTAAACACTAATCTATTATTATCAATAAATTGATAACCGATAAATAAAAGCACATTCTCTAAAATAAAAAATAATTTGCAATGAATTAATTACAAATTTTATATTTGTAACACAATAATTACGATATAAAAATAAACAAATTAATAAAAGAGCCCACAACAGTTTAATGAGAAATTGTAACGATGTTATTTTGTAAATACTTGACTTGTAAAAAATTCGGCTAATCAAATTCAAAAATCACAAACTACGAAATGGGCTTTAAAGATTGAAATACCTAATTTAAAACTTGGAAAAAAATTGTCAAGTTTTTAAAATTTATCATAATTTATTAAAATCTACTTAAATTAGTGATATCTACAATCAAACTTTAAATTCATTTTTCTTTGTAAAATGGATAATAATGAAAATGTCAATTTAAATCTGTAAACTATTACAAAAAACTAAAATTATAGTTAAAATTCTAATTTTACTAGTACGAAACGCTGTTAAAATCAACAATTATGGTTAGTAAGATCTAAAATTTAGTTAAATAAAGCACTTAGACTGCACTTTAGTAACCATCTTTATCAAGCTTCCTTTCAAATAAATCTTTGGTAAGCCTTTAATGTTACTTAGGTTCCTTTTTAGAAACAGGGATTATTTATACCTATAAAGTTCTCTTCATAACTTTCAGATGAAAACGTGCGAAAAATAAGATTACGTAACAAACGCCGCACAACGTCGCAATTAAACTGAAAACTTGATGAAAAAACTCCCGACTGTCGAATTGGAAAAATCGGTAAAAATTTATTAAAACTTTCGATAAAACTTAATTTTAATTTGTTTTTACCGAAACAATTTTAACACTTGGTTAAATTTGCTTGTCTCCATAAATTTTACAAGTAATGGATAATATACTTCCAAAATTTTATAGTTAGTACCAATCAATCTAAATTTACTTGTAGGTATAGATCGATTTAACCTCCGACTGCATATACTTTGTAACTTTATATTTTATCAAATTTCCTGCTTTTTCACCCACTCATTATTAAAAGGCAAATTTGAGTGATTATGTAATTAATAATAATTACTTAATGTGGGTGTCGTCCATATATTGGATGTGGATGCATTTGAAATTGCAAAATGTAGACATTTCTGTTAATTTGAATGTTTTCATTAATTTAATACTAATATTTTGACAATTAAATTGAAACATAATGAGACAAAATTTGAAAGTAAGTCGTTATAATTAAAAGTTTTCAACATCAACATTGTTTACTTGCCTGGTCACCAAGAGTAACAAGTTAAATAACTATGTATGTGCCAAAATACAGCAATTCCCTCAATTGTGCAATCTTACAAAACCTACTCGAAAATTATTAAAGCTATTGTTTGTAACAATTTCGCTGCAGATGAATTTGCAATTCTCACATTCTAAATGCGATATGAGAAAATCACTAGGAAATGTGTTACACTGGAAATGAAGCGGTGTGAAGTTCTTAATTAGAATTCTCGTATAAATGACTGCTTCCATTTATAAATATATTTTAAACAATTACATATGAATTCTAAACAGTAAACATGATGGGACGGAGGTAATCGGGAAACACCAAGTTTTCATTTGTTACACGGATAGGTGTGACTTTAATTAAAACTTCATTTAAATTTTAATTAACACTCTCAGATGGATTTAATAAAACTGAAAAATAAAATCATATGAATGATACTCAAAATAAGTTATTTTATTCTAGCATTTAATCGGTCCAAATGTCATCAGTAGAAAATTCATTAAAAAGAAAAATAATTATTTTGTTATAACTTTATGGAAATTTTGAAAGTTACACACAGGCATGTATGTAAATCTGTAAATCAGGACTAAGCAATATCCTTTAGGATTAACTTGCAACATGTTCAACTTGCTTGGATGGATAAGTATAGCTATTATATTTTCTACTCGTATTTTGAATAAAAACCCTGCGATTGTTTTTGAACGGTTTCCATTTTTAAGGTATGATTTTTTTTTATTTTTACCGGTAGTCGAACCCACCCTTTCGACTACACTTCTCAAGTGATCGATAGCTGTTTTTAACAACATAAAGTAACGAATGGTGTTTTAAAAGAACAGTTTTTTCAAAACTTGTTGAATAGCAATAAAGTAATCCCATGAGTTGTACTGCCTGTAGTGACTTTCAATGAAAATTAAATACAAATACTTTAGTTCTAGAAATAAATTTAAAGAAGCTCATAGTAAAATTAAAATAAAATAATGTAGGTATCTAATATAACTTGATGAAAATTTAAAAAAGTATTGTTTACTTTCGAAAATGTATCTAGATCCGACGCTTATATCAATTAAGAAGCTCTTCACTTGCTTACAATTAAACAAACGGTATTTTTATAGTAGTATAGTAATATAATCATTAATTAAAAGTTTATATTCAATTGAATTATCAAATTAAAATTAATGAAGTTGTAGGTCGCACAATAAAGTTTAATAAATTCAAATGATCAAAGAAGAAGCAAATTATGCGCTTAAATAATAATAATTAACCAATTCCTGATGAAACTATAGAATAAAATAATGCCAATTTCATTACCTTTAGCATAATATTGACTCAAACTCAATTATAACCTCATCATTTTATAGAAACCCTTATCGAATTTAAGGGTGTATTTATTTATGCCCACGCGATATCTAAATATTCCTTACACTCCTGTATAAAATTAGAGAGAATTTTACAGTTTGGTTTCCAAACTGTGAAGGACTATAATATTACCTACTATTAGCATAGACCAGGGGTCGGCAACCTTTTAGCTGTGGTGTGCCAAGCCACTCTACCAATATGATTCAGGGTGCCGCCTTAATTCTATTTCCCTATTATTATATATTAATATATATCCCTGATTATTTGTAGAGTGCCATTCAGAACCCCATCGCGTGCCAAGCCTGGCACGCGTGCCATAGGTTGCCGACGCCTGGCATAGACCATAGAGCATAGTGGTAAAACTCAGTACAGGGTGTACTTCAAAACTATTCCATTTTGTATAAAATGTCATTCTTATTTAAAATTTGAAATCGCTTTACAGATTTTCAAGAGCTATTCTGATTTCCTTTCCACAAGGCTTTTTTATACACTGCGTTTATTTGAAAATAAACCGCCGATTTTAGATATCGAAGAAGAAGTGTACAACTGTTCTACACAATACTTCCTGTTTGATATTTTTTATTAAAAAATTTTAAAAAAATTTTTAAAAAATATTTTATTAAAAAATAACAAAGATAAAAAAGTAAAAATTTAATCCATAAATTAATAAGTAAAAATACAACATTTTTGAGATCGACTGACGTCGCATTCGATAGGTTACAGACCACTGGAGTAGCGATAGGAATTCCGACTTCAGCTACATGCTAATTATGAACCACCCTGTAACTATATAGTTACAATAATAAAGTTGTTAAGCTTGCCATACAGGTTACGGCAATGTGTTTATACAGTTCGTCACCTCCATTTTGCATACGCCAGGCGAAAAATATCGTTTTCTATTGTTTCGTGTAATTCTCAACCACCTTAGATCGAGTGGAATAACTTCAAATGTAAGTGGATTATTGTTTAATTATATGAATGACATTATGCTGAGGTAGAATGTTTGGCGTGTTATTTTCGTATTAGTAACTTCCAAACCTAACAAAAAAATTATATTTCAATCTATTCGATATATTCGATATATTGGCGTTTCAAGATAAGCGATACCCTATCTGGTGACAAGTTTTGTACTAGACAAAATGAGTTAGAATTGTTGTTTACCATAAATTTTATTCGATATAAGTGTTCAGTTATGTACTGATTATGATTTTAATATGATAGAGATCTTATCTGGTGCTCTTTTGTTTGTAATATTATGGTGATGTAATTCATTTATATTATAGTAGTTGTTGCTTCTCGCCTAGTACCAACATGACCGCTAGCGGCGACACAATCTTAAATTAAAACGCCTATAGAACAAGCTTTAGCTCGTACCTTGGGACATATGAATCAGAAGAAAACAATTGATTCGATTTTATGTGGCCAAAATTGTTACCTAAACACCTAAAAAGATATTTATGATTCACACAAAAGTTCGTATACGACAGAAAATAGGTTTAAAAACTACCGATGAGTGAAACTGCATTAGCCCATTTCTGTAAGACTTCACTTTGAATGTTGAATCTGCAGTTCGACTTATGATGTTAATTAAAATTTTTTGTAATAATTGATATAAATGGTGGAATTCCAAGATGTAGTCCTCAAATTGTACCTCGAGACACTTACAATGCTGTTTTAAAAAAATTACTACTACTTTTTGTTGAAAGAACAAAATATCCAGTCCAACACAATAAAAATATAGATACATTCAAAGGTATCAATAGGTAACCTAATAGATGATGTACTACGTTAAATGTAGACAACAAAAAATTATGGGACCCCGCTTACAGAAATTGTAAAAAAAAATTCACTTCTAAAAAATTTGGTAGGATGCATATAAGAGTTTTTTTAATTCTTAAATTTCAATTTTATCGAAATAATAATATCAGATTTTACACTCGCACTGTAATTTAGCTACTATTTATCGATTGTCGATAATTATATACAAATATTATTTATACTTGCACTTATTTAAATTTTTAACTGTTCCAATTTGAACAGATGACGTTTTGTCTAAAAATAGCCCACAAAAAATTGTATAATTTATTAAAGTAGTGCATATTATAATAATGTACCAACATGCAATCGAATTTCTATAAAATTTTACTACGTTTTCATTCGTGAAAATATAACTTAGCCGGTCTTTAATTACAGATGATGAAAAAATCAGTTTTTTTAAATTCTTGCAATTCTTCTTCTGGTTCTATTTCTTCATCATATTTTTTACAATATTTAAAAATTAAATAATTCGTTTTAATAAATTAAAATGTAAACGTACAGATTTTTAAAATATTATGCTCTGCTCTAAAAGCTAAAAAAAACTAATTTGCCAAAAAAGAACGTGAAAAAAAGTTAATGGAAGCGCCCCGGGTTGTTGTTTCAAATATTTAGTATCCACTTTCTTTACAAGAATTGTTACAATTAACGTAAATTTTTCATTAATATCTTGAAGTAGGTAATACTGCTGCATGGGTGTTTCAATCAAAAATGTTTATTCGATTTCAGTTCTCCTCTCAATTTGTTTTGAGATTCTGCCTCAAATTGTAAACATTTAATATTCTTTGTATTTTTAATTAAAAGTATTGTGTTACAAATTCCCACAAAAATGTAAGAAGTTTCTTGCTAACATAAGAAGAATTATTATGAAAATTCAGTTCCTTCAACTAATACCTACAAATTACAATGCACCAAGACGGTTAATTTGTTTTAACATCAACCCTGCTCTTTTTTATCATGGGAAGGCCTTTAGCACCTACTCAAAAAAATTCTAAAAAGTGAAACTAACTACATATATTTGACTAAAAGTTTCAATAATCTAAAACCGATTATTAGATACAATATTAAAAATGTCGTGGGTTTATATTCATGAGAAAGTCGCGTATGCGTACGTAAAAATTAGCATTCTCTGTAGGTAATGAGAATATTCGCACTAATTAATTTGAATTAATGCCTGGTATTAAAATTAATGCGGTATTATTTTGTAGTTTACACAACATTTAATAATTAAATTTATTGTACTATATTAAATAGGTATCACGATTGTTGTAAAGCGTGCGAAATAGGAAATTCACATACTATTTTCGATTGTGATGCTTTAAATTTCTTTAATTATTTATGTTTCATTACTTCGAAGTTGCGCAATCTATAATACAAAATTTAAATATTTTCTGAATTGTCAAGGCTTCTTATGGCAGCATTCTAATCATGTTCGGGTTACTCGAAAATTTTGCAATAAAAACTTGAACTTTAATATTTTTCTTCAAAAATAACATCTAAATTGTTAAGATACATACTAATTTGCTTAATTTTAACTTTATAAATGTTTCACTTAAAAAAATTAAAATGTTCTCTAAAAACCAGTAAAAAGACTGTTAAAATTTATAGTTATCAATGAAAAAATGACGAGAGTTAAAAAATATTTTTAAACAAAAACAAATATTTTTTATTTAGAAAATTCAACCAAGTATTGCAATAATAAATTTTAATTATTTTGTGTTATGTTATGGGGCATAGCGCAAAAAATATTAATTTAGGGGTTGTGTTTATTGTCGAATTGAAGCACCCCAAGTTTTGATCAACCCCCGTTATTTACAAATTACTCATGTGCAGTGCCAGTTTGGATCGAGTAAAGCATACCTAAGCACACATACAATTAATATTATTTCAAAATAATTTGATTTAGATTTGTTCATTATCCAAAATAAATGAAATTAATGATGTACTTTTTTTAAGATTAAATTTGGTATCTCGTAATTTATTATTAGATACTAACCACTCGTGCGTTGATTCATAAAAGTTTGTTGACAAAAATTTATAAAATCAAAAAATTGCTTTTCATATTATTACTTATTTTAAATAATGTATGCATAAAGTTGTCGCCAATTTGTCTATTAATAAAAAAAATTGCTATAAAAATAAACAAACCTTGGCATCACGTCCAGTTTGCAGATAATAAAAAATAACAAACATCCATGCCATTGAAAAAAGAAGAAGAATTTTTATATTTCTCCTCATTCTTAACTTTGACAGTCACTCACATTCACCAACGCAAACGCACACAATTTAAAGGATGTGATACACCCACAATCCGAGTTCGTACTAACAAGCCGACATTATTTAGTCGCTCCATGTTTTTGCAGTTGTATATTGTGGAAGGGACTACAATGTGCCCCTCTCGCTCGAAGTAATGCAGAAGAAAGAAATACAAAGTTGACTGCGGGATTGGCGCATGTTACTTTCCCGTCCGCGCATCTAATCGGTTATCTGCTTCTGTGCGTTCGATTGTAATTTTACATTTCGGAATATAATTGATAAGATGGTTCTTGAACAATCCGGCACGAGATGGAACCACTTTCTCGTTAAAAAAGCACAATAAGCATTTCTGTTTAAATCGAACGGTGTAGTTAAAAATTTGCCCAACAGATGGCTATAGCGAAATAAAATTTTAATTTGCAATATCACAACCATTTCTCTTTGCAAAACTTATAAAAATTATTTTATAAATTGCGAAAACTTTACTGCCACGTTAGGCTTATTTGAGATCTTTAAACTTGGCTTAAAATTGGTTTTAATTTCTATTTCAATTTTTACCTTCAGTTTCTTTTTATGATAGCAATACTTAATAAAAAAAAAATCAGAAAATTCATAGATATATCCGTAGATTGTGAAGGTCATTATAAAAATTCAATAACGCCGTTGTTTTCGACACACCTTTTGCGATATTACTCACTTTTACGATTACTGCGTGAACTTTGTTTAAATTGCCAAATTACAGTTTTCCACGAGCATAAAAAGAATTAATTTAAAAAATGTTTTTATTTTATTCTCTCCTCTACGACTAGAATAATATGTATTTTACTATGCATTGACGATATTCAATATTATCAAAGTAATTTTAAATTCATTCAAATGAATACCAAATACCAAGTCAAAAATTATAAAAAAATGATCATTTTATGATAATTTTAAATGCCTTCTGAAAAGGAATCTTATCAAAGTGGTTATAGATGTTAATAGTTAATATAGTTAACTTAAATATGTCGTTATTACTACGAAATCTCTCTTAATGGCTCCGTCGAGAATCAATGTACGTTAAACCATATTATCCATAAAATAATAATTAATATACTTACTATTTCCCCACTATACTTACCTACTGTATAATTCGATATTCCTATTGAATTTTCTAAGACAAATTCCAGGTTTTTCATGACAAAAATAAAAAATATTTTCTGACTTTTCTAAACATTGTAAAATTCCAATAGTTAAATATGTATCGACTAAATTAAACGCATCAAAATGAAAAATAAAATATTTATTATTATTAATTTGAATAAGTCAAAAACGCCTTTTTATATATTTTTTTGTATTTTATTCAAATTCTAAACAATTAGTTTGAAGTGAGTAGATCCTAAAGTTTTAATTTCCATGATTTTCTTTTAAAAATCAAAGTTTTCTTGACTTCTATAATCAAATTAGAACATATTTTTCTTTTCCAGATATTTCAGATAATATTGGAAGACATGTTGTATAAATAATATTAAACATGTATTCAATAAAAGAGCAAAAGTGAACTACCTTATAAATATATTGTATTAAATTTCCAATATTAAAATGTTAAATTTGCATTGGCCTCTATAGAAATTTGCTGATTACCATCTCTATTAATAATAGTCCGTAATATAGTATTGAAATATAGTACGTGTTGTAATAGCACGATAAATTCAATAATATAATATTTTTTTACATTTACAATTTAAATAAATCACACTGTTAAAACACATATATTTCGGTAGCATGGAAAATCTTGTAGACTAAAACTATGCATCATGGCTTTTGCTAATGAGAGATTTTACTGTAGGTATATTAAAAAAATTGATTTTTTTGCCATCAGTCCATCTCATATTAGTAGGTATGTAGGTAAATAAAATGGCAATTAATAATATTATTCTATATTAAGATTTCAAAACTTAAACCAGTTTCTTACAAATTTGTAACCGCAACAATTTTGATTAAAAAAAAATATTTAATAGTAATTTATTATAAAGAAATAGGTAAAATTTTTCGATACGTTTTACGTTGAAAAAGTTTACTATATGGTATTACCAAAAGCTTCTTATCCTCATCGTTCAAATCGAGAAGAACCGATTTAAGATTGGTTCACTCATTTAAGAAAGTGACAGTTGATAAGGAGAAGTGGATAATACTGTGTAAGAAAGTTGAAGTTTGTTTTTCACATGTAGTTTTGGTGTGACTGGTAAGAGTGAAGGCTGTATAGAGGGTTTTTAGTGGTAATGACGAAATTTTCAAGAGAAATTTCTAGACTCGTAGTGTTAATTACTGTGATATTATTTGGAATTAGTTTAAGTAAGTGACAAATTATAGTCTTATAAATATTTTTTCTACAAATTAATTTCCAATTAACAAAACAATTAAATAATATTTTAACTTTCGCTTTGTACCAATGAAATATTAGCAAGAATTGAAGAAATTTAATTGGCATAATTTTTCTATAAACAATGCATAATAACCAATTTGTCATATCAATAAAAAAATTTATTTATTGAATAATTTTAATTTAGAAACTTAATTAGAAAGTCAACCACATTATATTTTACAGTCGACCTTAAACTTTAATTTTATTAAATTAAACAAGTTGGTGCAAAGTTTGATCAAATATTTTGGGGAGTAAATCGATAATCTCTTTTTATATTTACTAAGTGGAGCCCATTAATGTAAACAAACTTTTATAACTAATTTTCTGTTTCAAAAAAAAATATGTAATAAACATTTTTTACATCGAATTAAAATTTTTAAAAAAGTAGGGATGAAGTAAAATTTAATATTAACTTTATGATATAAAGGAAATAAAATTAATTTTTCGTTCTAAATAAAAATATACCTAACAGTAACTTTACCTGGAACACCTGTTAATAAACTTAAATTATATAAAAAGAAAAACGAAGGAAAGGCATAAAATTATATTAAATTTTCTCAATATGATACAAAAAAAAATTCCACATTCCTTTTCTGGTTAAAATTAGCATAGTTTGAATGTGAACAAGTAAGAATTTTTTTAATTCGCTTGACTTAAGAAAATGTTGGTATAATACAAATATTTATTTATCTAGCCCTGAAATTGCAGTTTTAAAAAAATATAAGGAAATATAAAATAGAACCGTTAGTTGCATGTTATATAAATGCTAATAATTAGCATTTTGAATATTTAAAAAATATAAAAACTGAAAAGTAGGTATGTATGTGTATATGTTTAAGATACCCAAAGATATCCTTCAAAAGAGTCTCTTTCATCTCTTCTTTAATTACTAACATCTCTTTCGCGTCCCTTTTCATCCCTTCGTTCTCTTCCTTATCGAGATATTATCCCACTTTGTATATAAAATAGCCAAATTTTTGAATTATAATTTTCATTATTTATTAGAATAAATTTATTATTCGTTTCTTTTTTTCTTTTTGTTTCTTTGATCAAAAATATTAATCAGATTCGAACAGATTCTTGCATTTTTATACTTTATTTACCAAAATATAATATACCTACCTATAAATTTCCTTTCAAATGGAAAGCCCCTTTTCCTTTTTTTTTATTATAAAACTATATTATGGTCAAATAGCAATTAAATAATCTTTCGATCGCATTTGAAGATGTTAAGGTTATCGTTAAGGAAGTTGGGTAATTATAATCCGATGAAGCAATGTCGAGAAAGTAAGGTTGTCGGTTTTTCTTCCATATGCGCTTTGGTCACTTTTTATAATAAAATTATTACTCCCAATTTCCAGTATAAAGTAATATTTAAGGTGTAGTTTATGCAATTAATAAATAATTCAATAATTAATAAATAACTTTCTGAAAGTATATCCTTGTGGTGCATCTATGTAACTAGGCAAGCCAATATTTTAACAAAAATATTGTTTAAAAAATAAATTCTACCACTTGAAAACAAAAACGTTATTGTTGGGGCCGTTCATGAATAAATGAGCAAGTGCACACTGCACATGAATCCTTCAATGAAAAGGTCGCTCGCCGATAACAACCATTGAGAATACTAATGCAAGTCCAATAAATTTACTTTTACCGACGAGATGTTCATTAATTATTAAAGAAAGAGGCCTTGAAATATTACCACCCAAGTCCAGAAGCAAAACAACAAAAATCGAGGTTGAAATAGAAAGTACGTGATTCTCGGTATATTATAACACCAAGCGAACAGCTTTCAATAATATGCATGATAAAATGTCGACAAATTAATAATTTTACAAGTTTTTTGCACAAAAGTTATTAGGTGGAAAAATAATTTTGACTTACATCATTGGTATCGTTTTGCAATTCTGAGATCTTCAATTTATGTGAACTACCTCATACAGCAAGTTATGATTATGATTATTTAATCATCGTATTCAAAATCAAAAATTAGATATTTTTTTACATATTCCTCGTATTAATTCCTTCCATTTTCTTCAGTCCTTTAGATTTCTAATTAAAAATTACTTTATTCTTCGAGGTGTAATTGCATTTTCGTATTTTGAATACATTTTTGCAATTAAAACTTGCGTTGCGTTACTTGGTGTATTACATGTCGTTTAAAACTAAAGGAAGTGGTGATGGCAGTCACTGTAATAGCGGTAATTAACTTCATTGACTAACTTGATAAGAAGTGACAACTTAATTCATGCTCAACTAGCATTTTTAGTTCTATTATTATTTCTATTTAATTACATTATATACAGAATTTCGAAACAGGATAGTAGCTAGGTACTAAATTTAAAAGTAGAGAAAATATGTCTACGATGGCATCCCAACGGTTTATTTAAGAAGCAGCAAACAACTTCTTAACAAGTAGTGTCGTGTAGACTGTATAAATTTTCACACATCACCAGGACAACTGGTAAAATAATTGTGTGTTATTTTTTATTATTATTATTACTGTTTCTATGCCATTACAGAAATGAAGTAGGTATATCAAGCCAACGAACTAAATGGTTAAGAAATCGCATCGTTCTGTATTAGACAATCTAAAACTTTTGTTAATGGTAGATACAAATATAGTGGATGTAGTACTAAGGGCCAGTTCTACAATGCAAGTATAAATTAAGAATAAGCTATACTGAGAATATCTCACACAGATTTTGTTCAAAATCGTCGTGTAACGTTATATATTTGTATAAATCGTGGTATAATCATTTGCCCAAGATCAGAGCAATAAGTTATCCCACAATTTATACAAAAAGTTACGTTATACGACGAGGCGTACCTATTCTTAGTATAGCTTATTCTTAATTTACACTTGTATTGTAGAATTGGCCCTAAACCTATGATACAAGTAGGTACATACATACATGGTAATCCGCTTATAACGGACTTCAACAAATCAAAGGATTATTCTTTTATAATTTTAACCAGTTTCCTTCGTCCTTTTTATGTGATTTAAAATTGTTTAAGCCATTACCAATACCAAAATTTCATAATAAAAGAGATTGCTGTTATCTGGCGACACCAAACGCCGAGTCATGCCAATAACATAGTTTTCGTTTATCTCGGCCGGTTTATCCTTTGTATACCCAAAAACAGCACTAATTACAGTCAAAACATTTAAATATCTAAAAAGAATTATTCGTGCCTTTTCACAATCACAATACTAAACAGAAAAATTCATGAGACTTTCTGTTTGTACAAAAAACTTTTTATATACAGAAAATGTATAAAACTTCAAAGATGACATACTACCCACCTACCTTTAAAAATAGGAAAGTACCATAATTTAATAATTAATTACAAATTACATAGCACTTTTCGTTAAAGGTCATTAGGTAACGATACTCATAATTTTTCAAAAATTAACCTTTTAAATACTAATTCATGCATCAACAGCGTGAAAATATAACAATAACGAGTTTATCACTTTCTTATAAATTAATTTTTTAGCTTCCAATGAATTTTTATTAAATTTCTTAGCTACCTCACCCACCTAATTGTAATAATTTGTCGATTAATAAAATTTAGTAACAAAAATTTAAAGACGTTTTCGTAATTGAATAATATTAAATTTGATATTTACAAAGTCATCTTTTATCGACTTTTCCTTTCAATTATTAAGAAATTTAACAATGCCTTGGATAATTTTAAATTAAAACAGGAAACCAGATAAATGTTTCACCAACATCGAATATTTACCAAATTTTATTTTATGATACTACTATTTGAGTTCGTAATTTGCTTAAAAATATTTTCTTTGTTAATACATTTTTAACTTTTTAGGTAATGCACAAAATGAGCCTAGTAAACCACGAATAAAAGTCGTAGAAGAAAAAAAGTATGAAGATTTTGTATGTCCACAGGATCAAGGTAATGGAAATTATGCAGATCCAGCCACATGCAAAAAATTTTACCAAGTAAGTTGCGGTTTAATTACCGAAAATATTAAATATGAAATTAACTGATAAGTAAATTAGATTATGTCTTCAGCTTAAGAAATTCTTCGCATTAAACGTATCTTAATTGATTTTACCAAAAATATTATAACTTACACTTAAGCTACTAATTTTCTTTTCAAGTGCGTGGATGGTTACCCGTATCAAAATAAATGTCCATCGGGCTTAAATTTTGACGACATCAGCAAATATTGTACCTTCCCGATAGAAGCTAGATGTGGTCCCATTGCAGTCAGTAAGTATAAAATTAAATACTCCTATACTATTTGCTCTAATTCTTTAAAAGTTAAATATTAATTTAACGATATAATTCATTCCTGAAAGTTTTCCATCCTATCAGTTGTACCAAATTTCTCATGTCACTTATAAATTAATAGCAAAGATGGTGCATCTTTTCTTTTCGTCACCTTTTTCGTTTTATTAGAAAGTGCACGTACATACATAGAGCACCAAAATCTTGTTCGTGTAATATAATATGTAATTTACAAATTATCAAATAATTTTTTGTAGTGATAACAACAGTTAAAGCATGCGGATATTACCTATGCTTTCACTTGATTTCTTATTGCTCTTCAACTATGTATAAAAAGGCAATGAGTTGCTCACATTTTACGTAACAATATTAAGGCTGTATTCGCTACACAAACATCAAAATTATAAAAGCTTAAAATATTATTATAATCGAATTTCTATAATTAACTTCAATAAAAATAAATACTTATTTCGAATTTTAAAAAAATTGTTTGTAATAATGATAAGATAGATCTTTTTAAACTAGTTTGATGTGGTTGTTCACCATGGTACACAGCGTGTAAGTCATGGTTGTGCGGCGTCAGCCTTTGTAAAAAAATTTTGCCTACACAAATAATTATAACAACATACATGCAGAAGTACAGATACCTGAGAAATTTCGATTTGAATCCAATAAATTTTTATTAAACGCAAGTTTCTCTTATTAGCATCTGCCCCAGCAACTGAACCTCCTACAGACTTGGCCGAAAAATGTGACACATCCGAATGTATTCTTCCTTTCTGCTATTGTTCAAAAGATGGAACTGCTATTCCAGGTGGCCTGGACCCAGAAGATGTAAGTACAAAAATTTATATTCGTAATTCATTTTCTCATTTAATATTTTTAGACACCACAAATGATTCTGCTAACATTTGATGGAGCCATAAATCTGAACAATTATTATCATTACAAAAAGGTCTTAAATGGTGTTCATAAAAATCCAAACGGTTGCGATATCAAAGGAACGTTCTTCATCTCCCATGAATACAGTAACTACCAAATGATACAAGAAACGGCTAGCAAAGGACACGAGATTGCAACAGAAACTATTTCGTAATAATTTCTTTTTTTAACATTTAAATACCATCGTTAATTTAATATAAACTTTTTAGATTACAAACTGGTTTACAAGATAAAGGTTATGAAGAATGGGTCGGCGAAATGATTGGAATGCGGGAAATCTTGAAGCATTTTTCAAACATATCAAAAAGTGAAGTTGTGGGTATGAGGGCTCCTTTCCTTAAACCGGGTCGTAACACCCAATACAAAGTATGAAATCAAAAAGTAAAGCCATTAATTACTTAACTAACGTTAAAAATTGTAGGTGATGGAAGACTTTGGATACATTTACGACAGTTCCATCGGTGTTCCACCTTCGAAAGTGCCTATTTGGCCGTACACTTTAGATTATAAAATTCCTCACGAATGTAAAGCTGGTACATGTCCAACCAAAACTTTTCCAGGTAAAAAAATTATTATGCGCAGTGTCAACGTACCATGATTTACATATCAACACAAAATCGAATTTGTAAACAGTTTTGCAAATTCAGCAGAACAACGACCTCCGCCTACAAATTAGATACCTCACCTTGTATTTCTTGAGGCAAATTTTTTTATTTCCGTGTCAAAATCAACTGTGATTACTTATTACAACATTTGCACAAAAAGAAAATGTGAAATCTTGGATAAACATTTTACAAACCGACATAATTTTATTTAATTTGAAAAACTCAAACTGATTTATTTAACTAAAAATATTTACTAATATTACAATATGACTTTCGTTCATTCAACGAATTTTAGGTATCTGGGAAATTCCTTTAAATGCCCATTATGTAGAGGATTATGAAGGAGGCCACTGTCCATACTTGGATCAATGTGTATTACACAACCACGATGCAGACGACGTTTTTGATTGGTTATATGAAGATTTTACCAGACATTACGAACAAAATAAGGCACCTTATATGATGTCTTTCCACACAAACTGGTTTTCTATTAAAAGTTTAGAAGACGGATTGCATAAATTCCTAAAATATATGGAAACATTGTAAGTAATGACACAAATCAAATTGACAAATAAACATAAAACTCTTGTAGACCCGACGTTTGGTTTGTAACAGCAACTCAAGCGCTAACGTGGATAACAGATCCAAGACCTCTTAAAGATTTAAATAATTTTGAAGCGTGGAATTGCAAGAAAAAAGAAAATATTCCTCCACCACCATGCAGTACTGGTAACAAATGTGCGTTAGGCTTCAAGCCTGATAACGCAAATTTCAGTGATATAAGGTACTTGGAAACATGTATCGAGTGCCCCAACAAATATCCATGGTTAGGCGATTCTACTGGTTCGGGAGTTGCGGGAAAAGATAACTACATTCCAGAAAATGTTAGAAAATAAAGTAGCCTTCTTAAATCGAAAACCAGTGAAGTAGTGCATACTTACTTTAGTACAATACAGCGATTATTTCTCGCCATCACATTCGGAAAAAAATAATGCTTAAAAGAGGCATTAAATTTTAATTATTTGAATATTGCAAATCCAAGGACTGCAAATTTTTGTTAGATAGTTGAATATTATTGTTATATTTCAATAAATTATTGTTTTCGATTAACACTTTTATTGTTTTTCTTTCCAATTCACAGAATTATACACAATTGCAAAATATTACCTAATTACAGCTCTACTAAAATTATGCAGCATTGATTTACCGTATTGGTGGCCAAGGTTCTAAAACTTCAGAAAATTTCTTGCGTTCTGTAAAGAGAAAATAAAAATTTATAAAAAGTTGCCAATTTTAAAGTGGAAAATAATTATATTAAAAAATATTTTTTAAATATTACAGAGCACCTGAAATTGCATGCACAATAAGTAAATTTTGATATTTTTGCCGATTACTTCAAATATTATTGAATCTAGCTAGATAATTACAAATACAAATTCGGATTATCAGTTTGTTATCAAATAATTTTTAACCAATATTGACTTTTTGCAAGAAAACTGCCCATAAAACGTACAAAAATTTCCATATATGGTCAAGTTGATTAAACATTTTACTAAGGCTTTAGAACAAAGTCCGAAGAAAATGCAATGAAAACATAGAAATTTTTAATGCCACAGAACATTTTTCTTTGTATTTATAAAAAGATTTACAAATTCCAGCTCAGATTAATATAAGCCCAAACTTTTAGTTTCTTTGAAATCTCTTCTATATCTGCTCCTGATTTTTAACAACTAAACCAGAGGCAAACTAAGCATACAAACTCCCTAGGCGAAAAACATTTAATAGTATCTCCTTTATTTTAACATGGAATATATTTAGAATAACATGAAATTACTTTGTACTGAAAAATTTACTACATCTCTCTTGCAACTTGCCAAAATAACTAAAAATTTAGATTGACCGAGCCATCACTCAACTTGACCTTAAATTAAATTCTTCAATTTCTTTGTCAATTTTTTATTACTTAATACTTGGATTTATCTATCAATCTTTCTTCTATTCTTCAAAATGTAATAATTTATTAGAAATTTTTATATGACCAATTTTCGGGTAGGCATTAATTAGTGACGTAGCTAGTCTGGAATGCCAAGGAATCTATAGCCCTTATTGTAGAGCTCTCTCTCTCTCAGATTCCTTCGTCCTACGAAAGGACATAGTAACATTTTTTCAAATGTTCTCTAGGCAAATTACACCTCGGTGGTTTGCCGTTGCCTTCCGAGTGGAGACGCTCAGAATAATATTCTTACTTTACCCGAAGTCGGACTGGGTTTTCTGTATTAGCAGTCTGTGCACTTAATCGCTATGCTAACGACCGTCTCTATTGTATTGTAGAGCACCATGTGTCAAATGAAGAGAAATGCGAGTGAAAACAGAGCTCAGAGAAGTAATACGTACTCCTCAGATACATTCAGTCCTTTTCAAATTTTAAAAATTCGTGAGAAAGTTAAGAGGGTTGTGCAGTTGAAAACTTTCGAGTTTTGTTTGTTCATCCAAATAATCATCGTGTCTAATTATACAAAATGTGATGAATTAAAAACATGGGGTCAATTAATCGCAAATACGCAGGAAATTACAAATTTTTAAAAAAATGTGACGATTTACTCCCCTGCAAAAAGAATGTAGCTTTCCAATGCTGTAATTCGAATTTTTGAAAGTTATTTAATAAGGGATGTGGTCACCTTCAAATACGTTAAGAAATTCCTATGTTAAAAACTACTGTACAACCCTCTTAATTAATCATTTTAGGCCCCATGTAATCGCCCTAGGGAGTATATAAGATAAAAAAAATTTGAATGCCATGCTAATGAAGAGTCCAATCAGCAAATACCGATTCTGAGATATATTTTACATAATTACTAATAGAATCCTTAGTTTTTACTGCAGAAAGTCATTTGACAAGTGACAATAATTAAGGTTTTTAAGATTTAAAAGGGTTCTGACAGTCTATAAAAAATAAAGTGTAACTTAATTTCTGCAGTTTTAAAATCAAAAGTAAAGAAATTTTCATTTTTAGATTTTTTAAAAATATTATTTTGGTTTTCGTTTTTCTGTCGAGTTGCAAAACAACTTCCTTTTTAATAGCTTTAGTTGGGTAACAATAGGCCGTAACCATTTTCTAATGCTAGGCACCTCAGAGATCGTGAGAGTTTTTAGATTTAGTATTAGAGCTGGCCTAAAGTGCATATGCGTTAAAGGGGTAAACAGATAGTTAAAACATTACCAAAAGGTGGAAAGTCTTCTGGATGTAATTCAACATAGTGGCGGTAAACAGCATCTCTTTCCGCAAAATAATCGTTTCGATATCCATCTAAAACTTGACCAACGAAAGCACCTGCTCCGGTAAAAAGTACGTGCCTTTGTATGCCTAAAAGCAGTGTTACATAATTTCACTAAAATAAAAGTTGGGTTAACTTACCAGAAAATATTGGTCGTCTTGTGACCCAATTACTAGCACAAACTCCTACAAACATTAACGAACCCAAACAGGCTGCTCCGTACCACTCCAAATATTGTGGTGGCTTAGTTATACATCTATTTGTTAATAATTCCAAAGGAGTCTCCGCGAATTTTGGTGCCTCTGCCATTTTGTTTGGTTAACATTTGTCTGACACTATTTGTCATTTATCTGTCAAAATTATTGTTTTTTATTTTCATAGCGGTTCTGAAACAAATGCCGCACAAGAAAGTTTATTTTTTTAGTTATCTATCACAGAATAAGTATTGTCATGATGATGGATTATATTCTCAGAAGAAGAACTACCGCAGTATCTAGCAGGAAATAAATTTATCATGGTATAACGGAAATTTGAAGTAAACTCTTCAAGGTAGCCATAATTTTTCGATCGCACTGTATAATGCGGTATCGATAATGAAGTGTCCTGCATGTACGTCATAATTGCTGATTCGTGCCCCCTTTTTATTTAAAACGCGCTAGTGCGGTATTAATTTTTATGATTTCAAATGCGTTCTTTTTATATTATGTGAACGTATCATGCGTCAAATTTTTGTTTCGGTTTTGTTGTTTGTTAGTGCGGTCGTAGGACAACATGTCGACGTGAATAGTTCAGAATTTGCTGAACAATTATGTAAGTTAAATTAAGTTTGTATTTTCAAAATAGTTTTCAATGTGTCCTGTTGATTTGCAGATATAAAACTATTTAAGCGAAGGCGTGCCGAGCAGCTGGAAGCGGTGAAGAGCTTCAAAAAGATAAGTAATTATGAAAAACAATACTCGACAATTATTTTGATGGCCGAGAAAATATTCACTGTAATCGAAGATAGTAGGGCTCAAATCGAAGCGTCCGGTTACATACCTGGCACTTCACAATTTCCAACCGACCAAAATATCAAGGAAGCCCTGTCCAATATATTAGAAAATACAGCTCTATTCTCTGAAATATTATTAAGATTTCCAGACATAAGTGCCACAGTATTAAAATTAAACAACCACTGGGATATTTTATTACAGTGGAGTATCATTTTTGCCAACGAAGTTCAATATCTATTGGACAAGAACACGCTGACCCTTCTTAGTCTGGCAAGTCAAGAATTGAATCATACACAACGAGATCCATCATACACTAATCCATATCGCAAAGTTGCCAAAATTAATAACCCCGCAAACGAAGACATTAAAGTAGAAAGGAAGAGAAAACGTAAAGAAATCAAAAAGGGACCAAGGTTGATTAATACTCATATAGAATTATGAAGCCTTCTAAACATTAAGCATTTTTTAAATTGTTTTTTATGTTTTTGTTTCCAACGAGTATAAGATTTTATAAGAATTGGCAAAATCATTTTTCTTTATTGATTGTATGAATTTTCAGAACCAACTTTAAAATTTATAAAATATGTATCCACTGGTAAAGTTTAAATTACCGGTGAATAAAAATATTGCAGATTGATCTCCATCACATGGGCGTTCTCAGGTGAATAGGGTTGATATATTTTTTCTAATAAAATTATAACTTGAGTTAAGGGATTTCTTGTTTTATTGATTTAATATTTTTTATATAATTTTAAAATAAAAAAGTATTATAATGTACTTATAAATTTTGAGTTTGCTCTCTCCCCTGAGAAAGTCTCTGAACACCCATGCTCAATCACCAATATTTTAACAGTACACCTCGACTTTTATAAGATGCACCATCCTACAAGTATTATGCACATTTTCGTATTTAAAATGGATAAAAATTCAAGTTGATAATAAATTTAAAAAGGGGAGGAAGGTTCTTACACTTCAAGCAGTAGATTTATAAACAATTTAACATTGTTGTTTAAAAAATTTAATAACATGGGGCTTCAACTGTTGGTACTTTTTGGGTTATCAAGTTGTGCGATATTGTTAATGAAATTTTAAAGCATTTTATGAGTTGATTTAAATAATTTAATTTTATATTATCTAAATGGGCACACATTGAAGCGTCCCTCCTCATGTTGCTGTTAATTTCTCAATTTTTGATTGACGATTGGTAATGAAATGACCATGCAGTAATGTTATGATAATATTCTTAATCCTTTATATGAGCCAACATTTAAAAATCATGATTTTTACCACCAATTTTTGGTGATTGATGGAAGTGTAAAAAGTTTTTGACTCATACTTGAAGCTTATTAAAACAAGTTAGAGTAACTTGACCATACATATATCTTAGGATGAATGCAAAAGAGGATTTATAATTGAAAAATATTTTGTAAATTTTCTCTTATGCAAGAATCCCTAGACAAGTTATTGATAAAAATTTTTACGATTACAGGGTTAAAGATAAATTGTACAAGATATGTCCACATTTTAAAATTACGCATTTATTAATTAGGATAGGTATAATATTACAGGTAGTTTACTTTCTAACAGTATACATTGTCAATTATTAGAATTAAGTCTAAAAGTTGTGATGTTGTACATTTATATACTTTGTAACGATACATTTTCAAAAACAGATACATAAATCTACAGAATATAACAATTCAATTATACAATTCGCTTTTAGGACGAACCTCGAAAAGTTAAACTTCAAAATATTTTAACATTTATGTAACAGAACGGAAGCGTCAGGTTTTTTTAGTTGGTTAGAAAAATACATGTTTCAATAATACCTCTACAATTACTATTACGTTTATTAATAAATAGTCACCTTTTATTTCATCACAGACTACAATAATTTAATTTTGTTTTTTCTACTAGGTACTTATTCAAAAATCTCAAAATACTTAAAACTTATATGCTACAGATGCAAGACCTCAATAATTAAATCATACAAACGTAATTCAAACACACATCAGTGAGGTAAGTAAATATGTCTGTTCTCAATATCCCTCAATAATCAATACAATACAATTTGACTCTGGTCAAAATCTTTACTTTCTATATTTACCTTAACTTACACTTTCCGATACAAAAATAAAATTAGCTTTACAAGCTATTTACTACTCTTTCTTTTAAATCTTACAATCTAAAACAGAGATTCTACTCTTACTACTCGCTACTTTGTAAGCCATTTTATTTATTAATATTAGAAAAAAGTTGGGGGGTTGTTTGTGTGCTGCAGAAAGTTAATTAAAAATTGTACTCACAGTTTTAATTGCACAATATTACAAAAATATGCGGTCCATTTTCGAAAAAGAGCAGAACTTTACTAGGGACTAAAAGCGTCATGTTTTTTATTTTTTCTTAGAGGAAGCAATTTCGACTTTTTTTGGATTAGTATTTTTACTTACAACGTTAAATTCACTTTTAATATTTTGTAACATGCAGTAATTTGTAAAAATAAAATTACTCACTTAATAATGACAACATCTAAATTGTAATCAGAATCCTAAAATAATACCCTGCACGCGCGCGCAAATACCCAATAATAACCAACAAAAAACTTAAGCGAAAAATTAATAAATAAATAAGATCGATAAACATTTAGATGCATAAAATGCGTAACAATTAAAAAAATAATTAGATTGCTAATTTAATTAGCAATTTGAGGGAATGTTAACAAGTTTTCTTTTTTAACAACTACCTACAAGTGACTTAACAATAAAGTCTTGGTGCAACTTGCTCGCTTGATTGCTTTGTGATTTTTTGATGTACACATTGGTAATTCTTGTAATTGAAAGAGAGAGAAACAGTATAAATTGAAAAATGCGTTAAGAAATCCATGGCGGAACTCGACATTTGTTGTACAGTCAATCTTGTAATTTTCAGCACGAAGCATTTGTGGTAGTTAGTTCGACACTAAATCGGTTCAGTGTGAAGCTGTTATACCACAATATTAATATTTTGAAAAATTTGTCATTCCCTGGTTGCTTCCTCATATTAACTAAAGCAATATTATTTTTATTGTAACGTAACAAACCTCCAATTAAAAGCATTATCAATTTAAAAATTAGATGAGTGAGGCCAAAGACTAAACAACCACATCAATCACGCACTAGTTTCAAAATATTATAATGTAATATTGGTTACTTTTAGACAAAATCAGGTCATTCGACTTGAGTGATGACATATTAGGATGGGGAAGGAGGAATTTCCAAAAATTAAAATGTATACTCTTCATCACTCATATTAACCGATTTGTATATTGCGTTTCAAAAAGTGCTGAAAAAATCTATGTTTTTTGACCTAGATTTGAATCCTCACATAATACTTATGAGTTCTGAATACGCGCGCTAACTACTACATTACCTAGACAATTAACTACAAGTCGTAATTTGTTCTGTAAAACAGTAATTTTTTAATCAATGATATTGTATGTAAATGATACCGACGAGACAGCTAATAAAATGTACGCCAAACATTTATCAAAAATTTACCTCTGCTTTTATAAACCGTAACTTGAAGTTCGGGTAGCTGTATTCTCACATCTATAGTTTATTTATATTATATATATATTACAGCTCTACAGGCCTAGAAGGCCCATGGCTTCATTCCCTGCCTACCTAACCTGTCTTGTAAATTCTCGTGTGTGACGCAACCGTATCAACGATAATGACGTCGACATAAATATCAGGGATCACCACAGGAGTGTGGATGCCCACCGGAAGGCCGAGCCAAGAAATTCTGTGCAATCCGCGATTTGAACCCAGAATTTCCGCTCTATACTCAACCAGCGATCACATCACTCCACTGCTGTGGCTATAGTTTATTTAGTAGGTACAAATTTTTTTTTCAAAAATTAATAAAAACATTAGTTGATGACTGAAGAGTTAATTTTAACTGCAAATTTCAATTTTATAAATCTTTCATTAGGAACAAACAAAAAATATAATTTGAGAATTCCTTACATTTTGAAATAAAATTTAATAATCAAAAGTTAATGAAACAATAAAAATCAAATTTATTCTTATTATCTTTCAAAAATGGTTATTGCTGGCATCCAAACATATTGATGATAGCCATAACCATTGCTAAAGCTCACAGGTTATTGTTATTGCGAGCATCAAAGTTTATTGATGATAGCAATAACTATGGCCTATGAGAATAAATTTCATTTTTATTGTTTAATTAACTTATTAATTTTATCCTTGTCTAGGACAATTTAATGGGTGAAAATATTTTCTCTAACTTCAAAGTTAATTCCATAATAGAATTTGCTATAAATAAGCCATTCTTATATTTTGGCAATATATCATCTTATGGAGTCAAAGCATGCATACGAAAAAGAACTTTGTAACTCCACATTTTAAAATTTATAAAAGACCTAATCCGTCTTTATTAATCTACAGAATTTACCACAAGTGCAATAAAAATTGAAAGTTTATAAATTGGTTTCAATTCTTATAATATCAAAAAATCATCTAGCACCGAGTAGATTAAACAAGAAATTACAAACCAAGCAAGCATTTCAATAATAAGCGTGCACGATAAAGTTTACATTTAATTTGAAAGCATTTACTTCACACAGAATGAAGCTAAAAATAAAGAACATCTTATAGGCAATTTTGCCGCTTATAATTATTTCATAAAATTAATCAGTCCGTCGTCCTTATCGTCAAACTCTTTACTACATAATAATACTAAATATTATACTTTCTTGTATGCAAGACTATTTGTTTCCCTTTGCTTTGCACTCACACGTTTTTGTGACATCTTCTATCGTAATATTAAAAGGTAAAAATTAAGAATAAATTGCAACAACTCAGAGTGAAACAAAACTTATAGGACCTGCCCATAAAAAATATCACCGTTAACTTGTCAACAGTTAACGGAAGAAAATTTTAAGGAACAAAAATGTTTGAAGATGTGAGTGTTCTTAAGTACAAGTTGCATCTTCGTATTTTCCAATCCTACAAGATTCACTCCCTTCGAGCCCTCTTGGGTCTCGCATTGCTGTCCACATCGCCCCTGCCCTTTTTACCTACTTGTACTTGAGATTGCGCCGTCAGATGCAAGGATATAGCGTGAGTGTTTAACTTCTCCGATAGCAGCAACTCCTTTAAACCCTGCATTTTTTGACTGTAAAGAATTACTGTCGTTTGTTTTGTGCTGCTTTCAACTTCTTCCACCACCACCACCTCTTCTTTCTTTTTCTCCTCTTTCACTACTTCAGGTTCTACTTGTTTTGAGGTGCTCGGGCTTCCACCATTTGGCTTTTCTAATTTTGTCTCGTCGCCTCCTATAAACAAGTAATTATTAATTTACAAACAAAACGTAATAAACGATTTACACTCACCTACAAACGGAGAACCTCCCCCTTGTAACAAATATTCAGGATTGAGGATTTTTTCGGAACATGCAGCGGTGAGTGCCTCAATACTTGGATGTAAATTTTTGTTTTCAATACTTTCTTCGCCGATTACCTTAGATTCAATAGCATTGATGAGGTCGGTATCCACTTTAGCTTTACTTTCTTTCTCTGGCACACTATAATTATTATTATTCAAACAATTTGTGTTTCCATTACTTTTGTATTGCGGTTTAGTTTCGAAATTATTTGTATCGCAAACTATGTTAACTTGTGCACGAACATCGGCATCAAACTTTGAAATCGTATTCACCAAAGGCTTGGCCCAACCTATGTGCAGCACCGGTGTCGCACTACCTTCTTCCCATTGACAAATGCCATCGTAAAATCGTAGTAAGCAAGCAAAACATTCTGCCTTTTTTAATATCGAATTTGCACTAAATCCAGAGCTTTCCACTTTCATTATATGAGGTATAAGTTCATTTGCAATTTCCAAAAATTCCTTGTAAATTTCTTCATCATCGCGGGAATAGTTGTACCTTTAACATAAAAAAAATCAGATATTTTATAATTTACACTGCATAACTTTTAGATTATAAAAAGGTCACAATTATGTTGCATAAAAGTTATCACACAGTTTCCTTTCATATTTCCAACAGGAAAACTAAAAAGGAATTGGAATTAAAAACTGGTGAATTTTGTTCAGTGGTGCAATCTATGCAATTTTTTGTATTTTTTCAAAAACTTTTGTATTTGATGGAATTAAGTAAAAATAAGTACTGCAAAATAAACCAAAGAAGGAAGACTTACTTTCTGATTACTTCGCTTGCATTTGCCCAACTTTCAAAAGCCTCCTTGTACATTTTGTTACGATAAAAATAGCCTCCTTGGTATGTGTAAGGGTACACGTGCATGTTTCCATAGTTGTTACGTGCAGAAGTTATTGCTTCACGAAACAGAGAATCACAGGGTATTCTACAAATACATTTTTTAGAGTCCAACAAAACTCAACGAGTGGCAAATTTTAACTCACCTTCCTGGCGTGGCAGAAATTTCTTCTAAATCGCCCAAGTTTCCAATGGCCATAGGATATTTAGCTAAATGCCCAGAATCGTATAGCAACCACAGCAATTCTTGTTGTAAATATGCCACCTCGTAAGCATCGTGAGTAGCATTTAGAGAAGGATTAATTGCAGAAACCAGCGCCGCCACTTCCATAGCTCTCGTACAAATAACCGGCTTGTTATTAACATACAACCACGATCTGGCATCGACACCTTTACCAATTTCTTGACCACGCTTGTCCTCGTTGCCCTTACCGTGCCAGGTGACCTCGGCCGTCTCGCAACTATTTTCGCCAAATACGACCCAAGCATGATCCTCCGACAAAGCTAAATGAACGTCATCAAAGCCCAATGCTTGACAGCCGGCCACCACCGCAAAAGCAACACCAAAGCAGTCCAATTTATTTCCGTTTAGGTAACTAAACAAACTTTGTAGGTGTGCGCGATCTTTGTAATAACTTCTAGACAAACTATTCCAAACTGCATCAGAAACTTTCTTGACCAGTTCCCTGGTAGCATATTGTTTACCCTTAACATTTTCGACCACATCGACAGCCCCCTTCATTATGACGTAAAATTTATTATACAACATCTGTATACTTGCATATTCGAGCGATGGCAATTTCCAAGATTCGGCCGTATCGCAAATTTGTACTGGCGCGTTTGGCCGGCTGCATGTCAAAGAATTTTCGACGCTTCCGGCGATTATTGATAATAAAGCTAAATCCGGCTCGACTTCATTTTCTAATTGATGCTTAAATATTTGTATTACGGATGCGATACTTTTTAATGGAAATAAGGATTTATCAATTTCGCGAAAACCCGCCATGTCGATGCTTACATTTTTTTATATCACAACTGATACAGCAGCTGTCAACTCCACGGCGTCACTTTTTGCTACCAACTTCAAGGCAAGTAAGTTTCGATGTTATAAAATCAGTTACAGTGCAATCTCGATAAGCTGAATTTCTTATATTTTTTTTTGCCGCACCGCCACCGACCGTTGCTGAAACCTAGCCGAACCTTAATTTGTTTATCACAAATTTTAACAGGATATTGGAAACGCAATAAAAAATAATTTTACTAATATGTCGGCGTTTTGGCTTATTTATTAAACCGCCCTCAAGATGATTGAATGTCATAGCTCATAGGTCCATATTGGTTTGATTATGTTTATGGCTTTGTATAACAGGATCTTATTTTCAAAGAAAAGTTAAGACTTTCGGCTAATAATCCAATACATTTGACTGAATTTAATTTCAAGCTGTTTTCTTTTGGTAAAAATATGTTTAAGCCACGTAAGTCTCCTATCAAGGTAAATTTCAAAATTTTTGGCATTTGAAGCTTATGGTAATATGCAACATTTAGTTTAACAGGTGGACAGGGTGTCTTTTTTTATAGTGAAAATCACATATAGTACTGACTTTGTTTTGTTAGCTTTGATACGCCATTTCTCAAACCATTTTTGTATCATGTTCAGATGTGATTGCAGTCTTCTAAGATGCAATCATTGGATCTTCATGGGATGATATTATTGCGGTATCGTCTGCAAATTTAGCTACTGTTATAAAACTTGATGTTGGCAGATCAGATGTGTATAATAAATACAAAATAAAGTTCTGAATGCTACTTTGTGGTAATTCAGCTTGGATAGTGTGTAGGTCAGTTAGTTCGTTTTGTTGTTTAACGAAAAAATGTCTATTGCTTAAGTATGATTTGAGGATCTGATAATAATAGTGTGGGAGATATTTTTTCAGTTTGTAGAACAAACTCTCGTGTTAAACTTTATCAAAAGCTTGACTTATGTCGAGAAATACCGCTGAACAAAACCAATTTGATTCAAGATCTTTAATCTTTATTAATTTTTTTGACCACTTTATGCACCTGTTCAATGGTTCCGTGATGATTTTGAAATTCAAACTGATAATCCGGAATCAGCGCCCGTTCCTCTATTATAGGTTTTAATCGATGTAGCAAGAGTTTTTCAAAGACTTTAGATAAGACAGGGAGTAAACTTATTGGCCTGTAGCATTTAACGTTTTCAGCCTTTTTTTTCTGGTTTTGGGATCATAACAATTTGAGAGACTTTTCATTGGTTAGGAAAATGATTTATTCGAATAATTGATTTGAAAATGTAAGTTATGGCTTTAATGCATCTGTTTTTTGCTTCCTTCAGAACTTTTCCAGTGATTAGATCAAATCCTGGTGATTTATTTGGTTTCAATTCTTTAATAACTCTTCTAACATCACGCATTCTAAATTTTAGAATTTTAGAAGAAATCTTCTAATTCGTAAAAAACTCATTAATAAGCGACTGTTAGGGTCTTATCAAATCTTAAAGTTTAGCCTTAACATTACACTCAAAGTAAGTAGTAATATCACTCTTAAAAACTTTGCTTCTAAATTTATTTTTGTCGTATATTAAATACTTAATATTATTATAATAATAATAATTATACCTACACTCTAAAAAATGAAGGGAATTTTACCCTCAAAATGTAAGAAAAATTACCCAATTAATAAGAGTAAATTTAACTTAAAAATGGTGTAATTTTGTTTTTACTCTGATTTTTAAGTTAAATTTACTCTTATTAATTGGGTAATTTTTTACATTTTGAGGGTAAAATTCCCTTCATTTTTTAGAGTGTATATAATAATATAAAAATAATAAAATTTAATATAGCCGTTTTAGCTTTTTTGATTTTTTGTCTTTATACTCTACTGTAAGTTGCTCTGTTAATAACGTTGTGTTTGGTATCATAGTCCTAGTGCTACACTAACTACAAATTGATTGATATAAAATCATCAACCCACTTTTTACACCAATCAATTTTTGCAATTTTTTACACTAACTTACTCGGAGTAGTTTGGTGTAGGATATCGAAACAGACCTAATGTTACGTATAAAACTAAGAATTTACTACTGAAATGCCTATGGTGCGTTAACGAATTTTAACCTCATGTAATTAGACTATTATTAGATAAAAGCTCATTTTATTAATTTATCTTTATTAGTAATAATAACAATAAAAAGTAATATTTTTGTGATATAATAATAATATAATATATTGAAAAAATAAGTTTGGTGAAAAAAATTAGAAGCATTTAAAAAATTTAACTCTAGCACATTTCTGTTTTCCATAACAGTTCATTGATCATTCATCAGTAAGATTAGAATCCGGAATAAAATATCAAATTTATTACAACACTTTTAAGCAAGTTAAAAACTTAAAATATTCTGTATATTTTTTAATTCAACTTAAAATTTTCTAATTTTTAAATTTTAACCTAATTGTAATAATAATAATTACCAGTAATTTCAATATTACCGACAATTTTATCGGATTCACGAATGTTTTTGTTACTATTGTAATTTGCCGGAGTCGAAAACGAGAAAAACTCTCTCAAAGCTACAAATGTATGAACTAAAAGTGAAAAAAAAATTATCTGCTTATATTGAATGCACGAGTGAATATAATTATCAGCTATTTCACGAAGTATAATAATATATTTATTGTATATAAAATTAAAATAATTATAATTTTGATTAACTTGTTAATTAAAGTTCTTGAATTTGATTGTTTCGTGTAATAAGTAGGTAAAATTGATAAAGATGATTAAAAATTAAACACTTTATTGTTATAAAATAAATAATTCTTATAAACATTTAAATAGGTACCTACAATTTAACAATGGTAATAATTTATTAATGCTGGTAATTTATGTCTGTAAAATAATTATTATTGTGTCCAACCATCGAAAACAAAATTGAAAAATTGCCTTTTTTAGACTTCAGGAATCACCGATTGATGTTGAAAAAAGTTATCACTAAAGTAAAATGGATCCATTCAATTGGACTTTTCAAATTTTCCCAATCAAATAATTTTGGAAGAAGTTTATAGCCAAGGCATCATATTCATAATACTATAGTAAAAAGTAATTAATTAATGATTATTCACATCAAATGCTTTACTAAAATCGTATAATCGAATAATAAAATTATTATTGTTACTTTAGAAATGTTACTATTTAGTCAAAAACTCAGTCCATAATTTATTATTATTAAACATGTTGTTATTGTTATATTATATTTTAATAGTCATTTTTAATAATTTACAGAATTCTGGAATTAATTAATAAACTCACTCAGGAGTGAGTGAAGGAAATGATGCTATGAGACATTACTATAATGAAAATGTTATTATTTAGTACCAGGTAGTACAGAAATATTTATATAGAATATTTCTATTTTTGTTTATAATTCTTTTCAGATACTTCTTACACATATGTAGATTATTGTAATGCTACAAATTGGGAAAATGTTGGTGGGGTGCAAAAAACGGTTTTGAGAATTTAAAAGGTTATAAGGTTTAAAATTGTGGACTATACAGAATTTTTTAGCTCGGCCTTTCAGTGGGTGAAATCGATATTGATTTATCTGAAATATGTAATAGGTATGGGGACTCATTCAGCCATAATATGACTCATCATACAGATTTGTACTTTCCGGAAAGGGAAAGCAATATTCTATTTAGAATGTAAAAGCTCAATGAACAAAAGTTAAGAAGCATTTGCCTACACGTTTGGTCAGTGAGGTCAAAGGCCGAGCAAGGTCTTTTATCCTACAGTATCTATAGCTAATAGAATATCAATGTTATAGGTACCCAATCGCACAAATATTTATTTGTTTGTTTGCTTTGTTTTGTTGGCTTCTAGAAAATTAAGAATAAAAAAATAAACTACAATCATTAAAAAAATTTATTTTCGACGTCCACACGTTATTTTTATAAACATAACTCAAATTTATTGTTTTGAAAAAAATATTTAAGTTTCAGACTTTGTTTTAATATTTCTATAATAATTTAACATTAAATTATGATGATCTTTATAAATTACAATCACAAAACAAATTCAATTTTATTATTATTTAACATTTACACTCATTCTACAATTTTCTACCTGACATCCATCTCCAATCAAAATCATTCACACAATTTTAACATTTGCACAATTATCCAAGACATACCTACAGCTGGAACATTATAAATAAATTTTAAATTTTGCAATTTTTAAGGAGGAAGTAAATTTTTTGTTCAAATATTTATATTCACGTGACGGCAATTTTCTTATATTTACAATGTTTCTTTGCAAATAAATATTAAATAAATATTGTAATAATATAAATAAATAAAGTAGGATATCTAGAAAATTAAAAAATTTTCTATACTGGTTTCTCTTGATTCAAGTGCCAATAAATGAGAGGTCGAAAGGTTCAAATTTCATTGCATTCCAGATAAACTTGACGACAGTCGTTTCCAGATCGTCCTTTCCTTCCAGCTTCGTAAAGAATATCAAAGTTGCTACCGCTAGATCTTTCCATTAAATAACTGGTTGCGTACCTAAAATTTGATAATTGGATTGAAAAAATGAATACAATATAATTTTTTGTGAGCTATACTTACGTTCCCAAATGACAGAAGATGGAAGATTGTCCGATATCGGTTGAACACTCTCTGTTAGCTTCGCATATAAATTTTTGCATACAAGAATTATCGGACGTTGCTAATGATCTTACGTAACCTTTGATCATACTAATTCCTGCTACTGCAGCATCGTTAATTGAGTCCTTCCTTCCAACGTTGCGTGCAGCCATTGATCGATGAGAGAACGATGTTTTCAAGGCATCCAAAAGAGTTACGACTATGTTGATGAACTGTAATATAATTTAAGAAATACTTTAATTTTCAAATGATTAAGTTCAACAAGACAACAATAAAAGTTGAAATTATAATTTCATTATAATGCACACTTAATTTATTGTGACAAAATTGTAAATTTTTAATTTTAAGGTCTTACCTCTCCTGCTTGTTTAGCCATTGTGTTAACTTGATCTGGATCTCGTCCTCCAATGAATGTGGAAAGTACAGCCGTTAAAATGCCCTGTGCAAGCCAAGCAACTACTAGTGCGTAACTACTAATTTTTTTAATATTTACATTGAAATTTGAAAGAATCATAACAATTTAATAGTTAAACTAAAAAGCAAAAGCAATTTTTTGAATAAGTACTTAACATGAATAACCTTTTCCTATATCTGGGGACGTCACGAAAATTAAATCATTCGACAAGTCGAGGGCCAAAAGTGTAAAAGGTAAAATGGAAAAACACTAACTTGCATGGGAGATCCGTTATCTACTTTATCGATTCCATCACTGGGTGCTCCAGCACCTCCTCCTAATATTGCCGTAAGGATTTTTAATCCAACCGATAATAAATGAGCCCACGGGGATGGTGCGATACCTTCGTCGAGACCGTCGGACTTATTTGGACCTTGATTTTGGACTCCGGGATTGAAAAACATTTGCATGACCATTCCTATATATGTATAATAAATAGTTTAATGTGTATTTAAAAAAAGAAATTCAAAATTAGGTTTGGCTAAATTTGAAAGTGAAGACACTTATGATTATTTTATCAATTTTAAATGATTTAATAAATTTAAATAAATTTTGTTTATTATACTACTTTCTACTAGGTACCTAATAAATTCGACCAGGAGAATCCAGCTCCTCCCGTACTATCGTGAATTTCGTTGGTATTTATGTCGTCCAAATTATCGAGTGCAACTTTTTTTATTGCATTTGGTTTTTCTGCAAATTTACGTTCTATTCTTTCGGATGGTAATTGCGGCGTTCTCGATGGCACGAATACATTGGGACCTACTTGTTGGTTTGGAAACGCTAAAGTACTTATCAACGAACTGCTTGATAAAAGTACCAAGAAAGACCATCCAACTGCTTGACGATACATCTGAAATAAAGCGTTTGATTATTTAAAGAAGCTCTAATTTTTTTTGGAAGCTATTCGGAAGTAGGTAAGTGGTCATTGTTTACTAGCGCGTGCGACCGACCTTCTTAGCAAATTTACCACAAAATTTAATCGGAATTTTTTAGATAAAAATTAAGTTTTATTAACGCTAAAGCGCATTAATATTTCAATGATTTTGCTCCAGTTTTTAAGCTAATTTGGCAGTTCCTACGATGTACTTAACGCGTAAGGTAATCGAAATGAAAAATTCTTAGCTCTTTACGGAGTACTTGTACTACTTTCAGGTCACCGTAACACTAACCGTTTGGCTTCGACTGGCTTCCACCGTTATCTTAGTTGTACTTTTTTGACAAAAATATATCTTGCAAGTACTTACTGCATGGTTTTAGAATGTGCACTCAATTTATAAACCGATTAGATAAAAGGTGTGCTTCTAACGAGTTAATGAAACAAATATTTGAAGTTAAAATTACAAAAGCAATTTTTAATGGTACCTATCTGAAGTAAGAAATGGTGCACAATTTTGAGTATTTCGATAAACTTGGGTGCTTTTATTTTGGCAATATAAAAAGGTTGGCGCCGCACTTCTTTTTATTAAATTATATTTTATAACCCCTAATATAACTTTTGATTGACAATGTAACTCTCAGGTATAGATAAAAATATCGAATCCCTAATTTTAAAACTAATTTGAAGATTTAAATATATAAAAAATTGTTTTGCTTTTCTTCAACATCAATCATTGATTTGTTTTTAAATTCATTCCAACAATGGGTGCACACGAAAAAATTCGTTGATTATTATAAGTTATTTTAAAAAATGTTTATTGGAATTGAATGTCGATAAGACGAAAATTATTGATACGAAAGAAAAATTAATAGAAAACTTATGATTACTCACTCTTTGGCACAATTCGAAAACTTATCCGTATAATATTTTTTCCTTTACTAATTTATAGCTTAAATTTTGAAACTCGTGGTAATTTAACAGTTGTCACTTTCAATAACTAACTGAAAGATAAAATTCTTGAGAAGAGTTTAGAAAGTTTTTAGATTTTCCATGATATAGTTGTCCTACTTCAAAATATTACTCATCGCATATTGTCCATGCTACTTTCCACGTTGTAATTTCTTTAGAATGTAATGACAATCAACGTTTGTCGATACAAACGAATGATTTTAAAAACAATAAAATTGCCACAATAATGAGGTTTGTATAATTTTTTAATTATGTTTGTTTGACGCAACAATGTCCTTTGTTACAACTGGAAGTGTCTTCGGTGTATATGTAACTACAATTTTGATCATAACCATAAAATTGGTTATTTGATAATAATCATTTTATATAGTACACGTAACTTTGGAAACAATTGAAGAAAGCCAACATAATTTTTTCTGATTGTTACAGGAAATCATCAGCCTTTTGGTCCTGCTTAAGCAGTAGTGCTTATAATTTTTATCATTGAGGTGAGCTTTTACCATGCGTATTTTCTAGATTATCATTCAATTTCATTTCAATTAAAATAATTGTTTTTACAAAAACTACCAATATCCACATCCAGAAAAATATCAAAATTTTGAAAATTCTTATGTACTACTGTAATTTTCATCACCAACACGAAAATGCAAGTTGTAATTATCAGGTCTCATTATTTTGATGTGGTTTTTATTTTTTCAGAAGTCTACTATTCAAAATAAATTTGAAAATGATTTAACCTATACGGAAAGTTAATATTTCTAAATTGCTATTTTGCATTCTCAACTTAAAATTTATGTAATGTTTTGTGTTGACCGGTTGACAACCCGTTCAAGATTTTTTAACAACGTAATTACGATGCCCAAATTATCATAACGGTAACTTTAAATTAGCTTATTAAACTGGTAATAATGATGTCGTTTAATTATTACTACGCTTCAATTTTTATCATTTTTTCATGCAATCTGATAAAAAATTATGCAAAAATACACAAATTTTGCGTTATTTAGGTCATACTTAAAAGTGGGTTAACGTGAAAAAATTCATCACTGCATTTAATGCTTTAGTTTTTAGCCAAAATAATGATATAAACTTTTCAACTTTCAAAAATCAACAGGTATGATTTTTAAAAATAGAACATTGGTATCAAATTTGTACGAATATAAAATTATAATTTATTACCTGTATTTAGTTTATTGAACCCATAAGAATATTAATTAATTTTTTTTAACTGTACATGAATTGTACACCGATATATGCTAATAATTCAACAAAACAAATTTTTTTGAAATCCTAATTATTGATTTTAAAATGTTTAAGTACCTTTATTATGTAAGTACTACTTTTTAAACTTCAGAACTGCACTTTACAGTCAGTCAAATTATACTTTATCAATGTATTATAAACCATAGCACAATACTCACTTTTTGTTAATATTTATGTGGAACACTGTCAGCAGTAATAATAATTTTGGTAGGATAGGTGAACAGCACTGCAAGAATAACACACTAAGAATGTTATGGAATACCTTGAACTTGTCTTTATATATGATGACCCACTTACTTACCTGCGAGAGAGCATTACCATGTAATTTAACGTAGACCTGACTGGTGGAATCTGTAATAGAAGGATCTTCCACTATCCACTCAAGGATAACTTAACTGTTTTTTTTTCAAAAATGTCAACATTTTCAAAATTTAGTCGTTTCTCACCCACCTTTATATGATTCAGAATTTTGAATCGTGTAAAATTTCCCACATTTTCGAGTTGAAAGTATTTCCAAAAATGTTATTACTAATCAACTTAATTTTTCTCTCAATAAATAATGTGATATTAGTCAAATAAATTTGTTATTGTTTCGTGTTTTCCAATACAAGAAAATGTGAGAAATTACTTATTATCTTTTTCTTTTCTTAAAACTTAAGAACCAAAAACACTTTAGATTTATTAAAATATTAAAAAGATTTTAAACTCATAACCAATTTCAAGAATTGAAACATACATGATGTGTTTCGATTTTATTAGATCTATAGAAAATATAGAGACATATTGTAAATTTAGTTAATTAATAAGTCACAGTTGTAAAAGTTGTACCTATACGGGAAGAAATGTGACGCAATCCACTCCGAAGAGTTTTTGTGGATAATGCTACTTGTCGAGTAAAGTTTTTCTTATTGGAGGTGTTTGTAGAGCTTAGCTGAAAATTGCAATTTTGTAAATTAATTAAATAGATTGTTAAATCTAAACAAAGAGTCGAGCCTTTTAAATGTTAAGTATTGTATTGTTCATTTAGAAAGTTAATGTTTAAATTGAAGTAAATCATATTTTGTATTTCTTCCTGTCTTTTTAGGTAAATCAAAATATAATTTGTTAATATTTTAAATTGTTCAGTTACTAAAATTAAAGAGCCAAGACACAATTTGTTCCGCATGCTACCGTCAGTCTTTAAATTAAACCAAACCACTGTACATTGAACAGTTAAATCGTATTTTTCTAACAATGACTATAATAATTTATTATTATGGCTTATTAAAGTGTAAAATGTGTCTTAACTAATTTCAACAATCTTGTGTTTGTATCAAGTTTTGTCAAGAATGTTGGAATTGTTTCATTAAGTATTTATTTAATTTTTGTGAGTAATTAAGGGGAAATTTGGGCAAAAATGGAACTTTACTTTTTAACTTACAAAACTTTCTCTCTAGTAGTTTGAAGTCTTCTTTTTAAAAATAAAACGTCAACTAAACTTTTCTGTTTTAGTATTATATTGTAAAGTTCACTTTTATTGCCATCACTTTTGCATCGCTTCTCGGTTAATTATTGATATGCTTGCTTTTTCAACTTTTTGTACTGCTTTCACACAACTTTTAATTTTTACTTGCAATAGTTTAATTTATTGTAATAATAAATAATCGTTCTTTATTGTTGTCCTGTTATATAATATTTTAGCTCATGTTTTAGGCGCAAAGTACTGCAATTTGCACTAAAATGCATGATTTTTGATTTGATTTGTTAATTTTATAGATAAATTATGTTTTAATACTAATGTTAATATTTATAAAATAATAATATCTAACTAATTTAACGATGTTCATTGAAATAACGGAACAAGTGCTGTTAACTGTACATGCAACACAATCTTGGAAAATATTAATTAACACATTGGTGACCTAAATTTAATTCAAAATAAAAGGAAATGGCACTGCTTTATTTTGAATGAAGAGTGAAATAACCATCAGGTATTATATTACCTATAATATTTTATAAAAATAAAAATTTCAGATCAAAAATTCAAATAATTCACCTATACCTAATTATTGAAAAGTTTATAAAGATATAAACTTTTATAAAATAACTTTTTTAAATTGTAATTGATTGTTTTGATGAACTTCAGTTTTAGAGCAAGGTCGGCATGTAAACAATTTCCGCTCTTAATATTAAACTTAAAACATTTAAATCACTTCTTTGGTTACTTTCCTTTATTATTTATTTTATCGGATATTATCGTTCCATCTTACAAATTATCTATTTAATTAAGTATGTAGGTACAGAAAACACGCGATTGGTAATGGATTCCTCAACACACACGTTTATCAAGAGAGAAATATCTAAAACTTTAAAAAGGAAATTCATATTTAAAGTTGCTGAAAATGATTGCATTTTTGTACAATATAATAATAATTTTAATATCTTCATGTTTTTATCAATACAGTTTTATAAGTTCTGTAATGCCTTCAGCGTGAAGTTTTACTAAATGCAATTATAGATGCAGTTTGAAGACTTTATCAAAACAATAAGTAAACGAGATGTAACAATTTAACTACGTATAACAGTAGTTAATAATTTGCAATTTTTCAAAGTTAAATATGAGATGCTGCTATTTATACATAACAAGAGATCTAAACACTGAATACATAATATTTTAATATGTAAAGACAACCTAACTGTTGAACTTGATATTCAAGGAAATTAGGTTAAAAGAAAAATCCACCGTTAGACAAGTTTGGAATTATTTACTCTGCTTACCGTTTTTTTAGGCTTTTTAATTGATTATTATGTAACGAAACAACGAAAGTTATAAGTCATATTTCAGGAAGTTCAATTCTGCTCTAATATATTCGATCTTCAACTGAATTATCTCTAAATTTTTAAGCCGAGTAAGGTACAGTATGTCTGTAAAATTATTTTTGTACATACATACACGAAAACAATTTTCTTTTCTTTTTAATTTTCTTCTTTTATTCAACATTTATGCAGAAATATTAATTGTTTTTGTTACCAAAGTTGTAGATTCCAATAAATTTTGTCAATTTCTAAAAGCAAAATTCAAACTCAGATGATAATTCGAACATTACATTACTTTACATTATAATTACTTACAAGGGGACACAACAGTGAGTATGTCGCCAATCAAAATCCCAATTTTTTTGGTGATTCTAGGAGCTAAAATAATTATCACTTTCTTGATTTTTAGTCCATTGGGCTTTAGTTACTGAGTTATGAATTTTTGAAAATCTACATTTTACCATAAGATTACATGGTTTGGATTGTTTTAACATGGTTTGGATTGCTTTAACAATCTAATTTAACATTTTAAATTCTATTTAAATCTATTAATTCTATTTAAAAAAAACAAAAATCTATTTAAAATAAATCTAATTTAAAATTTTAAATAAAATCTAAATTAACAATGTAATCTTATGGTAAAACGTAGATTTTCAAAAATTCATAACTCTGTAACTAAAGCCCAATGGACTAAAAATCGAGAAAGTGATAATTATTTTAGCTCCTAGAATCACCAAAAAAATTGAGATTTTGATTGGCGACATACTCACTGTTGTGTCTCCTTGTTAGTTAGGATTATCGAGGTTGCACTGTAGATATATTCAATAATATTGACAATAACTGCAATTTAATTTCTTTTCTTGTTATTAATATAAGTGTAATAAAATATTAAATCAAAAATGACATTAATTTAAGAAATTGTTTTCACTTTTGATCGATTTTTTTAATAAGTGATACATTTTTTATACATTTTTTTGACGTATAGGTACAGAAAATATTTTAAATAAAATATTTCTTTTTTTAAAATGATATATTTTGTAGTCTATATACTCGAGAAAGAATCGACAGATATAATGTTATGCAAAGATAGCATTTTTTCATAGCTTTAGTTTAATAGGTATATCGGAAAATGTAAGTGATGGGTGTAAGGTGAGTGAATTAAAAAAAAAACAAAAGTTTCAGTAAAACGTGCCCTTCTAGGTGTCAAAACATTTTAGAAAATTATTTTCACTCACATGTTTGTCTTGCAAACCTATGATTCAATAAACCAAAAAAATAAAGAGAGATAAAGCCGGCTTGATGGTCTCACCAATGAAAAAGTTAAAGGAGTTATAGCTGTTTTCACCGACAATTTCCTAACGTTAAGTATTTCCTAAAGTACTAGGTGTTTCTTAGCAACTGCGTTTTGGTTATAAATTATGATTCATTCATACTTTAGGAAATACTTAACGTTAGGAAATTGTCGTTGAAAACGGCCATTATTTTCCTTGCTATGCTAAAAACTGATAGTACTTTTAAATGCTGTGGTGTAAAAGCCAACAAATTTGCACTTACAAATTTTGTCACCACGTTATCCTTAACATGCGCATAGTGTAAATGATCCTATCATAGGATGTGATTTCTAAAAACGTTCTCCTTTGCGCAATGATATCATCGCGTGACCTTCCTATACCTTATAAAGTTATTACACTATATCGGTCTGGTTTTATTATTGATGGTAAAATGGTAGTACCAATTTTCTTCTGGTATGCTTATAGGTTTTGATGTTGTCAATAAAAATTTTAACGACTCTCACGTTAACATTTTTTATAACGGCTGGTTGAAATACGGTGTAACAAAAAAAAGAATAATTTCCAGTAGGAAAGAAGAAGTGATTAACAACTTCTTAAAACTAGATAATCAAGTAGTATAGCTTTTAATATCCCTGTTTCTGCAGCCATCTCTGATCATTTGAAAACTATCAGACGCATGAGCAGTTTCGAATTTGCTTAGTTAAAAATTCAAGTACCATATGAGCAACTTTGGCAAAATTTTTTCAAGGCACAACCTTTGTCTCTACATGGGCCAACTTTAAAACTACATGGAATTTGACTAAATATCTAATTTATATTTAAGTTAAGAATATTTTTATAATAAGTAGTATAAGTTTACATTATTAGAAGCATCTAAAAGTGTACAAAATATTTTATTGAATTTAATACTGCTTAAACGGTTTTTTAAATTTTCCATCCTTCATCTCGTCTTCAAAGGTATCTGACTAAAAAGTACGTTATTTTAAACGATAAAAAATTTACAAATTTTAAAAAAGTACCTACCTGTAAAATTCCAAATTTATATTCATCATCAAAAACTATAGAACGTATATAGTCACTAGTTCTTCTTTCTACAAATTTGCTTTTCTTTCTTGTAACAACTTGTGGATTTTTTAACACTTTATTACTAATTAAAACAGCAATAAAGAATATTAAAAGAGCAATTGTAAAAGTTGTAGTAAAACTCGCAAAAAATGTTAAAGTTATAAGACCTATATTATGCATGGTCGTTTATTTGCAAACAAAATTACTAATATTAGTGCAAATATTGCTATTATCAGTTTTATCGCTGTAAACCTAACCAAGGAAAAGATAGTGAGATAATAAAGCAACTACAAAAGTTATATTGAAAATTATGGATATCTACAGGATGGTCCATTTTGATGATTTTATATGGGGAAACCCCGCATCAATTAAATTTGAAAAATCTGATTCCGCCATTAACTTTTCAAAACGATTTTAATACCTTGAATAAATTATGTAATTAGATGTAATTTATAACTTAGCTAACAATATTATTAAAATTAATTGAAAGAACTATAGCAACCAAATTTCGTTTACATAGTGCAGTTCACAGTTATGCATATTTTTAAATTTTGAACATCAACGTTAAATTTGATCTGAACATCTAAACAAAAATTTCCCTGTTAGTACTACCAAAAGCAAAACTGCACTGGCTTTCCTCTTGGTTCTTGGACTTACCAAGACTTTTTTTGTTTATTTTGATGAATATAGAATTCATTTCTTATTCCAAGTTATTATTCTTAAATTTTGGTTACTACTTGTTTTCATCCTGTATACTTTCAGCGAAGGACCTATTTTTAAATTCCAAGTTTGAATTTCTCAATTTAATAAAACAATCCAATTTTTGATAAATTGAAAAAAAAATTTGAAGATATTCTGAAATTATTTAAACATCAAATCAAAATGATTTTAAGCAGTTAGCGTGAACGTGTTGGCCTCTACCAGTTCAATGCTAATCTAAATTGTAGAAAACTGTACGTATACTTACTAGTATAACAAGGTATAATTATTATTATTTTAAAATTAAATTATTATTATTATTATATTCAAATAAAATATATTTAACTAATTAATTCTAGAGTTCCTTCGCATGTATGTATGCATTTAGTCATTCTTGATTAGATCTTTTTCAAGTAATTATTATTAATTTATTTTATTGATTTTTTCTTATATTAAAATTAATCATTTATTTATTGATTTTGTATTTAATTCAAAAATGCCTTATCATGAACAAAATCTTCTCAAATACAGGTACCCGATAACTCATTGATATTAAACGATGAGGAAATGTCAGGTGAATTAATTTCGCGCAGTTGCGCGTGGTGGGTTCACTTTTTGTCATCCCTCGTAAATTTGGGCAATTCTGAAGCCTACCCTATTTACATCCCCTTCCTGTATAGGTATGCCGCTTGTTCGCGCGGCTGCACTACAACTGCATCAAAGCAAAGGGAGTCTTTGGCCCTAGTTTCGAGTTGGCCCCAGTGCGACTGCGGCGTGTAGTGCTTGGATATTAGGGCCGCGAACATCTCGGAGGGGACTTCCATAATGATTTGCTTTCGTTGCGTGTTATTCAGTATCAAGTGACTTCTTTGTGAATAGTTTTACAATATTTAACACAAGAGATTTTTCTCACTCTCACTTATTTTAAAAATGGAAATTTTCAAAAACGACTAGTTTAATGATTAGTACCAAATTTGTGTCACCCTAATCATTTTTTTAATTACTTAATATAAATAAATACATAATTAGAAGGAGCACATGTGGCTGTTGTCATTTACAAAAATGAAAAACCAACAAATTGCTTTTCTAATTTCTTGATGATTCGTCCACATAATAAAATCATCAAAAATGGAAGACAGTTCGCCAGATTTAAGTTTGAAACTTCGAAGAGGGTCTAGCGATTCGAGAGATTCTTTTTATATGGATTTTGATAAAGGCATTGATTCTGACATCGAGGAATTGGCGACAACTTCTGCTGGTGATTTAGGAGACACAACTGCGGCAACCGCGACGCCCACCACGGCACTTCCTTCAAAAGAAGGAACGAGGTAAATAAAAATAAGCGTAACTACATACAAAAATTTCATGTTTGAAGGCGCGATAAAAATAGAATCCTTGAACTTGTTACACATTTTATTTAGAGTTCTGCATTCATTAGAACTTCATTTCTTTCCGAAAGTTTGTTTTAAATATATTGTAATTTAGTTATACCTACATAATAATGTTGAAGAGCTTATGATAAATATATTTTAATTTTCCCTTAGTACATCTTCATACTTGGTTCTCACACTCACAGCTTGGTTCCCTTTTGTAAATTATCGATATTTTAAGGTAGAATTAATCAATTATAAATTGTTCGAATTGTGGAAGTAACGTGGTCGATTAAGTAATCAAGTTCGTCGACCCTTGCTTAAATCTTTGTTTAGTTACCTGTGTATGGTTATTCTTTCTATTGGATATTTATGCTTATAAATTTTACGGTTTTACAATATCAAAATCATCTTTTATTTCTATTTTGACGGTTTTAAAAAGCAGTATCTATGAATTTATAAGACCATAATTTATTTAAAACAGAGCAATCACTAAGCTGCTCGACCCTATTGAATTGGTAAAAAATGACAAGTATTTGATGCTGGACTATAGTTTTCCTTCTCATAATACCACATTTTATTAGGTAGCTATAGTACCTACTAATAGAAAATCGAAAATCGGATTTGTTAATACGCCAATATTGTGTAAATTTCATCATTATATAATTATTAATAGTTAATTATCCTGGAAAATTCAATAAAATTATGTACTTATGCAGATGTTGCAAACTACTTATGCGTTGTTAACTTGCATTATAAATATAATAGGAAGTACCATGCAAACATGTTAATAGGACGATTTGGTTAATGGAATAATAGTTGTTCCTATTAGAGTGTCTAACCCCAGAAAATTTAGTGTTACACCTAATCGACTAGGCAAAACACAGGGAGAAATAATGTTCGTCGCAATTTGTGAAATTTGAAAGACAATATGTTCACAGCAGACAGGACAAACAGGTATTCAATCAGAATTTTACTAAACTGGGGCGGTGAAATACTTGTCACTTGGAAATAATTTCCTTCATTTTCATTTATTGAAATTATTCGAATTTGTTTCAAGTTGAAAAAGTTCCAAATACATTTTTGTTACCTACTAAAAGCGATTAGAGATAATTTATTATTTGTAGCGAATTTTTAGTAGCGAATATAATGCTTTCACAATATTTTTTCCCAAAAAACTATAAATTTTATTATTATTGTATATGTTAGGGGAGGTAAAATTACAAAAAGAATTTATATGAACTTTAACGAAATCCATTTGATTCTAAGATAACTTTTGTTTTTAGTTGGCCAACAATTCCTCCTCAAAATGTTAGTGGTGGAACTCGAAGTAGTGCCTTGGGGGTTGGAGATCCCTTATTACCTTCTCCGGCTTCACCTAGTGCAGTTATTGTTTCGCCAGAAACGTTAAGTCCTCATTCGTCTCCAGTTAAAGCCGTTAAACAAAATGTTCAAATTGCACCAACTCCAAGGTAAATATCATTAAATTAATAGGTACCTACCTTATGCATTGTGCCTTGTATTACTAGAGAAAACATTTATTTTTAGAGAACTTATGCCAGGACCTATGGCTCTAACAACTATGAGTTATCATTATGGATATCCACCACCTTTTCCTGTAATGCGGAGACAATCTATGGCCGAAAGACAAATTACCTGGCGACAGTTAGGCATGTGAGTATATTAAAATAGCTTCTATAATTTAAAATGTCTGAGTACTGTCGGCTCAAAAATAATTAAAACTTTGTCGACGATGCGTGTCTAAGTGGCAATATTATGCATTCGGTTTCATTACAACGTAAAAGCAGTAGCACCGTATCAGTTTTATGAGGTTTTATAGTCTTAATATTTCACAACCAAATCCTTTTTATCTTTGGAAAAAACAATTTTGTTTTTGCAATTACACGATTTCATTCCAAGTTTTCCTTTCTTACCCTTCATTCAATCACTCTCCGCTAAATATTTACAGCTACGCCACTGCACAAGAATCGTAAAATGCACAAAAATATTTTTTAAATAATGCTTCCACTTATTATGTGCGTGATGATCTCTTATACTGCATCCCCAATTCTTGAAGTTTCTCTCCTTTAGTAGAATTTTATTGATTTTCTTTCTCGTTTATGTCGCTTTCCTTTACACTTTCCGGTTACGAAGCAAAAATACATTAGGTCATGAAAGAATTTCCTTTTTCACTGCTTTTTAAATTTTTTTCACAAAATACATTTAAGAATGGTTATCGGAAGAGTCCTCGTCGTTTAATTTTATTATAAATATGATTGAGATTTTTGATTTTTAATTATTATTATAATATCAAATACGCAATAAAAATTATTTTTATTAATATTTATTTTTAATTTGATTTACTTTAATTTACAGAGACGCTTTAGCAACAACCTTATCGGCCTTATATGGAAAGCTTCTGGTTGTAATGGGAACGGCTTTTCCGATGGCAGAAGTTATATCGACCTACATTCCTCCATCGTTTTATGAAATTTATTATCTTTACCTTTACATTGGAAGTATGTTTTTTCTTCTTTACATGTACACCATGTTATTGAAAGATAAACGTCAGAGAAAGAAAGATGAAGAAGCACAAATGAGTAAGTTGTATTACTCGCAGGGTTTTATGGGAATTTAGGGAGTTTTGTGTATTGTGCAAGGGTGTTAGATTAATTCGCGTATTTATTTTGTAGATATTACTTACATATCTAGTATTTATTTTAACAGAATCTAATAAATCCGACAAAGAAGAAAGTATTTCTAATTCGGAAGAGGATACAGATCCAGATTCTGGGGATACAACTGCCGAAACTGTGAGTTCTCAAATGTACCGTCCCACTAGAAGGGGATCCTTGCCACCATCGGCACCCAAGCAATACCACTACGGAAGTTTTTACCTAAGAATGGGTGCAGTTGGTATGATTTTTATACACTAATCCAAGTTTATGTTTATAAACAATTTTTTGCGCAAACAGCGTTTGGAATTGGAAGTATGATTTACTCTGGGCTAGAATTTGGACAATATTTTGAACTTGAAACTAACACAAAATGCCACAATGTTCTTCTTGCCTTAACACCAGCTACTAGAATGGCGTTTATTTTTATACAGATGTATTTTATATTTTTAAATAATGAGGTAAGTATGACGTTCCAAATGTGGTTTACATACCTTTTGCAAAACAATAATTTCACTCTTTTTCAGCAAATGAAAGTATATAAACACAAGCTAGCGGCAAGATTTGGATTAATGCACATGATAGGAACAAATTTATCGGTTTGGCTTAACGTGCTTGTACAAGAAACCAAACACGAAATACTTACATTTTTCAATCCAGAAAATAACACTCTGCGCATTTCACATCGCATTTCTTTAAGGAATAACGTTATAACTTTGCCAAATTCAGAACCACTTTCTGAACATCAGACTCATCATATTGTTGCACGAGGTCTTAAAGGACCTCATCGAATTTACGAATGTAGACGCACAAATGTTTTAGGTACCCTGGTACAGGATGCCTCGCCATTTTTATTTCCTTGTACCATCGAATATAGTTTAATATGTGCCGCAATTTTGTATGTAATGTGGAAAAGTATATCGAAATTACCTCCAACAAACACAAATACTGCTGGAAAAATCATACCAGAATTTGCTTATAAAAAAAGTCCTCACCATTACTCGGTCGATTGCGCTCGCGCGCACAAGGGTTTGTTTTTAGGAATCCTCTTCTTGGTTCTTACCATCATATCTCTTATTTTATTTTTTGTTCTAATTTCGCGGTCCGAATTTGCGGGGTTAGCGGTAATCGAGGTAAATATTTGCGAATTGACTCTGTACGGCATGACCACTTTAGCTACAATTATTGGTATGTGGCAAGTTAGGCAATTGAAATTTGACGGAACGCGAAATATACAATTGGATAATATTTTGTTAATAGGTGCTCAAACGGGAATGTACATTTATAGTATGTTCACAATAATTGGAGGTCAATTTACGGTAGAGAGAAATACAATTCTTGTACTGATAACAGCTTTAGCATCTTTGATGCAAACAACGTTCCAAACTATTTTTGTTTTGGACGCTTCGAGGCGATCCTGCGTAACGCCAGATCAAATCAAAAGGAAACCGGGAAGAGAAATTGTAACTTTTTTATTGGTAACTAATCTAGCGATGTGGTTGATTAACACTTTGGAAAAGTCTCGAGCAGACTCTCATCCCATCCAGCTACACTTCTATGGCTTGTGGGCATGGACCATTATTACTCACGTTTCTATGCCTTTGGCAATATTTTATCGTTTTCATTCGACCGTATGTTTGTGCGAAATATGGAAGAGGGCTTATAAAATAAAACCGACCTATATGTAGATAGAAATTTTTAGGTATATCTACTATTTTATATATCTGCATTTAACGACATATCCGGAATATATCAAAACCATCCCGATATATAATAATAACAACGATAAAATTGAAATTTTATATTCCATTTTTTAAAAATTGTAATTTTCTAGAAATTTTAAACGGCGTGTTTTATTTCAGCGCCAAATGTTTTATGTTCATAACGTAAATTTAGATGTGAAAAAATACTTGTAATCATAAAATGCAAATTTTTATTTTGCGAGGCTATTACGGAACATAATAAGATAATGTGTAAATTATATGTATAACTATATGTATAATTATTATTTTGCATTGGTGACTTATTTGAAATTAATTTGTTATTTTTATTTTATGTTGACCTCCATGGATAATTATTAGATATTACAATATGTCCCAGTGAAGCCAATAACTAACAACATTGGTTATCGATTTATTTACATGTCACAATATTAACAAGTTTCCTTTATTATAGTAAACCCAATATTATTGTCTAAATTTATGCAGAGCTTCTTGCCAAAGAAAAATTATTTTCTTGGATTTTGCCAAAAAGTGTGGTGGTAGTATTAATCAAAACTTTTATACACGTATTGTAGTTTTAATGTTTGTGATTGAAGTTCCTTTTGGTTCTTCTAAATAGCTCAATGCAACAATTCTATTTTTGTCATTCGCGAGGGTTATATTTATATTGCTTAAAATTATTTTTATTAAATTATAACATCATGGAATCCGTCGCTTTAAAATTTGGTAATACGTTTTGTAATACTGGATGACCTAATAGATTGCCCAAATACTTGCTCAATTTTATGGATTAGTGGATTCATTTGAAAATCAGAATTTATGTATTATTAAAAAAGTTAGTATCGTATATTTTTTTTAGATTGTGCGTGAAGTTAGCACAATTTATTTTCTAAATTTTGGAAAAAAAATTAATTGGAAAAAACGATTAGTAATGTACCGCAGTATTTTAAGAAATATTGAATAAAATTTGATTAGAAATGGAAAGATTTGTCAAAATCGTTGAAAGGCAAGTGCAAATATTAGTTATTTTATGCAAGAAGGGTGATGCAATGCATTTTCACATGGTGTTGCACATAATATTTTATCTCATTCCGTTCGAAAAGTTTGTTAAGTTAACGTCTTCTCAATGGTGAAATTTAAAACAGAATATTTGTTTATATCGAAACACCAACAAATTATAGTATGTCACATAAAAAAAATTATTTTAAAATTAACTTCTTTAGTAGGTACTAAATAAAAGAGCTCTATAATAAAATTTAACAAAAACAAAATATTTGATTATCAATTTAAGTAAAGATGTAATATACACACATAGAAGTTTTATTTAAAAAATCACTTTAAAGATATTATTTTTTATTTACCATTGTTTAATAGAGTAATCTGAATTATTATTAAAAATTATAATAAAAATGAAAATAAAAAAGGTAATAAGTTTTTAAAAAATTTACTAAAAATGGTAAAAACAAGGAGAAATAATAGCAAAAGTGTCTATACCAACAATTGCTTTCTTCCAATAATAATAATTATATTATCTTTTAGGTTTTAATGCTTGTCTTACAAAGAAGCACATATTGTTAAACTAACTTCACAAACATAATTTGTTTTTTAATATTGGTATCTATATTGATCTCACAAGGTTTGCATAATTTGAAATTTTTGATAGAAAATTTGTACTTTTATTCAACTACTTTCATATGTGAACAAGACTCCTAAATGGCTTTAATTTTATTTTAGCACAAATTACAAATAGGTACGTCTTCCTGCTTCTAACTGCATAATTATTATACTATGTATGTTATAATCACCACAAAAAGTACAAAGCTAAACATGATTTTTTAATTCAAATTAAATTGAATATTTTACTAAAATTCTGCATCCGTTTGTCTGATGGATAAAATATTCCTATTATTGTAGAATTATAAAAATGTAAAAACCAAAAATTAAATATTTTTGTCATTTTTTTTTATGTAAACTCTCATTGTAATATATTATGTACATGTGAGTGGTTTCAGAAGTAACATCCGAAGTTTATGCAAAATCTAATCGGAAGTTACGTTTTTAATATCCTTATATTTTTACAGACACATCAAAGGGAACAATATTTCGTAGTTCAAAATAGAAGTTGCTCATAATTTTCGAAAATGTTTTATATCTTCTTGTAATATGTAAAATAATATTTAAAAATGAGTGTTATGTGCGCATAATATTTTATATTCTGTTGTAATTTTATTTATTATCAGCAATGTTAAATTGTGCCATATTTATTTATATTCGTAAAAATAATGTAAATACGTTTTAATAGTTTATTATTATTATACAGGGTTGAGCATTATTATTATATAACAATTTATCATGGGCGTCCATAGGATCATTTTAAAGGAAGGTAAAATCAAAAAAATATTTATTATAAAAAAATTTTAATCATTCTGTAAGTTTTAGAAAATTTTAAAAACTTACGCTGGTGAAATATTAAATGTTTAAAAAATTTAAGCATCCAAGACCCGGGGAGGCAGCTGCCTCTTTTGCCTTTCCTCTCTTTCTAATGAACGACCATGCAATTTATACAACCAATGTAATAGTTATTTTTTATAAATAATAACTAAACGCAATAAGCATCATATGGCTCAAATCTCTATTGAAGATTTTATTGCTAATTTTATTTTATTATTATTTATAGGAAGAGTAACATTTTATACCCATCCCCGTAACATTAAAAAATGTGATAGTAAAACTTTTTTAAATTTTTAATTATTTTTTTGTACTCAATAAAAAGTTTTCTGCCATTTTTCTAATACCCGATATTAAATGTGTACCTTGGAATATACTAATCAATGTTCACAGGAATGTTTTTTCTCCAAGCAAATAGAAAATTGTCTTTTCTGTTGGAATTACGTTTATGAAAGTGAACATTCGGCAATTCGGCTCATTTAATAAATTACCTGCCTTGTCTAATAAAATGTCTTTTCTGTTGGCTGTTAGTACATTCTGAGGTACAAAAATATTTTTTTTGATATACTATTATTATCTATGTAACCATGTTCAAAATTACAACTTTCTTCTATATTTATATCTCAAACAGGGTATAAAGGCAGGGAAACTATAATAGCGCATTTAAAAAGCAATTAATCAAAAGCCACTTTTTTTAATCAAATGGGATTAAATTTCCATTAATTTATTAATTTTGGCCAACCCTGAAATGTTAAATTGATTTATTGTTTGTTAGCTTAGAAATTTATTGTAAATATTAAAGTTGCTTTTTACTGAATAGTTTATTACTTTCTCGTATATTCAATTTATTATACATATAACACTACTTTATTGTAATTATTACAAAAATAATAAAAATTGACAAAATAATAGTTGTGGCTTTAAAACTTGAGCAGATGAGGTAAAGAAGAGCAAATTTTTAGTTTATATTTATAAACAGATTTAAAAATTTCGTTATTGCTACTATTTTATTCATCATAAATGACTATCGGTATCAACTTTTGTATCGTTAAATTTGCTTCTCTAACTTCTAAAAGTTTCAACTGTTACAAATTCAATATTAATTTTTGTGACTTCCTTATTATTGCTTCAACTTTGGTTTTTGATGTACACTAAAGCAATAGAGACGAGATGCTATTCGAGTCATTCGTAAAAGATGTAAGGGGTGGTTATTGATCTAACACAGTGGCTCAAACAAATAATTCTACTCAGACTTTAGAAACAATATTTTGAACTAATTGAGCGACTGGTATATTAGTTTACCAAAAACTTAAGTTTGTGAAATTTCAATTTTAATTAGTTTTCTTTAATTTGTGTTGTAATATTTAATAGATTTACACTTTTGCGGTCATTTTACTGCAACTTTGAAAATTTCGAGTTCGTTAAAAAGTGAAACTTTTTTTCTAATTTTAAATTTAGAAAATTGGTACTTTTTTTGTAAACACTGTACTAATTTTTGTGAATATGGGGGTGTATTTTAAGGGTAAGGGACTGTAGGAACTTAACTTTGACCCTTAATATAAAGTCACGTGGTAAGAACAGTAGAGGGGGACCAAAACAAGGAACTGACGCATTGCATCGTACCGACATCGTACAAACGCATAGTATGGTTAGATAGTTCACACACAAAATACTCGTAGTATTCGTGATCGTAGTCATTAGTAACGGTATATAAAATTTTTTAAATATTTTACACTTTTTAGAAATATTTACCATATCGCCCATCAAAATTTATTAATATTGCAAGATAGTTTTCAATAATTCAATGTTCGCAAAGAGTTTGGATTATTCAAAAATTTATCTAAAATGGACAGGTGAGTTTTGATAATTTTGATTTTTTTTATTAGTTCTTGAAAATTGAAACATTTTACAACCTTTTTGTCTCGTGTCATTCGCATAGAATTATCGATATTCTTGGCTATTTACGTGCTAAATTTTGCGTGTTAAACGGTGTAGAATTGATTTGCAAAAAATTTCACGAACCCGTTTTAACGTGACGTTTTTGGTTTGACTTGTACGTACGCATTACCTTCGATCGGCGTTCACAGCGTCGCGATGCCTTTGTTTGTTTGAAACAGGTGTTCGGGATGTAGATATTATCCTTTGGGGAATCCGAGTGCATTTCCGGAACTTAATATGTCAAATTGACATTGAAATGACAAATTTTAACAAAAATTACTTACAAATAAAACCCTAACTTTATAGACATTTTAGATAATTTTATAACAATTATCTGTTGATGCACACATATTTTTATGCAATAGTTTGTTTTTGAGAAAATTAAAAAAAATTCGATTTAAATTTTTTATAAAAATAATAACGACAAAATTACATTGTACCTATTAAATTACCCATATTATTTCAATAATTATTTCGCATGTGTTTTATTTTTATTTTAATTAGTTTATAAATAAGTTGCCAATTTTATTTTAAAATGTTTTTTAAAAATAACTGGATAAATGTTACTTTAAGGGTAGAACACATCCACCCACATGATGTTAAATGGCAATTAAAAGTTATTACTAATATTAATTAATACAGAGACGAGCCTTTAAATTAAGCTCTGGAAAGAAAATTGTAAGTGGCCCGTTAAATAGGGTAGTATGTGACGTTATTACAAAAGGGTTGGACACAAAGGGATCAAAATAAAGGTTTCGTAAAACAAAGCGCGAATTGTGGCAGACTGCACGACGCTTTCGATAAGATAGTGGCGCTCTCGCGACGTCCAACGGCAAGCTTCCAAGTTAAATCTAGTAACACACATTTCTATAATGATTTCAGTAGTGTCCTAATTTTTGATGTTTAAATTTCCTAAACTTGTGTTAACGTTATGATTTTTTTTAAAGAAAATGAAACTTGATGGATTGACGAGTGCTCGTTGTTAAAATGAACAAAGAAAACGCTCGACTTCAAAAAACTATTAAATGTAGGGTTAAACTCGTAAGTCTAGTTTTATTGTTGTTATTTCTTTTTGAGTTTCGTATTTTGTGAATGATCTCAATAAACAAAATAATGAACAAAAATTCTACGACTTTAAATATTTATCGATTTTTTCAAAGTATCGTACTCTTAAGAGCATGTGTAATGCATTTTTGAAATTATGTAGGTCACAAGTTGCAAGTGAATTATTAAATTGATTGATTGTGCATGTAAACACTACAGGTACTACTCCCTAATACTACATTGCGTAATTGTATTACATAAATAATATCCGCACTTACACCCAATTGCATTTCAATGTTAGCATCATATGCATTAAAACAAGCAACAAAATTTTCATATTAAATTTAAATTTTGAAATTTAAAAGCTTAAACAGTAAAAATCAAAATTTTATCGTAAGCTTAGCATGCTATTTGTTTTTAAAGTGTTAAAATTGGAATATCCCAAGGACAATTTGTATGCCAGGCTTTGTTCAATTTATAGTAAAATAATAATAGATACCTACAAGTAGGTAACAATATAACTTAAAGGAAAAGCTTAAAAATTTCGATATTTGCATTTATTGTAAAATATAGAAGAAAACTATTTAGATATCAATAATAAAAAGGCCAACGTGTCCAAGTTTTATAACAATTCAAATTTAAAATCAACAATACATATTATTACCTATGACTAATAAGTAAACCTACACCGAAAAAATGATTTGGTAATAGTTAACAAATCTTATTTGGTGTAACATTACGGTTGGTATGAATACAGGGAACCAAATATAAGTTAACTATAACCAAATCATTTGTTTGAGGAATATCTTTACTGTAAACTTATATTTGTTAACTATTAACTTATGGGATCTTTACAATAAAATTATATTGTGTAACTATTAACTTATAGGAACGTTAAAAAAATAAAATATTAAGTTGACGCAGAATCAACTTTTTCTTTTAGGTTTTAATTATTATTTATCATTTTAATTACATTTTTCTATTAATGCCCTTTGGATATGATGTTATAGCAGTGAATCTGAAAATTAAAAATTTCTTAACCTGACGAAGTATCGAACCTACGACGAATCCTTCGATTGTTGCGCGAGGCAACCACTGTAACCACTTACCTATGGAAGACATAGTACAAAATGTGTAGTTTTTAGGATATTGTATAGTTTTTAAATTTATATCTAAAATAATATGACGTTTTGAAAAATTTCAAATCAATATAGAATTTTTAAATTTTTTTATTTAAACTTACAATGGTTTATTACAGTCAATATATTGGCAATCGAGATTATATATAAATTAAATACAAAATTTAAAATGGCCGAATAACAGGGTGGCCACCCGTTTAAATTCAAAAAATTATTTTTTATATAATTACACGTGGTTACCACAAACAAGATTTGTTAATAGTTAACAAATCATTTGTTCCCGCACTAATTTTCAACCAGGTATAATTTACGGTAAATTATACCTGGTTGACACAAACAAGATTTGTTAATAGTTAACAAATCATTTGTTCCTTAGAATTCGTATTCGTTTTTAAATAAATATTTGTTAATATTAACACAATATGCCCAAACGTGGCATAATGTTGAGACAACTTTATCAATAATTTTATAATATACTTATCGCAATATATATTAATATACCGAGTGTTATATTAAACAAATTACCTCAAACAAATATATTTGTTTATAGATAACAATCTCTTTTCTCAGTGTACAAGAAATATATTTTTGAATTTAAATTTGAACTGTTATTTAATTTAGAACCATGGTTGTTAAAGCTGGAAATCAAACTAGACAAATAATTTTAGTTAAAATTTAAATCACAAAATATACGATAACATGGTAGAAGTTTTACTCAATGTATTTTATATACATCGATGTAAAAGGTGGCATAATAGTGAAAAACATAGTTTCGAATCTTTTCAAGAAATGTTTATCGAAAAAGTGCAATTTAAAAAAAGGACTAAAAGTTATTTGGGTCAGTTTATAGGTACATTTATGCATAATATAAGCTGTACCCAACCTCATACAAAGTTATTAATTATTATAAATATTAAATTTGTTATTAAATTTAAATATAAAAAATATTATGACTGAGCTAAATATCTACTAACAAATTAGTACATAACATTACAACAGTTAGTTAATTTTTTTGCAATGAACTTCTCACTTTCCCAATTTGAATTAAGAGCAGTAAAGCAAAAAGATTGTGTACTGCTTTCTTTAGGATAATATGGTGCATCCGCATCACATGAAAAATTTAGAAACTTTTTGTATGATTGCATGTTGTCAATCCTGTTGGGTTATTATACTACTTTGTGATGTTGGAAAAGCAGAGTATATACTAGGGTTACGGGAATAAATCCAAATTGAGGATCGCACTCGAACCGTAACCGTAGTAACGTACCGACTCCGGTCGCGAGTTCTTCGACCTAATCGCTCTAGACCAGTTGTGAGCACGATTTTTACACATTGTTTCGTAAACAACCAACTTAATTTCCGGTATTTTGTGTTATTCCGTTACACTTAGATGTAATACCTTCAGACATGCACTTCAGAATATATTTAGTAGTAACCCACATTTTAATCGCTTCATTCAAAGAGAGGTTGTAATGCTTTTCAAGTAAGGATTTTTGAATAGAAGAATGAAGAGCTGGAACTTCTTGAACCCCCGAAAGATTATCACTTTATATTCTCATATCATAATAACAAAAAGCCTTTGATAAATACTTATGTATAAATTTAGGTAAGTTCTAAGTAAGTAAGGTAATCTTTTGTATTTAAATTTATTTCAATTTGATAAGTTAACGTAGTATGTAGTACCTACTATTACCTATATGAAATTGTAGACTATGTGTGGATAATAAAGAAAAATATAAGATAACTTTCCGACTGTAGAGTATACCTACTATAAACGATGATTACTTTTTAAATTAAAGAAACTATATTTTTCATTTATACCATCAGTTATACTTTTAACTATCAAAATCTTAATTTAAAATTTAATTATTTAAGCAAAGTTAAGTTAATTATGTTTTCGATTAACTTATAGTCAAAACTTCAAAATACATTAATTTGCTGTTTTTGAAGTTCTTAAAATAATTGATTAGAAAACTCTTTTGTTTATAACTGCTTGATATTAGTTCAAATTTAGATCAATAAAAAAAATCGTACTGATCTTTTACCTAAAAAGAGGTTCGAAACGTTACCTAAACATATAGATAATACAGAATTTCTAAGTTTATAATTGTGAAGGTCGACTATCGCGCTACTATTAGATAATATAGAATTTTTAAGCATTTTGTTCCCTTTCTTTTTAAAAGTATTTTTGATCTTGACTTCGTAAAGTATTTCGTGAAGTCCATGATTTGCACTTCTTACAATTTTAACAAATTATTAAATTACTGAATATATTAAGTGCGATTCAGTAATCAATACTAATCAATGAGGTTTTTATATAATTTGCGCATAGCTCGACACTTTTGTTCTTGTACTCCACTTTGCAAACATAACCCCGAACTCAGAAGATCGACCACAGTGAAAATTCTAAAAAACAAAAATTGAAAACACTTATTATAAATAACAGGAAATCGACAATAAAGCAAATATTATTAAAAAGGTTTTATAATTAATAATGGTCACGTAAATTTCAATAATCAAGCAACGATCTTCCGTTTAACAATATTCGCTCTTCCTGTTAGCATACCATTTCCGAATATAGAAGCTTTAGACTTTCTTCTAACAATTAAAGATTTCTACAGAATGGAAACTGAAAATTGTTGTGGTGAAACTCTAAATGTTTACTTTAAATTTTAATAAACTCTTTAAATTACATTTTTTCAGACAGATTTCTATTCATATTTGGTCGGTACTTGAATATAATAACTATTTTTGTAATGTACCTTATAATGATTTGTAAAAATTCATAATATTTACAAAAATTTAAGTACTCCATTTGATAATTTAAGTAATACCATTGTTATTGTGGTTGTGCTTTATTTCAATAACTATATAAATAATTTTTCCCTACTTTTTTCTATTCTAAAACATTTCAAAAATGTATAATTCGCAAAGTCATAAGCCAATTTTAATTATTTATAAAACCTGTAAACCTTTATAATCGTAAGATTGTGTACATGACAAATTTAAAAATGATAAAATAAAATTGTACTTATTTCCTCCTTTGCCTTATCTCATCATATAATATTCTTTCTTTATATTTGTTGCTATTGTGTTTGAAGCTTTAATTTTATTAAAAAATTTATATTTAATTTGCACATCATTACTTTTAAGTTAAGTCAGTTGAGGTTGGACAATTTTATTATTACGTACTGATATTTAATTATAATAATATATTTAAAATACCGATTAAAATATTTAAAAACATTATTCAGAATGCAACCCATAATAAAATAATGTATTACTATCTACTTTTTTTAAATATTTATTACTACTAAAAGATAAAAACAAAGAAATCGCCATGTTTATATTATCCAGTTCTATTACAATGTCGTTTTAGCCTTACTTTCAATTTTTATCTAATACTTATTCTTAAGACCGACGGCATTACGTACTCTCCGAAACCGGGGGATACTTTCCATACTTAAATCCAGTGCCGTGAGGATTAGCACTTGAGTGCACTAGCTACTTATGCTATGACCAAATTATAAAATCAAATAAATAAATAGTTATTTGGAAAGTAATCCAAAATCTGAAATAGTTAATATTGACAATATTATAAACATTATCGAGAATGTGATCATTGAAATCTATTATTAATATACACGGTTCTCTGAAAATTACCATAATATTAGTCAAAATTATCTGATCAAGGAAATATTTTTTGTAACTTTTCACTTTTCAATTTGATAAGAAATTATATTACATTATACCTATAAAAATATGGTTTAAATATTTTGATTAAAAATAATAATCTAATAAATCTAATATAAAATACTAACTAAATTACCTAAATAAATTAAAAAGTTTTCTATTTTACTAGTATTTTGAAATTTTATTTTTAAATCTAAAAAAGTATAGTTTATAGTACATACAACTTAAACCAAATTAGTGAAAAGGGTAGTAAGGCTATTTTTAGTGAACATTTGCTTAATGCGTATACGAGAACAAAAAATATCTTTTTATAAAAAGATACTAATGATAATAATGACTAATCGTAGTTCGTAAGTAGGTACATGTGTTACAAATTTTATTGGTAAATCAAATAATATCTCAAATGCAATCATTATTCACTAAAAAGCTTTTTACGTTTTTTAATTGAAGTATTTTTACGAGAAAATTGTGTAGTATTGTATTATTATAAATTGTAGGTACATTACAAATTATTACATCGATTATTTTTTACATCAACTTATATTGAATTTTTAAAAGCTTACATTTTAAAAAAATTGTTGATAATAATAATAGTTCAGATTAATAAATTTGCATTACGTATAATACATAAATAAATATACATGTTATATTTTTACGGATTATTTTGTGCGCATTTTTGATTTCTAGATACATGAAACTATTTTTTTATATAAAACCTTAAAATGATCATAATGTACAAAGTGCATATAATTTAAATTAATCTCGCGATAATAAAAACTAATATATTTTATTTAAAAAATATCAAAGTTACATAACATTGAATAGCCTGGAAATTGAAAAACTTTAAGTTGGAAATTGTACCTTAATATTACCTACACTTACACCCAGATAACCTATATGTAAGATTGACGTGCACAGAACGCAAAAATTAAAAATAAGGAATAAGAGCGGGTGAAATTTTCTAATATTATCCTTGGACCTAAAGAACGGAAATCGCTGAATGATGACATAATATTGAAATTTAATCGACCTTTTTTGTATTTAGATATTTATACTTGCAAGGTAAACCAGTGATACGTAGGATAGAGGTGTTACATATAGATACATACTAATAAATAATCATTTAATTTAAATTAAAGTAAGTTTTATTTGCCTACCTGTTGATCAATATCCAATTTAGTTAACCGTTACTGTAAAATTTTCAATATCGATTATATTCTTAATCACTTTTTTGATAATATCTATTATATATGTTACAGTTAAAACCCGAAATCAGTTAAAACCCGATCTAACTAGTAAATTCTAGTTTTAACTAACCGCCTTAGTAAATTCTAGTTTTAACTGAAATAAGTTTAGTTAAAACTAGAATTAACTGATTTCTAACAAACTTCTTTAGTAAATTCTAGTTTTAACTAAACTTATACCAGTTAAAATTAGAATTAAAGTAAAATTTGTCTTATTAATCAATTATTTTATACATTATTATTATATTCTACTTATTGCCACATGACATGCTGTTGTGACATTTTGAATTGCAAATAATTTCTCTTTTTAAACAAAGGCAACGTTTTGGGGCGCAATTTTTTTTACAAGAACAGCGGACAAACCCTTGTCCAGATTCAATTGCAGCTTTTTGCGCTGCAGTCCTTAGGCAAATTTCTTCATCTGGCATTTGTTTTTGAGTCAAAAAACTTTAGAATTTTTTAAAATTTTTTTTGTCATTGTCACTTTTAAAGTAACTGAACCAATGAGAGCGCTCCTGTATGATCGGATAAACGTACAAACGGATACATGGAAATTGAGCTTAACCCTCCCTCCCCCCCCCCCCATTTGGTAACTTTTCCAGATTGTTCGTTATCGACTATCGTTATCGAATCGTCAAAAACCGTAAAGTTTGGTTTTTATTACTATCTAATGCAATTCTGAACAAAAGTTAAATTTACCTATTTGAAAGTGACGATGACAAAAGAAAATTAAAGAAAATTTTAAAGTTTTTTTGACTCAAGAACAAGTGCCAGATGCACTTTACAATTTAAAATGTCACAACAGCATGCCATGTGGCAATAAGTAGAATATAATAATAATAATGTATAAAATAATTGTTTAATAAAACAATTTTTATCTATAATACTAAGTTTACTTTTACTTAATTCTAGTTTTAACTAAACGTATACCAGTTAAAACTAGAATTTACTATAGAAGTTTGTTAGAATTCAGTTAATTCTAGTTTTAACTGGTATAATTTTAGTTAAAACTAGAATTTACTGAAGAAATTTGTTAGAAATCAGTTAATTCTAGTTTTAACTAAACTTATTTCAGTTAAAACTAGAATTTACTAAGGCGGTTAGTTAAAACTAGAATTTACTAGTTAGATCGGGTTTTAACTGATTTCGGGTTTTAACTGTAACATATATATTATAATACATCAGAATTTAATATTTTGTAAATTGACCATCAGGTTCTAAAGTGATATGGTAGGTATTCTAATAATAATAAATTAAATTTAAATTAATTAGTATGTAGATATATGCATATCGAGAAAATACTATTATTACTGTTACTTCTTACCTACTAAAAAATAAAAGTGTTTGACCCTTACTTAATTTACATAATAAATCGGTATTAATAAATAATACATAAATTTGATGCATTTAGTTTACAACTATCATTCTCAACTACCTGCATATTTTACGCATTCTGGTCGCTTCCCCTCAGAAGAAAATAATTTATTTATAAAATTAAGTATTGCTACTTCCTTTGTAATAAAGTTAAAGACAAAAATAAAATTTATATTTGCAAACATCTACAACTATTTTAATGATCGAATCAAATTGGAAAGTTAACATCCTCAACAATTTATTCATAACTTCATTCGACATACCTTAACTAAATATTAAAAAAGATGCTCTACAGAAAAAAATTCGACTACGAACAAATATGCAAGTAAGAAATGCACATCTCTAACATTGAAAATGTCGCAGTTGGTCGCCTGAAACTTTTTATTGAGTAATTAAATATACATACGAATAATAAGGTACGCAATTATTGTAACATTTTCAGTGTTGGTGATGCGTTTTTCTGTAAGCAATTGGCATTTTTATTTATGTATTTTTTCGTGGGCAGGTTTTTTATTTATTAAATTAGGCACGACATTTTTTAGTTTAATTGTTTTATTTGTGGTGTAATTATTTTTTACTTGATTTTGATTTATTTGATTAATAGAAGTAACATATATAGTCTTCTTCATCTTCTCTACTATTATGAAAAAGTGTTTTTGTGTATGCGTGAGTAACAAATTTGTTTTTGCTTTACACAAAATTTGATTGACAAACTTTGTTAACAACTTTGTTACTAAATTAGTACATTAGTACAAATGTCAATAGACCTCAAACTCCAATATTTTTAAAAATTTTTCTGAAATTACTTCAAATAAATAATCGATTCACTTAAGTTGGCTTGAAATAACAGGCGCTTTAAACAAAAACTGTGACCTGTTTTTAACGCATATTAAATTTTTCAAGTGCATTACATCCGTTTAGTTGGACAAAATAAAAAATTATTTAAGCTATGCAAAATTAAAGAAGATCAAATTTCAAATTTATTATGTTTAAATTAAGTTCATTTATTACCTACTGTTTACTTTTGCACTAGAAAATGTTTATTTTTTAAGACAGGGGGTTGCATTTCAAGCTTCCACTTGTTTGTGAAAAAATATTTTTTAAATCTGAAAATCTTCCTGACACTAAATTGTGTGCTTTTTATAATCCTTATCCTTATAATTTTTAACGCTTTTGGTATGCCTTTTAATGCCTATCGTATTTTTTTTATGTATACACGTAAAAATTTTATCCAAATAAATATTAAAAGTTCTTTATTTTTTCCTGTATTAATTTGTTTTTATAAAAATGTTATCAAGTTCTTTTAAAAAAATTATATTTATTTCAACAAAAACTGTGGTCAATATAAAGAGCGTTTGTAAGGTAATCAATTTGAATTTAAATAAGATTTGCTTATCAAACACTAAAAACTACATAACAAGTAATTTTAAATAGTTCTTATCATTTTGCGAATATTGGTCGTAGCGGAAAATCGATTTTCTCTTCAATTTTTAAAATTAACTTTTTTCTCAGGTAAATATTTTAGCTAATTTAAAAAAAATTTCAGTATAGAGTTTCAAGTATGCAGAGGTGTCCGTACATTCACGAAATGAAAGAGAGACTCCTTGGTGAGCAAATTCCTATGGAACCAATTTCAAAAAGTATACCACAACCTCCACCACTCCTAATGGACCAACAACCTGTAGGTACCGTAGTTAAGGTGAGATGTTTTTATTTATAATTTCACACTAAATTATATCTATTTTTTAACATTTTTAGTTAAATCCCGATGGGTATGGATCTCATACTTCGCCTACACATCATACAAGAACAGATAGAACACCGCTGATGCCTAGAGAGCCTGAAGACGAATATAAATGTGTAGAGAGAACTTTCTATCCAAAAAATGCTAAGTACGTACAAATAATAGTTTTCTTTAACTGCCAATTTTAAATCAAATTAATAAATATGTACCTATATTTAAATTAATTTTTAACTCGAATATCTTAATAGCATTAATGTAAACTTAAACATTACATAATTCTATAGGTTCAATTTAAAAAAATATTATTATGATAATACGGATTTTTCATTTTCCATATTTTTTAAAAGAGCTTTTCCATTCTATTATTTGAATGTGATGAATCAGTTACACGCATCGCACTTTTCATTTTCATCGATGGAGACTTGTGCGTTTCACCAAGTTTCACTCATCAGTAATTTCTCACATCATTTAAGTTTTAAACGATGCTATTTCCGACTAAGAGTCTTATTGAATAATGTCTGAAATATTCATAAGATTAGATTAAAGAGATGTCTGACGTGGGAGTAAGAAAACCATTGAGGATTAAACGATGTCTGATATAATAGCCCAGCACGACCGTGTCATCCAATCTCGAGAGTATTTTAACAGACGTCTAGTTATCTTTTAATTAAATTAACAGCTACTTCACCCTGAGATTTTTTGTATATCAATTAAAGCCACAAATGATAGAAATATTTTAAAAATTTAATTTAATTTTACTTTTCAAAATTTGATAATAATTATTATTGGTGAATCTGTAGGTACCTAAACATATTTTTTTTAAATTAGTTCAATTTAGAACTTCTTTGAACGTGAAGCTTTCTGATGGTAGCTAACGCCCTCGCTAGAAGTGGGGGTGCTATTTGTAAGATCAATACGCTACTGTACCCAGCATCCCCAATTGTAAAAGGTTTTAACTAGATGGCCATTTAACTTAATGAAATATGAAATTCAATTTTATCAAAATTATCGAAGGGCAGTAATAAACAAAAATGAAATTTAGAAGCTTTACGTTATTAGGGCCCAACAACGAAAAAATTGACTTTTCTTGTTATTGACTTTGAATTAACATTCAAAGGTGATTGATATATAGTTAAGTATTTAATTAGTACATAAAAATCTAAACAATAGGTCATGTGTTTTCACGAGGTCATATGAGGTTACTGGGACGAATCCCGGGACCAGCTCTCTTCATAGTCCAATCGGAGCTTTCGTGCTTTTCACGTGACAACCCTGCAGCATCCCTTCTCTTCTATGACGCTTTTGCGAGCTTTTCTCCATAGTATCTTCCTGTATAAGCTTTCGGGAAAATAGATTTAAAAAGCTCGACAATTTTGAATTTGAAAAGTGTAATCCACAACGTTACGTTTTTTTTACTCCATGTTCGTTAACAGAATAGTTGGTAGTTGTGAAAAAGTTGAGAAAATGTGATTTACTGTACTTGTGCAAAAAAATTTAAATACAACTTTCTTCCGGCCACCCACATCGATATGTGTACATATGTGATCGATACAACGAATTATTTAAGTATTTTTGGAAATAAAATTTAAATAAAATGGTTGGTGGCGGCGGTGAAGTCAAGGTTTCCACTGTTGAGGTGGAGTCAATCGACAACATGGCTACTCTTCCGGTTTCGCGGGCTCACGGCGGTGGAAGCGATCTTCTGGCAGAAAAAAATAATGCTGCTAATAAAGAGATGGAACTTAAAAAAGTTCAGCCAAAACCAGATAAAAGGTAACTTGTTCATTTAGATAGATGAATTACTGTTCAAATGAACCCTCTTTGTTCTTGCAATTGTTATGACTATTGCGCCGATAACTAAAAAAATTAAATATCTACTGTACATTTTTATTTTTACATGTAGACAAATGTTTTTTAAAACTTGGTCATTAATAATTAACTTTCTATGTTTGTTCAAACATTTTGTGATCTAGCTCATTCAGTACATCGGTCTTGAAATATTCATCTGATTTGACATAGATCGGAATTTAAAACAAAATTTTTCTTGTGAACATATTAACTGATACGGAGTCGATCCTATCTCAAAATATTTTAAATTGAACACTTCAAAACGAAAATATGTACATACAAAGGTAGGGGGCGTTGGCTACTCAAATTCAAAGTGGAGTATCTGATGGGGTCGTTTTATGTTTTTTCCAGTAGCATGTAAATTCCATTGTAAAATCTCAGTTTATCTTATTTCTCGTTTGTGAATGCATATGAAAAAATTAAATTATTAAATAATATATTCTTCTTTTGTACTTAATCTCCCTCACATTATATTCTAAACACATTTATTGATTTTATCAATAGTAGGTATATTTTGGAGAATTTTCATTTGCACTTTGTAGGCGTAGGTAAGCACCAATTACTTTTCATTTCAATGTTTTTGTCAAAATTATTTGTAAATAAGTGCGCGAAATGATTTTCAGATTGATATAATGTAAGAAAATAAAAATTGCGAATTTATTTTTTTAATTTTTATTTTTAATAATATTTATTTTGCTATACTTATATTTTAATTATAAATAATTTACCTATATTATTTAATATAATTATAAAGAGAAATTTTTATAACAAAAACAAAATAAGGAACGTCTCAAAAAAATTTTTTTTTCAGTTTCAGTTTTTTTTTTCAGTTCTTTTTCAGTGTGTAAGTAACCTTTATTGATTGCTTTTGTGGTAGGTTGAATTGAATTTTAATTAATTGAAAATTAATTTCTAAAAGCCCCGTTACTAACATTTTATGGCCAAGAAAACGGTTTTAATTTTTCATTCGTTGTTTTTCACTGTCGTTTTATTTATTTTGTCAAAATTGTAGTTTTCTTTACCTTTTAGGCTTTTATATAAAGTATATCAAAAAGCCCTATGTCCGTCCGTCCGCATGTTTCAAATTTAAGGACTATTATCAGCTTAACTAGAGGTTGATCTTTTATATAAAATTTGTGATTTACAATAATTAGTAACCAAAAGCAAAACATCCGGATTAATGAATTAAGTCGAGATTTCTTTACATTTAAACTAGAAAAGTAGCTGTGTAGAAGGCTTAGAACTGCAGTCATCTGGGTTCTAAATTTGTTCCGAGTGACTTGTTGGATAACTTTTTTTTGTTTTAAATCTTGAAATTTCTTACTTGTACGTCCTTTTCGACCCTATGGTATCCATTTTTCACCAATCATCAAAACCTATGATCCAAACTATTTCAAATGATGTTTACTTACTTCCAATATCATCGAATATTGTGATAATAATTTAAATAGTGTAAACATAATGTGCGTTAGATTCTTCTCTGTCTAAAATTTTTATTAATTTTCTTATAAAAGTAATACACAACTTTAAATTTTAACATAATGTAAAGAAATTATGACTTGAGGATTTGGTACTTACAGTATTATAAAGTAAGTAATCAATCTTATACCTATTTAGCAAACAAAACGCATTTGTATTTTCGTAAATAAAAATGCGTGTATGCGCAATATCTTAATATAATTTTCTCAATTTGCCACGATCCAAACCCTAATTTTAAAATGTATTTTTAGAATTTGCTCACTACCGGTTAGCATAGTAAAGAAGTGTATAATAGTGTAGACTTCATTCTTAATAGTTTTAGTTTTAGAATTTATTTAGGAAACGGAAGATATATATCCTAAATTTTTATATTTTGTTACAGGACTTCTTTATTCATTATAATGAGTTTTGTGTACGCAAAACTTTTAGTAGTAATTTGTTTGGCGTACGTAATATCGGAAGTGGTAACGCACAGCATTCCATTGTATTATTATGAAGGTTTCTTCACGTATTTGTATGGGATGAGCATTCTATTTCTTCTTTACGTTTTTTGTTTCCTGTTACAAGAAAGTACGTGTTGTGCAAACGAAAAAACGGAACCTGTTAAAAAACCACCCAAAGAAAAATTAAAAGAGAAAGAAAAAGAGAAAAAGAAAGAAGAATTGCAAAAGAAAAAAGATGAAAAAGAAAAGAAGAAAAAAGAAAAGGAAGATAAGAAGAAGGAAAAGGGGAAAGATAAGGATAAAGATAAAAAGAAGGATAAAAAGCAGGAGAAGGTAAGAAAAATTATTATTATTATTATTACAAAAATTTCGTATGCATTTTCAAAACAACGAAATATGTTAACATTTTTAACACCGCTTTTTTAATTTTCGTCAGCTATTCTTGATGTGTTAATTCAATAAATGTGCATAATTTTCATAACGAGTGCGAAAATAGCAGGTTTAGTTGAGTAAATAACGGGGTGGGTATTTATTTTTCAAAGCTTTTTTTTTTAACTTTATTTAACATTTATTTTACCTTTATTTTTCTTTTCTTTTATTTAATTTATATTTTTATTAATTTTGCTTAAATTATTTTGTGTTGTTGAGCTTGTTGTGCGTGTATAGAGGGAGGTGTTTCCCCGTAAGATGAAGGACATGGTTCAACAGAAATCGACTTCACTTTCCCAGGTGAGCAAAGATTGGTTATGGTACTTTACCTGCCCTGTTTCATTTAATCAAATACTACCCACAAGAACTTCCGACAGGCTACGTCCAAAAACTTCCATGCTAAAACTATCTACGGCTTCTTCTTTTTTTCATCTTCAAAACATCGTCTTCTATGTACATCAATAATTAGTTCAGTTTTAAAAGGAAACACAGGATGCAATGCAAATTTGCGCTTCTTATGCTTGTTTTATTTATATTTATTTTTACATTTCGTTGAGTTTATTTAGCACAACACTAAAAATTTTATGATCTTTCCGAAATGTGGTATTTGAAGATTTTTTTAATGTAGTTAATTATCTACTGACTTAAAATAGAAAAAATATTTATACTTACTAGTAACAAGAAAAATTGTTATGAAAAATTTATTATTATTTTTACTTTATTTTATTTGCTTTGGTGGTGTTCTTCTTGCTACATTTTATCACTTATTTACACAATTGGCAATGTATTTATTATTATTATTATTATTAAATAAAAAGCTAGTTTGTGCTCAAATTAAATTTTGACTTTCTCTGATAATTAGTTTGAATTATCCTGTGTTTCACGTCAAAATATTTTTCGCCCAATACACGCACAAACGTAGCGCACTTTATCACACTTATTTTGTCTACTTATAATTTGCTTTTTTCTTATTTGGTTATTTGGTTTGCGGGGTTAGAGTACATATCGTCGCAACTCCGAGGGGGTGGTTGACGCGGGTCTCGCCGGGGTTCCGGTACCCGTCGCGGAGATTGGCGCGCAACTCTCTTCTGACCCACCTGTTATCCAGCAGGAACAACATAGTCAACCTCAACAACAACCTCCGCCACCGCCCCCACCTTCGGCTGATATTGAGGCTGGACCTATTGTTGTTAAATCCTTTCAAAAAAGAAAAACTACTCAGAATGATCACAGCCATGGAAGCTTTTTTTTAAGAATTGGTGCTATCGGTAAGTCTAAAATCTATGTTGGGTGTTCGTTTCTATTTAATCGTCATTTTATTCAACTTTTTATTATGTTAGTGTTTTCCCAAAAGGTCGAAAAATTAAGGACAATTTCTTGAACAGAATAATTTTAAAATTAAACTATTGTTTTCCATTTCCAGCAGCATAATTAATTGACATATTACTTAACCTATTATTATATTTCAAAAGAAAGAAAATTGTTCTTACTTTTTTATTTTATTTTTTAATTTAATTAAGTTATCGTGTATGTGGACGCAATTTAAGATAATCACTTCGATTTGATACCAAACATATTATATTTTGCAGCTTTTGGATTGGGAACTATGATTTACAATGGATTAGAGTTTGGATCATTTTTTGAAGTTCCATTTCACTCGCGTTGCTATATGATTTTACGTGGTGTTAATCCAGTTTTACAAATGATTTTTACATTTATGCAAATGTATTTTATTTTTATGAACTCTCGAGTAAGTTACCTTAACTATTAATAACAAAATCTTTTCGATAAATTTGCTTTTGTTTAATTTTAGTTAAACATCCATCGTTTTAAAGTAATTGCTCGTTTTGGACTTATGCACGTGGTGGCTACAAACATATGCGTTTGGATACGCACAATTGTTTTGGAATATCTGAAAGAAATAACGATTTATTATAAGAAAAATAATGAAACCGAGGAAGGACTTTTAGCAGGTACATACTTGAACTTAATTTTTTAATTTATTTTGTAAATAATACTTCTTGTTCATTTCATTTCGCTGCTGTAAATAACCGCAGAAAGCATTCGCTTACACAATTTACGTAACGCAAACGCAGTATTGGGTACTCATGTTATGGTACCCGACGTAATATCAAAATCTGCTGCCGCAATTACAACTGCTTCAACTATCAGTTCCACTATAAAACAAATTACAACGGCTAGCGCACATTCAATTGCTACCACGCTTCGTGCAGCCACTACTACGGTGCCTATCACAACCACAACTAGGCGTGAGTACACCATGTTTAATGTTTGCAAAAAATTTCACTTGGAAAACTAACAGAAAATAGGGAGCCGTTCTTATAGACAATGTCAAATATTTTTTAATAGTTACTTATAGAATGAGTACCTAAAAGGCATCAGGATTACACAAGTACGTTAATAGTACATTTTTACACGTATTGCATACAAAATTTTATCTACCTCCGTTATAAAAAATAAATAAAATACTAATTAAAATTTTTTAATTCTAAAATAACATTATTTTATACCCAGCAGTACAATTAAAGAGGAGGAAGGTAATCTGACATTTAACCCATTTTCAACACCGACACGATGCCTTTTTCTTGAGAGTGCAAATTTTATTAAAAATATTTAAGTATTAAAATATTTATAATTAAATAAAAAATGCTATTATTATTATTATATATAAAAAAAATTAATCAGCAGTTTGGCGTAAATCAGATACTGATAGACTAGAAAGCGGAAAACCACGATTCAAATCTTAATTGCGTCGAATATGTGCTGCGATCTAAAAAGTTCAAGATCAATCTGTGGACTATGGGGAAGGGAAAGCACTCTATTAACATTTCTCTAGTAAAGCCTTCTTGGCTTGTAGCCAGGAAGATCACTAATATCCGGAATTGACTAAGGCACCTGAAAAAGAAGAGAAATATAAAAAGCAATATTGGTAATATAAAAGCAATGCAATAAACCATCATGTAGCTGTTGTAAAAGCGGCAGATTAAAAAAGATTACGGTTTTGGTTCTGTTCCTTGAGTAGAAGTTATTTTGCATCCCTGGCGTTGTTGTAGATCATGATGGGAACTAATTTAATCTGTATATTTATAGTCCAATAATAACGTATTATTTGACATTATCTATATAAAAGCAAAAAGTCCTCATCCACTTATCAAAAAATTGAGATTGGTGTAAGTAGATAATTAAGGCATTCCCAACATAAAAATTTGTGTGTAATGCTCCTCCACCCGAGTAAAGCCAAGTGAGTTTAACTTTTCAAAATTTCAAAAATTTTAAAATTTAACTTTTCGTACATGGATTTCTAAGATATTTAATGATTCCCTCTTAAAAGTCATTATGTAATTAATAGATGCACCCTGTACGTTTTAAATGTTTTATTTTTTACTTTGTTGGAGTTTCTGATATCGTCGTTCGAGTAAGCGATTAACACAACTGCGAAAAGTTAAATTTTTATGAAATGTATATTAATTTCCATATTAGTATACACAAAATGTAAATTAAATGTTTGTAGGTAATGAAATGATATAGCAATTTAATTAATTGGTTCCCCAAAATAGCAATATAATATGCTTTGGACTATCTTTCTCTCATTTAAAAATTTGTAAGATATTTAAGACCCCCTTCCCCTCAACCAAATGTGATTAATGGAGACTCTCCGTATGTTTTAAGAAATTAATTTTGAACCCTATACACGTCAAAGCTGACAGAATTATCTTGCTTGTCTTCTTTGGGCATTTAGAATTTCACTATTAACCATAAGCACAACCAATTAGAAGTTACAAAAAGAAAACCATAAAAAACAAAAATTCGATATTACAAAGTGAACAAGTTTTTTAAGATTGTACATAATTTTGAATTGGCGGCAAAATTTATTGATTATAAACTTAAAACATATTAAAATAATAATATGTTAATATGCAATAGATTATTATTACATTCTACGCAGTAGTACATTTTAAAAGATTAATTTTTTGTCATCTTAACATTAATTTTAGACTAGATAAAAATTCTTGCAATTTAGAATTGATGCAAATAAATTAGAATAATTAAAAACTCACAATCAAGAGAGTGATAGACACAAGTTACCGAATGCCGACGACCACGAAATCACAACGTAAAAGACCTTGTGTTTCTAGCTTTTTTTGCCTTCATCGGTATCACATACTCCGTAATTAACATTGATTGTGAAGCACAAATTAATTTTAGACTTTCAAATTCTATTTTATATTTAGCTTTAAAAATTAAAGTTTTAATATAAAAATGTGGTAACATAATCAGATTTGGAATATCGTAGGTTTGAATTATCACAAGTGCACTAATTAAAAAGAACAAACAGATAGTGAAGTTAAATAAAAGAGAAAAGTGAATTTATTTTTATAACCGTTCAAAAAAGTATCTTTTTTCGTAATCCAAATTAGTGGGTAAATGAACAAATAAGTTTTTTCGAAAGCAGATAAAATATTTTAACTATTTTTCTCTGTCCGTAGTAAGAACGGCTTCCAATATCATTTGTAAATAGGCTATAAAATAGTAAATTAACTGAACACTTCTTTTCTGTTAATTTTTCTTGGCTTGCTTTCTTCTGTCTGCTTAAATTACCTACTAACAACTTTTCAACTCATTAAGGTTTCTTGACAACTACTAAAACAATTCCAACACTTTTATGGAAATTAAATAAAACTGCTACACTTGGTTTTACAAAACCAACTTCTTTAACTACCACCACCACCAGAGCAGCTTGGAGAGCGGCTACCACAACTTTAACTACGACTCCCTACAGAAATTTTTTTGAATATAGGGGTCCTTACAATCAAAATAACATTGCTAATGGTATGCGGTACTAATCTCACAACAATTTTAATCGAGTACGTTTACAAACTTTTGCTGTTTTCAGTTTCCGATAAATTAAACGGATCGACCGTGTTCGAAAGCGCTTATCCTCAAGCTCTAGTTTCATTGTTTAATAATTCTAACACCATGGATAATAACAGCGATCCATTGAGCTGCAGAAGAGTTAATATAATGGGAACAATTGTTCAAGATTCGGCTCCCTATTTATTTCCATTCATAATTGAATATTCACTTATCGGTGCTGCGGTTATATATGTGATGTGGAAACACATCGGTCGCAACCCTAGGTAAGAACAAACAAAAATCTTTTTCGGCACTGTCTTCTACTTTTTTTTTAGATATATAAGTGAAGAAGATCTAGAGCATCGTTTAGAAGTGATGTTATCTCGTAGAGCAGTTGCGATGGCTCACGCTCAACACGGACGAGTCGACTGTGTTGGAGCATCCAAAGGATTATTTTTTGGATTACTCATACTTGTGGCATCTTTAATATGTCTTATATTATTTTTCGTATTAATCCAACATCCCGTGTTAGGATTATTGGCTATTTATTTATCCGACGTGTCTCATTGTGGACTAATGGTGCTCAGCATTCTCGCCATCATTATTGGTTTTATCAGGTAAATTATGGTTGAATTTATTTTGCTTAATTTTAACTCTTTTTTAAAATTTTGTTTGTTCTTGCTTTTAGACTTATTGCATTACTAGTTTTTTATTCATTTCTTTTTATTCACTATCCCAAGTCCTTGAGCATGTTAAATCTCGACTAAACATTATTTTTTAAGTAAAACATTTTAAAACAAGAATCTTATCTATTTCGTTAATTATTATTAATTATAGTATTAGAATGTACAACATATTATTATAGGTACTTTATAATGTTTGTTTTAATCTTTATTAATTGCGTTAATTTTCATTTCATGCTTCTTTTTATAATTTTGGCACAATCATCATACATATAACCATCAAAGAAATTGCCTCACACGTACGGACATTAATTGTAGGGTACAACAACTCAAATTTAAAGTCGAGGAACAAAGTGATTTGAACGATATTCTATTACGCGTTTCGGCATTTGGATTATTCGCTTATGCCGTTTTTAGCGTAATAGCTGGATCGCTCAATGCTATGACTAACGAGCCAAATTTACTAGTAATGATTACTGGAATCTTATCGATAGCACAGGTAAAGTTGCACAACTTAGCAAATATTTTTCTGTTTAAAATTGGTAGTATATAAGAGATTATATTATATTGTGGTGCTTTAAAAATTTCAGGTCATATTGCAACTTTTATTTATTTCTGATGTATCTCGTCGCCGTGTCCATTTGCCAGAACATGATAGATCTAAACCAGGTCGACAAATTGTAACGTTTTTGCTCATATGTAACGTTACAATGTGGATAATATACACCTTTGAAGCACAAAAGGTCGAAGCCAACCCAGTACAACTCGAATTTTACGGATTTTTAGCATGGTCCATCATTCAACGTGTAACTTTACCATTGTGCATATTTCATCGATTTCATTCCGCAGTCACATTAGCCGAAATTTGGAAGACAAGCTACAAAGCAAGACTCGAATAATTTAGAACAACTCGAGATTTACAAATTTTACAAAGAACAACTACTAATGTGTTTAATAATAATAATACAAAGTTTTTTGCTCACTTGCGTAAATTTTAAGTAAGATTATACAAAAAATAAAAGTCTGATATTGCTCACCCACAAAATTAATTTTGCTCTGCTATAATAATCTTCATTAAGAATTTATATGATCGAACTAGCACACAATTTTATTAATTTTTAACGAGCAGCTTTTAGTTTACTTGTAACACAAAAAATTCAAACTAAAATTATTAGACGAAATTTGGAATTAGATCGATCGCTCGGAAGGTCTAACTGCTCTTTAGTCTAATTAAATTTAATGGTAAATCGTGTTTTGTATATTTTTAAATTTGTACATATTTTCACATATCGATGTACCTAGTTAGTATATACCTACCTTAATTTTATTTATTAATATTTATTTTTTACATTTTAAAACCTTTACACTGTTAAAGATACATCTGGGAGGAGTCAACAAAAGTAGCATTAGATAATATAAATACTCAAAATATAAAATTATTTGATTACAAATAATAATATATTACTACAAAATTAGCCATCCATGTTTGTTCAAAAAATGGTATAGTGCATAAAAATCATAATCATCGTTACATATACACAGTATTTACTTAAATGTGAAATAGTTTATAGAGTTTTAACAATTTAAAATTATTATTAAAATAAGGAAAAAGTAATTATTACAAAATAACTTTGCGTGTAAATAATTGTCGGAACAAATCTACATTAACGCAGTTTTAACTCAAAAAATTTTCAGACGGATTGTGCACCAACTAACTTGGTATAATAAACGTGTAATTTCTAAAAGCAGCACAATCTATTAATTATAGTATTAAATAAAAAATACGCACACTGAATTTGAAAGTTTTATCGATTAGTTAAAATCGACTTCTTTGGTGCGCAATTCGCCTACGTAAACTATAAAATTTTCTTCAGTTGTTAACTTATGCTTTATGCTAACCCCTCTGATAAAAAAAAATTCGGTAGAAAACTTATCATTTTTAATGTTGTTTTTGTCCTTGATCGATGATGGTGAAAAATCTGATGGAACTAAATTCGTCATATTATTTAGTTGTTAGTTATAATCAAAATTTTTTTCGTATATCCGTGTAAGTGTGGGTATAGTTACTTCTTATTTAAATGAACAAACGCCCAAGATTAGGTTTGTCATTATTCGTATCTTATTTTTATGCCAGATTATTATTAAATATGAAAGAAATTAAAATTTAATGTTATACAATCTTATCGCTATAATTTTGGATAAAATTGTTTCAAGTTTATTAATTTTTTTTTAGTAAGGACAAATTGTAAAACTTAAAAATGATTAATTTTCTAAAAGTACCTACGTTATTCGGAAAAAATAGCACGTCTGTAATTTAATCAAAAACGTATCTAAGCAAAACTTACGTAAGTTACATCCCTTATGAGAATAATCGAGCAACTTTGATAAAATTTATAATATCAATAAATTCAAAATTACGTCAATAAGTAAAAAAAGAAAGATTTTATTTGGTGTTAGTTACCTACGTTACGGATGTGCTTAATTTTTTTTCAGGTTTTGACTGGACGCACATTAGACTAACACAACTGCTATAGAACCGTAGAAAATATTTATCTTAATTGAATAAAAGTCTAAATTACGTCTAAGCAAACAATATACCTACTCCAATGTAACTAACTACATATAGGTATTTTTTCAAACTACTCGATATTTTTTAACACGCCCAATTTATTAGGTACAAAATTTGTAGCTAGCGATTACTCATCACATTTAAAATCGTAACAAATTATTTACAGTGCACATTACTTTTAATATAATATAGAAATTTCACGTTTCTACTTTTATACAGACTAAACTAAAATGAGATTTAAATTAGTCGGTAGTTGTTCAAATGTACTGGGTGTAATACATGTGGACCATTAAGTAAAAAGCCAGTTATTTGTAACGACATTATATTTTTCACTTTTTCCACTCAAAAATTTAATAATAATTAATTAATTACGTCAAAGTAACTGGATTTATGTGATGCGAAACTCGAGACTTTCTCATGCTGCAACTAAAACTTTTCAAATTTATATTCGTGCCGAATATTGTAGTTTCACATCGCATGAAACTAATTAGTTGCTTTTAAGTTAAAAATTATAATACTTACAACATAATATTAACGTGTGCGCTTCGCCTTAGAAGCGTTCACTAAGAAGCAAGTAATTTTATTATTGGGTAATAGATTACGATATACCTATACTTATTATTACGATAACTTTTTTTTCGAAAATTGTGCCATATATACTTTTTAAGGTAATTTTTTCGTTTTCGCTCTTAAGACACTAAAACCAAAAAAATATAAAAATTAATTTGGTGTCTTAAAACGAAAAAGAGAGCAACTTTTCCCTTGCCTCTTTTTCTTATTTAAGTAAAAAGTTGATATTAAATTTTGTGATATTATTATCCCTTTAAATTGTTTTATATTTCTCACAGATTCACTTTGCACAAAAAAACTTACCAAAGTTTGTACATATTTTTTGCGCAATGCATTTAATTAAAATTGTGATTTATATTTGAAATATAATATGTAACATAAAGTACATAATATAGAAATATCTACATAACTAATAAATTTAAAAAAATAATTTTTCTGTGCAGTATATGTAGTGTGGATGTGTTAAAGTTTCTATAATAATAGAAATATGTCATGTTGCAGATTATAATGAAAAAAAATATTAATTAGTCATAATTAATTATATTAAATATATATATTATATAATGTATATATTTTACACAATTTTATTTATTTATTAGACTAGTAAGATAACAATAATTTTCAATTTTTATATAGCTTTGCAAAACAAGCTATAGGTCATGTGGAATAAAGCGCAACATAATTTTAGAAAATTAAAGATTTTCTCGTGTGCTCAAAACAATGTCCAACTAAAATTAAAATCTACGACATATTTAGAATGTGGGCTTTATATAAATCGTACTCAACACTGCCGTTTCTCTAAATGTTAGACGTTATTCTCTAAAACCAAACCAAAAAGTACTTACCTACTTAAAAGTGTGATTGATTTTTTTAAATATTTTTTCGTAAAAACTTTCTTATATTTGATATTTAAGTAATGTTTTGTGTAATATTTCTGTATTAAACGTAATAAATAATAGAAAAGAGATTTTCTTTCATTTAATCTCGCACAATCCTGTAGGTAGCATATTGAAGAAGTCAAACCATACCTATCTATCCTAGTCATAAGATTTTTTAATTAACTGATTAGCTTATCTGATAATAAATTATAATGGCGTAATTATAGGTACTAACGTCTATCGAGTTTATCAGTTATAATTATATTTACCAAGTTCTAATTTTGTAAAATCCATCGTAATATTTAAGTGGTTTTAACTGCACTTAACAATAATAATTATTATTATTACTTCTATTTATAGCGCTCATATTTTAAATATATATTATTGTTTTTTGGTTTGTGGGAATATTGGACAAATTAAACTTTGCTAATTAATTTACGTTTCAAGGTGTTGATTTATTTCCTCTTCTTCAGAATTAATTACAATAAACATAATGTTATAAATATTTTCAAAAAACGTATAATTTTTACGTTATTTTAAAATATTATAATTTTATATTATTATTATATAATACTATAATTTTAATATAATAATTTTATTATAATAATTATTATAATCTTTTATATTATATAATTTTACTGTACGTTTGTACGTCATTAAACTCCTAAACGGTTGGACAGATTTGATGAAATTTTTTGGGTGTGTTTGAGTGGGTCCCCAGATGGTTTAGAACCTAAAAGATCTAAGGTAGGTTGCGAAAAAATTAGGAAAAACTAAAAGTGATTTTTCAATAGGTGACGCGACAATAATTGAAAACATGTCTATGAACATGTCATGAAAATGGGTTTATTTTGATTTTTGTACATTTATTGAACTTAATTCATTTTAAGTATTTTTAATTAAAAAACTAGCCAAAGCAGTGGAGTGATGTGATCACTGGTTACGTTACAGAGCGGAAATTCTGAGTTCGAATCAGGGACTTTTCAGAATTTCTTAGCTCGGCCTTCCAGTAGACATTCTCACGCCGCGCCGTGGTGAACCAAAAAAACAACCAAACAAAATACCCAATCTAAAAAGCATATAACAAACAAAAATACTTAACAAATTAAAAATTAACATTTAGAAGTGCTAATAACCCAGTAGTTGATGCACGTTTTAAAATGTGGATAAAAAAAAATAAAAAACTGAATTTAATTCAGCTAATAAGTGACACAACAATTATTGATTCTGAGGCGGTACGAAGTTTGCTGGGTCAGCTAGTTATTTATATAATATAAATATTATAACATAATTACAGTAATTATAATAATTTAAAATAACGTAAAAATAATACTGAACTGCGACAAGGAGATGCTGTTTAACCTGATACTGGAGTGGGTGGTTAGGCAAATTAAGCATATAGACGCCGGAATACCTCTGGGAAGACTCCACAAGATGTTTGCGTATGCTGATGATATGGATATAATAGGTAAAACAAAGCAAGAACTAGTGGACATGTACCTGGCAATGAAAGAGAGCATTAAGGAAGCCGGTTTGGAAGTAAATATAGACAAGACAAAATATATGGAAGTCAGCAGAAAAAATAGCGGAGGAAGAAATGACCAACAGGTTAAGATAGCAGATGTAACTTTCCAGAGGGTGACAGAGTTCAAATATCTGGGATCATGGCTGACAGATATCAATACGTGTAGCAAAGAAATAGAAGCTAGAATTTCAAGCGACAACAAAGCAGTAGCGGCACTCAGCAGACTGCTAACAAAGCGAGGGCTGTCGAGAAATATCAAGCTCAAAATTTACAATACAATAATAAAACCGGTAGTATTGTATGGAAGTAAGGTTTGGTGCATGATGATAAGAAACCAAAGGCAATTGATGAGCTTTGAGTATAGAGTTATGAAGAAGATACTTGGTCCAGTATTTGACTCGGAGAAAGGAATTTGGCGTCGTAGAACCAACGCAGAGGTACGAGAAATTATCCATCAACCGCTAATCAAAAGTGAAGTGAGAGAAAGAAGATTGGCATGGATTGGGCATGTTATAAGAGCGGGACCAGATAGAAAAATTAACAATATTTATAAAGCACACCCAATCGGAAAAAGACCCCCTGGAAGATCAAGACAGCGCCTAAAAGACAATATAGTCTGAGACCTGCAACAAATCGAAAAAGAAAACGACTGGGAGCAGACAGCGATGAATCGGGCCATATGGAGAGGCATTATAGAGGAGGCTAAAGCTCTAAAAGAGCTATTTGGCCATCGGAAGTGAAGTGTAAAAATAATACATTTTTTTTAAATATTTATAACATAGGTATGTTTATTTTAATTAATTCTGAAGTAAAAAGAAAATAAATCAACACCTCAAAACGTAAATTACTAATTAGCAAATTTTAATTTGTCCAATATTCCCACAAACCAAAAAACAATAATAATTAATTATATTTTTTTAATGTAAATTGAGATGGCACCCACGTCGGGGACCTGATAGCACTCTTGGGTGTTAATTGTTAAGGGAGCGAACCGCTGGGCAAACTCTTCTATGTCATTTATCATTGTCATAGCATTTACTCATTGTCGGTAGACAGATTGTAATATATTAGAGGAAGTCAATAAAAAAAAAAAAAATGTAAATAAATAATAATCCCCGTTCACACTACATGATTTATCATGTGACTTGTCACATGACTTCTCATATGAGAGATTTTTTTACGTTCACACTATATGATTTTTGATATTATAGAAGTTATGGCTTTAAATCATATAGTGTGAACCAAAGAAAATATATAAAAAATATATGAAAATATATAACTAGCTTTTAGAATTACTTATTAGTTATTACATACTTAAGTAGGGTATATACTTGTCAGAATGACCTAAGTTTTTCTAATATTTTAATTAAACAACTGATATTTCTACGATTATTCTTCATTACTTTCTTTAGTAAGTACTGTTCATCCATTTGTTCTATTCTTCTTCTATTCTGTTCTATTGTGACCGAATTGTCCTCTAGGTATAGCATTTCCCAATCGATTACCATCCTTATTATCTCCATATTATTATCCATCCATATTAACTTCATTTAAATTTAATTAGTATTAATGGCCACTTTATTAAATGTCACATACAGGTCCGGCTTACGTATGGTTTCTAAGCTTTCTATCTTCCTTGATCAGTGTTTTCAGATATTGATCAGGATCGGCTTTTGTATAATTTTCATTGTTTCTAATGCCCGCTGTACACTCTCGCCGAGTGCACTCGGGCGAATGTCTCGCCGAGAGGTCACGTGATCGTGCGACCATCTAAATTACACACTACCAGGCACACCGAGACAGACGAGACATGGCGAATGCACTCATCTACACTCTCGTCCTCGCCATGTTTCGCCCTGTCTCGCCGAGAGTGTACAGCGGGCATAACATACTTATATATGTTATATATGTTATGGTTTTACGAAACCCACCATTAACATGTTAGGAGTAATCATGATGTCGTGTTTATATCGGAATGCTCACGCATTTGAAGTTGTTTTGTTGCATGTTGTAGGTATCACTTAATATATGAGAAGTTGTTAAATGGTTTATCCGTAAATGTAAATATAAATAAAATTTTGAAATATTTCCCATGTAATAAACAAATTTTTATAACGATGAGAAATTTTTATATTAACAAAAATATTTTAATTTATTTTCGCAACTTTGAGATGATTTCACTTAACGTTTAAACCATCTATTTATTATTATTTTAAATATTAAAATATTTTTGCTTTACACTTTTGAACTGAAGAGATCAGATCCGGACTTCAAAAATATAAGTTTAGATTAATAATTTTAAGAATTAAACAAACTTAACCAAAACGTTAAAAATTTTAGAATTTTTAACCGTAAGAAAAGAAACAACATACAAGAAATTTTATAAAAAACACTTTAAAAAACATTTGAAACTTTAGTGACAAGGTAAAACTTGATAAAATATTAGAAAAATGACTAACAATTTTGAAAAAGGGGGGGAGGAAAGAAAAGCAAAACGTGGTATTTAAAAATTGAAAAATATACTAAAATGATTACAGAATAGTAATACTAGTATAATATAGTAAAATAATAAGGACCCATAATAGTAATGATTACAAATAGTATTTTATGTAATGAAAAACCATTTGCGTAAGTGTTGCATACAACGTTTTTTAGTATTAGTTCCGCAAAAAGAATTTTTTTGTGAATTAATAAAATATACATTTGAAATTGACATTAATACGTTAGTGTATTAGAAGGGTGTTTGAAAATTTTCATAGCAACCGATTTATTTATTAACGATGTTACAGTACTTTAAAATTTAAAGTACTAGGCCGCTAAAATAGAAGTTTGCGGACTCGAAACCGTTTACAAAGTAACCATTTTGCGGAGCAAATACTAAAAATAGAATTCTGTAATCATTTTAGTATATTTTTCAATTTTTAAATACCACGTTTTGCTTTTCTTTACTCCCCCCTTTTTCAAAATTTTTAGTCATTTTTTTAATATTTTATCTAGTTTTACCTTGTCACTAAAGTTTCAAATGTTTTTTAAAGTGTTTTTTATAAAATTTCTTGTATGTTGTTTCTTTTCTTACGGTTAAAAATTCTAAAATTTTTAACGTTTTGGTTAAGTTTGTTTAATTCTATATTTTACGACACATACTAATATCATACCTAATTCTTGAAATTTTCTTTTTAAGATTTATTTTCTAATAATTTTAAACTTGTTGTGAATTATGAATTATTTTTTTTTTATATTGTATTGAATTTAAATAAGTGAGAAAATTTATATTTTACGGATTACTACAACAGTTTTCGAATCGGCTTTTAATTTTCCTATGTTAATCTGACAGTCGCTTTTATAATTTAATGGAAAATGATTGAATATGACCTAAATCTACCTATCGTACGCATTCAGTTTTGAAAAATAGTTACACGTGTATGTAAATTAGGCTTTATTTTAAAATGTTTCCTTGACGAGCGAGTTGTGGATAGTGGGGAGATGATGAATCAAACGGAGATAACGAATAATTCGCAATGACACGAAATCGCCCAACATTATTCGTTTAGTTTCGTTGCAGAATACATCGTACGACTGTACCAAAGTGTTAAAAAATTTTGTGTTATCAAGTTTTTCAACAATGTTGACGTTTCATTTGTTACACTTTTTTTAAGGCATTTATTAAAAAAATTAGTGCAACCTAACCGTAAATAAAACTGGTTTTCTCGTGAGTGTGTGTACGAGTGTTAATTTTTGTAAATTAGATCGTTAGTTGTAAGATGAAATTTTACAAACAAAAATTATTATCAAACGTCCAGTTAAAAAGACTAAGTGAACATAAATATTCGTGTAGTAGTAATAGTATATGCGACATATTTTTACAACCTTGGTGGACATGGTTAGTTGGACGTGTGCCCCTTTGGTTGGCACCTAACCTAATCACAGTTGTTGGGTTACTTATAAACATATTAACGACGCTTATATTGGTGTGGTGAGTTTTCTACTTCTCGCCTTACTTTCCACTATTTAGGCTTATTGCTTTCCATTTAAGGTATTCTCCTGACGCAAAACTCGAAGCACCACGATGGGCATGCTTCCTCTGTGCGCTAGGATTATTTGTTTATCAGAGCTTGGATGCGATAGATGGAAAACAAGCCCGACGTACCAATACAGCATCGCCTTTGGGTGAATTATTTGACCATGGGTGTGATTCCATATCCACAATTTTTGTTGCCTTATCGGCTTGCATAGCTGTCCAATTGGGATATTATCCAGGTTGGATGTTTTTCCAAGTGAGTCTTACAATGCCTGCCCTTCTTACCTTTCTAATTTTTCACTTTTTAGTGTTTTTGTGCAATGACGCTCTTCTATTGCGCCCATTGGCAGACTTATGTTTCCGGCACGTTGAGGTTTGGAAAAGTCGATGTCACCGAAGCCCAGTTTTCCATCATCGCCATACAACTTATTTCAGCAATTTTTGGACCCAGCGTGTGGTCAACAAAGGTAAATTTTATCTTTTTCTTATTTTTATAAATTTAATTTTATAATTATTTTATTTAATAAATATAACAATACTTTCCAACTTGGACACAATATATGCTAAACAAGTCAACTGCTATCTAATTAGTTCAATTTTGAAGCAGTGCCGTTTTACATATCAAATTCTATGGTAATATATGTACAATCGTCTTGGAATTGGACTGTTAGGTTTATATCAGATTTAATTTAAGACAAAAATTATTTATTTTTAAATGTTCAAAATGTTTGGTTTCTGCCAGTGACGGTGCTAAGGACGGCGAGGGGTCCCGAAAGAACTACAAGACATAAAATTTGTTTAGAAGAAAATATTATTACATTTACGTTTCTACTATTAATAGATGCAAGGAATATTTGTGAGGTTGTATTGGATATTATCTATTGCTGTTTTGATGTCATTTCGTGTTGAAAGCAGAATTCAATTCTTTCTTCAACATTTAACTTATGGTACTTATGTATATCGGTGGTTTTAATAATTCAACCAATTTTTACTTACAATACAATTATTTAGGTACATTTCACTGCTTAACATTTTATTGCTTCAAAGAATTTCTTGATAATATATTTGTTGTAACCCACAGTTACATAAATAAATTTAATGATAATTGCAACAAACCCTGTTATTAAATAAATAAACATTTTATGTAAAAGTTTTGAAAATCATAAAATTTGTATTAACGTATGAATGTATCTTTTAAATATTCAGTTAACGGTTTGATTGCCTTGAATTAATGTATTAATTTATACGAAATTATTGAACCCATTTAAATAGACAATCATAATTCTATGAAGTGTGATGATTGTTATAAACTTTTATACTTTTCTAATGTTTATGTTATTAACATTTTGTTAAATTGTTTACAAAATTTTGTTACGCATTACTACATTTACACTTTTTTCAAAGTTTAAAGCATGTGCAGCCTTAATTTGTTATACATATTATGAAATTTCACTTACAATTTATTGTGTAGGTTATATCTTGTATTGCTATAAAAAAATCAAGAGGTTACTTGCAAACAAATTGTGCAAAATTTGGGTAAATTGGTAGGTATATTAGAATTTACGATTTCTTTGTCATATGATATTCATTATAGTCGCGTTAATGTGAACATTTCTTAACGTAAACACTTAGTTTAATATGATTTATTTAAACAACAAACAAATGGACCTAAGCGTAAGAAATACATAAGGCGTTAAGTTGACTTTAAGCAGTTCAGAGTTCAAGGCTCGAATTTGAAGGTTTGGGATTTTTTTATATAAAAGTTATTTAATATTTATTATTATACCTATTATTTACCATTAATTTGATGGATAGGTAAAAAGAAGTTTGCTTTATAATTGAAGAGTTTGAATTGTGCATTTGTGAGAATACTTCTTTCTTATGCTGGGAAAAATGCATTTCAAATTTAAGTTTTGTATGATAATGTATTATCATGCAACATGTACTTTCATTTAAAACTGTAAAGAACTATAAATTTACAAAAGGGAATTTTTAATGGTACTTAATAATTCATTTTTGTTTAGTTATACAATATACATAAATAGAGAAAAATTATAAATTTGAGCCTTGAACCCTGGTCCATCACTTTCCCACGTGCTTACTTAAATGCAATGTTTTGCTTCTAGTTGGAAGAAAATCGGTGATCTGAAGGATGATTGATTCTTCCTTGTGAGATAGCCAAAATTATTTTTAAATTTTATTTTTTTCCAATGAAAGTCGAAGAACAGTACAAAATGCATAACAGATACGTTTCTACATAGCTATCTAGGTTGGCTTTTACTGTAAAACATACAACTCCCTTTTTTAATAACATACTATACGAAGTAGAATGGAAAACCTTAAACTCCACCTTAATTTTTTATTTATAATACTCCTTTCCGTGATACTAAATGAAGAAGATTTTCACAATCTTTTAGATGACTCAAACCTCTTTTACAACTGTCCAATAGGTAGAGCGTAATTTTTTGTGGAAGCCAGAGGTGTGGACATCGTGTCATCACTGCCTTCCACGAAAAATTACGGTATAGTACATTAAATTGCTCTGTGACATAAACAATTCTTCTACAAAACACTGTTTTTGGAATGATCTGTAAATGACATTTTTGAAGTTAATATACTGTTCTTCCACTTACCGATTCAGTAAGAATACTTATCCAATAGTTTTTTCCTACAATAATTCTGTGTTGATTGCGAAAAAGTGCTTAAGTCAATATTTGTCAAACTGAGAAAATGGCGAAAACAAAATTAGGTAAAATTGAACTTGTTGTACTGACCAACATTTTGAGAGTATATAATTCTCATATAATTCTGAGTTTGAACTCAACAATGGCCAAAGTTTTGGTAGCAAGTAAAATCATCATCTGGGACGAATGCACAATGCCAAACAAACGCGCACTGAAATTACTTAGATGAAGCATTTTATTAAATATCTCGCTTAATAATTACGCTATGACTTAGGCAGTTATATCAAAAGAAAGAGAAAGTTGTTTTCTATGGGAATATGTCAAAACCTCCATTTCGCAAAAACATGACTTAAGCACTTTTTCGCAATCAACACAGAATTTTTCATGTTAATTTAAAAAAATACAAAATTTTGTTTTCATCATTGAAGGTAGTATTTTATTACTAGCTACATTTAATTATTTTGTGGCTATATATTTACCAAACTAAATTGTTAAAAAGTAATGATTGATGTACTTCTCTTTTTTAATTTCAAGGTTAATAATAAACATTAGTTGACTAATGATATCAACACCATAATTTTGAAAATTTAAATTATTACATTCTCGATTGTATAACTAAAATCGAAAATTTTGTTTCTAAATAGTTGAGATAGTCGTTCATTAATTACGTAAGGACGATTTTGACCTTCCCTCCTCCCATGTAAGGGACATAAGATTTCTCGGACTCCCCCTTCTTATGTAAGATTGTATTCGGTTTTAGGAACTTAATATGCAATGAAAATTTTTAAAATAAAAATATGTTGTATAAATAGTATGTTTGTACATACAAAAAGAAAAAATAGATCTCATAGTTGTTTCTCTCAAAATATCCATCACTCTATATTAGAAATCACACATTTCGACTTAAAAAATATTACGTAAGATTGGCTTTGGCCTCCTCGAAATAAGGCTATGTAGAGATTTAGAGAACTCCCCTTTCCCCTCGGGACCCTCTACATGAAATTTATAAAATAGGAGTTTACTGATTTTTTTACCTTGACTTGCTTATACCAGGACCATAAAGCTTCCCCTCTAGGTTCAAATTATGCTTCGCATCTCTTATGAGGTGTTCGTCAATTTTGTGGAAAAAATTGTAAATATCGTAGTCAATCTTGAAAACTTTGTGGTAACTGATCGCATAGTAAGTTAGTTCATTATGGCTATTTTATTAACCGACTTCAAAAAAAGAGGAGGTTCTATGTTCGTCTGTATGTATTTTTTTTACCAATTTAAACATTTTTTTTGTTTGAAAAGATATACTTCTGAGGTGGTCCCATTTTCACCAAGTCAGGATCTGATGGGGAAATCGAGGGAAATCCTCAAAAATTATAACCACGTATAGTGTGTTTGTTAATTTTTCATAACTTATTCAGGTGTTTGTGGCTGGGAGTCATCATCTCCTGCTACCGAGCTGATGATAAAAGTGACAGCATGGGAGTTAGGGAATAATACTGCGATTTGTTGACATAAACTATTTATTAGTAGTGTCTTGGGCTGACGTGGCGCTTACCATTGGATACGCAATCTGATCGTCTCGTTACATAAATTGAGATTATCTGACAAGTTTCTGGGATTTATCGGAACTTACTTGCAATGAATTTTATTATATTTTATTTAAATTAATAGGTTTTGACAAGAATTGCACTAACGTCTTGGACGAATTTTTGTTTTTTTGAATCAAATCTGTAATTCAGTTATTTTTCGGTTTTTAGTGGCTTTGTGTTATTTTTTTTTTAAGTTTATTATTTTTATTTTATGCAGTACAAATTTTTTGTTTTTATAGTTTTCTATGCAATCATCATTTTCTGCATTTAAAGATGGAAAGTAACTCACAATCTTTTATTCCAATAATGATAAACGTTTATTAATAACTGGAACAAACTCCTTGATATTTCTATTTTGAAGTGAAAGAAACATTATTATCTTAGTATACCTATCTTTTTTTTGAAGCGCTAATAAATTTGTCTGTGGACATTCATTTTATTTCTTGCTTGGATTAATATTAAACAATGAAAATATCAAGTAACTATTCCATTTTAGTACACCGAATATCATTTTTAAAATATTTAAAAAATATCTATCCACAGTTTATTTACTGTTATATATTTTATTTAAGTAGATATCTTACATACGCTGTAAGGTTAGCAAATAGAAATAAGAATAGAATACTTATAGTGGGTTTCATATAGGTCATATAAAATTTAATAGAGCCTTAAATTTAACTCGCCATTAAATTAAATGATTATTAGCGCGAATAGACGTTTTCTATTTGCGAGTTAATTTTAAGGGACTTTTACGAAACCCACCATTAACATGTTAGCTTCTCGCGCCAAGATTCGTGGATTCAATACTATCTATAGAACGATTTTTTGTTCACAAAATGTCTACTGGCTGGCTTCAGATGACTAAAGGTTAACTCAGATGAAGGACTTTTAATCTCAAGTTTCTGCCACAAATAGTCGTAACCTATTGATGGCTATAAATTTAAATGCAGCAACTCACATGGGCGATTTTTAGTCGCAGCTTTTGGCCGACAAAAAAGTCACAACAAATTGCTTATTAAAAAACTTTTGTGCAACTTGTTTCAGCGTTTGAGCGACTGCAGTCACTCAAATAGGCGCTTTTAATTTGTGTTAAAGCAGTTTCATTTTCTGCCCTAGTAATAATATCAATCTTGCGAGTTTTATTAAAATTAACGAAAATTACGTTTGATTGACGTTTGATTGAGTTAGAATGATCCCAAAGTAGAAAATAAAGGTGAAAGTTATTAAATTTAACTTTTTTAAATTTGAATTAGTAATTTAAAATGTTCCATTCATAGATTTTTAAATGCAATTCATTTTAACCTTATTACAAAATATTATTGTCTATTTGTAAAAGTATAACAATGAATCATTAAACATCTAAAACTCAAATACCTGATTTAAAATTTAATAAATATACAATGAATTAATTGCAACTACACGTGCTTTTATAAACCGACAGATGAAATCAATCACTTTTTTTTTTTTTTTAAATGATTTTTTGTTAAACTTTTTGAATTATATTATTTTAATTAACAGACGTTGATGAACGAAATAATTTTAATATTAGTTGATACAGTTTTTTAGTGGGATGTTTGTTTTATGGTATTTAATCCCTCTTTCGACATTTATGTGTTGTTCTTGGTCATTATACAACATGCTAGGCGTCATCTTCACGGGAGGAGTAGGGAAGAATGGGTCCACCGTTGCCGTAAGTTGTATTGACGTTGAATACAGCATGGATATGATATATTAAATTGCTATTAGCTGTTTCTATAAAAGAAAAATGGTTAGGTTTTTAAGGCTAAAACAGGTTTTTTGGGACAAAACTTGGGATGTGCATGAAAAAGCTTATTATAATTACCTACAGTTTGGAGACAACTTTTTGTTAGTTCTTAAATGAGGCAATACAATAATAATTTTTATCTTGCAAGAAATCGTGTAAGGTGATTGTTTCCATTGTATTGTTTTTTTGTCAAGTTTGCTCAAAAGTGAATCTTGCGATGATGATGACTTCACCTCAAGTTTGAATTTTGAGTTTACTGTGTGGTATTTTCATTCTACATCCATTTGGTAAATTGGTATATTTGGAAATGTTCAGGTTGTCTGGAGCAATTTCGGTTTTTTGGTACCTTAGGCTGTTAATTAGGTTGTTAAAAATGAACTACAATTGAAAAGTTATATGGAAATTCATTATTATTTTTATTTTATTGTATTTAAATTTGTAATTACTTTTGTGTACTTTTTATTGTTATATTATTAATATTTTTAATACCCAAGATTCCCGGTTTGAATATGGAGTTGAAGTTGTTACCGATAGGCATAGCTTGTGCAATGGCGTTCCTTCTGGCTCAGGCAAATCTAGCAGTCATTTTCACAGGCGGTGTGGGCAAAAACGGATCCACTGTTGCTGTAAGATTGCTCCACGGTCAACCTGTTCTAGTAGTTGGATAAAAGTTGTTCGATAAACTTTGTTTTCAATTTTTAACTTTTAAAGCTATCAAATTTTATTGAACTTGATGAAATAACTTTACAGTACGGTAGAATATTTCCTACTAACTCATTACTTACTTTTATTTGCTTTATGCTTGCTGTTGTTTCTATTGATCTCAAATTCAAATAAATTAATGTTATCCAAGTTTAAAATAAATGCTCAAAACATTTCATTATATTACTTTGCATTAATAAAAGTTATTTTATATTTTAAAGGGATATCTTTTTTATCTACATTAATTTATTGAGTATTTGAGATTTTACTTTTATGATTTGTATTTTCAGTTTTAAAGTTGTATGTATTTTTTTTGTTTAAAAACCGTCATTGGACGACGTAGCTTTTTTTTATGCATTTGATTTCAACTTTCAGATCATTTTGTTGTAAAAATCGGAAATGCATTGTAACGTGCCAAATTTTTGCTATAAACACATGACAGTGCCAAGAATTATCAAGGTTACTTTTAGTCATTATTAAGTAGTATCAATAGAAAAAAAAGCATCATTTACAATTACAAAATAATTAAATTTAGTTTAATTGTAAACGTTTATTTGTTTTAAATGTTGATTAAGAAATCTTATAAATTCTTGATGTTTTCTGTTATTTATTGTGTAATTTCAATATGGTAAAAATGATCTGAAAGGGTTTGATTTTTTTTTAACTTGTCGAAAATTAATTGTATCTTTTATTGGGTAATACAATTTTTATCAAATCATATCAAATATCATAAATTTTTTAAAGAATTTTGTTATCTACTATTATTTTTTAACATTTTAATATAAACTTAAAAATTGAATTTGATTGTGTTTGCTTAGCTTGCTAATTTTTAAATTTATATTAATTTGATACAATTACGTAATATTTTAATAGGCCCTTGGTAAATTGTTAAGCTTGGTAAATCAGAAAGATATAATTTAGTATTGCATGGACGTGGTGGCCTTACAAGAGACTCAACAGAAGGAAAGGAGTTGATTTAAACAGATGCAGTTTTTATGAGTGGTAGCGAAGATTGGATACAAATTTTCAAAGATTTACATCAATATCAAAAAGTATGTGTCTGCAATATACTATATTCAAATTGTAGATATGGGAAAAGTAAACAAAGATTATTGCGTGATCGCCGTATATTCAGAGCCTAATTATTTACTTGTTACCACAGTGGGGCTTTGGTGAGACTCGTTAAGTAGAAGTACCTACTAATAATCCAGGGAAAAAAGGGAATAAAAATTAAAGAAAAATTTTATGTGAACTTTAGGCATAGAATCAAATACGAAGATTTACAATGATGTGCCACTAAAGAGAGGGTGTAAAGAAAGTAAGAAAACCATAAAGAGAAGATCATAAATTTTACTAAGGTATCATAAATTTGTAGAGGCGAAGATGGAATTTCCTTGAAGGAGAAAGGCAAATCACAAAAATATAGGCTGAGAACTTTGAAGAACTGCTAAACAAGAGAAAGGCGGAACCTATGGAGAGACAGCGGAACAGCACATTGAAGGCTCAATTATAGAAACAGTTAAACCGCGAGACATAATAGAAAATATAAGAAAACTATAGAATAACAGAAAAGAACCTATCAGATAAAATAATGATTAAAGCCTGGGGGGAAAGAACTACAAGACTCATCTATAAGTTGATATTGGAAATCTACAAGAAAGAAAAATTCTTGAATCTTATTGATCCCAAACGTATTGAAATGGAGAAATAGAAAATTTGTACAAACATAGTAAATGGAATTATGGGCCTTTAATTCTATTGCATATTAATTTTTACAAGCTGATTATTAATTTATAATTATATTTTATAAAACATTTCAATGGACTATTGGAAAATTGTTAAACTTAGTAAATATGAAAGATGCAATTAATTTTTATATACTTTGGTAATGTTGTTCTTCTCTTCTCTAATTTCTTTGCATGCCGTGGTTTATTGGTGTAATAATACATGAATTACTAATGCTTTACTTTATGTGATATAGGGAACAAGTGTTCTGTCACCTATAATACCATTTTCGATGGTTTTGGTACCTGCGTTCATTATTTATCGTAAATCCATTGAGCATGTTTATGAACAACACCCAGCTTTATATATTTTATCATTTGGAATGGTGTCTGCCAAAATAACCAATCGACTAGTGGTATTTATTTTAGAGTAAGGTTAAGACTTAATCTAATTTTGTTATTTTTGAGGTGGCTCACATGACCAAAAGTGAAATGGAATACATGGATTGGTCCCTAATAGGACCGGCAATGTTGTTTTTTAATCAGTATTTTAATACTTTCATATCGGAGTACATTGTGCTGTGGGTGTGCATGGTAAGTGTCATTTTTGATCTATTCAAATTGAAGTTGCGACAGTTGATCCTAAAACTATTTGCTCCTGCTAACTGACAAGCAACAGTTGGTCTTTATGGCTATTGCCCTCACTATGACTACTCTATCCTCGTTAGCCGAAACACCGTATTTACAGAGAAGTTAAAGCTTAATTTACGTAATATTAGCTGGCACAGGCAGCTTCTTGGATTCGTAAATACAATTATTGTTAAGTTGTCTACTTTTATGACAACTTGATCTGTTATGACCAGTGTTTAGAAGGCTTTTGCTTAAGTTTGTATTTACATCTTTTTTTCCGTGTTGCTTTATTCATCTTTCTAGTTTTTTATATATCTATCCAATTTATAAAGTTTGAGCAGTATGCCATTGAATGTACTGTTCTAAATTTTATTTTATTTTCTTTAAGGATGTTGTTTTATGTAGGTACCCATATAATATTAGACATATTACTATACAATAAATAATGCCATAGATAAAAGAGTAATACTGCTATTATTATTCATTTATGAATGAAGATAAAAATCTAGGACCGTGAGTTAGGAAAAACCTAAATTGTGTTTCAGCAAAGAAGGAAAACCTAACTCCAATACGTAAAGGATCTTAAATGAGTAATTGGCTAAAAATGTTGCTTAAACCATATATGTTGGTTTGCCGGTTCATTGTGTTGTTGGTCTTTCTAATGAGAGGTGAGCGTGAAAGTTGCTAACTTTGTTATTAATTATCTCGGATTCTAACGGGTCAAAAATTTTGAAACTTTAGAATTAATTAGTAAACGTAATTCTTAGCCTATAAACAAAACTTAAAAAAAAATCTATTGAAAAGTGGTTTTATGCTGGAATTATCTTAAAGGGCAAATTGTCCTAAAATCAGTAGCTGTAGGGATCATAGTTGCTGGTGAATAGTCAATAAGCATTGGTAACTAGTCGCAGGAACAATTGTTGGTGTAGAATTAAAATATAATAATTGTGTAATTATTTGTTCTTGTTTAATGTATGTATTATTGTCATTATTATAAAGATCGAGTTGGAAACGAAATAAATAAATGTGAAATTTTCAGGCATGGGTCTCGTTTGAATTACTTCGCTACTCGGCACAAATTTGCATAGAAATTTGTGATCATTTGCATATAGAATTATTCAGAATTCCATATCCCGGTGCTCCACAACGAATACCAACTCCGACCTCAAACTTAGTAACTTTGGAAAAGAACGGTACGGCAACTAAAAATAGTACTAAGTTAAGAAGCCGTAAATATTATTGAATTTTTATTTAGCACACAAAACACACACCTTCTCATTTTTTAAATTGTTAATCATTGGAAAATTTTAAACTGACGTGTGACTTAAAGGTGCCAATTTCTTTTTATAAACTTGCAACTTTTTATCGCACCTACACTCTTTTGTAATTGCATGTGGATATGCCGCTTGTAGCTTCTGTAAATGGCTAACGTTGATTCTAAAAGAAGTCGGTACCTTTAAGTCTTTTTAAATGAACTTATATACCTTTATATTTTTTTAAATATCAAAAAAAAGCATTGTAGTTTTGATTGTTTGGCGTTGTAATTATGCAGTTTAAATGTGACTAGCCAATTTTTAACGAGAACTGCTAACGACCCACTTAAGTTGAATTAGTTTATTATTATTATTATTATTAGAACATTTTTGTAATTATCAATTGTTAATTAATTATAGCATTTTTGTTTATATAATTATTAGTTCATAACAAAGTTGTAAGAGAGTCATTTTACATCACACTCCTCATATAATTGTACCTACAAATGACAAAATTATTAACACCGTGGTGGTGGTGGTGGATAATGTATTCACGCATCTGGTAATCATGGACTTTCCTATTTTCTTTTAATTTTTAGTCTTTTTCACTCTCTTTCCTCGTGGTAGTAAACAATTTACATTGCTTGCTATTGTGATAATTGTGCCACATTACTACATCACATCATAATAATGTTAGGGTAAATTTTGGATGCTGGTTTTACGTACATGAATTTTTTTTTAATTTTTGATGTTTTCTTCATGGTAACTTCCATAAAACCAGTTGATTACCTAAAAGTGAACGTTTATTAACCGCACACATGTTTGTGTAAAATATTCATCATGTAATCGAATATGCATTTTGTACAATAAAAAATAAAATAATTCATTGTTATCTGAATGCTTTTATTTATTTTTAACAACTGCGATTATTTAAAAATTATAATTTTTATCAAACGTTTTTAAACAATCGCTTTTATTCAAATTGTTTTTCTGTACAGTTTTAATATTTTCATTTTGGTAGTTGGTTTTAGGTCCAATTTTTATTGACGAAGATCGGCGACCTTTAATAGATGAAGTATGAACTGACTTGGATTTAGATTCAAGAACGAAGATTTTATAAACCCAACAGTGGCAATATTTATTTTTTTACCAATTATTTAATATTAAAGGTACTTTATTTATTTAAACAAAATGTTTAAGTTAAACAAACTTGGAGTGTATTATTAATAAAACTTTTGAAGTTGTAAGTATTTGTTTTTTAACTCAAGTTTGCAAATAGTTCCAGGATTATAGCAACTTGGTGAAATATAACTTCAAATGTTTTATTTATTATGAAAAAAAAGTATTATTTCTCAATTAAGAAAAATAATTTTTATTGTTAACATCTAAATTTGTACTAGTTTTTGTTTTATTAACTATATTAAGTTAGTTACGTTATTGTTGAAAAATCAAAGTTTTAAATGATTTGACATTCCAGTTTATCAATTATTCTTGCCATTTTAAGCACGAAAATATCAAAACTGTCAAATGAAAAACTTAAAATGCTCGGTGCCAAAACTTGAATTGCATTTGAGTTATTTTATAAATAAATATTTTTAAATAAAAGTAAACCAACAGTTTTTAGCATTTTATTTTTTTTTAAGTGGATTTGTCTTCCATAATTCACGTTGAAAAGGATCTTGTCATTTGTTAAAAAAAGATAGGTATCTAGGCAGAGCCCCGTGTCTAATACCGGGATAACCCTTTTTGTTGAAGGATAAAACATTGATCATATTAGCAGATCTGGACCTCATTTCTTGTAACTTTTCACTTCTTACCTGAATTTGAAAAGTATAAAGCAATTCTATTTTTTGAAAAATTTTGCTTTTTCTTTTTTTCTCTTTCTTAAATGTACTTCAACTTTTACCACTTTACTCTGCAAATTTTGCACTCGAATAAAGATTTTTACTTGTTTATCTGTGTTTTTGAATGTGTCTCGTGTTCTTTTGCTTTTAGCAGCTTTTTGAGTGTAAGATTCCACCACATTTTGTTTTACAGTTTTTAATGAATGAATTATTAAAGATTAAAGGCAATTCTGTAGATGCTATGTAACAATTTTAAGTTGTAAAAATTGTGGAGAAGTTAGTTAAAAACGGACCCAAAGAAGTAGATAAAAAGGAAAAATTAAATAGCTGTTTGTGGGACGATAGCAATAAGTTACAGCAAAAGGGTTTTGATAACTTTTTGTTCTATAGAAGATTTTGATAATTGAAATTATTAATTTGTAGTACTAAATTTTTAAAAACTAAAGATTAATTACGTCGGCTTCACATCAAATGTGCATAAAGTTCAATTTTCATGTATCTTTTTTCATGAACTTAATTTCAATTGAACTTAGTTAGTCCATTTTGACAAATTTTACAGTGACACATTTTAAAGTGAAGTTATGCACATATAAGTCTCCATCTATGGTGGAGGATTTAGTGGTTTTCTTAGATTTGGATTTAGTCGTTTTCTTTTTAATGTAGATTGTGTAAATCCAAACTACATATTAGATGGAGGTTTGATATGTGCATAACTTTACTTTAAAATGTATCACTGTAAACTTTTTCTATTTGAACATTTCATGTGAAGCCGACGTTTTGTAACAGCAAGAACATACCTCTTCAAAAATCACGTTTCTGGAACCATACCTAACGAGGAGAAATGTGAAGGAATTCGGGGAGATATAAAATATCACTTAAGAAAAATACGAATAACAGTTGTTTCAAATTTTTGAATTAAGATTTGTTATTTATGGCAGCTCTATATAAAAGTGCTTTTTGTGGAGGCTTTGAGTTTACAAACTGAAATTTTCACATAACTTATATTGTATATGGATTTATTATTTTAAATTAGTAATTTCAATTTACTTTTATTTAAAAAATAAAATGATTGAAATTGGCGATTCATCAGTTGTAGGTTCCGATTGTTAGTAGTAGTACCTATGCTTTATTAAAAGCATATTAACTACCATGATAAAGTCACATAGTCTCTATAAGATTATACTTAAAAGAGTACCTACATTTTAATGTAGTACACCTCGTCAAAAACTACGAAGGACATCACGCCCAAAAAAGAGTACATAATATACTGCAATGGTACAAAGCGAATTTTTCAAGTTAAAAAAAAATTCAAATTTCCCTACCTTGAATTTCCCTCAGTTCAGCTTTGTGTGTACTAAAACAAAGCCTCCATTACCTTTTTCAACTTTTGAGAACATCGTTGGATGGTTTAATGAGTATGTAATATACATACTAAAGCGAGCATAGAGCCTCAGCACCCAACAAAGTCGAGTGTTGATTCGCGTAAGGCGATAATCAACCTTTGATGAATAATTAATTGTGTTAGTTTTTCCGCAGCTTTTTAAAAGAGAAGGCCAGCATTGTACGAGAGAAAAATGTTTTCTATTAGTCCCGTTCATTTAAGAACTGGCACTCTTTGCCAGAGACTTTGAGTAAACGCCTCGGCTGTGACCATGGCGAAACTCTAGCATAGCATCACTTTGTGAACAGAGTTTGTTTGGAGGCGACGCCTTCATTACCTCTTTCAACATCTGAGAACATCGCAGGAATGGTTATTGAGTATGAAATACTTTAGCGAGCATAGAGCCTTGTAGCACTTCAAAGTAGAGTGTTGACCCGCGCGAAGGCGATAATCAACCTTTAATGAGTAATTTTAGAGTTTTCCGCAGTTTTTTTTAAGGTGCGCTCGGTGCACGCAATTAAGTAAAGGTTTGGGGTGACAATTTCCATAGTTTGAGTTCGTGTACAAATTTAGCCACGTTCATTTTACACTATCATAAACCAGGCCACAACCTTTCAAGGTGGTCTTTTAATTTTCGTTAAAAATACGTTTAACGGTTTAAGGCAATTGACATGGGACGGTTTATCGTATGCGGTATTCCTGAAAATCCGATGTTTAAAGAGCGACATCGACTGGCCAACGGAACAAACAAAAAAGGGCGGGAAGATTCACCGCAAGGTGGGTTTCCTCTCCTCCTCCTCCCATTACTGAAAGGCTCAAGCCATCGACTAAAAAGCCATTCGCGGTCTTTTCGAGTCAGCGCTCCCTCCCCCCTTCTGGAAAGTTCTCCCTCGGGACGTGCGATTACTCAAAAGTCGTCGAGGCCGACAGCTGAGCATGCACCTCTCAACGGGATTTAAGTCGGGACAAGGTTGAAGACCGGTCGGACGGATGCGCAGTTGGATTCCAACGTCGGGAAAACACGGCCCTACCGGAGTTGAGTACCGAACGGAAGTTTCCAACTGCCTCCCGAAGTCGGTACCAAAAGCCAAAACCATGATTTCAAGAACCTACAGAAGAAGGGGAAGGAGAGCCCGGCTTCTTGAGAGAGCTAGCTTATAGGGAGGCATGCGGGGTGATCATCTCGAAATTCATACTCAAGCCACTAAATCACGAAAGTAGTAGAGATTTCATTAGATCGGGACTACAAAAACCCATTAGGACACGGAAGGCAATTGTCATATAGAGTAATGCCTTACAGAAACTCATACAGTTTTTTTTCTTTTAACTCAATTTGGCTCGTATTAGTTAATTATATAACATCTGATTTGTTCATATTTAGAGATAATTCATGGGAAGAAAAATGGGCGTGCTTATTTTGATATTTTCTGTGCAGTAGAGGTGAAGGAAGAACGTGCCAGTGCCGTCGTGTAAACAGACGGAACGAATTTTTGCTTCTGCAGAATAGCTCCGCCACTGGTTTAACCGCGTATCTTTCTGTTGGTATGAGACTTGGGTAAAGATCATAGTCGTTTTTTTGCGTTCAACTGGTTGAACCAATTTCGTGGTTGGTTCAAAAAAGTGTATTTTTGCGTTGAAACCAACGATCTATTATTTAACGATCTATTATGTAATATAAGATCGATGGTTGAAACGGTGACGTCAGAGACGAAATATTTTGAACCTGGTTCGAACTGTTTTGAAACGAGCGACGAGAGCGTTTCAAACCAAAAATTAGTAGTGGGAGTACGCAAAGTTTAAAACAGTTTAAAATATTCATAGGTTATGTTTTTTATTTGTGTTTATAGAGAAATTTTTCCATTATTTTCTGGTTTTCAGTGTTACGAAAACTTGTGAATTTTTTTATTTTTAGCCTCTACATTTTTCGATTTATTGCTACAAAATTAGTTAAGGATCAAAGGCAAAAGGATGTATGAAAAGCGGTATTTTAAAAACGTAATGGGTTCTTAGATAATTTTAAGTAGTATTATTAGAATAATAGAATTTTGTAATAAATTGGTACTTTACTTTTATAATAAATAGTTTCACATTAAATTATTGGCAATTATATTTCTCTTATCTACGGCATTAATATTAATTCTTTTATTTCAATTTTCATCTTCGTCTGCGTAAACCACTTAGTACGTGTCCCAAAATCATTATTTAAAAGTTATGAAGTATCGTGCATGCTGCAATGATGTGGATTGCTTTTTCAACAGAATTTACATTTATTTAATTTAAGTATTCTCCATCGGGACTTCAAGATGCCAAAAGAATGCTCTACGACTATCCTCGTTACACTATGACAATGATTATAATGCCGTTCTGTAGGATTCCGTCCATTGAACAAATTCAAAATTGTTTTATAAAGATATCTCTTTTATATAGACAAATATTTGCTCGATCTATTGTAAATTGTAACCTTTAATTTTAAGGTTAGGTGATTAACAAATGACAGATGACACCTTGAAATACTGGTTTGAAACTTTACGTTTTTGCGATAGCAAAATTTATGACGTCATTTTGAAATTGGTTCAAACCGTTTAACGAACCAGGTTCAACGCAAAAAAACAGCTCGGTGAGATCGGCAAACCAAATAAGGAAGATTTTATCTGATTTTATGTTTGTTTATGTATTGCATGAAATTAATTTTATTTAAGTTCAATGAAGTGTAAAAAGAAAAAAATTAGATGATATTATTAATTTGAATATTATTTGAGACTTGTTTTAACTTTTTTTAATAGATCGGTTATGTTATGAAGAATATTAGTTTAAATGAATTTATATGTATCGTAACCATAATTGTTATTGTTTATTTTAATATCTGCTATGGTAAGTTTATCGTACTTAAACGCCTAGTTCATTATTAAATAATAATTTGCTTTGCAGGTAATGTGGGACAAACGGCTGGTCCGATGTTGTTATATTCCACCATGAAAGATATAAGAATAACGAGAACTATTAATTCCAAAATTAAACCTCTCACTTTGATTCGAAATTTAACTGACGGTGCCGTTCTTGATTTTAATTTTGTTTCTAAGAAAATGTGTTGGACCGATCACGGACTCGAAAGTATTCAGTGTGGTGATTTTGACGGAAATGAAATTCAAAACAAAGTAAGCACTTTCACAGTTTTACATTGTTACCTAATAATTTCTACTTTTTCTTAAACGGTTTGTTGAGATTTGTGTGTGGTCAAAGCATTAATTAAAATGTTTAATCTTTTGGGTATTTTTTTTAGTCTATCAAGGCTATAAATACTGAAGGTAAAAATTCTAACTCGCAGGGTTTTAGTATAAAAAAGTAATGTTTAGTTATTACTCAAAATCACTCAAAATTTTAATTTCTTTTTGATTTTTCTACACTATCTTTTGTTCCAAAAACTATAATATAGACTGTATATTATGGAAAATTAACTAATAAAGAATTATATTTATTTTTTATTAAGATTGAAATTGTAACAAGCGGGGGTGGTTTGTTATCGCCTGATGGAATTGCTTGCGATTGGTTTACTAACAAAATATATTGGACGGATAGCGAAACCAATCGAATTGAAGTTGCCACTACTACAGGACAACATCGAAAGGTTTTATTTTGGACCAACGTCGATCAACCACGTGCCATTGCTTTAGTTCCTATGAAAGGGTACCTTGTTTTTTTATTACTCTTAATACTTGTTGTTTTAATTACTATTGCAACTAAAACTTGAAATTTCAATTATTTAGTTTGATGTTTTGGACTGATTGGGGCGAAGGTCCAAAAATTGAAAGGGCAGGTATGAACGGTGATCCTTCTACCAGAAAAGCGATAGTTACAGAAAGGATATTTTGGCCCAATGGATTAACAGTGGATTACGAATCGGAATTAATATATTTTATTGACGGAAAACTTTTATTTATTGATGTTATGGATTACAATGGACAACATCGTTCAACTATACTAAAAAGTGGCTTTGAGTATCCGTTTGCAATAACATTTTTTCAAAACAAGTTGTACTGGACTGATTGGAAAACTTGGTGAGATATTAAATTTTATTAGGCGATTGTTGGCACTAATGTAAAAAAGCTGTTTAACTTTTTCTAGTACTGATAGTTTTTTGCTAATAGACAGATCGAGCCTGAATTTTAGATGCCTTGGCCACCCTGTATTGTATCGGAACTCTGCTTATTATAGGATCTTTAATCATGGCATAAAAGATCAAAGTTCTATTGGTAAATAACAAAGTGGTGCGCGAATGTATAAATAAAATATTTTCTGATTGGATATCTCGATGTGCATCAATGCAAAATTTCAGTTGTGGCTTTGAATTGATGAATGAGATAAGTCAAACAGCTTTATGTATATAAGTAGAGAGTGATTATTTTTACAAAAGAATATTACTGTTATTTATTTTAATTTGTTTAGGTCAATTCATGTACACGACATAAATTCCACCCAAGATTCCAAGGAATATTTTCATCACTCCGACGTGGTTCCCATGGATATTCATGTATGGGACCAACGTCGGCAAGCTTTACAATCTCACCCCTGTGAAAATAATAATGGAGGATGTTCCCATCTCTGTCTTCTTGCTCCTTACGAACCTGGTTATTCTTGTGCTTGTCCAATTGGAATCAAACTTACAGACAACGTCACTTGTGCAAACGGACCTCAGGAACTGTTAATCTTAGCCACACGAACTGATATATACATAATTTACTTAGATTCGGCCGATTACACTCACAAAATCTTACCACTTACTAATATGAAGTATACGATTGCTGTTGATTATGACCCGGTGGATGATTTTATATATTGGACTGACGACGAAGTTAAAAAAATACAAAAGGTGCGCTTAAATGGTTCGGAACAAACGGACGTGGTTATTACTGAAGTACAACATCCAGATGGTGTAGCAATCGACTGGATAGCTAGAAATTTATATTGGACTGATACAGGTACGGATCGAATCGAGGTGGCACGTTTAGATGGGAAATATCGTAAAGTAATAATTAGCGAAGGCCTACTGGAACCGAGAGCCATTACTGTGGCTCCCGAAATTGGTTGGATGTTTTGGTCGGACTGGAACGAGAAAAGTCCTAAAATAGAGAGATCAAATTTAGACGGATCGGAACGAGAGGTTATCATTTCCAGCAATTTGGGATGGCCTAACGGCGTAACATTGGATTTAGGAAATTTTAAAATTTACTGGTGTGACGCAAAGACCGATAAAATAGAGTACTCAAATATGGATGGTACGGATCGTAGAGAATTAATCAACGATAATTTACCTCATGTTTTTGGATTTTCCCTTATGGGAGATTATTTATACTGGACCGATTGGCAAAGACGTGCAATAGATAGGGTTCATAAAGAATCGGGCGGAAGCAGGGAGGTTATTGTAGATCAAATTGCAAATGTAATGGGCTTAAAAGCAATTCGATTAGGCGAAGAGCGTGGCACAAATCCCTGCGGTGTCGAGAATAGAGGTTGTTCTCATTTTTGTTTATATAGACACAATCAAACTTATATTTGCACCTGCCAAATTGGTTACGAACTTACCAAAGATGGACACAAATGTGTCATACCGGAAGCATTTCTTTTATACACTCGCAGGGATAGCATTGGACGAGTTAGCATTGAAAATGGTGGCAACGAAATGACCATTCCTATTACTGGAGTGAAACATGCAAGGTATAATTTTTTAATTTTGCATGAAAATAATTTGAAAAAGCCTTTTTTTCTTAAACCCTTTACATGGCATTTAAAAGAAGGTTTAAGTTTTTGCACCATTTTGAGATATTTAAAAAAATATTACTTAAAATAAATTACTATGTACTAGTTGATTCATAATTTCCCAATTACTTCTATTCAAATGTGTTTATTGTAGTTCTGTCGATTTTGATATTACAAATTCACGAATCTATTGGAGCGACAGCAAATTAAGAGTGATAATGAGGGCTTTTATAAATGGATCTGATCCACAAAGGGTAGTGGAACTAGGTTTGGCTTCTCCAGAAGGAATAGCTGTCGATTGGATTGCACAAAACATTTATTGGGCAGATTCTGCTACTCATCGTATCGAAGTTTCCAGATTGGATGGCTCCAGTAGACGTACACTTATATGGAGAGATATTGATGAACCTCACAATATTGCTCTGTTTCCACAAGAAGGGTATACCATTCACATATTTTTATCTTTTCTTTTCACTTGCATTTTTTTTTGTTTAGTTACATGTATTGGTCGGAATGGGGACATTCTAATAGTATTAAACGTGCTTCGATGGATGGAACAAATCCTGTGATTTTGGTCAGCACTCGCCATGCTACTGGTTTAACATTAAATCATCATAAAAAACGATTATATTGGACCGAGACAACAATACCGACAATATTTTCGTCTGATTTGAATGGAATGGATAAGCAGATATTGGTTAAGGAGAATTTAAGAAAACCTGTTGCTTTAACATTGTTTAAAGACACATTGTATTGGAGCGACGAAATTACAGGTTTGCTTGTCTTTTCATAGTCTATTTTTATTAATAATTATTATACGAATTATTTGTTAGGTGACATATCGGAAGTTGACACTACCGATCCACTAAATCGTAGAAAAATTTATCAATTGTCGGAGAGTGCAACGGACTTGCTAGTTTATCATTCATCTAGACAAGAAGGATTTAATCAGTGTGGTGTTAACAATGGAGGTTGTTCCCATTTGTGTTTGTCACAACCCGCTCAAAACCAAGAAGAATTTGTATCGTTTACTTGTGCCTGTCCAACACACTACATAATTTATAACAACACTTGTATACGTAAGTTCCTCATATTTATTCAAACCTTTCAGTAACTTTTTAAATTCTGTAGCACCCAAAAGGTTCATGATTTATAGTCAAAGAAATTTAGCAGTTAGGCTTTTACCGGACACATTAGATTCACCGGAAGCAGTTCTTCCCATACAGGGTCTTAAAGGGGTTAAGGCAATAGACTTTGATCCGGTACACCATTATCTCTATTGGGTAGGATTATGTTGTTTTGCTTTTTATAAAATCGAAATTTTAAACTTATATTTTAGATCGAAGGTAAAACGCATTCGATTAAAAGGGCATCGGATACCGGTTTGCATATGATGGTAATTGTACCGGGAAATCAAGGTCACCATCCATATGATATAGCAATTGACGCTTTGGGCCGTTTACTGTTTTGGTCTTGTGCCTCACAAGATGTGGTGAATGTTACTCGATTAGACAACAGTTCTACCGTTGGAGTTGTAATTCAAAGAAAGGGTGAAAAGCCACGATTGATTGCAATACATCCTACTAAGAGGTAAAACAGTTACTTTTCTTTACTATCTCTTTAGAGTTTTTCTTTTAGGCTATTGTTTTATACCGATGTTGGTGCCACTCCCCAATTAGTGAGGACGAGAATGGACGGTACACAAAGGATAGTTATAACCAATAAAGGAAATGATATAGCAGCTATTGCGGTAGATGCAGAGAACGATTTGATTGTTTGGGCTCAAGGTCACAGCATTTACATGTGTAACATCGATGGAGAAAATCAGTGAGTACTACTACTACTTTAAATGCTTTAATTAATTTCATATGACTGTCAACTGTTTGCATGAACTTCTTTTGATCCTCTTTGGCTTACCACATCCTATGTTCATGTTATGTATCTAATCTTTGCAGACATGTGGTATTCAATGAAAGCAATTCGAGAGTGACTCAGTTGGCCATTCATTCTGGTTGGCTATATTGGTTAGATCGTGAAATTCAACAATTGCAACGACTCGAATTAAAAACTGGAAGTTCTCGTTCGGTAGTGCTAACACATGCATCTTTAATACTCGATTTAGTGTCGGTAAAGCAACCCGATCTCAATCACTCATGCTCACAATTACGTCCCAAGCGTTGCTCCCACTTGTGCGTTATCAATGGTACAATCCCTGTTTGTTCTTGTCCACATGGATTAGCATTGCAAGATGACAAGCGCACATGTTCGGCTGTTCCGGATTGTGGAAATGATCATTTTACATGTTCTGCACAAGCCCCAAGTAATAAGGATTGCATTCCCGTTTCTTGGAGATGTGATGGGCAAAACGATTGTCCCGATGGCTCCGACGAAATGGGATGTCCTACTTGTCGAAGTGACCAATTCAAGTGTCAAAATGGGCAATGTATTGAACAAATTCAAGTGTGCGATGGTATACCACAGTGTTCAGATCGCTTTGATGAAGCTCACTGTTGTAAAAGTCACGACGAGTACAGGTGTCCACTTACAGATGTGTGCATACCGGTTAGTCTGTTATGTGACGGCATGGATAATTGCGCAGACGGCGCTGACGAAAGAGCTGCTATGTGCTCGTATCCTAAGAAACATATTTCAGTCACCAAAGACAATTCTAACACATTGATGATAACAATTATATGTGTAGCTCTTGTAGTTGGTTTAATTTGTATTATAATCTTTCTTATAAGAAAACGAATTCAAAATAGTGAAGTTATATTGAGGGATCAGTCGGAAGATCCTTTAAATCCGATGCAAGTTCATTTACCGATGAAAGTTCAAAATATAATTCACAAGGGCATCCCGGACGTGGTGAGAAGTTCGAGTTATAACAGAGATAACATAACGGGTGCCTCGAGCAGTACCAACGACTCAAGTCTGATCGGTTACCCTTGTGAAACGTTAAATCCACCCCCTAGTCCGGCTACCACGGCAGCTTCTACGCGTAACAGCAGTCCTTCTGCACGCTACCGACCTTATAGACATTACAAATTCATTAATCAACCTCCTCCTCCCACTCCTTGTTCCACGGACGTGTGCGACGAGAGCGACTACAACTATTCGACACGGAGTCACTACGACTGTGGTTCAATACCTCCTCCACCTACTCCAAGATCTCATTGTCACAGTGAGAGTTGCCCACCTTCTCCAAGCAGCAGGTCCTCGACTTATTTCAATCCCTTGCCGCCACCTCCTTCGCCAGTACCTTCACCTACTTACTAAAATTAGAATAAAAACGGGAAGATTACCATATGTGCCTCAATTTTATAGGCTGTTATATTTAATTTTTCAAATTTGTATATAACTATTATGGAATTACATACTACTTTTAATTATTTTTAAGTGAAATTTTATTATTTGTCAAAATATAAACAAATAATTGTATTTCTTGTCATTTTTATTATCCATCAGCTGAACCAACCAATTGAATTTTAGGAATGTTCTTTCAGATAACAATCATAATATGAATACCAATATGTTCTGCAATAGAGTTTGAGAAAAAATATAAAAGCTCCAAAATACTATAAATACAAAATACAATAAGTAAGCAAGAAAAGCAAGATTTGATAGATAACATTAAAATCAGGGATGCTTAAACTTATGTAAATGAAGATCTACCATAAAATGAAGGAATGGTAGGCGATCGACAATCGGAAGTAGGCTATCGGGGGGGGGGGGACTTCATGTACCGTTTTGTTTTTTGAAAATTTGATGCCTAATGGTGATTTCTAGAGCTACTTTCAATTAAAAAGTGCCAAATTAAAAACTATCTTTTTCTCTTAAGATAAAACCACCTGCAAGTTAAAAAACCATCGGAACTTCAGTTGTAACCTTCGTTACCAATTAAAAAAGTTTTATTTATAGAACCAACCAAATAATGAACGCTTTTAATAAATACAAAACTTATTCCGCGATTGACTTTTAAATGTCTCGCGATTAACATGGAGCAATTATCACAGCTTAAAATTTTTTTGATTATATTTAAAATTCAAAATATCGAGTTATTATTAAAATTAAAAATTAATTAAACGATTTATTAAGCTTTCAGATGATTATATTGTCCGTCATCAGAATAAGATATACAAGATATTATGTAAACAAGTCATGGAAACAAAGAATAAGTATTGTCATTTGAACAGGGACTAGATAAAATCTAGGACTGTGAGTTAGGAAAAACCTAAATTGTGTTCCGGCAAAAAAAGAAAACCTAACTCCAATACGTAAAAAAACTTAAATAAGTAATTGGCTGTAAATGTTGCTTAAGCCATCTATGTCGGTTTGCCGGTTCATTGTGTTGTTGGTCTTCTTTATGCAAATCATTTCATGTAGTACCAGCCGATCTTTATAAATGGGAACAGACTTGATGATTTTAGTGTTTTCGAAGTCCGCAGTATGTCCATCTACTAAGATATGTTTGGCGATGGCCGTTGATTCTGGCTTATTACATCTGATGGTTGAGATGTGACTACCTATTCTTTTCTTCAACCATTGGTTGGTTTGTCCGATGTACACCAAGTTACAATTTGTACAGTCCACTTGATATATAAGGTCAGATTTTTTCTCGAAAGGGATCGGATCTTTGAATTTGGTATATAAGAGACCAATGTTATTAGGAGATTTAAAGGTGGTTTTAATATTGTGTTCTTTAAGACTTCTTTTAATTTGTTCACTTAACCCACTGACAAACGGAATCACCGAATAGTTGTTATGAATTTCTCTTCTTGCAATATGCCCATTGTATAATCTGTTAACACGGTCTTTGATTAATTTAACTACAAGTGGATAGGGATAGTTATTACTTATCAGAATTCGCTTTGCGATATTCAGAGTATCCCGTCTGAAATCGCCATGCGTTAATTTGAGTGCTCTGTCGATAAGTCCAATTGCTGTCCCAATTTTATGGTGGTAGGAATTATAATTCAGATATCTACCAGACCATGTTGGTTTCTGCGTCCACATGTATTTAATATTATTTCCTTGATGAATTAATTTGATATCTAAAAAGGATATGGCATTATTTATTTCTTTTTCTATAGTCAATTGTAATCTTTGATGGAATTTGTTAAAATGTTCGACGATGAAGTCTTCTTTGTCGATAGGGATTGCGGTAATGATGTCGTCCACGTATCGTTTGAAAAATAGGAGTTGGAAAGGGAGGGACGAAATCCGGTCATTTTCCAAGATTTCCATGACCAGATTAGAGATGGTGGCAAAAATAGGACTACCCATTGCAGTACCAAAGATTTGTTGGTATAAATTGTCATCTTATTGGAAATAGGTCGTGTCCAAACATAACCTAAGAGTAGGCTTACCATAATCATGAAGTCTCAAACCGGGACAAAAGTAAGAATTTGAACAGCATTGAAAAAAAAACAGAATTTTTTCGAAAAACGTTTAATAATGTAGCAATTTTTTTTATTTTTGAAAAAATAAAAAAGGATACTATAATAATATCGTAATTTATACCTACAGAAAATGTTTTTTTTTTATTATTTATTGTGCCATTCGTACTTTTCACTAGAGTGAACTTTTTTCAAAATTGTGTTATCTTTTTTAATTTTTTCAAAAAATTCATTACAAGAAATTTCAAAGTTAAGTTTGACCAAATGTGTTTCATGATCGAAAAAACACGCTCTAAGGGTGCTGAACTTCCCGGAAGGCACAAAATGTACTGCAACATTTTAATTAAATTTGGTACTTCGATGTGGTGCCCCAAGAAATGTTGGAATAATTGTACCCATTTTTCCACGTACTCAATTTAGGTGGTTGCTGTCCGCCACTCTTCATTTTTTGTCGCAAAATATGTCTTTGCCAGGGACAACTCGTCAAATAGATTGTCGGTATTAATTTTCTGACTATCGTTTGCACCATGAATATTGTTAGTAGTTTCTGCAGATATTTCAACCTCATCTCATTTTAGCTCATGGTTTAGAGATTTTAGAAATCTGTGGCGCCAACTTTTAACTGAAAAAACGCCCAAAATCGCAAACAATTTCTCCCGCGCTTTTTTAAAATGATACTTAGTAACCGGGACAAAATACCAAACCGGCCGGGACGCCGGGACTAATACCTGAAACCGGGACAATCCCGGTCAAACCGGGACGTATGGTAAGCCTACCTAAGAGCATGTAAGAATTTGTCTTTGGGGATATTAGTGAAGTCTTTAACTTCATTCCATTTGTCCTTAACTGCCGTGATAGCCAGGTCAACGGGTTTTGAAGTTTAAATATAATTTAATATCAACGAGTTAATAATTTATCTATTTAAAATTTTTTGGATTAAATTTGCCTAAAAGAGAGATCCACCGGTTCAACTTATAAACTATAGAATAAACAAAATGTTATATTATTAACTCGTCGATATTAAATAATAGGTCTGTTTGGTACCACAGTTCTAGTGCTACACTAACTACACTACTAAAAATTGATTGGTGTAAAAAGTGGGTTGGTAATTGTACCACCAATCATTTTGTAGTAGTGTAGCACTAGGACTGTGGTACCAAACAAACCTAATATTAAAACTAATTATTTTGAAACTTGTTCACTTTATTCTGATGATGGAATGAAATAATCTTCTGAAAGCTCAATAAATAATTTAATAGAATTTTTAATTTATGGTAACTTGAAATAATTAATGTTTTAATATTATAGAATAAACATAATAAAATTTGGGGAAAAATACGGCAGCATCATAAAGTGACTAGTTTGTCAGAGAAATGTTTACACCGACCTAATGTGCCAAATAAATAATTCCTGTGTGACTTAGGAAGAGTTGACTGTGCATGGAACAAGCAATAGTAAAAATTTACTATTGTTTATTGAATCGCTTATTCTATAGTAGGTACATACTATATTTAAATATAGTAGGTACAGTATCGGGCATTCAAATTCAAACTAAAATTAGTCACTTATTACACATTAATTTTATTTAAATAAAACTTAAATTATAAAGATTCAACTAATATATCGCCAAAAATATACAGATAATTTGAATATATTATTATGCATTTTAAAAATATCTACACGTCGCTTAATTCCTCTTCATCTCCGCCCATTGCTCTCCAAAAAGCCGTAACCATGTTTTCTGCGCACTGTTTTCTTTCATTCGTAGGCATGGATTTTATGGACTCTTTAATCATGTGAAGTTGTGAAAACAATTCGTTGAAGTCATCTGCAGCTTGTTCGGTTAAAAAGTCCTCTTGCAACGAATTTTCAAATTGATTATCGTGTTTTTCTTTCATGACCAAATTGGACCAGACATGAGTCTCCAACGATTCTATCACGCGTTCCACACCCGTCTTTTCTTTAATTATCTCATCTTCTTCTGGAACAGGCTCAACTGTCGGATACAGCTCTATCAATTCAAAACCATGCTTCAAGCACCACTCAGTGGCTTTAGCTTTTGTTATCTTAGTTTCCTCCGTGCAGTAATTTGTTAACAATAATTTAATTTCTGGAAAAGCATCGTCTTCAATTTTAAGCCACTTAGTTACGTCATTCAATCCCGATTCCTTGTTGCTGTCCATATGAATAATCAAAGCTTCGATGGTATTGTTGAAGTTTTCGGTTCGACGAAATCCATCGTTAATTCCATAAATGTTAACATTAGCCGTGTAATATTTAGTATCGATTTCCCATTCATTTGAAACGTAACTTTCATCTTCGACTTGAACGTTATTTACGCCGGTGATTAATTTCAGCAAAGATTTGGGTTTCGTGTTGCTACTACTCACGATTACTATGCTAGGCTTTACGATTTGATTTTCCATAATTATTTTCCAAAATTTTCCCTTCAAAAATACAATTTCTTATTATTGAATTAAAAAAAACATAACCTCAAATGTCAAACCGCAGCGATAATTATACAGGGTGATCAAATATCTGCAACATCTTAAAGGAGCTTGAGATAATAATTATTATTATTATTTAGCTATTTATTGGTTTTACATCAGCATTTCTTCGTTAGTTAAATAAAATTGGATTGTTCTAGTCAAAGCGGTGCTAGAAGAAGAACAAATTCACAAGAAATGGATTTTTCTATTCAACAGAAAAATCGCCCAAGGCACTACTCTTTGTTGGCAGGATATTATTTATTTTTTCAAGATTTGAACCCATCAGACCTGAGATTTTAGTTACGCCATTGCTGATAAAAAGAATGGTTTTACATTTTTGTAAAATTCCCCCTCAAGAACTTGGACTGGATCCGCCATTGTCGTAAATAATTAATAATAATAAAAATAAATAATCTGTTAAGGAGAATGTTACGACAGTAAACACATTAATATGGTTATGTATCGTTTGATTTAAATTTCTATTAAAACTTTTGTAATCCTAATTAAATAAAGTTGATAAATAAGTGTTGCAGTTTTTATTGCAATTTATTTTTAGATGTAAACATAATCACCTGTTGAATCAGCTGAGAGAGGGCATTGTGATAGAACATAACTACCCGAGTGTGTCGTTGGCCGTTAAATCGCGGGAAATGTATTATGTGTGGTGTTTGTGTGGTAGTAATTTGCGCGCCCGGGAAACCACCATACCACGTCCACGGTTTCGGAAGGGTAGCCACCATGTAGTGTCGTATTATATTTTATCTTAATTGTGTATCCCTTTGGAACATTTTTTGTTCTATTTTTTCAAGTTATTCCCAGCAAATACAGGAAGCCGGTTGTGTTTAAAATATATTATTAAATACCAAATATAGTAAATAATGGAGGAAGAACAAGCAGACGAAAGTTTTGATAATTCTCGTCGATTAACCCTTCGGTCAGCTTTAACGCCCTTAAGTGAAACGGATCTTTTGCATTTAACAAATATTGAGGATGGTACACCCGAAAGCAATAAAGCACCCAGCATCTCGGCAGATGAATACATCATACAACACAGAGGGAGGAGGCGAAAGCCAGTTACTTGGTCTCCTTTAGATTTTAACAAGACTGACTTCTTGGGACCTGAACGTAAAATACACACAAAAGTACCTCGTAGATCAGAAATTAGTTCTAAGTTAAAGCGACGATTAGTTTTGGATACCAACGAAGAAGCAAGTACGTTTTCTACTTCTTTAGCTTTGGGAGAGTCGATCGCAATCAAACTAAAAGCAATATCGACCTGGCGTGGCAGAAGCCAATAGGACGTACCTAACTTAATTTTATATTAGTGCCTTATGTAAAGAAATATTTATTAAATAATCTATAAAACTTTAATTAATACGAGTTACTATAAATGATTCAAAATTAAATAAATTATTTATTCTATTATTATATAAATATTATTATGCTGACGAAGAAACGTGTTAGTTTCTAAAAGCTTAATAAATAATTTATTTGATGTTGAATCATTTATAATAACTCGTATTAATTAAAGTTTTAAAGATTATTTAATATCAACGAGTTAATAATATTTAATAACATTTGAAATATTTTTTATATTATATCAAATTTATCTATAGATTACAAAAATTCTTGTATTGTCAACTTGGAGACTTGATAAAATAGGAAATTTTAAATTATAATGTTGTTTTGATTCTGTCTATGGAAATATACAGTAAAAAGGTAAAAAATTGTAACTTAAATCCTAATAAATAAATAAAATATTTTATTAAAATGATTTAGAAAATTTGTTGGGTATTTACAAGGTAATTTTTTAGTAATTTGTTAGAAATATAACATGTGGATGCATTTTATGCCCCATAAACCATCATTCTATACACTATTTTTTGATTGGACTGATTTTTTTAACTTTTCTTACTTGATTTTTGTTTCATCACTACAAATTTGTAGTTTTCCACTAACAAAGTGTTGTAAATTTTTTTCAGTGCACCAAATAAAACCTATGGTTTTTCTAAGACATTTTTGAAAATTTGTATTGAAATTCTATTCTTTTTACACCAGTTCACCTTAAAATTTCAATGGAGAACTTGAAAAGTAAAAAATAAGATCCAAAAGCGTCGTCGCATCGGGGGACCACTAGTAAATTAATTAAGACTTGGACCCAACGATGTGATATTGTTGTTTTGATATTTACCTACGTTGCCTAGGTAGCTTACTTGTATTTAAATTTACTTAGCGGTCTCCCTACGCGATGACGCTTGGATCTTATTTTATACTTTTTAGAGTTTTTTACACTACAGATTTTTTTTGTGTCGGGGGTTATTAAATTTTTAATTTAAATTTTATTTCGTGCTTTTTAAACTTTACATATTACTAATACGCCTTCATCAACTCTGTATATTACTAACAGGGCTCTGACTTTATCAACTTTTTATATTACTACTAGTACGACTTTGCCTTCATCAACTAGGAAATAGCAGACGATCTTCAAACGGCTGAACAGATTTTCTTGAATCAAATCTAAGAAAACCCTCGATCAAGTCACTTTTCAAACAAGAAAACTAAATCAAAATCGGTTCATCCGTTTGGGAGCTACGACCCCACACACAGATACACAAGTTAAATTTTAACACCCCTCTTTTTGGGTAGGGGGTTAAAAATTATACGTCACCGTGGGATCTGAGATACCCATATATACTTATTTTCAATTATTGTAATTCGCTCAATGACTAAAGGGACCTACGGATATTCACACTCAGATAACTATTAACTTAATTTATAAGAAAGAATTTTTTTAACGCTTGGGGTTTCTGAGACCCCACGGTGAGTTCCATGGTTAATATTTCGTAGAGTATATTCACCCATTTTATAAAAACGTTATACTTTATTCGGTACCTACCAAAATTTTATTCGACCCTCTTGGTCAAATTATTATTATTGGCCAATTTTTTAACGACAAAAAAGTGACATTAATAATAGACGTCAAATTTTTGTAAAACAAAGCAGTGACAGGTTGAATGAACGAGTTTAGTTTTGTGCAATTTGAAAATTGGTTCAAGTCGATGATTGGAGGAAATAGTAACGTTTCAACTAATATCAAAAATTGAGGTCAAACAAGAAATTCCCTTTCCTTGACAGTGTTTTGGTCTGTCGGTTTGTTGCCACCATCCATTGATTTTTGAGTTGATGAAGGTGTGGTTAAATGATTAATAAAAACAAACAAAAACAACGATGTATGAAAATGTTTAGGTAACAGCGGAACTTCGTAGTAACTTTTTTTTCTAGTGTTATTTACATATGATGTATCATTAACGATGATTGAATGTTTTATATGGACAACTGTCGTATGTTAGGTTATGCTCGGATCAACAACAGTCTAGTGCCAAACGTGGCCCCGTACGTATGAAATGAGTAGTTGGGCAGCAAGAATGCATCGGCGAGCGGCCACTTTTAGTAATGTTGTCACTTCTTGCGGTCATCCTTCGGGACCTTATCCACGCCGACTTGAAAAAGTCAAATTTGGGGTACCTCTAGAGGAAGTTTGCAAAACTGACATTCCGGGACCACTACTTGTAAGTCACTTTTATTTATTCAACTTTTACAACCTATATGTTCATTTATTATTACTTACAAAAGCCTCTTTCCATGTCAATTGCTCTTTAGGTGAATGTACTCGTCAATACAATTTTTGTTACTTGCTTGTTTATAATGACATGTGAATAATAATATTATATTAATAATAAGAAATGCTTCGTTCTTTTTCATTGTACCGACAACTTGAATTTAACCGATCGCTTATTGTTTTATTAAACAAATCTCATATGCATATCTCATAATAATTATTACAATAATTTGTTATTATTCAAGGTTCACCGTTTAAAAGTATGTGGGTAAATTTTAAATTGTTAATTTTCCACTCTTGTATTATTTACCTTTGTTATATTACTCTTTGGAACTGAGATCTTAAATTTTTAACTCCTTTTAATAGTATTTTATTTAATTTTGTTTTCTTATCTTGTAACTTATGGGATAAGCAAACTTTTGATATGGACTCTGTATCTTTTTCTTTACACAAGGTAATTGTTAGAAAGTTAGGTGTACTTTTAGAAATCCATTTATCTAAGAACAAGAGTTACTTTCAATTTTAAATTTTAAAATCTTACATTTTCTCGAATATTTTCTTATGTAACCTTATGAAAATTTTATAGGTTTTATATTATAAAATTTTATAGAGAAAAAATTGCAGATTGCAAAAATGTAAAAAAAATACATGTTGTCATTTGAAAAAAAAAATTAATGTTGACTTCCGGTTGAACTTAACGTTTAAAAAATTTCGAGTTGAATAAAAAACTATTTAAACTTTTTTTGTATCTAGTAAGATTTAAAAATTATTCACTGTTACCACTATCGGTGAACACACTGTATACCAACTATAAGTGAAGAAAATAGTTTATTTTAGTATACCATTAATATAAACCTCGATACAATCCCACCAGTGACGTCACACATGTTTGCTTTAGTTTCTATTCAAGGAAAGATAGGAAAGGGCGCGTCTATAAGTTTAAATGGTTTAAGGTAATTTTTAAGGTTTGTAATTAAGCTAATCCAAAAAATTTGTGAAAGGAGGGAGGGGGCGCGATGAATAAAAGGTTGAGAAACGCTGTCCTAAATGATTATTAGTGGCTGCAAACGAAACTAATAGAAGCGTAACTTAAATTAGTCCAAAGAAAAGGCACAATCCTTTAATTGCACTATAATTAACTGTTTTGTAATGATAATTTGTGATTGTTTTGGTATTTTGTTGCAAAACGAACATTGTTACATTAAATTGTTGTATTACAATTATATTCTTTTTAACCCAAATTGAAATTTAATTGCTTCAACTAAGCAGTAATAAATTAGAAATTATTTTTAAAAGGTTTATCCAAAACATTATACAAGGTGTTAACCGAGAAATGTAGCTTATAATTAATTGCAAAATAGTATTTACATTGTTTTTGATTTCTTTTTCGTAAAATCTTATAAATCAAACATTTTCAGGTGTTAATTCTAAAACTCAACAAAGAAGCACCATATCGAAAAGATGTATTTAGAGCTCCTGGACATCAAGGCGCCATGAAAAAATTAACACATTTTTTGCAAACAGGACGTTTACTTAATATGGACAATTTTAGTGTTTATACCATTGCTAGCGTGTTAAAAAAGTTTTTGCGCAAAATTCCCGGCGGAATTTTTGGAAAAGAAGTTGAATTGAAATTTTTTCAAATTATTGATACAACGGATATCCAGGCTCAAAGGGACGAGATACACAGGTTAGTTTGTTTTTTATAATTTAAGTAAAAAATTAAGTAATTAAAATTAAATAGTTGATGTTTTTAGATTGATTGCATCTCTACCCGTATATACACAAAGATTGTTGGTGTTGCTCTTTGGCACATTTCGAGTTATTGCGTCGAATAGTGAAAGGGCGAGCACCGGAATGACGAGTGAAGCTTTAGGTGTAAGCGTCGCTCCTAGTTTTTTTCATACGTGCGTCAGTGATGGCAAAACTGCCAAAATGGAAGATGTTATTAGATTTAAGGTACGTTAAGTGCCTACATTTTAATTAAACTAAAGAAATTAATATAGTATGAGTGGGAAGGCTTATTTTAACAAATAAAGATAATAGAAATCTATTATTATTTTGATAATCTTCTTAGCTTAAAATTTTTACAACTATTTGTTTCATTTTAGTGATTAGATAAGCTTTTATATAAAGTTTAACAACAATGTGGTGATGAGTGCCGTACATATTACTTAAATAAGCTACTTAGAAATATTTTATTTTATTGCATGACTTTTTTTTATACTGACTATTAAATCGGTCGAGTCATTCCACTTTAAATATTTTAAATACCGACATCAACATTACAATGTTTACATGTCAATCCATTTAGGGATGATGAGATAAGATTACATAATTATCGAACTTTATGTTTCACTCTTCAGTCACCGTACTTAATATAATCTTAATTAAAGATTAAGTAAAAGTTTAATAGGAGATATACACAAATTGCGGGATAGTAACTTCATAAATCTTCTGCAAAACAAAGTATTATTAAAATACAAATAAGTAAAACTTTTCCTCTTTATTCATTGTTTCAATGTATTGGGTTGAGTATCTTCCAATTCATTTCCATTTAAGTATGTATATCAGTTTTAATTTTCAATAAAAACATAATGATGGTACGTTAATCGATTATATTCTTAGGTACCATTATTTGCAATGACTTGTTGCCATTTATCAGCGATTCTAACACACACACACATTATTTCCCTTCCAAGAAGCTCAGCTTTTGAGTGTGGCTGTGAAGATTTATTCTTGTCAATTCCATACTTTTTGTATAAAACATTTTCATGACGTATCTTGAAAGAAGACTACTGTTACTTTTGTTACTGGCAAATGTTCGACAAAACTGTTTGTTCTAAAATCGGAAAACTTAGTCAACTTGAGTTCTAAAAGTTAATTTCATTACATTATATTGCCGCTATACTTGACGAGCTCTCTCCTCCTCCCAATATTTTATGAAGTGGCAAAATAACTTAAAAGTTGGTCAAGTTGGCATTTTTTAAGTCCCAATTTATTATCCAATGTGCTAATTACAAAAAGTTAGCAATTTTTAATTAAATCAGTTGGCAAATTTACGATTTCTCCCCCGTGAAGAAAGTTGATTAGAATACAGTTGTTATCCTGAAAGGTGAAGCTCATGTCACAAACGGCGGTTGTATGAAATACGACGAAAATTATAAGTCAAATAAGTGTTTGATATAATAAATTTAAATTATAATAATAATTACACAACAATATTTAGTTCTAAAAAGAACTGACAAATTTCAAATTTATTTTATTTATTTTATTTATTAATATGTACGGATAAACCAATTAAATTATACGTAGTAGCAATAAGTTTAATTCGATGCAAGTGCATTTAATCTCCACATAATGCAATCTTTAAAGCAACGATATGAGCTGTGGACGATGTCGAAACTTTAGGACTTATTCAACCTATTAACTGAGCGACACATTCTTGTGATGGGACTGTTTAAACCATAATTCGTACGGTGACGACAGATCGTAAACACATCATCAAGCCTTGTATTCTGGCAGGCGACACGAAATTTGAAGTGGTCTTGAAGAAAACTGGAACTGATTTCACCATGCAAGAGGCGATGGACAAAACAGTTCTTTTGCGGACAGAACAAAGCGGTTTTTTTGTACTCCAAAGATTTGGTTCTACATTGAATTAGGCTTGCTTCATAAGAGAACTCATCTGCTGCTTTCTCAGATTTGAAGTAAATGTATTTTAGGAACTTAATATTGACCTGATAGTAGGGGAACCATAACGCATATTCAAGTTGTGTAGCAGAGAAAAATCTACTTTGTCGACGTATGAAGCCTAATGAGTCAAGAGCCTTATTGAATATATTGCAATGTGTCTCTTGAACGATAAACCAGAGTCAAGTCTAACACCCAGATTGTCTATTTTAAATACACGATTTAACTGAATACCGTTTAGGTTGTAATTAAATGATTCACAATTATGTTTTTTTTATAAGTAATGACTGAATATTTATCAAAATTGAGCATTAAATTGTTTTCGGCACACCACTGATATGTATTGTCCAAGTCCAATTGTAATAACACACAGTCCTCAGCAGACGCAATAGTTTTGAATTTAGGTCATCGACAAATAATAAGTAGGAACAATACTTAATATAACGACTAATGTCATTGATGAAGAGCAAAAATAAAATAGGTTCGCAGTGTGAACCTTGTGGGACACGACACCCGAATGTACCATAATATCCAACGAGAAAAAATTCTAAATACGCACATTTTGACTCCTATTTAATAAGTAGCTTTCTAACCATTTAATAACATCAGGTCCGAATCCCAGGGAAATTAATTTGGCCAGAAGGGCAAAAATGGAGACACGATCAAATGCTTTAACAAAATCTGTATATGCAGCATCTACATGTTTATGATCTTTGAATGATAATAAATTGGTGGTTTTCGAACGGCCAGGAAAGAACCCGTGTTGATTTTCCACTATATATTTTTTGCTCCCTTGAAATAGTTGTTTGGACACCAATTTATCGTAAAATCGTTATTACAACGGTGTATAAATACAACACCAATACACGAGCCAGTGTGAATACCCGTAATGTATCTATTTCTTTTTATCTCATGCGTTGGGTATCACATAATTTTCAACGTATAAGATTTCTAAAATCAGATACTTAGGAATCATTCATGTTAGTGTGTCTTGGTTGCACCTATGTTTCTACAACTAATTAAAAAAATGGTTGTTGGTACTTAATTCAGATGGTTGTGACATAAGCTTCATCTTTCAAGCCATGCACAATTTCTCAAGTATAGCGGTAATATTTAATTAAATCAACTTTAAATTGATGAGGAAGATGATTAATAATGATAAAGATGCTACACCCTCTTTAAATATGTATACGAAAAGTTTTGCTTTCTCTTGCAATTTCTAGTACATTCATGTTTTACATTTATATGAATCTTCACCCACACAATTCAGTTTGAGATTGTTTTTCGTTTGTTAGAACGAAACACTAGGTTTGTTCGTTTGTCCTACACTAAATTACACTGGATAGACTGGTGTAGTCTGGTGTAAAACAGCCAGTGTAAAATAGAGCAGGTAGTGTAAGAAAGTGTAGTGTACACCAGCGGTTACAAACGAACGCGTTTTTGACACTATTCTACACTGGCCCCGGCTCCGACAATGCTTGGCGTATTTTTTATTATTGTCCAGGTTGAAAACACATTTGCTGAAATTGTTCTGAAAAGGATGCTCATAAAAATTATTAGTAATCTGCAAATCGGTAAAAAGCGCCTTAGTGTGACTTCAAATAAATAATTATATTCTCCAAATTAAGTAAAAATTGTAAAATTGCGACATTATGCTAAAAAGCAATTCAGTGCGACAAATTAAAGAAAAAATTATAATGGTTAAAGAACCCATATAATATACCTATGACCAGGACAACAACAATAATCATATTTTAATTAAAATTATTACTTTTAATTGTTGTAAAATTAGATTATATTATCAAGATGAAATTATGAACAAACATTCAAATAAATTGAGAAGTAAATCATCGTTAATAAAATTTGCAATTTCTGTAATTTTTTTCAGCTATTTTTTAGGCTAAATATTTTCTACACCACTTTACACTTTTCTACACTTGCCTTTCGGCCGGTGTAAGTTAGTGTAGCTCTGAACAGTTCGGTGTAGTTCTGGGTAATTTACACTGGACAAACGAACACGTGTAGTTTTCTTACACCGGGATAAACGAACGCGTTTTTCTACACCAACTTACCCGGTGTAGTTCAGTGTAACTTAGTGTAGACAAACGAACAGACCTACTGTAATTAAAATTTGAACTTCGTTAATTGATTAATTATAATTTTATAATACACAATACGTCACCTGATACTGATACTGGGGAAGTATTATGCACTGTTCATTCCATCAAAGTTCAAATACCGTGTGTTCACTAAATCTAAACTCTCCTGTATAACTTTCTGAAAATGTTTTTTCTAGAAAGGTTTGCATACATCAGATCTCCGACGTGTTTTGCTAATAAATTTATTTTTTTGCACCCAACTATGATAATAATTAATTGTCACCCTTATATTACATTTGATGTAATTGAAAACAGAATAAAATACTATTCATTTTGTATCGCGCTGACACAAATTTTGTAAATATTGATTTGTAATTAATAATGTATGCGTTTATTAATGCTTATGTCTTTACGCCGCTTCGTTTTCTGCATTCAGGCCGAAGTTAACGTAAGTTTTTTGCTAAAAGTTTTAATTGCATGTCCAATAATAATTAGGAATCAGTGCCAGCGTTTCATTTGTGTAAATATTTTTATTGCTTATCTGGTTTAAGATTTTTATGTTTTACATTAGTGATTGTTTATCATCCATTAATTTTATTAAATAGCTTGTTAATTATACCCACTCATTGCTTTCAAACTTAATAGTAGCAACTTTGTGTAACTAAAAAAATTATCAATCTTTTAACAGGTTGCAACTCGAGTTATGAAGCATCTTATTGAAGAATTTGCGTCTGCCGATTTGTTTGGTCGTGAAAATTATGAATTTTATGCCAGAGTAACTGGAAGAGTTTTGCGAGTTCAGGGAGAATGGATATGTTCATTTCAATATCCACCACCACCACCTAAAGGTCATACGGCACAACAACTGTATGCTAGTGAGTATGCAGCTTTGGAACATTATTTATTAGGTATGTTTTTATATTTTTATTTTTAGTACTGTTTCTCTATTTCACATTTTTTTGTTTAGTGTGTGCATTATTTTTTTGCTTTTAATAAATTAAAAATGTAGTTTAGGCTTTTTAGTTGTCAAGTTGAACTAATTTCTTGGTACTTGGGGTTTCTTAGTTAATCACAAATTGAACAAAAATAGAATTATGTAATCATTTAATTTTTATAAAAAAGCAAGAAAATTTGTTTTGGTCAAATCGTCGAGAACAGTAGTAGCCAATCATTTCAATCTCTCTTACTACTAACTTTACAATTTTGAATCACACAAAGTGGTCTAAAAGGTCTAAAAAATAATGATCATAAAAGTGTTCTCCTTTTATTCATGTGAAATAGTAATTATACTACTTGTTTAAATTTCTTTACGGACCACTTGGTTGGCTACCGCTGTTCTATTAAAGCTCTTAATTTTAGCCACTTAATTTTTCCTTTTTTATCATCAAATTTTGTATTTTTACAAATAAATATTTTTTGATCTATTTAAAGTGGTAAAAATGTTCTTTCTGCTTCATTAGGGCAATTGTCTTTGGAGGCTGAAAAGACGTGGTTACAATGTGAGTGTGAACGTTGGCATTTAAAATACGGATTGGAAGGTAATAACAAAGTAGACACCACTAGCGTTATTACGGTTTAAATTTCCTTTTTTCAAAAAATTAAGTGTTACCTATATTTGTGTAATATTACAAATATAAATTCAGGGTATTAAAATAATAAATTTAAATTAATTTATATTTTTTAGTAAAAAATTAATAGTGTAAATAATTGAGAATTATAATGTAATAATTAGGTATTATTAATTGGCACTGTACAATATGCAGCATTAACACTGTGATATTTTTTAAATAAATTTTTGTATCATTTTCACTTTTTGTTTTCTTTTTTAAGTAGAAATTCGTAATACTTAATGAACTTTTGCTCATTTTAATTGCATGAGTTTTTTAATTTCTAGTTTTTGCACAATTTTATATGTAGATATCCAGGTGCTTTTTTGGAAAGTAAAAGCACCAAAAAGCTTGGATTTCATATTTTTGTCTCTATGCCACCTGCAATGAAAATTCTGAAAATATGAAAAAATAATTTTAAACACTTTGCTCTTTTCTTTGTGGTAGTGTTGGTGTAATTTTAATTGTTTTTTTCGCTTTTTATGAATAGATCTAAAGAATGGTATTCCGAATTTGGTTGGTAAAATTGACATCTAAAATGTAACCATTTGCTTTTTTAAACGGTGATTGGCTAAATTGGAACGTTGGTTGTAGTTTATCAATTAAGTAGTGGATTGCAATTCATATTTCACAGGTTGTGTAGTCATATTCAGGCGCGTGCTGGTCCACTGGGAGTTAAAGTAATGAAATGGTCTTTATGTTCCAGGACCAGAAAAGAAAAGGTTAGGAACCAAAAAAAAAGCCATATAAATTTTATGAAAAATATAGAAAAAAAATTGAATTTGTCGGGCCCTAAATGCTTCTTACCAGCACGCTAATGATAATATTTTTAAAGTTTACTATATTTATTTGCATTTTTATATTTGTTTTGTTGTACGATCTGCTTAAATCCATTTAATCTTAGTGGTGTATTTAATAAGAATGCACATAAAATGTAATTTAATTCAATTATTGTAAATATCATCAAGTGTAATTTTAGCAATTTTTGTAGCATTAGCACAAGCAGAAAAAGGGCAATCCACCCCAGCTCTAGTTGAAGCTGGTCTTCCATCACAAGCGCCAACCACATCTCTAGGCATGATAACGGAACACAATTTATTAGAATCTTGTACTCGCCTTTCCATTTCTTTGGAACAGAACGGAATTTATAAGGTTGTTTAGATTACCTTATTGATCATCATAAAAATACAAATTTCTTTTTATAAATTCAGGCTGGAAATACTTCTTCACATTCGTCTAGCGACAATAGTCATTCTTCAAAAACTAGTCAAAATCATTCTGCTCCACAAATGACTCTTGACGAATTGCGTGCAGTTAATAGGTATGCCGAGAGTACTCGTAGTTTGAGTTATTTGCCGCAAGTTCACGAACGTCAAAGAGCGCGCATGTTAACGAGATCTCAATGGTTTCTCACACCTTCGGTGGAATGTACCAGTTGTGGTGGCTCTCTCGATTTAGCATTGGCAGACGCGAACGTTTCTGCTTTAACTAATGCTTTACTAAGGAAATCTTCATCCGGTACAATTAGTGAGTAAAAATTGAGAATGTTGTCTTTGTGTAATATGATGGAGTTGAACCATTTTTCAGTTGGAACTGTCGGATTATCGTTAAGCGCGGAATCTATACAGAAAAAACCAAGCATTAGACGCACAAATTCCCGAGACAAACGTCACTATCTTCATCGCTCTAGCAGTAGAAGAAACAAAGAAAATGGATCGAGATCTAATAGGTATTAATTACTTTTGTAACTTCATACTGAGCAGCATTTATTTACCCCATGGCACATTTCTGCTTTTAGTTTCAAGAATAGAAGCGACAAAAAGAGTTCAAATTCGAGATCGGGTAGTTTTAAGCTCAAATATGATGGCATGTCCAGATCAAACAGTTTTAAAAGTAAAAACGAACTGTGCTCGTGTCCTAGTCCAAATTCTGTAGGCGAGCAAGGAGACGATTCGCCTTCTAAACTTCCGCCAAGTGGACACAAGGAGACTATATGCGTAACTTTAACTTATAAACCACGAATTTAAATAAATTTTTGTACCGTCGTTATTTTTGACGACTTATTTATATGTGTAGGAAATCTTTTTCTTTGAAAAAACCCCATGTTTTTGCGCGCGTTTGCCTACTTTTAAAAATAAGTTGAATAGACCAAAAAATAAATAAAGACTGCATTCCAATATAGAAGAAACGATATGAATTTATTTTTTGTCCTTTACTGTTTTGTGTGTGCAATTTCCTGTTTTCAGTATTTTTTGTGAGTTTTTGTTGATTATGTAATGTTTTATAATCGTCGAATAAGAAATGAAAGTACTGATATGTAAGTACAAAAATGTACGAATTACCGTTTATATATGCGACTCAAAAGTTATTAGATAAATTTGTCGAATCACTGTATAATAATAATAATTATAACTTAAATATTAAATGTTTAGATTACCTCTAAAAAGTTGATAAACTTGTTGTTTGTAATCGTTAAGTGTTTAAAAACATTTTAATGCCTGTTGTGTTCAAACTACTTCAGACGTTTAAAAAAAAGGAACAAAAGAATTATGTGTGAATGCGATATAAAAATGAAAACACCAATTCTATTTAACATTTTTTTAAATATTATACAATTTGACAATTATTATGTAAAATAAGATGCACAGTTTTATTAATTTTACTTTACAAGTTGTTAGCTTTTTGTAAGATTAGAAAAATTATTGAAATATTTATGCACTTTAAATTTTTTATAAAATTAAGTGTAAGTTGCCTGGTTAAGCAATAGAAAATTTTATTTAATTAATTCAGTTATGTTTGTGGTTTACCATACAACAACATTCCGTACTCGTAATTTGGTAGCAAAGAGTTTTTTTTCGTAGAATGATATATCTATTGCTTAACAACTAATAAAAGTAATTTTTATTTACTAATTTGTTGTCGTATTACCTACCATTTAATCTATTTTTAATCACAAACAACAGTATTTTAACAATTAATTATGTGACATCTGTGGCCAAAATTTTCTAAAACAATTTTTTAATTGATCTCCATTTTTCTTTTTTGTGTTCAAGAACCAATTTTAAAAATGTATTATTATGAGTAATAAATAAAATGTCCATTTATTTATGTTTAATCTCAAAATTTAACGTTTTTCAAAAAGGCTAAAAATCAGTCTTAACCCCCTATTCTGTAACTTTTCGTTATCAATTCAATTCTGAGTGTAAACTAAACTTTTTTAACGATTTTTTTTTAAACGTTTTTAACGATTCGATAACGATAATGAAAATTTACAGAACAGGGGGGGTTAGTCTTAATTAGTTGTTTTCTATGCTTTCTATGTTCAAAATAAGTAAACTGCAAAGTAAGACTAAATAAAATTTTGCATAAAAGCATTAATTTTATGAATAAATCAAAAAAAGTAAAATGAAAATATTCTAGCCTTCCATCGTTTATTTATTTGAAAATATTACTTTGATGAGAAGAACTAGACTTGATTCTCTGCTATCTTCCCACAAAAACCTTTCTTCTTCTAGTCTTCTTCTTCAATTGAATTTAAGCCTAAGGTTTGTTATTTCCAGCATCTGCGTCTTTCCTTGGCAGTACTACATCTGTGAGCATATAAATTGTTTAACGTTTGATAGGTAGTTTGCTAGGTTGGCCTCCAAACGCGCCTGTAACTCTGTTTTTTTTTTTCGAAGCACGGAGACTAGTCATAAGAAAGTTTCCCTTCTCCGAATTTGAACCCGGTACCTCGCATTTGCAGTTGATCGCGTTACCTTCAAGGCAAATGACCGTCTCTTTCTTCTAATCGTAAAAAAATTAATTAAAAACAAAATTAGTTTGTATCAATCTGAAATTTCTTACCTTTTCTAATACCAATTGGCATTTTTAACCCCCGACTCAAAAAGAGGGGTGTGTGTGATCGAGAGTGTTCTTATTAGTGGGGTACTCTAGTCTACCGGGAACTAAATTCCTTAAGAGGGGCATTTTTTTCAGGGCCTTTTTAATTTAATCAACAGATGGCGCCTACTTAAATATTTTTATAAAATAAGAGGAATTTGCTATATTTAAAATATAGAAAATTCGTTGAGATAATACCATTCTATAAACAATATTCTTGATCTTAAGCTATTTTGAGTTCGTATTGAGTATGTCAAAACACACTCACTTACAAAAAAAGATAATTAAACTTTAATTATGAATTGTGTTTTTATAAATAAATATTACGAACTCAAAATAGCTTAAGATCAAGAATATTGTTTATAGAATAGTATTATCTCAACGAATTTGCTATATTTTAAATATAGCAAATTCCTCTTATTTTATAAAAATATTTAAGTAGGCGCCATCTGTTGATTAAATTAAAAAGACCCTGAAAAAAATGCCCCTCTTAAAGTAGCCTTTTGCAAACTCTCAAATCTTCGCCGCCACTGTACCTTTCAAAAACTTAACCTCAAATTTTATCGAATAAATATTTTATGATTACACGTGTTGATTGAAGTTTAATAAGGGACTTTTTTAACAATGGAAGAAGAAGAAGGAAGTAACATAAATTTTATCTCTTGTGTTAAATGGGTAAAAAAGGGTATTGCTAAAAGTAATCCAGAGAAGGTATTGGTTAAGTATGTAATTCGTTTTGCTATTATATTTATAATTTTTTAATTTTAGGTTCAGTTAACTAAAGATGAATTAGTTCGAATCATAAACCAGACCAAAAATAATTTAAGAATATCGGAAAATAATGAGCAAGGTGAGAGTTCGGAGACTCCATCTACAGCACCTATGACTGTGAATGACGAATTTAACTTTGAAAATTATGATAATGAAGAAGGTACGTAAACACTTACTTTTGGTTCTTTACTTTCTACAAACTAACTTTGTGTTGATATTTTAGTAAATGCGGGTGCAGAGCTCTTTGGTCTTGGTGGGTTAGCCGATGTGGAAGGTGAAGTGGGAGATAATTTTTCAGAATCCGACGATTCTGATAAAGAAGATGACATTATAAAACCCGAAGATAATTTAATTTTAGTTTCTAAAGTCGAAGGTGATGCCAGTGTGTTGGAAGTTCACGGTAAATATTATTTTGAATTTATATATTTATAAACTCAAGTTTCTGTAATTAAATATTTTGTAGTTTACAATGAAATTGAAGAATCGTTGTATGTTCATCACGATATCTTGTTAAATGCATATCCCTTGTGTTTGGAATGGTTGGATCATGAAGCAGGTCATGCACCAGGAAATTACTGTGCCGTAGGATCCATGTTGCCTATAATTGATGTATGGGATTTAGATATTATAAATTGTTTGGAGCCAGCGTTCCAGTTGGGTCGGAAGGCCAGCAGAAAGAAAAATTTGACTAGAATAGGCCACACAGATGCGGTGCTTGATTTAGCGTGGAACAGATTTTATGATCATATTTTAGCTAGCGGTTCAGTGGACAAGAGTATTTTATTGTGGGACTTAGATCAAGGAGTGCCCGCAACAACCATCAAAGCTTTTTCAGACAAAGTTCAGTGTTTAGATTGGCACAAACTTGAAGCACAAACACTTTTAGCAGGTAACAATTTTTTGTTTTCTGAATTTGCAAATAAAATGCTTAAATTGTTTCAACAACTGCTTTTATTTAACAGGCAGTTCGGATAACACCGTAAAAGTATTTGATTGCCGTTCTCCCGAAAATCACCAAACTTGGCAATTGACAGGTGAAGCAGAACGTGTTACATGGAATCCGTTGGAACCATTTTCTTTCTTTGTTGGAACAAACGTTGGAGACGTGCAGTACTTTGATTGTAGAAAAGGTTTAAAGGTTTCTTTTATTATGAAAAGGTTGTTACAACGAAATATTTACAGGTGAGGTGTTCAAAATTGCTGGTGCACACACAAAAGAAGTTACTGGGTTAAGTGTTAGTAATAAATGTCCAGGTTTATTTATAACTTCTTCCACCGATGAATTAATCAAAGTATGGGATTATCAAGAAGGGCAACAACCAGAGTTAGTGTTTGAAAAAAACTTTGCTATAGGTTTAGTGCACTGCTTAGAATTGTGTCCAGATTTGCCATTCGTTATAGTTTCTGGTGGCGATAACAGAACTAGCAACTTCAAGGTTTTTGATTTTCAAAATATTGATACCGGTATGAATGAATTATAGCATTTATATTGCAAAAACTTTAATTTACTTTTATTTTGTTTGCAGTTAAAAGTCACTTTGGTTCCAGAGCATTGGTGCAATTAATTAAAGAAGAAATAAAAGAAGAGAGTGCAAGTTAATTTTAAATTTTTTGTTGGAATTGTAATTTATTATGTTTATAAAATTTGGGTTTTTTAAATGTGATATTTCAATTACATTAATTTTGTAGTGGTAGTTTCAATTACCACTAATTAATTTGGTTTCATTTTTTCATTTAGGAGGTGTTTTGAATTTTAGGTCGTTCAAGAAAAGACAATTGAAAAAACGAATTTTACATTGGATGATACCTTCTACTTCTCACCTTTATACCGGGTGCTGAATGAGTTAGGCGAACATAGGATATGAACGTGTAAAAAGTTATTTTTGCAAATTCCTGCTTCCCTAATTATTTTAGAGAAAAATTGAAAGATACAAATATGATGTAGAAATATAAACTACGAATGATAAGAGCATTAGATTTTATCTAGCTTTTACGTAAATGATCAAAAAATCTTTTGAAATTGTTAAAATTTTTATTTATCAAACTGGCCATGTATAAGTTTCCAAGGTAATATTCCATTTTATGAAATTGAAATTTAATAAAGTGCAAAACTGTCAACAACGTGCAATTGTTTTTTATTACTTATCAAAAATAATTACCTCGGAAACTTCCATGGCAAGTCTGATAAATAAAAGTTTTAACAATTTCAAAAGAATTTTTTGACCATTTACGTAAAAGCTAGGTAAAATCTAATGCTCTTATCATTCGTAGTTTATATTTCTACATTATATTTGTGTCTTTCAATTTTTCTCTAAAATAATTAGGGAAGCAGGAATTTGCAAAAATAAGTTTTTACATGTTAATATCCTATGTTCGCCTAACTCATTCAGCACCCGGTATATCGTGCAAACTATTCAGAAAATCGTATATCATTTTTGTTCCCATCAATTATGATTTTTTTTTATCTGATATAAAATTTTTCGTGGAATGCAAATTTCAAAACTTGATCAATTATTTCAACTAAAGTTTTTTTAATGCTAATATATGCATATAAAGTGAAGAGTCTTACTGACTCATTGCTTTAGTAGTATTTAAAGGCCATAAAAAATGTACGTGTAGTCCTAAGCATGGTACATAATAGAGTGGGTGTAAAATATAATAGTATAGTTCGCCGTCATGTTTTTCTTGGTTTCTATGGTTATCGATTATCCGGGACAAATGGGACCATATTCTAAATGCATAATTGAAAAACACGGATAATAATAATTGACGTTTTTTATTAATACCTACTATTACAAAATATACTTATTATGTAGGTATATTACAAACATTAGAAAAAAAAGAAAACTTTTATTTGAAAAAATCAGATAATTTAGTTCGTTTTTTACTTTTACCAAAGATGCTATGAGCCAATCATATCCCGAAGTTTACGACTTTTTTAGATTAAGTTTTCACGAGAATCTAGGGAGCCTATGTGACCATGGTGACGATTTTGAACATACACAAATTATATTATATGTATGGTTTTAAATGGCTGCATAATATACTAGTCTCCTATAATTAAAATTTTCGCTTGGAAAATGGCTGTATGTGACTGACAAACAATTTACAGGCATTTCCCAGATAAAAATATTACTTGGAGAGACTATCGTACAGCATACATATATCAAAGGTATTATTTTTATAATAAATTTTAAAGGTAAATTTCAATATGCTGTGTATTTTCTCATGATGATTTGCCAAACAATACTGAACATAAATGTGGGATTTATTTGGTTGTCTAGGGGGATTTTTAAGGCGCCTCTCTCGTAGCGTAAAATAAAGGTCTCAAACAAGTCAAAATTGCGCTGTTAATAATAAATAATTTTAAGTGATTCTAAAAAAATTACAAAGGTAAAACTTAAAACTATTTTGGTACAGGCTTAAAATTTTGATTAATTTCAAAGCAATAATGTGATGAGCAGTACAAGCGCTGTGATTGGTCATATTTGAAGACATTATTGCTTCAAAATTAATTTTAATTTCAAAATTTTAAGCCTGTACCGAAATAGTTTTATGTTTTATCTAATTAATATTTTTTGGATCTTGTAAAAATACTTTTTATTAACAGCACAGTTTTGACTTGAATTTTTAGGATTTTAAGCCAAGAGAGGCACCTTAAATTAAACAAACACCAGTTAAGAGGGGCATTTTTTTCAGGGCCCTTTTAATTTAATCAACAGATGGCGCCTACTTAAATATTTTTATAAAATAAGAGGAATTTGCTATATTTAAAATATAGCAAATTCGTTGAGATAATACTATTCTATAAACAATATTCTTGATCTTAAGCTACTTTGAGTTTGTATTGAGTATGTCAAAACACACTCACTTACAAAAAAAGATAATTAAACTTTAATTACGAATTGTGTTTTTATAAATAAATATTACGAACTCAAAATAGCTTAAGATCAAGAATATTGTTTATAGAATAGTATTATCTCAACGAATTTGCTATATTTTAAATATAGCAAATTCCTCTTATTTTATAAAAATATTTAAGTAGGCGCCATCTGTTGATTAAATTAAAGGAGCCCTGAAAAAAAATGCCCTTCTTAAACAAGCTAATAACAGCAATTGGTATACAAAATGAATGGTTGACAGTTGCCCACTAACTGATTAGTCTATTTCGGGAGACCTACTGTCTCCCTCTATCGTTCCCACATAAATGTCAATTTTGTCTGATAATTAGAGACCGGATTATATGCAACTAAAAATGGTAGAAATATGCAGCAAAATCGCCCAAAAAGTGCCAAAATATGCAACATCAAATTTCAATACATACTACAAAATAATGTTATTTTTTTACAAATTACTTACATTTTGAACTAGATAGATATCTAGAACTAGATATTATTTAACTAGATTTTAATAAGTATTATTAATCAGTTTCTTTTCCTGTGTTGTTTAAAATTTATAAAAATAAAATACGAACAAAGACGTGCCCATGGGGGGGGATGATCCCCTCTCTCCAATATTTTAGAAAGTTGGCAAAAACACTCAAGAGTTGGTAAATTTGGCAATTTTTTTGTCTAAATTAAATAAAAAAAGATGCAAAACTTACAAAAAGTTGGCAAATTTGGGATTACTTCCCCCTGAAAAAAGTTGGTTGGGCACGTATCTGTCGAACAATGAATTTAAAATTTAGAAATTTTATAAAATATGCACGATCAGTAGATTTTAGTCGAAATATGCAATTTTCTGAAAAAATAGACAAAATATGCAAATGCATATAATCCGGTCTCTACTGATAATATTTCAAGGAACTGCATGAAAAGGCTTCTATACTTTTAACTACAAAAATAAGCAGGTATACAGTGTGTTCACCAATAGTGATAACAGTAAATAATTCTTATATTTTACTAGATACAAAAAAAAGTTTAAATAATTTTTTACTCAACTTGCAATTTACTATCGGAAACTGCTGAGGTATATTTTTTTATACTTCAAACTCGAACAGAAGTGAACATTAAATTTTTTTTTCAAATGGCAACATGTCCTTTTTTTTAACATTTTCGCAATCTGCAATTTTTTCTCTATAAATACATATAAAATTTTTATAAGAAAATATTCGAGAAAACACAAGATTTAAACAAACAAGAAATAATTTATTAATTATTTACACACAGGTATGTAGTACTATGAAAAACAAAACACCATTAGACTTTTTCTAATGTTTCTAACAAACAAGAAATAATTTATTAATTATTTACACACAGGTATGTAGTGCTATGGAAAACAAAACACCATTAGACTTTTTCTATGGAGTCATTTGAAAACAATGGATTACGCAAATCCATCTTTAAATTTAGAAGATTTAAAAAACAAAATTAATTTAGAATGCTATCAATTATCACAAAATCACTAAAACTTCTGCGGAGATTAGAACCATGTCTTGAACAAAGCGGTGGCAATTTTGAACAATTTATTAGATAAATGACAGTTGTGTTTTCTGTGCCATGTTTTTTTTTTCATAGCACTCTACATTAGGCCTACTCTACATACCTAATATGTGTAAATAATTAGTAAATTATTATTGATTGTTAAAATCTTGCATTTTCTTGAATATTTTCTTATGTAACCTTATGAAAAGTATTTATAGAGAAAAAACTGCAGATTGCGAAAATGTTAAAAGACATGTTGACATTTGGAAAAACAATTTAATGTTTACTTCCGGTTGAGTTTCAAGTATAAAAAAATATACCTTAGCAGTTTCCGATAGTAAATTTTGAGTTGAATAAAAAACTATTTAAACTCTTTTTTGTATCTAGTAAGATACAAGAAGTATTCACTGTTACCGCAATTTTTTTTTAAAAGAATGAACACACTGTATATGCACACGTTAGCTCGGGCGGAACTCAGGTCAAGCTTCTTAGTCCTCTCATGTAGACACTAAGGTAAGCCAAGGGAAACCGATTTAACGCTATAAACCGCCCTAAGTTAATGCAAGCTAAAACGTGGACTAGGCAGGTAGAACGATCTTTAAATTAAATGTAGACCTCTTGGCGCGTACTAAAGGCAGTTTGACCTTGGTTAGATCAATCTGGGTTTGGAACACTGCTTTCACTTCGAACTAACTAAATGCATGCATACCCCAGTACGTAATTCTAAAAGCGAGCTTGGCTTACTTATTAGATCGATCTAACGCATGCATAATATACTTGGTAATCAAAATTATTTGACAACTTTTACTATTTGATAATTTAATTTTTTTTAATCTTTTTCCTACAATTAAATAGATATTATTTGTTTTTATCCAAGTATTCACTTAAGTAAATTTTTTGAAAATGTGACCATGCCCGGCCTTAGTTCACGTGATAGAGACTCCACTGTAATAACTTTTTCAATTGCTATTGGGACACCCTATATTATGTTAAAACTAGGAGAGATTTTAAAAATTGTAAACTGATGTTCATTTCATAAATAAATTTATTTGAAGTTGTTATTGATGTCTCAAATGAGAACGGTTGTGTCTCACCAAGCTGTTGGCTTGTAAGAAACTTTTAGTACAAATCAAACATTTGTGTAACTTTTCACCTAAATGAATTTTCATATGGGAAGTTAAACCATTATTTTGTGTGAAACATTTCTTACATATGGAACAAACGTATGGTTTTTCACCTGTATGTGTTCTTTCGTGAGACTTTAGATCTCCCGACTGTGTAAATGCTCTATCGCACCTAGTGCATTTGTACGGTTTCTCTCCGGTGTGTATTCTAACGTGAGTATTCAAGTGTGATATCCTGAAGAAGGATTTTCCACATGTAGGACACAAGTACGGCTTTTCACCAGTGTGGCTTCTCATGTGAACCGTTAAATCGCCCGATGCTGCAAAACTTGAAGGGCAAACTGTGCATTTGAAGGGGCGTATGCCTATAATAACAAAAATGTAAAGTAAAAAAGAGGCACCACATTATTTATTTAACTCACCTAGGTGAGACAATTTGTGCCTTTTAAATCCGGTAGATGTACTGAATCCTTTGCCGCATTCACTGCACAAGTACAGGGAGGAACCGGTATGCAAAGACAAGTGAGATTTTAAAGAGTTGAACTTTGAAAACGTCTTTCCACAATCCTTGCAGGAGTATGGCTTTACACCGGTGTGAGAGTAGCTATGAATTTGTAAATTATGAGAACTTGTGTATTCTTTATTGCAATATTTGCAGTAATATTTTTTATGATAATGAGCCTAAAAATGATTGTTTAACTTTGTTGTGTAAACAGCACAAAAAAAAAACTAGCTTACCACGTATTTATCCACAGAGTCAAAACTTTTATTACATTCTGTACATATCTTGTCAATCAAGTGTTGAAAAAATTCATGACATTTTAAATTTTTAGCCGTATCAAATACTTGAGAACAATTTTCACATTTAAAGTCTGAGTAAAAATCATCTTCGATTTTTTCTATGTTGTTCGTTGAGGTTTCTTTAATATTACTATCATCGACGGCGGTTTTCTCACAAACATCTGCGCTATTATGATTTTCTTTGATCTCAATAGAGCGCATAGTTAAATCGGATTGAATGCACATAATTTTGAATGTATAAGAAGAGCGTAAACGAGAAATACATCCATTGCATATCTTTGAGGGAAATCCGTCATTTTCGCTTACCTAATTAAAAATTACGGAGTAACAACGACAAACTTTGCATTTCAATTTAATTTACTTACCTGTACGGAAGTACAACTTTGCAGCATATCAGAAATCTTTGGTAAGTCGTCCTTTAGGTCTTGGAAAATCGAAATCATTGCATCTTCTTGCGATAAACAGCCCCGACATTTTTTATTTAAATCTAAGTGATGAGAGGAATACATATTTTGAAGATAAACTTCAACTTATTCGCTTTTTAGGTTAAGTATTTAAATCTTCACAAACAAGTCTCATTCGACAGCGTTTCTCAAACTTTTTTTTTAGAACATTTAGGTCTCTCGAAATAAAATAGGTAGTAGGATAGGTAACTAGAATACGAGAATATCCTGTGAAAGTATTATAAAGGAAGCTAATTCTGAGTATATCCCATAGAATAATAAATTGATCCCCAAGGTACCTACATATCTCAAAACGATGAGTCAGAAATATAGGAAAGTTTTGAATAAGAATGTCTTGAGCAAGTCTTATGCCGATGTCCTGAATATATTCGTTCAGATAATATTAGTAGGTATTTTGAAATGGTCATTAAAAATATGAAAAAGAATGTATCAGCTGTAGTGTACCTGTATTTTAATCTCGAGGAGGGCTGTACCAGAATCTTGGGGACATCCCGCAACAGCAAGCAATACGAATAAAGTTACAGAGTGATTTTATCTAAATTTCTATCTTTGCAATGTGGAACAACTGTAGCAATTCTAGTACTCGATGTGGATAGAAGCAAAAGTGATCCCAGAAACCTTATAGGTATTATGGTTTGAAGTAGAAAATATTAATTTCTTTTAAATCGCATTGTTTTATCTTATTATTGTTATTATCTTATATAGGACAGAAAGGTTGAAACTAACAACTCTGTACAAACGGGTTATAAAGATCCCGAACAGTACAAATCTTGTAATACCAAATTCGGTAAATCGCAGTTCGTACAAAAGTAGCCTGTACACTTCGCGCCCGGTACAAAAAACATACACGGTTATTATTATTATATATCCACGTTCATTTACACGTGCCGGTAATGTAACATGTAAAGCATCGATCTTATATTACACTTATATATTATGAAATCTTATATTATGAAATAATAGATAGTTGGTGTAAAGGGACCTGTCCGGGAAATCCCGGACGTCTGGCAACCCAGACGTACACAAGATGATGATAATTACTTGTTACTTTGCAACTTACATTTTGTTACTTCAACAAACATAATACAGACATCAAAGACAATTTTTTTTATTGCTTGAAAATCTTAAAAAAAATAAATTATAATGAAGAAAGGACAGTTGGCTTTTAAAACTTGTCAAAGCTCACTTGAAAACGTAAAGGTCCCATGGTGTAATGGTTAGCACTCTGGACTTTGAATCCAGCGATCCGAGTTCAAATCTCGGTGGGACCTCGTTTTTTTTATTTTCCAATAGAATAAATTTTTTATGTTTTGATTTGAATATATTTTAAAAATAAAATGGTAAATTCAGTAATTAGTAATTGATGAGTAGTTATTAGTAATGTTTAACGTTTAAGATAAAATTTGTCACTTGAACATAGTTAAAAACAATATTCATCTTGGTTGTGGTCATAAAAAAGAGAAGGGATAATGTGGTGGGTAAAGAAAAAAGTAATAATGTTGAGTTTAACCGTAATTTATTTGATCATGATCATTTTGTTTTATTCGGCGATTGAATAAACATCAAGTGTAATTGTCCTCGTGTCGTAAGTTCGCAGCTGGTCGCGTTTGCGCCTAAGAGCAGTGGATTAAACTGCCAGTGATACACATAGCAGTAGGGTACGGGCTAGTGGGGTTAGGTACGCGTTGGGTCGTGTGCTTTGCACGACGTTCAATTTTATATTCGAACGAATTTAAATAGTTAACCGACATTGTTTAATTTATTGTGCTTTTTTTAAAATAAAGTAAAATGATGGCAAACGATTACAATAATATCGATTACGGAACCGATTACATGGAACAAGAAGAAGAATGGGAACGCGAAGGACTACTCGATCCTGCCTGGGAGAAGCAACAAAAGAAGGTAGGTAACTTCACTAGATTTATTATAAGCAATCAGTGGCGTAACTAATTTTTACTTAAACCCTTAAAAATATATATGGACTTTAATCCGAGAGTTGCGAGAGTTCCCCAAATTTCGTTTCATTTAAATATGTCAAGTTGAAGATAAAATTAATTATTAACGTAACTTTATCCACACTTGGCCGACTATTTTTGGCTGCAATAACATCGTTCGTCGGCGCCCAGTTGAAAAATTTTAAATATTTTGGATACGGCAGTTACTTAACCATTTGTTTTAACCGTTCGAAAATACAGCATACATATGTACGTACATTCAAAGCAGATGTTTGTAACATACATTTTTATAGGAAATATGAATCATTTGGTGCCAATAATAATTTCTGCATGTGCAACACTTAACTTGCATTCCTATGCACCTTAACTATTATGTTAAATCAAACCAATACGCAAAGTTGTAAAATCGTAAATTTAATTTAATTTCGTTACCAGGCCGGCCTGTCGTTTACGATATTTTCATGCAAGAATAGTAAGCACAGCTGCGCGCAGCATTTTAGAAAATGATGGAAAATCCTTGTTTTTGTGGGTGGAAATGAGATAGATACACCAGCGTCGAATTTCCCGACGCCCATTACCAAACAAGGATTCGACGTGCGATACACCGATTTCATAAACAAATGGCTAAAACAATTTTCTTGTATTAATTTTTTCAATAAAACTAATAACTCTTCTAATTTTATCCTTATCGCCCTTTTTTATTGGTAGGTATTGTTTATTTTGATTGATAGTGCTAATGATATTCATGCTTCGTATCACATATCGCGTGAATTATTGCGGTTACGCTTCTTAGCAAAGCATCGGGAAAAACTAAAATCTAAGACATTTTTACTTTTTGTCAATTTACATAGCAACGGTGACGTTTTGGTTCCTAAATTTAGGTCTATACGCCAAACATTGCTACCTTTTTACGCTGAGTTTTTTTTCTTAATTTTGTAATTTACTAAGCATTATGAGCTCCAAGTTATATTACCTTTTATTTTGCAGGCCAAAGTTTAATGTTGTCAGTTAAGAAGAAATAGGAAAATCTATTTGTATTGCTGGTTGAAAATATGATATTTTGTTCTTAGCTGTAAGTAAATGGAAAATACCTACTTGTGATTCGTAACCATTAGACATCGACTTTTGTTAAACTAGAGTTCTGGGGGATAAAATACCAATACTTTAAATCCCAAAAAGATTTGGTCATTAGCGGGTGTTGTATTTCTTTATTCAAATATGCCAATTGATCAAACTATACATAGTTTCAAATGTTGAAAATTTGGATGGAGGAACATATTTTTTGTTGCATCTTGTTAAAAATTGTTTATCTGTGTACTAGTCGATCAATTCTTCATTCTCATTTCGAATCTCAAAACAAATCTTTAGATTTGTTTGATTAGTGCTGACATTGAAAACTTTCGCTCGCAGTCTTCTGGATAAATTAAATCAAGACTCATCATGTTATCAGTATCTTTTTTTATACACAATTTCTTCTGGCAAAACAAAAGTTTTCTTCAAGGTGTTAACGCAAAGTGACAGAATAATGGAAAAAATCGAAATTTTTTTTACCGAGTGTCAAAATTGGAATTTCTTAGAGATTCGAAAATTTTAAATAAACACAATAGTTGAACGTAATTTATAATCGTAGTAAAATTGAGGGAGTGAGAAGCCAAGGAGTCTAATAAGTAAATAGAAAAACAGAGTTATCGAGTCTTTCAATTTAAAGTAACTAACTATATCCAATCTAAATTATAGTAAAACTTTACACTTTTTTGCGACTAATTATACATAATCTTTTTATTTATGATACATAATCATAAAGTTTTTGCATTATTGTGGCTTATGATTCCTTTCTAAACTTTTAGCAGTACAATAATGTACATAAACTAAAATACGAGACCTCAATGAGCTATGTTTACGCTTTTAACTGATTAAATCGTCTCCTTGCTGTGAAAAGTCACTAACTGCACTTTTAGTAAAATTTTGTTATCTGTACCACAGAGGTAAATATGTATAATGTAAAATAACTACATTAAAATAGTAACTAACTGACAGAGGTTATCTAACCCTTGAATCAACAATTCTCAAAATAAATAATAATACTGATTTATAAAACACATTGAACTTAGTTCTTAGTGCCTTTAAACTCTCTAAAATTTAAAATTTCAATAGCTCAAAACTACATACTTGTTACAGTATTGAAGTAGTGTAACGATGTTTCTTAGCAATATGTATAATTATTTATATTTGTAACAAAAACGTCAACTTCGATGTCGGTAAATAGGGTTAAAAATTTAAACTTCTTTGGGCTCAAATGTTGTAGTCGGGAGGACGAACTTTTCTTCTCTGTATTATCGTACAAGCAAGTATACATTTTTCGTTGCATTCAATTTTAAGCCCACACATTAAGAAAATAAGTACCTAATATATGAAATTCCTCATTTATAATATTTCATGGATTACACTCTTTGACGAACGGTCGCATATTATATGGTTTATGAAATTTTGTCAAAATTGTTTGACAGGTATAGTACACATCATATCGGAGTTTTGCCAAATATTTGGCAAAAATTATTTACCTAAATTATACAAACTAATTATTTGGTTATCAAAGGTCCAAACATATTTGACAGAGCAGTACACTATTTGGCTAATCAATCTAAATAGTTTACTTGGCAAAAAATTCCATGTAATTTTTGAACCACTCTGTAGAAGTGATATAGATTAGGTTTTTTGAAGTTTTATTTGTAAATTACGTAAACGTTGGTGTTTTTCAAACAAAAATTGAATAAATATAAACGACACATAATATTATCAATAATTCTTTATTCTTTTTTTTTGTTTTTTTTTGACAATTCAATAAACTATATTCTTTTTTAATTCAAGATAGAACAGAATATGACAATTTTACAATGATATTATGATATTCTTCTTCTTAAGGTGCCGTCTCCTATCGGAGCTTGGTGACCATTTAAATATGTTATTATTAAACGGCTTTTTTGGCAGATTACGCTCGGTGGTTTGCCATTGCCTTCTGAGCGGAGAGGGTCATAATGAAGTCGGATAAATTTTGTAGACGGGTTGGGGATCGAACCTAGGGCTTCTAACCTAGAGTCCGGTTCTTAGCCCGTAGACTTATGAATTTTTGAATTATGATATTACTATAAATAAAACTATTAACCATGAACAAAACCATGAAGATATCCTAATAATAAAACATAATTTTAAAGGTTTTTTTTTCATAAGGTCCGTGTAGCCCTGAGTGTCTTCCCTAAAATTAATGCTGACGTTACTTGATTTAAAGTGGAACATTTCACTAATTCTCTCCACTTGATCAAAAAATTCTCTCTAAAAAATCTCCACTTGATCAAAATTGAGATATATTTAAAATTTTTGGTGGTGTTGTGCCAAAGCTGAAATATTTTGAACATTTTTACAAGTTACTTTTTTACAATCATTCCTATGCTGGTAAATCCTATCTCTTAGCCACTGTTTAGTTTGGCCTATTATATATAAATATATATACCTTCACAATTTTGGCATGGTATTTTGTATACCAATTCAGATCTCTTCTCCTGTCTGCCTTATCTTTCAGTTTCGTCAATAGACCTCTGTGATCACTTTTATTATACATATATGGCTTGCGTGCAAAAGGGTTATAATGTTTTTTTATCGGAAAACATTGAGGAAAAAGTCACTTTCCGAGCGACCTATAAGGTGGAGAAAACACAACATTTTCTAGTCACTTTAAAAACAGACGTGTAATGAAAACCACGAGGCTCGGCCAGTAATATACTATTACCTGCGTTATTGTTGGCTTTGAAGAAGGAAAAAAATCACTTGAAAAAATCTAAGATAAGCAAAGAATTGTCGTTTTTTTTCATCTAAGGTGAGATGTAGCTTGTCGGGATTTGAATCTAGGCGACTGATATACCAACCGAAGAAAATCCAGATTTTTATTTTAAACATTTAAATTTAAACTAGATTTACAAACTAGAAAGGTAGTTGTATAGAAGCCTTAGAACTGTGGTCATCCGAGTACCACCTTGTTTTTATGCTCTTTTTTGATGATGATGAGCTCTTATAACACTAACTTGGTTAGTATAAAAGTAGGTTTTTAGATTATTAATAAAAACAAAAAACACTGAGTAAAATAATTACAAAAATCAAAGAAATTTTAAATAAATATTTAAATTATAGTAAATCCCCATAGAGATACATAAGTTTTCTTAACAAAAAACTGCCATGCGCAGTTTCTCGTGGATTTAACTTTTGTGCGTTTTAGAGGTTATTATAAACCTGAAGGATTAAAATCCAAATAAGTCTGGTTTTACTATTAACTTATAGTTATAACTTATACATAATATAATATTATGTACCTACTACAGGAACACTTGAAGAAATATCTTTGCAAATCTTGTTCTTCGTATGCAATAATTGTTAAATTTAAAATCGCTCTAAACATGGAGGAAACCGGAAGTGTTGATATTCGCTATTTAAAATGTTGAAGTTTTAAGAGCACTGGCTGTTTAGTCCTATGTTGATTAGATTTCGGTAGATTTTTTCATTGTTGAGAAATAATTTTAATAATAAATAAACATAGAATAAATCTGTTTTTTCTCATTTATTGTAACTGTATGCGCAGGTGACATGATCAACTTGGATGCTTTAGCAGACGCACTTTACTGATGAGAAAGTCATTTTGCGCGACTTCTTAGGCTACAGAATTCACCTTTGGCTCATTCCATAAACTGCTGTTCTTTTTAGTAAAATGAGACTGTTCAAGCTTAGTACCTACATAATTACAATGTTTTAGTTGGCGAAGTTTATCGTGTTTTTTTTCATTTGTGTATGAATATTACAAAACTATTCAAAGCTTTGCAGAATTTCAAGGTTTAACCAATGAAGATTTAGGAAACCTTCAGTTCAGCACGTTCTGAAAAGGAAGAATCATCTTAAGTACATACTGATGTTTCTTCCGATCTTTAAACATTTTTTTTTAATCAAATACAAAAAAGTAGTTGATTTATTCATTGTATAATATGGCGTAAAATGAAAATTAAAGTTTAGACATTCCCATATCGTAGTTTTCATAGTACCCACGGTTTGTATGGGTAAATTAGAATTTTTTTCATGTTTACAAGAAAAAGGGTTAAAGATTGAGGGAGGTAATATTCTGAAAATAAGTTTCATTAAAACATACACAGTGTTCTTTAATCTCGGCAAATTCAAATAGGAAATATCCACATCTTCAGTTCCCCCATGCATGCAAGCGATTTGAAATTATGATATTTTCTTTTTTTTTGTTTTTTAAAAAGGTTTATATTAACGTTGTTGGAATGCATTATTTCGACAGATTTGTTTTGCAAGGCTGACGACGACGCCCATGGGTTACGTATGAATGCGTCGGCGTCGTTAGCTGGCGCTATTTTAAACAAATCGCCCACATATTTCTATCTAAATTTGTTATATTTTTATTTTGTTTGTAAGTACAAATTTTTGAGTTGTTAAATGAGAAAAGCAATTTGGCCAACTTTTTTATCTCGATTTTATTTCACCATTACAAATCCTTTAGTTTTTTAATTGACTCACAAAAATTTGAAATTAAATTATTTGTTATTGAAGACTCGAAAACAATTTGGGGTTAATTTTTAAACATACGCTGTAATTTTGTTGATCATTTTTTGATGAAATAATTCTAGCATGCTAGAAGGGGATACATCATCATTTTGCATTATTTACATAAAATATAATATCAACAAATTTATGCCGTACACTTCCTAAATTAATTATGAAATCTATTGAATGATTATTAAAAAAAAAGTTACATTATTGTATACTTTTGTATTTCAGTTAATTTTTGGATAAAAAAAATGTAAAAAATTTGAGTTGACGTTAACTTGCTAACATTCTGTCACGATTAATCTTGTCTAAATATAAAGTTGGTACTTACTTGGTGGATGCGTTGATCATAAAATTTAGGATAAATAAATGAAAAGTTCAATAATCTGAATTTAAATTTAAGATTTTTCAGATTTCTTAGCCAAAAAATATCCCACCGATGAACAATTTCTTTAAAATAGATTTAGATTGAAAGAGGATTTTGTTTTAAATTAATTATTTTTGGATTGTGTCTATATTAAACGTAATCAAGATGAATATGCAGAGAACATACATCAGTGTTAAATTAAGCCTTTGTTTATGGTTTAAACTGTTAATAGAAGATTAGGTTTACTTTATAATATTTTTTTCAAGATTCTATTTTATTTCTATAGTTACTTCTATTATATCGGCTAATAGAAGTATCTTCGCAATATCCAGAAATTTTGATTTTTAATTCATCATGCTCCGTACAAAAAGTGTCACGTTCCATTTTATCAAATAAAATTATTATACTGGATTGTGGGGTCAGGAAAGTAACGAATAAATGAATTAATGATGCATCGTGCATTTTTCTAGAGTGTCTTATTGTTGGTAAATTTGTTAACAATGATGAGTCGAACATAAATAAATAATGAATACTACAAAAAAATTTACTAAATATGACTAGTTATCATGATTAAGAAGTTAATAATAAGTAATACCGTGGATTTTCTTTATCGCCTCATAAAATACAGTGAAAGCTGCATAAGTCGGAGCAACTTGGGACTTAAAAATATTTTGTTTTAAGCAGATTCTGGCATTTTTGTTACTTTTTAAATTTAGACAAGATTTTCCAGTGTTTGGTTTAACCAGGTTTCACTATAATATGTTGTATTTTGAAATATAGAAGTATTCCTTGGGAAACCCAAAAATAGTAGGGGAGATCCTTGTACTTTGGGACAGCTTGTACTTCGAGACATTGAGTTTTTAATACTAATATTCAAATGTATCGCTTTTCGTTTTAAGAGGTTATCCTGCTAACGGATATAGGTCATTTCACCATAAAATAAATTATAAATTCCCGATTATGTGTTTGTTGTTGAACGTTTTGCGTTTTAAGGTAGATGATGTATTTTTTTCCACAGTTTCCATATCTATTTGGCTTTTAAACAGGGTACTCATGTATGTTATCCATCGCTTTTCACTTATTTTGCTCATCTGTCGGTATTCATTAATTTTCCTTTTTTGTTTTCTAATCATTCCCCATATTTTTCTCTGTGCACCATACAGGTCACTTTCCATTCCCTTTGTGAAAGACATCCAATAGTCTCTTTTCAGATTTCTTATTTGTGCATTTACTATATTTCTGATTTCAATATATTTCTGATGTTCAAAGGCTGTTTTATTACTTCGGTAGTGTAGGTAGGCTATTCTTTTTTCTTTAGCAAGAAGTTTAATTTCTTCTGTAAACCATGGTTTTGTTTTACGCTTTGGCTGTGATGCTACCTTTCTAACTCCTATCGCTTGTTTTGCGGCGTCCAATATGTTGTCTTTTATCTTTTTCCAGCTAGAATTGACTCCGTCTTCATTGTCAATGGCATTTTCTTTGATCGCGTTGGCAAGTCTCCACTGATATAGCCTTTGGGTACTTTCTTCCTTCAGCGATTCTATGTTTAATTTTTCGATTACCTCTGAGGTTGGTTCCTTGTTCAGTTGGATTGTCATTCTTAATTTACATAGTACTAAGTGGTGGTCGGAACCCACGTCAGCTGATGTCAGTACTCTCACGTCCACTACTTGTGTGGTATGTACCATCTTGTTCGTTATAATGTAATCTATTGTAGACTTTTGATCTCTTGAATTTTCCCAGGTGTATTTATGTTGTCCTTTGTGAGAGAAGAATGTGTTATTGATACGCAAGGAGTTGTATGTGCAGAATTCAATAAGCTGCTCACTACTTTCGTTAATTACTTCTTCATTGATACGTTGTTTGATTCCCGGTATTACCTTGTTACCCACTCTAGCGTTCATATCGCCCATTATCAGCATCTTGTCATTCTTATCAGTCTCCTCTAACTCAATGTTAAAATTTTTGTGTTCACTATTTCCGGTAGTTCACTATATACGGTATTCACTATTTCGCGACTCCACTGTATGTTGAGAATTTCATAAAGCCACACACATTTAAGTAATTGAATTGAATCAATTGTAGGAGATCAGCGATTTGGACGTTTTGAAGAAATTACCAAAACTCACAGTAGTTGGAGGCACAAAAGCAATTATCCTTTCCAATGACTTTTTGTCTTGCTACAGTATGTCTTAATAAATATGTTCTATAAATTTTAAGTTTTTTTTTACTTATTTATTGTCGTCCTGACGTCAAATTAACATTGCCCCAAAGTACAAGCCCCTGATTGTACTTTAGGACAATTTTCAACGAAGCATTGTCTTTCAATTATCAATATGATAATATTACATTATCTTCTTGGAAAATTTGCTACGAATAGTCAAAATAACACTAATTATGCTGGTCAAGGTAAAATTGATCCATTTTAAAAAATGTCGATAAAAAAAATTAAAAATCAAAAAATGTCTCAAAGTACAAGGATCTCCCCTACCTATATTAAAGCTACAAAATAAATATTAAAAAGGTGACGCATGATTTGAAGCAAAGTTGTTTTTGATAAGACAGAACTTTCGAAATTCTTTAAATGTTTGTTGATTGAAACATGAGTAGCTATATTATTCTTTACTTTCTTGTTAGATTATTTTTAAATTACCGAAGACGTTTACTTCATAAATTCAATTTTTCTATATAAAGGTGTTATGTTAATGGTCGGGTTCTTCTGGTAGTGTTATACTCGAAAATAAAAACGAAATTTTGCAATTCCTGCAAACATTTTTACATGGGGGTTGTTTAGTAGTATGTACATCCATCGTGTCAAAATTACACCAATGATATCGTCTGCTTAGAGGTAAAACTCACTAAGTAACATATTTCTGTTTAAGAGAAAATAGCCATTTACTTAAAATTATCTCTGAAAAATAGAAAATGGTTGTATTTGGTTTGAATTTTGCTGTAAGTAGAAGTAATGCTCTTTATCAATAATTTTTGTTCAAAAATAATAGAAAAATGTTAATATGGCATTAAAAAAAAGCTTTTTTGTACTTAATGAGTTTTACCTCTAAAGCCATTAAGGAGTTTCAATACATACTTATCAATTAAATAACTGAAACTTTATTTTAAATTTTTTATTTATAAATTGTGCCGTTGTCTTCAGGAATTTGCTTATCACAGATCACTTGATAACATGCATTGTTGTGTAAAATATTCATCTAGTAAATGATACTGATAAACTGTACAAGAAGTGAAAAACTTGTACTTAGTGAGTTTTACCTCTGACAGGAAAGTTTATAATTGCACTTCGTGAATTTTACCTCTACCTAAAATGCTATAAAAACATTAAATGCACTTGATCAATTTTTCATAAGATAGAACGTCAAAAACGGGCAGTTTTATAGGTAAACAAAGAAAAAGTAACAAAAACAGCTTGAGCACTTTCTAGGACAGCAAGCATTTGAACTGAACGTAGTCAAAATTATTGGTAACATTGAAAAATAACTGAAACTTACTGAAAACTTCTGACGATAAAAACATATTTTAAATACAGGTATTAGTCGCCTAAAAAAGCAAAACCGACAAGTCACATTTCACTTTAGATACAAAAATCGAGAAGTCTTTGCTTATCTTATAATTAGTTTTAAGCGAATTAAGTAGTGATTTTTTTTTAACGTAGGTACGTTATTATTGTTGGCATTGAAAAAGAAAAAATCTCTTGAAAAAATCTAAAATAAGCAAGGAATTGTCGTTTTGCATCTAGGCGACGGATGTATAGATTTTATAAAATTTTCACCTTCTTGATTCATAATTCTGCAGTAGTGTTGACGAAGATTTATTACAGTTTGGACCTGATTCTCACGCATTATTCTTTTACCTTTTTCTCAGCTATTATCCTTTGTTGAATCGATGCTCTTCCAGAAATACATGCCATCATGTTAACGGCATTAATTACAAATGATCTTTTAATTCGGAATTTCGGTTTTGCAAAAGTGTTTACCATTTTGTATAGGAACTTTTTAGCGAAAATACGTCATTTATTATTATATTAGTCGCGTTTAAATGGAAGCGACTGTCTGTATTAAATCTTTATTATTATTTTCTGTTAAGTACTCAGAACCGTAATTTATTACAGTTTCAATAATAATATTTCTGATACTTATTTAACGCAGTATAAATATTATGCGTAGGTACTTTTAATAACTGATAATTCTCAGTTATTCTTTTGCTGACCTATACCTATACAAAATATGGTTAAGAAAAAATTTAAGTTGAAATTATATAGTAGCTATATTGATAGTAATATTATTTTGATATTGACCTTCATTGAGATCCAATCTATGTCAATGCTAATGTGTTAGTCTCTTAATTTTGTGTTTTATCCGGCTTTCTCCACAAAATTTGTAATCTTTGTAATTATTATTAAAGAAATTAATTAATACCTACGCGAAACAAATTAATATACTTTTGAATTTTTTTTTCAAAGATCATTATGGATTGGTTTATAATGAATTATAATAATAATTATATCTTCTATAAGTATCAACGTAATTAATTGTATTATAATAATACCAGTGAAACATGTGCAAGCCGCACGCTGGAAAATCTGTAATTTTGTCCATGACAGAAATTTTTCGTGGTCCTAGATTTATAAAAGTAACCTAAAAGTATCTGCTCAAGCCGGAACCTGCTTAAAACGGTATAATTTTCTATCCCAAGCGGGTCCGGCTTATACAGGATTCACTCACTATACATACGAATATTATGTTTTAGGCTATTAGGACTAACCACTGCCCCTTCCCTCTCAGGAATCTTGGAATTTTGTATTTATGCAACGATTTTCATCAAAAATAATTTTTTTTATCAATCTTGCATTCATTTTCATAATTTTTTGGACAGTTTATGTCATTTCTATAAATTCATTTTAATATAATCGTAATAATTACCGATATTTCCTAATGTATTTATTGAATAAAATTATTAATTATTCAAGTTTGCGTTTAATGTCTTTTTAATTAGCTTATAAATGCTTTCTTAATTTGTAAATAGCGGAGAAAGTCACGTCAAGACCTTGACGGATTTTTCAATAATTTAAATATTTGCTACGTAAGTAAAATTATTCCAAGGGCGTAAAAATGTAAAAAGTTTAATGAACTTACTTTTGCAAAAAAATAGGTTTGTTTTGGGGAAAAATATCATTATGAAAATGAAAATCATCAAACAAATCTAGTTAAATTGTTTGAGGAGGTTGCAAGATTAATTCAATATGAATCAACTCAAACTAAATGCAATTATTAAAGCCAAATGTATTATAATAAATAGTCAAATGGAAGCAGATTTAACAGTCTTCTTCTTCTTCTTTTCAAGGTATAGGTATATGTTTGCATGTTCCGACTTTACAGATCGCGCCATCGTTTTTTTTTTGGGCGGCCGACATCTCTTTTTCCCCTTCGAGTTATACGAAATTTAACAGTAATAATAATAATCTTTATTTGGTCACAATTAAAATCATAATAATAGAAACTAAAATTACAACAATTTTCAACTAAAAAAGTGGAGAGCATCTCTGGATACCTATGGTACCAATCATGGATAAAGTCCCGAAACGAAAATTTGGGCATAATTCAAAACTACAATATGTTGGTATGATGAGCTAGGTAGGTTTTGGCTCTTGGACTTTGGTGAAGGAAGTCAGTGTGGTCTTTAGATTAAAAAGTTTGGAGCCCCTTGTTATAGAAGGTTTTATGGGATTTGTTGAGGATCCAAGGTGCAACGATCCCTGCCAAGGGAGCAGCCAAGAAGAGAGGACAGAATCAGAAACGATGACATTAGAGAATAACTAAAAATACTTTATAGAATACAATATCAAATTAAGAACAACAATAAAAGATGGAATGATTGCCCGAAGCAAATGACAAAGAAAGCGGTCCAAAGATTTAAACCAACAGGAAGAAGCATAGGCCGACCGTGGAAAATATGGATGCCGGAACAGGCAATCCTTATATTCCATAGGCGTAGGTAGGCACATAGCAACATTTGGTTTGGCGTTAACTTTATTTATTAAAAAGTACACGGTATCTAGATATAAAGAACTCACAATAAGCAAATAAATTAGTAAACTATGTTTACATTTTATGATTAATAACGCTCATCCAAATTTAAAGGTAATGTATCATTTTTTGATGACTACATAGGTTAGATAGTAATATCTTTTTGTCATCAAGGTATGTTTATTTTATGTTGATGATCCAACGCTATTGTTGAGTTGAATGAAATCGGAAGTGTTTTATACTAATAGAATTAAAAATACATAATTCACAATTTACAAAATAAAATTTTTTGTTTATGTTGTACGAGTGGTGTTTCTAAATTATTATGGTTATAAATATTTTGCCTAATTTTTAATATTATTAGGTATAAGTCAACTTTTGAAATGTGTTGTTTAAATATATATATATAGACTTTGGTGGTTGTTGGGTAATGAATTGGATACAAGCTAACTTTTCCAGTTCAAAATTCTGCTAACTGAGATATATTTTCTTGGCCGTGTTTAAGATTTCACGTTAACTTTTTATTTCACATTAATGGAATCTCGTGCCAAGTTTTAGTTTGAATTGATCGAGATTTACTGTGAGAATAAAAGAGATGAAATTACCATAAAATTTTTATAACCACCATAAACCATAAAAGAAAAAATTACAATTTTTATTTTTGTTTACAATATTTTTTGTTAACTGAACGATCCCGCCAAATAACTTTTGGTGTTAATAAACTATAAAGTGTTATCATAATAATAACACTTGTAATAATAATATAATATATTAATAAACGTTACAGATTATTGCAAAAGTTGTGTTTTTGAATTGGAACAAGGACAAACTTAACAATTAGGTACTGATTTTAATTCATGTTCAAGGATAGGGTGTGCAATTGGTTGAAGTTGTGTGATGAATGAGCAAGGCTTAAATAAATACAATGATTGTTTTACCAGTTAGGTACACAAATCGATTTTCTAGTAATTTAAAATCGACAACATTCCAATTATCGATTTCAGTAATGAAAAGAATGAATGTGTTTTTTTCACAAAGATGGTCGAATAAATAAAAATGAGAAAATTTTCTTTTCCAAGGTTTTATTTTGAGATTTTGATACTCTGAAAATGTGCTCTATTTAAAAACTGACGTCTTTACTTGAAAACAAATAACGGTGGACAATTAAATTTGATATAAAATTTTTCAAAAAAACTTTTTATTTCAATTTTAATGAATTCATTCCAAACTTGTTGTAAATTGGTAATGCATTTTTATTTAAATTAACTAATTCTAAAAAACATTGCGTCTGCCTTTTAGGGCATTCGAGTCCTTCACATGGGGTTCTGGTCAGGTTATAACTGCTCGCTGGACGCATAATTACATACTTTTCTCCCTACCACAGAAGGAATCCCCTGAAAGTGCTCTTGCAAATAACAAATTAGGCACTTTCATGAATTTCTATCTGTATGGCACTGATGTAATCTAATAAGATCAAAACATGCACTTATATTATTGTTAGAATTCCTGTATTTCCACGATATTTGTGCTGTATCGATTGATTAATTAAGAAGCACTACATGTACCTATAATATTATTATAATTCTTAATTGCAATAGCACCCTCAGTATTTCTATACAAATAAATTTTAGATTATTAATTATGTAGGTATATAAATACTATTCATTGATTTTATAGATTAGAACGTGTAAACAATTATTTTTAATGTTGCCGGTTTACTTGGTAGAATAACTAAAACGACAGATGATCGATGCCATAACTTTTTTTTATACCTACCGACTGGAACGTCAGCTGACTAATGTAACTTGTTCGCAAAGTATTTTAAAAAAATGTAATGTTCCGTTAATTTAAATTATTTATGTAAATGTAGCAATTTTTCAAGGTAACAATAATCCAGTTCTTGAATAAATAAAATAAGTGTACTCCAGCCCCAACGCCATACTTCTATCTAAAACGTACAACTTGAAGGTTGGTTTGACAGATAATAAAAAAAAAGTAACGTATTCATTGTTGAAAAAATAGTTCAAAACTAATTGAGAATTTATAAAAGTAAAATTCTCAAAAGACGCAACTGTCAAACAAGTTTTTCAATGGTTTAAACATAAAAAATTATAACAATTATGGGAACGTATAATTTTGTGTAATACCTTCAAATGTATTTGCTTATGTATGGTATATGACAATTTTTTTAAATTTAAACGAATTGCATATTACTTCCTATAATAAAATTTTTTTTATTGTTATAAAGTTGTCTATATTTGTTTAGTAGTTGGCATCATAAAATGCGTTCTACTTTTTTATATAGCTGATTATACAGAGTTGGACTAAAATTTACCGGTCAAACCGGAAGTCCCATAAAATATACTCTCATAAGATTTTTATGCAGAACTTGTTCATATTTTATTTTCATGAATATACATTTATGTCAATATTAATATGTAATATAGTAGGTATAATAGTTTAATTAATAGTAGTAATTCCTAATGCTGTTCATTCAAATGCTAAGAAACCAGGTCAAGTAGTAAAAGGTTTGACAAAGGAGTAACAAGCTCATTTTACTTTGAGTTAGTACTACTAACTTTTTTTTATTTGAAACAGGCGCTAAACAAAATTTCTTTACATAAATGCAAAATGTTCGCATCAATTTTATTAAAAAATTACACATTTCTGTATTGACTTTTTAGATAAATTGTTTTTTAAATTTTATTATTATATTTTCGATTTTGAATCGACCTCATAACTTGCTATTTATTTGGCAAGGTTTTCCTTGCTAACAATAAACAACAATAGAATGTTATTTTCGAAAGCTAACGAGTGTTTATTCACAAAGAAAAACTTTCAAGTACACAGACTATTAAATAAGGAGTAGAATATTTATATGTATTCCTATATCGGAGTTTTGTACAATTCCAAGAAGGGTTAGAATTATTAGTACAAATAGTACTACTAATTACTATTGTTACGGTTAATTTACGGTTAGTAAATACTATAATCAGATAATCACACTTTTGAAGTGAAACTCTAAAAGTTGTCTTGGGCAGTTTGATTAATTTGCAAGGCCATAGTTTTTTCTTGTTGGTAGTCAATGTTTTAATCTCTTAAATTTATCATGTGCTGGGACACAGCAGCAAAACTTGGCAAATTAAAATGTTAGAAATAAATGATAAGGTAAAATTTGTAATGCTTGTGTTGATGTAATAAAAAATTGGAAGCTGCAAGTATTTTGGATTAAAGATGTGGAAATAATAAGATGAAAGAAGATATCGTCCCCTTAGTACTATAACTAGGTAACTTGATTTTACTGTTATTGAGAAAATTGAAAAAATTGAAAGGATCTGGGACTTATCTACATTTTGCAAGTTGATAATTTATATTTAAAAACATAATAGAACATATTTATCCACTTGCAAAATGTAGATAAGTCCCAGATCCAATCAATTTTTTCAATTTTCTCAGTAAGAGCAAAACCAAGTTACCTAGTTATAGTACTAAGGGGACGATATTATAGTTAAGAAAACTGTGGAGTTCAACTCTGTATGATCAGCTATATAAATAACAAATTTATAGTTGAGAAAAGGTCTTAAAACTAACACGTTTTAAGAAATTCATTAAAATTTCAAATTTAAATTTTTTATTAAAATATAAATAATTAAAGGCTAATCGAAAAATTACGAGATGTAGAAGATGGCCGAATTTCTCTCCCGCAATAATGTCAAATGAGGGCTTTGAAAATAGAATTTTGTTGATTTTAAATTTTCCAATATAGTATCTAATTTTTCGGAACTTGTAGAGTCCTAACTGTTTTTTTTTTCCAAATTTGCTTTTCTAATTAACGCGGTCTTTTTTTTTTGATAGATTGTGACATAAATAATATGATGAACGTACGTCGCTTTATTGTAGATAAAACACCCTTATAAAAATTGCTCTTTTATAGATTTGAGTTACAAACTATGTACATTGTACATATTTGGTTATATTTTACATATCTACTTTATTCATGGAACAACATTGTTTCATGTATGTAGGTATTGCTTTATTCAATGTAAACATTTTAAATGGGAACGTTAGAAAAGCGATGAAAGTATTATTATTTATGATTGTGACTTACGTTGGACCGTTTTTACTTTAATTAATGAATCTAATGTTGGGTAAATTTTTAAATTGTGTTTATTAATTTTCGAATATACTACTTTATTAAACGTAATCAGAATTTTACTTTTTTAGGTTAGTTTTTGACAATTTTGGCAATTTCGGTAGCCTATTAATATAAGCTTTCCTATGTACCTATGGAAAAATCTAGGGTAGTCTAAATGGTGTTTACTAGTTTAATTGACCACACATTATATCGTAAACTGAAAAATGTTTTGCTTTATCCCGATAGAGATGAAATTAATTCTAAGGTAGGATTATAATTAAAAATTGAATATTTTACGAATGCATATAATGACGTTTTCTTCTTATGAATCGAATTTTTTAGATGTACAGTTTACTGGCCGGTAGTAGTAAATGAGTGACTCACGAGAAAATATGTCTATTGGCTGTCATCCAAATTATTTTTACAATCTACCAAGGTTTGCAATATTGGTCCCGTTATTTCTATTATTAATTTATTTTTCACAGAACATTACTCCTCTGATGTAACTTGTAATTAAATTTTTGCAGTAAGTTGTGGAAATGCAAGTTTATTTTTATTATATTTACCGCACCTATAATACTTTTTATGACTTTGTCTTAGGCATAGTATCTAGGCTGTAACGTATTTCAAATAAAACTTGTGTAGTATTGCTTAGGCGAAAATATGTGTATGACCAACGTAATCTAATTGCCTGTTAATTCGTCCATTCATCGGGTAATTTTTTGAACCTATCGATTTTGGTGTATCATAACATATTGATTATGTAAACTGGTAGGTATAGGTGGTATAGGTAGCGTATGCATAATACATACTTGGCATTGGACTTGACCTTACTCAAACTAGGAAATACAAATGCGAGTTTAAACTTTTAATATGCAATATGCAAATTAAATAATTAGGATCAGATTTTTTTTGAAGAAAATGGAAAATTTACAAAGTACTTCATAAACTTGTTTCTCTCTATTTATAAACGTAAAGAACTTTTAGTTTTTTTTTGGCCAAAATTGAAGGAGCAGTGCAAATTTGAAGATTATGTAATTACCGAATTGCTACGCATGTAACAGAAAAACTAAAATTTTATAAATGAAAACTATTGGAACCGACTGTCGAGTTTTACATCCTTTCAACTAAAATCATTATTTGCTAATCGCATTTAATCTATTGTATAATTTTTATTATTAGCTGAATTTACTGTTCATTCAGTACCAACATTAAAAGAGCATCTAAATGGTTTCTTTTTAACCAAAGGAAATTAAGTAGCACATCTAATTAAGTGCCAAATTTATTAAAAAAATTTAAAATTACATAATGGTTTTGTTTATTAATAATAATAATTCACGTATAGTACAATAAAAATAAATTAAAACCGTTAAGGTCTGTTGCCTACCAACTGCTGTGTGTAATGTATGGTAAATGTTACACAAAATTGTTGTATTTACCCATCTAAATTTATTTGTTGGAAAGTTGAAGTAGTTACATATGTACATCTTTTCATACAACTGCTAGATGCATCGATTGTTGTATTGTTTTTGCTATCTGATAGATATTGTATTATCTTCTAATAGCTGTTACAAATTTAGTAACCTACATTTTAAACTGGTACTCGGCTCCACTGGCATAAATTTAATTTTGTCATTCTATTATTAATTTTCCTTTTTTGCTTAGCTGCTTAATTTATCGGAAAGAAAATGTTGAAGATTACGAAACCGCGTAGGTACTAAATGGCACAGCCAGCTGTTGGTTTTTTTTAAACACTTGACATTGTACGAAAATTTCACCCATTATTGCCATGTTGTTTGTTGCGGTCTCGCTCATCACTGATTCTTAAAAGTAGATACTTTTTTAATAACGTATTTTTAAGAGTTTTATGTTATTATTACTTGTTTATTGTGGTACCAAGCCAAGAGTCAATAATTATTAGCCAAGATCGAGGCCGAGTCCACTGTTGATAATTTACCGAGCACCCTGTATGTGTGAAATGTCGAAGTTACAAAAATGATTAAATTAATAGCCACAGAAGCAAACTGTTGAAATTTTATTGTTTCAAGTTGGGGTCATTGTAGTTGCGAACTAACCGTTTGAACTGTATGGAAGTTGACTAGTTAAAAACGAATTAAATGTGATATAATTGATCGAGGGTTTAGATTTATTGAACTATAAGGACAAGAAAAAATTATATGGTTATATTGTAGATCTTATTAATTTATTACCATGATTACAATTATTACTACCGCTAATTTTAATAACTCAATCCGTGTTAGGTTAATATTATTAATTAGTATTACAACAATAAACAACGTTTTTATGTTTCTGAATTATAGTAATTACTTAATTTTACCATAATAATAAATTTATGTTACTGCCAAGATCCAGAAGCATCAATTACCGAATTTCCTATCAAAGTTATTAAATGACTTGAAATTAATTTAACAATTTTTGTTAAATATTACTAAATAATAATCTAATAATAATATATCAAAAAAATATTTGAATTTTAACTATAGGTCACGGATACATTTATTCAAAAAACATTTTTGTAAGACTATAGAAATATTTTTGAAAAAGATAATGAAAAATATGCGACATCTGTATTTTTTAATAATAATATTATCTTTCTTACTTATATTGGTTTAAAATTATTATATCACAATTTTTTACTATGCTATACTATGTAAAGTGAATAAAATTATACAAGTACCTATAATTTACATTGTGTCAGCTTTTAATATTTTTAGTTCCAAAAGTGTCGATACATTTTTGGCTTGTCTAAAAAATTGTGATATGTTTATCAAGTTGCACTACTTAGACCACACAGTTATAAATTATTGGTTTAAAATTAAAAATTTCGAATTTTTGTTGAAATTTTTGCAATGTATAAATAAGTCTTTAAAATCTTTGAAATTCTTTTATAAGTTAATTTCTATATCTAGTAGTAATAATCTAATAATAATAATAATAATAAATCGATGTGATACTATTAAAATCAAGACTCATATCTCAAGTGGAATCGAACTACTGTTTTAAAGACAAGTTGATTTTGTTAAAATTTTCGAATTTATATAGTTAATTTTCTTTTTTAAAAGGTCTTAAGTTTTTTAAACAAAAAGTATTTCTAATTGCACTCTTGTAAAATGTTTAAATTTAAGCAAATGGACTGTGCAATGGATGCACTTTTCCGATCAGGTCGTAAGAATAGTTGATGATTGAACCTATGTGTTCGTTAAGAATTTTTCGAGATTTTCGTTTAGGTGGCACTAATTAAGATTTAATCAGATCGAAATCTATCTACCGTTATTGGAATCTCTGTTAATAATAACTGATTTACAATTGAATTTATTATTGTAAGATATCTTTAATTTGGATAGGTTATTTAAAATTTTCCATTTTCTTGAGTACCTATTGTATTCATTCTAACAGTTGAAGTGGTTTACGTTGTTGAGCTTGCATACACACTTACTGTTATTTGCTACGATATTATGTAAGGGGAAAATAACGATTTTTTGTGTTTTTCAACAAAAAATGGACAATAATAATTCAAATTTTCCAAATTCTTCAAGTTTGAACAATATATCCCAGACTATTGTATTGCTTTTTTTTTTTCAGACATTTACTGCATGGTGTAACAGCCACTTACGTAAAGCTGGCACAGCAATTGACAACATAGAAGAAGATTTTCGAAATGGCCTCAAACTTATGCTTTTGTTGGAGGTTATTTCTGGAGAAACTTTACCAAAGCCCGATCGTGGCAAGATGCGGTTTCATAAAATTGCAAACGTCAATAAAGCGTTGGATTTTATTGCAAGCAAAGGTGTCAAGCTTGTATCAATTGGTGCAGAAGGTGAGTGCTAATCTTTTTAACTTCTATAAGCCTTCTTTTTGTGTTAACTTTTAATATTAACAGAAATTGTGGACGGTAACTTGAAAATGACATTGGGTATGATTTGGACGATTATTCTACGTTTCGCCATTCAAGACATCTCGGTAGAAGAAATGACCGCGAAGGAAGGTTTATTATTATGGTGTCAACGTAAGACGGCCCCATACAAGAACGTAAACGTCCAGAACTTCCATCTTTCGTTCAAGGATGGTTTGGCCTTCTGTGCTCTCATCCATCGTCATCGCCCAGATCTCATCGATTACAACAAATTATCCAAAGATAATCCTTTGGAAAATCTAAACACTGCCTTTGACGTTGCCGAGAAGTACCTCGACATTCCTAGGATGTTAGATCCTGACGGTACGTTCAGTTTACTACTTGACTCCGGTTCATTCACAAAAGAAATCTGAAAATGGATTGAGTATTCGTAAAATATGAACGTGGGTCACTATTTGCAGATTTAATCAACACTCCTAAGCCTGACGAACGTGCCATAATGACTTACGTGTCATGTTATTATCATGCTTTCCAAGGGGCACAACAGGTATCCCATTACACGCAATATTGCGCCTTTTTAACACCAATAATTGTGGATTTTAATTTTTGTGCAATGTTTTTTTTTTAACACATGGGTGCATTTATTGCATTTCAATAAGAAACTTAAAAGAATTAAAATTTCAAGTAAAAAAAAAATGAGAAAACAGAAATTTTCATGATTTATTATAACATTTTTTTGATGTGTTGTTTTTTAATACCAAAAGTTTTTCGATAACATCAGGTTTTTGCTATTTTTGAAATTGTTTTATTTTTATTGTTGTTTAACTGTGTTGTTTGCATGCAGACTTACAGAATACCGCCATGCCAGACGAAAGAGCGGTTATGACGTATGTCTCTTCCTACTACCATTGCTTCTCAGGCGCTCAAAAGGTGATATTTTTATTAAAAATAACATAATTAATGCAGCTTTTGCTAAATGATTGTTAAATTTTTTTTTATTTACTTTGTTTTTTGTAAGAATTAGTCTATTACGCATTACAGGCCGAAACTGCTGCTAATAGGATCTGTAAAGTTTTGAAAGTTAATCAAGAAAATGAAAGACTTATGGAGGAATATGAACGTTTAGCGAGTGATGTAAGTATCTTTGTCACCTTCTTTAAGTTATAATTTTTATTGCATATAATAATTCAATTTTTATTTCTTATTATTTTAAAATAAAATATTCAAAATTAATTTATTTTGGTTAGTATATATATACAATATTTCTTTTTAATTTGTATTCAGGGTAGCCCATTGATAAGTTAGTACTGATACTTTCATGGTGTCTTTAATTGAGTCATTTGAGAAAATTTTGAAAAATTTGAGAAAATTGAAAAATAATTAGTTTTTATTGAAATTCAAACAAACTTAAATGCCATAAATATATTCAATTAGTTTTCAGTGAGTTGTTGAAAGTTTTACAAAATAGTAATTCAATGAAATTATGGAAATTCGAAAGTCGATAATTTTTATCTTGTTAATTTATTACAAATTAGATTACAATGGCGGATCCAGGGGAGGGGGGCGATGGGGGCTAAAGCTCTCTATGTTGGCATTAAAAATGATCTCTCAAGTTTTTGACATCGGAGATAGATACAAAAGTCCCCCAGTCTATGTTCAAAATATGTATTCAATAGTATACCTATTTAGAAAATTTCAGAATTATTAAATAAAATTTATTTTTATTTCTTTTAAAAAATACTCCTTAGTTGAAATCCAGTCATACATTACAGCAGTAATTTTATCGTAAATTCACAATTTATAATAAATTGTTTTTAAAATGTAATATTATTAAGTCGTTGATATTAAATACTCTATAAAACTTGAAGTAATACGAGTTACTAAAAAATTGATTAAAAATCAAATTATTTATAATATTTATTAATTATTATATTATATATAAAAAAATTATATATAATATATAAGTCGGTTTTAAACGTCTTGCGTCGTTGTCCGATACCAAACTATCAACCTTGTGAGTTGGCGTTTGGTTTGTTAGCATTTTACATTTTTTACCTACGACGAGGAGCCAGCCTGTCGTAGACCCCCAGCCTGGAGGACCATATAAAAAAATTATTTTTATATATTTTTTTAAAATTTTATGCCATCAAAGAATTTGCAGTAAGTGCGCTACCCTGCGTAATTTTTATAGTACCTACTTAATTTCAAATATTGAAATATATTGGCATAAATTTTTTTTATGCTTGGTATTTCTAGAAAATAAAGATTTTCTATTACGTATTCAAATAACGCGATTTTGTTTAATTTTAATATGGAGTAACTAAAATGAAACCATTGCTGACTATGGGTTGCTCCTATTTTTTATTTTGAGAAATTTATGGTTTCAATGATTTTTTCTTAATTGAAATTTGTACCAATTTTATTTAATATCAAAAAATAGTTACTAGAATGGATTCGTCGTACAATGCCGTGGCTGAATTCACGCCAAACCGATAATTCTCTAGCAGGCTGCCAAAGAAAATTGGAGGAGTATCGAACGTATCGTCGCAAGCATAAGCCACCACGTGTGGAACAAAAAGCGAAATTGGAAACCAATTTCAATACCTTGCAAACTAAGCTTAGGTTGTCTAATAGACCGGCGTATATGCCAACAGAAGGAAAGATGGTATCTGTATGTTGCGTAAAATGTTGTAGTTTTTCGTGTTGAAATGTATTTTTAAGGATATTGCAAATGCGTGGAAAGGACTTGAAAGTGCCGAGAAGGCGTTCGAAGATTGGTTGCTGTCAGAAATGATGCGCCTTGAGCGCCTCGAACATCTTGCCGAGAAGTTTAGACGTAAGGCCGACGCGCATGAAGAATGGACACGCGGTAAAGAAGAAATGCTTCAAAGTCAAGATTTTAGACAGTGCCGCCTTAATGAATTAAAAGCTCTTAAAAAGAAACACGAAGCTTTTGAATCTGATTTGGCTGCTCACCAAGATCGCGTTGAACAAATTGCTGCTATTGCACAAGAGCTTAAGTAAGATTTGATTTAATTTTTTAATACTTAAAGTCTAAGCTTTAAAATTTTTCTTTCAGCACTTTGGATTATCACGATAGCGTAAGCGTTAATGCTCGTTGTCAACGTATTTGTGATCAATGGGATCGCCTTGGAGCTTTGACTCAACGTCGTCGTCAAGCGTTAGATGATGCAGAAAGGATACTCGAAAAGATCGATATTTTGCATCTCGAGTTCGCCAAACGTGCCGCACCATTTAATAATTGGCTTGATGGCACCCGGGAAGATTTGGTCGATATTTTCATTGTACATACAGTCGAGGAAATCCAAGGTCTAATCGACGCTCATGCTCATTTTAAGGTGTGCAATTTATTGTATTTTTAGAATTACTTATTGAACTAACGTCTTTTGTTTTGTAGGCTACTTTAGGAGAGGCGGATAAGGAATATCAAACAATTGTGGGTTTGGTAAGGGAAGTGGAAGCGATCGTCAAGCAACATCAAATTCCGGGAGGATTAGAAAATCCATACACCACTCTTACAGCGCACGTAAGATTTATTTATATTATTTTTACATGTTGATATATTATACAAAAATGTGGACGAATTTTTTCGTTTTGTTTGCCTTGTTTGTGGCTGTCAAGGAAGGAAGTTCCTGTGGGCTTAAGGTAAAATTGCAATAGATGGCGTAAATTATAATTAAATTCACAGTTTTTTGGCATTACATTATGTATTTCCTTTAAGGATTTGACCAGAAAATGGTCTGATGTTAGACAATTGGTGCCACAGAGAGATGCTACCTTACAAGACGAATTACGAAAACAACAGAGTATCCTTTTACAAATTAATCTACAAAAATTACTCAAATTTATTTTGTATGTTTCCTTAATCTTTTCTCAGATAACGAAATGTTGCGTCGTCAATTTGCCGAAAAGGCCAACACAGTTGGTCCTTGGATCGAGAGACAAATGGATGCTGTAACTGCAATTGGAATGGGCTTACATGGAACTTTGGAAGATCAATTACATCGCTTGAAAGAATATGAACAAGGAGTTTATGCTTTTAAACCTAATATCGAAGAATTGGAGAAGATTCATCAAGCTGTTCAAGAGAGCATGATCTTTGAAAACAGGTAAATAAGTTATTATCATAGAAAGTTGAGCTTAAGACTGTTCAGTAGGGATTAAAAAATTAGTAATTTTTGATGAAAAAGCTGATTTTCTAGTAATATCCTTATATAATAACGTATTTGAAGTGACTTTTACTAAAAAAAAAGAAGCTGTAAAAAAATTAGTTTAGCCACAATTTCCAATTAAAGTATGAATTTAATTTGTAAGCTCATGCATAATCTAGAAAAGATACAAAAATGTGCCTTTCACTAAGCTCAAGAATTTTTATTTTACTTTGTCACTATATAATTTTTATTTTGATGAAGATCATCATATTCTTGTAAAAAAATATTTCATTTGAATAAAAACGTGCTATTTTGAGCACGTATTTTGATTATTCTAAAAATATTTTTTTACAAGAATATGATGATATTCATTCATGCAAAAGTCACTTCAAATACGTTATTATATACCTAAGGATATTACTAGAAAATCAGCTTTTTCATCAAAAATTACTAATTTTTTAATCCCTACTGAACAGCCTTAATGTAGTTTTTTTATGCTATATATTTGATATTTAAAATATATTTGGGAAGCATGATTTGGTTAATAATTAAGGTTTGTAAAGGTTTTTGTAAATATTAAGTAAGTGGTATAATTATTATAAGAGAGAAAATTAATGGTAAAGTTCTACGAAATGTTAAAATATTATATTGATACTGTCATTTGTATACTGAATTTTTGAGGCAATTAACCTGATATATTATCTTATGAGGCTTATTGTAAGGGGTAATTTCTTTATTTGCTGTTCTATGTTTTTGATTGTATGCTCTGTCAAGTGTTTTCAAAATATTTTTATTCCATCTATCATAATTTTTTGTTCACGAGCAAGGGAGTATAAGTCAAAAATTTTAATTTTAAGAAGAGCATTTTGAAAGCTGTAAAACTCGGCAGTAAAAAAGGTTGTAAATCTAGTTATACACTTTCATTTATTTGTAATCATAGAGGGTGAAATTTGAGCTTTAATTTTTATTTTAACACATGGTACATAAATAATTGAGGGATATTTTCATTTAAAATAAAAGATATGCATTTCATAACACCCAGTATATTTTATCTAATATTTATAAGCTTAACCTAAAGGGTTATCGTAATTTCGTAAATATCGTAATGCCCTTTTTTCACTCTGGTGGAGAAATGTGGGGTTGATTAGAATACATCAAAATACTTATTAAAACATAATAATAAAAATACTTAATCGACAATCATGAATAGTTTTTTTCTACTACTATTTTACGAACAAACTATTTTACCTGGTAGTGTTTTCAAAAAATGATTTCTTTTTTGCTGTACCTAATTGCAATCATTAATTAACTTTTTTGTGTTTCAATTTTAACCACCATCATAAAGGTTATAAAAATATAGAAAAATTTGTTAAATTTACTTGACTCTAAAGGTTCCTTAGCACACTACTCGTTATGATAATATGAGCATTAAAATCTGCAATTAGAATGAAAGTTGCAGGTACCTTATTGGAGCATGTGTGTTAAAATTATTGAAAAATGTAGATTTTGTGCATTAATTTCTTATGAAAACATCAATCGATTTTAAGCGAAAATAAATAAAATTTGAATTTTGTTTATCTTACAGGTACACCCAATATACAATGGATACGTTAAGAGTGGGTTGGGAACAATTGCTAACTTCTATTAATCGCAACATAAACGAAGTAGAAAATCAAATTTTGACACGCGACTCAAAGGGAATTACTCAGCAACAACTCAACGAATTTAGATCTTCCTTTAATCATTTCGACAAAAATAGAACTGGTCGTTTGACGCCTGAAGAATTTAAATCATGTTTAGTATCTTTGGGTTACTCTATTGGTAAAGACAGACAAGGGGATATTGATTTCCAAAGAATTTTGGCCGTGGTCGATCCTAACAGTACGGGCTATGTTCATTTTGATGCATTCTTGGACTTCATGACCAGGGAAAGCACCGATACGGACACTGCAGAACAAGTAATCGACAGTTTTCGTATTTTGGCGGCCGACAAGGTTTGTCTCGTAGATGTTTGATTAAATTTGATTTATTGTACTTTTGATTTTTTTAGCCTTACATCTTGCCCGATGAGTTGCGAAGAGAATTACCTCCCGATCAAGCAGAATATTGTATTCAACGTATGCCACCATTTAAAGGAGCAGGTGGCGTGCCAGGAGCACTCGACTACATGTCATTTTCCACGGCTTTGTATGGACAATCGGATCTGTAAGCCATACGATTTATAAGGAGAACGAAGAGAGGCAGTGGAAATATCATCAAAATGTCATCCATATCGCATTGCCTTACCCCACCGTTATTCAAAATTTTGTTTTAAAAATATTTTTCTTTTGTGTTTAATTAATAGCCAGTTAAGTCTAAAATTATAATTTGTAAAGTTGCGTTACTTTTTGGGTTTTCTGGTCTATTTTTGCGACAATGAAAACGACAACTTCAATAATAATTATTGGGGTTGAAATTTTATTTAAAAACCATTTAAGTAATTGTTTTTAAGTATTTATTCGTAAGGGAAATATTTGTTCAATCTTGAAATTTAAATTTTACTTTCTCTCTTATATGTATGTACATAGGTAAATGAAAGTGAAGAAGTAAATTATTCTTTTGGCCATATCAAACAAATATATTTTGAATGTGAAAGTTAAGTTTGCAAGAATTGAATTTATTATTTGTGGAAACGGATATACTTAGTACTTGCTTATTGAAAATATACTAATATATCGTATACAAGTAAACAGTGAGTATTTTAAATTATTTTGTTTTTCAAATAGAGTTTTCTTCTACTTAGTCTTGACGGCTCTCTTACCGTATTTAGATTTCTAGAAATTACTCTATTATAATCAGAACTTTATATTTCTTAAATTATATTGCTATGTGAATATATTTAATTTAAAACATTTGTTTTTTATTTTATGTCTATTCAAATCATACTCTTTCTCTAACTTTCTCTACCTCTTTTTTATTCTCATAATTTTCATTTGAACTATTATTTTCAAGAATAAGATAACTACTTATTTTTCTCTTCATAAATGATTTGTAACTGGCATACTTATTAGTTATTATCATCAACTACATGTTTGAGAGCAACGGTTTGTTACGTCACTCAAAACTGATCTCGCCACTTCCTCCTGGGGCGGCCTACGGATCTTAACTTAATAATCTAAAAAATATTTCTTTTTCTTTATCAGCTGTTAACCGTCCACTCCTCAACGTTTGGCTTCTCTTTTTAGACTCCCCCCAAGTGGGGGGAGGGGGGTTTTGTCTATAATTCACTACGCTGGGCAGACGGGTTTGCGAGTAGTCCGTAGATCAATTTTGGACTTTTTAGATTGCAGTACATATCTGACGCAACCAGGATTAGAACTGCGGTTTTCCGCTTCCTAGTCTATCTGTGTTTGATTTACGCCAAGACTGCTGGTTCTTTATAAATATTTAAAATGTATCATTATAAAAATTTTGAAACAGAAAAAAGAGATGTAGGTATCTACAGTTCAAATTTCGTTAAATTTGAGAAAATACTTTACAAGAAAAGAAATTGTGACAAACAAATTGTTGTTATGCTAAATTTTACTTAAATTGTGCCTCATTTGTTAGACATCTGCATAACAAAAACACACTATAAAGTCTATAACTTTTAATGTCGTACAAAATTAAATTCTTAATCTGTATCTTCTTAGTTGATAAAATTCCATCAATTACTTTTTGAAATATAAGACTTCAAACTCAGGGGGCCAGAACTTTTTATTTCGATACCACTGTTCATCATTAGGGGTGGAATTTTTTTTGAAATTTAAATGGCACCAACTTGGAGGTATACGTATACCCCTATCTAGTTAAAAAAAGAATTATCAAAATTGGACCACTCTGTAAAAAGTTATGCCTGAACAAACATAAAAAGAATATATAGGGTGTTTTAAAACTCAACATTATCCCTTGAAGGGTTGATAGGCGAGCTCATGACTGATCAGAATTTAAAGTGTGATCTTGGTAAAAAATCGTAAGTTTTTGAGATATTGGTACTTGAAATAAATTTTGTGAAAATCGACACATTAAATCAGTTATTGTGTGCCACAAGTAGTACGAAATTTTATTTTATAAGATTTTAATTTTGGTTACGTAACTTTGAATAGCTATTGATTTTTTTAGTTGCTAACTTCGACTCTTCATACTGTAAAAAAATTTACCACACTAACCTGAGAAGTTATTTTAAAAAATTGCTCATTAATGTAGTGACAAAAGGAGATCGTGGGATATCGGAACGCTCATTAAAACAAATTGATTGTCGACTTTTTTTACTAAATGCCATCCTCAGAACCAACAATCAATAATAAAAGGTAGGAAAAATACATTGGCAAAGTCGAGCATCACCTTCAACCACGTCATACAACAAATTGTGAAAATATTATAAAACATGTTGATTAAAATAGTAAATGAACGTTGGAGTGCAATCAGAAAGTCAATGATACAAATGTCAAAAATCTAGCTGATTTGTTGGTCCTGAGTAAATGTTTAGTAAAACATTTAGTAAATAAAGCCAAAACGTCGACCGACAATTAATTTGTTTTAACAAGCGTTCCGATATTCCACGATTTCCTTTATCAATATAATTGCTGTGGATGAGATTTTGCTTCCAATTTATTGTAGTTTTCAAACATTTGCTATGTTTAAAAAAAATAAGTAGGGGAATGACGGGCAAAATGGGGTACCTAAGGCTTAAAATGGCTACAAATAAAAACCTGATGACTTATAATGTTGAACATGAAAACTCAGACTTATTGTAGTATTAACTCTTTATTTATGCGATTTTGATTAATAAAAAAACACACATGGCTTACGAAACAACCTATATCTGCAAATATGCACTCTACCCCGTTTTGCCCGCCGAGGAGGGCAAAATGGAGTACAGTCGAGTTTAGGCCTTAGAATTATTCTATCACTGCTTACAAAAAAAATTGCTTCATCGTAGTCATCTACACTCGAATTGTGTGCTCATTTTCGACTATTTGAACAAGAGATTCTACAATATAAACAATCAGTCCCGCTCACACCACTGTCTGTTTCAGATTTTACTTTTTTATTCTTGCATTTGATTTTTTTGTTTTGGATTTACTATGTATTGCCTAGTGATTTGGACTTATTGTATTGGAGATATTAACCAACTGATCTGGTCTTCTTATAGACTCAAGATTTGAATTAGGCGTTTGAGATTTAAATCAATACTACTCATTTTGCCGTATCAGTATAATGCCCAGGCAAGAGCGTGCTCATGGGGGGAGCTTCTTACCCCAATATTTTAGAAAGGCAAAAACACTAAAAAGTTAGTCAATTTGGCATTTTTCTGTCTAAATTTACAAAAAGTTGGAAAATTTGAATTTTATTTAATTCAGCTGACAAATTTAAGATTGCTTCCTCCTGAAAAAAATTGGTTGGGCACGTCCATGTGCCCAGGAATACGCTAACATGCATTACATCTATGGGGAATAAAAACCAACACATGAACTCTACCCAAATGCACCTTAATAAAATAAAATCAACTCATAAAATACTTTAAAATTATTTATTTACAAATAAACTTTAATTATACTACATGCATCCATTTCTATTAACTTTTTATATAAATATTTACAAAAGAGAACTAAATAATTATCTTTGAGCAACAATTTTCTTCTAAATCTTGTTAGCAATGTAAAAAAAATTAAAATTACCATCCAACGTGTGCTACATTGACATACATAACTCAACAATAGTTTAAGTAATTAAACTATAATAATAATTAAATAAAATCAACAAACCTAATTTATACGGTAACTTTGCAACCGTCAATTGAAAGTTTCGATTTTTAATATCATTTTTAATAAACGAAACGAACAAAACAAAGTAATGGAAATTAAAAAGAGGCAAGACATATGCTTTTAAATTTAGTAATTAGGCGTACAAAAACATAATAGAAAAAGTATATGATTTGATGATAAAAAAAAAAGAAAAAGCAATAACAGAAAACGATGTTAACGATGAATTAATTTTATTTTTAAATCAATGCTGTTACGAGACGAGCTTTGAAATTGACTATTCTTTCACTAGTTTGAGCCAAACGCTGAAAAATAAAAAATATATTAAAAAAGTGACGAAATTTGCTATTATCGCAACCGTTACCTTTATGCACGTTAGCTACCACAAGCTCTTATTTTTTGATAACAATAATGTGCTATTAAAACTTTGTGAAAAGCAAAGCAAACACCTAAGCACGAGCCAATTATTTAAATCTTCTGAATTTCATCTAAAAAATTTGAACCAATGCTAACTGATGATTTGATTGTGCTTGACAAAAACTATTTTCGCGACAGAAGCAGTAAAAAGTGCAATAAAACAAAATCGTACTAACCAGTATTAAGTCTTGTATGAGATTGGCAATTCCACGATTAGCAACGACAAGTAATCTGGTGATGGGTCCGGGAATACCTTCTGCAGATTTTCCTGTAACATCTACTTCAGCTACACCGCCTTCTTTCTCGTCTGTCTCTTCGGTTCCTCCTGAACCTGCCACTAACTGTGAGAAAATAATAAATCTATTAAAAACTATTTGGTGATTAAAATATCTACTTTTAAATTACTCCGTTATTAACCCAATTTGTGATTTGATTACGTACAGACTATGTATACAAAAACGCTACTAACTCAAATATTAATAATACCTACTACATAATATTATGTACCTACTACTACATACATGTCTAAAGTGCAATTTTATCATTCGATTCTACATTATAAATAATTACTCTACAATCTATCTACGTGATGTGCTCATGTTTTTATATAAAATTGCTTTCGAAATAATTGTAGTACTAACCTTGCAGCAACGAAACTTTTACTTTGTAAATAAAATTGCCTATTTTAGGTACCTACTCATTGATAGATTAAGGTGTGCTACAATCAATTTTTAATAAATCGAAGCCCATAGGCGAATAAGCTTCAATTTGTTAAAAATTTGTCTTATTTTTAGCGTTTTTTTTATCTGCGTATAGGCAACCAAAAGTACATGTAACGCTGGTTAAATTACAAGAAAAAAACGCTAGCAAATAGGTAGTACTTATAAGGATACTTTTTTGCTTTTCATTCGTAACTATCGTATGTTACTATTATGTTTGTTTGTGAAAAAAAATTTTTTAAAAATCGAAAATTTCAAAAATATTAAGTTTTAATATTCGTTCGCCTACATAATACAACCTTTTGATTTCAGTAGATAATAATATACCTACATTATTATTTTTACTATCATTTCCACTTGGTTTAATTTCCATTTATGAATTCAAAAATATTTGTTTTCGTATATTGCGAAATTTTTTTTTTGAAAATTTATTACGTTCGGTTAATTCGTTTTTAAGATAAAAAAAATCCTCTATTTAAGTGTTGCTTAACCAAATCATCAACGTGTTTAATTTTTTGAATAAAACACACGAAAAGAAAACAACCTTTCACTTGTTAATTTTTTTAATGAGGAACTCGACTCTTTCTTTTTTCACACATGATGACACACCAAAAACTTTCCGCTACTTATTAAAAATTATAATTTCTGTTTATTTCCAATTAGTCGGTCAATTCGTCTGTCATGTCTGAGGGTAGGAAGTTATAGGATGGAGTACTATTAAGGAAAGCTTGTTAGGAAGAGAATAGAACTGAAAAGAAAAGAAAAAGTTATGTATTTGTTAACATTAAATCGGAAAAGTGAAATAAATCAATTGCGTTCGCAAAAGTACCATTAAAATAAATTAAATAGTGCTTGATCCACAGACATGACATTTTAACCGAGCTCTAATTTATTATTTATTTATTAATTAACTAACGTAACCAGGTTAACCTTATTAAACAAATTTTTAAAGTAATTCAAGCACTATTTGTATTTACACCAAATTATTTTAGCTACTATTAATATGCGTTAGACTACATACATAATAAGATGTCCAATTATTGTGCTTTTGAGATATAAGTGTAAAAGCGTATAAGCAGGCAATAGACCATTATCGATTATGGTACTGGCATAAATTTATAAACAGAGGCGGACTAAGATTAAATTAAAAAGCTAATTGCGTAAACAACTCTTTTGAGCCTTGGTCCACCTTTGTTGTTAGAGTTTAATTTAATGCTAATACCAGAAAGTAAATCTCCAATTAATTTCACAAATCACCAAAAAATTTAAGTAATAGAGAAAATAGTACAAAGGAAATTAGGGGTTTCTGGATACCTGGGAAGCTGGAGCAGTAGCCAAAGTCTTGGATGAAGTAGCAGTGGCACTTATGCCGAATCCTAGATTTTCAGTACCAGCAACCATCCTGTAGACCGTACCCACAGTTCGTGCCGCTCGATCTGCTGTATTCTAAACACTTGCATTATAACCAATGTGAATTTTTTTTAAATTAATAAGAAGGTAAGTATTTTAATGTAAGATACAAGAGTGGGTACCTAGGGTCGGTTTCTTCTGTGTGAAATTCTAAATACAAAAGTAAGTCAAAATCTCCTTAAAATATTCGTCACCGATGAGTTAACTCAATAAAAACCATCCAAAAGGACGCCGCTACAATGAAGCATAATTATTGCGTTTGAAGAACAACTTTATTGCAACTTTTTGACTTATTTTCATTCTTATAGAAAATCTTACCCAAGAGTTTGTATAGACAATTTATTTTTATTATCCTTTGTAAGGTTGAAGGAAGTTGAAAGATTTTATGTACTTTTTATCCACCGATAAAACTATCCGAGGTTAATAAAATTTATACTGACTTGATCCATGTAAATATTTACACCTACGTCTATGTATTTTGAATTAAATACTTTTCTATTTTAAAATTTTTCTTAGAATGCAAATCATAAAAACCACAACTTTAAATGTATTAAATAGAAATAGATTTTACCACAATTTTATTTTCAGCTTATAACAAGCGGTATGATCATCGTCGATGATAATCTGCAGATTCAACTAGTCCATTGGAGATTATTATTAATTATAACATAATAATATAATATTTTACGAAAGAATATAATAAATATTTTAATAATGGGGGGATTGATTTTTAATTAGTTTGTTTCTCGGAATCGATATAGTAATTTAATGGTATAACATTTTATTTCTGCTAATTTCTTAGTATTCATTTTATTAGTTGTCCTAGGGCAAAACTTATGAAACCGATTGTAAATAAATTTTTACAAACAAGTTAAGTGAAAGTTTACAAAACAGGTTACTTTAGTGCCGATAAAGACTGAAATCTTGCATTCAATTAGAACTAGATAATTAGTGTGGGTCATTTCGTAATTCTATTTGCGTTTGCAAAATTATCTGTCGAAAAAATACAATTTTAATAATTGTATTAACCTTCACATAAATATTTATTGAATTTTTTTAGCAGATATCTTGCGCCTGGTGCTGCAATTAATATTGTTCGGGTTGAACTTACAATTTAAGTATACTTAGTATTTATTTATTAATTACACATATTATAGATACATCCAAATTTAATTAATTAGAATTAATTAAAAATTTCTGTAATGATATAATTTTTATATTGACAAAAATGCGATTTTCTAAACTGACATCTACAACTAAAAATATTATAGTTTATATTATGTATAATGCATTAGGTACTACTACGAATTCTGTTCATTATAATTTATATGTAGTTATGATGATGCAAACTAAATTTCTAAATTGTAACATTATTATATGCTATAATACATTAACTCTTATGATTTATAATGATGCGACAAGAAGAAATATATAAATTTATGAGATGATTTTAAAAGTAAGTAGTTGCTTACATTTAAGCATTATTATTGCCTAAAATAAATTAATTTATCACGGAATAATAAAGTAATAACAATTATTTATACTGAAAAGTAAAATTTACTTGATAATGTAAATTTTACCACCAAGTCTGAGAATCATAACATCGCCGTAAATTATTAATTTCACAGGGATTCCTAAATATTGCTTTCCAAGGAAATTATTCAAATACCTAATATCTATTAAAAGACGATAATTGTCATTATTTTAATTTAAAATGTAATTAATGTAAATTTTTGTTAAATTATTAATGCATTTTTCTCGGGTAAATAGGAATCTCTAATTACTCATGTATACCATAGATATTTTACATGTGTTAAGACATTATTTAGCAAAATGTATCATTTTAAACGAAATCTAATGGGGTTGTGAAGAATAATGTAAAAAAGAAAAGCATATTTATCGGTACTACAGATGATATTATGTTTTTAATATTTTCGAAGAAATAAATGAACTTAAGTAGATCAATGTCTTTCAATCAAACTGCAAGACTAGAATTCTCCGAGGATTAAAGCTATTAGTAAGCTTATTGGAATACACATACATACATACATAGTTTTGTAAATATATAACTTGAATAAAATATTTCAAAACTACTATTGCCTTACCATTAACAATGCATTACATACATAATTATAGAATTAATTTTATATGTATTATCCGCTATTCCTTCATTAAAATAAAATAAAATTTTATTATTTTCTTCACAATCCTATTAGCAAATGATGACGAACGGGTAGCACCTTCTCCACGTTTTAATTTTACTTAAAAATCAATTTTATATTATAGGTAGGTACTAAATTATAATTAAACAAAATATAATGAAACTTTCAAAGCCCAAATATTTTGAAATGTAGCGTGATATAGATATTATAAACTCTAGAAAACAGTGTCGTATGATTTCTTAATAATAAAATAAATAAAAGTACAATTAGGTTCATTTTTGGAATAAGGAATATTAATAAATTGAGCGACATCTTGGCACAATTTAAAAAGAATTATAGTCCATCGTTAATATCTTACCCTAATGAGATCAAACAAAAAATTTCCGGAGCCTCCGGAACCACCTTCACCTCCAAAAGGCAAGAATCTCTTATTTCTATCTGCATCGTCAGATTCAATATTGGAAATATCTTCTGCTGGATCCGGTGCGGTACCTACAGAAGCTGCTGCTGCTGGCTTTTCTTCATCTGTGGCTCTTGTTACTCGTATATGTCTTTTCTTTATACTTCCAATTTTAAATAGCGAAGGAGACTGTAACAAATTTTAAAAAATTTTAAAATTGATATTTGTAATAACATTTTGTAATGTTATTATTACATCAACCATGTACAATGATAACTTGATGCTTCAATTGTTACTACAAATTAGGCAAGTAAATGATCCATGAAAATTTCTATTAATTATTACGAAAAAAGTAAAATTACTTTTACGAAATAATACCTATATTACATAGGTGCATATGGATAATACTTATAAAGCTATGAATCACGTTTTTCAAACTCAAAAGTAAAGAATTAGAAAAACGTACATTTTAAAGCAACACCCAAGAATGATAAAAAACGCAATAGTCAATAGATTACGTTAAGTGAAACGATACAATTTTGCAGTTAAAAATATTGATCACTCAACTTAATGTGGCGGACCTACTCGTATTGAAGTAGGTAACTACTTCGAAAGTTACAGCATTAACAATTTTAAAGTTAATTTAGCACTTGATTAACTGTCGAAGTGATCTATAAAGTTCACTCTCGATTCGTTCCACCGTGTACAACATGAATTGGTTAGTGCAAAAGCAAACGTTTCTTCTCGCACGTATTTAGACGAGATAGGAATATTAAGTAAGTACTACATGATAATGACACAAAATTCCTTTTTATTAGCTCACTGTGAAAGGTTCTGGTGAGTTTACCACCGTTGTTGTGATAATGTCTGAAGAAGTTGTAGAAATATCTAACAACGTTGTGGAAAAAATTGGTGCAGTTGTGATGCTACTTATCAAATCGTCACTAACTTCGTTGTTTACAATTTCGTTATTTTCTGAATTTGCTGGTTTAAGATCATTTTTTAAAGGCAGCGACGAAGAAGAACCACCGGTGGGATTAACACGTAAATCAACTTCTTCACTAGATTCGTCTTCGTCTTCATCATCATCTGGTGGGAAAGTTGGAAGTACTACGCTCACTCTCGAGCCTCCTGATGATCCACCTCCACCTCCACCTCCGCCGCTACCACCTAAACCTCCGGAACGGAGTAAAGTACCACCGACCACTCGAAATACTTGACTAGTCACATTTTGAACTACGTTGTCGAGAATCTGAAATAACAATGAAGATGCGTATTGAAATCTTTTTGAACATGTTAATTTAACAATTTTCTTACCTCAAACAATTGAGGACATAATGTTCTTAGATATGCAATTTGGTTGTTGCTGAATTCGACAATTCGATCAACTAATGCTTGTTGGCTGTCGGCTTGCCTTTTTACTACCTAATTATTGAATCACAATAGAGTACAAAATTTAAACAATCTCTTAACACCCAGCCCAGTAAAAATAATCGTCTTGGTCGTCTGTAGACTTTTGACAATGCTGGACAGATAAAATGTCTTTTTGCAACGAACACCACAAATAATAATCGATTAGAAATTATGAGAGATGATTAAAATTACGTCAAACAAGAATTCTATCGAGTCGGAAAAATGTATGGCGATGAAAAGTGGCTACTATTTATAATAATTAAAATTGCATGTATAAATAAATTAATAAGTAAGTATTACATAAAAAGTTGAAAAAAGAATCAAATATTTATGCTAATAATAGAGAAAGCATTTACAAACTAATTTATAGCCATCACCCGAATAAATTTAATAAATAATTTTACGAATTAATTAAAATTATTAATTCAATGTTAATTACTGAAAAGTACCTAATATTAACTATATAAAATAGTAGGTAATTAAAATAATAAAAAATATTAATTGTTGTAAAATTATTAACTTAGGTTAGCGTCAACATGGCGTTCAAAAATATTATGTAAATATCAAAACTAAACTATTGTTGTAGGTAGGTATGCATGTAGATGGTATGTAGTATAAAATTATAGTACATACTAAGTACAAAGTTGGTCACTTTGAAGTGTTGCTTCAGACTTATATAAACAAGTTTTTATAAGATTAACAAACATTTCATGTATAGATAAACATATACGATTCTGTTATTTAGTGAAAACAAAATTATATTTTTTATTTAATTCTATTACTACATTGTTGTTCAGTACTTTTTATTGTTAAATTTTAACTTGTATTATTATATACCTACCTATATACTATGTATAGACTAAAGTGACGATTTCCAAATAGGTTTTGACAAGCTTGAGGATGTTCAAACTTCAAAGCTATTGTATACAAATGCGTTTATTTGGTTAAATCAGAAATTACAAAATAATGTCCACGAATCACAAAAGGTCAAATTTTGATCTTTTTTCTTTGTTAATTTCTTAAGAAACAAAGAAATTACCATAGGAAAACTGACGCATCACTCTTGGTCACTTTGACTGGCACTTTCCTCGGCAAAGAAAGTAAATTTATTACATAAATTAAATAGAGTAGCATGATAAAGAATAACATTTCTTGGTTTTACTTTCCGTATGTAGTGGATATAGGTAATTTTTAAAGAAAGTATTTGTTAAAAATATTTAACAGCAAAAATCTCTAAAAACGAGAAGAAGTATGAGAATTACATTTTCAAAAAATTTAATATCGGTAAATCAAGCACGAGAGATTTTCGCACCTATGCAAGATTGTCATAAAAATTAGCACCGCATTTACACGGACCTAGTATATAGTAAAATTTAATTAGTTTAATTAATTAACAGTTTAACGTACAACCTACTTGAATTCTGTTCTGAGTAACTTTTTTAAAAGAAGTTATACAATAAATTATGGAAAATATTATTTAAGCTAGCAAGAATTTCGTAATTTTAGTGTTTAATTGTCGGTTTCTTATTGAAATTTTTGATAATATTTTTGTTGCCAACAAACTGTCCTTCGAGTTACAACGTATATGCAACACTTGGCCATTCAAAATTATGTCAATTGGATATAAAATGCATTTTCAAGTACTTTAGAAAGGAAAAAATAATGAAAATTACAGTGGCGTAATAATAATATCAAATTAGTGGTAAAAAAACGCGTACGAAGAATTTGGGAGGATAAAATTGCAATCATTGAATGAATTGTATCGTTCTAAAAGTTAAACTTTTAAAAGCCATATCAAATTATGCTTAAAACCGGTGACATTTTAAGTTATTTAAATTTTATATAATTATAAGTTGAAGATCAAAGGATAATGACGAAGACGTTACCAACTTATTCCGAAATTATTATGGTATAATTTTTGTTGTAAATAAAATTTGAAAACAGTTCAATATTCGTTTATATCGACTTCTGAAGACATGACATAACCATCACTTCGGAATGCCCAACTTTTCTATACACATTTCACTTTCACTTACTTTCATCGATCAAGAAACGTTAAACTTTGTTGTTCTTAAGGTGAAGTCGTTTAGCTTTTACGTATATTACGTGGAGGTAAACAACATTCGATGACTTTCTTATTAACATTTTACATTATATTTGAGAACGCGACCTAAATTTATAATTTAGACAATTTAAATTTTTTTTTTACTATGCTAAGAAATTAAAGGTTAAGCTAAAAGTTAAAGGCATATAGCTTAAACTATATTTCATTTTGAAAAGAAAAGTTAATGCTTTCGAAAGTTTTTTAAAACGTTAAAACAATTTCAAATTCAAAATTTCTGACCTGGTGTTGAAAAGGAACAAGAGCCGATTCATCTAAAGTGGTTGGTGCTGCTAGATTTACTGCTACGAATGCACTTAAAACGCACAGGACACTAATATAACACTTCATTTTGACTAGATTATGTTACCACTTCTGAAACAAAGCAAAAATATTAATCAATGGTAATTTATTATTAAAATTACCTATCCTTAAATTAGATAAATGCATTCAAACCTGCTGAAGCTAGCAGAAAAGGATAAATGTAGATGCTATGGTGCTAGATAGTATGGGTTTACTGTCTCACGAGAGATTCAAGTCTGAATGGTTATTGTAATAACTTTATAAAGGTAAACAAGCCATGAAACTTGAAGCATGACTTGTTCGCAAAATACAAGGTGATGATTGATATGCGTGTCGTAAAAATATTAAGAAACGCCAATTTTGTACAAACTGCGCAACTTTAATTAAAAAATCCTATCTTCTACTTTATATCATTGTTATTAAAATATCATAGGAAAGATTTAAAGAGGGCAATAAAAACATAAGATGATATAAAAAAATATTTAAAGATTTAAACCAAAAATTGTATAATAAAATTGACTTTATAAGCGGGTTTGCATTCTACTCCGACGTTTGAGTCTCCATGCTATTAACTAGTATATCAACGATGACAAAATTTACGTCGCGTCGCGCGGTGTCGATTAAAACGTTACAATGTTAAAAATGCATTTAATCAAAAATGAATCAAGATTATTTTATATTTTTTTATGGTACTTATAGTACCAGTTAAAATATCAATTTTTAATTATTATGCAAGGCCCAATATGATTACAAATACACGGAGTTATTACCTATAAATATAGATTTGACCTAATTACGCTATTTAATAAGAAAACTTGTTTGTTAAAAAGTGAGGGAGCTATATAATTTGTAAATATAAGTAATACAATTTATCTTTTAAGGCTATCATTGCGTAATAAAACTTTAAATTATTTCTATACCGCCGATTAAAAATTGACTTAACTATTAAGCAATTTACTGACATCAAAATGACTAAACCATATTTTGAAATCATATAAAAAAGAAATAAAAGTAATTAAACCCTTACGTTTTAAAAATATTTTATTCAGTTAGAAAATATTAATAATAGAAATATTTGAAATATTTTTTATTAAATTATGTTATTACCCACACACTTTGTAATAATATTTTAAAAAAGTTCCACATAGCCTACATACTACATAAATACCAATCAATAATTATTATTCATGTCATAATAAATTAAATAAAGTATTTTATATTATATACTATATACTTACATTATGTTTTATATAAAAATAGTATAACTAAATATCATCTTGTGAAATTTATGTCAAAGTTGTATCAAATTTAGTAATTTTTTATATCATATCAATAGAATAAAATAAGATAGCTACTTATCGAATCCTATTTGAAGTTTTACGATTGATTTTTATGGCATGAATAAAAATATGATTTTAAAATTAATATGCGTTATATACATTTTTCACTAATGAAGATTTTTATTAGATCAGGTATTTTATCATGCAGTGGAATAATTACTATTAATGTGAGACTTTGTTCGAATTATTGAATTTTTAGATTAGAGAATTTCATTACAAAGGAGAAAATACGTCGTCGTTCCATTTGTAAGACTAAAGTTTAGATAATAAATTTTATAAAGATTATATTCAATTTTATCTGATGTAGTTATTAGAATCAAGCGACTCGGGATTTAAATAATTTATATTTGAAAAAGTTAATTAAAAAAAGATTCTGATTGATACAGAAGTTGTTCAAGTATTTCGCTGAAATAGGTACTACTTAGTGGAATTTCTCAATTTAATAATTAATTATTTTTTGTTAAAGGTTGAATAAAATACACTTGAAAAAATTAAGTAGGTACAATATTATACTTTAAAATTAATTTAATTATTTCCTAATTATTAAATAGCCAAATTAATTAATAAGTAAGGTTGAGAAAATGCAAGTGTGTAGTATTATTTAAAAAAGTATATTAATAATTCAACAGCTAATGTAGCCGTTTCTTTAACAATTAAACATCATTAGCATTTATTAATTACTACTGCAACTTTTGATCTTTTCCTTGTAAAAAATAGATACAATAAAGCAGGAAAACTTTCCATTGTTGCTAGGGTTAATATAGTAATTACGAGAGTGCGGTGAAAAGCGTGTTGAATATATTTATAAGTAATCATAATAATCTATCCTAATCGATATTAGATAATATTATCTTCTTTTTATTAAACCAATATTATTGTGTCACGTTATTTTAATGTTCATTTTTCTAATTTATAGTTGATTGTTTAAACCTTGCATTTCTATTAAAAGTAATTGGTTGATTTGTCAATTTTTATTTTAATATTATTATAGCAATTTTAGTGATATACTGCATTATTAGAAAATTTTTCATCTCAAACAATGTGTTATACAAATTATTGTTCACTATTGTTTTTACACAGTGCAGCCCTTATATTTATCTACCTAATGGATAATATATGATAAGATGTAGGACATCAGCAATCTATTGGAACAGGGTGTGGCTAATGTGCAGAAACAAAAATTGGTTTGGTCAGTTCATACATTTATATACATTCATAATACATTTTTAAGTTTTAAAATGTTATATTGTTAACTCGTTGATATTAAATAATAATCTATAAAACTTTAAGTAACACGAGTTACTAAAAAAATGGTTAAAAATCAAATTATTTTTTTTAGTAACTCGTATTACTTAAAGTTTTATTGATTATTTTAAAGTTTTTGAATTAATAAACATTGTTTATTCTTTATTTAGTACATTACTTATAATATCTATTTTCTTGAGCAGAGTGCAAAATAAGTAGCAGTGCATAAAGTGAATTACTTTACTGCTGCTTTTCTTACAAGCCGTAGACTCTAATAAGAATTATTTGTACTTGACGAAAAAAACTTACATTTGTCATCTATAGCTATCATTTATTTTAAAGATATCTAAATTTCAACAATCTGTTTCGATACTAATTATTTATTTATAAATGAATAACGCGAAAATTTGTATGAAATTTAATACCTTGCCAGAAAGGATTTAGGTACTACATAATTATCTATTTTTACCACTAATGATCATTAATCATTATATTCTTTTCTTTTTGAATATTAGTTGTTTTTTCAACACTGTCCATACATTTTCTGAGATGTGGTACTTAATAATTTAAATAAAGATTAAACTTTTAAGTAATTCGAGTTATAAGATTGATTAAAAATCAAATTATTTTATATTTTTTATTAAGCTTTCGGGAATAATTCGGCCCTTCATCACAATAATTATAAACCTATTTTAATCAATCTTATAACTCAAATTACTTAAAAATTTAATCATTATTTAATCTTAACGAGTTAATAATGTAACATTTTAATAATTTAAGAGCTAAGAACTAAATTAAATTAATATATTTTTATACATTTTGCATTTAAGATTATGCAAGAAAATGTATTTTAGATAACGTAAGCTCAAATTTTTCAAGCTTTTTTTAATTTCAAAAAGGTAGTAATTCTCCAGGAAAATTTACTATACTCTGTTCACTTAACAGATGCAGCTAAAGCACTCCCCAAAATGTATTTAAGCCAATGGTAAACGAGACTTTTAAAATTTGAGCAATAGAAATATTCTATTATATTTAAACTTTAAAATATCGAGTTATTATAAAAATTAAAAGTTAATTAAATTAACATTTACAGCCAATTACTCATTTAAGTTCTTTTACGTATTGAAGTTAGGTTTTCCTTCTTTGCCGGAACACAAGGTTTTTCCTAACTCACGGTCCTAGATTTTATCTAGTCACCGTTCAAATGACAATACTCGTCTTTGTTTCCATGACTTGTTTACATAAAATCTTGTATATCTTATTCTGATGACGGCTGATATAATCATCTGAAAGCTTAATAAATTATTTACTTGACTTTTAATTTTTATAGTAACTCGAAATTTTAAAGTTTAAATATAATTTAATATCAAATAGTTAATAATTTAACATTTTAGAAATATTCTATTTTATTTTTTAAGAGGAGTTTAGCTGCATATGTTAAATGAACAGAGTATAGTGCATCTATAACTATCTTCACTAATGCAATGTTAGGGCAAAAAACTAATATCGAAGTTATAAATTTATATCATTCAAAAATATTTTTTTGAAAATTAACATTTTTGACTTAGGTAATGTATATCGTAAATGGGGGCCACTTTGATATAGTTTCAAGATTTTTTCTATTACCGTTTTTTAGATTCAAAAACCCGACTAAATTCTAACATTTAAAGATTTACTAACAGAGTCTATATAACATTTAAATTCGTTTTATGAACAATGAAACATATTATATAGATGGTAGTATATTCTTGCTCTGCAAAACTAGCGAAAGCGAAATAGACCCGGTTCTGCATTTAGGTTATAATATTTCATTATTAAAAATTGATGGAACCACTTATATCAAAATTACTCTTAAACATGACGCATAATGATTTTTCTAGCAGGAACCGCAAAAAGAAAAAGAAAGATTTTGAGTGAAAAATTTAGAGGCGGGGAATATTGGAAAAATGCAGTTGCTAGAGAGAGGACAATATGTTATGTTATAAGTATGTATGTAGTATGTATATGTATATGTATGTATATGTATAAGTATGTAGTATGTGTTACTTTTGATTATATAAGTTTTAAATTGGAAATACCATTGTTGGTTTTAGAATTTCGGAAACATCTTATCTAACTCCTGATGTCCAGTGTATTTAAACCCTCAATAAACTGTTTTACTAAATATAAGGTATTTAGTAGCGCAATCTGTTGACAGTGTTTTGAAGTAGATTAGGTGTTTACAAAACCAATAATAGAATTGCCAGTCTAAAGCTGTATAATCAATAGTTTTACCAATCAATGTATTTTAATGTTTAAACAGGAACTGACGTTCTCTGACGAAGAGGTGAGCTAAGTGAACGGGCTAAGGACCGGACTCTAGGCTAGAAGCCCTGGGTTCGATCCCCAACCCGGCTACAAAAATTTATACAACTTCATTATAACCCTCTCCTCTCGGAAGGCAATGGCAAACCACCGAGAGTAATTTGCCAAGAGAACCATTTAATATTAATATTAATGGTCGCCAGCCTCCGATATTAGGAGACGGCACCTTAAGAAGAAGAAGACGTTCTCTAATTGGTTAGAACATGCTCCAATTTTTATTTCCTTTTTTGAATCATTTTAATTAAAAGCCCATTATGATACTACGATAAAAAAACTTACATATTATTTACATTAAAATCTGGGAAAATTCAAAATAGAAAATTCTGTAGACTTCATATTATCAAATTAATTTAAGCTACCTATGTATCGCCTTTTGCAAAAAAAGAATAAATATTTTTCCAATAACAATTAACTGTTACAAGTACGTGCCATCATGTAAATATAATAACGGTACTTATGATAGAAAACAACATAATTAAATGGTACGCAATTTAGTTTTCATGCAATTACCTAACAAGTTTACTTTTCTGAACCTACCTACTTTGCACACTAACAAAATAAAATGCATTTATTATAATTGCTTTTTATATAAATGTTGTTCTCATAAACATTTGTACAATTGTAATTATGTCAACTGTCATATTTTTAAAGGACGAAAGTAATTACTTGAGACAGTAAGTTGTTTTTAAAATTTGAAAGTTTGATAATATCCCAAGTAAGAGTAACAACTATAATGTTAATTTTACAATAAATAATAAAAGCCATAAAAGTGGAATATAATTCATTCATATTATATTACTAATTAATTATAAAATAACTTTTGTACATTTTGAAATAAGTACATATTTAAAATGTTATCTTCGCGTAGCTATAGTAAATTAACTGACAGAAATTTTTTCTTTATAAATAATGCAGTATACGGGGGTCTTCAATAAATTATACTGTTACACCTGGTATATATAAAAATAAAAAAAAATGTTTACTTTTACGAAAATTTTGATGTTTCAATGAAAGTGATGATGATCAAGATTTAACATCTGAATCGATCAAATCAATCAATTTTATTCTTATTTTGAATTATGCGTTTTTTGTTAAATACAAACATAATGTACACACGTAAACTAACATTACTTTGTATAAATACTACACTAACATTATCATAATAACCTTCTGTGAAAAACTGAAAAATCTGGGTCAAATTGGAGATGGTTTTGTAAACAGTGATAAATAGCACATATAAACTCTGTTAGTTTTTAGTTAAAAGAAGAAAAACCCTTAGATATTTTACCGTTCCCGTAGCAAAACTGCCATTTAAAATATAAAGAAATAAAGATAATTTTGTCATTTTATAAATTTTATTATTTTTATTGCTAATAATCGCCTATTAGCCATTATCATTAACACTTATTGTTATAGTTTGTTACTTTCTTGTCAATTCTTACATAATCGTTAATTTCAAAAATAAAAATTTAGAAAGTTTTGCAATTTTTATCAAACAACAAAGATAAAATATAATTTCAAATATATCAATTTTATTAGAAATTTAGCTTTCAATAGATGAAAAAACTTATGGTTTATAAAGAAGGTTAATTTACTTTCCAACCATTGCTCATTTTAACACTTTAATTTTGCACAAACTTAAACCAATAATAATTAATTCAAATAAGAAAATATTACAACATTTTAGACAATAATTAAATTCGAAATTATGAAATTTTCACTATTTAGATGTGTTCTGTATTTTAAATTAGTTTCACAATTTGAAAACTACCTACTAAATGTTTAGGTAGATCATATAAATGCAAAAAAATTTAAATAAAAGTTAAACAATTACCTATATAAGTAGATAGTAATATACCTATTATTATATACATACATATTATATCAAAATTTATTTATTTATAAATTAAGTGAAGGCTTGATTTGTAATTCAAATGAGATATAAATAATAATTAAACGAATTAATTAATTAATAATAATATAATACATAATAATATGCATGGCAGAAAGCATTAACTAGTAGCTCAATAATAATACTTGCTGATATTCATTGAGCATACTTGAAGCATCTAGTGAAAATGACACCGAAATAACCTTGTCCTTGTAAAAGCACGTGTTGAAAGCTTTCGATGAAAAATTTAAAAAATAATCAAATTGGAATATAGTATGTTAATTTTAATTATATAGGGATAAATATTTTAATTAATAATCGAAGTTTAATAGGGCTAGATGAGTTATTTTTAATTAAAATTCTGATAAAAAATTCGAATGTTGCGAAAAAGTGAATAGCTTTCGATTATAAAAATTTGCATTATAATTTTTAAATTAAGTTTGTGGTAATTAAAAGTGAAACTTATTGAGGTAGTACTTATGTAAGACAGTCGATTTACTAAGAGATATCTTAAACGAAAAACCAGTAATTCTCGAAAGACACATATTGTTACAGTTTTGCAATAATAACTTAACCGTAAGATTGCAAGTTAAATGAAAATAAATTAAATTTACTAGCTATGCAATAATTATAACAAGTTGAATGGTCAAAAGATAAAATAGCACAACGTGAGTGTAAGAAGTAAAAGTTGTAAATGAAAGTTTAGTGAACGAGCACAAGACAATATAATATCAATTTATAATTCAACTACAATTTAGGTGTCACTAATTACTTCAAAAATTTCAACAAATCCAAAATTTTAAAAACTACTACTAACGTGAATGAAAAGTAACAATCCAACACTTTTTCGTAAAAATTTATCGTTTGACCTTGCACTACGAAAAGCTGCTAATGCACAAAAACTAACCATGCATTTAATAAATAATAATTATAAAAAGAAATGCTATTGATCACTTACTATAGAAAAATAATTTAATATCATGCACAAAACACAGTGAATAACTGACCAAACACTGACTTCTTAAAAGGTAGTAATTCTAAATGCATTTATTCTCCCGCCATTTCCCTTCTTTAAAACTCCTTCCATGATTTTTCGATAGCCCCTAGTAAAATCAATGTAAATTTGGTATGTGATTCAATTATTCCATAAAACAATTTTACGAAATTTTTTATTTCAGGAAATATAAAAAAAATAATTTCGTATGTATCGCATTGTAAGCAAGGGCAATTAACAAAACTATAATGAACTTGAGTTGGCCTTCGCTTATTAAACTATACATTTTAGAAAATTTTCGAAACTTTAAATTTTAATATCGTACTAAAATTATTGTTATCATATAATTAATAAAGGTTCACGGTCTCTACTTTAAATATTTTGCAAAATAATTTATAATGTTTTGAAGGAATTCTCTTATCTATTTAAAAATTAGTTTGTATTTCCCACATATATTTTGCAATTTGATGTCTTTTTCGGAATAATTTTAATAAGTTAAAAGTTTTTTAATTTTTTGCCGTTATCTACTTCGAAATAGGCTAATAGGAAACGGTTTCTAAAGTTCGTTTTTATGTTGATATCGCATTACTATTACAAAATTTTTAATAACAGATTCTTTATCAAATCGACCCTTTTATTGTGTTAAAAGAGTAAACAATTTCAATTTTTTTTATTTTTAAAGTACTTTTTTAGGTAGGTTACCTATATTGATCTGGCTTACAATTAAAAAAAAAAGATTCTAAAAATGAGTTTTGCCCAACCCAAACTGGACAATTTCAAAATTCTAGTAGTATGTGCAGTGGCATAAAGTACAATTTTCATTCGGTCTCAAAACTTGGAAATTGAAAAGATCTTGAAAAGAGATCTAAAGTTTCAATACACGATGACTTTTTGAGTTGAAAAGGTAAAATCTACAAAAATTTAAGGAATTTTTCAAAACGTCATTGCTGGCACAAAATAAGATATACAACGAGTATAGTGATGATTTTTTTCCTACTGGATGAGGTATAAAGTTTCAATGAACAAGTTATAATTTTTATACGCTTCCGGGACTTAGATAAATTGAAATTTTAGTCCCGGTTGTCAAAATCTTAAGTGTAATTTTAAATATCAAGCAAAGGCGGAACCAGGAGAAGCAATCATCCTCTTCTTAGAAAAATTAAGCTGAAATATTGTAAAACAAAATAACGTGTTGCTATGAAAACATGCATTGTATATGTATCACAAACGTCAAATTGACATTATTTATTTATACATTGAAATTAATTATTATTTATTTACACTATTAATTTATATAAGTAAGAAGGGCTTAAAGTGCAATATTAATCTTGAGTGTAAAGTTTTTTTTGCGATGGATTAATTCATTTTAAGTCATGGTGTAAAATATTTAAATTGTTAGATTATTATTATTAACTCATGAAATAAATTAATTGTGAGATATTAAAATTATATCGAGTTATAAATCAAGCAAATTTGTTTATATTTATTTATATTTTTTGGGCGCAAATGCGTCTCTTTGTCAGAAGTTCGAAAGCTCAATAAAAAACAATAAAAAAAAAGAGATTCCACTTAATTTATTTAAACACCGCATTATCATTTTAAATCTATTGAGATTTATTATATGGCAATTCAAAATATAATCTATTATTTTTGACAATAGAGGAAAGCTATTTTCATGAATATATCTATTATGGATAGCCTATACGGTGGGTTACTACAATACTTTTTTTTTAAAGATTATATTTAACCAGCCAGCAGTGTGGTGTTAAGCATACACTGGCAGGCTAGGAAGCGGAAAACCGCAGTTCTATTCCTAGTCGCACCACATACACTGCTAGGAAATCGGAGGTAGTACCATGGGCCCGATTTAGAGATCTAAGTGCATGCGAGCTTGTCTTGCCCTCCACAATAAAATCCAGAATCTAGAAAGAATTATATTTAGTTGAAAATCCTTTTTTAATTTAATTTTAAAAATAGCTTTTGTAAATGATTGAATTACAGCAACCCCCTGATAATTCTGATAATAAAAATAATATCCTCAGCAGAGTAGTATAGGTACACTGAGAAAAAAGATTTGTAGCTGTAAATAAATGTTACTAACGATAAGTATTATTATTATTATTGCTGAACGGGTGTAGTCAGTAAAAGTTACTCTCACTTGCACTTAGGCTCCTGGCCCATTGTACCCCGCGTTCCTAGTTTTACCCCTCTCTTTCTCGCGACATCTTTGTGAAATCAGGAATTCCACAGGGTTCCCATCTTGGTCCGTTGTTGTTTATCTTATACATCAACGACATTAAATCAGTCTTCAAATTTTGTACATTTTTGTTGTATGCAGACGATCTTAAGATATTTAGGGTTGCAAACTCTGTCCATGATTATGAACTAATCTCTGAAGATCTTCGTTCTTTCGAATCATGGTGTAGTGCAAATTTTTTAGAATTAAATATTGATAAATGCAAAGTTATGAATTTTTCTCGGAAGAGAATACGTTTTTATCACTCGTACAGCTTGTTAGGAAATATCATCGAAACTGTATCTAATTTTAAAGATCTGGGCATCACGTTAGATTCTAATTTCGGTTTTACGTCGCACTTGAACCAAATCATTAGCAAGAGCAACAAAATGTTGGGCTTTATCAAGAGACATACTCAAGAAATTAACAGCTTGAGAGTCTTAAATATTTTATTTGCTGCATACGTGAGATCGCATCTTGAATACTGCTCAGTGGTTTGGAATCCGCACCATTCAACGCACATCGCTCGATTAGAAAAACTTCAAAGAAGATACGTCAAGTTCGTTTGTTTCAAATTTGGTATTTCTTTTGATACCGATTACGATTTGCTGCTGGGATACCTTAGCCTATCAAGATTGGAAATCAGGAGAAAGTACCTTGACTTGTTGTTTTTGTACAAACTCTTAAACAACAAAATCAATTGCACTTTACTCCTACAAAACATCAATTTTTGGGTTCATCCGTGCCCGGTTCGAAAGCCAGATTTGTTCTTAACAAGTTTCCACAGAACTAGCTATGGAATGCATTCGCCCGTTACAAGGCTTCAGAATCTTGCCAACAAGGTTGAAGTTGACTTCCTCGCAAGCTCCCCGACAGGATTTAAATCTTCTTCAAGGCTTGCATTGACCATGTAACCCTGTTTTCTTTTCTTTCTTTTAATTTGTTTGTTACTTTTATTATTATTTTATTTATTGTTATTTGTTTTGTTGTTATTGTATTTGAAAAGGAGGTACTCCGTTAATAAAGATTATTATTATTATTATTAAGTTCAAGTCCTCAACAAAGTTGAGTACATTATTGATGGGTGAATTTCTTATCTCCTCAGTAGTAGTTAAAAGGTTTTCGGAAGTTTCTTACAGTGCTGGTTCTATCTGATCTATCTGGTTCTATTTCATGCAGAGCGTGTTGTTACTCTTGTTGGAGTTGAAGATCATGGTATGGTGGCCCTCTCTACAGATTCCTAACCCTTGATCATTAATCGTCAGCCTGTATGCAGCCATTTGGGCCTCCATTTCCACCACCAAGTGTAGTGGGTGCAGTCCCAATAGTGCCTCCATTGCTGCGGTGGGCATTGTTGCAATTGCCCCCGTTATTCCTAGACAGGCTAGTCTCTGCAACTTGTTAAATTTTTTAATACTTTCCTTTTTCTGGGCTTTATGCCACCAGATTAGGGAAGCATATGTTACTGTGGGTATCACCACTTTGGTGTAAAGCCAAAGGACCATTTTAGGTTTAAGTCCCCACGTTTTACCGATCGTTCTCCTACAGGCCCACATGGCCCTAGTCGCATTGATCGTTATGTTATCTATATGTTTGGTAAAAGTCAATCTTTTATCCAAGGTTACCCCCAGATATTTGACTTCATCTGCTAGTTGCAGATTTTTCCCCCAGAGTATGGGCATCCTTACTTCCTGCAGTTCCTTTCTGCATTTAGTGAACGATAAGTAACTATTTGATTGAAAATGGCACCAGCACATACGACAATAGTCGTTGACACTAAAATATTTTAGTTACTTATTTATCAATAGTAGCACATTTTATTAGTTAATTTGACAAATAAAATTAGTAGAGAGAAATAAACTTGGATTTTTATAGTAACTAGAATGCTTATTAAGAAGAAATAATATTTATTAGTTAATTGCCATAATACCTTTTTGTGAAATTAACTAAACTTTACTTATTACATTAACTAAAATAATTTGTAAGAAGTGATATTATTTGTTAGTAAATTTTGTACTTTTTAATAACCTACCTTTGTTATTATTCTTTACCATCACTGTTACTTAAACAAAAACATTTATTACATTGAAAAATTTTATTATTATCAAAATTTATAATTAAATTTATTAAAATTAAAATATTATAAATAAGTATAGAAAAAATAAATAACTCAGTTTACTCAGTTACAATATATATGTACGTTTATCCATATCCGTTTATAGTGGATTTTGCATAGCAACAAATAATTTTCCACTTATTAAACAAACAAATAATTAAACACCACAAGGGTGTTATTTGAGATTTCGAAATTAAGGAATATGGGAGTGAAGGGGTGAGATTAAAAGATTTAAAAATTAGGTATTATCTCTCCTGTCGGAAAATCAATTGTGGGTTTTTCTTGCATTGTTATGTTGTTTGCTCAAGATATATTTTGGAAATCATTTTAGAAACTTTTAAAATATAAGTAGGTACATTGCTTAATGCATTTTAAAAGCTCAGATTTATATTAAAATTTCGTGTTTATGAAAGGGCAACCATATTTGTTACATTATATGGCATATGTATATAACAAAGTTACAGAAAAATTAAAAATAGATAAATTTCAAAGATTAACATTTGCCATTTGAAAGGCACTGCGGTTAAAAGATATCATAGAAATGGACAACATTGGATTCTTTAAACCACAGTGGTGATTAAGTGTGATCAAAATATTTACATGTCAATGATAAAAAAGTGCATGCGGAAACGTAATTATAGTAACTTTCATGCTTATAATCAGTAAAGCTAAAATTACCAAAAGAAAAACCATCACGTTGTTACTTAATTACATTAAAAGTTTATCATCTTAGTTTTTTCTCCATTATCAGATATTAAAAGAATTGTAAAATAATCAACTTTGTGGTTAGCGAAAGCAAAACTATTACACTGACTTAACTGCACCATATCAAATAATTTACTATAAAATATTGGCACGTTTTAAAAAGAAGTTGGATAAACAATCAAAAAGTACTAAAGCGGATCTATTATTTATAAATATTTTTACAGCAGCAATAAATTTTCACAAAAGATTTTAACATAGATATATTTTAGCTCTTCTCCAGAAATTACCATGCAATAATTATTCTAAAGGACAATTGAATTGCCATGTGAATTAGAGCTTTTACCTTTATGTTTAAAATATATATAGCTATTCGAAATATCCCACACGCATTAAAGTTTGTATTTTTTGTACTTACCGATGTTCATCGAATAAATTTGAAATGTAAAATGAGATTACCAAATTTTAATTTACATATATTTCCTTATTAATTAATCTCATTAGTCATTACGCAACATAGTATGTATACCATAGAGATCTAGGTGCATTAAATCAATTTTCGTTATATGTTATAAAAAGTAGGAATTATAACTACTGTCATTTAGCGAGGTGGAACATTTCATTAAAAATTATTAAATTCAATATTGAATAATTTTTATAATTACTGATTATGTAACATAAATTAAATATATTAATCGATACATCACATTGAAAAAAATTCATATTTAAAACGATGAAATTGAACAAATAAATCGAATTTGATTTTAAAACCATAATTTTATGATTCCTCATTATTAATATGTTACTATGAATTTTAGTGCAGTAATATAACTTACATTTTATTAATGTAATATTAATTGTTTATCTTTGTAACGTTCGGTGGATCTATAGGTACCGCTTAGGTACTGTGGTTTGTAATCCCAAGTTCAAATCTTGTCCAAGTTATAATTTTTTTTACTTAATATGCGATATAAAATAAGTAACGTTTTAGATTATTGGAGGTGCAAATTTTAAGCACATAATTATATTTATGCGTTTTTATTCATGAAATGTTTAATTAAATATATTGGCATTCGCATCGTTTCGACATGTTTCACATCTACCGGGCGTCCCCGTCCCGTGACGTCAAACTTTTTATAGCATAATATTCACCTCATAATTCATATAACACTTAACGAGAGTCTTGTGGCTTAGGTTTTGGGTTTGAATCCAATGCCCGGATCTGATCGGTGCTTAGCGTACTTAGCCACAAGGTTTCTCAAAAGAAAACAGCTGTGTAGTAAACCTAATCTGATAAAATCTCGAGTGGCCATAGAGATTAATGATTCAAATATGGTTGAAAAACAACTGAGAGCCCGCCATTTTTTTAAGACTGGAAGGTCTTGATGAAACTTCTTCATCTACTACGTACAGTACCATCGGCAAACGACCATGTCACCCTGACTTAACTCATGATTCATGATCCACGATGTCTCCTCCCTAGACACAACATACCTGTAAACGGTGTAGCTGTCTGTCTGTAATGAGGGCTGTACGTAGTAGATAGGATTTCGTTCGAGATACCCTCCAGTTTTGCCGAAACTTTTGTCAAAATCAAAGTTAAGATTTTATTTGTTGTGAACGATCAAGATTATGTGTTTATTAAGTGATTTTTAACAGTGAACCAACAAGTACTTCAAATTTACCACGTGTTGTTTTCAAGATCGGTGTATGTTTATCGTAATTATTGTTTTATTGTAATTAATTACTTAAGAAGGTACTAAAAGATGATTTAGTTGAATTATTAATCAATCGTGAATTGCCGGAAAAGTACCACGATAACAAAATATTGATGGATTTTACAAGGTTAAATCTGAATAAAACTGATTTGCTGGAGCTCAATGAGGTTATTCACAGCTTAAAGGAGCAAATCAAAATAATGCACGATCTTATTAAAGAAAAGACATTCTGTAATAAGAATATAGAAAAAATAAAAAACTTATAGAATTATAATATTAGGAATTCTCCGATAGATATCTTGGTATCACAATCATGACATCTAACGTACATACATCAAAATAACAACAATAACTCGGGATAAACGTGCCTAAGCTAATATGGCCAAGACTGAATTAAAAATAAGTAGTTTTACTGTACTGATTAAACTATACAGTATATTTTTTATAGCTTAACGTGTAGTTAACAAATAAATTTAAGAGTATCCAGGATTTGAATCCACGACCTAAAGGTCTGTAGCACAACTAAACGAATTATAAAATTTGCAGTTTTGTTGTAATTACGAGTATTAAGCAAAAATTTTCTCCACATTACGTTTCACCTGCAGTAAAACGGCTAGATTGAAAGTAATTTCAATATGCTGTGGTCTTATTATCTGGTGATAATTTATTGGTAGTGTTTTTAGGTGTACGAGTATGTCCCTTATATTTGTATCATATATTATAATATTAACTAATGTCAGTACAACTACAGAATTGGAACCACATCACATAAAATAATATTTAACTTGCATACCTCAGAAATCCTATATCTGACAACGAATAGGTAATATTTTAATCTATTTTAAAATGTTATTTCTCCCTCTTTAAAGCTAGACCAAACCAATTGTTAAAAATGTTTTTGTTTAAATTTAAAATTTATTAAATTAATAGAACTTCAAGAAAAACAACTGAATATATTTGACACTTAGCAATGTAAAAAAATTAATTAATAATTCTATTCAATTAACATTTAATTTCAATTAAGTACAAAAAATAAAAAATAAAATAAACTCAAAAACTGTTTATTTATGAAAAATTTTCCAACTGTTTACAATAATTTATTTATGTATATTATATTAATTTATTTATCTTTCAGTACTAATTATATGCACATATATGTACGTTTAAATTTGTTTATTTGTGTAATATCAGATTAAAATCAATGGTTCACTGTCTGGCATATCTTTAAAAAGATCTTGAAAAGACAGAATGCATCTAAATGTTGGTAATATTCTAATTACTTAAACATTACTAAAAATATTTTAATTTATAATTATCAAACACCTATTTTAAACGAAATTTTTGTAATAATTAGGAATTTTAAAACATAAATTACAGATAAGCATAATTAAAATAATAATTACCATTTTTTTATTTTAAGTTTTAAATAATAATTTGAAGACTGTACTATGTGTGATGTTGATTTAAATAAAGTTGAAGGTAAATTATTATTATCAAAGCAGAAATTACATTTGAAATTTTAAAGAAAAAATTTAAAAATTTAAAGAAATCAATTAGGGAAATTGAAACCTTTGATAATAAAACGTTAAAAAAATAACTTAAAATTGGTGTAGAATATGAGAGTAACGGCGAAGAACAATAAAGTCTTGAAGAAATCTTTCAAAGTAAGAAATATCGAAGACTGAAAAGTTATTATAAATAAATTTTTCTTATTACTATATGTAATCATTAACTACCGAAGCGGGACCTTATGTATCTTTTTTATCTTGTTCGCGTGTAAGAATCTAGGATTAACACTAAAGTAGAAAAATATATGAATGAAAAAAATACTAATTTATTACAGCCAATACATAATTGGATTATGCTTCTGCAGGAGAGGCAGAAAGCTTGTTGGTTGAAAATTTTCTACGGGAAAAGCATTGCATCCTGATATAATGACAAGATAAATGAATTCTCCAAGGAATCAAAACAACATTATCATAGGGAAGATAAAATATGCTACATAAAAAAGTGAAATTATAATTTCAAAAGTACATACATACGTACATATGTACATGTTATCTCTAAAATATTTGCTTGATATATTTTTTATGAAATGCACCTACCTTATATTTTATTATTAAATTATGAGATTTGTCTTTTTTAGAAAGGAAGTAATTAAATATTTGTTTAAATATATATAAACTATTAAACAGAAAAGTATTATTTATAGAAAGTTTCCTATATCAAAAAAGTAATATTTTAGTTAATTGTAATTAAGTATTGTAATAACTATTTAGGTATCTCTTTCTAATTAAATAGTAATTTAAAATAGAAATATTTATCTTAAACGTTTGCTTTAACAGTATTTTTAAATTTAAAATTTTATTTACACATTTATCTTCAATATTTGTAATTACCGATCGATATAATATTTGTAGGTATATTATGTTTATAAAATCTTTATAAACATATTTCATATTTTATAATTCAAATAGCACCTTGCGATACATTATTTATAAGGTGAAAAAATTCTCAACTACCAAATTTAAAAGAAAATGCATTTAGATCCGTCCATATTCATACGATATAATAGTTAACAATATTTTATTAGTATAACCCAAATTAAAAATATTTTATTTAATATAAATTTTCTAAACTCATTGAAATACTTTTAAGTACCGAAAAGAAATTATTTGTGGCTTTATGTTTCAAGTTTTAACTCTATCGACCAAACTCAATTTCTTTAACGTGGTCAGATCAAATTTTCTTTATCTTAGAAATAATGTATTGCATATTAGAGGAGTAGTATTTGAAAGGTAGGTGATAGTTAGGGGGTGAAGTTCAAAAATGCAAAACTATCTTATAGTGGAAGGGGAAACAAAAACAAAGGGAAATTTAAAACTAATATTGATTGCATTTGATTTTTCTCTACATAAAACCAATCTGTATTTTTATTTCATTAAAATTTACTTGTATTTTAATAGTTTTATAATTTTGTGTTAAAATTTAAATATAGTTTATAATAAAAAATTGAATTGTTAATTTATTCTATAGACACATAATAATAAATTGGAAAAAAATTATTAATATAATAAAAATCGTAGTAATAAACTAATCATTTTTGTTCACCTCGTTTACATTCATTAAATTAAAATAATTTTTAGATTCCTTAAACCTTAATTTTCAAAAGTTGACGCATTAGTTTTAACTAATTGAGATCAATTATGAATTGAAATTATCTCTAAAATTTTACCTATTTGCGTCAGATTGAAATTAAAAACCATATTATGAGTATCTATATAATTTAAACATTTAATAAAATATCAATGTTTATGCGTAAAATTATATGTACAAACCTTTAATTTACTAAAATTGCATGCCTGTGCTTAAATGAGAATTTTGTAACTCTAAATTATTATCAATTTAATAAAAGAATGCGATCACTTTCATAATTTTGTGTATCATATTATATATCTATAATATAATTGCACTAATTGCAAGTTTATTTCATAAGTAATAAAAGTAAATTAATTTTATGTTTTTGCTAAGTTTTGCTATTATGTAAAATATTATTGACAGGATACGCATCTGTCGTCAAAAAATTAATTATAAAATATAAAGTAGGTATTCCTATAATTTTGTAAGATAAAAACGATAATCATCACCAATCCATTACATAAGAATTCGAGAAATCTAATTTTTAATTTGTAGAAATTGAAATACAGGATATTTCAAAGGTGCGTTCGTTAGGTCACCCAAAAACTGCAGCCGTTTTCATCTCTATAGAGTAAAATTTAGCTTTTGCAAGATTGGGAGTGTTTTTTGCAAATTACTCGGAAAATATAGATCTACTCCTACCTAATAAATAAGGTGCAGATTCTTAATATTCTACTTAATTTTGGTCACTCAATGAAAACATTAATTTTTTAAGCAACGAGTTTTAATAAATCATATTAATTAAATTAAAGTTAAAGCGTATTTAATAAATTATAATAATTTATATTGCAGAATTTAGAAAAATCCCCAGTTATGATTCAACAAATTGGAAAATAAGTATTTCTGATAATTTTAAACTTACATAAGATGTTTTGAGGTTCCGGCTTATTAAAGTAATTAGTAAAAGTAATCTCTGCATAAGAAGTTGCATATACTTTTTTTAATATTTAACATGCACTTTCTAAATATCATAAAAAGTCGATCACAATTTTAGGTTTGCTAAAGGGTTTAACCTTGGGCATAACTATAACTGACGCGTTTCTGTAAGTGTATTTTCTATTTAATTAAATTTCTGCAGTTATTAGTTGAAGAATCTATGTGTATTTGGTTGATCTCAAATAAAAAGGAATGATTTTCTGGCCAAGCAAAATTGGTTAAATTAAATTTTTTTTCTATACCCAAAATTTCCGCGCTGTAACTCAACCGGTATGATTACACCAAGGCACTGCTGTGGTAATATATTACAGAATAAATATATATAATATGTAGGTACATATATATTGTCGTATATTTTTTGGGACGAAGAAATTTATTAATTGATGACAATTTTTATATTTTTAATTTTTAAAAATTTAAATTTGTGACGCCCCTGGTGTAATAATCAAAGTGAGGAAATTTTGATAAAAACTCGCGAGCGAGCCACTGTGCTGAAAAGTCGCGCTTTTGTAGATTGCGAGATTTGATGTAAATTCTCGCAAGAGTAATAAAAATTTAGTGAAGTGAAAACTTTTCTTGTGTTTTTATTTCTTTTAGTAAAGAAGAATTGTAATTCTTTAGCAAAGCAAAACTTTTTTTATTTTCAAGATCGCGCACTGCGTATGTGCGAAAATTTCGATTAAGCAAGCTGATGGGCTATGACAGAGAATAATCTGTTTGAGGATCGGATTATTTTATGTCAATGTAGCTATTGTCACAATAAAAAATGTTCTTAAATAAAACAAAATCTACTGCAATAAAATTATTTCAATTTTGATTGCAGTGTTTTCATCAGATTTTAATTTTAATATTGAAACTTTATTTTGTACCTAGTACCTATTAATCATGACGTAAGAAGTGATTAAATGATGAATGAAAGTCATACAATTAGTATTGGAAATTAATGTTAATTTAATTTCTAAATCAATAAATGGTATCATTTTTTATTACTAAACTAAAATTTTAAAAGTGTATTTTTAAAATTAAACGTAATAACAACATCGTTTAAACCAAAATCTAAAAATTATAATTTTTATTTTCCACATACAGACAACTTTATGATAATTGTTATAAGGTTTATTTTTCTGACACCTCTTCCTCACACACATTTTAATTCATATTTTTGTATAAAAATGATACAGGTTCATTTGGTAACCAATAAATAATATCTGTTATCGTCATTTTAATTTTATTATTTTTTTTATTAACAATAAGTTATGAACGCTTGAAATTTTCGAAAACTTTGAGTTTAGTAACCCATATTATATTACTTCACAAGTTAATATTCATATTACCTTATTATTATTATAGGATAAAATTGTTCTAATCAAGTTTCAAAAATCTTTTCAATATTAATAAGATAGTAAATCCCTTCAAACAATCACTGGCGTTTTCAGCTGGCAGTAATTGGGTAATTACCCCCCCCCCCCCCTAAGAATAATTATTTACCTCTTATTTTTCAACAAAAAAGATCAATCTATGTTGAAATTTACATTGATATAGGTAAATTACCCCCCCCCCCCCCCTAAGCCAGTTGGCTGAAAACGCCCCTGAAAACAATATTGTCCTATTTTAATAAATACAACATAAACTTGAGCAATTATTACCTAAAATAAAAGAAGCATCTTGGCAAAATCAAGAAATTTTGATTTTTAATTCATCATATTCTGTACAAAATTCTATTATCAATATGCTTCTGCTTGGATAATCTATTAGGTATTTGAAGAATTAAAGGATCACAGAAGTATTTAAAGGACAAATTCTTCAAATATTTAAAATTCATGCCTAGAAAAATTGCAAAAGCTGCTCTTAATATTAGGTACCGACTAATACATACTACAAAAATCGAAAAGTATGGATGCAAATGAATTGACCATTATGGGATCGGGACATTTATTAGGCGCGACTAAAACTGTTTTTTTTAGTGGGTAAAAAACTTTGGTTTGAGCATGCTAACCCGTACAGAACAGGGTTTTGGGTTGATTTAAATGAAACGATTTAAATCGCTTAATTTTTTTAATTAAAATAAAATTTTATTGCTTTTCAAAAAAACCCGAGGGATAAAAGGTAAAACTTTATTTTATTAATTTTCTTCTAAAAGAAAAAATGAGGGTCATAACAAAATTTAGGGATTATACTATCCCGATGATTAGGCAAGTAGGGATGCTCAAATTAGAGGAAAGATAAATGCTGCACTATATTTTGATGATTCTTAATGTATTAAATAATCTGATCCCCGTGTACGTGCACGACAAACTTGTACTAAAGACAAAATATGCATCAACGTAATTTAAGAAACGTTAGAAAAGTGCTACACGTAAGTGCTAAATACGAACAATCTTTTTAGTACCGAGCAGTTTACCATTGTGAACAAAGTACCAAATGATTACTGAAAGCTATCGCCGATTCTGTTAAAAATGAAATTAAAGAAGATATTTTAAATTATTCTATGGACTCAACCATAGAGACGTCAAAATTTTAATGGATCAAATATAAAAAGTTCAAGTCGATTTTTCTATGATTTCAACACAGAAAAAAATGTGTACTTAAAAGTAGAACAATTTGTGCCTAGATTGTCTACAAGTACAAATTGTGTAAAAATTTAGCACAATTTGTGCTATAAAATAGTACAATTGCGCTAGAGATGACTGATTGTTCTATTTTTAAGTACACTTTTTTTCTGTGAATTTACATCATGTTTTAACTGTTTCTTAAACATTTATAAACATTTTTTTTTGTATAATAAATATTATTATTTTTAATACACTTCAAACAAATCGATTCGCGTATTTAGAAATCATGATTTTTTTGTAAAAATTGTGCTGAAGAAGATATAAAATTAAAACTAATTCACGAATACAAATATATTCTTGAGGAAAAGTGTAATTTATTTTACATTTCCAAGGATAATAATTAATTAATTATGTTTATAACTTTTGAAGGAAAATGTATAATCTTTCGAAAATTTTTTCTAAAATAACCTTTGATTAATTTATTCTAGTTCAATATTTTTGAATTACCACACTTCCTTAATAATGCATAACAAAATTACACATTATTACCCATATTACATTTTATGGTCAACGATACCATTAAACATGTCGTCAAATACATATTTATTGTAGAAAAAACTTCGCTCTTGCAATAATCGAAAATTTTTACGGTTGTTAATTATTAATTATTAAAAATAAAAATCATCCCTCCTTATCGGTGCATTTTATTTTATTAGTCAATATTCCTAAATCCAACTTAGTATTGTGCCTGAATTTGCCATATTTGTATACCAATTTGTGATTAAAAATTAAAAAAATATGTTTTATCAATTTTAAAATTTTGTTGAGATAACAGTGCTATTTAAGTTAATAAAATGTTGTTTATATTATTAATTATAAATTTAACTCTTTGCCACGGTTACCCATCGTCAAAATTTGAAAACGATTCAATTTCGACAGATGATGAGGTAAAATTTATTATGTATCTATATTCTGTAGGTACTATTAAAAAATAGTATGATTTGAAATGAACATTTTGAAAATTAAAATTTTTGTAAATTCGAATACCTTAATGTTATTTATTTACATACTTATACGTATTATTTTGTTTAAGAATAAAAAAGAATTATCATCGATATTACAAAATGAAATTGGTTTCGTTGAAAATGCTAATGTAGAAAAAGAAAATTCGACGTGTAATAAGACAATAGATTACAACGCAATTATAAAAACAATACAAGAAATTAATAATTTACGAGACAAATCGCTAAAAACATTGGAAATGATAGAAAATTCTATTGTTGAGGTATGTGTTCTTATTTAGCTATAATTTTATCGTAATTTAATGTAAGTCTCTGATTTTTTTTACATAAGAGTTAATAAAAAAAATTATATTATTTACATTCAATATTATTTGTCAATGAGACTTCCTACCTAACTTGCTCGAATTTTGATTATAGAAGTCCCTAACTTTCTATAAATTAAATTCAAAATTTGGTTAATTCCTTTATCAATATCAAACACGCAAACGTTTTTCTACATATAAAAATTAACTTTTAAACTGTTGTATTTGCTTAAATTGACTAAAGAGTTTTATTGGAAAAGTAAAAAGAAATTAAAAAACTAGGTAATTACTATATTCATAAAATCAATTCGTTAATAGTTACGCATGGTTTGTCATACGACGTTAAAATTATAAGAAACATTTGTTCCATTTGTTTAGTAATATTATTAATAACATACATTACGTAAAAGTTATATAAAAACAAAGAACAATTTAATTAATTTAGCGAATCTTCGGACGCAAGTATTTTGTAATAAGAAATTAATTATCGGATAATTCCATTAGAAGCTATTTAGCAACTCATAAAATTACAAAAGCAATAAATTATTAACATATTTTTTATTTTAGAGAGAAATTTCTACACCCGAAACCATAATGGAGTCCATCACAAATTATTATCAAACGGAAACCTCATCATTGACAACTACATCATACGAATTTTCCACTGAGACAACCTCAAAAGATGAATTTCTAAATTTTACCATATACAACAACTCGACGCCTTTCGATAGTAATGACGAAAATTCAACAACTTCGCGCCAAACAAGGCAACAAATGAAAACCAATGAAACAGTGCCGTTGTTCGAAAATCAGGAAGAAGAAGAAGAAGACGAAGGAGATGGAGGTGGTCTTATCGGGGCAATTATTTCTGGATTTTTGGGGAGTCTCAGTAAGGTACTAACATTTTATTTTGGATCAAATTTTTAATTTTACAAATACTTGGTAAACGAATAATGTAAAAAATATTGGTGTATATTTTTTTAAAGAAAATAAAGTAATTAACACTATTAAAATTTTTAAAAGGTATACGCAAACAAATATTTTAATTTATTTGATATTATAAATGTTTGTTGCCGATAGGCAAATATTTATATAATACCTACATAGTTTATGAAATTTCGTATGATAAAAAATGTGCCAAACTGATTATTTTCAGCCTGATGGAAGTGTCGACATAAATGCTGTAGTTTCAGTTATAGGAATGTTAAGCGCGGTAATTTTAAAATTATTAATTTAAAATATTCTTCATTACACATTTAATTGTAGGCACGAGACGATGGAACATATGATTTTTCAGGACTTTCAGATACTTTAACAGCGTTTTTTGGAGTAAGTGAATATTCTTCATTAAATTATAAATTAGAGTAAAAAAATGTATATTAATGATAACTAATGTTAAAAAACAAGTTGGTATAAAAATATTCATAAGTGGGGTAAATAAATAATAATCAAATAATAATTAATTAATTACGAATAGCATCTATAATAAATTGATTAAATTCACAATTTTTTTTGTAATTGAAAGAAACCCTTTTTTAATTTACATATTGGACTTACCTTATATAATGTAAAATTTAAAAGGTTTTGAATTAATTTAATATAGTAAAAGTCAATTATATTTTATAATCTTTCAGTTAACATATCATTTTCAATTTTTATAATTTTTTTATATCACGAGTTCAAAAATTAAATTTAATTCTTGTCAAATTTTAGGTGTTCAGCGTCGACAAGTAGTACCACTGTTTCAGATATTATTTCTTTTTTCATTTGCAATAAGAAAAATTCATTTAAACTCAATAAGAATCAATTGATGTTTTAATAGCTTTTAGTTACGTTTAGAGTTTTTGTCAAAAAATTATATTTTTACTTCATATCAAAGGCTAATCAAGCATACGCAGCTTCCTAGGTCAAAAGGTTTCGACTGCCCCTTTCCGGTGTTTTGTAAAATCCAATTTTTTAACTTGGGATATATTTCAAAATAAAATTAATAGAAATTAAAAGTTGCCTACTTGCCGAAAAAGGCGAGCAATTAAAATACTTCATTTTCATTGTTAGAATCCGGATAAAAACGCTACTATACAGTTATTGTAATTCTATGGTATGTTAATGAAACTATAAATTACTATTGTTGGGTGTGAATAATATTGGGATGTTTAAAACTATCAATTATATCTTGAATTGCCAACTACTTTCTCCAGGTTAAGTTTATATTACATAAATCTATATAAATCTAGTTTTTCAGTGTTTAATTACTTAATATTTATTATACATTTTTTGCAATCAGATTTTATTATGTTTACTGTATTGGTATCTAATAAACACATAATTATAGGGAGATGACGAGGATGGTGGAGGTTCCGACGTGGGATCTTTTGCAGGCGGTCTCGCAGCAGCCGTTCTTAAAGGAGTTGCACGCCCAGGAGCGGTAAAAAATTATAACAATTTCATAAAAATTAATTCAGATATTTTTCTTTAAATTTATTTACAATAAATCTAATATTGCAGAAAGGTGCAGGAACATTTTTGGGTAACCTTGTCAAACAAGTTTTACCTGCAATAAGTGGACCGGTAAGTTTTTTAATTAACATATATACATATAATATGTCCCAATATACCCATATCTGTATCAAATTTTTTAATGTAGGTTTAGTTAAAGAGAACTTAAGTAAAAGAGATAGCTTAATGACTAATAACTATGATAAAGACAGCAAGAAAAATTTATATAGTAGATTTTAAAATTTAAATGTGATTTAATTTGTTGGTAATCTCGACGATTAGCGTTTTGTTTTGTCACATTTTCACAAAATAAATTCATTTGAATTTCAAAAATAACTCAAATTTGCAGGCGGAAGTAATGGAAGGTGCCAGTACGATAAAACCAGAGGTCGACGCAGGAGGATTCTTAGGAGGTCTTCTCAATTCTCTGTTTGGTGAACCTAGCAAGGTAAAATTGTTTAAAATAAACTTATAATACAAAATAATTAAACAAAAACACATTTTAAGGACGGTTCAAAACAAATCTCACCCTTTGTTACGGTATGTAGAATAAAGAGTTACCATTTTTCACAATCATTAAAATAAAATTTTTAATGAATAATATTATTTTTAGATCAAAAACAACGTGTTTAAGTTTGTATTTTCTGCATTTTCATCGATCCTTGGAACGTCATCATCAAGTTCAAGTGGAGTTGATCATAAAAAGGAAAAGTTACAATATCCGAAATAAATATAATATTGTTGTTTGTGGGTATTATTGAACACTTCAAATTATTTAATTAATTTACGTTTCGAGGATTTATGGTCCTCATCTAGTGTTGGACAGTAAAATACTGCATGCAAATGCTATTTTAATCTATTTAAAATGAAATGGGATAGAGGGAGATCAAAAATAGAAAGCTTCTGCCTAGTAGATTTTGTTTTTTGTTTTTTAACTGTAATTAAAATATTTTTAAAATAACGTAAAAATAATATGTTTTTTAAAAATGTTTATAACATATTATATTATGTTCATTGTAATTAATAAGTTTTTCTGTAATATTGTTATCGTTAAGTTCACAAATATGTTTGTATTATAGATTCTAAAGAAGAGAAAATAAATCTTTGAAACGTAAATTAATTAAATAATTTGAATTGTACAATAATATATTTAAAATATGGACGCTATAAATGAAATTAATCCGAAATAAAATTTTAAAGTAATTTAAACATAAAATGAAGCGAATTAAAATACTGGAATAAAAATATTCGTACAGGAAAATACGTGTATGTTACACTTTATGTAAATTATTGTAATTGTATCAAAAAATACTTTCTCTAGATGAATAACCATATCGCTGTATTGTTATGTAATAAAAACATCTTGAAATATTTTGAGTACATCAACTATAATTACGAATCAAACAGTAACGCAGTAATTAAATAATTTTATATTTTATTACAAAATTGAGCCATCCACTTTTATACAATGTGTAATAAAAGAATTTATGGTTAAATTGTCCATTTTCTCTTCCGGTATTAAAAATTTTGCAAACTTTTAATTCCAAATAATTCTGGCAAGTGACACAAATGCGATGACAAATAATTATAAGTTCTTGAAACTGATGATCGTCATATTTTAATAATTAAAATAAAATTATTAACTTTTTCTGACAATACCAACCAAAAGAGGTTTAACACATAGAAAGTTACGGAAGTACACGCCGAGATGCTTATTTATCTTGAAGGAAATAATATTTAATAGTATTCTCAAAGTAATAGTGGTAAGAATAAAGTTTATAACAGCTTTCCAATTGATCATCGGAGAAACATGTATTTACATTCCGTGCCCACATGTAACACAACTAATGAACAATTGAGCCGTTGATTAACAAAGTGTATAAAAAACTTTAATTGTTTGACGTCTTTATCGGCAATGGATTATAAATATGGCAAGCAACATTACATAACCTCTGTTTACCATGTGTAAATTTAAATTTATTTCGTAACATAAATTAATATTAGTTTAATTATATCAACAGTCTATAATGGGTAGTTATCTACCTCTGAAAACTATGAAAAAAAATTATTTAATCAGACAAAATTATTATGCTTAATATAATAACTTCAATAACTGAGTTATGCCTGCACCCCTTTGCAATAATTATATTAAAAATGAATAAAATTGCTATCATCGTGCTTTTAGTTGTGCTTTTGGTATACCTACTCTTGTTGTATAAAATCTTAGTGACGTTTATAGCATAAATTTGCATTCTTGGTGAGGACATAATTTTATTCTTTTCCGGTAATCATTGACTATAAACTATAATAATTGATTGTCTGATTACCGCTGTACATTTTGGTACGTTTATTTGGTACGATTATAATTGTTCACATCATTGGGTCGCTTAATGGTCTGTAATCCATATAAATGATGTTTGTATTTAATAGAGAACCAAACTTTTTTAAATATTTTTTTTGGGTGGTTGTACTTACGTTACTCAAATAAGGCTTATTTTATTACTAAAATTTTTAAATAAATTGCATGACAACGCCGCAAGCATATCTGGGTTAAAAAGTAACAAGTCTATATAAAAACTAACCGATTTCGACGACCACATTTTTATTTCATCATGTACCATTTTTTTTTTTAAATAGTTTAACATTTATAAACGCATCTATGAACTCAGGTAATATTATTATGTTTCCTAAAAACTAATTATATAATATTTATATTAATATAAGACGGAAGTTTCAAATAAATGCAATAATATTACTAGGTACTAGATAGTTACCATTTTAAGTATTATTATGGACCGTGAGACTACTTACATACACTATATTTATAAATTACGATTAAAAATCGAGAACAAACTGTGGTATATAATATTACGTTAATTTTAATAAGTAAGAAAAGCCCAATTATTATTCTAGATAATAAAATTGTTATATAGATATCGATTATACAGTAATTTAATTTATTATACAAAATTCTGGAATTCTTTTTCTAATTAATAATTAATTGAAAAATCATTGATACATTAAACCTTATTTATAGGCCAGTAATATTTGATTTATTTATAGAGTTAACCCTCCAAATCGCATTAGTTTTAAGTCCTATAGGAGTGCAATCGACTTTTACGTCTTTTGGTTGTATACAAATAAGACAAAATAATAAGATAAGAAATAAGATTCATCTACCGGGTGCTGAATGAGTTAGGCGAACATAGGATATTAACATGTAAAAACTTATTTTTGCAAATTCCTGCTTCTCTAATTATTTTAGAGAAAAATTGAAAGACACAAATATAATGTAGAAATATGAACTACGAATAATAAGAGCATTAGATTTTATCTAGCTTTTACGTAAATGGTCAAAAAATTCTTTTGAAATTGTTAAAATTTTTATTTATCAGTCTGGCCATGTAAATTTCCGAGGTAATTATTTTTGATAAGTAATAAAAAACAATTGCACGTTGTTTACAGTTTTGCACTTTATTAAATTTTAATTTCATAAAATGGAATATTACCTTGGAAACTTATACATGGCCAGTCTGATAAATAAAAATTTTAACAAGTTCAAATGGATTTTTTTGCCATTTCCGTAAAAGCTAGATGAAATCTAATGCTCTTATCATTCGTAGTTTATATTTCTACATTATATTTGTATCTTTCAATTTTTCTCTAAAATAATTAGAGAAGCAGGAATTTGCAAAAATAAGTTTTTACACGTTAATATCCTATGTTCGTCCAACTCATTCAGCACCCGGTATAATAATTAAGAAATAATAAGATCTGAAACAGCAAACACTAAAAACTGTAAACAACATGCAATTGATTTTTATTACTTATCAAAAATAATTACCTCGGAAACTTACATGGCCAGTCTGATAAATCAAAATGTTACCAATTTTAAACGAATTTTTTTATCTTCTAAGTAAAATCTAGATAAAATTTAATGCTTTTATCATTCGCAGTTTATATTTGTACATTATATTTGTGTCTTTCAATTTTTCTCTAAAATAATTAGAGAAGGAGGAATTTGCATAAATAAATTTTTACACGTTAATATCCTATGTTCGCTTAACTCATTCAGCACCCGGTATAGTTTTTATTATCTTTTCCTGATTAGTTTTTGCGATAAGAACAAAGAAAGTCAAATTTTCTGTATTTAAAATTAATAAAAATTATAAATTTTAAAATTGAAGAGCCTAAAAATTGAACACAAATTGGAAACTAATTGGAGAGTTTGATGTATAACTTGATTGGCCTGTTAGTTAAGACAATTCAGTTTATTGTAAATAATCATACAACAAAATACGACCATAACTCTTTTATGGAGAAGAAATGTGGTACAGCGTGGGCATTGACTACTTACTTCTTACTAACATACTATTGGAAAATCCATCTGTTGAATAAACTAAAATATTAATAACATTTAATTATTTTTGTTTACAAAATAAACAGCAAGCAAACTCTTACAAAAAAAAGATGACACTCGGTATCATTTTGTGTTGAGCAATGCACGATTTTTTGTTTTCCTGTATGGAATACTATTTAAACTTCTTAATAATTATCAAAAAATGCAACATGTTATTAAAAATATATTAAGTATGAAATAAATTCACTTTTCTGCATTCAAAATTGGGTACATAATCCCTACTTAGTTATATGAATTTTGTAATTTAGATAAAAACTAAAGTATATCATCGTTTTATAGTTTAAGCTTTTTGTGTTCATCATTGTTTATGGTTATTGCCAATGCTATGAGTTTTATTAAAATCGGCAAGAGTCAGATTGAAAAAAGCAGTCGTTTAGTTGATTTTGCATAAAATGACCCATAATATTGTTGTTTTGATGTGCGTCACACTTTCAGAATTTAACTAGAGATAGATGTGATGATCTAACTGATCACTGTGTACTAGTAACATCTAAATCTCCATCATACATCTTATCTACGAATTAAGACCCTCTTTTAAAAATTTTGTTTAAATATTCCTGAACAGATAGTTCGAAAAAACGAGCAGAGAGAATGAATGGGTAGAGTTTCATCCTGTATTAAGTTTATTAAGGCCGTATGACACGTGTGTAAATTTGTCAACATTAGTTTGTTTAACCAATCAATGGATTGTTACTAAATTTGATAACAAATTTACGGTCACACGGCCTTTATACAGTATATAATCAGTATATAATCAGTATATTATATTCGTAATCAGAAAATAAAAGTAGATTAGGTACTAAAAAATAACTTAAATATTAAGTCAATTAGTAGAAATATTATGTTATTAGAGATATTGATATCAGTCAGCATTTAAAAGAAAAGAAAGAAAATTTTTGATTCTTGTGCAAATAAAAGAGCCAGTTGTATAAAAGAGGATCATCCTCGAATCAGAGTTAAACCAAGGATCAAAGCAAATGTCTGTTGTATGAGCGAGAGTCAAGCGTTTATCCTGAGTTAACTCACCGATTTCCTGATTCGAGAAATCGGTGGATTAACTCAGGATCAACTTTATTTACTTTTAAATTTTTTGTGATTTATACTGTTTGTCTCAATCCATTTGTCTTTATTAAAATAACACCTGGCAACATTGTTTTTTTGTGTATTAAAGTAAGAATAACAAAATAAAAGGAATAGACGTTGATCCCCGAGTTAACCCTCTTTTATTATACAACTGTCCCTAACAAAAATAAAAATTTAATTTGAACTCTGCACTAATAATAATTTGATTTATAATTTTACAATTTAAATATTTTTATTAGTATTACTATTTGTTTAAACAATAAAGTTTTTACAATTTTATAATAAATTTAATACAAAAAACTTGATAATTAAATTTTTTATTTCTACCAATAAAAATGATCAAAGCTTTTATTCGAGATATATAGGTATGTAGTATATATGTATATGTACATATCCATAATATATAATAAAGCAGGAATGAGCAACCTTTTTTTTACAAAGGGCCAGTTACAAATTTAAAAATGTTGTGCTGGCCGCATGTAAGAAACTTTTGTAAGAAATGGCTCAAATAATCTCTTTATTAACAAAATAAATCTAGTGGCATTTATACGGCAGGCCGCGGGTTGCTCATCCCTGTAATAAAGAATATTATTACTTTAACACTCTATACCAATATTCTATATACACAAATCCAGTTTTATAATCTTTTAGCAGTACTCTATTATAAGAATTTATTTTTTAAAATCCAAATCCATCACATAATAAGCGTAAAAGCGAGAGGACAATTTGTTTACTTTTGAAACTATGTACATATGTACATGTACACTTGTGTACATGTATTTTATATCGACTGATGTGTGAAATTTTAAAACGACTAAGGATTTTCCAAATCATTTAATATAGGTAACATAATTGGAAAATATATTCCAAGAAAGTTGAATGTATTTCAAATTTCCAACACTAAAGAGAGAGCTGCTGTCGATAAATAACCAAGAGTCTGCTGTGGTAGGGAAACTGGAACTATACATAGTACCTATTTAATTTAATTTAATTTAAATTTCTTTTAAACGAATCGCGATCGCGTTCTTTATGCAGGTATCTAAATAAAAATTAAAATATTATTTTAAACTATTTATTATTGATTGTAATAGTGGAGTGTGTTCTAAATTTTTTTAAAACCTTGCCGAAAATTGCGAGAAGCACCAGGAAGTCGACTAAAGTTTGGTAAGCAGTAGCGATCGATTTATATACCTTGACTATGTCCGTTTCGTTTATCTTCGTTAAAACAATTACCTATTTTATTGAGCAATTTATATTTTTAATTTTATTATCAAAATATTAACTTGGACATGGTTTAAATTTAAGTTTCAAATTATTCCATTAATTGAATAACGATTCATTTTTCAATAAAAATAATTATTTTCGTTAGAAAGTTATATAGTTATTAGGTTACTTACACTTTGAATTCCAATATGCGTAGGTACTTCTAATCGGAACTGTTATTTTTATATAGGCAATTTGACAAAACATAATATAAACAAAACAGAAAAATGCCTTAAGCTGTAATTTGCTATCTGCATTTAAATATTTTTGAGTTACATATCTCAGAAAGGACGTATAAAAATTGATATTTTTAAAAGTTGCCATCATTAAAACCATCATTCAAATCATGCATGAAAGGAAAGTAATTCGCATTTTAAAAGTTATCTTCATTGGATAAAATATGAAATGTGTGTATGCCGTTGTCACATTTAAGTTTTTACTTAAAAATATCTACTTATGTTAGTTACACAGATCTGTTTCGGGCCCCGGTGAACAATATCAAATCACCTAAATAATCTGATAAGAAAATATTTCCGTGGTTCGTGGCCCACATAAAATTTTTACTCGATAAGTCCAAAAATTTTGATTTTTAAATTTTGCTTTAATCTTTTCTATATTAATCTAAAAGCTAGTTCACACTACATGATTTTTCATATGACTAACTTAGTCATAAAAAAAGTCATGGCTAAAATCATACCATCACAACAGCCAATCATAAAAGCCATAACTTCTATAATATCAAAAATCATATGGTGTAAACGGAAAAAAATCTCTCTTATGAGAAGTCATGTGACAAGTCACATGATAAATCATGTAGTGTGAACGAGGTTTAAGGCTAGAGCAACCACGACTGTACAGAAAAGTTTTTACTATTATTATTGACGAATTTATAAAATAAAAAAGATATCTGTTTCTTAGAAGTTACAAGCCTAATTTTATGTCTAAAAGAATGTTGCCACTGAGATGTGAAGTGTCAAAATTTCAAAAAAATTTATGTTTTCTTGAAGTACCTTAAGGTCGTTTTATTATAACATAATTAATTGAATTTTGTTTATTTCTTATAAAACATTTGCTAACTTTAAATTTGAGAAAATTTCACAAAATAAATGTTTCTAGAAATTTTGGTATAGCTTATCTCGACAAAATAGTATCTACTACACTTATTATACACATGTTAATAAGAGCTTTTAGAGTCGTATAAAAGAGAAAAATTTAAATCTAGCTATTCAAATTTATGTCATTTTAGCAGTCTAATCGGGGGGTGATGATACTCGTTGTATTTACACGTCCTCTTTGAGTAATTAGTTTAGTATTATCAAACTTGAAGAACAGTAAATTATCCTAATAAAAAAAGTATATTAATTATTAGCATTAATTACATAAACAAACAATTTATTTATTTGAATAATATTCATAACGCTAGAAAGAAATGGAAAGTGTGTTTAACCTAACAAATCCTATTAGGATTTTTGTCTTTAAATTTTTACTTTAACTTATTTTTATCAGTAGATAAAATTTAAATAAAAATAATATTCGACAATAAATTAATAAAATCGCAGTATTAATCTAAAAATAAATAAATACTTATTTTATTCAAAAAGTTTCCAAAAATATAATAACCCCAATTTGCAATAGCGTAAGGCCATCAGATAAAATTTTCTTAATTAAATAATTTCAAATTATCTTTTATGCAATATTCTGATGATTTTCCTTTTATTTATTGGTAATATGCGTAAAAATTTTAATTGGCGTTCCAGAAAGTAATGTTAAATCATTTACATAAAAACTGATAAGTAGATAAATTAAAGATAATTTAAAAAGTAATTTTGCTAATAAATTTAGCATGATTAGAAAATTAATATGTTGAATAGGCAACCCACGTAAGTCAATCTAACATAACGTCGGCTTACTTGTAAAACCTTGTAAGTCCGATTTTAAAAAAAATTTATGTTCAATGAAAAACCTTTAAATTCTCTAATATAGAAATTATGAAATGCCCGTAAAATATTTTGATGATAAACATGAAACTATATTCTTGCAGTATCTCATAAAAATTTCATAAATTAGAATTCTAAAATAAGAGTAGTAGAAGATTTATTATGTCTCTTGAAAAGTTTTGTCAATCGGACTTACAAGGTTTTATACAAGTAAGGCGACGATAAGATGTATTAAATTAATTCATTCTTTTATTATTAAATTATTCTTTTCTTAAGGGATAATAATTGCATAATTACTCATACTGTAAAGATATTTACTATTATTAGCCAACAGTTTTTTTTCAATTTATGCTTTTTTTATATCAAATGTTAATTACTCAATAGATATGAGTAAATTTTAAGTGAAATGCATTTGTAATGTTTGCTGGTGTATAAATTATACAACAAGTGATCCTGATGATAAATTTTAAAAATGGCCTTAATTTTAGAAATCAATAAAACTAGTGTTTGTAATTTTTTATTGAAAAATATCTGCATAAACAAAATTAAAAAAGTATTAGCCAGACTACCAAATAATAAATCTTTTTGAAAAATTGAGGCTGTTATCTACACTATTTATTGTTTTTATTCAGAAAGGGTCAATTACAGTTTAGATTAGCTATATAGCATTTCCTGCCCATCGAGATAAATGTGCGAGGCCGAGTACCGAGCAGCGTAACTAGCTCAACAACACACATCTTACCAATCTATCTTGAGATACTATCTACATATCTCTCTGTAACGCACTACTGATTGAATCATTAAATTATTATGTATTATCAACCTAAAAATAAATAAGTGCAGTCTTTACCACCAAGATATTCAATGGCAAGATTCTTAGCCTTATTCAAAAAAATTTAACATAAAGAAAACAGGTTGCTGGTATCTGCTTGCAGGTGCTAAAATTCTTTGTTATGTGTTCTGTCGCGAGAAAAGGTACATAAGCGTGATTTGAAGTTTTTACAGTTTTTAAAGTGAGAAAAAAACTTTACGACTATTTTTAATTAAAAAAGGAACGTTAAAAAAATTTTTGTTTACACCATTAGAAAGAGAAGAATGTGCATTTTCCGAAACTGTAAAAACCAAGAAATTGAGTTTTTCACGTTTAGGTACCTTTCCTCGTGACAAGGCACATTATGTATGTCCACAAATGTACTGCACAGAAAAAAAAACAGGTAATCGAATAGAAGATATTCAAACGCAAAATTCGGCACTAGTTACCCGGAATGTACAACAGGCTTTTTTGTGTTCATATACCTTAACCTTTTCAACCCTCGATACAAAATATATGCTTCAGCGAAACAGAAGTTGATTTCGGTTTTATATTTAATTCAATGAAAAAAATGTGTTTAAATTTAAACCTTAAAAAATTAAATGAAACTTTTTGGGAATCAAATGTATGTTGCTTGCAGATTGTTCTTTTGCAATCACAAATAGATTTAAAGCAGTATTTGGTATACCAACTTAAAGACTTCAGTGTTTCTTTTATGTTCTGAAAAACGTTAAGTCAAAGATCCCGAATATAAAAGAAAAAAATTAAATTATTCGAAAAATTCATGCCCTACAATTTAGCATAGACGATGATACTTTTGCAGCTGGTGTACATCTATTCTTTAAAAATATGGAATGATGATACAGGCGAGAGAGTCTGTAATCCAGTGGTCTAACTACCGGTGTGCGTGGTGTGCGAACGCCTACTGTAAAGTAGTAACATTTACTCCCAGAAGTGCAAAATAATACAAGGGAGTAAAGTGGCACTTTTTAAAGTGAGGGAAGAAAGTTGACTTTATATATAATGAACCCTAAATATAATTTTGAAATATACAAAATATCGGAAAGTTGCGAATTAGTGGGTACTTTCTTTAGAAATTTTTGTTAATTGAATCATTAACTTTCGTTTTAATTTCCTTAAAAAAGTAAAAATAAAATATTTTTAAACGTAAATAATAATACTAATGTAAATCGTTTTATATCTTATTGTTGCATTGTAAAAACATAAGTTCATCCATTAAAATTATTCGAATGCGGAGCATCTGAAGCATTACTACAGTAATTCTATATATACATAGCATTGCATTCCATTGTCTGGATGATGATAATAATAACAAACATAACTCAGTTTTGGCATAAGTTGATAAAAGAAACTGAAAAATTGCGATAGAAGTAATAATAGAAACAAAAAAAAATAGAAGAACATCTTTAGGTAAGTAAAACAAAAAGAAATTCCAAAATATATATAAGTTTGCTAGTACCAAAAGTGGCATCAAAATAATAAATTATTTCCAAATTAAATAAGTTATAAAAAAATAACATTACTTATTTAATTTGTAATGTTTTAGATTAATGTTTTTAGTTAAGTTTAGGTAAAATATCTTGGTTCTTAGTGGACGGAAATAAAACAAATTTATTATTTTTTATATAATCATATAATAAGACTAAAGGACACAGAAATATCAATAATCTGTAAATGTTACAACATATTATAATATAAAACGTATCAAATTGAAAATCATTTTTTTTTACATTAAAAATGAATGAATGAAAAAGCAGTTCAGAAACGTACAGTGTACAAATTTTGTGATAAAAACATAAAATGAACTTGACATTAAAAATATTAAATTCTTATATCGAAAATTATTAGATTTATTAAACGCATCTTTTATTTATGATAGATAAGTTACGATTAACTTATTTTTCAATCTATATCTTCTATACAGTTACAGTAATATTAAAGAAAAATGGACATAGAAAAATATGCTAATGTAGAAAAACGAAAATTTGTCCAGTCCGTTTACACAACGCCACTGACAGGTTCTCTCTTCACCTCGACTGCGCAGAAATTTTGCTTTGCTCATTTTTCTTTGCTTAATTTTACTCTATATAATATAAAGCGAGAAGTCTTCATTAACTCATTTATTCACTGGCTCATCATTGATTGACCGTGGGCAATCAAAAAATTTCAGTTTCTTTAGTACAATAAATTATTGTACAGTACATAATTTATATTCCAATGAATTCCAATATAAAAATTGACTTATAATTTCTTCGAGTGAGATCTATGGCTTAAAAGTATCATCGCAACAACCACATCAATCGCGAATTAAAACTAGATGGTTAAAAACGTCCAGATTCCGTCTATGCCAGCCAGTATGGTCATTATACAAAAGGTGGTTACTGGTTAGTTTATTAGGCTTACAATTTAATCTTTTTGTGGCACTCTATTATACATTTATGAGGTACTGAATACATTTTTAAGCCTAAGCAGAATTCAGACGAACGAAATTCCCACTTCGACGTAGATCTACAAGTGGTAACAGAAGACAATTTTCTAAAAAAACAAATTTAAACTAAAAGTCCAAAAATGGGAGGCAGAGAGCAAAGTAACTCTCTGAAAAAATACACTAGGATAAAGACAAGCGAAGAAATTCACAGAGTACTCGACTTCCGGGGCTAAAAATCTTCTTTTTTTGCCAAAGAATGAAATTAGAATCATTACGGGACTGTTCACCAGACACTGCCCGGTGAGATATCACCTCAAAAAAATAAGACTAGAAGGTAATGACAGGTGCAGACTTTGTAAATCGGAAACAGAGACGACCGAGCACATCCTTTATAACTGCAATGCCTTAGCCCTACTCAGGCTTAAACATCTGGGACAGATACAACTGACACCCAAGGAGGTAAAAAGCAAACCTCTCAGGAACATCCTGTGTTTCGCTAGCAAAATTGAATTACTGATTATCTAATTAGAAAAGTCACGAACAGAAGATCAATCCTGGTTGCAGTTCTGAAAGGCTCTCGTAGCCGTTCAACCTTTAAGTACAATAACAATAACTTAGGTACTACAAATATCCAATGAAACCATAAAGCTCATATAATTGCACCGGCTATCTATACCTAGTAAATTCAATGAGTACTTCAATAAAAGCTTTCAGAAAAAATTGGAAAAAATACTGGTAAATGTATAAATGTTCTCTGCTATCTGGTTGCAGTTAAATTTCAATTATGACGTATATAATAAATTATTCTACCAGGTAATCTTTTAATTTGCGATTAACTAAAAGTCTAACAACGCTAAAGAACAAGAATTTCTTTTTTATTAATAAGAATTGTTGTCGCAATCGCATAGGTAGTAAGTATAAGGTCTCGCTTGAAATGTTTGCAAAAATCCAAAAAATGTATTAAACTAAATATAATGATATCCAATTTTAATGAAATTTGATAAAAATCAAAAAATTTCAAAGTTTTAAAAAGCAATTAAATCCATCGTATAAGTAATTAAATTTTTTTGTAAAATAGAAAATAAAGTCGCTCTTTTTATCTTAGGCACATTTGTGTAGCTCTAACGAATTCCTATAGTTACATTTTGCCCTCTGATAGTAATCCTGAAAATGAAAAATTTGACAGACTTACGCAATAGAGTGTTATTTACAAGGTTGATTGATTTACAGAGTAATTATATACAAATGAATAAAAATTGGGCTCCTGCTGTAACCTTGGTACATAATATAATTATTGATGGATTCAATAATTATTACAAACACTATGATTACTTGAAAAAATACACACAATAAAACAAAAATTTCAAAAAGTACAAATACAACAATAAAATAATGTAAAACTTATGAAAGTACCCAGCATAAAAGCAATGAAAAATAGCTTTTATTTAATTTACTTGAAAATAAATTTTATACGTTGGTTTCCTTGTCAACTATATAAATAATAAGTAAAAAATTTCAACAGAAAATTTATTATCTAGAAATTTCATGTTCCATGAAGTCCAATTTATTACAGAACGAAATGAACATTGGAATTTCACTATTTAAAATGTCGTCGTCAAAACTCACGTTTTGGCTTATTATAATTTACTTATAACATGTTATAATAATAATATTATGTAGGTATACTTTTAGAATAATTGTAGGAAATTTAAAAACTTGTTAATTTCCGAAAATCTTGAAAAATTTGTTTAAGCAAACACAAAAGAAGAAATTGTTTTACTCATTTAAATAATAAATAACTTATCAAATAGAACAAAAATTGATAGAGATTCACTGCTTAACTTTATTTTCAAGCTACTGGACTTGAAATCAAGTCAAAAATTCATATTCAAATATCAAGTCAAGTCGAGTGGTTCGTACGTCAAGTATCAAATAGCATGAAAGGTTAAAAAATTACTTGATTTTATATTTAAGAACTGAAGAGTTTAGGTACAATAATTTTTTGTTAGTTCACCCATAATTAAATTATAAAAGTAACTATATCAAGGAAGTCATAAACGGAACGGTGTTCAGATAAATTTGATTCACTGATTCAATAAATCTGGTTTATCTGATGAATCAGATAAAAGTGGTTTTCATAAAAATGAAAAATATTTAAAACAGGTTTTCAAACCCTTTTTAATGCATATGAGGCATTTTAAGGGCATTTTAAAATCTTTTGCTTCAAAATCTCACGCAATTAAAATCATTTAAACACTCGACTTTATCGCTATGCTAATGCTTGCTAAAGTCTATTCGCACTATCAATTATCATCCATGCAATGTTCTAAAGCTGCGTTTAGATAGCACGAGTTTGCCTCGCGAATCTGATTCGCGCATTAATCCTCGCGTCGACGTCGTGTAGACGGTTTTATGGCGCGAATTACGACTCGCGAGGCATATGCACTGCGAGCGGTCGGTAGATCGGTCTCGACCGCGCGTCAAATGTGCCTCGCACTTTGATACTCACGCGGTGTAAACTTCGTGTTGGTGTTTCTATGTTATTCAGATACTGGCGGCTTGCCCTGCATCATGACTCACCATGCATTTATTCGTGGGATGCCTCGCGGGAGTGATGCGCGAATCTTTCTCGCGAATCTGACGCGCGAGGCATACTCGCGCCGTCTAATCACAGCTTAAGACGTTGAAAGAAGTAACGAAGACTGCGCCTCTACAATACTCTGTAAACAAAAAGAAGCTGTGCTATAGGGACTGAAGCGCAGCAGCTTTACTTGTAGCTACACTAACAAGGGGAGGTCGCCTACTCGTCATCACCGATTTCGTCTGGGTACACAATATAGTACGTAGAGTCCGACTAGAAGTAAAAATTACATAAGTGGGATCTCTAGATAGCCAAGCGTTTTTTAAAAAATCAAATTTTTATCGCAGTCTAAATGAATAAGTATTTCATAGGGTAAGGTTTAGATACGAGGGTCGGTGGTTCAAGCCTTCAGCAGAGCTTTTTTTTTTTCGTCGAATTTTTTTAGGTCTTTGACTTCTTTTTAAGTTTTATGATAATTACGCGACAAGTAAACCGAAATAATCTATTATATATTATTATAACAATTTTATTTAAAATCAAATGCATTATAACAACAAATGTAAGAGGATTCTAATTCGATATCAAGAAGTTGTTATAAGTACCCTACTTATAATGCATTTGATATTAATCTGAAAATGTTATAATAATTTATTTACTTTATTATAAATATTTATGGATTATTCCGGTTTATTTGTGGCGTAAGTATCGCAATAATTTAAAAAAAGCCAAAGAAAAAAGTGTTTTCTGGCGGGGACATTCCCTTAAGGGAATATATTTTATAAAAAATATTTGATATTATTATTAGAACTTGATTGTCACTGGAAGCTCCAAAATTCATCAATCAAGCATAGAATAATGAATACATAATAAAATAATACATAAAAAATTATTAAGGGTAAACAATTATGTATGTCATCTTCATCTTTGAACAAGAAATGAAAGATATGTTTAATATTTTTTACAGATATTTGACTAAAATTATAGTTTATGCGTGTGCTAACATTAGTAATAATTAAATTACATGTTAAGATTATTACATTAATGTTTTTATAAATAAGGTATTAAGCAATTTTCGCACTATTACTTTAATAAATAGACTACAAAAAACAAATCGACTGTTTTGTAGCAAAAGTAATTCAATTTAACGAGGGCAGATATTAACAAAGAACACAGTTATATTATGTAGGTAACTCCACTACATGTTCGTATTTAAATAATCTACATTTACAATTTGGTTTAAATAAATTGTACAATAAACCAACTTCAAATTAAAAAAGATATCAATTTTTAACCAATTAAAAAATTTGTCGTCTTCCAATCGAAGAATTTATTTTTCAAATTGAAAAATTAAGCTGGAGATGACGCGAAAAAAGGATTTGAAAATCAGAAAATTTTATATTGAAAATATAAAGTTATAAGTAGAAAGAAAAGTTATTTTAAAGTTAGGTAGAACATAGTTTTAGCACAGATTAGTACCTATACCTACTAATCTGTTGTTTTTGGTGTTTGGAGAGGTTCCATGTACTATATTCAGGATTCTACAACTCGAATAAGCTTACATGCATACTTAGCAGCAAAAATATTATTACTAACTAGCAAAATTAAAAGTTAAATAAAAGTGTACATTTTGCTAATTTATTATTGATAATAATTTAATTTTTATCTTTTAATGTGATAATATTATAATTTTATTTACATACCGAATTTAATTTTTTGCTTCAAACTCACCGTAGCGTTACACATAATTTCATAAAAATTGTTTAAACAACCGTTTAAAAAAATCCAAGTTCAAGTTCATAATTGAAAAGACAATGGAATGGGGCGTAAAAAGTAATATTAAAATTACAGTGGCGTCTCTAAAAGGGTGTTTTGGGTTTTTAATTGGTCTTTTAGTACCCTCCTTGACCTGCTTGCATTTCATTCGCTTAAGCTCGCGTTTACATTCGCTGTCTCTTGCCGAGAGTTAGCGACCTACATAAATATACTAGAAATAAGAAGAATTTTAAAACTTTAACACATTCACTCAATAGTTGCCATTCTAAGTGTAAGTAAATTGATAATTGCAGTTATTTAAAACGCCATTTTTATTTTTTTTTAATTTACCGCCATCTTTGATTTTCGTTTAAAAAATGAGCGCCAATTTAAAAAAAATTTAGTTTGTAGTAATTTAGTGTGACATCTTCATTATTTAACAATCTGTTTGTTTTTTTATTTTTAGTAAAATGAAACAACATTCTGTGGGATTCGCTAGTCTTATTTTATTGACATTTTTATGTAATTATATCGATTGTGGATTAATAATTAAACGGCAGATTATCGAAGATCCATCATTAAATCCTGAGATTCAAGTACGTATAAATGATTTATTATAGTCTTAAATCAATTTTCATTGATCATGTGTAACTTTTGAAATCGAAAGTTGTTGGTTAATAAGTAAAAGTTAAATCTTGAAATTGTAAAAGGTGTGATATAACATCATGGATCCAGGCACAGTTAATTTTTGAAAATTTCACTATCTCTTAATTTTTATTTAATTTAATTTAATTAAAAAGAAAACAGTTTTCCACGTGTTATTTCACATAGAACATTGTTGGTTATTGGTGCATTTCTGATAATTTTCTTACCAAAGAAGTAATTAAAAGAAGCTACGAGGGCGATTATGAAACCAAAGTAGTGGTAATTGTGTTGCAATAATTGAACACGGTATAAAAAGTTGGAGATAATTTTGATACAATTTTTACGTAATGCACTTCGTGTAACACATGCTAACATGTATATAGATAATTTGAATTGAAATTATACCCTATTAACACTTTTTTTTAATGTTTATAAAAATTAATTTATTCGTACCTACCAGTAGATAATGATATAACAATATATTGGTGGAAAAACAATAATTGGATGCTGTGTGGTGAAAGTCGAAATTAATTTAAAAAAAAACATTGGATACAATTTATTGTCCTGCTATAAAAATCCTATATATAATTAAAAATATAAATTTGCCAGATTTTTAAAATAGTACAACGATTGATGAAAAATCGTAAAAGACTTTTCGCAATGTTACGACAAAACCTGATTTAATTAATAATTTTGTATTAACACATACCACTCTTATAATATACGGTTTCACTTTTTAGCAAATTTAGGTTACACCCATTAGTTGTATTTCTCAAAAATTTGAAACGTTGTTAATAATTATTATTTTAAATTGAAAACTACAAATGAAAATTTAAATTTAAAAGAAAACAATCAGTTTCATAATAGTTAATCTAATCAGTTAGTAATTAATTTTTTAATAAAGAACTATGCTTTCTATAAAGTTTCTTCCGATGTTTATAAGAAAAATTGATTATACAGGAACTATAATAAAAAGTACCTATCATAATGGACAGCGTTTATTTCCTAAACTGGTATAAGGAAAATCTAATAATCCATTTGTTAAATAAATTACAACATCTTGCCTGTGTTCCTAATTGCTTGTGTTTTAAAACGTTCATCTGTTTCCATTTTGAGTATTTTATTGATAATATTATATTATTGTACTAACTAAATAAGTATTCTTCTTCTTTGAACAAAATTAAAATTCAAAAAAACAAAGTTGAACGATCATATTCCACCTAACCAAATTTTTGAGCTGTGAAAATATAAATTCAAAAATTTCAAAAACGCCTCGTGAATATAGGTAGTATTTACAAATTTATTTTTAAAAACGAAACATTTTTTATAAACTTTAACTTTATTTAGAATATATTGCATAATATACTTACGAATTTTAATGTTTTAGGAAATAGCAATAATTGAAGAAGAAGACAGAGACAAAAGAGCGGTAGGTGCTGCGGATGGAAAATTTGCTCTAAAGAATGCTCTTCTTGGATTTGTATTCAATGTAAGTATAATAATATTGTTTCTTGAAAATTTTTTAAAACTTTTCTGAAATTTTATAAGTATTCAAAATATAAACAAAAAAGCTTCTATTTTCGCAAACCTGTTTTACCCTGATCCCTTCACATATAGTACATATAATTATTCACAGAAAATCAACTCCTTCATCGATCAGAAAACTGCGTGGATAAACAGATTAGATAAAATTAATGTTGCTAAAAATAATGCTGCCGGAGTCGTTCCTCCTGAAGATTCCGCGGGTGGTATTGCTGGAGCAATATCTGGAGTTATAGGTTCAAAGTTACAACAAGCAACACCGCTGATTTCCTTGGTGGCAACTAAACTTACCAGCGGTAGTTTGGGTGGATCATCAGGTGGTGGTGGCTTAGGCGGATTTTTAAGTGGAGGACTTGCTTAATTTCAATTAAGTATTTAATTTAAAATAATTATTTTTTTCATCAGTTATTTTTGAATCGTTTTGCAGGTTTTTTGTTTGTTTCTGTAATATATGTATGTACCTACATATATATATGAGTTTTTATTTTCTGCATTAATTTAATTAAAATGTAAATTAAATGCCACTTTTTACTATCCTAAACGACTGTTACAACTACTTTTATTATAAAACTTTCTCACTAAGTTATTTAATATTTAATAATAATTAACTACTGCTTTCTTTATTTCTTCAAGTCTTGTGCACTGGATGAGAAATAGGTGTAATAAAATTAGCATGTCGGTAAGAATAGCATTTAAAAACATTTATCTCTCTTTTATTAGAAAAAAAAAACAGTTTTTTTATATTATACCTTCTCGTACTAAACGAAATCTTAATAATTTGTTATTATTGTGTTATTAATACTCATACTGGATGATCTTGCCTTTTTTTATTATTTATTATTATTTTGGTGCATGCGTTGTTTAATTTGTGCAATTTGTTAAAAATTTGCAAATAATTTATATCTACCTTTCTGTCTTGTACATAATAAAAAACGATATTATAATTTGGATGTTCTTTTTAGTTGTATAGTTTCTATTGTGTAAATAAAAGTTTGTACGTAATTTTTATATTGTGAATTTAGAAGCTTTTTGTTATTGATAATAAATAAATACAAAAATATGAAGTTTCCTTTACTTTATTAAAAAAAAATTAACCTTCGACATATTACAAGTTTTAATAGTCATTAACTGTAAATTACATATTTACAGTGCGATATGTAAATGGTAATTTAATAAATCTTAATGACCATTATACTTACATACATTGTGTCAAAAGTACAAGTCGCTTATGAAACATAATATACCGAAGGTCAAATGTTACGAATTTGGAGATTATAAATTTTAATCGATAATATTTTAGCCAATCCAAGACAAAATTGACAAAGTTCCCAAACCTGAAGTTAAAAAGGTGACCACAACCACTAAACGACCGACTACTACAGACGATATTGTAATTTTCGAAAAAAACGAACAATTTCGACTTGACGTTCCATCCGAATTGCTTGGAAGTGGTTTCACATTGGTAACTAAAGTTTCTACAACTGCCGGAGATTATATGATGGTGATAAGCTATAGCGTTAATTTTGTTACAATATATTACTAATTACTCTCTATTTTAGAATTCTGCTTTAAGGCTTCAACGCTTTTTAGAAATATTCAGGCCAGCTTTGCGATTTGTTTTCGGCGCTAAAGGAATTGTTATAGATGCATCAACCGATAAACCTCTTTTTTCCGATGGTTCTGAATCGCGATAATATATTATTATTACCACAATAAGACATTTATCTCTTTAGTTAATCACCACTTTTTCTCAACAATACTTTCGTTTGAATAAATTTAAAACTACTTCCTTATGTTGGCCGGAAGTATTGAAATAATCAACCAATCTAAAAGAAAAGTTTAGCAATTATTATCGTGTGCGATATTATTCGGTGAAATTACGGATCTTTTCAGGCAAAGATTTATGAATCGGTTACACTTATGAATAATGCTCTCGTTACGATGTAAAAATTGATTTTGGTACTTGCTTTTGTACCTTGTTAACGATTTTATGCTGCTTTTTTTAACTGCTTTTGTTAACAATTTAATTGATAAATGCTCGTAGTCACTACTGTATAACAAATTGAATGGTCTCTCTATTATTAAATTTGATCATTTTAATAAAATCCGCAAAACTAAAATTCAAACTTTTTATAGATGCAAAGACACATCTTTTATATAGGCAAATTTGCTCAAGCCATAGTAGGTATATAATTGATCTAAATAATGTTAAAACTTTATAATATCGAGTTATTTAAAAATTAAAAATCAATTAAAATATTTATTAAGCTTTCAGATGATTATTTCATCCGTCATCAGAATAAGATTACAGAGAATATGTAATCATATTCTGATACAGATTACAGAGAATATGTAATCATATTCTGATACAGATTACAGAGAATATGTAATCTTATTCTGATGACGGATGAAATAATCATCTTAAAGCTTAATAAATATTTTAATTGATTTTTAATTTTTAAATAACTCGATATTATAAAGTTTTAATATTATTTAATATCAACGAGTTAATAATTTACCATTTTAAATATATAATTGGTCTATATAGAAGACGTATCTTGGCAACCATAAAAAATTTTGATTTTTAGTTTATTACGCTCTGCACAAAAAGTGTCACGATGAATTTTATCGAATATAAAATATCTGCTTATTCAAACTGCAATATTCATATACAGTGTGTTCACGGAAAGTGGTAACAATGAATAATTCTTAAATCTTACTAGATACAAAAAAAAAGTTTAAATAGTTTTTTATTAAACTCAAAATTTACTATAGGAAACTGCGGAGGTATTTTTTTCTATTTCAAACTCAACCGGAAGTAAACATTAAATTTTTTTTTTCAAATGGCAACATATCTTTTTTTTAACATTTTCGTAATTTGCAATTTTTTCTCTATAAATACATATCAAATTTTCATAAAGTTACATAAAAAAATATTCGAAAAAATGTAAGATTTAAACATGCAATAATAATTTATTAATTATTTACACATTAGGTGTATAGAGTGCTATGAAAACAAAACATCATGGCTCAGAAAAGACAACTGTTATTTATCTGATAAATTGTTCTAAATTGCTACCGCTTTATTCAAAATATAATTCCAATCTTCGCAGAAGTTTTGGTGATTTGGAGATAATTGACAGCATGTTGAATTAATTTTAATTTTTAAATTTTCTAAATTGAAAGATAGATTTTGCGTAAACTACCATTTTTAAATGACTCCATAGAAAGAGTCTAATGGTGTTATATCATAATAATGATGTTTTGTTTTTCATAGCACTCTACATACCTAATTAATAAATTATTATTGTTTGTTTAAAACTTGTGTTTTCTCGAATTTTTTCTTATGGAACCTTATACAAATTTTATATGTATTTATAGAGAAAAAATTGCAGATTACGAAAATGTTAAAAAAAAACATATTGCTATTTGAAAAAAAATTTTAATGTTTACTTCCGGTTGAGTTTGAAGTATAAAAAAATATACCTCCGCACTTTCCTATAGTAAATTTTGAGTTGAATAAAAACTTTTAAACTTTTTTGTATCTAGTAAGATTTAAAAATTATTCACCGTTACCACTTTCCGTGAACACACTGTATAATAGCCTTTACTGGTGGATCATCATACCAGCAAAGGCTATTTATTATATATGAATATTGCAGTTTGAATAAGCAGATATTTTATATCTTATAAGTAGCAAAATTTTATTTACTTTGAAATTCTGCAAAAAGCAATTACCTTTTACATTAAAGTTTGCAAGAATTGCTGACAGTTTTTTGTCCTTTCTGCAAAATTTACTTTTATGTAGATGGGAGGTATCATTTTTCAATCTGAATATTGCGATTGCGACCCATATGAGGGTTACCAACAGATACAAAAGGGGTTGACGAACCTGAGTCATCAAACTTAGAAGAGTCAGAAAGAATTCCAATGAAATTGCAAAGGATAAATATATCATTTTATTCCATGTTATTTGTCTTTTGAGAGTTAATAAGTAAAAAAAAAAAAACAAAAAAGTCATTGATATTCGTGTTGGAGTCGCGAGCTTTTTTTATTTTAGTGTTTTGGGGGGTCACGACACACGTTTTGTACAGACTAGATCATCTTTTTCCATCGCCGTTTTGTTATCACCATTTCGCCATCACCAACTATAAGATTTATTTTAATCTCAAGAGAGTAAAATAAATTTGAGAATAAGTAACATTTAATCATTATATAAATTTTCTTCACTTACCTACAGTTAAAATTGTAATATTTTTGTTCTTAGTTAAGTTTTGTTAAATTTACAATAAGTTTTTTATTGATGTGTATTTATTTATTTATTAAATTTTGTGCAAATTTTAGATTAAGTACTACGTATATGTTTATAAATCACTGGATTTGAAAAGCGGTGGTATACTACAATCGTTTTTCTTATTATTAGAATCTTGATGAGAATGCATAAAGTCAAAATATTTAATAAACTAAACACTTTGAAAATAAGGAAAAAATGTCAGAAACAGAAAATTTATTTTTCTGAAAAGTTAACAGAAAAAATCTTACCTAAAATTTATAAATTGAAAAATATAATCCGATTATGTCAACGTTGCAAGTAAGTTATATTCAGGTCTATTATGTATCCCAAACTCTATGTTAACGGTGAACGTTATGCCGTAACATAAAGGTTTTGAGCAATCTGGGTACACAGCATTAGTCAAAAGTTTTTTAAACTCTTTAAATTATTAAATCAGTGTTTGTTCCCATTAATAAATAAATAAATAACAATGATATGTTAGTATATAAAAAATAAAGTATACTACATATTTACTTTTAAAAATATCAGATGTGGTTGTTCGGCCTTTGGCCTCACTGCACCCTATAATTCGCCGCACGTGTGCAACTTGCACAGTGTACCCATGATCCTTATATTACAAAAAATAATAAAATAAAATATATTATTGGTTTTTCTTTTTAGCAGGTACATTGGAAATTTTTAAAAGTCGCTAAAAAGAAAAGCCAATAATATATTTAAAATATGGACGCTATTAACGAAATTAATAAAATAAAACAATTTGATAAATATCTTGAAAAAGTTGTAAAAATAAGAAAAATTTGTGAAACTGGACAAGCCCACTTTAGAATACTCTAAAGAAAAAGCTTTGTGTATTTACACTTCAATGAATCTTTCCAAATGGCAATACCAAATTCTCCGAAACTCGGCAGAAAAACAATAACATCAGTTTTTCTCATTATACGAGTATTACAAGATTCAACAAGCAAAAAATGAGTGTTATCCTCTAAAGGACTCGATAAAAGTAATAGAAACGATTGCACAAATTAAATTACAAAATCTTTTGGACCATACAGTAACTAGAATTTGACAGTAGGGGCATTTCACGTGAAGCGGACCATAAAAAAAAAGTGAGGTTGGGAATTTTGTTCATATTGGGCATATTTGTACTTCTAGGGGATATAAACGTGTACACATAATATTTTTTTTATTTGAGGTTTAGTTGTTAAGGCTGTGTTCTCACTTAGAATGAAAATTCAATTTTAAATAGAAAATGGACTATTTGGTGTACAATAACAGTAGCTGACCAAAAACGTACAATAAAAAATAAAGTAATGTGTAAAAAAAATCGCGAATGCAAGAGATACGCGCATTTTAGCGTTAATTTTATTTACAATTTTCTGACTTTATTTTTGAAAATAACCCGTTTAAATTTTTACAGTATGTCTAAAACGTTATTTTTAATATTATGTCGGAGCCAAAATTTTTTTAAAATTGCGTTAAAAAATTTTTTTTTGGGATTTATTTATTCGCGATAAAAGCGCTCCGACATAATATTGTAAATAACATTTTAGACATACTGTAAAAATTTTAACTCGTTATTTTCAAAAATAAAGTCAGAAAATTGTAAATAAAAAAGTGGTTTTGAGAGAACAGCCTTTGAGATCTTAAAGATTCACATAATTGACGGAAGGGTTTATTTGGAATTTTATTTTCACATTGAAGTAAATTATAATAAAATAATAAATGTAGTGTTTTCTATAGAAAATTTACTGTTCTTTTTGATTTTTAAATCAGTTTTCAAATTTGAATTTTTTTTCTAGTGTTAAACCGGAAGTAAATAATTAAAATATTTTTTTTAATAACTTTGACCATTTTAATTTTTTTTACTTTAAAATAAAGCTTAACATTTATAAATTCTGCTAAAAAAATTTCAGAATGGGATCTCAATTAGTTTGGGAGATACATCCATTACAATACGTACATGTCACACTGGGCGCTTCATCAAGTTGGGCTGGACTAAGTACTTTTACCTTGGAAAAGATATAGGAAAGTTTATATATGAGGAGCAGACATTATGCAGTATGTCCATTTTCTGAAATTTTCACGAGAGCATCAGTAAAACTACCACAGGTTTAAATGATAAGTTATTAAAAAAGTAATTTTTGCAATAGCACAGTGTAAATTACACTATGAAGTATCTATAAATGAAGCAAGTATTTGATTAGTGGTTTTGCAAAACAGCTAAAAAATGTATTGAACAAACTGCACTTTGTATTTTCTACATTGGACAAACTGCATATAGAATGTCTGCTCCTCATATGGCTATGAATGGCGTTAAAATGTAATTTTAACAATAACAAAGTTTCTTAAAAACTTCAATATAAAAGCGTGGGGCTGTTTATTTATAGATATAAACTAAAATAACTTACCAAGTTTAGCGTAGTACTTTTTTTGTACAGTGTGAAGAGTCAAAATTAGCTAACAAAAAAATCTTCGGTGTCGGGCAAAAACTTTTTTTTTCTGAAAGTATGGCACTATTAGTTTTATTTTAGTATGTGTGATTAATAGCTGGACTATTCAGAGTTACGTTACCAAAATTAGAATCTCAAAATATGGAATTTCGTACAAGTGGTGCTCGAAAAACTGATTTAAGGTATCAATTTTTACGAAATTCATAAAAGTGCTATCTCGGAAACTAACAATATTTTTTTTTAATTTTTTTTTTTTTAATTTTAACCCTTGTGGCTGGGGGTCTTAAAGTGCATCAACTACTGGGTTATTAGCACTTCACCACAGCCTTGATGTAGATGTCCACTGGAAGGCCGAGCTAAGAAATTCTGCGAGGTCCGCGATTTGAACCCAGAATTTCCACTCCGTAACTCAACCAGCGGTATCACATCACTCCACGACTGTGGATTACAATATTTTACCAAGCTCATATTTTAATATTCTAGTTAGTCGTTTTATGAGCTTGCTCATCAGCATCAGCCCTATAAGGGATAACGATGACTTTTGGGACATCCTGTCTTTATATTTAAATGGTAAATTAGTCTTACACCTTTATTGGTTCTTTATACACTTTCTTTATAGTGTCTTGTAGCGTAAAAATTAATTAGATCATTAAAAATTGCAATTAACACGGTAATACATACATAATTATTAAATATAATGATTTATATTGAGTAAAACCTTGACTCAACTTAACTTCTTGTAATCGTAAGAGTTTCTCAGTTACTATCTTGCCATGGTGGATTCAACACACTCAAGAAGTCATTTTTATCAATGTTAATGTGTTGAAATTTTATTAAATCGTCTATTGATTTTACAAATAATAGTTAGTGAAAGTGGGCCATTAAAGAAAATTGCATAAATTTTAAATTTATATCCAATATAAAGGTAAGTTAGATGACCTTCGAAATAATAAAACTTTAAATTGAATGATTTTTATTATTTTTAACATACGTATTTTAAATGGTGACATAAATTTAATATTCACTAAAGTTATAATAGGGTGTATAAAATCTGCGTATCTCTTTGGTATAAGTAAAATAGAGTTCAAATCACTAATAAAGAGAGAGTTTATTTACTAAAGTAGATATTCCTCTTGATTTTATTTATGTGCAAGTGTTTGTTGGAAAGGCATGCTAATGATTTTATTTAACTTTAACTACCTAGCAAATAAATTTCACCAGGCTAAAATTTATAATTGTCCGTATTTTAGTCGTAAGTGGATAACTACGCTAACTGCGAGACTAATTGCTTCAAAATAATATAAAAAGTGTAAATTATACTAATTTAAGTTCGACTAAACATTGAAATTACACGATTTTTAAGGGTGAGTTATTTTGTAATAATTCCTTTATAAATAACTAAAAATATAATTTTTTTTGCTGTTCTATTTCGTGCAGGCATGAAACATTTAATTAAAATTGTCTAATTATCAAGTCAGTAGTTGACACTGTTAACGCCTTATTATAAGCTGTATGAATATGTTACATAATTTAAACGGCATTACAAAACCTGTTAAAAAAAGGTAAATGAACGTAAAAACCGATGACATCTTATGAAAAGTGAAGATATAAACAAGAGAAATTGTTACAACGACCTCTAAATAAACCCATTAAGAGTTGTAATTTAATTCATAAAGATAAAAATCTATTTCAGTTACATTTTAAAATGTCTGAACTAATTTAATAGAAACATTTTCTAATACAGGTTAATTTAAAGGTTTTCGTAAATAAAATTATTTTTCTTTATCCAATCAAAAATAGAACAGAATAAAATAAACAATACGAAAAAGTTCTAATAATATTTTATTCATTTATTTCTAAATACTATTTTTATAATTGTACCTATATTATTTTTGTGAATACTATGTCTAGTTTTCAGAAAATGGAACTTGCAATCAAAACAGTCTTATTATTATGCATCTCTTGTATAGCAATTACTATGCAAAATGTCAACCAGGCAATTAGTAAAGAAGAAGAATCGGTAATCTATCTATTTTTCTTTTGTATTAATAAAATTTTATTTTTTAATCTAAAAACGAATGCGTAATAATTAAGTAAATCTAACATTACCTTATTTTTCAGATGTACGATTTGCCTCAAAAAAATTATTTCCGCAATAAGAGAGCAATTTTAAAAAAAAAAACTGGTCCAGTTCGTCAAATTTTTGGATTATTTTTAGAGGTCGGTAATAAATCTTTAATTTTAAGTCATTTCGTGTGAAATCGGTTTTATTATTAAAGTATATTATTACTCTTTTAGCAATGGAATGACACCAGACTCACCATTAATTCAATCAACGACTTGGTAAATGATAACTTTCTGCCGGAAAATGCATCGGTAAGTCTTTTGATGGAATTTAAATAATTATTATTGGTTTGCAAAAGTGAAGTTTTAGCTAATTACTACAACTCCAACACCAAATTTAAATGTTTCGACAAAACCACCACCGTTTAAAATAACAAGATCTGAAGCAGCAAGAATATTTAAAAGAAACTTGAAAGGTCTTGCAAGGCTACTAAATCTTGAATTGAGGGACGCATTTAAGGTTTATAAATTAGAAAATTTAATATAACCACAGTACTAATGTGTGAATTTTCAGCAATCTAAAGTTACAAACAAGGAATTCAAAAACAATTTATCACTCGAGATTAGCAAGTTTTTATAATTTGGCGTGCTGCAGCTACCAATAAACTGTGATTTAAAGTGTTCGCTTCCTGTTACACTGTAAAATTTATTCCTTACCAATTTTCTATATTCATACTAGCGTGAGTTTATCGTTTATGTTCTTTCTGGGAACAACAAATTTTCTAAAAATACATTTTGAAAGAAACTATCATAAATTCTAAAAAAATTCAATTGAATAAATTGGAACCTCATTCTAAGTTAAGATGATGTAAACGATGGGGTCCTTTGATAGATACAAATATAGAATTATGTTCTTAAAATGTATGTTTATAAAACGATAAAAATATTAAAGAATACTGAAAGATTATTGTAAATCTAATCAATTATATTATTATTAGTAACTAGCTAGTCTCGACCACTCTCGAGGACTATCAGAGGGCGACTGGGAAAACCGCAAGGCTTGGCGTGAAGAATGCGAAAAACGATTAAATTTATTTAAAATATTAACTAAATATACAGGGCGGCCCTTTGAAAACGAAACAGACGGGATTGTGGCCAGCAGAATTTTTTTTTTAAGAAATGCAAAAACACGTTAATTTTATCATCGAGAGGGACAACTTTTGCGACCAATGTCACTCCCGTATTGTTTCATCCCTTCGCGCTGTCATGACAACCCCTGAAATGTTAATAGGGATAATATAGCAAGTAATACCTCATTTGAAAGGTCTTTCTTCCCTAAATTCAATGCTATAATTTTTTTAAAGTTTTATCAATTATTCAACAAAAAAGATATTTCAAGACATTTAAGAATAAAAAAAGAAAAAACGCCTGGACAAGTCGATTTTAATTTTAAGAGCAATCCGCTCGTATCGAAATAAACTGATACGCAGTTGCGAGAAAATACGAGGTGCGTGCACAAATTTGTAACGTAAGTAAAGAATGTTACAAAAATTCATTACAGTTCAGAGTTAAAGCGGCGATTTATTTTGGTTTGCAGAATTTTCAATTTTCTGCGATTTGGAAAATCTGCAATTTTGGAAGAATTTATTATACGTTTGGTAGATGGGCCAAAGTTTAATCCATTTCGATTAGCGAGTTCCATCAGTTGTATAAATTTTACAAAGTATAATTGAGTTTAAGAATCTTATAAATCATTGCAGTTTAAGTAAAATTATTTGACATTTAATAAATTTCGCGTTAGTGTACATTTAAAGTTTGTGGTGTCAATAAAAATTTTTTTTTCGGTTTAATTATTGCCACAGATTTTGGTCTGTGGTCTTTGTACCGAAATTATTGGATCTTATTTCCTTGTCTTGGCCATAGCTTCTTAATTGGGGGTTTGCAGCTTTTTGAATAAAGGAAACCACTTTATATTACAAATAATTATAATGAATAATATTTACAAAGATTTATACAACTTATAAACTAAAATAATTCCCTAACGATGGGTTGGTAAAATTCAACACAGTTTGGATTATCATAATTTAAAATATATTTACCAAAATTAATAGGTCAACCATGCATTGTTATAAATGGATTTCTTCACTTGGAGGGTAGAACATCTCGGTGAAGTTCTTGGCCAGGGTTCGGCACCCATGGCCCAGCCGCTGTCCAGCTGACGGACGACCTCTAGACGGCTTCTCGATTGCCACCACTGATATGACTAACTAACTCTTCTTCTACTACTACTACTTCTACTACTGATAACAATTGCACCGGTGACCTATATATAACATTTTCCCTACTTATTCAACCGTAATTTAGATTGGACCTCGATGGTCAGATGATGTCTTGATATGACGTATTATGACAACCATCTGCATATTTATTTTAATATAAAATATAATAAATTATGAATTTTGCATAATCATTGTCGGCCATGACGGTAATCGCCATATTGAAATTATAATACTTTTTGATTATTATGGCCTTATCGATTATTTAATCTTTAAATGATTTAAACTAAATTCTTCCTAAATATCTTTAATTTGATTTACTTTAATTTTGAGTTGCCAAATATGAATTTTAAGTTCTAAATTTATTTTATTAATTTTCATATTGTGACATATGCCCCCGGCGACAAAAAAGTTGGGCCCACAACGCCCACAACAGCCCAATCAAATTACACTTGAAACTTATTAAAAAAATATATATAAAAAATTTGAAAATATTTAAAAAATTGACTTATTAATACTAAAAAAATTTAATTAAACATAATAAACATAAAGAGCACATATTTGAACATAATATAAGAAATAAGCTAAACATAATAAACATAATCATTATACATAATAAAAAGAAAATTTTATAGAAAAATATTTTAAAATACAAAACAATAATAGATATAATCAAAAAAAAATAGAACATAAGTAATTCGTAAAAATTCATAGATTATTATAAGCAAAAATAATTAAAAAATATTAATAAAACTTAATTAGTAAACATCAATAATACATAATAGTAAAACATAATAAAAAAGACATAAAACATAAAAAATAAAAATTCATACTTTTACATAATCTTGATACAAAAGAAAAAATATACTTTTTATTTCGATGATAGTTCTTCGTACAATTATTTCATAAATTTCCACTTTTAGGTTAATTTAATCATAGTCCTTCGCACTAAAATTTTAAAAGTCTTTTGGCATTAACATTAACTTAGTTCGGGTTTAAATTCACTTCGGTTTATTTTTATTAAGTTCAATCTTTAAATTCACTGGGGTTGATTTATAGTTCTATTGTTCATCACTTTTTTTTTTTAAGATTAACACCATATTTTTAAACAGTCTTTACCATATTTTTAAATAGTTCGTTTGTTCATTGGAATTATTATACTTATTTTACACTGTTTTATTTAAAAAGTTTGTTCACATTAAAAATTTATAATTTTAAGTTTTGATACCTTGCATAATTTTAATATTACAAATTTAAAAAAATTTATTACATAATAATTGTAAATTATAATATTCGTAATTAATTGGTAGTGTCTTAAAATGCATTATAATAAACAAAGAAAAAATAAACAATTTTTTAAAGCGATTCAAAATTTTCATAATGAGAATTCAAACTAAAAATACAAGTATAATTATATTCATGTAAGATGATTTTCAAAATTCTATGTGATTATTCATTCATTGATGGTTGCAGTGTAACCAAGATTTGTCTTTTAAAGTGTGCTGGAAGTTGCACAAATTTAAGCTTTTATACGCAGTGTCAACTATAGCCAAACACATAATACGAATTGTAATTAGATGGTTACAGTATATGTGCATTCTTAGATGGTTCATGAAAATCGTAAATTTAAATTTGAATATTTAAATTTGATTAGATTGTATTCAATTTCTGTTTGAAATCCTCAAGATGAAGTAAGATTTAAAATTTTAAGCGATCGAAAATTGCAGTTATAAGACATCTACTACATAAACATTAATTGGTTCTTAACAAAAAATTGTTAATTAATTAATTTACAATAATTTCTTCATAAAACTACGGATTAAAAATCCGGACAACATATTAATTATTTAAAATTTAGCTCTGATTTATTTTTTTACAATCAATTCGGTTTTTTCAATTAACCTTTTATTAAACAGAGTTATTAATTTATCTAAGTTGACAAAATTTGATTTTTATTTTTAAATAGATTTACAATAAAATAATCAGTTATTTGGACAGCACCTCATTTTAATAACATTTTTCAATATTACGATAATTTATTTATTGATTAATTTTTTCTAGATCTTCTCAGTTACCTTTTTAACTAGAGCTTACAAGCATTGCTCATTGAAACTTAACACATTTTTCTTTTAGCTTTAATTTATACATTCGTATAGTGCATATTCAATTTAATTATTACCCTTTTCAATTTATAATTTGATGGATTATTACAATTATTTCATTTGTCGACTTCACATATTATAATAATTTCTAATGCTTAGACGAATTTATATAAAAATTATGATTTATTATTTGATGTTAAAATTTATTATGCGCATTATAATCATAACCTTTGGACATAAATTTTTCGCCACATTGAAATACCTTTAATTATAATTATTTATAACACTTCGATTATTACCATTTCTATCCATGGTAAGGGCATTTTTCCACTCTTTTGCCCTGTTGGTTTAAAATTAACCATAAAACTCTTGGCATGTTTTATAATTTTGCACAAGGTTTTTTAAACACATTTACTATTTAATCCATTTAAACAATCAATTCTTAATTTTTTACATACTGGCATTTGTTATGTTTGCTCAGATTAGCAATTGATTGAAATTCTTGGCATTTTTTCGTTTGCACAAAGAATTTCTATTTTTTTTTTAAATTTTAATTAATTGACCTAGCATTTCTTCATTTGCCTAAGGTAATTATTCAATAAGGGTTATGTTGAATTATTGCAATTTATTTTCTTGATGTTAATGCACTTTAGTTATTTGATGACAATTGAAATTAATATTCTCTTTAGTGTAATTACGATGTATTTATTTTTAACTTTGATAGGTAACGATGTATAATTTTTCTGTAATTCAAGCATTTTCTGATAAAAATTTTACAAACTTAATTTATGCTGTTTTTGATTTAAGACTTTTATAGTTTTACAAAATGAGCTGATTAACATTAGGTTTTTCAAAAATTACCGTTTCTAAATTTTGATTAGACCATATTTTTTTTTGTAATTTTGATACTTCTACAATCTACGAGGAATCTAATTAGGACAATCTAATTATACGCAATATTTAACATTAAAAATTATTTACATGAAAAAAGTTCAAAAATTTTAAAAATCAAAAAAATTAAGTTTTACACAAAATTAAGGCCCTTTTGACAAGAACTGGCACCTCCACCATATGCCACAGATTTTGGTCTGTGGTCTTTGTACCGAAATTATTGGATCTTATTTCCTTGTCTTGGCCATAGCTTCTTAATTGGGGGTTTGCAGCTTTTTGAATAAAGGAAACCACTTTATATTACAAATAATTATAATGAATAATATTTACAAAGATTTATACAACTTATAAACTAAAATAATTCCCTAACGATGGGTTGGTAAAATTCAACACAGTTTGGATTATCATAATTTAAAATATATTTACCAAAATTAATAGGTCAACCATGCATTGTTATAAATGGATTTCTTCACTTGGAGGGTAGAACATCTCGGTGAAGTTCTTGGCCAGGGTTCGGCACCCATGGCCCAGCCGCTGTCCAGCTGACGGACGACCTCTAGACGGCTTCTCGATTGCCACCACTGATATGACTAACTAACTCTTCTTCTACTACTACTACTTCTACTACTGATAACAATTGCACCGGTGACCTATATATAACATTTTCCCTACTTATTCAACCGTAATTTAGATTGGACCTCGATGGTCAGATGATGTCTTGATATGACGTATTATGACAACCATCTGCATATTTATTTTAATATAAAATATAATAAATTATGAATTTTGCATAATCATTGTCGGCCATGACGGTAATCGCCATATTGAAATTATAATACTTTTTGATTATTATGGCCTTATCGATTATTTAATCTTTAAATGATTTAAACTAAATTCTTCCTAAATATCTTTAATTTGATTTACTTTAATTTTGAGTTGCCAAATATGAATTTTAAGTTCTAAATTTATTTTATTAATTTTCATATTGTGACATTATTTAATTTAAAATTTTGTTGACTATTTCACTCAGCTATCATTAGACCAATGGAATGAAAAAACAACGAAACATTCAACCAATAGCAATCGAATTGCATCGACAATTTTTTAAATTTTATTTTAAATCAAATATATAAATATATAAATTATTATCTCGTAGATATTAAATTATATTAAAACTTCAAAATATCGAGTTATTAATAACTCGATATTTTGAAGTTTTAATATAATTTAAAGCAAATATAAGCTACAATTTTTTTTTATTAACTTCAACATTTAAATAATACACTATTATCTACTTAATAAACTTGAAAAAAATTGAGCTTTCAGCAGTAACTCAAATTATCATGTAATTAATTACTTATATTAACCTTCTATTTTATTTGTGAAATAGTCTAAATAAATAGCCCACTTGGCCTTACGGCCTTGCGGGCTAAACTTTTCTAGCATGGCTTATTTGTCATATAACACACTTGTACCGTAAATAACTATTATCTATCTACAATCTGTGTGCGTTCCTCCTGCTGCCCTCTGGTGGCTCAAATAGATGAAACAAAATGGGACTCTTGACATATAAAATGAATGTGTTGATCACATATTATGGATTTTTTATAACAGTTTACAACATTTACTTGTTTTTCTAGATTTTTCTTCATCCGTTTTACACAAATGAGAGACACCTTTGTGTAATCATCTTTAGGCGATCCTATAGGCTATAGGATCTGTAGTACAGTATAAGTAGAACTTGGTTGCGATTTGTGTGAACTTAATATTAATTAATTAAAACTACGTATTTCTTCTACGTTTCGCCAATTTGCGTTTATTGTGTCTATATTGATTAGCTTTATAAACCTTATAATTTATTATTTAACTTAAGGGGGAAAGCCACTGTGACGGTCGAAAAAGTAACCTAGTTTTTAAGATTTATTTTCACAGAAGCAACTAATTATTTAAGGAATCGGATTATTATTATTTTATTAAATGTACATTGAACTTGTTTTAAATAAATTTTTATCTCATATTTTAAATATTAACAAAAATTTGAGCGGTTATGTAAAGACCGATAAAGAAATTCTCTCTCTATTGTGGCATCAATATCTCGGTGAAGAGTTATCCGAAAATAAAAATTAAAAAATTATCAGAATTTAAATGAATGTAGCTATCGTTGTACGTAGCCGTTTTTTATTTTTTTGATTATTTACAAAATGGCAACAGATTGAAATGTATTTTAATTTTAAAACGCTTTTTTTTTCTTTCAAGCAGTTTATTAAAATAGTAATTATTAAAATTTTTAAAATGAACTACGTATACAACGATAGCTACATTCATACTTTATATTTTAGGTCCGATCAAGCGCTTGATCGGACAAATTTTACCTGTTAAAATTTGATGGCTAATTAGTGTTGACAAATCTTTATGAAACGCAAATGTGCACTTAAGTCTAAGGCCACACGAGCTGCAAAATTACGCTAGCAGCAGTAAAATGAAGCTGCAGTAAAGTTGACAAATGCACCTTCTGCAGTGCTTGGCTAGACGGAGCTGGAAATGTCGCTTGAAAAACGCGAGAAGGCGCATTTTCAAGGTAATGACGCAGCTTTAGCAATGCACGTGTATCAGCTTTTTTTCAAGCGCGATATCAGTATCTCCTAATTCCTGCCGTAGTGCACTACTCGTGTGGCCATGGTTTCTACTGCCTTACTGTATTTCGTATCTTATTTTGGAGTTTGTGTGGTCTAAAGGCCATTACACTACATGATTTCTCATTTGACATAGTCATAAGAAATATCACAACAGCCAATCATAAAATCCATAACTTCTATAATATCAAAAATCATATAGTGTGAACGTAAAATATCTCTCACATGAGAAGTCATGTGACAAGTCACATGATAAATCATGTAGTGTGAACGGGGTTTAAGGGTCAAGGTTTGCCAATAGCAAACTTAAAATAAAATTTTAACTGTACTGATTGGTTTAAATTGGAGCTTAATCCATGGTCAAGGATTATCCTCCGTTTTACAACTGGCCCTTAAAGCTAGTTCACACTACATGATTTATCATATGACTAAGTCATATGTATAATATATGTATGTTAGCGTGAGCCAAAATATTTGCAATAAATGAAGCTAAAATAATATTCTTCTCGATTTTCTATATTTAGGTTCTTCTACTGTCTTCACACCCCTATGATAAACTGTGTTTTGATATAGTAATACTGTTATAGTTGATTACCAACCTAATAATACCAAATTAGGTTGGTATTACTTACTCAACGCATTTATTTAAAATTATTAGTCAGGGCAGAGTATTTCATTAACGTCATATACAGGTCCGGGTTCAGGTTTAGTAATCCTCACTTATTCTAACACGGCCATCCTGCAATTGTCGCGTCCCCGTGACATTTTTTTTTTTTTTTGAATTTTGAATAACGCCATAAATAACTCGGCCGCAACGCCTTAAATAACTCGGCCGCAACGCCTTAAATAATTCGGCCGCAACGCCTTAAATAATTCGGCCGCAACGCCTTAAATAATTCGGCCGCAACGCCTTAAATAACTCGGCCGCAACGCCTTAAATAACTCGGCCGCAACGCCTTAAATAACTCGGCCGCAACGCCTTAAATAATTCGGCCGCAACGCCTTAAATAATTCGGCCGCAACGCCTTAAATAATTCGGCCGCAACGCCTTAAATAACTCGGCCGCAACGCCTTAAATAATTCGGCCGCAACGCCTTAAATAACTCGGCCGCAACGCCTTAAATAACTCGGCCGCAACGCCTTAAATAACTCGGCCGCAACGCCTTAAATAACTCGGCCGCAACGCCTTAAATAATTCGGCCGCAACGCCTTAAATAATTCGGCCGCAACGCCTTAAATAACTCGGCCGCAACGCCTTAAATAACTCGGCCGCAACGCCATAATAATTTGATTCTACCGTCCGTAATAGTTATTTATGCACCAAGTCCTGAAAGTGCATCTTCTTGGCATGAGCGCGGAAAATTATAGACTGAGGCGCAGACGAAGTCTATAACCACGCAAATGCCAAAAAGGCACCTTAAGGATAAAGCGCATAAACTATTTTATGTGTAATTGGAATGAAATGCACATTTTCTGCAAAAATGTACGATAATAATTTAACGAAATACGTATGTTGCTAAGCAATAAAATATTTAAAATTCACAAAATACGTCAAAAATATATGTCAAAGTGTACATTTTAGTAGGATTGCACATAAAACAATTGAGGTTTTGACATTTCTGTACTGTAAACAGCTACTTTCAGTATTGTTTTCTATATGTGAAAATGTACATTATAGTATAAATGTACTTACCAAAGAAAAGCAATGAATCAAATTGCTTCACTAGTCATATTTTCCTCAAAATTGTCTGTTAAACCAGCCTCTCAACTGTTCATAAGTAGCCTCTTTCACTAGTTTCTCCAACCTCCAAATACACAACGTTCGTTAGCCAGCATTTCTATAATTTTGCTTAGTCCCAAAAACCTCCCGCTTAGCTTTCCAAATCTTACTGTTGCCAAATCCTATTTCCGCTTGCGCGATTCTTCCCTCAGAACATAAATGCATCCGACGTATATCAAGTTGCCAAACTTTTACCTTCATTAAGTACTGCTTCAATTCCGGTCAATATTGCAAACCATTCAATCTCCTTTCTGTTGTTCAACGCACTTTTCACTAGATCAGACAAGACTTTTATCACTGATTTTACCTGTCCGCCACCTCTGGGCACTCCCACATTTTTAAGGTGCAATTCAACATCTTCTCGTTTAAAACAATTAACGAATTCCGATGAAGTGAAAATTTCCGCTTTATCAGTCATGACTGCCCCTGGATGCCAGCTCGTTTAAACAAAAAACCCAAAGTAACTATAGACTGTTTAGAAGTTTTGTTCTCTACGAGAGCAAATATACGGATACTTCAGAAATGCGCCAATCACAACCAAGATTACGGTGCATTCACCGATATACAAAAATCATCCAACGCTCGGGACTCCACATTTCCACTCTTCGTCCATTCCTGACAACACACTTATATCACTATCCAGTACATATCAAATTCGGGGTCTCATCATTGAGAACTACGCCAAGTTCAATCCATAATTTCCCATGACAACGCACAATCCGGGACGCCGAATCGTCTTCCAACCAATCAATCTACGCCAGGGGTTCCCAACCTTTTTGCACCTGCGTACCACCTGGGAAAAATTTCTAAAAACTGGAGCTAGAATAGCGAGTTTTTAACGATTTTTTAAAGATTAAAATTTAAAATATCAACATTAGGAGTAATGGAACTTATCTTCACTCTTGCACACATCACTTACGCGTACCACCTGAAACGTTTCCGCGTACCACCGGTTGGGAGCCCATGATCTACGCCAGGAATACAACTACTGTCTATCGACTTCTCTTCCAGGAGCTTGCAAGGCGGTAGACTCAAAGCCAATTTTGCAATCCTCAGCTACAAGTTGAATTTCTTTACTATTATAACACTTCTTTTGCTTCTTAATTTAGATTTCTTTCATTGCATGCTTCGGGTTTTCTGAATATTTACAGTCTTTCTTTGAATGACCTATTTTTTTACAGTTGAAACACTTTTTTGATAATTTCTGTTTTTCTCATACGATTGCATAGTATCTAGCTTGAGTTGTTTTGGTACTCTTCGATGATCATCTTTGATTTCGCTATCATATTGTCGAAGTAAAGCTTTAAGATCTTGTTGATTCTTTGGTACATTTATTCGTATTCTTTGTCGAATAATATCGTTATTTATTCCACCAATGGAACGTATTACTTTCTGCCATTCCAGTTGAGGTTGGTACTACGTATTTTCTTTATTCCGTATTCACATAAACTAACAAGGTTTGAACTTTCTATATTAGCTGCCTTGTTTAGCTTCGTGTGCCATGTTTCTTGTTTGGGGAACGTTATTCAAAAGTCATACACAAATTATTCCAACTCCTATCAAATGGTTTCCATCCATCGAAAAACTTTATTTTTCATTTTCTCGTAGAGCGTCTCCCTCTTTCAATATCATAATGAAATCGGATATTTTAGTTCGTTTCTTTAAATCGTTTATTTGTTCAATCCATTATTCATCAATCAAAAATTTGCTATTAACGGCATCGTGCATTTGTTCTAAGTCCATCGGATATCCGTCCGGATTTTGAATTGCATTTTGGGAATCTTCTGTATTTTGATTCATTTTAAACCAAACGAGAGAAAAAATAAAACACAAAACCAACAAAAACCAAAAAAAAAACACGACAAAAAAAAAACTTATCCGTTTGCAGTTAAACGTTGGTTCGAATTCCACTTCTGATGTTAGCGTGAGCCAAAATATTTGCAATAAATGAAGCTAAAATAATATTCTTCTCGATTTTCTATATTTAGGTTCTTCTACTGTCTTCACACCCCTATGATAAACTGTGTTTTGATATAGTAATACTGTTATAGTTGATTACCAACCTAATAATACCAAATTAGGTTGGTATTACTTACTCAACGCATTTATTTAAAATTATTAGTCAGGGCAGAGTATTTCATTAACGTCATATACAGGTCCGGGTTCAGGTTTAGTAATCCTCACTTATTCTAACATGTATATTGACATGAGCCGTGATAAATGAAAGATTTGAAAATTTCCACAATTGAAAATTTAATTTTATAATTTCTTAAATTTGAATGTTTTTAACTTTTGCTTGGACGAATGGAATTATTTGCAGTCATTTATTGCACTAATAGTTATGGTGCGCAGAAACGTAATTTTATAGGTGGATTCTTTGTTCTGGAACCTGAAAGAGTTGGATTAATCAAAGATGAAAAAGCGTTTAATTTTGGAAATGTAATTTTTTTATGTTTTGTTTACTTACCTAATTTTAAATTAAAGTGTTGTGCGGTGGTAGCTTCTGCAATAGTTGGTACGCCGGAGAACTACAAAATGGTGTAAAAATTTGTTGTGTGGAAACTTTGAAATGTTTAACTTGGCAATGGATTCTTCAAATTTAGCGGGTGAGATTGACCAATAGGATTTTGACACGATTTTTCTAAAGCTGGATGAACAGGAAATGTAAAAAAAGTTAGTTGCTGGAGAGAGTAGAGTAGTGTAGGAAGTCGAAGACGCAACGACTTCGTAGAAAGTTTGGATGTTTGGATAATTTAATTTTGAAAAATGGTTTGCAATAATATTAAGCAACTAGAAAATGGATGGATTAGTAAGGAAGATTTACCCGTTTGCTGTAGTGTGAGGCCATCGACAAATTTTTTTCAATTTATGGACATGGGAAGTTCATCCAACTCAATCTGATCTATTTGAAGCCATCTTATTGGTAAATTAACATCTTAATTAATTTAATTTTCGTGATTCCAACAATCATTTTTTGATATTTTCGACGAAATGCACTTAAATAATTTTGAGGTTAACTACGACGCACGCTATGAAAAATTTGAATCTTCGTATGCATTTGATAATTTATTTGCTGCACATTACTAATTAGGATCACTACTGGAACCATGATAATCGCTATTTTATTTTATTCGTTTAAGAAGATTAATTAATGTGTTTAACTTTTCGATGTGTTACATGCGTGTTAGTAGTTGCTACCAATTTCGTATCAGTGGTTCCAAAACTACCATCAATTTAAACTATTTGAATCGGCGACAGACTTAAATTTAAATGAGAACAATTTATAATTTTTTTTTTGTACAAATTTATTCCAGATTTATAAAATTTTATTGAACGCTATAATTGTCTTACAAGTTGTAGAAATTATTTGGAAATTAAATGTGTAAATTTGTAGGACGATTATGTGAAATATTTGATATTCCAACTAAGTTAAATGACATTAACAATAAGATTACGTTTCATTTGTATAATTCCTTTAGATTTGAATACAACATTCGTCTAAGTAAAGATTTGTTCATTCCCTGCATTTGAGTTTTATTTTGGTTGGGAAAATTTTCAAAGTTTTAATGGAACCTACTCCTTGAGATTGTCTCAAAAGTGTAAACTCCGAACAACGAGCTACGGACCTCTTAAGTGCTTGTTCGTCAGAACACGACAATATATTGTCATGTTTTGAACCTCCTCGTATGAGATTAGGACAAGGCTGTATGAATTTTTTTAAAAATCTAACTCTACCCTGAGAAGTATGTCCCAACAGATGGATCTTGGTTATTTGTTTTTAATTTTAATTTCTGCTTTTGGTTTGCCGGATGATAAAGATGCAATAAATCAGTCATCGGAATTCCATAAGGTTTGTCATTATTTTCCCTTGTGAAAATCATTTGAAGGGATGAGAATTAGATCTTCTCAGCTGAATAGCTTGGTTCACGGAAGCAATTCCTATAGGCATGCGGAATGATTTTAGTTGATTTTAGTTGTTAATTTGTACAGTTTTATTTTTGAAAATTTTATTTATGTGAAGCGTATTTGTTTTATTTGTAAATTGAGTTGTAAATAGTTAAAATTTTGGAAGTGGACGAGAGACATGCGCACCGCGCAACAGTGAAAATTTGTAGAGAATTGCAACGTCAGGGGGGAAGTGCAATTTTGGAAAAAGTAGGCGAGCAAGCACAAAACGGCTCAAGAGTGGCTTTTGAGTATTCGCGCCTGTAGGTGTAACACGTATCCTATGTGGGCGATATAAATGCGAAGCAAAGTGTTTAATGATTGAAGATAAGTTTCGTAATTGTGATTATTGTACCTGAATGAAAATTGAGACTGTGGATGTGGAATTTAGAAAAGCCAAGCAGTATTTTTTAAACGAAGCTGTTAGAAAATTTTGTACATGTCTTGAAGCGGTTCAACGTTGGAACGCCACCATGCTTTCCTATGGATGGTAAAATTTTTAAACTTTGTTTTCAATTATTTTTCGTGAATTGCATCGGAATATTTTCCTACGTTTTTAAATTCCCAATTTACATTTTTGAAATTCGTGGTTTAAGAATTACAGAACTTTGAAATTATACGCGCATCTGCCCATGGTTGAGTTTGTTGACCATGCGACGAACACATTTGTTGCGTAGTGGACAATCTCATTTTATAACAACAAATGTGCGATTATTTTATGTTTGATTTTGAATTGAATTTTGTATGATTTTGTAAATAATTTTATGTCTCGTCCGATAACTGTGAAAGTGCAGGACAGTTTTGATTTAAATAAATGTCACTTTCACGGTTATTTGACCTGTAGGAATTTGACTGTAGTCATAATAGGCTTCAGAGAAGGTCTAATCTTTTGTTTAATTGTTTATGGGATGACTGATTTATTCGTCGAATTACATTTTGTTTGATATTATTTTATGAATTTTATTTTTCCACCAAATGATAAGTGTCCATCATTGGGACGTATGACTCCATCACTGAGCTAGCGGGTAAATTTTCATTTTTTGCAGAGATATGAAAGAAACCTTGGCGGGAAATCTTCGGTTTCCCGCAAAAGCTTTTTTATCATTGCAATATAATCATAAAGGGTAGTTCACACTACATGATTTATCATATGACTTAGTCATAAGAAAAGTCATGGCTAAAATTATACCATATATACAACAGCCAATCATAAAAGCCATAACTGGTATAATATCAAAAATCATATAGTGTAAACGTAAAAAAATCTCTCATATGAGAAGTCATGTGACAAGTCATATGATAAATCATGTAGTGTGAACCAGCTTTTAGACTAACAGACGATCACCAACCTAATGGCTAGTTAAAAGTTTTATAAAACTGGCTAGTAGTCATTTGAAAGAAAAGGAGAAATTGAAGTGCAAAAAGTCGATTACTATTATGAATAATTATAATAAGGACTGGGTTTAAAAAAATTAATCACAAAATATCATTCCAAACACATGAAACTTGCAATCATTATTTATTTTTACCTTATTATGTCAATTAAAAACTCAGCAAGCTGAGTGACATATTTTATTTATACATAATCATCACTAATCACTGATTATGATTAGTAATCCTTCCAAGTCCATGGTAATCAGATCACATAAAGCAAGTCCCAATTTAGTTCTATTACCGGCCACTTCGAACGCTTCGATCGATTTTCGTATCCTCTCTACACCTACGCACACTTGATTACGTCAAGAGCTGATCGTGAATAATTATCTATATTTGATTACTAACTCATTTTTAATTTATTTTTACTCAAAATGTTGGTACCTAATGCATTTTTTGATTTCATATTTTTAGAATATGCAGCTAAGAAATTGAAACTATTAACATGTAAGGGTTTTTCAAATTGTTTCTTACAAAACAGATTTCCAATAATAATTTTGTGGCTGTTAGAAGTAATTACACAACTCAGTTCAGTTAATTAAGTAATAATATGCGTCTAGTTACGAGTTTATTCAACTTTTATTAAAACATTGTTTTATTGATTCATCCTACTGAATTTTCCGTTTAAGGACTTTATGCCAAAATGCAAGTTTCTTTTTTATTTAAGTCGATTAATTGACGTATACTTATTGCAAAATAAGGAATAATTTAATGTTGGCAATATAAAATTTAATATTTTCTTAATATATCCAAATTTTGTGAGCTATCTACATAACACAATGCCCTACTTTGCTTCTTAAGTACATACAATATTACGTAATATTGTTAAGTTTTATTATTTTGTATTTGGACATGTAAAAAAGCAACTATGTTATAGAAAAATATTGTTATTATAATAATTATGTATAGTAAGTTATAATGTAAAGTTATCATATCCTGGTCTAAAGGTAAAACTCACTAAGCACATAATACAAAACCAATAGCACGTGATGAGTTTTACCTCTAGATTAACGATATTATGTATATTCTATTCTATAAATAGTATTACAATAAAATAGTATTTCAATCAATTTGATTTGATAAACAATTTTTTTTTTGATTTAGCAATAATTAACAAACAATTACAAAAATATTGTGACCCACGCTGCCCACAAAGACCTACATACATACATCTACGTATAATAATATATAAATTGAAATTAGAAGGAGATGTGAAAGTGAATAGGTATATAGAGAGAAAGCCAAATTTTAACAACAAACCTCTTGCTTGTTGTGCTCACCGGTTCGGATGTGTTCTAATTTATTTAATTTAAATAATACATTGTTTATCATAAGTTTTACATTTAAAGTGCAAAATGAGTAAGGTATTCAATTATTAACATTGGTTAATTATTTTTTAATATTGCTCATCCAAATACCCTATTTTAGGTAATAATCAACATTTTAGATAAATTTGTATGGATGTTGGTGATTACAGTGATAACAGCGCAAGCTTTACAAATAGTTGGAGTTGTCGAAGGACCTACGAAATTAGATGAAATTTCTTATCCTGAGGTAAGTTTACACCATTCTACGAAAATGTGAAACTAAAAGTTTCTTTCCTCTTCGACTTTCTTCAATAAATTGTTGGTTTACATTTTTATTGTTATTATCGGAGAAAGTTGCAAAGAGAAAATAAACAATAATATAATTAAATAAAATAAGCCATTAAAGTAATATTTTTTGAACTCTTATTTCAGCCTCACGAATACGAATTTAAAATTATGTCCGAAGATTCGAGAGAAAAACGACAAACTCAGGAAAGGCTAGAAGTATTAGACAATATTTTCAATGTAAGTTTTAAAATTAAATTTATTTCAATGCAAAATAAACACTGCTAAATGATGCATAGATACCTATTATATTCATCAATAAATAAAAAGTTTTGTTTATTATTATTATTTGCTTATTATTATTAAATGTATTTTTAAATACATACTAAATATTTATTAACATTCAATTCACTTTCTAAGCCTAAATGAATAACTAACATAACACACTTGGAATAATATAATCAAGTTCAACGTATTTTAAATTATGTTTAATATAATATTTTTGCATTTTCTTTATGAATTTATGTAAGGGGATAGTGAAAATTATAAGACATTTTTTTGTTTTTTTGAATATATATTACCTACTAGCTATATTTTATGGATTAAATAAAAATATTTATTTAGATCATCTATTCCCTAATCTATTACCAGTCATAATCCAGTAAAAAAGTTTAAATATCATAAACATGTTCTAAATTCTTACGTTGAGAAATAATTGAATTGAATTTATGCCATACTTGTAGTAACAAGTTACTTTGGATTATTATGTTAACAATAATAATCATAGTGGCACAATAATATTGTGGTCGATGTAGTGTAGCTTGCTAAATAATTTTATTCATATTTTTATATATTCATAATTTTATTGACTAACTAAAAAACCATACGTAAGCCGGACCTGTATGTGGCATTTAATGAAGTGACCATTAATACTATTTAAATTTAAATGAAGTTAATAGCAACTTAAGTTATTTAACATAAGTTGGTATTTTGAGAATGGTAATCGATTTGGGAATGCTATACCCAGAGGAAAATCGGTCACAATAGAACAGAATAAAAGAAGAATAGAAGAAGTGGATGAATACACAGAGAAAAAATTGAAGTAATTTTTACTATAATTGAAGTGCAAATCAATCTCGCACCAATTTTGAAGTTAATTTTACTACAATTGAAGTAAATTTGACATCAATTGAAATAATATTTACTTCAAAATTGGTGCGAGATTGATTTGGAATTCAATTTTTTCTCTGTGTAGTACTAAAGAATAGTAATAAAGAATAATGGTAGAAATATCAGCTATTTAATTGAAATATTAGAAAGACTTAGGTCCTTCTAACATGTATAAATAGAATTGTATATTTAAAAAGAAAAAATAATAGATCTCATAGTTGTTTCTCTCAAATATCTATCACTCTATATTAGAAATTACATATTTCGACTTAAAAAATATTTGATTTGGTAAGATTGGCTTTGCCCCCCCCCCCCCCCCCCCCCAATAAGAGTATGTAAAGATTTAGAAGACCTAAATAGAAGATCTCTACCTTTCGGTATAAATAAATATAGAAAACAGACATTTTCTTATACTGTGCTGGGCCTAAAAATACATATTTTATATTATTTGTAAATAGAACGACATATTTTTTTCTAAATCAGCGTTTCTCAACCTTTCTGGCTAGCAGACCGATAAAATTTGTGAAAAAATTTTTGCGGACCGGGGATTTTCTTTTTAATAAATAATATAAATAAATATTGTATATTGTAATGCATTAAATAAATATTGTATTAATAAGAAATTTTTTAACGTTGACAAGTAAAAATTATCTGCGGACCGGTCAAATTTTTCCATGGTCCGGCGAGGCGGTTGAGAATAGCTGCTCTTAATGACTCGATTATAACAAAATCAAAACATGACTGTATAGGCAAGGGGGCACTTTGAATGATCTTGAATTCAAGGTCGTTCAAAGTGCCCCCTTGCCTACAAGCAAGTGATAGTTGCATATTTTAAATTATTTGCTTTTACCAGACACGTTTCGAACGAGATTATATCATCTACAAGAACAAGCAGACTAAAGTAATAACCGCAATGATATGAGTGAGTACCTACTAATACAATAATTTTAATAACTTATTAGAATATAACGGTGACTCTATGAATATATTGTAGTACCTAATAGTATTTCTTGTTTAGCTACCATTTATTTTACTTTTATTAACTCTTATCATCAGTAAATTTCGATATAAAGTTTACATTATTTTTACATGTCTAATAAAAATTTTACTTACCTATCACTTACATTTTTTTCTAGATTCCAATTGCAACTTTAAACTCTGTAAATGAATTATTACAAAGTACGAGACGTTTAAGATTAACAAATCTAGAAAACCGTCGTCGGCAACAAGAGCAATTATTGCAGCAACAACAACAATCGCAGCAGCAACAACAATCGCAGCAGCAACAACAATCGCAGCAGGAACAACAAGATCAAATTAGAAGACGAACTAACAAACGTCCAAGATACAATGCATACGTTCAAGCTGATGGTTCTAGTTCTCGAGTTCTTCTAAACGTTTAATTTAAACTTTGAAAAGTTTCCAATTCAACGGAATTGTGTTTAAATTTAACATACATACATAATAATTTTTATGGAGGTTATTATTGAATCTCACTTACCGTTTTTGTTCCATTCATTATGAAAAATTACCTGTGTTGTTTATAAGTTTACCTTTAAACTTACTATAAATTATGATTACAACTTAAATTGTTACGTTTTTAACTCGTGATAATTAATTAATAAAATATTTTAAAATATATACTACCTACTATTTAATATTAGTAATTAGTATTTCATTTCTGACGGAAACGTATTCACGTTTGTAAGTTTAAATAAAAATTTAAATAATTTTATTAATTTATTATTAATCCTGACATCACTTTCCTGCATCCAGTGCAAAGCGACAGCTAAGTCGCAAATAAATTAAAAAATTATGGATATATAGATATAATATCGCCAAGCAACAGAGCCAGAACGCCAGAACTTCTCGGGAGTTACCGTTGCGTCCACCATCTCAAAACTTTGAAACTACTCAAGTAAATTCATACAAGGGTTGATTATTATCGCCTTTGCGCGGGTCAACACTCGACTTTGTTGCGTGCTGAGTTTCTATGCTTACTTTAGTATATTACATACTATTGAAGCATCCATGCGATGTTCTTAGATGTTGAAAGAGGTAATGGAGGCTTCACCTCCAAATAAACTCTGTTCACCAAGTGATGCTATTCTATGCCATATGAGAATCGTCGGAGCACCTTTAGTTGTACCTAAACCATCGTACAGTTAACATCGAACAAATTTCACATTTTAGGGGTATTTTTGACTTAAATTTACCAAAAAAATAATAACAACCACTCTCTTCATAGTAGCACCTTTGTCTACTTGGCCAGCCCCTAAGGATATTATTAGCTAATAAAGCTGTATCCGACAATAATATATCATCCTTCTCCAAGTATTTTTGATCCTAGCAAGAACCCTTTTTTTATATGTTTAGTTTTAGTCGTTTTATTAAAAACTTTGTTTGTGTCAGAGATAGTTATTAAATGATGAAATGTTATTTTGTTTATATAGTAAACAAACATTTCATCACGGTACCAACAGAAAGAATATACAGAGTTGTCAAAAAGTTGATCGTGGATATGTATCACTACATTACCCCCTTCCTAGTGAGATCCCGTGATCGAACGATGCTAACGTGGTTCATTTCTGTATTCAATCTTCTTAACGAGGTCACAATATTTTGTCGGGAAACGTACTCTTCGTCCTGATCTTGTAGTTTGCTTCGTATTTTCAACTGGTTGAGTATTCGTTTGATTGATGGGAAGAGCAGGTTTAGAAAAAGGTTTCTGTTCGTTTGAAGGTGTTTGGGAGTCTTCGTTTGAAACCAGGTATGCTGGCTTTACTCGGTTTACGGAGACTACATGTTGTTTGTTGTTGATCATTATCGTAAATGTCTTCGAGTTTCTGTTCACAACTTCGTAGGGTCCATTATAAGGTGGTTGTAACGACTTCTTAACGGCATCAAATCTTAAGAATACATGAGTGCAGGATTCTAAATCTCGTGACATAAAAACTTTTTGTTTACCATGAAGAGGCGGTTCTGCTGGTCGTAGAGTATTGAAGTGTTGACGTAATCGAGATATAACTTCATCATTGTTGTTAAGTTCCTTAGTTGCCGAGAAAAATTCTCCGGGTAAACGTATTCCTTCGCCATAAACCATCTCCGCTGCACTTGCCTTCAAATCTTCTTTAAATGACGCTCGTATTCCCAGTAGTACAATCGGTAATATTTCAGTCCATGAATCTTCTTCGTGACTCATTATTGCGGCCTTAAGTTGTCTGTGAAAGCGTTCGACCATACCATTCGCTTGTGGATGATACGAGGTGGTTCTTATATGAGTAATACCGAGCAGCAAGGACAGATTTTTAAATAAGTGAGATTCAAATTGTCGGCCTTGGTCTGTAGTTACTCTTAATGGTACGTCAAATTTGGAAATCCAGTTTGCTATGAACGCTTTCGCTACCGTTTCTGCAGTTATGTTTTCCAAAGGTATTGCTTCGGGCCATCTTGAGAATCTATCGACGCATGTTAGGCAGTATTTAAATCCGTTGGAGCTTGGTAGGGGTCCAACCAAATCGATGTGGACGTGTTCAAATCGTGTAGAAGGTAACATGTAATTACCTAATGGAGCCATCGTGTGACGTTGTATTTTCGAGCGTTGACAAGGTAAGCACTGTCGAGTCCATTCCTTACAATCCTTGTTCATACCGGGCCATATAAAGCGAGCTGTAATTATTTTAGTAGTAGCTTTCGCACCAGGGTGTGCCAATCCATGTAAGTTGTTAAAAATTTGTGCCCGAAATGGTTGGGTTATATAAGGGCGTACTGTATCTGTTGATGTGTCACAATAAATGGTTGTTTCGTATTCGGGGAAATGTATCTTTCTTAATTTGATTGCTGTCTTAGATTCATCTAGAAACATTTTAAGTTCAGAATCGATTTCTTGTGATTTCGCCAGTTCTTTGTAATTGATCGTTGTTGTTAACGTTTTGATGCTGTTGAGGTTATCTAATCGAGAAAGTGTATCTGCAGGTACATTTTGCGTGCCTTTAATATATTGTATATTCGTTGTGAATTGTCCAATGTAATCGAGGTGTCGAAATTGTCTAGGGGTACTTTTTTCAGGTTTCTGTTTGAATGCATACACTAACGGTTTGTGATCAGTAAAGAGAATAAATTGTCGACCTTCCAGTGAATGTTTGAAATATTTGATGCCTGAGTACGCAGCTAAAAGTTCTCTATCATACGCACTGTATTTCGTCTGTGCGGTGTTAAATTTCTTTGCAAAGAAACCTAGTGGTTGCCATTCGTCGTTCACTTTCTGTTGTAAAACACCACCCATAGCCTCATTTGATGCATCGACCATTATCGATAAAGGAGCTTCAGCTAATGGATGAGCTAACAAAGTTGCTTTAGATAATGCATTCTTTACCTTGACGAAAGCGGCTTCGGAGTCTTCGGACCAATTCAATTTATCATTGTTTGATTTCTTTCCTATAAGAAACTTGTTGAGTGGGGTTTGAATCGATGCTGCTTTGGATATAAAGCGACGGTAAAAATTGACCATTCCTAGGAATCTACGTAGTTGTTTTACGGTTGTCGGTTTTTCGTAGGATACAATTGCTTCGACTCTATCTCGTAGCGGTTTCGTTCCTTCTTTGTTGATCGAATGTCCAAGAAACGTAACTTCGTCTTTGCCAAAAACGCATTTTGCCGGATTGATGGTAATTCCGTATTTCTGTAGTCGCTGAAATAATAGACGAAGGTTGGTAGGCACGAGGTTCTCCTTTGATTGTTGGATATCGAAAAGATGCCTCGGTGCTACCGGTGTGTATAAATTTTAAAACTTATACTTTGAACGACGAACTAGGTCAATTAATTGTTGTTGTAGATGAATGAAAACCATTAGTCACTGTTGTTAATGATTTTATTGCTTAAAATACATGATTTGTTTTACTTTCCTATGCAAGAAAGGAGCACTGTACTTTTCGAACGTTCGTAGTGTACTTGTTGAGCTTTCGTATGGTACTGGCTATAAAGCCTGATAATACGCGTGCTTCTAACAGCAACGCGAAAACCCTGCGCACAGTATAGAAAACTGTGGCAAATTTGAAATGTTATATGAAGTATAAATATTTAAATGCAAAAATTATAAGGATACAAAATATTGAACAAATATAAATATATAAAAGGGTGCAATATTGAACATAGCCCGCGGGTTGAAATGAGCAATTTCAATAATGCTAATAATCAAAGATTAAGTAAAGCCCGCATAAAATGTTAACAAATACAAAAAAGACTTGAGTATCAAAAAGTGTTGGTGAAAACAATGCCACAAACAATTTTTGAATCAAGCCGAACAGAATAAAAAATATACAAGTTAAATCTAAGAAAGGTTGAAGAAATACACAAATCAATATTCGCGCACTTCACGCACAAAACAAATCTCACGAACTGGGTAAGGGACACAGCTTGGAGAACGCTCTCTTGATAATGCCGGTGCTGGTACGAACGGTGGCAACTCGGTTGATGCCATCAGCGCCAGGATGGAGTTTGATGACACGGCCAAGTTTCCATTTGAGCGGAGGCAGGTTGTCTTCCTTTATCAAAACGAGAGCGTCATTGGTGAGATCGGAGTGGTGAATTTTCCATTTAACTCTTTGTTGTAGCTCCGAGATGTATTCCTTACTCCAGCGAGTCCAAAGATGTTGTATGAACTTTTGAATAATTTGAAAATTGTCCAAACGGTTTTCAGGCAACAGAGTAACGTCAGGTTCAGGAAGCGCACTTAGAGGACGTCCAACCAAAAAATGTCCTGGTGTCAACGGCTGCAAATCGTTAGGATCTGAGGATAAAGGAGCAAGGGGGCGGGAGTTGAGGATAGCCTCTACTTGGTACAATAGCGTGCAAAATTCCTCATAAGTGAGAACGTGTTGGCCAATTACTCTTTTTAAGTGAGACTTGCATGACTTTATTCCAGATTCCCACAAACCACCGAAGTGAGGACTGCGAGCAGGAATAAAACTCCAGCTTATACCTAGATCAGCAGAAAGCTCTGAGATTGAAGAGTGATTGGTTTTAAAAAAAGTACCCAAATCTAAAAGTTGATGTCTAGCTCCAACAAAGTTAGTTCCATTGTCGGAATATATTTGAAGTGGTTTTCCACGACGAGAAATAAAACGCTTTAAGGCTAAAATGAATAGTTCGGTAGACAAACCGGTAACTAATTCGAGATGCACTGCCTTGGTAGCAAAACAAATGAACAAACAAAGATAAGCCTTTGTAATTTTTGCTCCACGGCCCTTACGATCCTTAATTAGTATTGGACCAGCGTAGTCAATACCAGTGTGCAAGAAAGGAAACGTAGGTTGCACTCTAGCAGTAGGAAGATTTCCCATAATGGGTTGAGTTAAAATAGGTGATACGCGAAAGCATGTAACACACCGATGCACGACTTGTTTAACCAAGTTTCTACCATTAGTGATCCAAAAGCGATCACGCAATGAAGCTAACAAAAGTTGGGGGCCTGCGTGAAGCATTACAAGATGCTCACGAGACGTTATAAGTTTAGAAAGATAATGCTTGCCAGAAAGAAGGAAGGGATGTTTTTTGTCATGAGTGTAAAGTGAATTATGAAGGCGTCCGCCTACGCGAATTAAATCATCAGTGTCGATGAATGGATTAAAACTAACTAGGGAAGATTTGGATTTTAATGCTAATCCCTTTTTCAACAGTTTGTATTCGTGGTAAAATGAGTCTGATTGAGAAATTTTTATTAAAGTATTTAATGAAAGCGTCAATTCTTTTGCAGTCAATGGACCAAACTGTCTATCTTTGTCTTGCTTGGAGCAATTTTTTATAAAACGTAGACAATACGCGGTGACTCTTTCAAGTTTTGTGAGACTGGAGTAGTCCTCAAAGTTACAAAATGGCTGCACAGTGGTTGCAAAGAATTGAGTTTCCTTTTTTAATTCGGGTAGGTCTGAAGGACAAGATTTAAGGTGAGGCCATGATGATTCGGTTTCAAAAAGCCAGGATGGACCGTTCCACCAAAGAACAGAATCCATTAAAACTTGAGGAGTAGTTCCTCTCGAAAGAAGGTCAGCTGGATTATGCTTTGTTGGAACATGGCACCATACAGCATCTAAAGTGATATTTTGAATGTCAGCAACTCGATTGCAAACGAAGGTTTTAAGTAAATTTGGACTGGTTTTTAGCCATCCCAATACAATGGTAGAATCTGTCCACAAAAAGCAGGAGGAAAATTTTAAAATGAGAGTCTTTTTGACTTGAACCAACAACTTGCTCAGTAACAAGGCTCCACAGAGTTCTAATTTTGGTATTGTGGTAGGTCTTAAAGGAGCGACTTTAGATTTGGAGCATAATAAATTAATATAAATTTTGTCGTTATTGGAAACGGATCTGATATATATACAAGCACCGTAACCGTTAATAGAAGCGTCGCAAAAACCGTGAATTTGGACGTCCTTGGGACTTGAACAGGTCACATGTCTCGGAATTTTGAGTTCGTTTAACAATAACAGTTCGGAGCGGTAGGACAGCCATTTTGCTTCGATTTCCTTAGGTACAATGTCATCCCAATTTAACTTTTCCAACCATAACTTTTGCATAAAAATCTTTGCCACAAAGGTGCAAGGCCCAAGTAGGCCAAGTGGATCAAAGATCTGAGCAATTTCAGAAAGCATTTGGCGTTTAGTGGTTTTTAAATTGGAAAGACCGGAAATCTTAAACATAAAATGATCTGTCTGGTAAAACCAAGTTAAACCTAAAGTGCGTGATGATTCGCTGTCTCCAATGTGGAGAAGACCGGGGTGAACGTCGGCAGTTGGAATATCAGACAACACTTCAGAATGGTTCGAGATCCATTTTCGCAATTTGAAGCATCCCGTTTTTAGAGTGTCGGAAAGTTGGGTGCAAATTTTCCGAGCACTCTCGATGCTATCTGAACCACTCAACAAATCATCGACGTAAAAATCTCTTTTTATAATTTCGGAGATTTTGGGTAAAGTTTTTTCAATGTCATTGCCTAACTGAATCAAAGATCGTATGGCAAGGTAAGATGCAGAAGCGGTGCCATAAGTGACAGTATTTAAATTGTATATCTCTATGGGATCGTTAGGTGCAAATCTCCATAGAATACGTTGAAGTACTCGCTGTTCTTCATCCACATATACTTGTCGATACATTTTTTCAATATCTGCCGAAATTGCATATGTGTGTTGTCGAAAGCGTATGAGCACGGAAAATAAATCTGATTGAATGGTAGGTCCAATCATTTGAAGGCTATTTAACGATTGCCCTGTCGAAGTAACAGAAGAACCGTTAAATACAACACGAAGTTTTGTGGTTAAACTGTCCAATTTATGAACACCGTGATGAGGAAGGTAATATGAAGGAGTTATCCTGCGATTATCAAGAGACATGTGACCTAAGTCAAGATATTCCCTAATAAATGCTGAGTATTCCTTATACAACATGGGGTTGGCCTGTAGACGCCGCTCAAGTGCAAAAAATCTTTTTTGTGCAATAGAAAATGAATCTCCTAAGAGTGAGGGTGGTTCCTTGAACGGAATTGAAACTATAAAGCGCCCGTTATTATCGCGACGAGTGTGCTCTACAAAATGTGCTTCGCATGCACTTTCTTCTGGTGAAAATACTTTGTCGGTAGGATAGTTATCAATTTCCCAAAATTTAACGAGTTGGTCGTTTAATTCATTCTCAATGCTGTGATGACATTGCACCTGATTATTAGGATGTGGGCCGGTAGGACCTGAAATGATCCAACCCAGATAAGTTTTTTGTAGTATAGGTAATGCGGTACCTAGTTTTATCTGTCCAATGCACAATAATTCAAAAAATGTGGACGAGCCTATTAAAATGTCAATTTTTCCTGGTTTGTCAAAATTAGGATCAGATAGTTGAATATTTTTTGGAATTTGGAAATTGTTTAATTTAATACTAACACTGGGAACGCTTCCAGTAATTTGGTCTAGTATTAGACAAGATAATTTTATTTTAAAATTTGAATGTTGAGAGTGTAATTCTAATTCGCATTTTGTTTTTATGTTTGTGTTTGAGTTGTTCAAACCGGTGACAAAGACGTTTGCACTTGAGGTGCCCAAACCCAACCTGTTGCATGTGTCGGCTCTCAGGAAGTTCGATTGACTACCGGAATCAAGTAATATTCTTAGGGATTGGTAGTTCCCTGTGGAGTCTTGCACCTTGCCAGTTGCTGTAGGTAAGAGAACTTGCGTAGTCGTAGAGCAGAAGGCTGATACGACCTCGAGAGGTTCTTCATCGACAGATGGATTTAATGTTGGAAGGGCAACGGTTGAATTAGGAGTTTTTTCCACTCGCTTCGATTGATGAAGCAAAGTGTGATGCTTATGTTTGCATATTCTACATGAATATTTTGAAGTCTGATAAGGTTGGTAGTATGGCAATGCTTTTGCTTAAGTTTATTTCCCATTCCCTTACCGTTGCTGCGTGAAGTTTATTTGACACCAGATAAACTATCAGTGTTTCAAACAGCTGCTCGGTGCTAGCAAGAGATTTTAGTGCTGAGACATGCTTAAACAAAACGTCATTAATTCTACGTAAATCACTTGCTGATTCCTTATTTTGAACTTCAAGTTCGATGATTGAATTTAAGTGATTTTTTATGATGACCTTTGGTTGGTCAAATCGCGCGATCAGTGTGTTCCATGCGATTGCGTAACTTTCTGAATTAAAATTTAAGGAACTTATTACATCAGTGGCTGTACCCGTTAAACTAGCTTTTAAGTAGTGAAACTTTTGTACTTCGTTAAGTTGTAAGTTATCGTGAATTAAATTTATGAAAATGTTTTTAAATTCTAACCATGACTTTGCGTCGCCATTAAATTTTGATAAAGTTATTTTTGGTAAACTAATGTTGTAATTATGATTTCGGTGATACTCAACGTTAGGGATAGTTTGCGCATTAGAATTTATTGAATTTGCAGGTGAGTTTCTGCCAGAAATTGGGCTTGTGGTGCCACTTCGCGAACTATACCTATCGCTAGTTCTTACTAAATTTTGAGATTTTCTGTTAATTAAATTACGAGCAATGCCAACCTGTGTATGATACAGGTTTTCGAAATTTGTGAAAGAAATTTCCGCTTCGAAATCCTCAGAGCTTTCTGGGATTTGGTAGTACAAGTTCTCGTATAAATTTATTAATGGTAATATACGCTCAAGTCTAGATTTTAATGCTTCGACTTTATCGTTTGTAGTTTCTGTCGAGTCGAAATCATTTTTGATGTTGTTTAAAAATTTTTCAAACCTTGCTAGGCTTGCTTCTAATTGAGATTTAGTTAAATTTGATTTCTCCATAATGTGTATGAAGATTTGAAATTTTTGTAAATAAATGTAAATAAATGACAGATAAATATTTCTATTGTACCAAGCAGGAAACTGTATGGTGGATATAGGGAACTGTAATGGTAATGGAATAGTTTTATTTACCGCCGTTGAATGTGGTTGGAAGTCACGTGGTTGTAGGCTGTCACGTGATCTTGCCGTTGGTCTCTGCAAGATGGCTTTTGGTACCTGTTTGAAGGCTTCTCGAATTGGCGCTATCTTGAGCTGGACTGCTCCGTAGGGTTTACCCTGTTAGAGGCTTCAAAATGGTGGGATGACGCTGCTATTTTACAAATCTCGTTCGGGCACGCCACTTGGGGTCAATACCGTACTTGATCGATTTGTTTGATTGATATTTGTTGCACTGTAGGGCACTGAAACACTGTTTGGTAATTGCGAATTACCAAAATGCGGTCGAAGGACCAAAAAATGGGTAGGCACGAGGTTCTCCTTTGATTGTTGGATATCGAAAAGATGCCTCGGTGCTACCGGTGTGTATAAATTTTAAAACTTATACTTTGAACGACGAACTAGGTCAATTAATTGTTGTTGTAGATGAATGAAAACCATTAGTCACTGTTGTTAATGATTTTATTGCTTAAAATACATGATTTGTTTTACTTTCCTATGCAAGAAAGGAGCACTGTACTTTTCGAACGTTCGTAGTGTACTTGTTGAGCTTTCGTATGGTACTGGCTATAAAGCCTGATAATACGCGTGCTTCTAACAGCAACGCGAAAACCCTGCGCACAGTATAGAAAACTGTGGCAAATTTGAAATGTTATATGAAGTATAAATATTTAAATGCAAAAATTATAAGGATACAAAATATTGAACAAATATAAATATATAAAAGGGTGCAATATTGAACAAAGGTGTTTAATGTGTTCTTCTTTTGACTCGGATGCGATTAGAAGGTCGTCAATGTATGCGTAGCAGAATTCCAAGTCTCTTGTTACTTCATGAATAAAACGTTGGAAGGTTTGTGCTGCATTTCTCAAACCAAAGGGCATATGAGTAAATTCGTATAAGCCAAATGGAGTCGTGACTGCGGTTTTATGGATATCATCAGGATGGACAGGAATCTGATTAAATGCTTTAATCAAATCAACCGTGGAGAAAATTCTTTTACCAGAAAGCGATTGAGCCAAATCCTGAATATGTGGTATAGGGTAGCAGTCGTGAATTGTTCTTGCGTTCAGCATACGATAATCTCCACATGGTCTAAATTCCTTATTCTTCTTTTCTACAAGATGTAGCGGAGAACACCAATTGCTTCTTGAGGGTCGTACGATACCCATTTGCATCATGACTTCAAATTCTTTTTTCGCCACTTGGAGACGATCGGTGGCTAATCTTCGTGGTCTGCAGGTAACAGGTTGGTCGGGTAACGTATCAATCCGGTGCATCGTATTATGTAGACATGATTTTTTTGCCATATTGGGATTCGTAATAGAATATTCGTCGATTAGCAAGTGATATTCGTTGTTTGCATCTATTGTACGTATCGTAGATTGTGATGTGTGATCGTGTTTTAACAAACCTGTTAATTCCATAAGCGTAACGTTATCCACCAGTTTTTTATTTCGAATATCGACCAACAAGTTGAAATGGTTGAGGAAGTCAGAACCAATGATTGCTTTGTTCACATCGGCAACTATAAAACGCCACGTGAGTGATCTTCGTAATCCAAAGTCGATACTTATTGTTGTAAATCCATACGTGTTGATGACGGAGTTGTTGGCCGCATACAGCTTGAATTCTTGTACAGTTCTTTGGTCTCTACAAGCGGTTTTCGGGAATACGCTAACGTCAGCTCCAGTGTCGATAAGGTATTGGATTTTCGTCTTTTTATCGGTGATGGTTAAACGGCTTAGTGGAACGTGAGAATCAGTTGCCGTATTTACTGATTCTCGTTTGGGTTTTCCGAATTATATGAGCAGGGCTGACGACATTTTCTAGCCTTGGATCCAAATCTGTTGTGGTAATAACATAATTTTGGATCATTACGATTTCGTGACTTACTTCTGAAGCGCTCATGAGTGTTGGATCTTTGTCGAATTAAACTTCGTATTTCTGTACGCAAGTCGTCTATTTCTTTTTCTAAGGACTTGATGTGTTTTTCACTAGATGTACTAGCTACCGCCACGTATTGTCCAGATTGATGGGTTTCTAGGATTTTATCTGCTATAACTGCCATATCATCTAAGCTTTTCTCACCTATTGTTGCAAGGATTCCTTGTGTGTTTGTGGGTAAACGACTAATCCACAAAGTTTTTAATAAAGATTCTGGAAGTTTATCGTTCGCCAGACTTCTTATATACCGTAAGAATTGAGATGCAGTCCTATCGCCTATTTCTTCGCGCTGTAGTAGTTGCTTCAGCTTTTGCTCTTCGGAAGATGACAGTCTTCGTATGAGTTCCGTTTTCAGTTTTTCGTATTTGTTGCTCTCAGGTGGGTTTAGAATAATATCTCTAACTTCGGTCGCTTGTTTTTGATTGAGAGTACTGGCAATATAATAGAATTTGGTTGTATCTTGACTAACACCGTTCATTATAAATTGCATTTCGATTTGCGCAAACCACATAGCTGGATCGTCTTCCCAAAACGGAGGTATTTTAATGCTTACCTTAGCGATATCCTGTGCGATAGTCTTCTCGTCGTTAATGATAGCCATCTTGTCGTTGGTCATTCTTGTGTTCGTTTTTCTATCGTCGGGGTCACCAATTTAGTTTTAGTCGTTTTATTAAAAACTTTGTTTGTGTCAGAGATAGTTATTAAATGATGAAATGTTATTTTGTTTATATAGTAAACAAACATTTCATCACGGTACCAACTGAAAGAATATACAGAGTTGTCAAAAAGTTGATCGTGGATATGTATCACTACATATGCAATAGATATATTTAAAAGACTTTCCTTTACTACGTATAAATAAATGGGAAAGTAAATTGGCTTCAAAACAAAATGAGATATTTTTTCGTATTTACAGAAAACGATACCCTGCATAAAATGCTAGCTTTTTGTTGTGGAGTAATCTTTTTCAAATTTTTCATGTTGTATGACGAGATTATCAATTATAATATTTAACACACATGTTTAGTGAAATAATTAATAACAAATTAAAAATAATAACTAGTTTAATAAGTGTTGATAAGTTCTAACACAACATTATAAGAATTTAATCAAATATTGGTGGGTTAAAGGGCTCAGTACTGGTTGGTTCAGAAGTAATAATATTAGAGCTAGCAAAAGTACTACTAGTGTCGCTGATAGCTGTATTGGTAGTAGCACTAGTAACATCAATAGTAACATCGTCACTAGTAATGGTAATGGTGTCAGTAGTAATAATAGTGTAAGAAATAATGTCATTAGTAACCACAGTGGTAATAGCACTACTGTCAGTTTCAATAGTAAAAGTAGCATCAGCAATGCTTATATCATCACAGTGATTTCCTTCGTGTATTTTAATAAATTGATCGGATTCACATGAAGTTACTTTAGGTTTAAAATCATTTGTAATGGGTAAATTATGAAAATTTAATAAGTATTCAAACCATTCAGTATAAACCTCACATTGAAAATTTTCAAAAACATAATTTTGCTTGTTGTCGACATAAGTAATATTACCCAAAAATCCAATTACAAGTCCACCATCGGTTACTAATACTTCTGAATCGACTGTTTCATCAAATCTTACATTATTAATGACTTCACCTTGAGAATGACTCTTTCTACAAGAATACTTGGTCCATTTTTTAACTTCAATGCAGTTATACTTTCTTAATGAATTTTTTTTCCATCCGACAGATGTGGCCAAAGACCAACCTGTTTTAATATCGAGTTTTGGAAATTTTGCTGCTTTAACATGTTTGTTGAAAGTAAAAGACTTAACTCTTAAAACAACGAAATGAAGATATTCTACAAAATATTCTAAACCTTCGTACTCTCGTCCGCCTTCTGACCAATAAATACTTCCGACTCTTGCTTTCATTTCAATAAATTCATCTGCATGGTTATAATTAATACAATCATTTCCTATAAGATGTAATATCTTCTTCATAATGCAAAGTACGAAACTCTAATTATTTACTTACTAACTAAAACGTACATTTTAGAAATAATTATTCCAAGACAACAAAATATTCTTTCGTTTTTCTCATCTACATAAGCTGGAACGGTTAGTGATACTAAAAAAGGATACATTTTTGAATCCCAGTTAAATTCTTTTTGTTTAAGTTTTCTAACACGGTTAGGTAACTCGTGAGGTTCACAATTTAAACGTTTCGATACAGAACATCGACATAAAATTTTTAATTCGGTCTCAGTTTTATTGTCCCAGTTATTTACATATCCCAGGGAGGTTAAATGATATGGTAATATGTAACCAATGCAAAGTGATAACGTCACTGAAGTAGCAACCACTAAGAATGTAAGAGGAATTAAATATTTTTCCCTATTTGATAAGTTTGTCATTTTCTGAGTTATTATTATAAATTAATTAAATTATCGCCTTCTTGTTTAGGAAATCTAATAAACTATCTACTGCAGTTAAGGCTCATTCACACGGGTTATAAGTTGATAAGTAATTTAGTTAATATTTAACTTAATTGTCACTTAATTTTAACTTAATTTAACGTGTGAACTGTTTATTAAGTTGGACAAACACTTAGGTTGACTTGTATAGTCCAAGTTTAACCGGTAACTATGGTTTAAACTCGGATTTTGTCTATTGTGATTGGTTAATCTACAGTTTAAAATTTTAAACTAGATCTATACAAGTCACCCTTAATTCGCTTAAAATTTAGTTAATCACTTATCTACTTAACCCGTGTAAATTACCTATTACTGCCCGGTTTTTGTTAACTGCCCCCTCCCGGCTCTTGGCTGTTTAAAAATTTCACCAGCGCCAGCGTAAGTTTTTTCAAATTTTTTGTGAAAACGTCTGAAAAAAATTGACATTTTCATTCGCGAATAAATCGAAAAGTATTGACTTTCTGAAAAAACTTTATAGAATAAAAGTTGCTTAGAATTAGTTAATCTATCCATTCCCGGACTTATTTTCAATGAAACACTTTTCACCCTCAAGAAGAGGTGGCATCTACCTCAGGGTAAAAGCAACAGTCTCAAATTTCAACGAGAGAGGGTAAGTAGAACCTAAATCCAAATTTTTATGAAAATCGGTGCTGTTTGATTATGTGTCTTTGTTGCACCTATGTTATTACAACTAGTTTAAAAAAAAAGATTGTCGGTTCTTAATTCAGATAGTTGTGACGTAAGCTTCATCTTTCAAGATAACAGCTGTATAAATACATTACATGACATTACTACAATGTTCGTATGAGGTAAGATCACGGACCTCTTAAAATAAATATTCAAGAGGTCCGTGAGCGTGGGTAAGATTGTAGATTATACTCGCAAAAAAAAACAAAATGTACCAAACTTCACATTGTAGCAACTACAAAATAAGTACTACCTGATTTTTTTAAAAGGACGTTCATTAATTATGAGAGGTCAAGATTTGGTCCAGCAAAATATCACCAAATCTCATTTAAAGGAAGGGGAAGTCAGTAAAAATCTCACGTCAACTAAAAATTTGGCCCTAAAAATTGTGGCAGCAGCTCGCAACTAACGGGAGCACTCAAAAATCTTCATGGGGGTCCGTGGGTTCAATAATGTTTAAAATGTAGCCTGGGCAAAAATAACTGTCGAAATTAATAATCAAACTTATAAACTTTCAATTTGTAATTTATTCAAAATTAATAAAGAAATTATCAAAAAGACTACTAACTCACAAATCTGAGTTTTTGTTTGTGGCAACTTCAAATTATGTAGTTGGTATCACGGACCTCTTGGTTAGTATACCCTTAAAACTTTAAATGGTCTAAGAGTATACCATCCCCGGGTTCAGTTTTGGGGCTACTTTAGCTTTAAAGCGCCACCAAACACTTTTATTGCGTTCAGAATGGCGCATCCACCATATCTATTATTATTTATTATTCTATGCTCTACACCAGGGGTCGGCAACCTTTTAGCTGTGGTGTGCCAAACCACTCTACCAATATGATTCAGGGTGCCGCCTTAATTCTATTTCCCTATTATTATATATTAATATATATCCCTGATTATTTGTAGTGCCATTCAGAACCCCATCGCGTGCCAAGCCTGGCACGCGTGCCATAGGTTGCCGACGCCTGCTCTACACTAACAATGTGGTGCCAAAAAGGCACCACTCATTATACTAGATCATCCAATAATAATTACTAATAAAATTTTTTTTTATTTATTATTATCGATTTAGAAATTTAATTTTTATTAAAAATCTTAAGCGAGTCTATTTTTATTTCCTTCACTGCATAAGCAATATCAAAAAAATTCCGATTGGATATACAAAATAAATAAAATCTCTTGCCATTTTAAATTTACCAGACAGAATAATTATACTATGAATTACACGACATATATATTCAAAATAGTGTCTGAATTAATTTAATTTTAAGAAAGATAATCTAAAAATTAAAAAACCTTAATAAAAATTCGACACAAACTTTCAAAGATTTTATTAGTAGTCAGCATAGTTTATAAAAATTCCAAAATTATTGAAACTTTCCTTTGCTCCACTTCCAAAAACGTTGGAATTTGATATATAAAATCATAACAAAACGTGAAACGAAAGCCTTATGAACAAAATTATGAAAGTGAAAATGACAGTTCAAGTTTATTTGAAGATTTTTCCCTGATTGAATGCTCTTCCATTTTTATCCGTACCAATCCACGAGAAGTACTGCTTAACTAAATCTTTAGTTTCATTAGATGCTGGATCTAATTTTTTCCAATCATAAGTTTCATAATCAATTTGCCAATCAGGGCTAAGCTGAAATTAAAGTTCCGTTAACAAATCAATTTAAGAAAGTTTTTTCATTTCAAAATAGAAAATTATAAAATGAAATATTGTAGGAAAAATTTAGTGCCCATCTACAGAATGCACTATGACAGGTGTGGATTAATCCAAAATAATATATCTCTATTAGACATAAAACAAGTTCCTTGTTTTAAATACACTAATTAGAGAATACAAAAAAATAGAAAATTCTTAGAAAAAATACTTACTGGGAAGGCTAAATCTTGACCCCTCCATACCCAAATTCCAGATATGGAGCTGTTGTTGTCGGTGCCCCATAGACACATAGAAGCAAAACATTGCTTACGCATTTTATCTAATCTCTGAAACATACCTTAACAAGAAAACATATTAACAACAAATTTATGAATTGAAGTTCTTCATAATTTACCACTAATGAGGTTACAACTCATAAAAACTTTACTGAGTTCTTCGTTATATTTGTATTCTCCATACCATATTGAATAATTTTCTTGATCAAATTTTTGCCAAAAATAATCAACGGCTTTATCTTCATCATTATTAGAATAAAATCTTTTATAGTCGTCCATATTAAAAGTTCTAAACAAAATTTAATTAAAAAATGTAAACAAATGCTTTTTTTATGTTACCCTTTAGGTAAAGAGTCAAACGGATCCTTCGATTGAGGTTCAGATGCAAGGATCGCATCAGCAGCATCCAATTCTTCGACAGGTTCAGGTTCCTTTTCTTTTTTAGAAGTAGGCTTCTTCTCCTTTTTCTCTTCCTTCTTTTTCTCTTTTTTATCTTTACCTGCAGCTTTACCTAATATTAAAATGGACCTTTTAATGCTGTCCTTAATTTATTAAAACAAAAAAAAAAGAGAAGCTATCTCACCTTTTTTTTTATTCACATTTTCTGAATATGCTGCTTGCAACAATTTAATTGCGGTATTCAACGTTAAAATTTAAACATTCAATCTATTTAAATAAAGAGGTAATTACCTTGAGTTTGGAATTTTTTAGGATCTACTTCGGCAACTTTGTCACATAATGTTGTTTCCCCTACTACTGCAAGTACTTCTGGTTGATGAACAATAGTGGCAAACCATCTGTTTACATTTATCAAATTCTTACGAAAGTTGGGATCCAATACATGAGAATACAATAATAATAAATTGCATGCCACGCTAATATCGGCTAAAGTGATGGATTCGCCAACAAGGTAAGTACGTGTTAACAAGTGAGCATCTAAGATAGTTAAGGCTAGTTTTACATCTTCCTTTGATTTATCAAAAGTCTGCAACAGAGATAAACTTGATAAAATAAAATTTTCAAAATAAATGTAATATTTATATATAGACGGCAATGTGACAATACCTCCTATTATAATAAAAACTATAACTAGTTTTAAATGAATAAAATGTTAGAACTTTTTAGTGCCACTAGAAAAAATATCTGTGGTGTGGAAAATCATCTTGTTTTATCTCTCCTTGTTACAAACTAATTATGTACAAATCAGTCTGTCTTTGAATGAGAGAAAGATTTTAGCAACACAAAATAAGTTATATTGCAATACCTTCTTGTCATATTGTACGATGCCTAGGAAAGGAAATACCCAAGAACAAGCAGCAGGAAGAATTTCATTTTCTCCAAAAGCAATCCACTGGAGTACTTGTGCCTTTTCGATGTCCTTCTTGCCACGAAGCTGTTCGTTGGCTACATAGTAGGCAATTGCATTACCATCTTGCAAATATTTTCCATCTGAACTTTCAAATGCAGGTACCTGAAAATAAATACAACCTAGTCCATAAATGTGGGGTGCAAAACCAATGCATGTAATGTGAGGTTATACTGTATCTCACTAGCTAAAATAAAAGAAACAAAACTCACCTTGCCAGAAGGAAACTTCTTTAAGAATGCGTCGCTTTTATTTGTTTCGCCGTATACGAAACTGGGGTCGACTTGAACATCCGAAGATGCATATTTAGCCGCAATGAGTGCTTTGTAGGCACGGAAATTTTCCGGATATGTGTATAAAGTCTGAAAAATGGTAATGAAAATCAAAATGAAAATTGATAAGGATGCTAAAATTGTCAAAATTTCAAACAGATGACTTTGCGTTATCTAAATAATTTTAAATAAAAATTTACTTACTCCAGAAACCATTACGTAGTTGTTATTAAGCCGACACTTGCACAAGAAAGAATCGTAGAGAAGTTGGCAAAAGAAGTTTCCACGTTTGTCACTTTCGTGATGGTGCGCCCTCTACCCAATTTTTCTTTAAATAAACTTTGTACCATTCAGTGGCGGATCGTGAAGGAGACGATACCCAGAAAATTAGCTACAAAAAATACATGTAACAAATAAAGGGTAATTCGTGTTACAAGTTTAAATTATTTTTTAAAGTATTAAGAATATTAACTTGTTAAATTATATAATATGAGTTACTAAATAGTAACATTTCTTTTATATATCAAGTTATTTTTTTAATATGAAGTTGGATAAATTGTGTAGCCGGGTTGGGTTACGATTACACGAGCCTCCATAAAAAGATCCTGTACTACATATTATTCTTGTAATATAATATAATTTGTATTATGTAGGTACCTGAGAGGTGAGCTAAGTGAACGGGATAAGAACCGGACTCTAGGCTAGCAGCCCTAGGTTCGATCACCAACCCGGCTACACAATTTATCCAACTTCATTATGACCCTCTCCTCTCTGAAAGCAATGGCAAACCACTGAGAGTAATCTGCCAAAAGAACCATTTAATACCAAAAAAATTAATGGTCACTATGCTTCTGCCAAGAAGCAAAACGATGAGAAAGAAAAAAAAAGTAAGTACCTATATATCGCTATGACTATGAGTAGGTATTTGTTTTTTTTTTTTTAAACACAGGTTTTGCATGTCTCAGTAGATGGTATATTAAACATGTTTTGGATGATCCTCTTTTGTACTGTATTCTTGGTACTTCTTACATAGTCACCTAAAAAAATCATCCGGTATCTTAAGATGGATTCAACATAACCAAAGTATCCCGCTAGTGCTGATCTTATAGATACCAGATAGGTTATACTTTTCTAATCAAAGGCCATACTATTAAGTTTATTTGCCAGTGATTCCGAGTGCGCTTTCTAGTTCAGACGGAAGTCGATCGTTACTCTCAAGAGTTGGTAGAGAAGCTACAGGTTACTTCTTGATTATCTGTTAAATTGATCTTTAATGTGTCGTTTTTCTCTGCAGTGGGTGAGAATTTGACTATTTCCGTTTTGCCCATGTTTAATTCAAGATCATTTGATGAATACCATTGAATCAGTAGTCGAACGATTGTTTGTATTAGTTTGTCTTCCAGTCTGTGTTTTTCACCGTCGTGTAAGACAATTGAGGTGTTGTCTGCATAAAGAACAGAAAAGAAGTCAATCCATTTGGGCACATTGTTTATGTACAAGAGAAAGAGTACAGGCCCCAGAATTTATCCTTAAAGCACTTCCTTCCTCACCTCCGATAAATGCGATTTAATAGTAGATTTACTTGTTTTGTCATTATACGTGGTACATTACTTCCTTCTGTGCATATATCGACAAATCACAAATCACAGATGTATAAAATATAATGGCAATTCACTAAAATTAGATCTAAATGTCGAATATTTATCGCAATAAACCGCTACTTCATTTTTTAAAAATCGGCAAATTGCGGTTTTTGAAAACATTCAAGCACAAATTATTTACAAAAGTCGCCCAATTTGCGATAAATCGCCCAATATGATAACACTGCTCTCTCTATAAACGCACCATCAGGCGTTCCATTCTTGAGGCTTTTTTTAAATAAAATGTATTTTTTGTGATTCTGCAACAAAATGAAACTCTTGTATCATCCTGTACAGTAAATGTACGGTAGCGTCCCCTCTGACTAAGCCACATAATCAAAGAACCAGAAAATTTTTAGATTTGACAGTTGTGAATTTTTTAGATTAATAATCATCGGATCGCAAAACACAAGAAAGCCATGGTAAGTAAACTGGCATGAGGAAAAAGTGTAAAAATTTGTCCATGTTACGATTTATTGCGTCGTAATTTGGTGTCTAAAATCACGACGTTGTATGTAGTTTAGCCTACTTTACAGGGGCAAGCCCATTTTTGTGGAATTTATTTTAAAATTTACAGCTTAATTTTTATTGATTATTTTTAGGGTAACGAAAGTTCCTTGCCCATGGAGCTATGCTCAAATTGTAAGTTACTTCCTTGACTTTTCTTATGTCACATTCATGGGATAATGGCCACTTGTTTTTTTTAGTCGATGCCGATGAGATAAAACGCCTCGGGAAAAGATTTCGAAAATTAGATTTGGATAATTCGGGTGCTCTGAGTATTGATGAGTTTATGTCGTTACCAGAATTGCAGCAAAATCCTCTGGTTCAACGTGTTATTGATATTTTTGATGCCGATGGTAACGGAGAGGTGGACTTTAAAGGTACCTACTTTATTTTTTCGTTCATTTTATTATTCAAATTGTTAACAAGCAAAGCTATGCCCGAAATAAGGTTGTCAACTTTTTTTTTTACCTACATGTTTATTGGTACTTTAGCCCAAGCTAACAATTTTCTGCTATCGAAATTGATCAGAAAAATATATATCTAAAGACAGGATAGTTAGGTAAAATAAAACCTGAAAAGGGCTTAGGAATGTATAGCGATCAAACAAACTTTCTCTTTCATATATTTAGATTTGCATTTCCACCTTTGCTTACAATTTTTAAATAATACTTCTTATAAATATGTTTAAATTTAAAAATTTATACTATTCTATTCATTTACGTCCTAAAAAAAGTTATTAGGTCACAACATAAGGCGTATTATAATATTTTGTTTTCTAACCCGAACGAAAGACGGGCATATCAGCTAGTTTTTAATATAAATCTTGTTAAAATAAACCGATAGGTGTTAATTTTCATTTAAAATTGGAAAATTTTTATGAAAATGTTACAAATAAATGTTAAGTCAAATTAAATAATTGTATTTAATTAATAATTTTTTTATTTGATTATTAAAGGATTAACTAATAAGAAGACTTCTGTAGTAATAAATATAAATGTAATTATTTTTAAATTTAAAAAGATCCGATTGTTCATCGAACAAGTACAGCGCAATTGTTTGTGAAAGGTAGAGGTGTGGCCATTTATGTGTAGTAGATATATCAGTCATCTAGAAGAAAAACCTGACAAGTCACATTTCATTTTATATAAAAAAACTGAGAAGTTTTTGCTTATCCTACAATTAGTTTTAAGCGAATTAAGTAGTGAATTTTTTTTGACATAGGTACGTTATTGTTGGCATTGAAGAAGAAAAAAATATCTTGAAAAAATCTAAGATAAGCAAGGAATTGTTGGTTTTTTTCATCTAAGGTGAAATGTGACTTGTCGTCACTTGTTGTTTGAGAATCTTTTATTTATGACTTTACATGAGATCTTACGAAGGTACAATTTTGAGTCTTAGAAAACTAGGTCTGATAACTGTATATTCACTTAAACGTTCGCAACTCCATGGGGAAGATATTCCTGCAAAAGGCTTCCATTTGGATTGGCATCAGCTCCCGAAGTATACCAAAAAGTAATGAACCAAGTACTAGAAGGCATCTCAAATACAGAATGTTCGATGGACGATATGTTAATTCATGCAAAGACAAAAGAAAAGTTGGAGGAAATAACCGCACAAGTGGTCAAAAGAGTAGAAGAAGCCGGACTAAAATTGAATGCTGAAAAATGTGTGTTTAAAGTGCAAAGCATCAAATTTTTAGGGCACATCTTTACCAACAGTGGGTTAAAAGCAGACCCAACTAAATTGTCAGCAATAGAAGACATCAAGACTCCGACAAATAAGAAAGAGTTGCAGCGACTGTTAGGAATGGTAACTTACCTAAATAAATTTATTCCAAACTTGTCGCAAATGACAGAACCTCTAAGAGTACTGTTACAAAAAGAAATAAGCTGGTTGTGGAACAAGGAGCAGGATGAAGCAGTTGATAACATCAAAAAAGTTTTAACCGAACCACCTGTTCTAAAATTCTACGAAGTAAACAAAGATGTAAAATTATCGGTGGACGCAAGCTCGACGTGCATGGGCGCAGTTCTTTTACAATATGATCAACCTGTGGCTTACGCAACTAAAGCACTGACCGACGCACAGAAGAACTACCCACAAATCGAAAAAGAAGCTTTGGCGATCCGATTTGCATGCATTAAATTTCATGAATACATCTATGGAAAAAAAGTAACCGTAGAAAGTGATCACAAGCCGCTGGAAGTTATTTTCATAAGACCGATATTCAAAGCTCCTCCTAGACTTCAAAGATTGTTATTCGACGTGATACAATATTCACCAAAAATAGAGTACAAGAAAGGCACAGAGATACCGATTGCCGATGCTCTTAGCCGAGATTGTAAAGTAAGAAACGACAATAAACAAGAAGAAGAATTGGAAATTCAAATAGTGCTAGCAATGTCAAAGTCAGCAAGAGAAGAAATAACTGAAGAAACAGCCAAAGATGAACACTTAACAAAACTAATCAAAATAATATTAAAAGGATGGCCAGAGGACAATAAATTGGTACCAGAAGAACTAAAACATTATTGGAACTTCCGAGAAGAACTCTCCTATTATAACGGAATCGTGTTCAAATCCGATAAAGTAATAGTACCAAAAGTACTTAACAATAAAATGTTACAACAAATACATAATGGACATCTAGGCATACAAAGTTGCTTAAAAAGAGCCAGACAAGTCATATACTGGAAAGGTCATTCACACGACATTGAAGAGTACATCAATCATTGCAAAGTGTGTCAAAAAACAAAGAAGCAATGTGAAAGAACCTATAGTATTAAACTAAATACAGATACAATTAATAATGTATCTGTTGTTTCACTATTAAAAGGGGGATGTAACGATATCTAGATTATGACGGTACATCTACCACGGCCATGATATTATGTCAGTTGTCAATACTTACTTAGTACATTATACTTGTGCTGATTAATAAATGGATAGCGTTTAACTAAAACGATCCAAGCGCCAAATCGACATTTTTGAGTTAGATATACCAAACGACTCCTGAACATCATCGTTTGTTTGTGTAAAAATCTCTAAGCTCCATTAATGATATTTACGCCATATATTGACCAAGATCTATAACGACAAATTTGCAAATTTTTTGCAAAAAGCAATAATTTGCTTTTGCTAATAACAATAAACAATATAAACAATAAAAAATAAACAATAATTTAATACAACTAAAGAACTATGCATTTAAAAAAAATTATAATTTGAATTTTTAATTACCAATTAAAAACTTAAATGAGCTCTATCTCAAAACTACAATTTGGCGCTTGGATCGTTTTAGTTAAACGCTATCCAAATTATCGTTCATAAACCGTGTTGTTTATTAATGTTAATAATATCAGATAACAACGTTACAGAAAACTAGATCTGATAACTGTATATTCACTTAAACATTTCTAGTTATAGCAAATGTTGGTTATGAATAAAATATAACAATGCTGGTTATAAGAGTTTTATTAGAATTTCAATTTTTCGTAACATTGTTAAGGAGATTGTTATAATTTAGATTTAGAATATCAATCTAGTCTTAAGGCTGTGTTCTCACTTAGAATGAAAATTCGATTTTAAATAGAAAATGGACTATTTGGTGTACAAAAACAGTAGCTGACCAAAAACGTACAATTAAAAATAAAGTAATGTGTAAAAAAAATCGCGAATGCAAGAGATACGCTCATTTTAGCGTTAATTTTATTTACAATTTTCTGACTTTATTTTTGAAAATTACGCGTTAAAATTTTTACAGTATATCTAAAACGTTATTTTTAATATTATGTCGAAGCAAAATTTTTTTTAAATTTAAAATTTTAATAAAAATTAAAAAAAATTTTCTTGCGATTTATGTATTCGCGATAAAAACTCTTCGACATACCTAATATTGTAAATAACATTTCAAACATCCTGTAAAAATTTTAACTTGTTATTTTCAAAAATAAAGTCAGAAAATTGTAAATGAAAAAGTGGTTGTGAGAGAACAGCCTCAACCATATTGTTGTACAATCATGTTGAAAACAGAATCGCACCAATTTCCACCCAAGTTGGAAACGGTGTAAATATTCTGCTAAAATTAACAAATAAATGCTAATTGTCAAGAAATTTTTAAAATTATATAGCACATATACATCAAATATATATTTTTTGTCGTTAGATATATCAAATTTATTGGCACCTTTAAAATGCTTTTTAATGAAAACTTTCAAGTTAATAATGTTTGGCAGACATTTAAACGAAAATGTGAACTATGAAAGTAAAGTGTATTTAATTTATAGTGGTAATTAATGTGGGTGAAAATGCTGATTAGATTGATTTTGTTTAGAATTTATTCAAGGAGTTTCGCAATTCAGTGTGAAAGGAGACAAACTTTCAAAACTCCGTTTTGCATTTAGAATCTATGATATGGATAATGATGGTTTCATATCTAATGGAGAGTTATTTCAGGTATGTATTTGTATTTTGTACAATATCTTCTAAGATGCTTTTTAACCTTTTGTACTTATTTTTTATTCTTTTACAAGATCTGACAATCAGTAACGGACGCTGCTAAAAATGAAAATTAATTTTGTTTTTTTATATAATAATTATAATGAATTAAAGTGGTTGTCATAACCTTGTAGGTTGTAATAAAACTTAATTTTTCTATAACAAAAAATCTATAAATACAAACAAAATTACTTTGCTTATTTAAGGATTTACGTACAGTGATGAATTCGAAAAAACTAGTTTTTTCTTATTTTTTCATATGAAAGCACATCTCAGTAATATTATGTGAAAGTTTCAAGTCGATTGGAGTAAAACTCGCAAAGATACAATCTAATGAGAGTAATAATTATTATGAAACTTTTATCTACACCGAAAACTTCAGATGCGTTTAACTCAAAAACTATTTAACCAATCATGATGAAATTTCACACACGTATTTTTCATTACTGGTCTGTTTTTAAAGTGACTAGAGGATGCTGTGTTTTCTCACCTGACAGGTCGCTCGGAAAATGACGTTCTCGACGTTTTCCGATAAAATAGTATACTCACCTTGACTCGAAAAACGGATCATTTTCGAGGCTCGGTCAGTAATATACTATTTAGCTGCATTGTGCATTGTGCTAAAAATATGAGCAAATTTACATAAAAATTTACATGTAAATTTTATGCAAAATTATGCATCGTGTCATATGGGCTTAATTAGAATTTTTTCACATTTGAAAAATAAGTACAAAAAGTAGAACCGCGATTATCCGTGGGGCGGTTTTTTTTCTTAATTTTGACGTAAAATGGACCAAATGTGGCTAGTAAAATGATAACATTTAAATTTACAAACACAGCAACAATGCGTCTGCACCGGACTACTTGTAACTGCTTAGAACCAAGGACTGTTTTCCTTTTATTACAATGTTGCTAAACTATATGAGTAATCTTTTATGCATTTATAATTAAATTTCTTAACATTATTTTTCTATATTTACACTAAATAAGTATTTCTAAAATACTAATTAAATTTATGCTTATACTTACACACTACAACTTAAATTGTCCCCAAAATTACCATTTTTTGGACTTAACACGTTTCTCCCAAACACCACGGATATGTTTTAGGTTGCAGTTTATCAACCTCCAGTTAAACTTCCTAATAACTAACTGTCAGATAAATACAACATGTGAGATCTTTTCGTCCAATGAAAAGATGCCTGCTTAAGGAGGGACAACACTGTAAGCTTAAAAAAATCGAGTTTTTTTATTTTGCATGTTGTCAAAGTATACATATTCAAGAGCATGTAAAAAAATTTCAAATTAAAATATTGAAAATTGACGAAGTTACATCCTATTTCATAAGAGCAGACTACCTACGATAGTACGTATACTAAAACTTTCAATCACGTTTTTTTCAAAACTACATTTCTCGACTTGGCACGCACTGTAACTCTAGCTATGATTGTCCGATTTTTAATTTTAAAATACCAAAATTTCACTAATTACAGTAGCTATCGTTGCACGTAGCCGTTTTTTTATATCTTAAAATTTAGTGTTTTAAGCTACCAAATATAAGTAAAAACTTCGGTAAAACGGTAAAATTAAACTTTTATGTTTGAACATCTGCCATTTGGTGAAAAAATGTTTTTTCAAAATATGTATACTTTGACAACATGCAAAATAAAAAAACTCGATTTTTTTTTAAGCTTACAATGTTGTCTCCTCTTAAGATAAGTTTAACTGATGGAAATTGATAAATTATGTTACACTACAAATGGTCACTACGACACTCATCCTAACAGATGTTTTTGCCAGTCACTCAGTCGTGAGTTATTTTACTAAATTTGGATGAGGTCGAGCTAACGTAAAAGTGACATTTTATATTAAAAAGAGAGAGGGTCACAGCCGGGGCGTTTACTCAATGTCTCGGCACCGACCTAGATAAATGCTTAAGCGATCTGGACGCGGGCATGTGTGGTAGAAAACCTTTTTCAACTGTTCAATCCCAATGCGTCTACTGTTGTAACTGCCGTCTAACTCGCGATTTACTCATAATTACTCATCCATCAAAGGTTGATTATCGCCTTCGCGCGGGTCAACACTCCACTTTGAAACGATACAAGGCTCAATGCTCGCTCTAGTATTTCATACTCTAACCATCCACGCGATGTTCTCAGATGTTGAAAGAGGTAATGGAGGCTTCGCCTCCAAACAAACTCTGTTCACAATGTGATGCTATGCTATGCTAAAAAGAGAGAATGGTTAAGAGCGCTACCGTCAATAACACGGAAAAGACTTAAGTTGTTTTCAGTTGCTAATTTAATTAGGTAGTTGACGGGCTACTTTACTAAACAACCGAAAAACAAACACGATAAAAAAATAGTATATTATACATCATGGGACTAAGGTGCCACTTTTCATCCCATGTGTGCGATTTTTGCACTCGGTAAACCTCGTGCAAAAACTTTCACACACGGGATGAAAAGTCACCTTAATCCCAAGATATATATATATACTATTTTTCACAATTTGTCAATTACATCAGTCAATAACTAAATTTGAGATTTTGAATTTGCAAAATTATTTAGTAAAATGTGACGTTTCCTTTTTTTGAAGTTTTGTTTCTATGGATATCGTTCCTTTATTCCATTATGTTTACTTTACTCCCACTTTGAAAAAAATTGGTACTTTACTCCCCCAAAAGTGGGAGTAAAGTGACCACTTTACTCTTGAAATTGTGAAAAAAAAATTAATTAACTGCTTCATTTCAGTTACAGATCCATGGCATCGAGACCTTTTACAATGCTGAAACATAAAATTATTTTGACTAAACAGCCAAAAAAAAACAAATACATAATTAACAAAATAATATAATTTAATGAAAATTAAATAAAAAATATATAAAATCGTAGATTTCTACAAAATTTATAAATTCACAGGGAACACCTGCATTTCTTAAAAATTAAAATGAATTTAAATGTTTGGCCCAAACTCAAAAACAAAATAAAATAAACTTAAAAATTATTTACTAAAATTACTAATTATTTTAAATTTGAATTTTACGTTAACTTTTCGTTACAATTAATTTAATTGACATCAAATTGCTGACAAAATTATTGAAGAAAAGAAAAATACTAAATTCGTTATTAAACTTAATATGGATAATTTCTTAACATAAACTTAACGACAAAAAGAAAAAACAATACGCCAGTAAAACACTTCACGAACAAAACCAAAACTAATGTTAAAACTTAAAATGTACTCACAACTGTATCATGTATTGAAGTCCTCGATGTAGCATGGAGCTCTGTACTGAAATGATGACTTGATAATGTTAAAACATCTTCAAAGCATTCGGTAATCCCCAAAGAACTGAATTTCCATAAAATTCCATAAAAGTTTAAATCCTCCTAACATGGAGTTTGTGAATAATTTCACCATAATGTACGTTAACTTAATTGAGTTTTACGATACGTTACATAACTTTAATTTATTGGAAAGTCTATATTCGAGTTTTACAAAGACCGACCATCCTGCTGCGTTACACGATACGTTACGTAACTTGAATTTATCCTAACTGTTACACAAAACTTAATTTTTACAATAAAACAAAACTGATGACGAATTTCAGTCTGCAACACACCACAAACTTACAAGATGCTTATTTTACAACAAACATCGTTGCAGTTTGGGCGGTTGGAGTCGGATCAATCGACTCACAGCCCTCGACTGTCAGAACTCAACTCCCTATCTTTCAGTGGTTTCCGTATATGTATAAAATTTGTAAAATACATTCATTTCTGAGGGGAGTCTAAGAACAAGTTTTTAATTTACTTCACGAGTCGAAAAACTATAAAATTTTAACTGCCTTAAGCTTATGATTTGGTCTAATTCTTAGAATTATCCGTTTCGAAAATAAAATTTAATGTGTAGTTTTCGAAGACAAAGACATTATTTAACAAAATATCATATTACATAGGAACAAAAATTTTCCGCACCTATTGTGCTTCGAAAACTATAAAATAATACAATGAAGAATTGACTGTAATAACGCATGAAAGAAAAATATAAAATGATACAATGAACAAAAAGAAATGTGGTTTTAAACTCAAAAACAATGTTATTTAAAAAAAATTGATAAAATAAATAAGAAACTCAAAAACAATGTTATTTAAAAAAAATTGATAAAATAAATTGAGATGTCGATAAGACTCAAAATACTCTAACAATTAGCCTTAAGATAAGAATCGTGTGTTGATCTGATATTTTTGTGCTTTTATATTTTGTAAAGAAATAATTATAATATAAAATGCGTAGGTTTTGAAGATGATGGTGGGAAACAACTTAAAGGACACCCAATTACAACAGATAGTAGATAAAACCATTTTATTTGCCGATAAAGACGAGGATGGCAAAATATCTTTTGAAGAATTTTGTAATGTTGTTGGAAACACCGACATACATAAAAAGATGGTTGTAGATGTGTAGGTGAAGAAGAAGATGATGAATTGTTAGTTATCTAATTTAAAACTTGGACAGTTGATAATTTTGTTTTCTTTTTGTAGTACCTATTTAGTGAAATATACTCCATTTTTGTTTATTATTAGACAATAGTTTATTTGTTTTCGATGGATTGTTAATCACAAAAGATTACAAAAATTAAGAGTTAATTGAATATAAAAAAAGGCAAATGTCTTTGTGATTAATAACCAAATGTTAGAACATTTCAACTGTCGGGTTTTTGGTTGGAAAATTTTATTGTATTTGTGTACCTTAAATTATCTGTTTACCATTATCTTATAATATATACATATTGATATACATAAATGTTTAATAACACTGTAAAAAAATATATAAGTCTTAAGGCACTGTTACAAACGTCTAATGCATGTGTCCTGTGCTTGTTGTTCCATTTAACATTTTATAATCAAAAAAAAACTTCAGTGTATATTAATAATAATAATATGGTTGTTCTTTATACTGTATCTAGGTGTTGTGTGTATAGTTTTAATATTAACTTAATAATGGGGTCAAACCTCGCAAATTTTAAATCTCAACATATTCTAATATTTATAATACTTGTCACGCATAAAAACAAATGTACTTATACTTAAAACAATAATAATTGCACATATAGAACGAACCAAGCTCGCTGCCGCACGTGCTTATTCATGAAAAATTTTAACGCTCTCTATTTAGGTGAGTTACAGTGCACAACTTATCTAACTATGGATCGTTTTGAGTAGTGTGCACGAATTGGGTCGCATTTTTTAATACAAACGCATATCAAAGATCTTACAACACTTGTTGTAAAATAATAAAAGTATTCTATGAGAAACTGAAATTGAGTCACTATTTCATATTGACACTATTTCCTGTATCCACATTGGAAGATTTTTATTAACTTATCTTACTTAATAATGTCGTTTGCTACAAATATTCGCTCATGTTTATCTCGGTGTGCGTAGGATAAATAGCACCGAATTTTAGTTGATCTTTAAATTGTGCGATTCGATTCTAGCTTTAATTGAATTTATCGTAGTTATTAGATCTAAATGGACAGTTATTTATTCCACTTGCCTCTTGTATAATATGTTATGGTTGTGTTGTGCTAAATTTAGAATATAGTTATTCTGTTTAAGAATTTATGTTGTTCAATAAAATAATTTCACATCTCGACTTGGTTAACTTCTTTACACCTTTAACAAAGCCAGATAATTCATAAGACAGTTTTTGATAAGTTTCTTCCATAAATTTCTCCGAGCTACGGTTATAACAAGTGTAACCAATTTTTTCAGTACTCTGTACTTTTGTCAGGGTTGTGATATTGAAAACATTTTTAGTACAATTTTTTTTCAAGTTCGAACTTTTAGATGTGATTTAAAAAACTGCAAAATAAAAAATATAATCCAAAATAATAAACATAAGAGTACTATTAATTATTCTATTTTTGTTGTCTTGTTCTCTTCTATACAGGGTGGCCCTTTGAAAACGAAACAGACGGGATTGTGGCCAGCAGAATTTTTTTTGTAAGAAATGCAAAAACACGTCAATTTTATCATTGAGGGGGACAACTTTTGCGACCAATGTCACTCCCGTATTGTTTCATCTTTTTGCGCTGTGATGACAATCCCTAAAATGTTAATAGGGATGATATGGCAAGTAACACCTCATTTGATAGGTCTTGCTTCCCTGAATTCACTGCTATAATTTTTTTTTAAGTTTTATCAATTATTCAACAAAAAAATTGAAGCTGCAAAAATGCGAAATAAATCCAATATTTCAATACATTTCAGAATAAAAAAGGGAAAAACGCTTGGACAGTAATTTTAAGGGGGCTACTTTTACTGCTATAATGCTATTCATAAACATTGACAGCTCAACCCTTGAAGTGAAGGGTGAACCACCCTTACAGTCTTGGAATTGAAACAATTCTTCTATCATTTTATAAATTTTTGTAAGTATCAACACTAAAGTTGCAAAAACGCATTTCACTTTTATGATAAAAAATAGACCCATCTTCTCATTCAAAATTCCAAGGGTGGTTTGCCCTTTAACTTAAGGATTGAACTGTTAGTATTTATGAATAGCAGTAAAAGTAGCTTCCTTGAAATTAAAATCAACCTGTTCAAGCGTTTTTTACTTTTTTGTTTTTAAATGTCTTGAAATATCGGATTTATTTCGCATTTTTGCAACTTCAATTTTTTTATTGAATAATTGATAAAACTTTAAAAAAATTATAGCATTGAATTCAGGGAAGCAAGACCTTTTAAATGAGGTGTCACTTACCATATCATCCCTATTAACATTTTAGGGGTTGTCATCACAGCGCAAAGGGATGAAACAATACAGGAATGACATTAGTCGCAAAAGTTGTCCCCCTCGATGATAAAATTGACGTGTTTTTGCATTAAAAAAAAAAATTCTGCTGGCCACAATCCCGTCTGTTTCGTTTTCAACGGACCACCCTGTATAAATAATATGCTATAATGCACTTAAAATCATTTTAAGAGGGGCATTTTTTTCAGGGCCCTTTTAATTTAATCAACAGATGGCGCCTACATAAATATTTTTATAAAATAAGAGGAATTTGCTATATTTAAAATATAGCAAATTCGATGAGATAATACTATTCTATAAACAATATTCTTGATCTTAAGCTATTTTGAGTTCGTAATATTTATTTATACAAACACAATTCATAATTAAAGTTTAATTATCTTTTTTTGTAAGTGAGTGTGTTTTGACATACTCAATACGAACTCAAAATAGCTTAAGATCAAGAATATTGTTTATAGAATAGTATTATCTCAACGAATTTGCTATATTTTAAATATAGCAAATTCCTCTTATTTTATAAAAATATTTAAGTAGGCGCCATCTGTTGATTAAATTAAAAGGACCCTGAAAAAAATGTCCCTCTTAAGGGGGAAAGCCACTGAAAATTTGAAGAAAAAAATTTTTTTGCATTTCTTGAAAGTATATAATCGGTGCAATTTTCTAAGGAAAGTTGTTATTGATAACAACTGAATTTAGTTGTTAAGTGACGGTTAGTTGTTATAATTATAATTACACTGAGTCAGACCTATTTTTCAGATGTTCAGTAACAACTGCAATAACAACTCTTTGAAAATTGCACCGATTATATAAGTATCAAGCTACATTCATTTAAATTCTGATAATTTTTATTTTTGGATAACTTTCCCGAGATATCGATGCCACAATGGAGGGGGAATTTCTTTATCATTCGTTAAATGAAGGCTCATATTTTTGTTAAATTTTTAAATAAAAATTTATATAAAACAAGCTTAATGTACATTTAATAAAATAACAATAATTCGATCCCATAATTAATAAGTTCTTCTTCTTTTCAACCTTTCTCTATCCACTGTTGGATGAAGGCCTCTCTTTTTAGGTTCCACTCAAGTGGGGGAAAGGGGGTTGTTGGCCATATCTCGCCACGCTGGCCAGACGGGTTGGCGAGTAGTCCGCAGATCAATTTTGGACTTTTTAGATCACAGCACATATCCGACGCAACCAGGATTAGAACTGCGGATTCCCGCTCTCTACTGTATCCGTGTTTGATTTACGCCAGACTGCTGGTTAATTAACACGTTGAATGCGTGAATGATCCTTAACCATTATAATTTTTTCTTTTAATTTGTTGGCATTATCTATAAAATTACTATAATTCTTTTTAATTAACTAATATAAAACTTCAAAATATCGAGTTATTATTAAATTAAAAAATTGTTAAAGGATTTATTTAGCTTTCAAACGTAATATCGTTCTGATGACGAACGATATTACGTTTGAAAGCTAAATAAATCCTTTAACAATTTTTTAATTTAATAATAACTCGATATTTTGAAGTTTTATATTATCTAATATCAACGGGTTAATAATTTATATATTTAAATCTTTTTAATTAACGTAGAATCGACCAGTAGTCTGGCGTAAATCAAACACGGATAGACTAGAGAGCGGGGCACCGCGGTTCTACTAATCCCGATTGAGTCGGATGTGCTGCGATCTAAAAAGTCTAAAGTGGACTATGGGGGAAGGCAAAGGAAAACCACCTCATTAACATTTCCCTAGTAAAGTCTTCTTCGCCAACATCCGGGTTCGGATAGGCACTTGAAGAAGAACGTGGAATCTCAAATATTCGCACTGGATTGCTTTTAAGCGTATGTCGCAATCTAAATGTGAAAGAAATTTTTTCAAAATACCTACCTGTAAATGCATAATGGACCAAATGTGGCTAGTGAAAATTGCAGGTTTTCTGCTTTTGCAACTTTGTTATTTAAAGGTTTTAGAATTATCACTTTAATTTGAGAATATATTATTTATTTGAAACCGCACTAAAGCGCTTTTAGCCAATTTGCAGATTACTAATAATTTTTATAACCATCCTTTTCAAAGCAATTTCAGCAAATGTGTTTTCAACCTGGACAATAATAAACAACAATAAGTGTGTCAAAAACACGTTCGTTTGTAATCGCTAGTGTACACTACACCAACTTACTCTACCTGCACCATTTTACACTCGATTTCTTACACCAGTCTAGTTTAGTGACAAGACAAACGAACAGACCTAAAGCTATTGGCTTGGGTGACATTATATTGACTTGTTGACCCTTTAAATTCCTTTGTAGGCATTCATGGGCACATAGTGCAATTGCAAGTATTTTAGCTTGAATAATTGTGGGATAGGTTCCTAAGTCTATAAATATAGTACCTTGTAGGTAGAGATTTACATGACGTATATTTTTTGGGATGAAGAAATTTATTTGTTTAGAGCAATTTTTATATTTTTGATTGAGAACAAATCAGAGGTAGAAAAATTTTGAATTAGAATTTTGGAAAGAGGTGCGACCTTTTTCTAATTATCGCATGTGTAGAAATGATTATTTTGAAAAAGTGAAAATAAATAGTTTTTGAAGTTAAATTTGAGCGTTATTTCTTTTAGAAAAAAACAAAGAAGAAATTGGCGAATTTGAAGTTTATTTAATATTGGAACGAACAAATGATTTAATATTGGAAAGCAAAAGTTTTGTGTATTTGCAAGGTCACACACTGCGGGGGTGTGGTAAGTTTTTCGATTGGGCTAGCTGGGAAATGATAGTAGATAATCCGGCCATTGAATTGGAAATTTTGGAAAAGAGTTTATTTTAATATTTAAAATTTTTTTGGCTACATTTAAAATTTGTTGGAAAAATTATAATACTTCAAAATATTACCAGGAAATTAATAAAAACAATAACGGAATTGTTGAGTAAGTAACCTATATAATTCAATTACTTCCAATGAAAATGATTGGGTAATTGGTTGTGAACTTTTAGCGTGTCGACTTTGCGACGTTTTCTTTCTCGTTCAATATCTCAACAACGATCACTAGTACGTGAAAAAGTCATATAAACTAAATGGTAGAGTGTAATTAATGTAACAAAAAATTATCTATACTCTGTTTGATTTAAGAAAAATGTAAAACGTTTGCATTAAACGGATGACCTTTAAAAGTTAACTAATGAAATTGCTTTGAATAAAGACTCACTCACAATAAGGAAATGATACGAGATTTAGTGTTTATTCAAAGCAATTTCATTGGTTAACATTTAAAGGTCATCTGTTTAATGTAAACGTTTTACATTTTTCTTAAATAAAACAGAGTATAGTAGTAAATTCTCGTACCACGACGGGGAGCAGAGTTAACGCTAAAAAACGAAATTACCTCTTTTCAAGAAAGCGAAGCAAGCTCAATGGCATTTTGGTCGACAACTTTAGGTTAAGCTTTTTTAGTTCTCCACTACACAATATAAAAAAATTAGACTTCTAAATTCACTTTCTTTTCCAAATGTACATAATGACTGAACTATAAATTTAAAGTGGTGATGGCTCATTCTGAACACCCTGCACTATTATTTATTAATGAATAATAAAACTGTTAAATAAAAAAAAAAATTTATTATCATACGTCACATTTGCAAAAGATTATAATAATAATTAAGTAATGAATTAAATTATTAATTTCATTTTGTCAAATATTCAGTGATACAAGACTTAATCTTTCCACACAATAAAAATCATAAATTAAAGAAAAAGTTAAAACGTTATTTACTAATGACTAATTTCGAATTTATCAACATATTTTCAAGGTCCTGGTATGATATCAGTACCTTGTATCTAAAATTTGTGTTTTAGTTTTTAAAAATGCCAAGATGGCTGTAAATACTGCCAAAACTAGTCATTAATAAATAGTTTTTTAATTTATTTTTATTCTATTGAGTTGAGAGTTTAGATCTTGTATCATTGAATTTTAGATAACTGACACTAAACTTCCACTATTTTTGCATGGAAACAATTGACAATAACTTTATTAATTTAAAAAATTTTCCATAAATATAATATAAGAAATCAATTTGTACATAGATATGCCAACAATGTAACTAAAATTTTGAAAAATTCAGATTTATATTAAAGTTTCCATAGAATTAATTTAAATTCAGTAGTATGAAAATGAAAACACAAAAGCATAACTGTTATGGATCCAACTTAAATTTTGCTACCAACGACAAATGATCTGATCCAAATGCATAATTTGGAATTCTTATGCCTTTTAATTGGCTACTAATAGGAATGGAATAACGCGATATTAATTTTAATTTATCTTCGTGAACTAAGTTGTGTTTGTCTTTCCGTCCACTTAAAGAAAAGCAATTAAAACAACGATATTATCTCCCGACCACCACTTACCTGTAAAAAATGTAATCGACGGTAATCCATTCGTCTTGATATGTCGTTGCTTCAATATCCTGATTTCGCCTGTGATTGTATGCCGATTTTAGAGCTAAATGATGGGACAAAGTCCCTGTGGAGTATACGGATTCATCATCTATTTTGGCACATTTATTAAGAGACCGTCTTTCGGAGTGTTGCAGCTGAATTAACTTTAATTCATCATCTCTTTTTAAATTATAATCGATTTGACGGTGTTCCACCAGATCGGCATGTTGACAGTTATCTAGATTATTTCTTTAATTAAAAATTACAGAAATAAAAAAATTGTACCACCTGTTATTTTTAAAAATGATGGCAAAAGCACTTTTCCCGTAGTGGTGGCATTTCTTCCGGTTGAATTTGTTTGAATTAAAGATCTGTTACTTAACTTCTCATATTGTAAATTTCCATTCACTATTAATTTGTAAACTGCCGAATTTGGTTTTAAATTAAAATCTCCAGTTATAATAATTGGTAAGTGTGTGTGATGTGATCTAAAATTTAACAAAGTTTTAAATTCCTTATAATTTATTTCAAGTTTCAAATACCGGGTGCTGAATGAGTTAGGCGAACATAGGATATTAACATGTAAAAACTTATTTTTGCAAATTCCTGCTTCCCTAATTATTTTAGAGAAAAATTGAAAGATACAAATATAATGTAGAAATATAAACTACGAATGATAAGAGCATTAGATTTTATCTAGCTTTTACGTAAATGATCAAAAAATCTTTTGAAATTGTTAAAATTTTTATTTATCAAACTGGCCATGTATAAGTTTCCAAGGTAATATTCTATTTTATGAAATTAAAATTTAATAAAGTGCAAAACTGTCAACAACGTGCAATTGTTTTTTTATTACTTATCAAAAATAATTACCTCGGAAACTTCCATGGCAAGTCTGATAAATAAAAGTTTTAACAATTTCAAAAGAATTTTTTGACCATTTACGTAAAAGCTAGATAAAATCTAATGCTTTTATCATTCGTAGTTTATATTTCTACATTATATTTGTGTCATTCAATTTTTCTCTAAAATAATTAGGGAAGCAGGAATTTGCAAAAATAAGTTTTTGCATGTTAATATCCTATGTTCGCCTAACTCATTCAGCACCCGGTATACAAAGTAACACGGGGTCTTTATATATTTTTTTATTATGAAATTAAGTCGAAATTAATAATTTTGTCGATGGGTCGATGTTCGAGGTCTGCATATCCATGGTGTTGTTTCCAGCTACAATCGTGCGCTGAGTTTTAAGGTAAAAGTGGAAACTTTCTTCCTTAGCATGGCAGAGTAGGTACCTACTTTCTCTTGAATTGCATTAAATTTAACTTACCCATTATTATGCTTATAAGAAATTCGATCAACTTCGGTCAACAGCACTTGAGTCTGAGCCAATCTCACATCTTCCCTTCTAGGATTATATAATAAATGCGTCGTAGCCACAACAAATTCATTTTTAGGATTACGTTTAGGTGAAAATTTTGCAATTATAGCTATGTTATCACGATTAAGTACAGTAACGTGCGTTTGATTAAATTCCACTGTAGTATTTTCAATAAGATTAAACATTGAAGTTTTATAATAAACTGCACATCCATCTTTTCGCATTCCAGTGCGTTTTTTAAAAATACCTCGGTATCCTAAAAATAAATTATTATATAAATGTGAGCAACACAAATTAAAACAAAAAGCACCCATACCTAATTTTTGTAATTCGCTAAAATAGTCATTCAAATGCGACTCCTGGACCTCTTGAAGACACAAAATCTATAAAAGGTCGATTAAAGTAATTCTAAAATCTGTAAAATAAATTAAATATTCACATCGGCATTGTGCTGTTTAATTTCTTTCAACAAGTTACTCCAACGTTGCTCCCATGATAATGCACCCGAATTATGAGATCTATATAAATAACTGTGCTCGGCTAAAAGTTCCTGTGCTAGGACATTGTAACTCATAATGGAAAAAACACAAGTTGTTGGTGTGTAGGACCATTTTTCAGTCGACGTTATTTCCCAAGCACGCAAGTTATTTGCTCTACGAAAATCTTGTTCAGCAACTGAAAAAATTTTATTAAGTTAAAATGAAGGAATAAAATAAGTTTAAGCTCACCGTGCGTTTGGTTCGACGATTCCGAATCAAACCTGCGCATATGAAATCGATTACAATTAACTAAATCGGTCGAGTTTTTGTTAAGAGGTGAACGATAAAAATTTGAACGCCAAACGTTCATGTCAGAAAACGAACGAAAAACTTGTGAATAAAAATTGTTTGGTAATGATTGAGAACTAAAATTTTGGTAAGAACCGTTTGAACTGGTAGGCGTCAAGCAAATATTATTACTGTGACACCCAATACTTTCCTCATGTCCACCTCTACTTTTGTTTTCTTCTTCTTCTTTGTATGAACGTGACATGCTAGTGAAAGGAGCACCAGTACCGCGACTGTGATCCAAGGAACCTTCGGTCGATGATTCTGCTTTTAAAATGTTCTTATTACAATTCGATTTGGCTAATGACGATAATGCATTAAATTGTATGCTGGATACCGATTGCTTTTTATTTATACAACATCTTACACGCATACCTAACAAAAAATATTTAAGAAATGTTTTTGAAGATTGTACAAAAAATTTTGAGGTTATGTTTCGATAATAATAATAATTGTAGCGCTAAATGTTTGTAACAAAAAATTACGTTAAAGAAGATTATTGTCTAGACGACTTACAACAACAAACATAATTTTCCACTAAATAAAAATTATTATTGTAAGTAGGTGCTATGCAATAAAATCAATTTTACATATCTAGTACATATAACTGTAAAGGTTACAACGCGCATAACACGTGGATAAAATGGAAAATAACAGCAATCGCAAAGTAAAATAAACGGACACCGCGTACCTACCTCAATATCACTACCTCTAATGAGATTTTTTTTATTATTAGAATGAAATAGTATGTTGTGATATTTTGATTAAAAGTGAAATTTTGTTTGAATTGCTAGGGGGAATTGTAATAGACAACAGATCCAAGCGTATGCAAAATCTTGATACGTCAGAATTAAAAATATGTCTCGAAAGATTAATAAAACTGTAGGAAACAAATGGTATTTTTTCTTAGGCCCAATAAAATTTGCATGTATGACATTAATATTTAATTTGCTTTATAAAGATAAAAAAATATATATCTAAGTGGCATTGCAAAATGAATTATGGTCATTTGTTTTGATCGAATTTTTGAAAAAGCATTTTGATTAGTTCTTAAAATTTACCAACTTTCTGACAAGATTTCAATACTGACAAGTTGGTGTTGCCTCTATCTAGTAAAATACGTATTTAGAAAATGTCCTGCAGAAAGTCAAACGATAAAGAAATTACTAAAAAAGTCGATTTAAATAACGATATTAGCGAATTTAAAAATAAAATTATAGAAACAAGTAATTACGAACTGAGGGAGAAACAAAGTAAGAAAAATGAAGAATTGTGCGCAATGGGTTACGAAATGGTTTTAAATTCAAACACTCAAGGTATTCCTTTTACCACGGAAATGTTCCTTCTACTTAAGGCAGATAACAAAGTGGAAGCTATGCAAAGACTAAAGTTACTTTTAAAACAATACAGAGAATAATTAATTATGCTACCAAGCGTAACTACACTAATATTGTATTTATGTAATAATTAAAAACCAACAATTAAAATATAACATAATTATACAAAAATTTATTTATTTAGTTTCAGTTTCTTGTTTATTTAATAAAGCACTTCGTATGCCCACTTTCTCTAATTCTGCAATAAGGTCTCCCGATTGATGCATTTGCAGTAAGATATCACAACCTCCGACAAATTCGCCATTAATATAGATTTGCGGAATGGTGGGCCAATTCGAAAAATCCTTTACTCCTAAAATTAAATCCATCATTACAATCAATGAAAACTGTGAGTTAACGAACTCGACAATTACCTTGTCGCAATGTTTCATCTTTCAATACGTCGTGAGAAACATATTCAACTCCATGCATTCGCAAAATTTGTACTACTGCATTGCTAAAACCGCAACGAGGTTCTTCGGGAATTCCTTTCATAAACAACACAATTTTATTTTTGCTCACTAAATCTTTAATTTTAGATGACGATGTTTCGCTATACAATCGAAAGAGCTGATTCGTCGTTTTTAGTAAATTTGAGTTTCTCAAAATAGTAAACATTTTTTCAAATATTTGGTAAGAGGCTCGTACTACGACCTTTATAAAATACTAACCTCAATTTTTGTGATGAATTTGAGGTTAGACTTAAGACTTAAGAGACTCTTAAAGTCAGGGGCGGCTCAGGAGCTAATCGCGTCGATATTTGATTTTTGTCGATATTCGATTTTTGTATTCGAGATTTGTATTGGATTCCATATTCAATGCTTGAATATAAACCCATTTACATTATTCTATATTTGTATTGGATTTGTAATGACAAATGACAGTGTTGAGAATAAAATCATGTTAAAATCTTTGCTTGTCAATTTGGGCATTATTAGGTTTACTCCAACCGATGAAGAAACCGTCCGCGGGATCGTCCCGCTCGTGCGCAATAGCAAAAAAGCGTTTTAAGCAACAGTGCACAGACGGTTTGTGGGACAGTTCATTAATGCCCGTACTAATAGTCGAGGATCAATCCGAGATCAAGGATTAATTCTCGGATCGTTTAAAAATGCTACCAATAGTCGTAATAATCCTGGATTGAACACGATCCGAGATCAATATTGAACCTCGAAAACCGATCTTGCTTTGACCAGGATTAATCCTCGGACAAATCCCACCGAGTGGTGTAAAATTATTTTCTTTTATACCACAGCAACTCAAAAGAGAGTATTAATTTAAATGTTTTTTATCTCTTGGTAAATCTATGTTTGCTACAATACCTTTATTTATTTCCTTAAATAAATTAATATCAGACTGAGCCACATTTATGGATTCTCAGGCGAAACGAAGTTCGCCGGGTCAGCTAGTATTTATATAAAATAAGAATTTGCTATAGTATTTAAAATATATAAAATAATTTGCTATATTTAAAATATAGCAAATTCATTGAGATAATACTATTCTATAAACAATATTCTTGATCTTAAGCTATTTTGAGTTCGTAATATTTATTTATAAAAACACAATTCATAATTAAAAATTTAATTATCTTTTTTTGTAAGTGAGTGTGTTTTGACATACTCAATACGAACTCAAAATAGCTTAAGATCAAGAATATTGTTTATAGAATAGTATTATCTCAACGAATTTGCTATATTTTAACCCAATTGTTGTAAGTTGGTTTTTTGTTCTTAATTTTCCAACCATTTAACACGAAACGACGCCACAAGACAAACGAAAATTGGAGCACTTACATTACCGATGAAACAAGAATTTCCAAAAAACCTCTGCGTAGGTTCCACGTTTAGTAATTGGGGGATACGTGCCAACAGGAGCCCCTTATTGTAAATATACTTGTAATATTGGTCCAAACGGCGATATGCGTCGAATGGACCAATAATCTGTTTTATTGAAAATCAATAAAGAATCTTTAAATCGTAAAATCGCTATATTTTAAACATAGCAAATTCCTCTTATTTTATAAAAATACTAGTTGAAAAGCCCGTCCAAGGCGGGTAGCTCTAGCCGGTGGATCTCTATTTTAGCGGTATTAATTAAAAAAAAATGGTTTTCAAACACCAACACTAACATAAGCTCAACCGATGGATTTCTTGTTTTACAATCTTCATTAAAAAAAATAAATCCCTAATACTGACAATTTTAATTGTTCACGTTCAAACGTCCTCAACGTTGGAAACTCGTTTGGTGTGTAACTCGATCCCAGGGGAGTAGATTTTAAGTTGCTAAAAACCAACGACAACAACCAATCCGAGTGCGTTGTGTGTCTTAAAAATATGACACGCTTAAGAAGTTGTATGTGCTGCCCGTTAATTATTGTGAAATACATTTATTGAAAATGTAAAAGTCGAATATTAAATTTTTTTAACGGATAATCTTTGGATTAACCGAGATAAAATTTATATACAGGGTGGCCCTTTGAAAACGAAACAGACCTGTCCAAGCGTTTTTCCTTCTTTTATTCTTAAATGTCTTGAAATATTGGATTTATTTCGCATTTTTGCAGCTTCAATTTTTTTGTTGAATAATTGATAAAACTTTAAAAAAATTATAGAACTGAATTCGGGGAAGCAAGACCTTTCAAATGAGGTGTTTTTTGCCATATCATCTCTATTATCATTTTAGGAGTTGTCATCGCAACTCAAAGGGATGAAACAATACGGAAGTAACATTAGTCGCAAAAGTTGTCCCCCTCAATGATAAAATTGACGTGTTTTTGTATTTCTTAAGAAAAAAATTCTGCTGGCCACAATCCCGTCTGTTTCGTTTTAAAAGGGCTACCCTGTATAAGTACCCCAGTTGAAACTTACTTTGTATGCAACTCGATCCCAGGGGAGGTGATTTTAAGTTTGTATAATTAACGACAACAACCAATTAAAGCGCGTTGTGTGTTTTTAAAAAATAACACGCTGCTACTGCTCCAACGTGTAATTTTTTTTAGAACACACAGCGCACTCTGATTGGTCGTTGTCGTCGGTCGTACCAACTTAAAATTGCTTTACCATTCCATATAGAAATATATTGTACTAAAATAATCCTTTGATAAAATTTTCCATTAAATTCAATATAATTTTGATTTTATAATTTTCCAAACTTTCTAAAATAAAACAGGATTATTCAGTAACTTTGCACAGCTTGCTCAATCGGACTTTTCTTCCTCGATAATGTGCGACCTTGCCACATTAAAAAATTTTACTTAACCCAATTCAAATTAAAATTAATAATATTAAATTTTCTTCACTAAAATTTTATTTTTCCACTAATTTTCACTTTTTTACAAGCTCAAAAAAATTGCTCTTTCAAAACTTCGACCATCCGGTCGAACTCGTCGTTCGCCAATCCCTTCAATTCATTTCAAAATCAAAATTACAAAATGTACAAAGTTACAATTTAAATTCTTAAAGTAAAAATATAAAATAAAAATAAGTAAATAAATTTCTTCATCCCAAAAAAATATACGACAATATATAACCTTTTCTGAATGGAGTACTAAGGTAATTTTAAGTTGGTAGGACCAAAGACAACAACCAATCAGAGTGAAAAATGATACGCTGGAGCAGCAGCGTGCTGGTCTTTTATATATGTGATTTAAGTAGGCGCCATCTGTTGATTAAATTAAAAGGGCCCTAAAAAAAGTGCCACTCTTAATTAATGATTTGTTAATAATAGAAATGATAAGGATATAATGAGATAAATACTACCACTACCTGAAACCACAAATCCAACCTGTTTCATGTTGCAAACATAGCAAAAGCAGCGTTCTGTTTACGAAGTGTGAAAAATCAGTTTTAAAAAATAACCAATTTATTATTAATTTATACTGAAGCAATTAATAATTATTATTAGTGTTCTTGTGCTGACTCGATAAAGAATTCATCTTTTACTATCGAATAATAATAATGGATGATAAAAACAAACTGATTATTCGGTTACGAATTTGTTGTAGCGGTTTGGCGGTTGTAGCTGGTCGCTCACTGTAGGCAACCGTAGCATCACCATCGAATTTTGCAAATGGATGCTTAATACTTATATTGATTGTCAAAATTACAGTGATCGAATGTACCTATTATTTCGCCGATAAAAGTATAATTTGTTGTGGTAAACGATTAATCGAATGTAATATTAAATTTAGCCATTTTTTAGTTTGTTACTCGTTTTTCCAATTTACTATGGTTTCAACCTTCTAAACAGACTATAAAATTGTTATCAATTTTCCGACAATCAGTATCTGCTTAACGAGGTGAGTTGGATTTTTATTTTATTATTACTTACCTACGTTTATTTATATATTTTTATGGGGTTTATTCTCCGATTTTTATAAGTTGATAAAAATATCAAATTTATAATTAATGTCTGGGATCGATTTGGTTTATTTTGTTTGTCAACTTTGACTGGTGGGTTTTCTTTTCTTGGTTTTGATAATACTTGTCTCGTATACCTTGAGCACCATGCAGGTTGTTATATGATTATATGCTGACTAACTTTTTAGTTGACAATTGAAAGTTAATCAAATTGTTGGAATACTGAGCAGTAACGGCCTAACTAACTGCTTGTAATGTTACTTGTTGAACAAATTAATACTTATAGCAACAGTCTCAATCTTTTTCGTTTTTGTACAATTCAGTAAAAACTGCAAAAATAGGCATATAATTGCTAGAAAATATGCAGCAATCAAGAATAAGGGGTTTACTTTATTCCAATAAATTTGAGCACAAATGGAATTAACCCATACTTTTTATAAATTGTACAAGTTTTCAAGTACTTAATTAAACATTAAAATAAAATAATCTTGACGGTTACGTTTTTAAAATATATGTAAATTTTTAACCTTTATTTTTTTTTATAGAAATTCCTATTTGGAAATTTCCAATTTATTATATTTTTGCTTAAATTTGTATGAATTTTAAAAACAGTTAAGATTATTTTATTTTAACATTCAATTAACTAATTTGTAAAACTATTCCTTAAATAAAAAGGTAGGTATTCAGTCAGTCGTTTGTCGTCTAGTTATTTCGATGTTGATCGCCGATAGTAAAAGTCAGAGTACTCCTGGCAAATACATTAGACTACTAATAGGTCGTTCAACTTCAATCTGTTACTGGGTTGTCAGCTTAGGCTGTAGAGGCGCCACTTATGCAATATTCCTAAAGTTGTATGTAAATTCTATAGATTTTATAATATTATATTTAGCCCAGTCAAATTAGATTTTCTGCTCGGAAAAATTACCATCAAGCTGAATTTAGGTATACACCTTTATTACATCATTGTAAACAATATGTGAAAAGTCGAAATCGAGATCATGTGAGCTTCAAAGGTTATTCGAGGTGAAAGGTCACAAAAACTACCTTTTTGTATATAGTTCGCTTTTTGTTTATTTTCCGATAAAAAGCTTTAAACAAAAATTATAGAGGAGATAATTATCTACAAAAAGGGTTTTATAAAATTTTTATGAAAAAGCTATTGTTTTTGCGCTAGAGGGCCTACAATGAGCAAATATTCTGGTGGTTGTTTTACCTTAAGGGTATATTATTCTTGATTTAAACTCCGTTTTTTTTTCTTTGTGGTGTTATTCCATTATATATGTACAACATACTACCCCACAATCACCCGAATGCTTGCACATACTATCCCCCTACCTCCCGAATGTTTGTACATTATAAGCCTTCTAGCGCGAAAACAATAGCTTTTCGTGAAAATTCCATACAATCTTTTTTGTAAATAATTATCTCTTCTATAATTTTTATGTAAAACTGTTTATTGTAGGATAAACGAGCTATTTACAAAAAAGCCGGTTTCATGACCTTTGACCTCAAATAATCTTTAAAGCTCACATGATCTCAATGTCGACTTTTTACACATTGTTTATAACGACGTACTATAGCCCAGTCAAATTACACAAAAAATAAGCTCCAGCTCGGAAAAATTACCATCGAGAGCTGAATTTTGGTATACGCCTTAAAGGTGGCGAAAACAAATTTTTGCAAATAGTTCGTTTATTGTTTATCCCACAATAAAAAGTTTTACACTAAAATTATAGAGAAAATAATTATCTACAAAAAATATCTTATGGCATTTTCACGAAAAAGCATTGTTTTTGCGCTAGAAGGCCTACAATGTACAAACATTCGGGGGGAAGAGAGGTAGTATGTACAAACATTTGGGTGATTGTGGGGTAGTATGTTGTACATATATAATAGAAGGAAAGCACAAAGAAAAAAAAACCGGAGTTTGAATCAAGAATATATACCCTTAAGGTAAAACAACCACTCGAATATTTGCTCATTGTAGGCCTTCTAGCGCACAAACAATAGCTTTTTCATAAAAATTTTATGAAGCATTTTTGTAGACTATTTCACTCAGCTGTCATTAGACCAATGGAATTAAAAAACAACGAAACATTCAACCAATAGCAATCGAATTGCAGCGACTATTTTTTCAAGTTTATTTTTTAGCAAATATATATATATTACAGCTCTACAGGCCTAGAAGGCCCATGGCTTTATTCCCTGCCTACCTAACCTGTCTTGTAAACTCTCGTGTGTGACGCAGCCGTATCAACGGTAATGACGTCGACACAAATATCAGGGATCACCACAGGAGTGTGGATGCCCACCGGAAGGCCGAGCCAAGAAATTCTGTGCAATCCGCGATTTGAACCCAGATTAGCAAATATAAGTGACAATTTTTTTTATTAACTTTAATATTTAAATAATACGTATTATCTACTTAATAAACTTGAAGAAAATTGTGTTTTAAGCAGTAACTCAAATTATAATTATTTATATTAACCTATATTATTATTTATAATTATAATTATTTATATTAACCTCCTATTTTATTCGTGAAATAGTCTAAATAAATATCTTCTCGTGCATTTCAAATTTGTATACAATTTTTTTTTGCTTTTCAGTTATGCGTTTGTTGCTTTGCGACAATTTTCCCTCCTCTTCGAGTCGGGAAAATTGCAAAAGCAACAAACGCATTCGTGAGCTCAAAAAACTTGTCGACAATTTGAAATGCACTTAAGATATTGCATATGATAATTATCTCCTCTATAATTTTTATTTGAAACTATTTATCGTAAAAATTAACAAAAAGCGAACTATTTACAAAAAAGTCGTTTTTGTGACCTTTGACCTCAAATAACTTTTGAAGCTCACATGATTTCGATTTCGACTTTGCACATATTGTTTACAATGACATAATAAAGGTGTATACCAAAATTCAGCTCGACGGTAATTATTCCGAGCTGGAGCTTATTTTTCGTCTAATTTGACTGGGCTAATTATAATTTAAGGTAATGCAAATACATTACAGTAATGTAGTCTAATGTATTTGAATAAAGTAATATAAGATCTATGGTAAATACGTACAAATTTATGGGTTGTCTTCTCAAGCCACTACAGATGCCACTTTTGAATTATTTTTTTAACCATTTTTAAAATACCTGCTTGTAGAGCTGAGATTTTTTTATCGATAAATGTCGGTAGTTATCGATTAATCGAATAACGATATTATATTTTTTAAATATCGATTACTCGAAGTTATTGATAGGTATTTAATTGTCGATATTGATATTTGGATATTGCCCAGGCCTATTTATTTGGCATAATAAAAGAAACTTTAATGGTGAGTTTCATATAATTCATTTAAAATTTAATAGCTGCTTAAATTTAACTCGCCAGTAGTAAACGTTTATTAGGGCCAACAGTTGTTTTCTATTGGAAAGTTAAATTTAAGCCTGTATTAAATTTTAGTGATTAATATGAAACTTAAATTTACACTTGAAAGTAAGAATTTTGTTTGATACTTTAAACCATCTAGAAAATAATATAATAATGAATCTTTTACTAAACGAAAGAATTTTTATTGTACTCTGTTACTATATAAGTTTTAGTAAAAAAAAAAGTTATAGTTGTGTAGTAAATAGTACCACAGGTCGAGAACCACTGCTTTATAGTATATTTTATTAACTTAACATTTTTTTTATCTATTTATTTACATTTACTTATCTACAGCTTTTTAATAATAAATCCTATACGTTCCGTCTTCGTTCCATGTCGGAGATATTCAAATATTATAGTCGAAGTACGCACACCTTTTGTCGGAAGGCAATTACTGTCTAAAATATTTTAACCTTTAATCTCTAAAAATTATATTACAGACTATTACACTATTATAGCTAACATAGCTCTGTTAGATCGTTCTTAACAGTCACTTCACAGAGGCGCTTAAAATGTGATTCTGTAAGGCACTCGAATCTACTCTACTACTACATTTGATTTATTACTATAATAGCTCATTAGCTGAAAATGAGATAGTTCGGTTCGAGCGTTTTGCCGCAACTGATGCAACGCGAGCAATTCCGTCGTAAAACTTGCGTGTGACTCTTTATAAAAAATATAAGTTATAAAAAAAGAGTGAGTGTTACATTATGCTTTACCTATATAACTATCTTCAATCTTACAATTCGATGAGCTTGACAATATTTTTATATAAGTTTAGCAGGTTTTACCAACTTTTGAATAATTTTGCCAACTGTCTACAATATTGGAGAAGCTCCTCTCCCTCCTATTAAACCGTCCCTGCCTCTATGTAAAAGTGGTGTCTTTAAGCTGTTATTTTTATTTTCCTTATTGCTAAAAATATTATATTTCAAAAGAGGACACTGTGATGCTTGTTTTTTTTTATAAAATTAAAAAATATATATTTTAAATTAAAAGAAATCAAAATTAAGAAAGCATTCGTCGAAATTTGGAAAAAGAATTGGGCCTCGTCTCATATACTGAAAAAGTTACTCTTTCAATACGAGAGCAAAAAAATCATGGTTACACTTGGTGGTAACACATGGTACTGTTTACGCGGACAACTTGTCATAAAATACCTATTTTTATTTATAATAAAAAATTGTAAATGTTAACGTAAATTTTTCCGGTATAGCTAAAAATATTTCATAACACCCGGACGTAACCTCTTCTCACTACTCGGGCTTTATTATTACCCTTCGCCTGACGGCTCCGGTTTATAAACCACGCTTCTCGTAGTAAAAATGATCAGTTTATGTCCTAGTGATATAAGGTCTGTTTGGTACCACAGTCCTAGTGCTACACTAACTACACTACTTCAAATTGATTGGTGGTACAATTACCAACCCACTTTTTACACCAATCAATTTGTAGTAGTGTAGTTAGTGTAGCACTAGGACTGTGGTACCAAACAGACCTACAAATTACTATTTAGTTATATTCGAGGGCTTAAGAGGTTTTTTCTTAAGTCCGATTTGTTAGTGCCTATATATCCGGACCTTACGTAAGCAAAATAACAGCAAATTATGAAAGTGTATTTTTGAACCACTATATTATATTGTAAAGTTTTTATTCATTAGTATTTTCTAAGTAAAACTAAAGATATAACAGCAGTAACAATGGAAAAAAATTTATACAAATTTATTTATATGCATTCTTTTTCCTCGGCGTTACTAACTTTCTCTGCCATTTGCAGATGGAACTATGGTTTGGGGTTACTATTTTTTAAATATCTTGAATTTATTATTATTAAAAGCTTTTATTTAACTTGGTGTGAGCGTTGTCCGTCGTCCGTGTGGGTGGACCTCTTGGAGGCCATTTTTAACCAACTTTTCGACGTCCTAGAGATATGAAATTTAGTACACAGCTTTCACTTGCGGAGCATTTTCATGTTTTAATTTTGTTTTTCTAAAATTCTGAAAGATAAGCAAAAAATCGAAAAAAGAAAACAGTTTTATCATACAGTTTTATCAATTGGAGAATTCTGATAGGATGAAGCTTAAAAGCTGAAGTTTAAATACAGAATATATTTGAAGAAGATATATTCGAAAAGATATGATTATAAGTATATGTGGTTTTATACTTCTATGGTTTTACTATTACTTGGAAAACTGGACAAGAAAAACTTTTTCTTGTAGTTTCTATTTAATTCTTACGTTTATTATTTTTTTTACATTTTATAATGAATACTTTATATAAATATAATATATATATATATAAATAAATAAAGTTAAAGAAGAAGAATAAATACTTATTTTGGATTGTATTATTTTTATTTAAACAAGTTTAAAACTAAAAGACTGGCAGTTATTTTTGCAATATGTTTCGATATATGTACTTATTGTAAATAATTCAAGCGTTTCTTAAACTAAATAATACTTAACTGATGTATTTGAAATATTGATCGTAGTTTTTTTATGAGTTAAATTTCTTATTAAATCTATTTTAGCTTTGTTTGGTATCGTAGTCCTAGTGCAACCTGAACTACACTAACTACAAATTGATTGCTGTAAAATCACCAACTCACTTTTTAAAATGTTTTACACCAACTTACAAAAAAAAATCAAGAACAGAGAATTTTTAAGGTGACAATCACCTTTAATACCCAAGCGATCGTGGTCTCAAAAATGTCCAAAGAACTTTTTGGTCGAACCACCCAACTTTTTGGAGTGTTTGCGTTTTCAATTAATATACAAGTTACGACAACAATCACCTATTATGTGTCTTGTCGATTCCACTCTGTAAAATTTATATAGGTAACTACAACAACTTAATACTAACGTAAATTACCTATATTATTTACAAAACTAAAGATTATTAAATCAAAAGCAAAATTAAATTTGCCCTCAAAAATTCTGAGGTCAAGCCCGGTAGATTTTACCTCTTATAAGAGGGTGTTTACACTTTTAAGGTACCTAACAGCTGCTTGGAAGTATTTGATGAAGTAAATCTGTAAATCTTATTTAGGAAATATAAAATAAAATAAATTTCAGCTGATTTCAGTAACGCAGCATTTGTTTATATAGCGCAGACGCGATCTGCACCTAAACACTTTAAAATTTTAATGCAATATCGCATAAAATGAAAATTTAGAGGATTCTTAAATTTTTATTTTATGTGACTTTGATACACAATATAATGTTGAAAGGTAATGTTGGAAACACTACAATCGTTTTAATTTTTGTACATATCAGGAAGTAAGTGACATACACTTGGGTGCAAATAAATCAACCTACTTTACACATTGGTATTTGAATATCTTTATTTAGGTTGTTTAAAACACTATCAATATTCTTTAAAATTAGCCCAAAAAAACTGAAAACAAAAGCAACTCGTAATATTTGCGTGATGTCAGTAATACGCTCAGTTACAGTTTTGTTCTTTAGACATCCCAAGTGGTACTGTTGCATAATATATTTGTTTATTAGAAATCAAAAAATATGATTTTGCTTAATTTCTTGAAAATCGGGGTTTTTGTTAATTAAATGGGGATGTTTTCAAGGCATTCATTTGAAGACTTTTCACCTTGGAAGATGAAATAATTTTTAATATATTGGGTTCATTTTAAAGACGATTAAACACTCCGTCAAACAACGTGTCTGCTTTTTAAATCTCGTGTTTAATTTGCAAAATGCAATGCATTCAAAGTGTGAAATGGGCCTTTTTAATTGCACTCAAATGTAAAACATGAGTTAGTATTAGGTATTCATATCGAGGATTTTTTCTCGTCTTGCTTAGGTATAAGCTAGTAAGAAAGAATCTTTTAGATTGAAGTATTTTTTTAACTTAAATTAATGAATTGTTATCGTCAGTTTTTTTAACCACAGCAAAGGATAAAAGAAAACACTTCAATCTGATTGGTTCTTGCCAGCTTCTACCCAAGCATGACAAGACAAGAACCTCGGAGTGAACGCCACCCTACTCGGCGTAGCACTGAAGAACATTTGTTCGGCAAAATGTTAAGTTTGTGTCGGAAATGCATGGCCATGATATCTGACAGAGGGATAATTTATGTGTCACGGTGTCTTGTACCAATAAAATGAAGAACTCTGTTTTTTATGATGAGCTTGTGAAATTCAACAATCTGCTTGATGATCTGAAGAAATGCACTACCGTTAATGGCTTTAAGAAGGAATTGAGGAGATTGATTATTGATGATCAATATGAATAAAATTATTCAATGTAGGTATAGTTTTTCATACTATTTTTATTATGATAATGTTTCTATCGTATCTGTATATATCATTGTAGTAACCACTATATTTTTATAAATAAACTTGATATTCTTATTATTATTAAGAAATTACGTATTTACTATTAAGTGCCTTATTGGGTACGTTTTTTGTCGACACTCCTATCTGCTATATTTGTGTTATGCGCGTAATTATATACACAGAGAAATAGAGAAAAGTTACATATCTAATTATTTACAATAAAAATTATAACACAAATAGTGCATTAGTATCTCGTACATATCTATACATACATACGCACGCAGCCAGGAATACTTTGTGTGGCGGGGTTAATGTTGTTATTATTTATATTAAGAATTTGTTAAATTGGAAAAATATTGTGTAATTTTTAGGCGTCACTACATAGAGGATCTACAGTTTATTTTTATTATAAGATTATAATACATTATTTTGAGGGAAGTTTTAGAAAGTAGGCAGATTATACCTTAGTAGTTTACCATTGCCTTTCGACATAAGGCAGTCAAAATAAAGTTATTTCTTTATTCTGACTAAGAAGTCGAATCGAGCACTTGGTTATCGATAACTACTAAGTTATTACCTTGTACTACTCACGCACTCAAACCGTTTTACCGAAACGAAAAAACGCCCAAAACTTTTTCATATTTTTTTAATTTTCCGAATTATACTTTACTTTTACTTATTTTATTACTTGGTCGTTTCTCGATTTTTAAGAGATTAACTACTCAAATTGCATCACGAGAATAGAACCCCTTCATAAAAGTGTAAAAATTTAATTATAACGATTTATATTATAGAAAGTTTTTGTTTTAAAGATTTTCTTTTATTAAAATCTAAGTTTATCTAAGGATCAGTTTATCAATCTTTAGTTAAGTTTCAGTTATATTTATCAGGCAGGTAAAAAAAATTGACATTTTTTCATTGATGAAAAGACGCTCATGTTATCGTCATCGAGAAGTTTAACTGGATATTGATAAATTAATAAAACTTACGCAATTAAATAGCCCTAAGGAAGACTGATTGATGTTTAAATATTATGAAATAATATAAAATATTATCATTTAATAATGAAACAAAGTGGAATCGAAAGGTCTGTTTGGTACCACAGTCCTAGTGCTACACTAACTACACTACTACAAATTGATTGGTGGTACAATTACCAACCCACTTTTTACACCAATCAATTTGTAGTAGTGTAGCATTAGGACTGTGGTACCAAACAGACCTAAATAAATGTGGGCCCGAGTTTTTAAATATTTCACTGATGGGTCATTCCATGTGAAATCAACACACTTTTTTAAGTGACCATCTCAGATTTTATTAAAATTTAGTATATAAATAGATAGTATAGAGACTAACAAAAATACAAAATTTTATTGAAATATCTCAAACGGTTTCCAAAACATCGCTACGTAAAATTTTCAAAAAATTGCTTCAAGCGTATTTTCAAATTGTCATAGCAACTCTCCTAATTGAGTTAGAGAGGTGAGAGGAGTGTCATTTTACTCAGTTTTTTATGCTCTTTCCAATGATATACAACACAATATGCTTTATTATAAAATTACTTTTCAAAACTCAAAATTAAAATTTTTATTTTGATTTTGTAAAAAGTACATTATCAAAATTTTTCAAAAAAATTCTCTGAATAGTCTGTACTTATGTTAAGTGATTGCCAAAATTTAAAAGTGGGACGGTAATGGCTTCATAGTTAAAATAATTTTTAATTTTCAAATATGTAGTATTTACTACATAATTAATGAAATATTTAAAAACTATCTGAGATAAAAATTATTTTAACTATGAAGCCATTACTGTCCCACTTTTAAATTTTGGCAATCATTTAACATAAGTACAGACTATTCAGAGAATTTTTTTGAAAAATTTTGATAATGTACTTTTTACAAAATCAAAATAAAAATTTTAATTTTGAGTTTTGAAAAGTAATTTTATAACAAAGGATATTGTGTTGTATATCATTGGAAAGGGCATAAAAAACTGAGTAAAATGACACACCTCTCTAACTCAATTAGGAGAGTTGCTATGACAATTTGAAAATACGCTTGCGGCTATTTTTTGAAAATTTTACATAGCGATATTTTGGAAACCGTTTGAGATATTTCAATAAAAATTTGTATTTTTGTTAGTCTCCTAGTCTCCATACTATCTATGTATGTACTAAATTTTAATAAAATCTGAGATGGTCACTTAAAAAAGTGACTTATGTAATAACCCTATAGTTATTGTTTTTTAAAAATCACCTTGTATTTAAAAATATTTTTAACTATGAAGCCATTACCGTCCCACTTTTAAATTTTGGCAATCACTTAACATAAGTACAGACTAATCAGAGAATTTTTTTGAAAAATTTTGATGATGTACTTTTTCAGAAAATCAAAATCAAAATTTTAATTTTGAGTTTTGAAAAGTAATTTTATAATAGAGCATATTGTGTTGTATATTATTGGAAAGGGCATACAAAACTGAGTACAATGACACTACTCTCACCTCTCTAGCTCAATTAGGAGAGTTTCTATGATAATTTGAAAATACGCTTGAGGCAATTTTTTGAAAATTTTACTTAGCGATATTTTGGAAACTGTTTGAGATATCTCAATAAAAATTTGTATTTTTGTTAGTTTCCATACTATCTATGTACATATTAAATTTTAATAAAATCTGAGATGGTCACACAAAGTGTGTTGATTTCACATGGAATGACCCTGATGATTTCTACGCACTTATCATATGTCGATCCCTCAAAATTTTAGAACTTTACTTAATCTATACAATATATTTTATACAAAAAATTTAATTAATAAGATGAATTGAAAATTTTTTGTTTTATTAAAATTTTCAGACATAATTCTAGTATTTACATATCGTCGGCTTATTGCCAAAACAAGATAACTTCACTTTTGACCAAAATGAGTTATAATCATGATTGCATTAAAATAAGAGTAAAGTATATTCTGGCAAAGGCAGGTAAGCGTAAGTTCAATGTTAAAGGAGTATTAAGAAGTTTAATTTTACTAACTCCTACTGGTTTGTAGTGCAATCAAACATTAAAGTCAGTTTATCTCAAAACTATCATTTTGGAATTATCTTGTTTTGGCAATAAGCCGACGATATATTATATAACATGTACTAGTATAATATACAAAAATTATTTTTATTCAAAAAAAGTTTATCAAAATGAAGAATTCATCATCTTCAACTGGGCAACTTTTTCGCTCAATGAACGATTTCTAAATTTGCGATATATCAAACCCTACATATCGTCGATATCAAAACATATAGGCGTATCTCAGTTTTCATGACTTTACAGGAGAGCGGTATAAAGAAATGCAGTGTTCTTAATTTCTCCATAAGTAAAATACTGTTGAATATAACGTAAATATGCAACGCTTTGGAAGTTTGTTATTGATTTTTTTCTTTTAACCAATAGCGAAATTGTAGAACGTTTTCCGGAAATAATAAAATAATAATAGTAATCGATAATATTTGTTTTAAATTTTTAACCTTCATAGACGTTATAATCTGTTTAACTGTTAATCCGTTAAGATAAATCATTGGAAAACAATGTTGTATGGAAAGAAGTTTTATAACTTGAAGTTATTTCGTTCATATGCTATTAGGGCCGCGACAGCAGCCAGGGGGGCAAAGTCCTCCTAGTATAACCATATTTTTATACCTTTTTATTATATCTTTATAATACCCACGTATTTACATTTAAATTTATATTTAAAGAATTATAGGTAACTTTATTACCACCTAGTACCAGGCAGTACTAGCTAGATAAATCTATTATAATAAAAAAATTTTAACCCCTGACCCGAAAAGAGGGGTGTTATAAGTTTAACAATCTGTCTGTGGGGTCGTATTTTGCTTACTTACAATTCGATTTTTCTCGACTTTTAGTATGTCAAAAAGATACCACCAAAAAACTAAAAAATTCAAGCTTCGTCTTTGTGGGAATTAGTTACACCCAAAAACCTATTTTTCCAAAAATATTTTTAATCATTTTGCATACTTAGATTTTTCTAGACTTTAGCCCCCCCCCCCTATTCTGTAACTTTTTGTTATCGTTTGTTATAGTTATGGAATCGTTAAGAACCACAAAGTTTGGTTTCCATGTACAACTACATTACTATTTAATGAAATTCTGAGTGTAAACCAAACTTTACAGTTCTTAACGATTCGATAACGATAACGAAAAGTTACAGAATAGAGGGGTAGTTAGTATCTAATAATAAAAGACTACTTTTAAATAATTATAATTAGTAACTTGTAGTTTCACATTTATTGTGCAACAGAGCCCTGGTAATTTATGTACTTTTTTTACTAGAAATCTTCTTTTTTCAAGTACAAGATTATAGGTTATCGAAAACCTAACGTCAATTTAATAATAGAATTTTGTTTTTTTGTCTTTATATTTTATTATTGTAAATATAGGCATATATTATATTTTGAATATAAATTCGTTTGTTTTAAATCACTTTGTTTATTATTTCTATTTGTTTTACTACTTTTTGTAAGTTTCTTACAACTAATTGTAAGAGATTATTACCCTTGTTGCTATTTTGATTTCAAAAGGCAATATTATAGTAATACGCGTAACCCATTTTAAATGTGTTGTTAGTTTACATTTATTAGAAATCAAGTATGTCGTGGCCGACTTGGACTGGTGGAGGACCACCTCAACCTGGAGTTGTTTCGACTCCGGTTATGCCCAACTCCCAGTATACACCCGAACAGTGGGCACAAATGCAGCAACAAAATTGGCAACAGTGGGCTCAGTGGCAACAACAATTTCAGCAATGGCAGCAACAATATGGTGCGGAGGTGGTTATAGCTTTTAATTTATTTTGCCTATAATTTTAAGTAACATTTTGTATTTCAGTATCAAAAATCACTCACTGCTCTTACGCAAAGTACTGTAAATCCCATTCAACCTACAATGCCGGTATATAACATTACTACAAATGCTCCACCTCCTCCTCTTCCGACCGAGGTGAAACCTCCACTTCCACCAGACGAACCTCACACTACACCACCTCCTAATCCTTCGCAATTTTTACAATTTACTTCTGCTCCACCACCTATTATTTCTCATACCGCACAACCAATTCAACCTTCTCAACCACCACCGCCTCCCAAAGAACATTATCAGCTCAGTATTAATACCAGTAATCCTCCACCGTTAATGGCACAAACATTTAAAAGTGACAATTCAAACCGCTTTGGTTCGAATCAAAATTTTAATAACAAATCAACCAGAAATCAAAATTGGCAAAATCAACAAACACCACCGGGCGCTAACCGTTTTAATCAACTTCCTAGTTACGCTACTGAAAATTTTGGAACTAAGCGTCCTTATAATCAATCGAGCGATAAATTTGATCCTAAAAGGGCCAAGTTGTCATCAGAATACAATACAGATAATAAGTGGCCAAATACTAAACAATCTCTCAACGTACAACCAACAGTGGCAAAAGAAGCAGTTAAACAGTGGAGCGCTAAGCCTGCTCCTGTAATTCAAGTTAAGAACAATCCTGAAGAGTTGTCTGATGCTGAGAAAAAATTCGATAAACAGTTTGCAGATTGGGAATCGCAATTTAAAAAATGGAAAGAACAAAATGCAAATCATCCCGACAAGGAACAATATAAAGAATACGAAAAGAAATGGGAAACTTGGAGAGCTCAATTGTTAGATCGACGAGAACAAATGAAACGAAAACGTCTAGGGCTTACTGATGGTTCTCCTTTACCGACGGTTGATAAAGTGTCACAAAATAAGCACGAAAGTGGAATTGTATTTTCAAACACTACAGATTCTCAGGTTAATTTTGAAAACAATTCTAATACACATAATATTAATTCAGATATAGACACAGCTCCATTGTCAACTTTTGGTGGTCAATCTAGATCTTTTATACTGGAGAACCAACAAGCTTCATCAGAGAAGAGTAATCAATCTGTCGATTTGAATAAAAAATCAGATGCGCATGAAGAATTTAAATCTCAAGATGTTAATTTATCTGTGGTTCAAGATGTTGAAAGCTTTTTGAAATCCAGCAGTACTGATGGTATTCCAGGTTTAGATTTAGTTGAGGAAGACAAAGAAGATGAAGAAATACCAAAACTTGGTAAAAGTTCCGAAAAACCCGATCTGGAAGCAATTTCTCGAGGAATCAACAGTATTCTAGGTGATCAAAAATTAATGAATATGTTGTCGATGGTATCGCAAAATAAAACCAATATTACTGAAACGCCGCCAACTATAAATTCTTCAAAGCTTTCTCTCGACGAATCTGCATTGACATTAGCCAAAGGAAGTTATGAAAATAATTACTCGAATCAAGATAATTTTGAATATTTTGGACATAAAAGTCATAGTGAAGTTGCTTCTAATATTGATGAACAAACCAGAAGCAGTTTCCATTTTTCACAAGACGTGGACAGTTTTGGAAAAAGTTCTTTTAATGACAAGCAGATCGATTTTAAATCAAATATTGAACAAGATCATGACAATTTCAGAAGAGGTTCTAAAAGTTTTAATCGCAATTTTAATCAGGAAAACTTGAATAGAAATTCAGATAATTATACAAGAGGCTTTGATAATGCCAGCATATGCTCTGATAATTATAATAGAAATCATGATAATTTTAATAGAGATCCTGATGACTTTAATAGAGATCCCAATGACTTTAATAGAGATCCTGATGACTTTAATAGAGATCCTGATGATTTTAATAGAGATCCTGGTGACTTTAATAGAGATCCTGATGACTTTAATAGAGAACCTGGTGATTTTAATAGAGATCCTGATAATTTTGATACAGATCTAGATCGTTTCAATACAAATTCTGATAATTTCGATACAGATCCTGATCATTTCAATAGCGATCTTAATAATTTCAATAGGGTTGCTGGAAATTTTAACAGAGGTTCTGATAATTTCAATAGAGATTCCCACAAGTTCGATGGGGGACTCGATCATTTTAACAGAGGGCCCGGTAGTTTCAATAGAGGTTCCGGTAATTTTAACAGAGGTCCAGATAACTTTATCAGAGGAGGTTTAGATAACTTCAACAGAGGTTCGGATAACTTTAACAGAGGTCCAGGTAACTTTAACAGAGGTCTTGATAACTTTAACAGAGGCCGGGATAACTTTAACAGAGGTTTGGATAACTCTAACAGAGGGCCGGATAACTTTAACAGAGGTCCGGATAACTTTGACAGAGGCCCAGATAGCTTCAACGAAGATTCTGATAATTTTAATAAAACTGACGGTTTTAATATAGGTTCCAATAATTTTAACAGAGGTCTTGATAATTTCAACAGAAGAACTGACAGTTTCAACAGACGACCTGATAATTGCAACAGGGAACCTGATATTTCTAACTGTGGTCCTGTTAATTTCAACAGGGGACCCAACAATTTTAATAAAGGTCTTAATAGTTTTAACAGAGGTCTCATTGAAAAAGGTACGGAAAATTTTAATAGGGATTCAGAAACGTTCAGCAGAAGATCAGATGGTTTTAGTCAAGAACCGGAAAAATTCAGTAAGGGTTCTAGTATTATGGGCCAGAACTTAAATAACAAAAATAAAATTTTTCAAGATTTCACTAGAAGCGCCATTAATGCTGGTCAAGGCAAAAACGTATTTAATATGTCGAGAGAATCTTTTTCAAATAGAAACGCTAATAATTTAGATAAAAGGTTTGATAATACTATTGCTGGTAATTCTGACGGTGACAATTTGAATAGATGGTCTCGAGGCTTGGATCAAAACTTAGATCACTTTAATGGCTCAGGTGATCTGTCGAATAGCTTTAAAGAAGAATTTGATAATGTAAAGCCAGTTGACAACGTCGATGATGAATCCAATCAAGGTTTAAATACAGAAGGTAATTTAAAAAAATTGATAAAAAAAAAACAAATAATTTACAAATAATTTTAGATGTAAGAGATAATATGGTTCAAGTAGTACAGGAAGACGCTGTTTGGAAACCTGAAAAAGTTATCGATTATGAACATAAACCGTTGAAATCAGGTAAGAGTTCTTCTTAACATTTTATTCATAGTATATAAGACATCCAAATCTAAAATATTTCTAGGGCATATTATACACTCTGACCATACATTAGTAACATGGTTTAGTAGAGATGAATACCTTCTGTAAAAAAAAGTTTCTCAAAATCTGCGCTTTGAAATTTGGTAGCCTCCTAAATGTCTTAAAAGTTCAACAAATTATGGAATATTCTAAAATTAAATTTGTTGCCCTAATGGCCGATTTCAGCAACGTTATAATATAGTTGATCTGACATTAGTTAACCTAGATCAACTATAAACCAATAGAAAACATTTGTCAGCGCTAATAGTCGTTTTCCATTGGTTCATAGTTGATCTGGATCAAATAATGTGTGATTAGCTATATTTATTTAATAACGTTATTGAAATCGGCCATCAAAGTTTTATAATATTAATATTTATTTCTTAATTCTTCTTCTTCACCTTAGCCGTTAAGGCCTTTTAAGGTAGTAGAACCACAGATTAGTATTACAGATAGCCAACCCTTGTTAAAATGGTTAAAATGTTATTATTGTTAAAATGGTTAATGAAACCATGTTAGTACTGGAGAAGACCACTAGTTTTGAGACACGACTGCTATTAGCCATACCAATACGTATGGCTAACAGCAGTCCTGTTAGTTAAAATGTATTAACCATTTTAACAATAGGGTTGGCTATCTGTAATACTAATCTGTGGTAAAACAAAAGCATTTAGGCATAAAAAAAATTTAGCTAATTCGTTATGTTTAATTCACTATGGGTTTATGTTTCAACAAAATTTGGTTGAAAAAACAATAGTTATAAAATTTTTAAGGTAATACCTATTAAAAATATTTTTAGAATAGAGGTACAACATTGCTCATTTGAATGTTAATAAAAATGTACATATGTATTCTTTTTATTATTGTTATTATCTTTTGTATATTAACTTTTCTAGCCAGAAATTGTTATTTGAAGAACTTGAAAAATTAAAAAATTTATTCGTTACTCACATCAGTAAAACTCTTTTGTTGTCCAAATAACATTACAATTTATTTTAGTTTATAATGCTTTGCACTAAAAGTTTCAAATAATTTTGTAGATTAAGGCCCGGTCTTTTCATCTACTCGTAAAGCGTCTGATAACTACTTGTCCGATAAGTTTATAAGTGACCTGTAAAAAATTTGGGTATTTTCATCAAAATTTATTGTACTAGTAACTATCAGGAGCTTTTGAAACAGAATCAATGTTTTCTTATAGTTAGTATTTGACGGAGTAAGATAGCGTTATATTATATTCTTATGAGAGAAAAAGATAAAATGGTTCTAGGCCAGGTCATTAAAAATATTACCTGCTGGGGTAACCCTCATCCCTCACCCGCTACGATTTTGACCGCAAGGAACAGCTTATGTTATGTGATATGTATGTATGCAATTTGTAAATACTAACATTTTGTTTATTCAAACGAGCAAATATTATACTTTAAACAAATCATTAAACAAAAACTGTTTTTTCATATCATTTTGTTAAAAGTGATTACATTTTGACAGTTCCGACAATTTAAATTATCCCATTACTGAACTCTATTTTAGTCTAGAATAAAATTAATGTAATCTATAAGATTCGTTTTGATCAATTATTTATCAAAAATTTAATTTTTCGTAAATCCGACACCCACAATTCTAGAAATTTTAAGTTAAAATCTGACTTGTAGCACTTATTTGTCGTTTCAAGTGACCCGTACATTTATGTTATCCGTAACCCATATTTACAAGACAAAAGTTGTTATTGGGATGTGAAGAAACGTTTACCAGCAACTATCTTACTTGTAACGTTATTAGACACTTTACGAGTAGATGAAAAGACCAGGCCTAAGTTTAATATCATGTATACATAGATATTTGGAAAGGTAATTTAATTGTCTATTTGAATAAAAACAATATTTTTCAATTAACCTCATGATTTAATGATATGTTGACTATTTTTCAAATTTTAATGGGCCGATTTTGGGGGCTGTTTTTACAGAATATGTTCATTCTTAGTAAGGTATAGTTAGAACGTGTTTGCTGTACACCATTTATAGGTTTAATTTAGAAAGCGTCGATTGCAGTTCAGATTAACCAATCCTTCTGTCCTTACAACCGTCTATCTAGATAGCTGTGTGAAGCCAAATATCAAGCAGCGTTACAGAGTTAGCCAGAAAAGATAAAGCTCAGGTATCGGAGTTAACCACAAAGGTACTCGTAAGATCGGAAGTACTGGTTAATCTGATTTATAATAATTGATTTCTGAATTAAAGCTGGAAATGGTGTAGAAAATTTTCTAAATTTATTCACTACTATAACACAAGTATGCACTTTATTTAGCATTTTATTTATTTAATTTAATTTAGCATTTTTTTCGTTTGTCTGTTTATCTAGTTAAATGTTTATCTTGATTTAGGTGAAAGTGAAATAAGCATCGAGTTGGTACATACATTTGATTATCGTCATAAACCACTAAATAGAATTCCTTACCCTCAACGTCCAGAATGGTTGGCTAAAAGCGTTAAAAATTATCCCGAATTTGATCCACCACCAGTAAGGCAATTTGAACAGTTGAGAAGACATCCGGTTAACGAACGTTTTGATAATCGATTGCATTATGAAAAATATGGAAATGATGATAAAAATAAATATTCAAATGATAGAAACCGCCCTGGTGGATTTCATGATGAACGTGAAAGGAAATCGACTGACGATTATAAAAGAAAGTTGCCTGATGAATCTAGAAGAAGAAGCGCAGGTGATGACAAATTTGAAAAATCACGCGGCTTTGAGAGAGATAGGCAAGGTTTTAGCAAACAAAGCGAATCTTTTAAATTTTCTCCTCCACATTTGTTTGGTAACAAAAATATAAGTAAAGATGAAGGCACAAAAGATCCAAATAAACGATTGGTATCATTTAGATTTTCTCCTCCTCCTATAGGTTCCAAAGAAACTGCCGATAGTTTAATTAAATTTTCTAGTAAAACTAGCAAGCCAAGTATTACATTAATTGATGATTTATTAAGTCCAACGGGTAGATACAGTAGGCCTCCTAGAATTGTGATAATCTTAAGGGGCCCATCTGGTAGTGGAAAATCATTTTTAGCTAAATTAATAAAAGATAAAGAGGTAGTATTTCTTATAAATTGGGATATTTTGATGAAGTTTAATTTGTTAACTTTCAGATCGATAAGGGAGGTTCGACTCCTAGGATTTTGTGTTTGGATGATTATTTCATGGTAGAACAAGAAAAAGAGGTTGAAGAAGATGGCAGAGTAATTAAGACAAAAGAAATGATTTATGAATACGAAGAATGTATGGAAGCCGCTTATAGAGTGTCTTTTATGAAATCATTTAAAAAAACCATAACGGATGGTTATTTTAATTTTATTATTGTTGATAATGTTAACGATAAAGTTAAACATTTTGAAGAGATGTGGAGTTTTGCAAAACAAAATGGTTTTCAGGTAATTAATTATAATTATTGATTTGGTCTTAATTAAGTCAGAAAATCCCAGCAGTTGCTGAGATTTTTTTAATTGGATCACCGAGCCAATAATCTTGATGAATTTTTGGTTTCTTCTTTTTTTTTTGATTTAAGGTGGTTCGAACGGTACTCAGCTAGTTTTTAAGTTCATAGTGACTGAAAAATATTAACACTACTTTAAAAATCATGAGAGAGGTATCAATACAAATATAATATTAAAAACGAACGAATGACAAAAGTATAAATAATTTGAAAGAATGAATTTATTTATTAAAGTTTTCACAGTACCTTATTTGATTCACAAAGAATTTGGTCTGGCAACAACAAAATTTTGTTCTGTTTTTTTACACAAATGCAATCCTTACAATGTCCTTTTTCCATGTAACTTTGTTACATTTTGTAATTTTCGATGCAATTAGATAATGAAATTTACATAATTAACATTTTTCAAAGCGTAACGTCACTTAATTTGTGGTTATTGTTTTTTGTTGGTTAAAACAACATTAATCCCAACGTTGTCAAGTCGCTTGAAGTTATAAAAAAATTAAATTTCGTTTAGTTCAATAATTATTTACAGCCAAACTAGATGGTCAATATCTTTAAATTTTTTCTGAGCTTTTTGTACAACGTTAATCTATAGTTTAAATAATTTTTTATTTATTTGACATGGGTTTAACTATATTATTTTATGGGAATTGTGTCAAGTAACCGCGTTCGCGCAATACTCTCCATGTTAAATTCAGAGATTTCAGATTCGATTTTTTTGTAAACAAGTCGGTCAATCTGCTTAAAAATTTTTTTTTTACGTACGTAATAAATCATAAATTATATACTTTGTAAATTTGATCATTTTTTCATGGACTTGGAGAAACGCTCCAACCACCTTAAGCCCAAGGCTTGTTATTTTCAGTATCTGCGTCGTTTCCTTGGCAGTGCTAGATCTGTGAACATAGAAATTGTCTGATAGGTAGTTTACTAGACTGGCCTCCAGACGCGCTTGTAACCCTGGTTTTTATGTTAATGATGGCGATTCATTAACCCAGGAGGACCACCGGCTTAACGTGCCTTTCGAAGCACGTTTTTTTTGGTTTTTTTTTTTATCAAATCAAGATTATTCTTTTGCAGAAGTTTGTTTTGTGATGTGCAGTTTTGTACAAATCATGCTGGACTTTTTAGTTAGAACTTTTGAAAAAAATTGCTTGCATTCTTATGACAATCTGATGTTTTGTTGGAATCTTCTTCAAGTTTTGCAAAAAAAAAAGAAATTGTTGTTCGCTTTAGAGTACTCTAGACCCTTCCTCTCCCATTTTTAAAATATCACTTTTAAACTTTCTATCGAGAATAACAACAATTTAAATCACATTTGTTTTTTAATCTCGACTTTATAAATCATGCTTATATTACGGACACACTGAAAATTATTGAACATTAACTTTTTTTCTTAATTGGGAGTTTTGCCAATGATTTAATTCATTGAATATTTTAAATAATAATTGAGTAAATAACAGTCTCATCGGATTCATGAAATTTTGTCTGAAAGGATCATTTACTTGGCAGTGTGTCGAAAGTATTACTCTTTTTGTCATTAACATGTTGAGTGCCAACTACGAGATAACTCGTAGATTGCGTTCTTTTCTAGGATGCCAACTACTAGTTATCTCGTTTTGTGTTAACGTTAATATAATGTGATTAAAATCAAGTGGTCATTTTAGGCCAGATTTCTGAAAATTGCCGTGGCTCTCAACGTGTTAAGCTATTTATGGAACGAAGTTTTTTAATGTGGCTTGCGATAGCAGTAAAATGGCAGGTAACTGTAGAAACGTCACGTAAGGAAAAAGCGTTTTGTTATGCCCCCTCTCTAGACGTTTGGTTCCATTCGGCGTAGTTTGGATATTATCGTGAAGCTTTGACTGCCATACTTGTTAATAATAAATAAACAAATAAATTATTTTTTTTGTGATTGTTTTTTGATTGTTCATTGACTGATTATTGCAATTTTGTAATGGAGATTCAAGAAATGGAAACTGCAGGAGGTATATGTAAAATAAATATAGAAAAGTAAGTTAATAAAATTTTATATTTTGATTCAATTATTTACTGTTTACATCCGTTTAATGAATAAAACTTCTTGATTTTATTCCTTATTACTTTGTATTAATTACATTGAGAAAACGACCGAAAATAAAAAATAAAGTATACGGATTACAGAGACAGGTAGAGAGAGAGGAAGTCTCATGGAGGGGACATAACGCTTTTTCCTTAAGTCACGAAAATTTATAAATATCAACAATCACAATATCCATATCAAATTATATTCAGAGTTGAAGAAAAGATGTAAAAAACTTCGTTCCTGACGGGAGTTCCCCAACCACACAGGTTTTTTTATTAGAAACTTTTAACTTAAACCTACATTAAAGTATTAGATAATTTTGGCCATTAATGTATTAATTTGATGTTGTTTTTTTCAAGAAAGAGAGGAACTCTTTCAAGCTCGAAAACATACTTTTGTAATTTGCTGTAATTTTGCTTATTATTCAAAAAATGGCATAAATGTATATTGCTCTAGATGGAAAGGTACGATGTTTGAATTCCATTTGTTGGACAAATTCACTTCAAAATTTTTAAAAGTGGAAAACGGAAGTTTTGTACTATCACAAATTAGCTCATTGTACTTTTTGTACTTTCAAATTTATTTGAGAGAATTAAAAATCTACAAATTTTGCAATAGTCAACTCCCCTTACTGCAAATTCATCTCTAAATTGAATTACTTTAGAAACTTGATAATGTAAACATTCGAATTTTTGAACACCTAATTTTTTTCTATGACTACTTGATAACGTGAACATTATTATATTTGATAATGTGAACTGTCAAAGTCGAGATTTGTTTTTGTTGTGTATTGACGTCTACCGCCTAGCTCTTATCACTTTGACAAAAAAAGAATGTACTTTAAAAGGATAAAATTTTCCTCATATTATGAGTATAATTCTAGTTCTGAACTCATTCTAGTGTGAACAATTTGCGTTAATTTGAACATGCCCTTGGATTTTTGTGTTCACATTATCGAGTTTCTACTGTATTTATTTGGCACTTGCAACCGAATACCTATGGTTTTGAATGTAGAAATTATTCTGTTAATCGAATTTATTAATTTGAATTCTCTTTAAATTGAATCCAATGTTGGGCATTTGATATCAATTTACATGTAATTCACCTCTCTATAAATCGAATTTTAATTAATGGATGTGGTTCAGTTTATCTTAAAGAGTAAAAATTTCTCTGATAAAACTTGTCTCGTCTACCTGATGCATCATGATGCTGGCGTGTGATTCCTTAAACTTTATTATCTTTTATAATTTATAATAATTTTTTTACTTCTTTTTATTTTTTTCTTTAACTCAAACTCTCGCCAATTTGAACGAATTTTATGGATTATGAAAATTCGATTTAGAGAGAGTCTCCAAGTGACGTCGGTAATTTTTGGTAAATAAATTAAAAATTACTTTATTTATAAATAGGTTTATGTTTGCCAATTGGAATTGGATATTCAAACGTGTACCAAACGTAATATACATGGAAGATCAGAGATTGAAATTGAAAGATGCATTGTTGGTTGGGAAGCCACTCCTTCGCATCACACTTTAGTGGACTGTACTAGTCTAATACAGTCTGGGTCTATTCCCGAAGTCGAAATGGAAGAAATTAATTCTCCCGCAAGTGAAACTATGAACGAAGAGGTAAGAGCAGGTTGCTTGTCGGAATAAAATCATTTTATTTCGATCATCGTGTAGGAAGCAACAGATATTTAATAATGACAGAAAAGCTACTTGCTGAAATTGTTGTATTATTTTAAATAATTGCAACATTTGTATTTAATTTGGTTGTATTCTGTAACATTTGCGGACATTTTTAATTTTTTAAATATAAAAAACTGTATATAAACAAAATTTATGTTTACATAGGCAAAACAATTATTTTCAGGATACTTTTATTTCTTTCTCTTAATCCAATTGGAGAGTTACTAAAAACACTAATGGTAGGTTTCAAATAAGTCATTTAAAATTTAATAGAGGCTTAAATTTAACTTGCCAACAGTAAAGGTTTTTTTGACATAAAGTGATGTTAACGTGAGTTTAATTTGAGCCTGTATTAAATTTTAATTGACTTCTATGAAACCCACCACAAACGGTTAAAATATGTATAACTTTTAAAATGTATATGGAACTAGGGTGGCCACTCAAGCCATCTAGTGCATGTCTGTGCAGATGTTTTACTCGCTCACTCAAGGATTACGATCATACACCAATCTATGTTGGTAATGCCCTATATAGTACTTTAAACTAATCCCAAATTTTTTATTATTGAAAACTGCTTTATATGTGTAGATTAATACAATTTAATGCATTTAAAAGTATTCTTTCTACTCGTTTTGCTTCTTGACAGAAGCATCGTGATCATTAATTTTAATATTAAATGGTTCTCTTGGCAGATTACTCTCGGTGGTTTGCCATTGCCTTCCGAGAGAAGAGGATCGTAATGAAGTTGGATAAATTTTGTAGCCGGGTTGGGGATCGAACCTAGGGCTTCTAACCTAGAGTCCGGTCCTTAGCTCATCTCTCTAGTAAAAATTCAAAAGTATGGTAAAAGGTAAAATTTATCTGGAAGGGAAAGTAAAACATTCATATGTTTGAAATTTAATTTGTATTAATTTATAAAATTGACTACTTGAAGTTAGTTATTATGGTTTTAGCTTTTTATTTTGCTTTAATTTATGATATTTTTTTCACAACTGCCACAAATTCTTACTTCCCAATTTGTGGAATGGTATGTGATACATGGAACATTTTCATTTATAGGTTATTTGATCTCCACTTGACTCACTGGATAATTGACTTCAAATGCCAAATGACTACTTTTAAATGCATAATTCTGTATTATTTTAATTTGTGTATATCATTTACTTTAATGGTGTTCAATTTTTTTTGGTCACTCATTTTATGTGAATTTAGTTTATTTTGTGGATTTTCTTCAACCGACTTTTTTGTTTTTATTTATTTAGTTGCTCATCCCTTCTCTCGGTTCTTCCGCCACTCTAATAGAATTATGTATCTGACACTTATAATCTATAATAAATAAAATGATCTAAATACATGGGCGGTGGGCGACAGAAACTGTTTATGAGGACTCCAACTTTCAAACACGACCACTTTAACAGCTGCTACTTAAGTTGCACAAAAAGCAACTACAAATTGCCATGTTTTAAAAACGAGCCGTAATAAATTCTCCACATTGCACGTAATTTAGAATATGTGTGTTAATTTTTATTGTGATTTTTGCATCTGTAAGCCTAAAATTTATCAATTTCATCGGCAAAAATATAGCAATTGATACTTATTTTATCCTGCAGTTTTAGTAGCTGCTGCAAAAATAGCTATATGTGTGAGCAGCCTATATATACACACATACCGACATACATCATAATACAAAAAAAATTATAACACCATAAAATTTGTTAAAGCAGATCAGATATTGCAATAATAAATTGTTACATTATGCAATTGAATTTTATTTATTTAAAAAAAGAATTGGCAATTAGGAGTTTTTATGCAACAATAAATTGCCATTTTCTTTTGCATGGTTTTTCGCCTTTAATATAATTCTAAACAGAGAGAATTCCTTCAGGAACATATGATTAGAAGCAAATGGGACAACTTCGACTGTTCTGTAGACAAACTTGGTAAGTTTTATATAGGATCTTGTGAAAATTTTAAATTTGTTAGTTTATTATCGAAGTTACTTGACTTTATTTGAAAATTATATCTTCTATTTTTATTAGGTACGCAACAAATTGCAATTTGCGTTTATAAATTTGAACTTGATTAAACGTGTATGTTAAGCTTATTATAACTTGACGGTTTTTTTTTAGTGGGATTCAAAGTGTACTCAATAAAGGAAATTGCACATTTTTATGTGCATTTACCTAATCGCGCAAATTAATCGCTGAATATTTATTTTTTATTTACTGTATCACGACGCTTACAATAATTATTGATCGTCACAATTATTACTGTAATTTATGAATTTAACATTTTAATAGCTTTTATAGTTGCTAAAATGATTCTCGTTAACATAAACTTGAAATAGAAAAACAACTACACCTACTAACTATTTATATTAAACATGGAATCAAAACGATTAGATTGTTAAGATGAACTTTTTATGTTGCAGCTAAACTTGATGGCACCAACAAACCTTTACGACCGTCCAAAACAATGGAAGACTACCTCCGATTGGACGACGAGTGGGTTCAATCTGTTTCATCTAAACCAGGACAAAAGAGGGTAAGGAATAATTATTTTTTATTTGAAAATTTTTAGTTTGCTTTCTTGAATAATTGAAGGTACGATGGGCAGACTTGGAGGAGCGAAAGGAGCAAGAAAAAATGAGAGAAATAGGTTTTGTGGTTGGCCACACTAATTGGAACAGAATGATGGATCCCACTATGGGTAGCGGAGCTCTTACTCAAACTAAATATATTGAACGTTATAATTGAGAAAATGTATTAAGTTTCATTCCGTTGGATAGATATCTACGTAACTCATTATTAATTTATATTTTATAATCTGCTTTTTGTTCCTTTTCATATTCATTGATTTGTCAAGGGTTTCATTATTTATAACTTGATTGTAATATTAATGTAAGTGTTTATTTTTTAAGATACATTTTCAATATGTTGCAAGTGTATTTGATCTGTATATAGACTATAATATTATAGAACATAGTAAATAAAAATATGACATTCAGAGTTTTGTTTCAATTATTTTATTTTTAGTGCAATTAGAATTGGTGCCAAAAAAGATGACTGGGTGGACCCAATTTTCTGTGCAGTAGATGTGGAGGGAGGAGAATGTGCCAGTGCCATAAAAGTAAATTTATATAACATTTACATAAAAGTAAAGTCCGATCAAAATTTCAAAGTCGTTTTAAACATTTTTCTAGACGCAATTGGGTGCGTAGAATCCAAAAATCCCATTTTCAGGTTGCGGAACCGAGCGCAAGTCGCTCAAAAACCACTATAGAGTTGAAAAACTAAAAATCGCTTATCAAAACTTTAAACGACCGTAAAGTTTAATTTTAATACTTACAGCAAAATAAACTGCGGGAGACGAATTTTCTCATCAAAATACAAAAGAATCCGTCGAAAAAGTTATAGTTTTCCAATATTTAATTTTTGGCATAAAAAAAATTCCAAGGGGTTAATCTATCGTTTTTGCAAAGTCCGATCAAAATTTCAAAGTCGTATTAAACATTTTTCTAGACGCAATTGGGTGCGAAGAATCCAAAAATCCCATTTTCAGGTTGCGGAACCGAGCGCAAGTCGCTCAAAAACCACTATAGAGTTGAAAAACTAAAAATCGCTTATCAAAACTTTAAACGACCGTAAAAGTTTAATTTTAATACTTACTGCAAAATAAACTGCAAAGTCCGATCAAAATTTCAAAGTCGTTTTAAACATTTTTCTAGACGCAATTGGGTGCGTAGAATCCAAAAATCCCATTTTCAGGTTGCGGAACCGAGCGCAAGTCGCTCAAAAACCACTATAAAGTTGAAAAACTAAAAATCGCTTATCAAAACTTTAAACGACCGTAAAAGTTTAATTTTAATACTTACTGCAAAATAAACTGCGGGAGACGAATTTTCTCATCAAAATACATAAGAATGAGTGATGCATACCGGTTCGTCAATCATGCGACTTCCGGGTTAAATCATGTCCCGAAAGGGGACCATTAGTGCAAACGTGGCAGCTCACAGCAGCTCACAGTCCGCCATCTTGGGTTCCAAACAATGCAAAATTAACATTGAAATTTACTGAGCGTAACGAATAATTCAAAAAGGAGACATTTCTTAGCTATAAAATTTATATAGCACAAAGAAGAAACTAATAAGGAATATTACTGGTAAGTTTCAATGCAGTAGATAAAACCAAATTTAAATGATTTAAATATTAATATTTGACTATTTTAACCTCACTTTTTTTACAGTCGGAATTATCGTAAAATCATGCAAATAACTGGTTGAAATATTACTTAGGTACGTTAAAAGTATTCAGAATTAATTCATCGTAGTTTTTGTACGATTTACAAGTACTAACAGTTTCAGCTAACAGTGTCGTGGTGGTTCGAGTTTACAATAAGCACGAAAAGGAAAATTGAAAGTTTTTTTAATTTCCCAAGGATTTCAAAGAAAAATAAGATGGAGGGAGCCTCTCAGATTATATTTTACTGTGAACTTTGCTATTATTCAACATCAGAAATGACTTTTTTACGAAACCATTTTAAAATTCATACCGGCAAAAAACTATTTTAGAGTAAAATAGAGGTAAGAATTAAATTATATGAAATACTAAAATTCATACTTCCTAATTTATTAGGACATGGTATAAACATTCTAGAGATAATTGGGCACATTTAAATTTGCAAAACCCGTTAATAAAGAAGCTAGAAGATGAATAATTTTGAAGGAAGCTATTTATCGGAATAGAAAATGAAATTTTTTTTTAAATTAAATATTGTAAATAGTAACTTTCACCAATTTTTTAAACAAATATAAATATGTATATTTTTTCAGCATACAGTTTCTAAGGAAATTTATTACATTTTACTGGTATACTTTTTTTAATAAAAGAAAAAAAGATACGTAAAAGTCATTTATTCTTATTGTTATTCATATTTCATCAATTGTTAATTATTGCGTACCCTAAAAGGAAAACAAACTTTGCTGTTTTATTGTTTGCTTCACAACAAAATCTAAGATTTATGGTATTTCTATTAACTCGAAATACAGAACGATCTACAAAATAAAAAAAAATGAATTTTTCAGTGATGGCTTTATCCAAGTAGTAATGATCATGATTCTGAGAATTATTGCCTGTAACGGAAAATAAATTAAAAACACAATCACTTACATTATTTAAAAAGCATTCTTACTTTTATTTCATAGATTCAATTTTACGCTAAAATAGTTTTTTGCCGGTATGAATTTTAAAATGGTTTCGTAAAAAAGTCATTTCTGATGTTGAATAATAGCAAAGTTCACAGTAAAATATAATCTGAGAGGCTCCCTTCATCTTATTTTTCTTTGAAATCCTTGGGAAATTAAAAAAACTTTCAATTTTCCTTTTCGTGCTTATTGTAAACTCGAACCACCACGACACTGTTAGCTGAAACTGTTAGTACTTGTAAATCGTACAAAAACTACGATGAATTAATTCTGAATACTTTTAACGTACCTAAGTAATATTTCAACCAGTTATTTGCATGATTTTACGATAATTCCGACTGTAAAAAAAGTGAGGTTAAAATAGTCAAATATTAATATTTAAATCATTTAAATTTGGTTTTATCTACTGCATTGAAACTTACCAGTAATATTCCTTATTAGTTTCTTCTTTGTGCTATATAAATTTTATAGCTAAGAAATGTCTCCTTTTTGAATTATTCGTTACGCTCAGTAAATTTCAATGTTAATTTTGCATTGTTTGGAACCCAAGATGGCGGACTGTGAGCTGCTGTGAGCTGCCACGTTTGCACTAATGGTGCGTATTACCATGGACTTCTAAGTCCATGGATATTACCGACAGCCACAGAAGTCCGTACGTTCATCGACAATTACAGGTATCTATTGGCCTCGATACCGACATTGAAGTGCGGACATCTACAGTGATTTGTTTCAACTACAGACTCGTTGGCACTTACCGACAATTACAGATTTCTATTCGTTATCGACATCTACAGAGCGCATTGGTACCTACCTTACTAACTTATACTTGTCGAAATGTTAACCTCGTTTTTTTAGGCAATTGTCAGTTTGAAAAATGAAATGTAGTACGTCGTCGTTGTAGGTCATCAAATGGTTTAAACTATGTAATTATTAAATAATTTCACAATAAACGACGTACTAATTTTTAAATTTGTTTAACTTTAACTTATTAATTTTTCTCTTCGTGCAAATTTATAAGCACAAATCTTACATGAAAAAGGTTTCTCGCCTGTGTGCGTTCTTAAATGTAATTTAAAGCTTGTCTTTGTGCACATTTATGGTTGCAAATCTCACAAGCAAAAGGTTTCTCGCCTGTGTGCGTTCTTAAATGTATTTTTAAAGTTGTTCTTTGTGCACATTTACAGTCACAAATATAACAAGCAAACGGTTTTTCGCCTGTGTGAATTTTTAAATGTTTTTTTTAAAACAGTTTTTTTTTTTTCAACCAGAGACTACCAAGCGAACAGGACGTGTACCTAACCTCAAAACTACTTATCGAACATAACCTCACCAATAAACATGGTAACTATATTGTTTTGCAAATTATTTACTTCTTTTATTTTTAGATACGTCGTTGGAGATTACTCCTGCGACAACAACTAAAGAAGATCCCCTTACTAAGGGGAACTCACAAACCACTCCCAGGAAACAAAACCTTAAGAGTAACATCACCATAGGCCGTCGTGGTCACGCCAATCTTAAGATAATTAACAAATTCATTAAAAAAATGAATCAAGTGGCTGACCGTAACCAAAACGAAGACGAAAGTCTACTCATGGACTTCTCGGAGTTGCCATGGCAAAAACCCAACTCCAAAAGGAGCGGAGACAACATCAGTCCTTCGCACTCAGCCAAGAACAGCAGGCCAGAGAATTTCATCGTGCCCACTCGGAATCGCTTTGAAGCCTTCCAAAAGGAAAAGGAAACCAGAAAGACCCTGAACGTACCAGGTAACGGAGTAGTCCCGGCAACTCAACCAGCACCTAGGAAGATAAGGCCTACCCCGATCATCCTCAAGCGTGGACTTATTGGCGCCGCCGACTACAAAAACACTATAACAGACATAAAACAGGTAATTAAAAGTGATCATTTTTCTATTAAAAATTTAGGTAGCCAAACAAAAGTAATCGTGGAAACGATGGAAGACTACCACCTCCTTGTTGAAGCTTTCAACAAACAAGGTATCGAATACTACTCGTTTGGCACGGAGGATACCAAGCGCAGTTCCTTCGTACTAAAAGGGACTAACGAACTCGAGCCAGAAGATATCCTGGCTGAATTAAAAAACAAAGGCTTAAAACCAGAAGCATGCCGACTTCTGGCTAACAAAGCCAAAAATGATGCCCCCATTCTGTACCCGAAGTACAGAATATCCTTCGCCAACGGCACTACCTTGCAAGAAGTGAGGAGGGTGCGACACATCATGTACAACACCTGCTACTGGGAGAAGTACAGGGCCCCGAGAAGCATCATGCAGTGTGGAAACTGCCTCGAGTTTGGTCATGGCAGCCGATACTGCCATGCGAAGGAAGTGTGCGGTCATTGCACCAAGAGGCACAACACGTGGAACTGTCCTGATCAGGAGAGTGTACCGAGATGCGGTAATTGTGACGGTAACCACCGAGCCACTTCGATGGAATGCCCTAAATACAAAGAAGCCGAAGAAAAGGCCAATGCGAAGAAATCACACCAGAACCACAAGCAGTGGTTGAAGAAAGAAATAAGAAAAGGCTACTCACACGACCCCAAGGAGTACCCCGAACTACCGCGAAGACACGGATCTCCACCTCCGTTAATGAGCATTAGAGTGGAACCCCCTTCCACGACGCCACCACCCACTCAACGGACGAGCAACCCTTGGTCCAGACCGGAACCTAGAAGACGTCAGGCAACTAATTCCTCAAGTAATATTCCCACCGCAAACTCTTTCGAAGAATTTATGAAGGAAATGGACGATATTAACAGAATGTTCGACTTCAAGAAATTAACAGAAATGCTTAGAAAGCTGAAACACAGACTAGCCAATGCGACTAATGCAATGGATGCGTTGACAGCCTGCAATGAAGCAAACGAGGAATTTGCTGCCATCAAAAACATTCATGGGTAAGACGACCCTAGACAAGCTTAAAATTGCAAACTGGAATGCTACCAGCGTGGTCAACAAAAAGGAAGAACTGGAGGATTTCCTTTTATCAAATAATATTGACGTCGCACTCATCACCGAAACCTGGCTGAAGCCAGATCTCAAATTTAAACTAAAGAAGTTCCACTGCTATAGGTCGGACAGAATAGCACACGGCGGAGGAGTTGCCATTGTCATCAGAAAAGGCATTCCACATGAACCAGCAAAACCTGAAATCTGTCAAAATCTGGAGATAATCGTGTATAAAATCAAAACCAGCCCGCCACTCTTCATCGGCGCAGCCTACAATCCACCCCAGTTACACGAACACCTCGCGGAAGAGCTCAGCGTGTTCCTGAGTCAGTATCCCAACATCGTCATTGGAGGAGACTTCAATGCAAAACACTCGTTTTGGAATTGCAGTACGAACAACACGTGCGGCAATATCCTGCGAGACTTATCCCTCGAGAAGAACTTCGTCATAGTATACCCGCCCGAACACACGTACTATCAAGGGCCGCGACATCAACCATCCACTCTCGACATCTTCCTCCTCCAAGGTGTCGGGGAACGGGATGGGACGTTTCGGCGCGACCGTTTCGGCGCGACCGGTTCGGCGCGAGCCGGTTTGGTGCAAGCCCATTTCGGCGCAAGCCGGTTTGGCGCGAGACCGTTTCGGCGCGAAACCGTTTTGGCGCAATCCCATTTCGGCGCGAGCCAGTTCGGCGCGAAGACTTTTCGGCGCGAGCCGGTTGGGCGCAAAGGTTTTTCGGCGCAAGCCCATTTTGGCGCAAACCAGTTTGGAGCGAAGACTTTTTGGCGCAAATAATTACAAACATTTAATTTTCCTTGAATTTTTTTCTTTGAATTTTAGTCAGGCAGACATTAGATACAAAAAGATACAACTATTCATCTAATAGTTACAAAATAATCATTTGAGTTTGACTTTAATCGCACTTGGTTAGTTTTTTTCTGATAAAGACTAGAAGTTCTATGAGCGTGGAATCGTTACCAGAAAGATGGCAAAAGGTCATCAGACAAAATGGAAAATATATAATAAATTGATTGAAGTTTATTTTTAGTACAAAAACAAATTGCAACAGAGACGTGCTCAAGGGGGGGGGTTGAGGAAACACTAGAAAGCCGGCAGTTTTTAATCTAGAATTGGGGTTTTTGTATAAGAATGTCAATACAGAGCATTATATAAGGGGGGGAGTTTGGGGGTTTAAACCCCTTGCATGACATAGCTATGAAGTAAAAAAAGTTTTAAAAGCTTTTTTTTGGTAAAACCCTTCTCGTAGCATAAAAAAAAATTTGTTTTAGGTAACCCCCCCACATGACTTATGTCTAGCTACGGTCCTGTGTCAATATGACATCCATAGTTTTCTGTAAGTTAAAATGCATATATGATTAATTGAATAAACCATTAATTAAACCGACCGATCAGATAAAAGTCAAATAATAAATAATTTTCTACATCCGCATAAATAATGATTTATGTTTATAAAAAGTATTTTATGCCTATGATATTAAATTCTCGCGCCAAATCGGCCTCGCGCCGAACCGCCTTGCGCCGAACCGTTCTCGCGCCAAACCGGCTCGCGCCAAACCGTCTTTGCGCCGAACCATTCTCGCGCCGAACCGTCTTCGCGCCGAACCGTCTTCGCGCCGAACCGTCTTCGCGCCGAACCGTCCTCGCGCCGAACCGGCTCGCGCCGAACCGTCTTCGCGCCGAACCGGCTGTGCCGAAACGGTCGCGCCGAATCGGCTGCGCCGAAACGTCCTAGACCGTGTCGGGGAACACACCACACCTACGGTCCTGGAGGACCTATCCTCTAATCACTATCCGGTGGTGATGACCCTCTTCCTAAACTGCGACTTGCACGAAAGAGAAATCCGCACGACCAACTGGCAACAATACAAGCAGCTCTGCAACGAGCGACTGGCGATCGACACAAACATTGTCACCAACGCAGACATCGATGAAGCCATCACAAAATTCACTGAGGTAATGCAATCTGCCTTCAAAGATGCTACCACAAGAAAGAAAGTGAAAGAAACCTACAAAGTAGATCCCGAAATCAGGAGGCTGAAAACGATCCGAAACTGGGAAAGAAAGCAATGGATACGAACGGGAGACCCAACACACCGCATCGAAAAGAATCTCATCTCCGAACAGATTCAGCAATTACTTCAAGAAGAAAGAAAAGAAAAATGGAGGAAAGTAACGGAAGGCCTAACCCTCCGCGACAACTCCCTCTGGCAGGTCTACAAAAACCTAAAAAACAAACATGACGAGATCCCGATAATCAAGACCAGCAACAACGTTAATCTTTACACGGACAAGGAAAAGGCAGACGCTTTCGCAAATGTGTTTCTGGATGCCCACAACAAAACCGTCAACGACGTCTCTCCAATGGACGACGAAGTGAACGCCACCTATGATAACCTCCACCTAAATCCGGATAATCTCGACGAACGCCCCCTCAGCACGAACCCGGCTACAATTACAAAAATCACTCGAGGGCTGAAGAACAGAAAAGCTCCAGGTCTGGACGGCATCTCGAACAGGCAGATTAAATACCTTCCCAGGAAAGGAGTGTGCCTCCTATACTACATCTTTCGGGCATGTCTCTCAAATTGCTACTTCCCTACCCAATGGAAGCTCGCCAAAGTAATTGCACTGCCGAAACCTAACAAGGCAAGAAACGTGGCGACAAACTACAGACCTATCAGCCTTCTCCCAACCCTCAGTAAAGTGCTTGAAAAGATCATCCTGGAGGAGCTCAAAAGTCACCTAAGCGAACACGGGATTATCATTGACGAACAATTCGGGTTCAGGGCCGGACACAGCACAACGCATCAAGTAGCGCGTATCAAGGAGAAGATCGTGCATGCAAGACATATAAACAAAGACACGGGCATGGTGTTATTAGACCTGGAAAAAGCCTTCGATGTGGTTAATCGCAAAGCACTTATTTATAAGTTAGTCAAATTTATTAAAGCTCCAATAAAACTAATCCTGATCATCGCAAGCTACCTAGAGGGTAGACAATTCTTCGTCAGTGTTAACCAAGCCGTTTCCTTCATGGTAGATGTTCCAGCCGGCGTTCCGCAAGGCTCACTACTCGGCCCCATCTTGTTTTCCATCTTCATCAACGACATTCCTCGGCATCTTAAAACAAGTATAGGGATTTACGCAGACGACACAGCTATTTTCGCCCATTCCAAGAAAACCACGAAATATGTCCAGTATCTAGAAGAACACACTCAATTAATTCTCGAATATTTTAAAATATGGAAGCTTAAAGTAAATATACCAAAAACGGAAGCAATTCGGTTCACTTTCAAACGGAAACCTCCCGAAGTCGCAGGAGTTAAAGTTGGCGACGACACCATCCCGTGGCAGAAGACGGTAAAATACCTGGGCACCACATTGGACTCGAAGCTGCTATTCGGCCAGGAAATACAGTCTCGACTTGACAAGACTAACTTTGTGATCCAGTTATTATATCCATTCATAGGTCCCAATGCTAAAACACCCAAGAAAGAAAAAGTAACTCTGTACAAGGCCTGTGCCAGGTCGATACTTACCTACAACGCACCCATCTGGGCTACCGCCTGCAAGACGAAGATGAAGTCCATCCAAGTCATGCAAAATAAATTCCTGCGGTTGATAGGCCAATACCCGAGATACACCACCATCGATTTCATGCACGAAGACCTGGAGATTGAAACCATCGACACGTTCATCAAAGAGAAGACCAAGAAGATCATGGAACAAATGAAGACTCACCAGAATCCACTCATCGCCCAAGCGGTTTCATATGACGACAACGATGACCTTTTCGACAACGTGAAGAGATCTATGAAACAAATTTTAAAGTAATTGTAATCTACCATTGTAATATTTTTCCTCTCATTTGTTTGTAATCCTTGTATATTGTTTGTTTTTGTCATTTTTAACGTAATTTCTTTCCACCTTGTTTTTTGCAATGTCACTCACTTATCATTTTTGGCAGTTTTCTCTAACTCGCCTATGTTTAATGAAGGTTTAAAGTCAGCGTCGCACCGAAATTACAATATTCCTCAAATATTGTAATTCTAAGGCCGGTGTCGCACTGATAATTTTTTTCTTTATTTTTATTTTACTTGGCTCAATTAGAAGGTACGAGCACGAGTAAGAGCACGAGTACAAGCACGAGTACGAGTACGAGCACGAGCACGAGTACGAGCACGAGTAAGAGCACGAGTAAGAGCACGAGTAAGAGCACGAGTACGAGCACGAGTAAGAGCACGAGTAAGAGCACGAGTAAGAGCACGAGTACGAGAAAGAGCACGAGTACGAGTAAGAGCACGAGCACGAGTAAGAGCACGAGTAAGAGCACGAGTACGAGCACGAGTAAGCGCACGAGTACGAGCACGAGTACGAGCACGAGTACGAGCACGAGTAAGAGCACGAGTAAGAGCACGAGTAAGAGCACGAGTACGAGCACGAGTAAGAGCACGAGTAAGAGTACGAGCACGAGTAAGAGCACGAGTACGAGCACGAGTACGAGCACGAGTACGAGCACGAGTACGAGCACGAGTAAGAGCACGAGTAAGAGTACGAGCACGAGTAAGAGCACGAGTACGAGCACGAGTACGAGCACGAGTACGAGCACGAGTAAGAGCACGAGTACGAGCACGAGTACGGGTACGAGTAAGAGCACGAGTAAGAGCACGAGTACGAGCACGAGTAAGCGCACGAGTACGAGCACGAGTACGAGCACGAGTACGAGCACGAGTACGAGCACGAGTATGAGCACGAGTACGAGCACGAGTAAGAGTACGAGCACGAGTAAGAGCACGAGTAGGAGCACGAGTAAAAGCACGAGTAAGAGCACGAGTACGAGCACGAGTACGAGCACGAGTACGAGTACGGGTACGAGTAAGAGCACGAGTAAGAGCACGAGTACGAGCACGAGTAAGCGCACGAGTACGAGCACGAGTACGAGCACGAGCACGAGTATGAGCACGAGTACGAGCACGAGTACGAGCACGAGTACGAGCACGAGTAAGAACACGAGTACGAGCACGAGTACGAGCACGAGTACGAGCACGAGTACTAGCACGAGTACGAGCACGAGTACGAGCACGAGTACGAGCACGAGTAAGAGCACGAGTACGAGCACGAGTACGGGTACGAGTAAGAGCACGAGTAAGAGCACGAGTACGAGCACGAGTAAGCGCACGAGTACGAGCACGAGTACGAGCACGAGTACGAGTACGAGCACGAGTACGAGCACGAGTACGAGCACGAGTATGAGCACGAGTACGAGCACGAGTAAGAGTACGAGCACGAGTAAGAGCACGAGTAGGAGCACGAGTAAAAGCACGAGTAAGAGCACGAGTACGAGCACGAGTACGAGCACGAGTACGAGCACGAGTACGAGCACGAGTATGAGCACGAGTACGAGCACGAGTACGAGCACGAGCACGAGTAAGAGTACGAGCACGAGTAAGAGCACGAGTAGGAGCACGAGAAAAGCACGAGTACAAGCACGAGTACGAGCACGAGTAAGAACACGAGTACGAGCACGAGTACGAGCACGAGTACGAGCACGAGTACGAGCACGAGTACCAGCACGAGTAAGAGCACGAGTACGAGCACGAGTAAGAGCACGAGTACGAGTACGAGCACGAGTAAGAACACGAGTACGAGCACGAGTACGAGCACGAGTACGAGCACGAGTACGAGCACGAGTACTAGCACGAGTACGAGCACGAGTACGAGCACGAGTACGAGCACGAGTACGAGCACGAGTACGAGCACGAGTAAGAGCACGAGTACGAGCACGAGTACGAGCACGAGTACGAGCACGAGTACCAGCACGAGTAAGAGCACGAGTACGAGCACGAGTAAGAGCACGAGTAAGAACACGAGTAAGAACACGAGTACTAGCACGAGTACGAGCACGAGTAAGAGCACGAGTAAGAACACGAGTAAGAACACGAGTACTAGCACGAGTACGAGCACGAGTAAAAGCACGAGTACGAGCAAAAGCAAAAGGTCTCTCAGATCTCACAAGCAAAAGGTTTTTCGCCTGTGTGCGTTCTTAAATGTATTTTTAAAGTTGTTCTTTGTGCACATTTACAGTCACAAATATAACCAGCAAACGGTTTTTCGCCTGTGTGAATTTTCAATTGTGTTTTTAAAACTGTTTTGTTTGCATTTTTATAGTCACAAATCTCACAAGCAAAAGGTTTCTCGCCTGTGTGACTTTTTAAATTTTTTTTTAAAGATGATTTATGCGCACATGTATAGTTGCAAATCTCACATGTAAATGGTTTCTCGCCTGTGTGAGTTCTTGAATGTACATAATTATCGACAATTACAGGTAACTATTGGCCTCGATACCGACATTGAAGTGCGGACATCTACAGGGATTTGTTTGAACTACTGACTCGTTCGTACTTACCGACAATTACAGATTTCTGTTCGATATCGACATCTACAGAACCCTTTGTTACCTACCATACGATAATTTATACTTGTCGAAATGTTAACCTCGTTTTTTTAGGCAATTGTCGGATTGAAAAATGAAATGTAATTAAGTCGCGTTGTAACTTATCAAATGGGTTAAATTATGTAATTATTAAATAATTTCACAATAAACGACTTACTAATTTTTAAATTTGTTATAGATTTTTCATGGCCAACAAAATGATTATGGTGTGGACTTGTGGAGTGCAAAGTTTTATTGCAACAATTTGAAAGTTGAGGACATCCTGACCAGTTTATAATCATTGTTCGATCAATAAAGAATGACCTAAACATTGCCGAAGAATTTAACAACTAGTTTTTGAATGGTATCGAAGAAGATGTTGTAAATTCGATACCTCAAGTTGAATTCGAGTTATGTGATTTTAGGGCAGCGACAACTTTTAAGTGATTTTAGACTACACAGTATGGGGGGAAGATCAGTAGGATGTTGTAATTTATGGAATGAAGAACAAAAGTAGTCCAGAGGGTTTAGATGTAAGGAGTTAATGATGTTATCGTGGAACGAAATAAGTAATCCTTTGTTACTATAATATGGTTAATAGTTCGATGGAGGAAGGAATATTTCCAGACATACTCAATGTTGCCACTGTTGTCCTCTTCCCCCACCCCCCCATAAGAAAAGTATCCAACACAATTAAATGCGAAGAATTTAGACCAGTGAATATGTTAAGTTCTGTTAGTAAAATAATGTAATACAAGTGGCGAGCAAATAATATATTGTAGCAAATAATAAATAATTTTTGTCCATGCATTGTGACTTTTTAAATGATGTTTTAAAGATCTTTTTTGAGCACATTGAAAATCACAGATCTCACAAGCAAAAGGTTACTCGCCGGTGTGTGTTCCGAAATGACTTTTTAATTTTTCTCTTCGTGCAAATCTATTATCACAAATCTCACAAGAAAAAGTTTCTCTCCTGTGTGACTTTTTAAATGTTCTTTTAAAGATAATTTATGCGCACATGTATAGTTGCAAATCTCACAAGTAAATGGTTTCTCGCCAGTGTGTGTTCCGAAATGACTTTTTAATTTTTCTCTTCGTGCAAATTTATTATCACAAAGCTCACAAGAAAAAATTTCTTCACTGTGTGACTTTTTAAATGTTCTTTTAAAGATGATTTATGCGCACATGTATAGTCGCAAATCTCACAAGCTAAAGGTTTCTCGCCAGTGTGCGATCTTAAATGTATTTTTAAAGTTGTTCTTTGTGCACATTTATCGTCACAAATATAACAAGCAAACGGTTTTTCGCCTGTGTGAATTTTTAAATGTGTTTTTAAAACTGTTTTGTCAGCATTTTTATAGTTGCAAATCTCACAAGCAAAAGGTTACTCGCCTGTGTGTGTTCCGAAATGACTTTTTAATTTTTCTCTTCGTGTAAATTTATTATCACAAATCTCACAAGAAAAAGTTTCTCCCCTGTGTGACTTTTTAAATGTTCTTTTAAAGATGATTTATGCGCACATGTATAGTTGCAAATCTCATAAGTAAATGGTTTCTCGCCTGTGCGAGTTCTTGAATGTACATAATTATCGACAATTACAGGTATCTATTGGCCTCGATACCGACATTGAAGTGCGGACATCTACAGGGATTTGTTTGAACTACGGACTCGTTCGTACTTACCGACAATTACAGATTTCTATTCGATATCGACATCTACAGAACCCTTTGTTACCTACCATACGATAATTTATATTTGTCGAAATGTTAACCTCGTTTTTTTAGGCAATTGTCGGTTTGAAAAATGAAATGTAATTAAGTCGCGTTGTAACTTATCAAATGGGTTAAATTATGTAATTATTAAATAATTTCACAATAAACGACTTACTAATTTTTAAATTTGTTATAGATTTTTCATGGCCAACAAAATAATTATGGTGTGGACTTGTGGAGTGCAAAGTTTTATTGCAACAATTTGAAAGTTGAGGACATCCTGACCAGTTTATAATCATTGTTCGATCAATAAAGAATGACCTAAACATTGCCGAAGAATTTAACAACTAGTTTTTGAATGGTATCGAAGAAGATGTTGTAAATTCGATACCTCAAGTTGAATTCGAGTTATGTGATTTTAGGGCAGCGACAACTTTTAAGTGATTTTAGACTACACAGTATGGGGGGAAGATCAGTAGGATGTTGTAATTTATGGAATGAAGAACAAAAGTAGTCCAGAGGGTTTAGATGTAAGGAGTTAATGATGTTATCGTGGAACGAAATAAGTAATCCTTTGTTACTATAATATGGTTAATAGTTCGATGGAGGAAGGAATATTTCCAGACATACTCAATGTTGCCACTGTTGTCCTCTTCCCCCACCCCCCCATAAGAAAAGTATCCAACACAATTAAATGCGAAGAATTTAGACCAGTGAATATGTTAAGTTCTGTTAGTAAAATAATGTAATACAAGTGGCGAGCAAATAATATATTGTAGCAAATAATAAATAATTTTTGTCCATGCATTGTGACTTTTTAAATGATGTTTTAAAGATCTATTTTGAGCACATTTAAAATCACAGATCTCACAAGCAAAAGGTTACTCGCCTGTGTGTGTTCCGAAATGACTTTTTAATTTTTCTCTTCGTGCAAATTTATTATCACAAATCTCACAAGAAAAAGTTTCTCCCCTGTGTGACTTTTTAAATGTTCTTTTAAAGATGATTTATGCGCACATGTATAGTTGCAAATCTCATAAGTAAATGGTTTCTCACCTGTGCGAGTTCTTGAATGTACATAATTATCGACAATTACAGGTATCTATTGGCCTCGATACCGACATTGAAGTGCGGACATCTACAGGGATTTGTTTGAACTACGGACTCGTTCGTACTTACCGACAATTACAGATTTCTATTCGATATCGACATCTACAGAACCCTTTGTTACCTACCATACGATAATTTATATTTGTCGAAATGTTAACCTCGTTTTTTTAGGCAATTGTCGGTTTGAATAATGAAATGTAATTAAGTCGTCGTAAGTTTTAAATGGGTTAAATTATGTAATTATTAAATAATTTCACAATAAACGACTTACTAATTTTTATATTTGTTATAGATTTTTCATGGCCAACAAAATGATTATGGTGTGGACTTGTGGAGTGCAAAGTTTTATTGCAACAATTTGAAAGTTGAGGACATCCTGACCAGTTTATAATCATTGTTCGATCAATAAAGAATGACCTAAACATTGCCGAAGAATTTAACAACTAGTTTTTGAATGGTATCGAAGAAGATGTTGTAAATTCGATACCTCAAGTTGAATTCGAGTTATGTGATTTTAGGGCAGCGACAACTTTTAAGTGATTTTAGACTACACAGTATGGGGGGAAGATCAGTAGGATGTTGTAATTTATGGAATGAAGAACAAAAGTAGTCCAGAGGGTTTAGATGTAAGGAGTTAATGATGTTATCGTGGAACGAAATAAGTAATCCTTTGTTACTATAATATGGTTAATAGTTCGATGGAGGAAGGAATATTTCTAGACATACTCAATGTTGCCACTGTTGTCCTCTTCCCCCACCCCCCCATAAGAAAAGTATCCAACACAATTAAATGCGAAGAATTTAGACCAGTGAATATGTTAAGTTCTGTTAGTAAAATAATGTAATACAAGTGGCGAGCAAATAATATATTGTAGCAAATAATAAATAATTTTTGTCCATGCATTGTGACTTTTTAAATGATGTTTTAAAGATCTTTTTTGAGCACATTGAAAATCACAGATCTCACAAGCAAAAGGTTACTCGCCGGTGTGTGTTCCGAAATGACTTTTTAATTTTTCTCTTCGTGCAAATCTATTATCACAAATCTCACAAGAAAAAGTTTCTCTCCTGTGTGACTTTTTAAATGTTCTTTTAAAGATAATTTATGCGCACATGTATAGTTGCAAATCTCACAAGTAAATGGTTTCTCGCCAGTGTGTGTTCCGAAATGACTTTTTAATTTTTCTCTTCGTGCAAATTTATTATCACAAAGCTCACAAGAAAAAGTTTCTTCACTGTGTGACTTTTTAAATGTTCTTTTAAAGATGATTTATGCGCACATGTATAGTCGCAAATCTCACAAGCTAAAGGTTTCTCGCCAGTGTGCGATCTTAAATGTATTTTGAAAGTTGTTCTTTGTGCACATTTATCGTCACAAATATAACAAGCAAACGGTTTTTCGCCTGTGTGAATTTTTAAATGTGTTTTTAAAACTGTTTTGTCAGCATTTTTATAGTCGAAAATCTCACAAGCAAAAGGTTTCTCGCCGGTGTGTGTTCCGAAATGACTTTTTAATTTTTTTCTTCGTGCAAATTTATTATCACAAATCTCACAAGAAAAAGTTTCTCCCCTGTGTGACTTTTTAAATGTTCATTTAAAGATGATTTATGCGCACATGTATAGTTGCAAATCTCACAAGTAAATGGTTTCTCGCCTGTGGGAGTTCTTGAATGTACATAATTATCGACAATTACAGGTATCTATTGGCCTCGATATCGACATTGAAGTGCGGACATCTACAGGGATTTGTTTGAACTACGGACTCGTTCGTACTTACCGACAATTACAGATTTCTATTCGATATCGACATCTACAGAACCCTTTGTTACCTACCATACGATAATTTATACTTGTCGAAATGTTAACCTCGTTTTTTTAGGCAATTGTCGGTTTGAATAATGAAATGTAATTGATGTAATTAAGTCGTCGTTGTAACTTATCAAATGGGTTAAATTATGTAATTATTAAATAATTTCACAATAAACGACTTACTAATTTTTAAATTTGTTATAGATTTTTCATGGCCAACAAAATGATTATGGTGTGGACTTGTGGAGTGCAAAGTTTTATTGCAACAATTTGAAAGTTGAGGACATCCTGACCAGTTTATAATCATTGTTCGATCAATAAAGAATGACCTAAACATTGCCGAAGAATTTAACAACTAGTTTTTGAATGGTAATTTTAAGTTCTGCCTGTGGTTCATCCAATAGGGATAGTAAACTTGATACTGAACTCATTTTGAATTATTACAATTCACCATAATTTTTTACAAACACTTACACAATATTAGATTTTACAATAGTACAATAGAGAAGATTTACGATAGGTACCAACCTTCGAAATTGGTGCAATTCCTTGGTTAGGTTGAGATAAGCTAATACCACAGATAGAAAATTTATAGAAAATCTTGTTTATATATGGGGCATTCCACACCAAATCGACCACTTTTGAACCCGACCCCTTTTGATTTTCCTGAAATTTTTACATATTATACTATCCCATCAAAAACAGTTTTGTAAATTTTTTCAAAATTTTTTACTCGACCCAAGAAAAGTTACGAATTTTTAGAAAAACTGATGATTTTTTCTTCAAACGATCATAACTATTTCAAAAATTGACTAATCGGAACGTTTTTTTTTGTTTTTTGTCTTTAAACGCACTTTTCAGGAAAAAATATTAAAAAAATATTCAAATTTGAATTCTACAAAATTTTTTATTTTTTTGGAAATAATCATTGATTTTTCAAATTTCGACACTTTTGCTTTTTGATTTTTTTATTTAAAAAAAAACTGATTTATTCCGCGTATAACAACGCAAACCCCATAATGGGCCGACATTTCTTTCTATTTATTTTGTTTAATTAAAAAATAGAAAATATGAAAAATTTTATAGAATAGAAGTTTGAATATTTTTTTTGTGTTTTTTCCTAAAAAGTACGTTTAAAGATAAAAAAAAAACAAAGAAAAAGTTCTGATTAGTCAATTTTTGAAATAGTTATGAATTATTTAAAAAAAATTGATGTTTTTTTCTTCAAACGATCATAACTATTTCAAAAATTGACTAATCAGAACGTTTATTTTGTTTTTTTTTCATCTTTAAACGTACTTTTCAGGAAAAAACACAAAAAAAATATTCAAACTTGTATTCTATAAAATTTTTCATTTTTTCCGAAATAATCATTGATTTTTCAAATTTCGCCACCTTTGCTTTTTGATTTTTTTATTTAAAAAAAACTCTGATTTATTCCGCGTATATCAACGCAAACCTTGTAATGGGCCGACATTTCTTTCTAATCTTTTGGTTTAATTAAAAAATATTTTGTTTTATATTTACGCAAAAATATTTTTCAATTAAACAAAATAAATAGAAAGAAATGTCGGCTCATTATGGGCTTTCCGTTGTTATACGAGGAATAAATCAGAGTTTTTTTTGAAATAAAAAAAATCAAAAATCAAAAGTGTCGAAATTTGAAAAATCAATGATTATTTCCGAAAAAATAAAAAATTTTGTAGAATACAAATTTGAATATTTTTTTAATATTTTTTCCTGAAAAGTTCGTTTAAAGACAAAAAAAAAACAAAAAAAAAAGTTCCGATTAGTCAATTTTTGAAATATTTATGATCGTTTGAAGAAAAAAACATCAGTTTTTCTAAAAATTAGTAACTTTTTTTGGGTTGAGTAAAAAATTTTGAAAAAATTCACAAAACTGTTTTTGGTGAGATAGTATAATATGTAAAAATTTCAGGAAAATCAAAAGGGGTCGGGTTCAAAAGTGGTCGATTTGGTGTGGAATGCCCCATATATAAGTTAAAAAAATAAAATCTTATATACTAGCATATAGGTCACTATCAGATTAAATATATTGGATCAATATCAAGATGTAAACATTTTCCAATATTGGTGCAATATTGATATTCTGTATTGCCCCAATATTGGAAAACAATAATGGACCAATATTGACTGAATCTTGCAATATTGTGCTAATATTTTATATTTTGTGCTACATGAGTATCGACGTGACATTCTCAAACTGTGCATTGTTGAGTAGGTTTGGCGTTTTCTGGACATCGTCTGGACTTACCTTGAGTTTTGCTGATTAAGTGGCAGAAATCTTCCTGTTTCTCAATTAGGAGAACAGATTGGAACAGATTCTTGGAAAAGCTATTCGGATCCGCTAGTCGGGTTGATGATTGGGATTGTGATGGTATGACAACCAGGCAGAGGCTGTCGGTAGTAGATTCCTGAATAGTTTATGTCAGTGAAAAGGCATTAAAGAAATGGGAGCCAGTGAGAAGCACAGGTTATCCTGGTAAAACCGCAAGCTTAGTAAACGTACTCTTCTTCTTCTCGGCCATCTTTCGTCTACTGCTAGACATAGGCCTCCTCTAGTTTTACTAGTGCTGTTAAACGTACAATCCTGAACATTACATATCTCTTTTAGACTCCCCCCAAGTGGGGGGAGAGAGGGGTTTGCCCATAACTCACCACGCTGGGTAGACGGGTTGCCGAGTAGAGAGTCATAATAAAGTTGGATAAAATTTGTAGCCGGGTTGGGGATCAAACCTAGGGCTTCTAGCCTAAAGTCCGGTCCTTAGCCCGTTTACTTAGCTCCCCAGGTAGCACATAATATTGGGGCAATATTGCCCCAATATAGCGCCAATATAGAATGTTGGCGCAATATTGCAATATTCAGCCAATATTGGTGCAATATTGTTTTCCAATATTGAGGCAATATATGATATCAATATTGCACCAATATTGGCTAAATCTTGGTGCAATATTGCACCAATATTGATGACCAATATTGTTTGTTAATATTCAGCCAATATTGGTACAATATTGTTTTCCAATATTGGGGCAATATATGATATCAATATTGCACCAATATTGGCTAAATCGTGGTGCAATATTGCACCAATATTGCTGACCAATATTGTCGTTAATATTCAGCCAATATTGGTGCAATATTGTTTTCCAATATTGGGGCAATATATGATATGAATATTGACTACATCTTGGTGAAATATTGTACCATCGACTCATGAGCGTCTTTATTTTAAAAGTTCTAAGCCAAAAAACACATTTTGCAGATTTAGATTTTTCTAAACTTTTAGTTCCAGGTAGCACGCTATATGTTGGGGCAATATTGGAAATCAATATTGTGCCAACATAGTGTGCTACCTGGGTCACCTCTCTGTAAACGTACGCGCATGGCTAAATAAGTGATTCAGGCGCCTCTACGGTCTTTGAAGTGACGACCTTTGGGCAGCATATCATACTCTATGTCAGTCGTATACAGGAATGTTATAAAGCGCTTAAAGCTGAAACATTGGAGAAAATTTGTAACTGAGTGAATCTCGCACTTGGAAGAAAAGAGTGTTCTTTGATGAGCAAACCTCTGATAAAGTTCCGGATTATAAAAATAAGAACTTCAGGATAAGCTTTTATATTGTCATCCTAGATACTGCAGTGCAGTGAAATAATCTTTTCCAAGAAACGAATTCGACATGAGGATTGGCATACCAATTTTTGCTTTTATTGCCTACTAGCTGACCCGGCAAACTTCGTTTCGCCTCAGAATCGATAAATGATTTAACTATTGAGCGGAATTATTAGCAAAATCGGTCCAGTCGTTCATGTGTGATGCGATGACCAAGGGAAATAGGGATTCATTTTTATATATGGGGCATTCCACACCAAATCGACCACTTTTGAACCCGACCCCTTTTGATTTTCCTCAAATTTTTACATATTATACTATCCCATCAAAAACAGTTTTGTAAATTTTTTCAAAATTTTTTACTCAACCCAAAAAAAGTTACGAATTTTTAGAAAAACTGCTGTTTTTTTTCAAACGATCGGAACTATTTCAAAAATTGACTAATCGGAACGTTTTTTTTTTGGTTTTGTTTGTCTTTAAACGTACTTTTCAGGAAAAAATACAAAAAAAATATTCAAACTTTCATTTTTTCGGAGAAAATCATTGATTTTTCAAATTTCAACACTTTTGAATTTTGATTTTTTTATTTAAAAAAAAAACTCTGATACCCCATAATGGGCCGACATTTCTTTCTATTTCTTTTGTTTAATTGAAAAATATTATTTGCGTAAAAATAAAATAAAATATTTTTTAATTAAACAAAAAAAATGTCGGCCTATTATGGGGTTTGCGTTGTTATACGCGGAATAAATCAGAGTTGTTTTTGAAATAAAAAAATCAAAAATCAAAAGTGGAACAATTTCAAAAATTAATGATTTTCTCCGAAAAAATAAAAAATTTTGTAGAATCCAAGTTTTAATATTTTTTTTTGTATTTTTTCCTGAAAAGTACGTCTAAAGACAAATAAAAACAAAAAAAAGAACGTTTTGATTAGTCAATTTTTGAAATACTAGTTACAATCGTTTGAAAAAAAAACATCAGTTTTTCTAAAAATTCTTAACTTTGTAAACAATTTTGAAAAAATTTACAGAACTGTTTTTGATGGGATAGTATAATACGTAAAATCAGTTGTGTAATTTTTTTCAAAATTTTTTACAAAGTTAAAATTTCAGAAAAACTGATGTTTTTTTCTTCAAACAATCGTAACTATTTCAAAAATTGACTAATCAAAACGTTCTTTTTTGTTTTTGTTTGTCTTTAAACGTACTTTTCAGGAAAAAATACAAAAAAAATATTCAAACTTGGATTCTACAAAATTTTTTATTTTTTCGGAGAAAATCATTGATTTTTCAATTTTGTCCATTTTTGATTTTTGATTTTTTTATTTCAAAAGAAATTCTTATTTATTTCTCGTATAACAACGCAAACCCCATAATGGGCCCACATTTCTTTTAATTTTTTTTATTTAATTAACAAATATTTTGTTTTATTTTTACGCAAATAATATTTTTTAATTAAACAAAAAAAATAGAAAGAAATGTCGGCCCATTATGAAGTTTGCGTTGTTATACGCAGAATAAATCAGATTTTTTTTTGTAAATAAAAAAATCAAAAGTGTCGAAATTTGAAAAATCAATGATTTTCTCAGAAAAAATGGAAAATTTTGTAGAATCCAAGTTTGAATATTTTTTTTGTATTTTTTCCTGAAAAGTACGTTTAAAGACAAACAAAAACAAAAAAAAACGTTCCGATTAGTCAATTTTTGACATAGTTACGATCGTTTGAAGAAAAACAACATCAATTTTTCTAAAAATTCGTAACTCTTTTTGGGTTGAATAAAAAATTTTGAAAAAATTCACAGAACTGTTTTTGGTGAGATAGTATAATATGTAAAAATTTCAGAAAAATCAAAAGGGGTCGGGTTCAAAAGTGGTCGATTTGGTGTGGAATGCCCCATATAGAGATTTTGCAAGCAGCGGTTAATGATTTTTAACAGTATAATGATAAATAGAACAGCTTAAGATTAAAAACAAGATTTATTTGTTTTCCATATTTGATAAAAACAAAGTACTACATAAAATTTCAGTATGCAAATAGGAAAATTATTATTCAAACGGCTGAGGTAGTCGAGGTTCTTCGTCAGAATTCACAATAATTGGAACAACATTTTCTTCGTCTGAAGGTGTCAAATCTCGCACCATTATAATTCCTCCATGAGACACATCCTTCATAGGAATATAACGAGTTGCTTCGTTAATGCTCATAAATCCTAATTGCTTTTGAAGAACACGAGCAGGATTAGGAAGTATTTCAAAGGTTAGCTTTTCTTTGATTTCAATTTTTTTTTCATCGTTTTTTTCGCCGTTTTTATCTTCTTTATGTTTGGTTTGACTTAAAGCGCCTACCTTCACTTGTACTTTATTCTCTTCATTTTCATCTTTAAGTGGTGGCGGATAACCAAACTGACCTGGTTTAACATTTGACTTGAAATTCAATTTTCTTTGCAGCATTAAATCAGAATTCATTGCCATAAGATATGTAGGAGTGAATGCCAAAGACAAGCAGTGGGCCAACGGAAACCAGTACCAAAATTGAGTGAACATCAGAGTTCCAACAACGGAAAGCATTTTAGTATGTCCTGTACGAGATTGTAAGGATAGGGTGACATTTCTTCCACCAGCATCGATAATACCTTGGGCTAAAATGGCACCAAATTTGATCATTTCTGTTTCGTATATATTTTCAATGGCGTTTGCATAAGATGTTCTGAAGAAATTCACTTGAGGGCAAGTGTTTTCATTGTGCTGTATTAAAATCATAGCGGAAGCAATAAATGCGCCTTGGCGCACAAAATCTTCTCGATCTGATTCAATAATAGGTTTCAAAAGAACCAAAGCTTCTCGCATACCGGTACCAGCGCAAGCTATTCCTAACGCCATTGCAGCTCCATATCGTACATGAGGATTATAATTTTCAATTAATAAGGATACTAGATTTAAGCATTTTTCTGGCGTTTTAAACAAAAGAAATCCTAATCCCGTTACCGCAGCTCTTCTTACATCATCGTCAACATCTGAGATAGCCACATGAAGAAATTGTCTTACTGCTTTCATATTTCCAGTTCCGCAATATGCCATAGCCACTGTGTACATTGCCGAACGACGTAAAATGGCATCATTGCTGGCTTCTAATCGATCGATTAAAGCATTAGCTTTTTCAAAACGTTCATACATTACAAGGGCAATACCAACGGATAAACCCCTCAAGATTTTTTCGTGCTGACATTCCTGTGTATACGAAATCATATCTTCGATTACCGTTTTATTATTGGATCCTAGCATTACCATACCCATAGCAATACCAGCCGCTTCACCAGTGCAAGCTTCATCTAGGTACAAATGAGACTTGAGTTGTTGGTACAAATCTTCTCTTTTCGTGCCCATTGCAGCAAGACCCAATCCTAAGCAACCACCATGACGAATTTCTTCGTTTTCTGCATTCTTCAGTTGATCCACTAAATAATCTATCACCACTTCACCTAGATTAGCATATATAAGACCCAACGCGTACAAATAACCACTTTTTATATATCCATCAGGTGCACTTCCTAATTCACTTATAATTTCTTGTATCAGTTTTAAGGAACCTTCAATTTCACCACGATGTATAACCCCCCACGAAGCTACCGCACTTGTCTTTCCCCAGTTTGTTGTGTTTTCGAACCATTGTGAGTTGTATTTTAAAAATCTGTCATCGGTAGTACCGCTGTACATAAAACCATTAGCAATAACCGTTCCCGCATGATAAACGGATCCTTGCCAAACCATCATTTTGAAGAGAATTAATGTGTCAGTTTTGTTCGAGATCTTTAAAAACCTGTAGTTCAAAGTTATACAAAATTTTCCTGACAATATAATCAACAACTTTCTTATTTTAATGCGAAACTCAATTTTGTCGTTGTCCTTAAGTTCTTTGAATGATATTTCACCTGCTCGCAATTTTAATCTTTTCATGACAAGCCCCAAAAATTGCTGTGTTGAGGATTCACACAAGTCGAACGCAATTTGGTACGACGTTAATTCGCCTTCTTCGTTGCCGCGTGTAAGTCGTAACAATACTTCCACAACTTCATGTTCGTCATTCAACAAGATTAAGCACTGACACATTTTAGCATAATCAGGTTTTGGTAAATCTTCATACATTTTGAGCAAATAAAACATAACTTTGGTTTTGAAAGCATGGTGTTGAATAAAATTTGTAGTCACTGTATACGCATAAGTGAGCAAGTCATGGGCATTATTGGATTTAGTTACTGTAAGTTTAAACAAGTCTAAACGTCTGCAATCCAAAGCCAAACCCAAAGCATTTTTAAATTCACCGCAGTCTAAAGAGCGTAGGAATAAACGATTGAATAAACAATTATTTTTTAGAATTATTCTACCTGCAAAGGAATCGTTTCCGTCCCTATAAAAAGCACACTGTTTTCTAGTGTAGAAGTCAATATATTCTCTAATTACGGTTTCCACATATTCGGTGCGGAAGTTTATATCAAATAATTCGTCAGCTGTTAAAGCGCTCCATAAGGAATCGTCAAATAAGCCCAAATGAAAATAAACTTTACTGAGCAGTAACGAGGCCAATTTGTATTGTTCACAAGATCTATCATTGCGTAATATTTTCAATTTTTCGATCACTTCCGAAATTTCGTGCCAAAATTCATCCACAACATTTACGAGTTGGCGCAAAGCGAAAATTTTAAGTTCTGGTTTTGGTTCATCCAGCATGGATATTAAACCTGATACTGAACTAATACTCATTTTTAATTATTACAATTCAATACATTTTTTTACAAAAATTACACAATGTTAAATTTTACAATGGAAATGATTTAAGATAGGTACCAACCTTCGAAATTAGTGCAGTCTCTTGGTTATGTTAGGATAACGTAATACCAAAGTTAGAAAATAAGATACCCGGAAATAGAGGTAAAATTGTAGAAATTTTTGGTTTCGGAAGGTGCCAAGTAGTCTTCAAGAAGGTAAGGAAGCGGCATCGCGAGAGGTGCAGGATTTGACTCTTGCGTTTTCCAAATGTTTAAATTTGGATTTATCGTTGCCTTTTCGACTGTATTATTTTTTTTTAAATAATAAAATTTTTATTAGTCTTGAAAAACTGGAGTATTATTTTGCATTCCAGTGGAAGTTGTTCGATGCCAATAAAGTTGATCAGATGTGCAATTACCCGGCATCGTAGAAAATGTTCAGATTTCTAGGTGGTATGAAATAAATAACATCCTTTTTGCATCATTTCAACTCTGTTTCGTTATCCTTTTTTGGAGATTGAACTGGAAGAATTAATTGGTAAAATTTTAAGCGACCGGTGCATTGAACTTTGGAGGTTAAAGTTGATAAGCCATATTTACAAGATTGAAAGAAAAATGAAGAAAAAAGTACACAACGATTTCTTTTTAGTGATTTTAATTTTTCCTGTTTGTATATTTTATAAGTGGCAGTTTATTTTAGATTCTAAATATCTACTTATAGGCACATTGAAAGACATTGTTGGTTATAATCATCATGAAGGATGAGGTGGAGCATGAAATACCACATCTAAAAAATAACAAAGCATATGGGGATGACGAGATATCCGCCGAGATGTTGAAGTCGTTGGGGGATGAAGGGATTCAGGTACTTCTAAACATCTACAATAAAGTCTGGAAAACGGGACAACGACCAAATGACTGGACAAAGTCAATTTATATACCGCTTCACAAAAAAAGATGTACAAGAAAATGTCAAAACTAGAAAACGTTTGCACTAATATCTCATGCAAGCAAAATACTCCTACGAATAGTTGGCCAAAGGCTACATGAATTTCTGGAACATCAAATACCACCTGAACAAGCGGGATTCATAAAGGGGAGAGGAACTAAAGACCAAATATTCAACATACGGCAGCTCATAGAAAAATCACGTGAGTTCAATATTCCCCTACTCTTGTGTTTTATAGACTATAATATGAAAGTTTTCGACTGTGTACGCTGGAACAAGCTATGGCGTGCATTAAGGAAAATGGGGGGGAAAGGCAGGAAACGTAGACCCCCCAATAAAAATTTTACGATTAAAACCTCGATTTATTGTGATAAAGCACACTTTAAATAAGAGAATTAGGTGAGGAAAATGACCTTAAAACCAACAGTTTTTTCAAAAATCGAATTTAAAAAAGCTCGATTTTTATAGCAATTTTCAAGTAAAGTCGCTCGTGATTGGTGGATGAAAGCATTCTGTGCTCCGCCCGTGCACTGTAACGCATAAGAGCCCCGCTGATGACAAATTTTTCAGTAAGTCGTACGCCATGGCAGTAAATCCGTTCCGGTTACCTGATTTGCAGGTAAACTCAATTTATGACGTCAACGAATTTTTTAATGCGGGTGATGAAGAGGCAGTTTGGTTTCTCCAGTCCTGCGGGTTTTTGCCAGCCATTAAGCGCTGCACGACACGTTCGTGCAGAAAGCATTGCACCTTGGTGAAACACAACCGCTACAACCTCAACTACTGTTTTCGGTGTCTAAAGTGCAGAAAGGTGTATTCCCTAAGCGAGGGCACCTTCTTTGCGCACCTTAGGCTTTCACCAATGCTGGTGTTCGCTGTGTTATGGATGTGGTCGTGCAATTCACGGGCCGGTGTAACCGCTACCGTTCTTGGGTTGGATCGACACGTCGTCTATCAGTTACACCGCAAATTTCGAAGTATCTGCACGTGGAAACTCCGCAGCAACATTGCACTCGTCCAACTCGGCGGCCCGGGTGAGGTGGTGCAAATCGATGAAAGCGTGGTTACCAAGCGGAAGTATAATGTTGGCAAAGTCGTCGCCCAGCAGTGGATTGTAGGTATTTACAGTGTCACTGCTAGGCGAGGGGTTGTTGCCTACGTTCCGAATCGCTCGCGGGAGACGCTACATAGGCTCATCGTCGGTTCAGTACGATCCGGGACCGAGATTTGGACCGACCGCTGACAGGGTTACATTGGGTTGGAGAGATACCGACCGTAAATCCACGCTACATCTATCGCACGGTGAACCACAGCAAGAATTTTGTAGACCCCATTACAGGGGTATGCACAAATTCGGTGGAGGGCTACTGGTCGCAGCTAAAGGGGTTCTGTCGTCGCTTAGGTATGATACATTCCTCTTTGCTCGCTAGTCACCTGGACTAGTTTTTGTGGGTTGGGTTGTTTGGCCGCACACCTGCAGCTGTGTTTAACAAACTGCTGCATTAGATCGCGGAACGGTATCCTGTGTAAGGTTACGACAAAAAGGTCCTTTTGAGGACTAAAATTACTTCAGAAAAGGGTTACTTAAATTTAACAAACGGTAGTTACTTTTTCGCGTGGATCCTACTCTTGCGATGGTGGTTTTCATCAAAATTGACCCTACGCACCCTTTGGGCGCTCCGGGCCATTTTGATGAAAACGACAACTAATTTAAAAATATCCCTAGGCCCGTGGATTAAGGAAATGGTGGATCTTTGAGGGGTGAAACTCGTGAGAATGGATTTTTAACGCAGGGTAGTTGTGCAAAGAAAAATCGACTTAAAGCACCCCTCGCTGCGCTCGAGAGCTTAAAGCCATTTTTCCAGCACATTTAGGGTTGAAAACCATGAATTTCGTTCGGAGTGCACTGTTGCTGCATCCCAATGCAAGTGTCGCTCCGGTTATCCCCGCTCTGCGCAAAGCTAAGACCAGTTGAAAGTGCACATACTGTTAATAGAATGAATTGATTCACCAATCCCGAGCGACTTTGCTTAAAATTTACTGTGTAAATCGTGCTTTTTTAAATTCGATTTTTGAAAAAACTGTAGGTTTTAAGTCCATTTTCCTCACCTAATTCTCTTATTTAAAATATGCTCTTTCAGAATTCATCGAGGTTTCAATCGTAAAATTTGCATTTAAAGGTCTACGTTTCCTACCTTTCACCGAAAATCGGTGTTCCAAATCATCCAATAGCAATATTAAAAAGCTTATATAAGAATAATGAGGCGGTCATAAAATTGAATGACAAGAAATCAAAACCTTTTAAAGCGCAGAAAAAAGTTCGACAAGGGTGCATTCTCTCCCCCAGGCTGTTCAAAGCGTATGGGAATTATGAGAAGGGCACTAGATGAATACAAGGGCCACGTGTCGATTGGCGGAAGAAAAATAACGAACCTAATATACGCGGATGACACCACGTTGCTGGCTAATGATGAAGACGAACTCGCAGATGTGCTACAATTAGTCATTAAAGCAAGTGAAGCCTTGGGCTTAACAATGAACCTTGCAAAAACCAAACTGATGGTCATAGACAGAGGCGGCACCTTAACACCGAGTAATCAACTGACACAAATAGAGAAAGTTAATGAATTTCTGTACCTTGGTTCATTGGTGTCAGGGGAAGGTGGATTCAAAAGAGAAATTAAAAGACGCTCTGCAATGGCACGTGGAGCTATGACTAAATTAAAGAAGGTTTGGACCAACAGACAAATCACCACAAATACCAAGATTCATCTGGTTAAGACTCTATTATTCTCGATTTTCCTATATGGCGTCCAGTCGTGGACTATCAAGATGGCAGATGGACGCCGCATTGACGCTTTCGAGATGTGGTGCTGGAAACGTATGCTGCAAATCCCTTAGACAGCGAAAAGAACAAATGCGTCGATATTGAAGGAGCTAAAAATAAAAGATAGACTATCGACTATATGTCGACGACGCATCCTACAATATTTTGGACACGTGATACTAGAGATGAATGCGGGACTAATTTTTTTGCCCCGTCCCGCAGTGCCGCCTCGTCGTGTAAGTCCCGTCCCGCGAGTCCCGCACGTCAGACGCATGCGCAGATTAAAAATTATGACTTAAATTTGAACTGCGCATGCGTCTGACAGGGTCTACTTTCCAACTGCTGAAAAACTGGGCTATTACTAGGGCAATTGTTTTGTTGAAGTTAAAATAGAGATGAATGCGGGACGGGACGGGATATCCCGCGGAATATTTTTTTTGTCCAGCGGGATATTTTGAATATTTAGTCCCGCGCGGAATATTTTGTCAACTCAGTCCTGCGCGGGACGGAATCCCGCAGTCCCGCATTTGATTTATTTTATGCAACGCAGCCTGAATAAAGTTTTTTAATTTCTTTTTCTTAACGCATATTACTTAGAGTAAATGTAGGGAAAAGATTCAATAAGTTAAATTATGAAATAGAAGGGGAAACAATTTCGTCTCGCGCGGGACTGCTTTAAAATCCCATCTCGTGCGGGACTGAGTTGATAAAATGTCCCGCGCGGGACTAAATATTCTAAATATCCCGCGGGACAAAAAAATATCTCGAGGGATATTCCGTCCCGTTCCGCATTTATTTTTATTTTAAAACACGATTTTATCATAAATTTTAAAACACGCATTCATCTCTAGCTGTATTGTATAAATTAAATTTATAAATAAAACGCGGGACTAAATTGGAATCCCGTCCCGCGCGGGACTAAGTTTATAAAATGTCCCGCTCTGGACTAAATATTCTAAATATGCTGGGGGACAAAAAATATCCCGCGGGATATCCCGTCCCGTCCCGCATTCATCTTTAAAATAAATTTATAAATCAAACGCGGGATTAAATTGAAATCTGAATGAAATCCCGTCCCGCGCGGGATTGAATCGACATCCCGTTCCGCGCGCGCGACGGGGCGGGACGGGACGGGATTTTTTCCATCCCGCATTCTTTTTTACGTGATACGCAGAGATGTGGAAGGCAAGAGACCCAGAGATAGATCATCCAATAGATGGATCGACCAAATAAAACAAATAACGAAGCGTCCTCTACAGACAACAATAAGAGATGCAGAAGTCAGACAAAAATGGAAGCCCATAGTGAACAACTGCAAGTGAGCTTTTTTGGATCACGATTTCTCAGCCATGAGGATACTACGACTAGAGAGAGAGTTGGTTATAAACTACGTTTATAAGTTTAAATTCCATAACTGAAAATAATTTCTTTAATTTTTAAATTACACGAAATTTATCTTTATGGTAAAATTAAAATATTTTTGGATACAAAAGAGTCTTTTGCTGATGTGAGCAATTCACATCCATGGTGTTTATTTTATTTTACAGAAAGAAGTCTAATAGTTTAGAATCTTTTCAGCTAGGCGTAGTAAACAACGAATTTTTCCAAACTTCCGCGCAATAGATATAGAAACAAAAATTGGCAAGAAAGTAAATCAGACTAAAAAGTCTAAATGAGGAATCTAACAAAAACAGAAAAAGGTTAAAAGGCTGATTCATTCTGAAAACTTCCAAAAATCTGGTAATAAGTAGTACAATTTTCCCGCATAAAGGAATCAATATTTATTGATGATTATTAAAAAAGTGACGTGGAATTCCAGAGACGGACGTACTAAGAATCAAATTGGTAAAGTAATGGTGGAAGATAAGCATAAAAGATGTATTTTAGGCCTGTATGACACGATGCATAATTTTACATAAAATTTACATGTAAATGCTAACTAACTAATAGAAAGAGCGCATTAGTAGCCATCAGACGTTTTTCATTGGTTAGTTACCATTTACATGTAAATTTTATGTAAAATTATGCATCGTGTCATACGGGCTTTAGACGTAAGAGGTTTTACAGGCGCAGACGCCGAGATGGATCACAACTTACTAAGAACAAAATTACAAAGTAAAGATGATCAAAAAAGGATTCTATGCCGAGATTTGATCTGGAGAAATTGATAGAGGCAGCATACAGAGACACGTACCAAATGGAGGTTGCAAATAGATTTTAGACTTTACAAAATGAGATGGACACAGACGTAGATACGATGTGACAAAACATATCAGAGTCGGTTAAAATGGCGGCAGAAATTATCGTTGGAAGACCTCAAGAAGAAACGAAATAAAAAATGGTTTGATGAAAAGTGGCAATATGAGATATACATCAGAAGCCACATGCGAGATAAGACAATTACAAATAATAATTTCAGTGTCACGCATTGTCCTACGAAGAAAGAAAAGGGAATATTTCGAAATGAGAGTAAGACTGGGAAAAGCACCAAAGAATTGGAATAAATGGAGAGGCATTATTGAGGAGGTTAAACCTTCTGGAGATGCTCAGCTCTCTGAATCTTGCGCTTTAGATTAGCTACTTCAACCGCAGGAAAGTGTTAGAGCCTTAAATAGCTCAAATTATAACATGCTTTTTTCAGTAATTTATGAATGTTGTTTCTATTTTATAATTGAAGGGCTTATTGTTAGAATGTGATAAGCCACACTTTTTGGTGAATTGAGTTATTTCAATTTTATTAACAAGCAATAGAACGATAAGCCACATGAGCAATATTGTAGTTATATTCCAAAAGATGGTGACACTATGATTCAATCCTTAATATGTTCCTTAATATTTTACAGATTTAAATATAAGTAAAATCATCTATTACTCGACATTCTGTTTTTGTGGCTTATCACATTCTAACAATAAGCCCTTCAATTCAAGTCTCAATTATGTTCTATTAATATCACACGTATGCCATCACAAACACATTTCCCCTACAAATACATACCAATTCTGTATTTTATACAATTATTATGTATTATGACCGTTAGAGATTTTAAATAATAAAAACATTGCTCTCTGCGCTCTAGATATGCTCATTATTACGAAGTTGTTGATATTTTGACATTACGGAGCAAAACAAGTAAGTAGGTAATAAGAAAAATTATACAATCAGTTTGTTATGAAATGATTCACAAGAAATCGCGTTATATCCTCTTCATCACAAATTAATTTAACCACGAAAAATCCAACTTACGCGAAAAAATTTTGCTAAAAATTTATATTTAGAATCGAAATGGATTCATCAAATTCTAATGATGAAGTTAATGATAACGAAAAGTGCGAAGATGTCGATAGTACTGTTAATAATTGTGATAATTTGAATATTAAGAAGAGAGAAAGACGTCTCAGTAGTGGTAGTGAAAATATTAGCGACATTAAAAGGGAGAAACGTTTGAGCTCTGACAGTTCCAAAACTGATGATTCTGTAACTGCTGATGATGATGTGGAAAAACGTCTTGCGGTGGTGGAAACTTCGAATAATAAAAATGAAGAAACTTTAGGCAGTTTGGAAGGGTTGAATCAGGATGAGGTCGCAGGGCTCCAACCGTTTGATCGATTAAAACATACTTCTACTCCTGGCCCCAGTGATACTTGTGCACGAATTAAAATTTATAAAAATCGTAACTATAGACATCATTCCCAAACCGATGAGACAACTCAAACAAGTTCGACCGAACGGTAAGTTAACCTTGACTGACGTTTTTTACGTTGATCGAAATTTCTTTTTAGTGATGAACAAGTAGGTAACGAAGGGTCTCGTAATGTGGATGCAGCTGGGGATGCTGCGGGTGATACGACCACCACAAGAGAAGACTTGGATAATTCCAATACGGTTTCTATGAACGAATCAGAATCGGAAGCCGAAGAAGAAGACGACGACGATATTCGGTCCTTAATAAAGCAACCACCTAAACCGAATTGGTTCCCGGTGCAAGAGATAATAAAACGGCAACTTGGTTATCGTTTAAATAACCAAAGTTCTGTTTTGTTTCAAAGACGGTGTTATGGTTCCTTGCATTGTGCAAAACGTTTACAGTTGTTTCGTAAGTTAGAGAGTCATCGTGGATGTGTTAATTGTCTCAATTTCCATCACGACGGATCCGTGTTGGCTAGTGGCTCAGACGATTTAAAAATTATAATATGGGATTGGAAACGTGGCAAATCTTTGATATCCTTTGATTCTAAACACAAGGAAAACGTTTTTCAGTGCAAATTTTTACCTCTTAGCGGGGATTTACACATTGTATCCTGTGCACGTGATGGACAGGTAAGAAAACGTGAACAAATTTTTCTATTAAATTCATTAATAATAAGCCATTTATTGTGAAAGTAATTAAGAGCAAGCTGGAATAAATTTTATTATCTTTATTTAGACCTCGAAAACAAAAAAAAATTCTAATTGCTTTTCCCGTAATAATTTTAGGTTCGTTTATCTCAAATTTCAATTCAGGAAGGTTTAAGGAGCAACCGAAATTTATTTACCCATAAAAAATCTTGTCATAAATTGGCGATACTAAAAAATCAGCCTCATGTGATTTTAAGTGCCGGTGAGGACGGCGTCGTGATGAGTCAGGATGTGAGGGAATCAAGTCCCACCGAGTTAGTATTTTGTTTCAATTAGTAACCAAAATACAAATTTAACTCTTTAGACTATTGACCGTTGATGAGTCCGAACGTAGAACCGTTATTCCATTGTATAGCATCAATGCTCACCCACTGAATACCTACGAATTTGTTATTTGTGGACAGGACCCTTACATACGTACCTACGACCAACGTAGATGCGATTCGCCACTTAACACGTATTATGCTCCACATCCTAACGGAAACACGGTAAAAAAAACATTTTTGTTTGAAAACGGAACTTAAAAAGTATTTTTTTTAGTTGGCTTGTTTTGAGAAAGTTCAAGTGTCCTGTGCGGTATACAATCACAATGGTTCCGAAATTCTAGCATCTTATAACGATGGGGATATATTTTTGTTTGATACCAATGGGACACCGGGAACTTTTGCTCACAGGTACCAAGGACATAGAAATGCAGCCACAATCAAAGGTGTTAACTTTTTTGGGCCAAAGTCAGAATTTGTTGTAAGCGGTTCGGATTGTGGAAATATTTTCTTGTGGGAAAAAAATACAGAATGCATAGTGAATTATATGTCGGCTGATGAAAGTGGTGTGGTGAGTATACATGTACCACAAACTTTGACCTTTCTTCTCATTCGTGTGTTTTTATTAGGTGAACTGTTTGGAACCCCATCCACAGTTACCTTTTATGTGCACAAGTGGTTTAGATTGGGACGTTAAAGTTTGGATGCCGACTGCGCCCGAAGATGCAACATTGCCGAATCTGGTCGATCAATTGAAGGCTAACAAAAACTTCAACAGTTTGATGATGGGAAATCTTAGCGAAGACCAAATGCTGTGGCTCTTATGGAGACGGTTATACCACACGGAAAACGAGGCAAGTGTAACTGGTTTTTAAAATTAACCGAATTTAGGTGACAGTCTTTGGGTAAGTATTAGATCATTCCATATCAAGTGATTCAATTTTGTTGGATTTGCTCGACTATTTATAAAAAACTGTTTGTTTTTTGTGTAACGTATTTTACAGAACGCACCAGTTTTTGCAATTTAAGGGTTTGTTAACCGAAATATTTATAAATTTAAGAAAAACTTAAGCAAGCACTAAAATACAGGGTGGCCCTTTGAAAACGAAACAGACGCAGCAGAATTTTTTTTTAAGAAATCCAAAAACACTTCAATTTTATCATCGAGGGGGACAACTTTTGCGACCAATGTCACTCCCGTATTGTTTCATCCCTTCGCGCTATCATGACAACCCCTCAAATGTTAATAGGGAAAATATGGCCAGTGACACCTCATTTGAAAGGTCTTGCTTCCCTGAATTCAGTGCTATAATTTTTTTAAAGTTATATCAATTATTCAACAAAAAAATGCAAGAAAATGCGAAATTAATCCGATATTTCAAGACATTTAAGAATAAAAAAGGGAAAAACGCTTGAACAAGTTGATTTTAATTTTAAGATGGTTACTTTTACTGCTATAATGCTACTCATAAACATTGACAGTTCAACCCTTGAAGTGAAGGGTGAACCACCCTTACAGTCTTGAATGCAATAAGAAATAGAAACAATTCATTCATCATTTCAGAAATTTCTCTAAGTATCATAGCTAAAATTGAAAAAACGCATTTCACTTTTCTGATAAAAAATAGACCCACTTTTTATTCAAAATTCCAAGGGTGGTTTGCCCTTTATCTTAAGGGTTGAACTGTCAATGTTTATTAAGAGGGGCATTTTTTTCAGGGCCCTTTTAATTTAATCAACAGATGGCGCCTACTTAAATATTTTTATAAAATAAGTGGATTCTTTTGTATTTAAAATATAGCAAATTCGTTGAGATAATACTACTCTATAAACAATATTCTTGATGTTAAGCTATTTGGAGTTCGTATTGAGTATGTCAAAACACACTCACTTACAAAAAATGATAATTAAACTTTAATTATGAATTGTGTTTTTATAAATAAATATTACGAACCCAAAATAGCTTAAGATCAAGAATATTGTTTATAGAACAGTATTATCTCAACGAATTTGCTATATTTTAAATATAGCAAATTCCTCTTATTTTATAAAAATATTTAAGTAGGCGCCATCTGTTGATTAAATTAAAAAGGCCCTGAAAAAAATGCCCTTCTTAAGGTTCTAGATCAATTGGAATAGATAATAAAATTCAACAGATGTCGCTAGTTGCTTAGTGATATTTTATTGGTGTATTTTATTGATATTGATTGATCCTTTACTTCTGATTGGTTAAAATTTGAAATTTCATGTACATTGCTTCAATTCTAGTGTCAAGTTTATCTCAAAAACGAGTAATTGTAGAAAGTTGAAATTTTCAGAATATACATAAAAGACGATTTTACATAACAAAAGCTATTTTATATTTACAACAAAAGTGTATTTTATTGAAAATTAACAAAAAAATTTTTTTGTATTAATTATTTTAAAATGAAAAATAGGTTATGTAAAGTAAAATCATAATTTACGTATATTCTGAAAATTTCAACTTTCTACGATTATTAGTTTTTGAGATGAACTTGACAGCGCTTATTGATCTGCCACTTAATAGCAGTAAAAGTAGCCCCCTTGAAATTAAAATCAACTTGTCCAAGCGTTTTTCCCTTTTTTATTCTTAAACGACTTGAAATATCGGATTAATTTCGCATTTTTGCAACTTTAATTTTTTTGCTGAATAATTGATAAAACTTTAAAAAAATTATAGCACTGAATTCAGGGAAGCAAGACCTTTCAAATGAGGTGTCACTTGCCATATCATCCCTATTAACATTTCACGGGTTGTCATGACAGCGCCAAGGGATGAAACAATACGGGAGTGACATTAGTCACAAAAGTTGTCCCCCTCGATGATAAAATTGACGTGTTTTTGCATTTCTTAAAAAAAAATTCTGCTGGCCACAATTCCGTCTGTTTCGTTTTCAAAGGGCCACCCTGTATTAGAATTTTAGCTGTAAGTAAAGAACATACAAGAAATTTTATTTAAAAATAATTTTTAGTCTTTAGTAACAAGATAGAACCGGAAAAATATTTGGAAATATGGGGAGGAAATAAAACCGGGAGGGGGTACAAAAAACGTGGTGTTTTTACAAATAAGTTGAAAAATATATAGCAAAATTATAAGTGAATAAATTATAGTAATGCCATGATATAACGTTATTTCAAGCTTATTGGCTATCTTCAGTTGCATCTAACCAGATAAAAAACTAAAATAAGAAAATGATCAGAAAAATAGTTATCAATCAAAATAATATCTTGTTAGATGCGACTGATGATAGCCAATAAGCTTGAAATAACGTTATATTGCATAGATTCTCTAATAATTTTACAATACTTTTAAACTTTTGGAAAACCACCACGTTTTAGAATTTTTCTTCTCATATTTTAAAATATTTTCTGGTTCAACTTTCACTAAATGTTCTTGAATAAAATTTCGGCATCACTATATTCGTTTTATAACAAAAATCTAATGAAACACAACTCATAACTTTCCCATTTGATGGTAAACCTGTAAACGATTTTCAAACACTTTCAGATGAGTAATTGCTTTCAGACATTGTATCCATTTGTATTTCGAATGACTATACAATAATCTATCATTTGTTATAAAGGAATTTTTTTGAAACGAATGGAATCTCGTTAATCCATTCATGCGCGAAGGTTTTTTTTTTTTATTGACTATGCCATGGTTATAGTACAATCTGTCCGAGGACAATAAGCAACATTATTATATACCTATGGGTCATTCCACCAAATAAAATTTTTTTTGAAGTGTGACCCCTCGGATTTTTTTCAAATTTTGTAGAGTTATTCTCTGTATAAAAATAATGACTCTTTGAAAAATTTAGCTCTGAATATTAAGTACTTTCGTAGTAATGATTTTTTGAATTTTGACAATTTTGAAATTATTAACTTTTTCGTTAATTTTTTTGAAGTAGAAAGATTATTTATAAAAATACGAGAAGTACAGTTTCTTTTGTAAAAAATCCTCAGCTTTTCAATAAAGATATTAATTTTTTATTATAAGTAGCAAAAGACCCCCAAAATTTTAATTAAAGTAAAAAAATTAATTTTTTTGACAGTGCGGCAAGTTTTTTTTTCAAATTTGATATTTTTTTTCTGAAATCTGAGATTTTTTTACACAAAATATCTAATTTTCATGATGTGCATATTTTTTGTTTAAATACAAATAAATAAAATGTACGATTTTTACGAATAAACAACTTTTATTTTTGAATATTACTCATATTGAAAATTCTCTGTAAGGTTTATTATGTTAATTATTTACTTTTTGTCATAAAAAATTGTTTAATCATACTTTTTCGTATTTAATTTCAGATAATATTTTGAATAAATTATGCAGTAAATAAAACTTAACGAAATTTATGGCGCTCTTAACAATAAACTATCACAATTTGGAATATTACCAATTTGGAATATTATGAATATATTTAGGGTGGATTGTATGATCTTGAGTGATTTTCCAGTAAGTAGATTTAAGTAATATTCCAAATCGTGATAGAAATATATTGTTAAGAGCGATACAACTTTTGTCAAGTTTTTTTAATGCATGTTTTTTAAAAAAATTATTTAAAATTAAATAAGAAAAAGTGTGATTAAACAATTTTTTATGAACAAAAAGTAAATAATTAACATAATAAATCTTAAAAAAAATTTCAATATGAGTAATATTCAAAAATAAAAGTTTTTTAATGGTAAAAATCGTACATTTTATTTATTTGTACTTAAACAAAAAATATGCACATTGTAAAAATTAGATATTTTGTGTAAAAAAATCTCAGCTTTCAGATAAAAATATCAAATTTGAAAAAAAATTTGCCGCACTGTCAAAAAAGTCAATTTTTTTACTTAATTAAAATTTTGGGGGTCTTCTGCTACTTATAATAAAAAATTAATATCTTCATTGAAAAGCTGAGGATTTTTTACAAAAGAAATTGTACTTTTCGTATTTTTAGGAATAATCTTTCTACTTCAAAAAAATTAACGAAAAAGTTAAAAATTGTCAAAAATTAAAAAAATCATTACTACGAAAATACTTAATATTAAGAGCTAAATTTTTCAGTGAGTCATTATTTTTATACAGAGAATAACTCCACAAAATTTGAAAAAAATCCGTGGGGTCACACTTCAAAAAAAATTTTATTTGGTGGAATGACCCCTATATAAATCAAATTTTTTAAAAAATAGTCTTGCAATCAATTATTTTGATGAACCACTTCGATATGCACCGATCCTTCCCCTGTATTAAAAAAACTAAAAAAATTATAGGTGTCCGAGATGATTTTAGAACTTTACCCCTTCCTCTCCTTCAACAATGTTTAAAGACCTCCTTAATAACAAAAATTCCTGGTTTGTTTCAAACAATTGGGAAAAATGTCTGACTTTGTTGGGTTAATTTTATTGAGATGTTTTAATATGCAGTTGGATAATTTGATGAACGATATACGCACCGAAAATGCCGATTTTTTGTCCACTCACTCGACCAGCTCTTTAAATAGTGATGATTCGGATGAAACAGAAGAGGACTTCCATTCGGGCTGTTATAATTCTTAACCGTAAAATTGAGTTTAATGTTGTTTTTTATATTATATTTTAAAGAAATTTATATTGAATTTAAATGTTTTATTTATACTAGAATTTGTTGTTATTATAACTTAACTATAAAGTGAGGTTATGATACTTATTTGGTTCACATGTAATAAGATAACAAATAAAAATCTAAAATATGCCTATGCTCTGAGCTAAACCTGCGTAAATGATCAAAGTGAATCCACCAATTGCAACAGTGATTAGTGCTTTTAATAATAAAGCAAACCATGGGCCAATCAGCACAAATTTTATGCATAACTCTAAAATCAACGGTTTGTATGACGAAAATAATACTAATGCTGTTACAATAGGTTTCAAGTTATTTTTCAAGTCATGTCTCGTCCATAACCATATTAAAGTAACCGTCGAAATGTGTTGAATTAAAGCTATGTTGGATTCGAGTGACTTTTGTATATACTTCCAATCAAATTCGGCTCCTCGAGCTCCGACCCATAAAAGCAATGCTCTGGATAAAATCACTTCGGCTGTTGCCCAACCAATACCGGCAGTTAGTACTTTGCTGTGCCCTTTTCCGGGTATACCAGTAAGAACAACGTATAAACCTATTATATCGGCTAAATCAACAGTCGCCTTCAAAAATTCCTACAAAATCAGGAAGCAATAAATAAAATTTTAAACCGTACTTGGCAAAATATTTACTCCCAACATGTCGTTGCCTAGATCTGTATCGCTGTCTGGAAAAAATGTTGCCAAAATTAACATCTTTGCCAACTGTGTGAACATGTAGACACATCCTGCTTGAATGCATTTCCAAAATGCACCGTATTCGGACCTAAAGAAAAAATTATCGTAAATTGAAAGACACTAAAATGGGCACTTACAGTCCGGAATATTTATAAGTTAAATAAAATGGAACATAAATTAAAGCGATGCAATTTCCAAAATGATATAAAGTCATCTTTGAAAATTCGCAGTTACATTTAGGTTAGAATTTTTGACAATATAATTGATTGTCACTTGGCAGTGCCGTACGCAAAATTCTAACCTAAATTTTAGAAGCTGGCGATTTCTCCGATGAAGTTAGCCACAGAAGTTTCTTGGGTCATCAAGGCTCTCTTTTTTGAAAAAATTTTGACGGAGAAATAGTTTATTTTTAAAATTTTTGGAGGTTTGTAACGAAGTATGACATTTACCATTTTATTGCCTATTGCAATCCAACTAATTTTTCTTTTTTGAGCCCAAAAATTAAATATTGGAAAAGGATTGGAAAAAAATTACTTTCTTTTATTTGGCCAAATCCAAATAGCAGTTTTCACACTCTAACACCTTAAATTAACAATGTAGAATAAGATAAAAAGACATCTAAATTTTGATTGGATTCGAAAAAATGTAATGTTTGAACTTCTTCGTAGTTTATCATTTTAAATAAAAAAAAGTTTTACTGTTGTACTTGAGAATATCCCAACAAATATTTGATAATATTTTCGCAATTGATTCAAAATAGGTCATTTCTCTGTGTAATATTTTTACTAACTTGTCTTTATCTAAATTGACTGTTCAGAATGCTTATCTTTGAATTTTGAAGGCTGAAATAGAAATTTGCCTTTTTCCTAATGGTTCTCCTTGTATATCACGGTTTGTTTTGCCGTAACTGACATCATGGACTATAATACTGGACTGAACGTACTGGAACGTACTGCATGAATGTACTGGAAACATCATGTTCAATCAACATGATGGAGGAAGAGAGAAGGGCTAGTTCATCTTTTGAAAAACAATTAGCAAAAAAATTAGCTGCTTTAAGTTTAATCTCTTGAATCTTTAAACTTTCTTAGATGGGATTTAATCGTGGATCACTGGAAGAAGAAGAATTTTTAAAGATTTTTCACTTCAACTACAGAACAAAATCAAAAAGAAGAAAGTATGAGTTTTCACCCCAAGGAAAAAAGTAATAATTAACCACTTCAGGCATGCAGTCATTGTGGGTGATCAACGTTAAACAAGGTCATGGCATTTGTAGAATAAACATTATATCTGAAAAGGAGAGATCTGTCGTTGGTATATAGCCAAAATCATGGGATAACTGAGATCGCTAAAAAGCAATCCATTTGCATGAATTTAAATAGAATTGGGATTAAAAGAACTTATCGATATTTTAATTTTCAACGATTAGTAGTATCACTTCATTCGAAAAGCAATAAATAAAGGATTACTGAAGATATTATACTTGGAAACGGAAGACATGGATTCATATACAGTGTGTTCACGAAAAGTGGTAACAGTGAATAATTTTTAAATATTACTAGATACAAAAAAAAGTTTAAATAGTTTTTTATTCAACTCCAAATTTTCTATTGGAAATTGACAAAGTATATTTTTTTATACTTCAAATTCAACCGGTAGTAAATATAAAGTTTTTTTTCCAATGGCAACATGTCTTTTTTTTAACATTTTTGTAATCTGCAATTTTTTCTCTATAAATACATATAAAATTTTCATAAGGTTACATAAGAAAAAATTCGAGAAAACACAAGATTTAAACAAACAATAATAATTTACTGATTATTTACACATAGGTATGTAGAGTGCCATGAAAAACAAAATATTACGACACCGAAAACACAACATTTCATTTATCTGATAAATTTTTCAAAATTGCCACTGTTTTGTTCAAGATATGATTCTAATTTTTGCAGAAGTTCTGGCGATTTTGTGATGGTTTATAGATGCTGAATTAATTTTGGTTTTTAAATTTTTTAAATTCAAAGATAGATTTGCCTAAACTATCATTTTTAAATGACTCCATAGAAAGAGTCTAATGGTGTCATATCATAATAATGGTGTTTTGTTTTCCATAGCACTCTACATACCTAATTAATAAATTATTGTTGTTTGTTTAAATCTTGTGTTTTCCCGAATTTTTTCTTATATAACCTTATGAAAATTTTATATGTATTTATAGAGAAAAAATTGCAGATTACAAAAATGTTAAAAAAAAGACATGTTGCCATTTGAAAAAAAAGATGTTATGTTTACTTCCGGTTGAATTTGAAGTGTACAAAAATATACTTTGTCAGTTTCCAATAAAAAATTTGGAGTTGAATAAAAAACTATTTCAACTTTTTTTTGTATCTAGTAATATTTAAGAATTATTCACTGTTACCACTTTTCGTGAACACACTGTACATTGGCGAAAGCCCTTCCAACATCGAAACAAATGATGTGGTTTTATCTTTCTGAATAATTTTAGTTATTTGTGGAATTATGATGAGAGGAAGAAACTTTCTCGCGTGTTGCACACAAAATTTTTTCTACTACTATTCGGAATAAAAGAAGAAAAACCATTTTGTTAAAGTACTACCTACCGTATTTCTTATGGCACTCTTTTGACATCTTGCAGTGTAATTACCATGTCTTTTTTTCTACATGATGCGAGATCTCTACATTTTGGTTATTTTATTGAATGAAAAATTTGTTAATACGAATGTTTTTCTTTAATGAAAATAATGTACAAGTTATTGCCTAGACCACCATAGTATTATAATACACGTCAGAATAGGGTCTTATACATACAATCATATAAATAGTGTTGTACTGGATACAATATAATCTTCAGAAAAAAAATTAAGTTTGAGAACAAAAATGGAGTTGTCCACAAATTTAATTTTCAATGCAGCATCGTGACTATTTTTAACAACTGCATTGTTCTATTACACATTTATACTTCTAAAACACACATACCTACATAATTTTGTAGTCTAGAACTATTTAAAGATGATAATTTTTAAAACATAGGGTATATTTTTGTTTTCTTTTAGTACAAAGTGGAAACCTTTTAAAATTTTACATTCGAATCAAATTTTGTCGTTTTTATATTATACCAATTGCTAAAATTTTATGTTTAAACATCTAATATTCTTATAATGCAATGATATGATGTAGTTTTGTTTAAAATGTTCACAGTAAAACCAAAATTGATAAAAATATTTTATCGTTGTTTTTTTTGTATACAATACGATATAATTTGTTAAATATTATTTTATACACTTGAATATAAGATATGTATATCATTTAATTTAAGAAAAAAACAAATCTGTGAACATTTTGTTTTGGAAAAACGTACATAAAATTAGTAAAAACGCAAAAAAGTGGATCAGACCACCCCGTATATGTACAACAAATACGTAAGAAGCTTTTTAAACGAGTAATTACGTCAAGAGACACAATAAATTTGAAAAATAACGCTTTTTTGGAATCGCCTCACGTAAGCACTCTTTTAATAATTGTTAAAAAATTTATTAGTTGTTTTAAATTATACCCAAACATTGATGATACAAAATTGTCAACTTTTAACAACACAATTAAACAATGACAAATCGAATGATATTTTTATTATACAATAAAATTTTAAAATTGTAATTTTTATAAATCGTTAATTCTCCGTTTTATTTTTATTAGAAATGCAAGTACCTACTATTCGATTAAAATATTTTTTTCAAAATTTGTCAAAATCTATCATTTAGAATTTTATAGGTAGAAGTAGTAGCAATAACAAAATTTAAGTTTATGCAGAGGGGGAGGGAAATAATTATTTGGATATTAAATTCAGTATTTTTGAAAGAAAAATTTTTGAATATTTTTACGTTTTAAACTGTGAAATTAAATTATTTTTTAAACAACGTAAGAAAATTCATCCTAAGGTCACAAAATTAAGTAGTACAATTTAACGAGGAATCCGAACCACGGCATAAGTAACTGAGAATCAAACCTATTGTATCGTTTAAATTTTTTTACATAGTACTATATTATATAAAATATTAAAATTGTAAATTGTACATATTATGTAGTAATATCTATAGTATTATATGTAATATTATTATATGGCATTAATACTATAGGTACATATTATGTATTATACAATGTATAGTTTGCCTCTGACCATAATGAACTGTTATTATATATTTAAAAATTATTTTTCTAGTTAATTGAACACAATCAGAAAATGTTTTTTTTTGGCAATCAAATTTGTTGCCAAACCCCAAGGGTAATAAAGTACACAATATTGGTATCCTTTTTGCTATTGGAATTGGAATTCTAATATTGTAATTTATAAAATATAATATATTATACTTTGATCATAGTCCATATAGTCTGTAGTTTATAGTATATAATACTATTATATATATGCTATAGTATACATAGTATAATATGTATATATTATACTATATATAGTATAATAATATTAATTATAATTTTGAATTAAAATATATCAAATATTCTGAGTTTTTAACTTGTGAAAATTATATTGCCTTTTTAAAATTTCCAAATTTGATTGTCTAAAAATCGCGGTACATTATATAACAATTCATTCGAACAATGATGGTATGACAAACATTGAATTTTTATTAAAATTGATAAAATTTTGAAAATTGGATTGTTTTTCATTTTAAAAAAGATGTAGTTCTTATAGCTACATAATATAAAAATTTTATTAAATATTTTCTTCTATGTCACAACTGTGTTTATTTATTCAGTAAATAGTTATATCCAAAATTTTCTTATGTTATACGTTTTTGATTATATTTAGCCCCAGAAAACCTGTTTTTTTTTTAAATACTAATACCAATTTTTTTGCTAAACTGAAAGAAAAAAAAATTTAAAATACATATTTGTTTTTTTGAAAATAATTTTGTAAATATTAATATTATAATAAATTTTAAAGCAAAAAATTTCATCTAAACATTTTAAAATTTTGTTTAAATAATATGGCAAATGAAAAAAATATTTAAAATTCTGTACTGGATTGTATTAGTGATAATATCCAAATAAAAATTAATTTTAATTAGTTAATATGTTAACCGAATAATTAGATTGCATTTCGAAAATATGTTTTTAAAATAATAAATTGGAGAATTAAGAAGTTATAAAAAAAATGAAAACACAAAATTAATGTAAATAAATGTTTAATAGGACAACGTCTGTTATATACATAAATTCATGCATAAATAATAAATAAAGAAGGGGGGACCCTATTCTTCCTTATATTTTACTATAATGTCCCTTGCAAATATAATATTTACTATAACTGAATCAGTCTAGGTAATAAAACTCAAAATACCAAAAATTTAAACAAAAAATGTCGATATTAACTAACATAGAAACTCCCTAATATCGACAATCGCAAAAATATTAATTAGGAACTTTTAAGATTTCTAAATTGGTCCTTTACATAAAAATGGAACCACTAAAACCGATTGCTTATTTATATACATCAATACATGACATTAATAAAAATCCATGAATTAATTACTGTACTAAACAAATATCTATGTCTATCTAAAATTTTATCTTATATATCTACAGTATTCACCATACAACATGTTTTATCTACAATATGATTTACAAAAATCGACAAACGGCACTCGTTCAAAAAATATTATTAAGAGACCCTGCTTTACAAACGAATGCCCTTTGTCAATAAATATACCAAACGTTTCATTGTTGGTCTTATAAAATATAAAGTACACAATTTGCATCGTCGCCACTTACAAAATATAAAACAACACAACAACACGTGATTCGTGAGAACCACGCGTTTTAAATAAAATCAAACAAATCGTTTGCTAAAATAATTTAAAATCTACCTACCTTAATACATTAAAAAACACGTTTTGGCATAAATAATTTCATTTCTCATGTTTTCATCAGTTTTGTTGTTTAGGAACTTTTTTTTAACAAATGGAAGACCGTTGTTTAAGATAATGACGGAATGTGTTCAAAATAAATAATTAAAAAATGATTAGTACACACATACCATACATTTTACTTACAAGTCACTAAAATAATTATTCTTAGTAACGACCGAGATCCAGACACAACATCGATAATATTGATAAAAATTTTTGTTTTCACTATAAATAAGTAAAGGATTGTTTGTTTGTTACCAGAACGTATTTTTATCATACAAGTCTTAATTTTTCTCGATCTTCTACCTATACTTACAATTAATCGAGATATTTTAACAACTTAATAATGTCCATAGGCATTGCACACACTAGTCCATAAAATGGTCGGAGAAATAATTAGCGTGGGGTCATTCCTGCTTCACCATCACATTTGGATTGAAGGAATGTCCACTCGATGTAACTAACGAGAGAGGACTTGTTGCAAGTGTGTTTGCAATAGCAAACATGGCGCTATTGCCATTATTAACGGAACATGGCGAACCTAAAGCCGCCGTGGGCGGATTAATTCGTTTTTCTTTTTGTCTTCTATTACAAAACCAAACACGCACAACTTCCTTTTCCATACACAGTCCATCGGCCAACATGGTAATTTCTTCCGACGTTGGCTTCGGATTTTGCAAAAACGCCTTCTCTAAAGCTATTCTTACGCTTGTTTCTATCGACGTTCGTTTTTTGCGTCTTCTTCCTATTGCTTCGGGCGTCGTCATGGGGTTACTCAACTGACCGGGGTTGGTTAGAGTGTTATCGGCGTCTTCCAGCCATTTTTGCAGGAGAGGTTTTAATTTGCACATATTCTTAAAACTTAAGTTGAGCGCTTCGAACCTGGATATTGTCGTTTGTGAAAAGTCGTTTCCATATAATTTTCCCATCGCTAAGCCTACATCACCTTGCGTGAAACCTAAACAAATTTACACGTCAGTTTCTTCGCCGAAATTTTTATTCAAAAATTTTTTTATTACCTAACTTAATTCGTCTCTGTTTGAACGTTTTGGCAAATTGTTCGAGTTCTTCTAAATCTGTCGTTTCTTCCGGTGACGGTTCTAGCAGTCGCGAGGGCGTTTTTAGGTGCTGGGGCGTGAGGCCTCCCGAACTTGGAGTGCTGGGAGTTAGTAAACTGGCAGGTATGTGTGAATTATTGGGAGGAGTGGACTGTTGGGATTGTGGTATTTGTGTGTTTTGTGGTATACTTGTGTTGTGCTGATTTTGTTGTTGCTGGCTTTGTTGCTGTGCCTTTTGGAGTTGCTGTAATTGTTGAGCCGCTTGTGCAATTTGTTGTACCTATATCCAAAAACAAAAACATTATTACCGAAAAATCAAAAAAACGATCGATGCACGTGTTGATGAAATTTAATCTACGGATAGCTAACTATAGGAAGGCACACACCTGCATAGAAGGAGGAACTCTAGAAGAAAGACCAGTACGTGGAAATCCTTGAAGGAAACCCTTAAAGACCGACACCAAAAGTTAGAAAAGAATTGTTAGGAATGTTACGTTCAGAGGTTAAGGATCATTTTGAAATACACACCTGATTTTGTAAGAAAAATTGAGCTTGAGGATTTAGTTGATTTCCATGCGTTTGCTGTAACATAGCAAGTTGTTGTAATTGTTGTAGACTAGTTGGATTTTGGAAAGCTTGAAGACCTCCTAATACTTGTAAGGGATTGCTTAGTAAACCTCCAAGTCCCCCTAGGGCCGCCAAGGCAGCCCCCACACCTGGACTTGAACTTGAAACGTGCGGTGAACTGGGCGTTGTCGACCTCGTTGGATCTCCCGTAACCTTTAAAACCAAATTTTATTTACTAAACCCACCGTATAATAAAGACATCATTTAACGAGAAGAAAAAACAAAAATTTAGGTGCGAAGTTGCTGGTACACTCATTAGCTGTACCTTTAAGGCATCAAATATAATGACGGATAATTTAGCAGTTAATTGGACTTATATGGTAAAAGGATATGTGCTTTTGTATGGAGAAGAAAATTACCGGTTTTATACAATACATTATTTTGTGTAATTAAAAATTTATTGAAAAAAAGTAATAAATTATGCTTGACCAATACTTTTAAGTACCTGTGACTTAGAATTTTCAAATCAGCATTAAAATTTTTTTTTAAATAGAACATCGATAGCTGAAAGTTTGAAAATCACTTAGCTGTATAGAGCGTGGAAAAATAAAGGTACCAAAATCTAAGAGTACATAAAAAACTTTAAAGCAAACAAAAGGGCATAACCATTTTTTCCCAACTCCACTTTTGGATACAACAGTTCAAAAAATTATTTATTTAAAATATGTCTTGGTGGTTAATTTTTAAACTGAAAATTTAAAGTTCGATTCCAGATCAACTTAAAAATATTTAATCCACGGTTTTCTAGCTCACAAAGTCAGCCACATCGTTGATCAAATCGGAAAAAATGGACTATTTCGGTGGCGTCGCCCATCTTTTTCTCAAACCAAACTCTTTTGAAATTCGTCTAGTCTTGCCATTCATTTGTTATTTGGACAAGTCCGTTCCTCATGCAGAGAGCGATCAATATGTCAATAAATCTTTGTGCATCAATAAAAATTGCACCGCAGCTGTTATAAAATTGTGACGTACGACCAGCAAAGTTTACCACATGTAGAGCTTGATTCATGGTAACCATGCGACATTTCGAGATTACCTCTCTGGTAATATTTTTCTTTAACTGCCGGACCGACCATCACCTGAGTCACACAGTTTAAGCACTGTGCAACATAAAATTCAAAAATAAACGCAAACTATTGAAAATACTTCCAAAATAAATTATTTTTGAACCCAAGTTCTCAAAATCATTTTATTTGTTTTGAAATGTTCTGTGCACTCTTAAAATTTGGTACCACCTTCTTTTTAGGGAGATTAAATAAAGTGATTTTATATTACGAAAGTTAATTTATATTATATGAAAAAAGCGAACATTTCTGCGGATCTGTATTAGTTGCTTCTTTAATTAAATTTTTTATATTAAATTTTCTTTAGCTAGTTATGGAATTTTTTTGAAATATTCATTAATTTGAGTTAATATTTTGTTTACACTTTTACATTTGCGTCGTAGATTTTTTTATATTAGATAAAAAGAAAATTTATTATTGAAGGACTTGACTTTCAAAAATGTTTTCATAAAACTGAAATTATTAATTATAAAATGCAATCAAAAATTCTGGTTGTTATTATTTATCAGCGACCTCCAAAATTTTCGTTCGGAATGTGTGACGGACACAGTAAATTCAAATGTTTTTGTTGTTTTGATGAAAAAATTAGGAAAAATAGTCCAGTGAAAAACAAAAATTAAATCGTGTACTATTCTAGGTAGAAAACTTGGGTGCTGTGGAATGGTAGGATAAAACAGTTTAATTCTGTTTAAATGTTATAACGTGGAGTGCATCATAAGCAACAAACCTTTAAATACAAATAAGATTAAATCACTACAAATCAAAGGGATGTTTAGAAGTGTTTTCCCTAAAGAATTTAAACATTTTAACTTTTTTTGAGGGGTTGAAGCAATCCCGGTGTACAATTGGGAATGTCGAAGTTCAGATTTATATATCGGGAGCAAATGTTTTCAAAAAGAACAGTTCACTAAACAACCCAAGGGATAAATCTTTAGATTTCTCTAAGGCTTGTCAATATTGGTAGAAAAATTTAATATGTTAGTAACTCATAAAATGCTATGTATAATTGATTTTTTTTTCATTAACTTACCAAGTTAAGGGCGCCTTTATCCGAATCCATCGAGTCGGGGTCGTTGGGATCTCCAGGATGGTCGCTGATGATGCTTTGTTCATCTCCACTGATATCACCGTTAGCATCACAATCTGTAACGAAGTTAATCATTATTATACTTAGATGCTGATATACTTTAATAAAGCGTGGTGCAGTTTAACGAGCAATAATTAAAATAAAGGCTCGTTAAAGATTGCGATAACATTGTTAATATTGTTATATTAACGTATGCAAATAAATTTTTATGTTACAATTTTAATATTATTGCTTAATTTTTTAACGATTTAATTAGGCGGATAGAAGGTGAGATGATGGAAAGATAAGGTGTACCATTCGTATTATATGGTTATGGGGTTAAGGGTTTCTCGGCATTAACAACAATGTCGAACACCTCCATTGTTACTTGTTACGTCATCAATCTTACCCTGACGCGGCGGTTTTCAAATTTGGCAGCCCCCAAGTTATCTGGCACGCGCCTTACATCTCACTATAAATCTTAAGTAAACCAGACGCTAAAGAGTTATTTTTATTTTTCTTTCCCCGAATACATTAAATTTCGTTTTTCATTTGACTACTTTCGGTAAAGCGATGCAGAAATACTTTGAAGCTATTTTCACGCTCGGTAAGTTTTACTCAAGTGACCGCTGCATCCCTAAATATCAAAATTCAGTCGGTGTGAAATTTCTTATAGCTGCTTTTTGCCGCGGGGGCGGTTACCCCAATGTACTACTCTCGCTTATCGCTACTTTCTTTTTATCTACTTGTATGCAGGACTTAACACCGTGGTACTGATGTGTTGGAAAATTAGAGACTTCACGAAATGACGTTTGATGATAAAATTTTTTCCAATAATAATTATGTATTTACTACTTATTTCGATTTCCTTTTAAATTAAGTTTTGGCTTTTTTAGCAAAAAAAGTGCAGAAATGCAAATTTGCCTCTTGATTTATTTAGAGAGAAGGAAATTTCTGCATATGAAAGGTTGCTTATAGGAAAGTCGCAAGACAGATCGTTTGGCATCACAAACGGATTTCGGTTTTTACAAAATCGAAGCTCAAAACTCAGATTGAATATCAAACAGCTTATTCAGATCAGTAGAACTTCCTTCGGCATTTAAATATCGCGGATGAAGAATTTCGACCAAGAATATGTAAAATAGCGGGCCGACTTTTAACTCGTGCGTGCCTCGAATAACGCGATTCGAAATGGCAATTTGTAAAAAACGGAAGTCAAAAAAATGAATGTAGGTTGGATAATTTTACCTAATTCGATTTGTTTTGCATAAAACGGATGCTTAATTTACTCACTTTACAGTCAACTTTTTTATCTTATAAATTTGCGTATCCGCGTACGCACGACTTTACAAATTTATTCAAACCTATTCCCGTTTATTTTGAATAACAAAACATTCCACACAATAAAAATATACTACCACATTACCTCAAATCTCAAAAAATATTTTTACGCTTTGAATAATCGAGGAAAATCGGTAGGTAGTACCTAATGTAAAAATCAATTAAACGCAGCATCTGATGACGAAAAAATGTCAGTGCATCGGGTAATTAAAATTTGAAAATAGCGAATTGAGAAAATCTGTTAAACTACATCTGCTTTGGATGGAGGAGTGTGCGAGCGTGTAATTATAACGGTTTTTCATCGGCAAAAAAAATATAAAAGCAAACCATTTAATCCTTGTTATCATCTTATCATTATACGTTAACACATCAATAATTCCACATTAAAACGCAATTTTACCAGTTAAAAGACTTACAGATGAGCACAGCAAGTTTGACCATCAATCAATCATAGCAGATCGTATTTCAGCGCCGTTCAATCAAACTACAACGTTTTAGGGGCACGCGAGGGTGCATTTTAACTGCGAAAGGGGTGTATATAACTGCAGTTAAAACGAATCGTTTACCTATGCGCGCCATAATCGATTTATATTATGATTATGTATATAATTCCATATGCGATATCATTTTACATTAGAAAAGCTAACAATTTAAATTTCTGGGAATTAAAAAATGGTGGATTTAGAAGGGGTCCGATGGCGGATGTGGAAGGGTAAATTTTACCAACAACAAGTTTAGAATCGCTTCCTAACATATTACCATGTTTTATAATTTAACAATCGACGCCACGTGTTGGATAACTTGTGACACGTGGCCGTTCCTTTATTAAAAAGGGTTATACGCACTACTTAGGGTTTTTTATACGCATAATATTTCCTTAGGGGAGTCTTTTATTGCGACAAATGCCCTTTCTTTTCAATAAAATCTTATTAGGACTTTAGAATCTTGAGATTTTGTACAATTATATTTTAATGGCGAGTAATGTGAGAATAATTCGACCTTGACGAGTGAGGATGAACTGTCGTTAAAATTGTAAATCTTAATAAAGCTCATTAAATCACATTAAGTGAAGTACTTTTATTAAAGAAAAAGTATAAAATTACACATCTACAAGAACAGAAGCTAAATATTTTCGCTTTTATTTGAATTCCCAGTTAGCCCTTTAATTTAATGACATTGCCGCGCCAGACGTAGGCGTCATTATTTGATTTTATTACCTTTTTTTGTTAAATTCTGCCTTTTGTCTTAAGGAGAAACTCGGTAAAATAATTTTTATTAAAGTGGTGTTGGACTGTATAAATAAAATTTAAATTTAAAAGCACTTACCATCGTGAGAAGGAGGCGTGGATGGAGCTTTTTCTACTCTGTTAAGTGATGTTTGGTCAACTGAAAAAAAATTATGAAATTAATCTCAAATTTTATTTTACTAAATTTAATTAATATATTTCAAAAAATTCCGTTAATGAATTAACTAACATATAAGAGGAAGTTTTTTGAATGGTAATTAATTTTTTCATATTTCCACTTCAACTATGCAAATTAAAAACTCGTTAATTAGAATGTACTCAAAAGTAGTCGATTTAAATCATAAGAAAAGAAAATAAAGCACTCGATTGCTTATCTAACTATGCTAAATTTTTTATAATAATTAAAATTTACGTAACACACAAATTTTTCATTTATCATAGGCAAATCAGTTAGACTATCAAATTTACTTGTTTGGGTAATGAGTCGGTGATTAATTATTATTAAATTTTTATTGAAGAAAGTGAAAGCTTTTGATGATAGATGGTTTTATGAAATTATTGCTATTTTGCAGTTTCAAAATTATTTCTAACCAATTTTTAATTCGCGAATATAATTTAATTTAATCCATTTACATCGTTACGAGATTTAAAATCATAGTTAAGACTTAAATAAATTAAATTCCTATAAAAATTGCACATCGTTAAATTTTAATAATTAAAAATGCGGAGACATCCGTTCACCATGGCAGTGTCTCAGGTACCGCAAAATATATCACATTTAATGTCACTATTATGGTTAGATAAGAATCAAAATTGGGACCACTAATCGGGAAAACAGCGTAGGAACTGTCAAGAAAAAGATTAATATTGCTTTTAAGTTTTAAAAATTCATGAAATTACTAGTTCACAGTTTTCATCTGTAATTGCGCCAATGTCAGGGTCAAGAACTACTGCAAATACCATTAACTGTTTTTGAACTTGCTAAAGAGGAAATTGGTTGTTCTAGAGAAGCTATCAAAATATTTTTTGTTTCCTTAAATGCACCGCTTTTCTGTTATCGCTTAGTAAGCCATAAAATTTGAACAAATTCAATTTTATTTGAAAAATTACGATGTTAATTTACTATAACATATGATAGAAAATGTTTTTCCGTCTGTGCACCCTGATAAAATAATAAAATGGAAATAAACAGATGTCGTCGCTGTGACTTTCCGGTTCATTAAATAACTTGACACTCACTGCAAACCTCATCTTAAAGTATTTACCATTTTCAAAAATGTCCAATTTCAATTTTCATTTTATTTACTTCAAAGTTTAGCCATTTCACATTATTATAGGCATAAAGGGGAATACGATGCCATTTAGGATTATTATTTGGATTTGAATTTTCTAAATTGCAATCTCTAGACGGAACTGAGATGAAACTTTCACTCGGTGAAAATTTTATGAATTTGTTCATAAAATTTGTGAAAATAGTAAAAGTGCACAAGATTACCATTTAAATGAAAAACATAATTAAATGCAGCTGCCGGTCTTACATAAAAGTTTTGTCCATGTAATTTCTTACCCAGAATTGTTTATTTTAATCAACAAATTGTTGTTTATTATTTATCGTATTGTTGCAGACTTGGATATTATATTTTTTTTCCTAAGGTTTCTTGAATCCAGATTAAATTTATTACAAAAATAATCATCTAACCCATCAGGATTTGCGTATAATTTTCCAACAAATTTTGATTTTATTGGTTTTACTCGGTAAGTTTAACCAAATTGCTTGAGCTTCCTCTAACCTCGCAATAATAGAATTTGCAAAAAATACTAAGTGCACCTTGAAACTCAATTAGATTCAAAACGTTTTCAAATGATACCAACATATTTTCTTTAATTTATTATTTAAACTTGAATTATTACTAAGTTAATTATTAAGATACTAATTATTTTTAATTAATAGTTAAATTATGTGTAGGTACTGTTAGCCCAGTGGTATAGAGTGCTTTACTGCTGAGGTGAAAGTATCCGGTTCCATTTCGGTTAAACTAGGCAGTAAAACTACGAGCTAATCCCTCAAACCTTACATAATTGGCAGCAGTGGGGGTTTAAATGTCGTTTGGAACCGACGTTAAACAATAAGTCCCCCAAATCTTAACACTGAGGATATGGCTAATTTTTTTGCACCATATTTGTATTTCCTTTAACCGGGTTGGGGAGAAAATTGACCGGTAATTAAAATACATTTTTTGGTATGACTTTAACAGAGAGGGCGCGCAGCTCTGCGACCTCAAAGGTAAACCGACTGAATGCAGATTTTCAAATTATCATGAATCCTCTATAGTTTACTGAAAACTTTGATCAGATGCAGTGGCTGCCTAGTATTTTATTTAGATAGGAGGGAAACATATTTTGGCATAAATTTTCACCCCTAACCCATACAAGAAGAACCTCTTAACCAACACAAAAAAATTATGGGCTAAATAATTTATTTGAGAAGTTCGTTGCATTTTTAGAAGGATAATAAATGTGGAAGACCAATTTTTATTATAAAATCGTAACCGGAAATTCTAACAACGGTTTACCTGTTTCGATCTTATTGGGTCTCAAGAGTGCAAATAACTGAAAGTAACTAAATTTGTATTATGCAGATTATCCATTAATTCTTAAAGCAAAAACAAATTTTGTTACTTCCAGTGAATTTCTTCTATGCGCTACTGATGAGATCTAATAAGAACGAAACTTGTACGTAATTATTTAAATACCAAGTTTTGCATTTTTAAATTTTAATATTTCCTGTCGAAATAAAAATTAATAGACTTCATTTTTAGGTTTTTCTTTTTGAGCAGAAAACGATAATGTGGTTTTCTTATCCAGGTGAAGTTATTGAAAATACAAAAAAGTCGGCATTTCCAAAGGTCAGCATATTCATAAGGAAATTGAAAGGATAATAATTGGATTTGAATTTTTGAATATTTGCGGTATATGTATTGAAAATGTATCCAATGATGAAGTTTTAAACATTTATGGCTTATTCATATTACTTTTCATGCACGCGATATCTCATACAATTTTAATGCATTTAGTTATCATGCAAATGCCAAAGAATAATAAAGTATTTTTTTCCGGCTACCTTTTTTTCAATGATTCGGATTGTATAATTTTTATGAGGGCGATGATCATGTAAAAATGTATCGACCCAAAATGGTTTTAGTAATTGAACTGCATTATGTAACTTGGGTGCATTATTTATGCTGTTTGGTAGGTTAGAGTCCGGTTCCTATGCGGTCCGAAAAGTCTAGTCCGGCTCCGGGTACTTTACCCCTTACGACTCTCTTGAGACCGCATCCCTATACTATTATTTTTCACCCTTAGCTAGACTTATGCATATATCCTACTCGACTTACTTTATATAGTTATTTGTCACATATTTACAACCACCTTTCCGCATCCCCAAACATACTCAAAAAGTCATTTCGCATCTTTCGTCTTCTTCTCCTCTAAAAAATTGTTTTGTGAAAGCAAAAAACCGAATTTTTTGTACGTTAACACTAGGTATACTAAAATATTGCAATTAACATTTATTCAAATTATAACAAAAATAATTAGAGCAAGTGGAATTAAAGATTCCTAGAAGTTATAATTATTATTATTCGTGTGACGTTTTAACTTTCTCGTGTTAATTTTTTAATGGATTTTGAATTTTAAGTTTCAACTTACAAAACCACTCGAATTGCGTTAATTTAAGAGCACCACCTTTGAGCAAGTAATTAATTAATTGAGTTATTTTTATTTTATAAAAAGCTGAATTATTATCTAATTAGAAATTAATAGGTACCAATAGGAATTGGAAATGTCGTGACCACATGACGCCATCTTTATCATCTTTATTAGCGTTAAATGTGGGTTTGATCAATTTACCAGTTGTATTAATTACAGAACTGTATTTGATAGCCAGTTTATCACAAAAAATCATACAATAAATTGTCTTACCAATTATAGGAAATTATATAGGATTTCTAGATCGTTAATTTCTCAAATTACTCCCTCAAATTTAATTTAGCGCAGTTTAAACTATTTATTTATTTTGGCAATTAGCAGCCAAAGGTACAAACATTTTTGGCGCTTATTATATAAATTTAACTTGTTAATTTTCAAAGATAACTTCAAAAGCTCATACATAATAAATTAAAATTATGTTAATTCT